>JAWNMY010000007.1:3860000-5209166 GCA_035043505.1 Drosophila setosimentum
AATAAATTTCCAGATGAGTTGTTGGCGGTCGCCTGCTGGCATAACACTAATTAAGTGCAACAACAAAAAGAGGAAAGCTTGTAACAACTACATGCCACTAAAAACAACAGCAACTCATTTTGTGCCCTGCGGGAAGTAAGCAGCAGTCAAGTTGATTTTCATCCCAGGAAGAGAGCTCCTTATGGTGCTCCATATGCTGCAGGACCTAAATTTATTAGCTGCTTATATGTGGATGTATGTGTGTAAATGTAAATGTGTGCGTGTTTGTATGGCAAATGTTAATCTGAAACCGCATAAGGTCCACTGGGTATATACAATACATTAAATGGTTTAATAATTGAGTTAATGCTACTCGAGGCTACATTTCTACTGACCCGCAGCGCTTAAAGCTGATTGGAACACATGCAAATGCAAAATGGGGCATTGAATCGAATCGAATCGAAATGGACTTGATTTAAGAGTCCTGCCACGCACCAATGCAGCAGACAGACGTCTCACGTTGCTGAGGTTGAGGTCAGCACTTGGCAATGCACCGCACAACTGCTGTCATGTGGCAAGTGGCTACCGGCAAGTGGCAAGCGGCAAACGGCATGTGACTAAAAAAGGCAACTGCAACAGCAGTAGTAGCAGCTAACAACTAAGCAGTCATAAATTATGCAGCAATATAGTCAAAGGACAACAGCAACCAACCAACGACAGCAACAAGGAACAAGGACATGCCAAGCCATTGTCCTGCCATCCCTTTCCCCCATCCCTAACCCATCATCCTACACCTCATCCAACTCTATATCAACTCCACGCAATGCTCGAAATGGCTCAGCAGTTAATAAGTACAAGTGCGGGAGGGGGCACAACATAGTCGTCGCTGCAATGCGGTGCAGCAGTTGCAAATTATGACAAACTGTACATACAACCAGATAAATTGTGGGCTAGTGCACAATGGAAACATGAGCAACAAAAACACAGTAATTTAATACAATGCAGTCGCAAGAAATATAACAATAATAAAAAAAAGTTAAGAACTTAACTTGCTGTAAGAAAATATGAAAAAAAAAAGTAAATTTTTACAACTCAAAAGAATCATATTGAAAATTTAATCAATATTTGCAGCTGCTTAAGAAGAGTACTGATTTTTTAGAGAAATTTATAAATATATCACAAGGAAATATGCGAAATACAAAGTCACATATAAGAAATGCAACAAACATAAAAGCTACTTTGATCTGATATGAAAATAACCCAATTTGGGAAGTACTTGACTAATTTTCTTCAATATTTAATGTAAACTCAAGTTAATTAAAGGGACAATTTTATGCTTAAATTAGGTTTAACAACAATTCTCGACATATTATTTGTAAATTTAAATAACTATATTTGTAAAAGATTAGTGCACAAATATTTAAATCAACATAATTAATCTAATGCACACAACAATATCATTTTGAAGCAGTAAAATCACAAACTTGTAATGCGCTCTAATCCGATTTGTGCTATTTCCATTTTTTTATGTGAGTTGATGATAATCCGCTTATGTTCCATGGCATATTAATAAGAGCTAATCCGATTACATCATACATTTATATTTGATTAAAAATAAGGACTGCAATTGGTTTTAATTATGCCACATAAGTGTTAAACCACATTTGTTAAATATAAAAGGAAAACCAGCTAAACAACCCCAAAACTTTGCCGCCGATAGTACTTTAAAGACATTTAACTCGTTGTAGTCAAATGTTTATATTCTAGTTGTTGGCATACGGCAAGAGAGAGATAGTAACTTTATAGTCAAGTCACAGGGCAACAACAACTTGTCAAGGAACTTTATGAAAAACTATGCAACAGACTTGATCCAAAAAGTTTATGGCCCCAAGTTGAAATTGCAGCTAAATGGCCAACAGGTTAATGGTAAGAAAAACCATCTGCCGACTTTCACAGACAGCTCGCAGCTAATTGCAGCAACTGACAATTTCAAACATTGCCATAGCTATGACAATTTACACAATGAGGCAACCCTTTGCTCTGCCTCACCTCTCCCAGCCAGCAGCTTGACAATGTTCAGGGACATTAACATTGGCTCATTGTTAGCAACAACAGATGGATAGAAGCTGTGCAAAAAACTTAATGAAGTTTACAGTTACTGTGCAGCAATTTAATTAGATTAAATTAAGTTCTGAGCAACAACAGCAGACAGGCAACTTTTGACAAAGCTGAAGTCATTTGTCAGCCGAAATCATCACCGCAGCCGCTAAAAACTTTGCCAAAAATGCCAGCATAAATATAAAATAGTAGAAAAAAAAAACAGCCAGAAATCAATAAATTAGACGGGCACTTTTGACAGAGCTCAACGCGAAAACGAAATCCCCAACAAAAATAAACCCAAAACAAAAAAGAACAAAAAAAAAAAAGCGAACTGTAACCGAAATATAAACAACAGAGAAAAAAGCGAAAGGCGAACGCAACAACAATAAAAATTTATTGTTATCCTCAAAAAACAAGTGAAACAATCAGCAATAAAAATAAAATAGCAAAATGCGTTCGGCAATGATGAAGTTTAAATGCTCTATACAGAGTATATAGAGTACTTCTTTAAATATTCCACAATACAATTTGCTTAGATCCAAAGGTAATTAATTTGATTACAAATAAAGTGAACATATAAATATAGTTACCATAGCTTAATGCTTTAATTGTATTACTGTTTTATAAATTTGTTGCTGCTGCGAAACCATTCTGATAAAAAATAATCATGATACCTTGAATATTAAAGAGTATACAAAAAGCACACACAAACAAATAGAAGTAAAATCAGCAGATATCAGCTGCAGCGGTGTGTGGCAAGTAATTTAGGCGTTGAATACTTGTAGGCCACAAAATGCGTGCAAATACTTCTTGAGCGGCATTTTTGGAGCCTAAGCCCCGCCAGGACTTAGCACGGCTGTTAGCCGTATTAAACGGATGTTGGCTGCCAGCTAGGCAGTTTAAACCTGGAGACAACGCAAACTTTGGCAGCTGCGATTTTCAATTCGAAAGGAAAACAACCGAAGAACCAAATAGCAAACAGGGCTATAACGGTAAAAGCACAACACCCTAAACAAGTATGCGGCTTGAGCACAAAAGGAAAATACTTGAAAATTGAAGTGGATGCGGTACACAAAAGTTGGCCATGTTACCCACTTGTTTACGCTTGTAGTTTTTTGATTGAATTTTTCGGCTCCATCGAATCGAGTGAGTAAAGTGGTGGTAAAGTGAGACCGAATTGGAGGGTTAACCTGGCTTAGAAGCAACAATTTGCCACACACATATATACACAAGTTATGGGCACAGGGCAGACGGTGCAACACATCTAATAAAAAATTAACAAACCCAAAACAGAAAGAAACAGAACAAAAACTGAGCACAGAGCCACAGATACACACACACACATACACACACACAATTACACATACCTATATATCCTCATGTATCTGGCCACTTGCAACGTTTTGTACCTGAAAACACAGGCGACACAGGACACCCCCAGTCTGTCCACGAATTGCTATGCACAGAGGACCAAAATCGAAAAAGCGCGCAAAATGCAGGCCAAATGGGGTTACCAAATAGCGCCGCCAATTCCCAATGGACACTACAATGAGTTGCACAGTGACACATATCACTGAACTTACAAAAAATAAAAAAAATATAAAAATAACTTGAAGAAAAAATTAAAATAATTGATAATAATTGATCAAAGATTGATTATACAAAAAGTATCCCAATAAAGTAACCTACGTAGTCTGATAGGCACTTCTAAATTGCTACTATTCAATTCCCTTTCAACTGTTTAGGAATTCATCATCATTTGTTACACGCTTCAATTAACTAATTAGAACAACAATTTAATTCGAGCAATGCGACTTTGCTTGTCCTGACAGAAGATGAGAGGAGATTAAAATGGCAGAAAGCAGGTATTAAGAATGAAAATTATTTAATAATGTGAAAGTTAGTAGAATATTGCTTGTAAATTTTGTATTTTCAATGCAGAATTAAAAAATCAATCAATAATAAATAATATGATAAATAGCACCCATTTTACAATTATTTAATTGTTACTCACTTTCATATCTAGAAACCTACTTATTAACCTAAATGAATTACACATGTAAAATATATGATTTCAAACCACTGTGCATGCCACGTAAGGTTGGGGGGAAAGTATGCGAAAGGGGATGGCTAACGGGTCGCTTCAAATGACAGCGACTGAAATTGAAGTTGGCAAGCGTTTTTCGAGGGTTGATTTTAAAATGCAAACATTCAAACAGAACACAGAATGTCACAGGGCGGAGAGGCAGGAGCAGAAGGAGGAGGAGAAGGTCGTTACAGTTGGCACGGGTCCTGGCCCTGCACATAGCTGCACACACACACACACACAGGAAGTCAGGAAGCAGCCGAGAGAGTCCTCAACTCGCACGGAGCACTATTTGGGGCCTGTCAATGTCTAGGCCGAGTTCAACTTATGTTTATCATTTCGCGTTCAAGCGATAACCAAACAAAGCGCATTTATCTCAACGCAGCTAAATCAAGCTGAAAAACAAGTCGAGTCCTTTGCCATTGTTGCGTGTGTCAAGAAATCAAGCGAGCCTTTTTGATTTGCCACAAGACAACACAACGAAGACAAAACTGAACCCGCTTAACAATAGCGGAAATAATTTTATTCGACTTTTCGGCGCATTTGCATCAACAAACAGCCATAAAGACGTCTTTCAGCTTAGTGGCCTCAATAAAGAACATTTAAAGTGCTAATGAGCAGACGGCACTAAGGGACATTCCTGTATTCCATTTCTTCCTCTCTGGACGGAAAAGGACGAAGCGGCCAAAATGTAAGCAGGCTTGTAGTTAACGGTTAAGAATTGGAGTGCGAGGTAAAGCTATAAAAATGCCTACATTATTATTGTAAAAAGAAACACGAATCCTTATGCAAGGTATTTAGCATGTAATCAGCAGGTTGTGGATAATTTAAAGGTAATGAAAAGTATAGATAATAATAATGAATACTTTCTGATTTGAATGTGAAGTTAATTACAATGAATAAAATGTAAGCAAAACTAGGACTAGAAGAAAAATATTATTAATCAAGTAATAAAAATCATCTAAATGACAATTAGGGTGTCTCGAATGAGGTGAAGCTACTAAAATGGAAGAACTATTGTTGTAAAAATAAACACGAAGCGTTCTTCAAGTTATTTAGCATGTAATAATCAACTTGTCGATAATTTATAAGTAATACAAATAATATTGTCTATAGTCGTTCTAACGTTCTGTTTTCAGTCTTCTAGGAAAATTATAAATAAATATATTTGAGTTGCTTATTTGACAACCAACAACTCATAACTGATAGTAAAAATCATTTAATGATTAAAAACATGAGTGAAACTAAAACATTAATCAATAAAATCATAGCTCGATTTCTACAAATTATCTCTTTAGTAAAAATGAAAGCTATTGCTGAACTCAGCGCATATTTTAAAATCTCAGAAAGCTGAAATGTTTGCGTAGTGAGAACAGCAATTTTAAAGTGCTTCCGGTAGGCTCCACTTGCAACTCTCAATTTAGCTCATATTTTATTTAAACAAAAGTGTGGAACCAGAGGAAACAACTCGGCCGAGCGAAGCTAAATGCCAAGTTGAGTTTTGAAACGAGAGTTAAGCAAAGCGTTTTGTAGCAATGGATTTATGCGTCTTTTGATAACTAATTCCCTTTGGGCGACTGTCAACATAAAGATAAACTGCTGGGCAACTCCCAACTCCAAGTCCTGCTACAACACATGCAACTTAAAGCTGAAGGCCTCTCATTCAATTCCTCAATAACTGTCAGTGACTGGCGAAATGTCAGGCTGTTTGACTGTTTGGCTCTCTAGCTGGCGCTCATATTAATCTGCTGTTAAACGGCAACCCTAACGGCATTTCTTTTTTTTTTCTATGCGTTTTGGGGTTGTGTGCCGAAAAAAGAATGGCCGAAAACAATTTGAGGCAATCAGCTGTCGCGTACGTGACAAGAGCTCCCCGAGACGAAAAACTTGTGCGAAAATGTAGTGCAAAATGCAAACAGCTGCTGCCCTTTGGTTTCCATTGACTGCCCCCGTGTCAATGACCTCCCCGTGGCAGCCACTGCTGCTGCTGCTGCTGCTGCCGCTGCTGCTGCTAACGAGCACGTGAGCCAAGTGTAGCAGCAAATTAGCTAATTTACTCGAATCTACTCTGCAGCTCCTTGGCAACACTCACACTCAATGGGCCACACACACACGCACACACACACACACATACACACACACACGTGTCCAGCTAAAAGTCAAGAAATTCAATTGCAAACATAAATCATGCGAGTAGACGCCAGAAGAACACGCAATCATCTGTTTGTCACAGCGCAGCTTCTAAAGGTGGAAAAGTGGCACACAGAAAAACCAAAAGTTGACAGGAAAACCTGTGTGGATCATTTCAATCAAGCCACAGGAACCACAGGCGGCGTATTTGGCCCAAGGGTTGCGTGGTGCCAGAGTGCCCAGACTCCCAGACATAACAACAAGTTTCGGGTTGCCAAATGGGTGCTTATTTGATAGACTGGTAGACTACCCTATATTAGGGATAAGCTTGTTCTGAAAATGAGTAAAATGTTTCGCAAACCTTTCGTAATGAGAACTAGTTCCATATGTAAAAATGAACTAAATGTGAATTCGAACATATTCGAGTTTTTTTCATAGGCATTACAGATTAGTTCATCAAATCATATATCACTCAAAGAAACAGTCGGTCGAAAAATGATTTCTTATATGTAAAACCTTACAATTCGCCCCACTTGTGCCTCAAAGCTCAATAAGATCGGAATACCATATCCTGTGGCTAACGTACGAACAATCGGGCGGTGTGAGAAACAATTCCCAACGGGAATTATCAGTCAGTATTTAAATTTATAGTTGAGTTTAGAGTTTGGAAATTTGACTCCGCTCTACGGGAGTTGTAATCTTCATGTTTCATTATAAAACTCTGTATTGATAATTGCTCCGAGGGCCAAGAATGATATATAGGTTAGTGGAGATTTAGATCTGCGATACAAGCAGCAATTTGTCTTTCTCTCAAGAAAAACTTTAAAATTTATAAAATCACATTCAACACATACTCAGCCAATAGATCAAATCGACTTATTGGACTTCTGCACAGGGTATAAAACTGAAAGCGTATACGATTTATCGACGCCTTCGATGTAGGCGATAATTTATTTAACAATGTGTGGACTATGAGCCTGGAGCCTTGAGAGTCCCAGTTACCCAAGTTGCCCTTGGCTGTCGCTGGCCATTGAGATGTAAGCGGTTACAAAAATATGTTAAAGTTGGAGCGCTGGCAACATTGTTGGCCCTGGGGCAAGAACAAAGGAAACGAAACGTTTTTATCTGCCACAGCATCACTCCTTTATTTGCCAAGTGCAAATTGCAAAATGATATTAGAAGGGCAACGGCGGCAATTGCGGGGGTGGTTCGCATTTGCTGCACTGCATCATCATCAGCATTTCACCATTATCAATTGGGGGTTGGCGCACTGTGTCTAACCGAGTGAGCAGAGTGAAAGTGGAAATGCGTCCCGGCGGCTGCAGCACCACAACCAGCAGCACTCTTTCTCTCTCTCTCTCTCTCTCTCTGTCTACCCCTCTTCCCTAATGAGCATGAGGATATTTAATGTGATTTGTGCGAAGGGTGCAACGCCTCTATCAATATTGCTGTACATGTTTGTGTGTGTGTGTGTGTGTGTTTGTGTGTATTTCCTCTATTTGCTTTTGTAATTGACGTGCTGGTGCTGGAAATAAATCCAACACACTCTTTCCTCCCGTCCTCTCCGCCTGCCTGTCTCCCTGCCTGTCCAGTCATTGACTTTAATGAATAATTGAGCACACACCTAAATGTTGTACGTGAAAAATACACCGAAAAATTGTCATATGCATTGGCATTGTTTATTAAGAACAGCTGCAAAATCCAATGTAGTCAACTGAATTTCTGTTATATAATGCTGTCACACAAAAGGAGAAAATTACCTATTGATTTTTGACTCTGACTTAATTAGACATTAGCTTCGATTCAGATTTGCGATGGAGATTGGAATTTAGGAAACACAGGATGGAAAGTCAAATTGCCGCCGACTCATTTGTTCCAAAAATATAAAAACCCATCAAACGTTTGTTCCAATGCAAGCTGTATGACATAGTTCGCATATGGGAAAGATTTCTTATACATATACATGTCAACATCGAGTCAAGCATAAATATTCTTTTTAGAGCCGAAGACGTCTCCTTCAATGCTTTACAAACATTATAAGAACACTATAGTACACTCCTTAAGGGTGTTAAGGACATAAGTATGATACGGCATATTCATCAAATATATTATGAAATGACTTAGCTATTTTCTGCTACAAGTCCATAATAATTGCATAGAAATAATCATTTCAAATCATACCTTTTACAGGGGAGTCGCATTAAACTGACTTAGCTGTGTCTAGTTTATGAATCTTATGACCTGTCATTTATCGAGCTTATGATGATGAAAATGATGTTGATGAATTTGTTATTGAAATGACCACAACAATCTGACCGAGACAAGTTGTCTGAACAAAATGCATTATAATGATTTATGAACACGAGAGGGCAGCCAACAAGTTCAACCCCCCGGCAAATTAATAAGGATATATGATGCTGTTGCTGCTGCCTGGCCAAAATTCTCAGTTAAGTAGCCAAACGTACCCTCTAAAAACAAAACCTGTCAAAGCCACAAAGAGACACTCGACCCCAGCAAATGCCTGAGGTGTTTTCTGTCAAGTTTAAACAAAAATTAAAGCACCCCCAACCCAAAGACACGCACACACCCACACACACACACACACATACACACAGCCTCCCCTCAAACCAGAACAAAGTTTGAGCTAATCAAAAATGCTACAAAAGAAGCACAAAAAAAAAGAATTCCATAAAATGTTGATGTGCTAAGTCGAATCTTTGATGCACTAGCCAAAATAGTTTGGCTGATTTTTTTTTTTTTGGTTTTAATAAGAATTGCAAGTAGTTGCTTTGTATTTAATTAAATAAAAAAAAAACGAAAAAAATAGTTAATACAGTAATAAAAGCTAAACAGCAAAATATTTATAAAATATTTGACTATTTATTGAATTATTTTTTTATAGCTATAGTAAATTATATCTGTTCGATTTATTTTTAGTTGTGCTACAGAATAAATAGATTGTTTTGAACAAACTGCAAGGCAAAGTGCTGATAGCCACTTGAGGAAATCAGCAGGGAAAGTTAAAACCAACTTGTATAAGTGGAAAGTGCAAAACTTTTGCTCAAGCAGTTTGCCACCACCAAAACAAAAAAAAAAGAAATTTACAAGGAAACGGTCGCAGCCGGTGCGTGTGGCAGCCAATCCTTGTAGTAGCTGCTGTTGTTGTTGTCGTCGTGGCAGCAGCAACATTGTTCTTATGATTAGCATTTTATCAACAGATCTTTTGCTCATCATTTTGTGTGTTAAGACAACAGCGTGAACCACGAAATATTGATGTTAATCTTTTCGGGTTTTAGCAACTGTTGAACAGCTGACATTGCACCCAATCTAATGTTTGCTCCTTGAGCAGCCACTCCACAAACTCCTAACTGGTAGCGAAAGTCATGCGAGGCTGTAATCAAACAAAACACACACACACAATTTACGAAAGATCTGCGTGTGGTGCTTTTTATGTGGCAGGCCCATTAATTTATTGCTATTACAGGAGAGAGAGCGAGCGAGAGAGAGAGAGAGAGAGAGGGAGCAGGCAGGAGACACCTCGCAACAAAAGGCGACATTATTATTTCATTATTATGCCAAACGCATCCAGTGTATCCCCACCGTGCGTCACTCAAAAGGCGCCCCCGCCCAGCTACCAACACGTGCTACACAGACTCTTCTCATATTACGCATTTTTGCAAGGGGGCGGGGATAGGGGGATGAGGAAGCGGAATGATTCATGCGCTGGTAAATTTTTTGACGCCCCGCACCGCCGCCCATAAATAAATGAGCGCCCAAACAAACATATGTTTGCTTAGCTAGCGCAGCTCGGCTGCTGGGCTCCTTACACCGAAAGAAAAATGAGACTAAATTATAAATTTATTCAGAGAAATTTACTGGCTTTATCTTGAACAATAATGTTAAAAGTTAGTAAAAAAAAATAAAAGAAGAAAGAAAAGGAAAACGCTTTTAGTTTGTTTGTTTTGCTAGATATTTTCGCTCAGTGTAATACATATACGCGTATATTTAGTCGTAAATATATTTTTATAGTCTGTAGGCTGTGCTGTGCATTCCAAAACAGCCACAGCAGGATTCAATTTACTTTTAAGACACCGAACAGGTGTGCGAGGAGTGGGGGAGGTGGGAGGGTGGAAAGGACACTCACCTGCTGTCACAATGGGTTGCAGCTAATCCGGGTGTGTGTAAGCCATTTAGCGGCAATTAAAACATAATTGCGGCATGCGCTGATAGCAATCAGACGGTAAATCATTTCGGCGCAAATTGCAGCACACACACACACACACACACAGACAGACACAAGCACACAAATAAACACACACGCTCGCAAACTTTTACGCGGCTTACAGCCAAAAAATTGCGCGCGCAAATGGAAAACAGTGCGACGATGACAACAACACAACAAGAACAAATAATACGCACTCAGATGCTGGTGGCTGTGCCTTAAATTTGTTGTAAGCGCACTTTAAATTATTGCACTGCCGATTAAAACGACAACCAGCGAGCAGAGCAGAGAGCAGCTTTGGCTTTGGCTTTGGCTCTCAACACACGTTTCAAATTGGCATTGACGTAATTCCCGCAAAATGCTAACGGCACATTTTGCACACAAATATCCAAGACGCTCGCGCGAATGCTACACACACACACGACTGCAGACCGCGGCGTACACAAACCGACTACTCAACATTTGTCCCTTTTGTACATAAGCTTAGCATACTTTTTTGGGAGAGCACTTCAAGCGCCACTGTTAGTTAACAGTGCTGTCGCGGATCTTAAGCGCCCATGTTCTGAATTTCATTTTCGCCGTCAACGATTTCATTATAAAACCTATTTTCAGTGCTTCATTTTCCTAACTTGTTTTCTTTTTTTCTTCATGTTCTCCTTGAATTGTACCTTTCTTCTAACTCTTTTACTTTGAGACATTTAAATTGGATTGTGTAAATTTTTTCTAATAATATTTCATGAACATTGCAAAATATTTCGTAATTTAACAACTTTTAAATTCAGTTGCAATTGCAATACCAAAAATATGGTCAGCATGCTCAGTTGAGCGGACTGCATGATTATCGATTTGGTATTTTTAGTATTCCATCGATTGCTACCTGCGGTCACACTGTGTTAGTAGCACATTTTCGGTACGCAGTGAAGCAGTCTATTTTTTTTGCCAATAAATTCCAACACAGATAAGCAATCAATAAAATAAAGCAAGCGCACAATTAAGCCATAAATATAAGTAAATAAATATGCCGGCTGTGGTACGCATAAAGCGTCGCATTGACGAGGAGCCCCACTCGGCCTTTGTGCTGAATGGCAAACGCCGCCGTTTGCTAAACGATGAAAATGCGCCCGCTTCGACGACGACAGACAACAAAGAGGAATCGCGTCAAGTAATCCTCAAATTTGCCGGCACGCTCGAAAAACAGGTGAGTGCAAGGGGGTTGGGGCGATAGTGGGGGAAGGATTTTTGTACGACAATTGAAACGGGTCATCATCATCATTATAATATTCCATAGGATGACAGGGCGACTAAAAAGTTTGCGGCCGCCCGCCTGAACAAGGAATCGGCCAAGGAGCTGTTGCGGCAAACGAATGATCCGGCAATTGCCACAGCGCAGAGGCGCGACAAACAGCGACAGGAGGCGCAACAATCGGCGCGCGAGCAACGGTATCGCGTGGTAAACTGCTTGCGCACAGCGCTCCACGAGGACGAGACGGAAGGTGGAGGAGAAGTTGGAGGAGCTGCTGCAAATGCAGCTGGCAGCAGCAGCAACATGACCAACAGCAGCTGCCCACAACAACCGACTGAGAAGAAACAAATAACAATTGTGGATATTGAGTCGCAACAGGCGCAACAAACAGCGCCTCTGTCGCCATTGGAGGCACAACGGCAGCCGGCAGATTCGGATATTGGCTATGTGTATGATCTGTATGTGGCGGAGAATGAGACGCAGGCGGATTATGTTGATATGTTGGACGACAACTATTTAAGGTTCGTCCTACACTTTGAAGAACAGCAAATGTTCAACATCACCAATTTCTACATGTAGAGTGGCAAAATCATTTTTATTTTTTTTATTTTGGGCCTAATCGATTGTAATATGTGTGTGCGAGTGAGTGTGCTTGTGTGTGTGTATGTGTTGGGTGTGCGCTTTTGTGTTTGTCCCTCATGCTAAAGTTGGACGCGTGTAAAATCCAAATCAGACACGACTTAACCACAAATAATTGTATAAATATCTAGCCAAAAACAAAATTTTATATTTAAAAATTTAATGTTATTCATATTAAAAAAGCTTAATATATAGCAATTCAAATCATATATTATCCAATCACTCCAAAACTAAAACGTTACGGTTCCATGGCTAATTCTAATTAGCTTTTAACTATTATTTATGCAAATGTCTTTTTCCACTCTTGAGAAAAAACGTAAAACATTTTAATATATTCAAAGCACTCGAAATTGTTGAATTTAAAATAGATGAACGAAAATATAAGAAAATGACAAAAAAAAAATGTAATATTCCATTTTAAGATACAAAAAAGCTCAAATCTAGATCTAGTTTCTGTGTCTAAAGCAACATACACAAAAATAATTTTACGTATTATAATTAATAAATGTAATTTATGCAGACTTAAAAGCGAGTTACTTTTTCTATATATATACGCAATGACGAATAAACTTGTAAATATTAAGAAAGCTAAATTAAAAAAAAAATAAATTCGTGCTCGTGTCCCATTTGAATTACTTGCAACACGCGCCCATCTCGAAATCATTTATCTTAAATTAAGTAAAAAATTGAAATTTTTCAATAATTTGCAAATGTAATTCGTCTGATTCTCTATATAAGGTTGTATTATCCGTTTAATTACTACAACAACTGCTACTGGTAACACAACTGCCACAACAACAACTACAACAACCACAATAACGACTACGACCATATACGATGTGATAAGCCGCACCACGCCCCCTCCTCAACTGCACGCATCACAGATCAAAAAACCAAACGGGGGCTTTCAGTTTCCTCAACTTAATTAGCTTTTAGTTTTTCGCCTTTTCTTGCATACGTATATTACTTGTCATTGTTTTTTTCTTACATTTTTTTTTTATCCCAATTGCCCCGAATTTGTTGCCAGTTGCCAGTTTTTTAAGCTTCCGCATTGATTTAAGTCATTCCAAAAATTCTGTGCTAAAGTCGAATTAAGTGAGTAGTTTTAGTTAAGCTTCAATAAAGTATATTCATTAAATTCCGCTGTGTTTCAATTCATGCAGAAAAAAAAGAAAGAAAAAAACAACCAACTCAAAACGCACATAAATCACTTTTACTTTCGCAGTCTGCGTCCGGTGGACGAGATCGTTTTTGAGGATTGTTTCAATGATGGGGACGAGGACTACGACTCCGAGGACTCCAATGAGGAGAACTACTATGCAAACGATTATCCCGATGATGAGGAGCCAGGTGCAATGGACTCCGACGACGAACTCTGCCAGGAAATGAATAAATTTATGTTCGGTATGATGGCAATGAATTATAATTACAAATGCAACATTAAATTACTTATCTATTATTATAGATGATGATGATGAGGATGATGAGGATGAGTTCGCCAGCGGCTCGAGTGACGCCGATGATTACAACACATTCCAGAATCCGTATATTCACACAATTGACACCGAGGCGGATGACAGCTTTGTCGATGACATCGACTTCTGCAACGTGGATCGTCAGGGCAGCGCCTACGAGCGGTACAAGCGCCGCATTCTGCGTGAAGTCGAAGGACTCGACTGCGAGGACTCGGAGAGTTCGGACGAGTCCGAGCTGTGCTTTGAGAGTGCCAGTGAACATGACAACATTAGCGATTGAAGGGTGCCTCAAACAACTCAAAAAATAATATACTGTGTATTGCAATCTATTATTTTCATTTACTGCACGGCAAAGCAAATTGTATATTTATTCGAATGTTTACTTTTTAGTTCGTTAAAAAAAACACTTTAAAACATATATTTATTTATCTAAATCAATTTCTTTGAATTGAATAAAATGTATAACATTTAATTAATCAACTTGAACTGAAAATTGTTCATTAAAATAAACAAATTGCCTATGTACTTCAATCTTAACTCTTTAGTTCTTAAAAAAAATTATATAAAAATAAATTTATTCAACTAGATTAAACTGAAAATGATTCAATTAAGAACAAATGAGTTGAATTTTTCATTAAATTGAAAATGATTCTAAGTTCTGTCAGTATAATAAAATTAATAAAGGCATTAAAAGCAGCTCTAACTTCAGCAAATTCAAATTCGAAACGTATTTAGATAATTATGATTGCGTCTTAAACTTGAAGTGTTTTTTTTCAAATTATTTTTTTTAAGATATCTTAAAATTTGTGATTACTACAGATAAGTAATTCAATTCATATAAATAATCTTTATTTTAAGAATTTCTTTTTATTACTGACTAAAGTACATTTATAACATCAATATAAAATCTATGAACATTTTGTTATTATTTGAATTACGTCATTTAACTATTTGAAGTTCTAAAATTTAATCGGAGCTGTTGCGTCGTTTTTTGAGCTTCTTCTCCTTGGAACTTTTGCTGTGTTTCCTGCGTTCCTTTTTGATGCTGTCGGAGCTGGGCTCCTTTCGAGGCTCAGCAGTAGACAATTTGCTTACAGGCTTCGGTGCACATCCTTCCATGTAGAGCCGTAAAGTTTCTTCGTCCAACTTTTCGTTGTCCTTGGGCGGTTTGTAGTCGAGCACGTGATCTACGCGCAGAGTCCGTTCCATAATTTTTATGCCATTTAAATTGTCCACAGCCAGTACTGTGGAGCGCTGATCCTCGTAGCAAAGGAAACAGAATCCTTTCGATTTGCCCGTTTTTCCGTCGCGCACCAAATTAATGTTGACAACTTCGCCGTATTGGGAGAACACACAGACGAGGTCCCCCTCGGAGAGTGTGTAGGGAAAGCCGGCAACGAATATCCATGCGGAATCTCTGTACATATCATGCCAGCTCTTGGCACTCGGCGTTTTCAGCTCAAGTTCACTCAACTTTAACACATTTCGCATATTTGTTAGCGGATTCATTTTTGCGGCCGCTTCTTTGTTTACACTATGCACAAGTGAAGCCGTATTTGGCACCGAATATTAAAAATACTGACTATAGCTTTGGCGAAATATCGAATAATTTCGATAGTAATGCACGTCTTTTAAGCGATACTGCTGAGAGGTATCGTTTTGTGAATAGCTTGGTCACACTGCAGTCAGTAGCAATTCTTAATCGGTCGTCGTTGGTTCGTTGATCGGTTGTGCGTGCGTTGCCTTATTGTTTGTCGCGTTTCCCCAACTAAAACTGCAAAAGCTAATGAAAACTGCTTGAAATGTTGTAATATAATTACAATTACAAAACAAGTGCTTCAATGTGCAATTAAGGTGTGTTTTATTCTCTCAATCCCTTATAAGCTGTCCAGGAAAACTCGCATGTCTGTCTATATACATATATATATATTTGTGTGTGTGAATGTCTGTGCATGAATGTGTGTGTGTGTGTGTGAAAAGTAAAAGAAAAAGATATGCTGCGAACAGCGGCAGCAGCAGCAACAGAAAAGTATCTCTTCTTCTATTTAAAAATGTGTGTCAGTGTATGTGTGTATTGTTAAAGGCATAATAAATAAAAGACGCTTCTTGCTGCTACTGCTGTTGTTTCTGCTCTCACGCATTGTTAATTGTGTTATTGTTTTATCGGTTTCCCATCAGAGGCAAATTGTGTGCCAAAAAAAAATAGAAGATTACAGTTAGCGAGTATTACAACAACGCCCTATTTAGGGGGGTCAACAGCTTCCCTCGCAACCCCCACCCCCTCCCCGCAGTTGCTTTGTACGCTTTCGTCATTCGTTTTTGTCGCCGCCTCTGTCCTCTCACTCTTATTCCCTGTGTGTGTGTGTCTCCTATTCCCACGCATGGATCGCCGCTCGCATAATGTTGTTGTTGTTGTGCTTGTAAAAGGGAAAATTACATGTGTGGCTGCGTGTGTGTGTGTACATGTATTATTTTGTTGCTCTTACACTACATTTATGTCACCCTGCTGGTCACACTCACACACACACACCTGAGACAACTCCACCATATGCCGCTTGCTGCCTGGCAGCTTGCCTTCTCTGTCTGCTCCCCTCACTGCTCCTCTACCCCCTCTCGCTGTGTTTGTCTGTCTTTCCTTTCTATCTGTTTAACACATTCCACCCCATTTCACGCTGGAAATGCCGCCTGACTGCTGCTGCCTCTACTCCTTCTGCCTTTTCATGCCGTTTTTATTTTTGTTTTGTGCTTTTACTTGTTTTTCGAGGCTTAGGCTTAGGTGTGGCCGTACTTTTTTTTTAATTTTTTCCTTTAGATATACGCCACGGAAATGGCAATAAAACAAATTCATAAAATGAAAAAAAAAAAAAACTTTGCCCACGCCGTTGACATTGAACTCGCCGTCAGCAATTCCACTTGCCCCCTGTCCTCCCTTCGTCTTAGCATCCATCGTTGCCTCGATACTTTCTCAAAAAAAATAAAAATAAAAAAAGCTAACTCCTTTTGCAACGGCCTTTCATTTTTTTCGGTCGCTGTCATAACTTTACTTTTCGCAATACTCTGCAAAACTATATGCAAAATAAGTAAAACGGGTCTTGTTACTTCTCTCGCAAAATTTAAGTTCCCTATATCAAGGAAATTTTATATGTGTTATTCAATTGAACAAGATGTCAAACATGTTTTCTTTCATTTTGAAAGCAACCCTTACCTTGAAAATCAGTTTTAACCCTGAAGACTGTACACAATAATCGCATATGAGGTGCAGCAATGCACAATAATAATGCTTGGCATATGCAGAACTAAATTTCTATCATTTTGTTTCTTCCAAAAACGAAAATTTACTCAACTTAAAAATTTCCCTTTAAGAGCAGCTGTTCTTTTTCAATAAGATCTTAAAGTCTTGTCCAAAGCGTTAGATGTCGAACACCTAATTCAAATAATTGCATTTTTACATATATTACAGACTATTAATTAGTTAATTCATCAATTTGTTTCTCTCAACTTAAACTTTTCTTCTTTCTTGATTTCTACGCGCAGCGATAGATTGTTTTCTTTTCATTTTTACATACTTATTTTTTATACGCATTAATATGTGTATTTGTTTATTTTTATTTTGGGCAAGCTTTCTCATTATGATGATGACGATGTGTATATGTGTCTCTGTGGGCTATACAGTGTCTCTGACCTTATTTCGACCAGTGTCAAAAAAATTTTAAGTGCTATAAAATTTAAACAAGGAAACCAATTCAATATGTTTAAATACCAATTTTGTTTCATGTTATATCACGTTTGAAAGAGAAACGTTATTTTTTTTTTTAATATTAATTAATCAATTAAAATTAGTCAAAAACTGAAAATATATCCAAATATATATGTCAAAGCTTATTTCGAACAGTCTTAAAAACGTAACATATTTGGCACATAAAAGCTTAAGTAAGGATGTTAATACTTAGTATGATATCCTTTAGCCCTAACAACTATTCAACCTATTGTTCATGGAAGATACCAGCTTCCGGGTAGTTTCTGGGCTAATTTTGCTCCACTCATTCAGCAGAGCATTTTTGAGATCCTGTTTGCAGGATATGCTGTGATTCCGGATGTTATTTTCCAGCAAAACCCACAAATTTTCTATAACATTTAAATCCGGAGACTGGGCCGGTGGAATAATCAGGTGGGGGCAGTTTGAGATAAGCCAGGACTGTACTATTCCGGCCTTATGCTTGGAGTCATTGTACTGGTAGAACCGGAAAGTACGTCGGATTCCTAGCTTCTCGGCACTTTGGAGTAAATTTTCCTTTAATATATTGAGATACACATTTTTGTCCATTGTTGTTTCACTAAACACCAAATTTCCGACGCCGGCTGCCGAGATACATGCCCATACCATGACACTTCCTCCGCCGTGCTTGACTGTTGCCTTTACGTTTTTGGGATTCAACTCAGTATTGGACTGTCGCCACCCATAATTCCGTCCGTCCGAGCGAAAAATTTTGAATTTGTACTCATCTGCAAATATGACTGTGTTCCAGAACTCCAAATCCTTGTCCAAGTTGGTTTTGGCGAACATCATCCTAGGCTCTTTATTTTTTGCGGTTATAAAGGGCTTCTTCCGTGGTACTCGGGCATTAAAGTCATGGTTGCGCAGAACCTGGCGCACAGTTTCCACGCTGCACTTTTTCCCCATTTCATCCTGCACCTGTTGAGTCAGTTTTGGAGCCGATAGCTTAGGGTTTTCTCTGATTTTCCTGATGATTCTCCGCTCTTCCTGTTCGGTGAAAATCTTGTTTGGTGCTATTCTGCCCTTGTTCTCTATCCGATTTTCGTCGACGAAGCGCTGAATGATGTTGTATACAGTTGACTTGCTTAGATTGACCATTTCAGCTATTTGGCGATGTGAATATCCGATTTGAAAGTGTTCCAGGATGAGTTTCCGTTGTTCAATGGTAGTCCGTTTGCCCATCGTCCTTGTTGGCTGGTTGCACCCGAGATGCAGAATATAACTAAACTGACTACGAAGGGTTGGTCCATTTATACCGAAAATTTTCAACCTGACGTAGAAAAACCGGGTTTCATGGCACCCAGGTGTCCATAATATAACTGTCGCAAATAAGCTTTGACCATAAATTTAGGTACTTTTTTACATAACCCGACCTAGCTGGTGGGGAAACCACAGTTTATTGTGGTCATATATTCATTTTGGTTGTTTGTATATGTACCTGCCATCGGTCTTTGGAATTTTTGAAAAATGTATAATTAGTTTATGCCTGGCAATTAACATTTTTGCTAGACACTGATCGAAATAAGGCCTGAGACACTGTATGTATGTATACGATATAACGAGTACTGTTATTATAATGTGCCTCACGTCTTGAGCCAAAGATTCGCGCTGCGGCTGCGCACGATTATGGAACATTTCATAGCTGCCAAAGCGCAATGCCAAACCGATGAAAATGACCGAGCCTTCCCAGCCACCCCCCCGCTCCACCCACCGGCGCAACGCTCCACCCCCTCAGTCTTTGCTTGCAGACCGAAACGTGTCAAGTTGCCAGATAACTACACATACACCATTTACAGTGGTGTGCGCATTATTAGAGACACTCATTTATATTTAGTATTTTACATTTTTAATGAAAAACTATCATGTTTATATGCTATAAGGCATGTATTTATTACAAACATTGCTAAGTTGATCAAACTATGAGCCATGTTTGATGTAAGTTCATACTCGATAAATGATTTGTAAATATTAAACATTTGAATTCGAGTTGCTAATTGATTTTCCTAAGGTTTCTCTAAATGTGTGATTAGCACTGTGCATATATATAAATATATATATATATATATATATATATATGTGTGTGTGTGTGTGTGTATGGGAATGTGGCTCGTGTTTGGAGCATAACGTGCGCATAGAGTTCGATTAATTTCGTTGCGCCTCGGTAGCTGTGCACTCAACTCAAACATCCGCTCAAAAGCACACACACACACACGCACATACTCATACACACACATACACATAGACGCACACCTACACCTACTGTTACTGCGGTTGTCTTTTGTCTGGCATCGAATAACCAATGTTAAAACGCATCGTTCCCTTTGTTTTTGTTTTCGTCTTTTTAACCCTTGCCGCTAAACCACAACTGACCAACTGGCTGCCGTTTCTTATGTTATTGTTGTTGTTGTTGTTGGTAACATCTGTTTTTCTTGTGGCTTATTAAACAGAGAATAACAACAGCACAAAAACTGAAGTCAAAACATGTAAGAGTTTTGCGTGCGAGAAAAGTGCACAACAACAAAATACCCTAAGATAGAATTCAATATATGTATGGGTAACTAATTTAATATTATGTGAAAATGTTACCCGCATATACATAATATATATTAGTAATCCAATTTAAAATCAGATTTATCTATAACGTATTAACTTTTTTTTCAAACCTTATAGCATTTGTGTTAGAATGGCTTATTACACTTTAATAACTGAACTGTTAATGATTATTAAAACTAAAGTTAATCATCGCTTATCTTTGACAACATTATAACCCTTTTGTTAGAGTTAACAGGGTATATGTAACAACCAAGTGCAAAAAGTCACTTAACACCCGTTTTTGTTTTTTTTTATGTTTGCGGCTATTGTCTTGTTGCCATGTTTGTAACTGATTTTGCTGTTGTTGTTGTGTCTGTTGTTTTTGCTGTTTACACCTGTGCCTCGCGTTTTGTTTTTGCATACGGTTTACAGTGTTTACAGCGAGTAAATTCTTTCTATCCACGCCCCTATTTTTAGCATTTTTCGAGGGCCGCATACCAAAGGCGAAGCCCCCGCACCAATATGAAAACAGAAACTTGTGGCGCGGGTTTTTTATTTCATCTGCGTATCAAATAATTGAGCTCAATTGATATTAATTGAAACTGACAACTCGACTCGACTCTGGCCTGCTGCTGTTTGTTTTTGTTGTTGTTTATTGTTGTATTTTGTTGTTGGTCTTGTTGGCAGTCGCATGAAACAAAAACCATCAACATTATTTTGATGCTGATGATGATGATGGATATGATGATTTTGTGTATGTGTTTTGTGATGAACTGCGCCTTAGAAAATATATAAGTGCACCAATTTGAAAAAAATTAGATAACCTTTTCTGTGGAAAGCGAAATGAAAATCTACTGCGGCAACTATGTAAATAAGATTCACTTTTAAATCTGCAATTTAGTTTCACTTATTGCACGGCTGATCATTGATAAGAAAGCACGTCTAACACGCATTAGTTGAGTGTTGAATAATATTATATATGGCAGCCCATAATCAGTTTATTTTATTTGCATGCTTACTAATTAAGTACTATTATATGCTTTCCTATACTGTATATATTGTCCTATATGTATCTTGATGGGTTGTTGGGCCACATTTTGGCATTCAGGGCAGGTTTTCACCATGATTCATCCATGTGACACACAATCTAGACAAAAACTTTTTTTCTGATAAAGAAATCAACATTTATCTTTAGATTTGAATATGAATCACTCAAATTGATTTGAAATGCAATACAGCGATTATTCAATGTTAATTACAAGAATATATTATAAAAAAGTAAACAAAAGTGCTCGAAGGTTTTATATCGCTAGATTTTAATCAATTATAGACCTGGTTTTTATGGAATTTATTGAATTGATGTTTGGTCTAATTTTTCAACCGGTTTGTCTAGCAGATGCAAAAACTGATTTTTCTTCAAGATCATAGTCCAACACTCATAGCTGCCTTTACCCAATTTCCAATTTGTTTTCAACAGCTTTTTGTACGTTTTAAAAACAATTTATATCCTCTACCTTCCTTTCTTCTGGGTATTACTTTGAAAGGTTCTTAAAATACCACTTAAATATGTGCCTATACCTAGTTTAGGAAGAAAGTGAGATACTTTTTCAAATTCCTGACTATCGTCAGCATCGATTTTTTGCATAAAATAGATATCTAAACATAGAGTCTCGAAATGCCAGAAAAGCAAATCAGCGGCACACGGCAAAAAAACAAAAAGAAAACAATAAAAACAAAAATACTAAAATAAAACGAAACTGAAATTTCTCATACGGAATTGTTGGAATATTTCTGCATATATGTACAGCATTTAGTAGGCTTGAATAAATATACATTTTATTCAACCATACGGCACATTTCAACTTTCATTCAAACCAAGACCACATTTGTTTATCAATTATAACACTTATTGGCTAATTCTTTTTTCGTTTAATAATTTATATTCGCTGTGCCCACACATATTTGGGTAGTGCAAAGCTGAATATGAATTTAATTAAATGACGTTTGCTGCTAAATATTTATTAGGCTCGCGCTTTTTCCAGCAGCTGTTTCGCATATTTGGAAATGTGAATTTTATTGCACACTTAAATTGTTGTTTATTTCTGAACATTGGGTCGGCTGCTGGCGCTACCAGCTCTAATAAAAAGCTTAACAAAATGACACAACAGCAACGAAACATCTATTTAGATATGCGGCATGTGTGTGAGTGTGTGTGTGTATTGAGCAAATTTTGTTTTTTTAGACACTGCCGTCGCGCGAAAAACTTTCACTTCCATTAAAAAGTTTTGTGTACCTGTGCGCTTGGCAAAAGTCTCGGCAAATGTCGACTGCGACGCCAGCGTTGACGTTGGCGTCGACGTCTGCGTCGTAAAATGACATTAGGTTAGGTTTTATGGCTCAAAGAGCCGCAGCGAAATTCTGCACAAATGTCAAAGTAGAAAATTTACATGAGCACAAAACGATTTCGCTTTTATATTTTTTTATTTTTGTTTTTCTAGGTTTAATTATGTGTAATGCATTTGTAGAAAGTGAGCAATGATACCAGCTACATGACTGCTAATGTTGACGATCAGTCAGTTTTCTTAGCATACACTATGCCAAAAAGTCTTGTACTTGGTTTTTGGCCTAAAAATTATTTCTGTATGGTATAAGCTTGGTTCAACTTAATTTCTCAAGAAGTATTTGTGCTCTATAGCTAATATTTGAAGTGAGAAACGAGGCAACTAAATTTGTCCGTGAATCAATAGAAACTTTAATTTGAATTTTAAAATTTAATATTAAATTTTTATTTATTTTAAAACCATTTTTTGTGTGCTGTTTGTTTCTACTGGACTGTTTTTAGTCAACATTTCACAGTAAATGAATATATATTAATTAAAATAAATTCTGTAGATTCAAGGTGCAGGCCAATGGCCCACGAAATTTAAGCATTAAGTTTCAGCAAATAAAACATATTAACAGTTAATTTACCAAGCTATTTAGTTTGTAACTAATTTAAGTTACATAATAATCAAGTAACAGTGTCTTCAAGGTTGACTTTAATTTAGCTTAAGCAAGGGCATACAAAGTTCGGCCAGCTTACAATTAAAAATGAATTGACTGCACCTGTTATGCGAACGGAAGTTGAAAGCTGTGCAATTACGAGCCACGTTCGTAATAAGAGAGTCGTGGCTCCATTCATACTAAATATAAACGTAATGAAAATGGCTCCCACTGTTGACTAATATGTGCAGATACGTTTAGACTAATTACAGTGCCCGCTAGTTACCCACCACCAACCTCTATCGGTGAAATTTTATGTGAGTCAGCAGGGCTCTGCATTATTACAATAGTTGAACATATGTAAACAAATCCAAGAGCTGTGAGTCAGCCAAGCGCACCCGTCTCTGGTGTTTATATGTGTCAACTGAGTCGCAGATTGATACGATGCCAGTCGATGAGATTAGCAACCAGTAGCTGCACAATGGAACCGGAATCTACAGCCAGCCAACCTTGGGGGCACAATTTGGAAATCTGCGCTGCTATATCGCTCGCAGTGGGTAGTCGTGTCCATTGGTAGTCGAGTCCCATTGTTTAATATTACCATCATATTTTATATGTCGAGCATTAATCGTACATACTTCCATCCATCCACTCATCCGTCCATCCATCGGTCCGTAAAGCGCAGACAACACTTGCTAGTCATTGAAATTGGCCAGTTTAATGACTTTTTATGCGCATTCATTAGTCATTGTCCATGAGAAATTTGAAATTTGAATTGTTTTCAATTGGCGCTCAAAAGTATCGTCTATACATATCTATATACAATTTTAATTGGTGCAAAAAACTGAAAAGTGTGAATCATTAGTGGTAGCTACTCATCACGTGGTTAATATATTATTTAATTGTGGCTCATTGCTCTACAATTAAAATCATTTTGCATAGATTAGAGTGACTAGGATGTTTTATTATACACTTTCAATTATATTATAATTGTGACAAAAATGATCTAAGAATATGCTTTAATGCTTTGCATCGGTTCTAATGTGATTCATTTTCAGAATTGAGCAAATATTTTAGCTATGATAATGAGTACAAAGTACAAAAATTAATTAAATACTTTAATGCATTTAAAATATTTTAGCACGTAGCTGAAGGATATTAAATTTAAAAACTTTTTTAATATTTCTCTTTTCATTTTATATAATTTAATTCGTAACTTTAATATGAAATTTGTTATTAGTAAAAACTTTATTCAAATTGTGGAGGGTTTTAAGTCCACATGCAAAAATAAATAATCTATGATCATCTTTTGCTATGTATGCTATTGCGGTTCATTCTAAAATCTATAAAGTATTAATAAAGAACTAAAATAATCATATGTAATTAGGTTGGTAGCCTTTCGTCAACAGCGCTTAATACATCGTTAACTCCTTAACGTCAGGTTGTAAGCAGCTGCAACTTAAAGTTCTCACGGTGTGTTGTGTTCTTGTTGTTGACTTGCTTAATGCTTCCTAGAAACCATTAACACTTAATGCCCTAGAATCACTGCAAAGCACTTCCCTACGCTATATTCTGCTGGGATGTGAATGTGAATGTGGAAATGGTTGTGGCTGTGGCTCCTCCCACTTCCTATGCCCAGGCGTGGATCCTATTGTGTTGAAGATACACATTAGTTCTGCACTTGTTGAGCGCATCAGCAGCATGTCAGTCAACCAGCAGCTAAGTGACTACCGACCAACTGACTGACAGACAGGCGGACTGAGACAACTGCGTTAAGCACATTATGCATGGCACATATATAGATATATATATATATATATATATATATATATATATATATATATTGTGTGAGCGGACACAGCCGTAAGTCTTTTATGGTCGACATCATCGTTTGTTAGTGGTTGCAACTGAATTTCTGCTCGCTCTAGAAACGCCACAGAGCAGTCAGTTTTGTGACCCAGTTAGTGCCATAAATTAGCACAAGCAACGTCTGACTGCCAGTTGCCAGTTGCAAAGAAACAGCAACAACAACAACAACAACAGACAACTTAGAATGTATACGATGTGCAATGTTCGCTTATTAAATCCAAGTACGACTATGAAAACGAGTCTCCCAGTATCTTAATATCTCATCATACTTAGATACAAACACGCACTGCAACTCAGCTCAGTTTAGCATTGTCTGGCAGGCAAGGCGGTTATCGTTCGTAATACCCTGTAATCAAGAATATTTGTGAAATGATGTCTGAGCAGGCAGACTAATATTAATACTAATAACATTTAAGCTGAGTATTATGATTTTAAAATTCGAAGTTAAACCAAGTGAGAGAGCTCGACTAGGATATACACTAAGCCCAGCTTTTAATTGCATATCTGTCTGCTATGTTTTTATTAGTTTATTCGGTATGAAAATAGTACTTTCTTATTCCATCTTAATTACATTTGTACAGTTACGGTTAATCAATAGTCTGTGGGGGAATATTATGCATATTATTATTTTCGCAAATTGATTTGTAGCAATATACGCAAAATATTGGCTAGTGTCGATATAATAAGATATACTTGATCAACATATGATTTAAGAGAACTTATATTTCTAATGGGAACGACTTGCCCATACAGACGAATATGACTAAATCGAATCTGCTTTCGGCGCTGTTCAAAATATAAATACACCCCAAGAGCTCGGATATTCTGTCTGTTACATACTGTCGCATATATACGGGTCAACTTACCTATGACCTATTTTCCATTTGACGGCCACATATTATTTTGAGCACACCTGTTTACAGGGCATCATGCAGTCACGTACTCTTACCTTAACACACGCAAACAGCTACTTGTCTCAATTGGGTCAGTCGTGAGAGATACAAAAAAAAAAAAATGAGATGAAAAAAGTAAAACCAGACTATTAAAAAGCCATCAAGTATTGTTCAATATTAAGTTATTTCATAGCATTAATTAGTCTGCGGACGCTGCAAGCGATTGAAATCGCTACCCAAACACACACAAACACCACACAGGCAAAGACACACAAGCACACGCATAAGCACACACATAAGCACACACAAGTACAAGTCTACACCGCAATGCACTGTATGCGGCTTAATTGATAGGAGAAAGTGACGTACATGTTTTGGCTGAGCGTTCGTTTGCTGGGGTTCGATTGGGGTTCGTTCGTTCGGCTGTTGGGTTCGACAGAAGGCTTGGACAGGCCTGGCCTGGCCTGGGAAAATGTCTTCATCGTTGGAAGCGGTGCCAAAGTGCATGAGTAAACCGAAAGCTAACTAACTGCAACGGCCAGTTGCAACACCCCAAAGCAACAACAACAACAAGAACAGCTAATCAAGCGAAACATTGAAAATGTGTGAGATAAAATTCATTTGATACATGCACATAACACACACATACATGCACACAAAAAAACCGATTAACGCTATGTAACGGTAAACGAAAAAAAAAAAACGATTACGACAATTGCAGCAATACAAATTTAAATTAACATTCATTTGAGGCAAAACAGTTAGCGGGCATATTGATTATCATAGCAAATTGAAAAGCTGAGAAACTGATCTCCAAAATCGCATATTAAAGTATCGAATTTGGTATTTAATTCAATTGTCTTTTGATTCGTAAACTTATATTAATAATACTATAAAGTCTGATATCGAGATGATATGATAAATATTAATGTTCTGAATAATCACATTTTAGATATACAGAAAACAATAATGGGAACTATTTGGTAACTTGTACAAAATAAAAATCTTTTCTTATGATAATTATATTTATTTTTAACCCTTCGTTTCAAAAGTTCATAGTGCATTTATATGCCAATAAATCAACATATAGCTTTTTATTTTTATCAATATCAATAAATTAACCCTCAACCTCAATTATTGAGCTGGTCATTTAACTTCATTATTGAACCTCAATAGATATCAAAAACAATCGTAGCCCGAATAGTGTATAATGGACCGAATGTTCAAGATATCATTAATAATGTTAATCTGACGCATTTATTCATGATTTTAATCCCATTTCCCGTTTGCTTCGTGTCCGTCCGGGCCACATTACAGCTACATTTGGATGCATTGATATATGGATATTTTTCTTTTGTTTCTGCTGTTTGTTTTCCCAGCTCGTTTTTTTTTTTGCCGTTTGTTTTTTTCATCTTTTTTTTTTGTATCAAATTGTTTATTTTGTTTAACGCTTTTTTTTTGTGTGCGCACTTTTTGTTGCTGTCGTTTGTCACTTTTGTCGCTTTGTATTTCTCTTTATGTGCTGCATTTTCAAACCGTTAACGTCAACATTTTTAATAGTTTTGTTGCATTTGATGAACTCCGTGCTCTCCCCGTTCCCCTCCTCCCCATATGTGGCAGTTGTTGCTGCAGTTGCCCGGTGTCCAGTACCAGATATCACGTCCCCCCGTTTTTTCCCCCACAATTCTCAGTTAAAACTCGTTTCCGTCTCGCTCTACAGATTTCGCCGACGCCAAAGGCAGCGGCAAAGTCGCCCTCTCTCTTTTCCTCTCCCTCCCTTTCGCTCTCTGTGTCTCTCACTCTGCCACAGTCGAAGTGGCGTTGCTGCCAGCACACTCCCCTCGTCGCAGCTTGCCCCGCCGCTAGTTTAATTTATGAAAGTTTAAATGTTGCAGGCCGCGTTGCTTGCATTTGTTGTCGCCTGTAAATCAGAACTGCCGCTAGGCGAGTCACTTCCAACTGGTTGCTTATAAATATTTATCGTATCTGCTTATAGATGGGTTAAACTATATGTATATACATATGTGTGTGTGTCACCACTGCTATGTGCGACATCCTTAAGCGACCGTCTGAGCCACTGGCCTTATTCCGAATAAAGGAATTCCAGACACGGCTCACAGCTTTTGCCCATAGAGAGTTCGTTTGCAGGTCGAAAGTAGAACATGCGGGGCCTGGGTAATTGATAAATGCGTGCGTGGTGTTAGAAAGTAAACGTCGAAATACACTGTTAAAAATCTACCAGTAATAACGCTAAAGTTATGCACATTAACAGTTGAAGAAATCACAAATTGATAGTTAATTTCCTATGCATATTGATTACCATACAATAGGCTTTGGCTTAAGGATCATATTTCAAAATAATAATTATTCCAATAATACGTTATAACCCTTCTAATTAAATTTCAATAAGTTTTCTGCCAGTGTTAAACAATCTGCAAGCTCACAAAGTGATTAGCTCTTGTTGGAATAGTCGTGCCAGTATTTTAAAACCTCTTCTACAACGGGTTTCATCATTATATTGCGAATTTATTTATAGTATAAATAAAAAAAATATTGATGTATACAAATAGTCTATAATTTTACACAGAAATACCTCAAGAAAGTACAGTAATAATTGGAAACAGATTGACTGGAAGGCGAGTAATTGTAATCGTCGTTTCTTTGCACCTCCAAAGTTTGTTTCTGTTATTATTAAAATATGGACATAGAGCTCTTCTCAGCTAGAAATCTAGAGTTAAACTAAACAATGTAAATGACAAGTTTTATACATTTCTAAAATGATTGTATTTGTTTGTTGCAGATGACTAAACGCGTGTAAACTGTGCAAGCATTTGAAATGTCCGAGCGGGTAAGCAGCGCTCTGGCGGCACAGCTCCATGCCCATGCACTGGCGACAAACTCGAACACCATCTCCTCCCCCGAGACTGCCGTCTGCCATCTGCAGCCAGTGATTGCCTCAAAGGATGCACCGCTCCAATTCGATACGGATGCACCGGCGGCTGCAATTGGTGCACAGCTGAATTTTAAACTAGTGCCCGTCGATAGTTTGGGCGGCCTGCATTTGGGCCTGGGCAGCAGCTGCCAGGAGATGTTTGCCTCAATGAATACATCACAAATCTCAAACGCCTCCACTGAGTCCAGCTGCTGTCC
The DNA here is from genome assembly GCA_035043505.1 of Drosophila setosimentum. Classification (NCBI taxonomy): domain Eukaryota; kingdom Metazoa; phylum Arthropoda; class Insecta; order Diptera; family Drosophilidae; genus Drosophila; species Drosophila setosimentum. Next base: position 3,889,076 of record JAWNMY010000007.1, read on the forward strand.
GCCAATTGCGCCAACCGTTCCGCCCAAGCCCAGCAGGCACATGGCAGTGCAGCCATTGAATAGCGTGAGTAAACAATTGATTCTTTAACCGGTCTCCGCTAATACAAATCTATATATATTGGTGTCCCATAGAAATCCTGTCGCTTTCCCAAGCTGGAGGAGTGCGCCCACTTCCATTACGAACGTGTGCAGCTGGGCGCATTGTCGGTGCAACTGCTGGATGACAAATCGGAGCAGATGGGCAGCAGCATTGCCTCGCAGTCGATTGGCGGCGAGCTGGCGCACAGCTCGCTGCGCTCCGCTGCTTTCACACCGGAGAGCTGCTGGTTCATCATACGCGTGTGTCCGCAACGCTGTGAACCGTTCCTGATCAAGCGCAGCTACGAGAACATGCAAATGCTGGACGAGATGCTGCATCGTTGCGTCTACGATCGCAAGATTAGCGGACTGCGCAACATGTCCGAACTGGAGGCGGAGGCGCAGCTGCAGACCGAACTGGATGTGGAATACGCGGTGGCCAAGTATCTGGAGCGCTTCTCGAAAATCGCCTCCGATTCGCTGACCTGCGGCACCATACTCACCTGGCTGCAGCTGGACAACAAGGGGCGTCGCCTGCCGCTGGCCGATGGCGAGACTCAGCGCACAATCAATACGCCGGCGGTGGGCGCCGCCTATGGTGTGCGGCGTTATCAAGCGCAAGCGCCGGACGAGATCAACATTGAGGTGGGCGACATGATCTCGGTGATCGATATGCCCAGTCCGGCTGAATCGATCTGGTGGCGCGGCAAGAAATCGCATCTGCAAAAGTCCCTCTACGAAGTTGGTTTCTTTCCCCAATCATGCGTCGCGACCATTGGCGACAAGGTGCCACGTAATTTTCCCATGCCCGCACCGCTCGTGGGTCATCTGGACGCGTCGCCCACGAAGCCAGTGCTACGGAAGCACGGCAAGCTAATTGCATTCTTTCGCTCCTTCATATTGTCGCGTCCGTCGCGACGTCGCCTCAAGCAGAGCGGCATCTACAGGGAGCGCGTCTTCTCGTGCGATCTGTCGGAACATTTGCTGAACAGCGGCCAGGACATACCCATGGTGCTGCGCTCCTGCGCCGAGTTCATTGAGAACTATGGCGTCATCGATGGCATCTATCGTCTGTCGGGCATCACATCGAATATTCAGCGACTGCGTCGCGCATTCGATGAGGAGCGCGTACCGGATCTGGGCAATCCGGAGATGAAGCAGGACATTCATGCAGTTAGCTCCCTGCTGAAAATGTACTTTCGCGAACTGCCCAATCCGCTGTGCACCTATCAACTGTACGACAACTTTGTAGAGGCTATTCAGGTGAAGGCCGACGAGGCAGACGAACGGCTGCGTCTCATGAAGGAGACGGTACTGAAGCTGCCGCCTCCACACTATCGGTAAGTGTGCAGCAATCCCAAACTTAAAGCAATCACTTTCTTCTTAAATTGAGATTACAGTTTCAAGTCGTCAGTTGCTCCTCGTTAGTTGAACTCTGTTTGTTCCACTGAATCAGCATTTCAATTATAAATTTACTTATAAATTCTGTTATCAGCATTATTTTCGTAATAACAACAACAAGAAGTATTAATAAATTCAAATGAATTGCTATTATCATAGTGCGGAAGATTTTATACCCTTGCAATCGAATATATAAATATATATATATATGGACACGTCTCGCTTTCCCGGATTCGCTATAGAATAACATTAATCTCATCTTATTAGAAGTATTATTTAATTATTTTTTGCATTGAGCCAGTTTGTCGTTATATGTCAAATTAAATTATAATCTCTGTGTTTCAATGGATCTCCAAAGTTTGGTAATATTATCGATAGAATTAGTGGTTAGCTGTAGTTCTAATTCAAGTTGTGCTACTTTATATAATTCATTTTTATATTATTTTCATTAGCACCCTGAAGTACTTGTCGGAGCACTTGCATAAGGTATCACAGCATCATGAACGCACCGGGATGACGGATAAGAATCTGGCGATTGTTTGGGCGCCCAATTTGCTGCGCTCGCCGGCGCTGGAGTCGGGTGGCGTTGCGGCGCTGCGTGGCGTTGGTGTCCAGGCTGTGGTCACCGAGTACCTGATACGCAACTGTCACAACATCTTCGATGCGCTCGAGGATCACAATGCACGCCTCAGTATAGTGGGTAGCGCTGCAGCGACTGCGGTCGCCTCTGCCGCTGCTGAGCTGCGTCTGGAGTCGCTCACGGATTGCGAGAGCCTGCTGGTGGAACAGCGTGAACAGGATCAATCTCTGGGTCTGGTGGAGCGACCCAAGAGTCTCAGCACAGGCGGGGCCAAGCTCATCAGTCTGGAAGAGGCGCAGGAGCGACACTCCCGCATCGAGGGCACCGGCGAACTAAAGCAATCGCTGCCCATCAACATGATGAGCACAAGTGGCGCAGCGGGCAGCAATGCTGCCTCGAACATTGGCTCCTACATTGAGGTGGGCGGCGGTCCTTCGAGCCTGCCGGATAAGTATCACACGGTGCTCTCCGTGCCACGCAGCTGGCAGAAACGCAAGCCAGACAAGACGCCCTCCTGGAAATCCATATTCACGCGTAGCCAGCGCCAGGGCCAGGAGCTGCCCGGCCACAAGCTGATACACGAAGGGGCCGGCGGACACAAGGAGCCCAACAACATCGTTAATGCTTGCTCCTCGTCGTCGCGGGTGAGCTTTGCGCAGGCCTCCCATTCGCATCATCATGGCAGCAAAGAGCTGTCCAAGCACGACAAGCCCAAGTCGACTGAGCTGCTGGAGACGACGCGAGATGTACGCGACTCGGCGATGGGCAGCAAACCCATGGAGCTGTGCATACGCTCCAACTCCATTGATAGTCTGCGCACAGTGGGACACTCGCGCAGCGTCTCACATGACTCATATTTTGATCTGTTGCAGTCGCCGCAGCGCGGTCACATGACTACCTGCCCCTCGCGTGAGCTCTCCGAGCTGGGCTTAAACTTTGATTGCGATGAGCTCGAGATGCGCATCTTCTCCGAGAGCGAATCGCTGGTGAGCTCACCGCGTGTGGGCAAGGAGAATTTGCCGCCTGCCTCTGGCTGTGCGACACGTCGCATTATGCGCGCCCGACCCGAGGACTTCTCCAGTCAGACGAACAGCGTCAATCCCAGCCCCAAGAAGCAGCCGCGCCTCAATCTGCTCTCGCCCAGCGCAGCGGCAGCGCAACGCACGCAGCCCCACGTCAATCCGGCGCCCGCCTGTGGCCATGAGCCCGCCGGGGCCGAGAACTGCTGCAAACGCTACAAGCTGGAGGATCAGCTCTCGGACATACAGTTCATTGACTGCGGCACACCAGAGCATCCATTACCAGCACAGCAGCAATTCGCCAGCGTTGAGGTGCATCCACCTCCAAAGCCGGCGCGTGCTCAGACCCAGGGTCAGCAGCAGGCGCAGATGCCGATATCACCGACTGGCGCTGGTGCTGCACGCTACAGCTATCCGTCCGTGCAGCTGGGCGCCAAGCGCAAGGAACAACTGGCGGCCAAGGAGCGCTTTAGTTACCAGGGCACCTTCACGCAGCCGGGCCACAAACCGGAGCCTGTCCCAAGGCCCATTCAGTGAGTTACTCGCCATTTCTAAATCGATTAAATAGCTAAATCCACCCACCATCTCAACCGCTTACAGCAATGGTAGCGCCCCACTGCGCAGCGGAGATCAGACGACTGTCAAGCTGTCTGTGGCCACGCCCACAACGCCTGCGCACAGTCCGCGCTACTCGCTGCTGTGCGACACGGAGAGCTCGGAGAATAGTTCGGCGGTGAACACGCCACAGTACGATATGGAGCCGCTAATGATGAACTCGACCATGTCGGGCATATCGGGCGTCTCCTCCAACTTGCAACAGCAGCAGCAGCAGTTGCTGCTGAACGTGGATGCAGCCAGCAGTTATTTGGGAAGCTCGCACGAGAGTCTGGGCCAGCAGGTAGGTTCACTAAGAAATACTTGTGCACAACACAAGAGCGCCACTCACATTTCCGCTTGCTTGCAGTTCAACAATCTCCTGGATGTGGAGCAACGGGATATGCATGCCTTGAAGCGTGAACTGTCGCTGGATTTGCAGCCACGGCTGCCACAGCCAGCTGCTGCAACTCGCACGTTGAAGGAGCAACAATTGCAAATGCAACTACAGCTGCAGGCCGCCAGCTCGCCGAACAACTCAAACTTTACGGACAACACTAGTCAGTCGGTGACGCCCAGCGAGTTTGGCTATCAGCATCTGCAGCGACAGCTCAGTATGCACTCGCTGCTGGCGACAGAGGATAGCTCGCCGCTCTATGAGGACTATGAGCAGACGCCCAGCAATACGCTGACGCCGCAGAAGCTACCGCCACCAATTCCAAGCAGTCCCATCAAGTCGACCATAAGCATTACGTACAAGTCACCGGAGAAAGAGAAGCCGCCAGCAAAGCCAGCGCTTCTGTTGGAAACCAATTTCGATGAGCACATTGTCTACGAGCAGGTGAAATTGTTTCGCAATTCGGTCACTGAGGTGAATCAGCTGCTAAATGAGCAGCATGGTCAGAGCCTGAAGCAAATTGTGGAGGAGGATGGCAGCGACAAAATGACACAACAGCTGCTGCAACTGGAACAAGAGCAGCAGGAGGATGAAGAGGAGGAGGAACAGCGGCAGCAACAGGAGCAACTGCTCTATGAGAACATTGAGCTGCGCAAGCCGCAAACAGTTTACGAGAATCTACGTGGCGACGAAATGAAACTCAATACAAACGAACTGCTGGAAATCGATTCCGATTTGGATTTAGAGTCAGTGACCAAGCAGCAGGCAGTCAGTGATCGAATCGAACTGGACAGTTTGGATAGTTTACCCAGTGGTGCCGAGCACAACAACATTATGGAGCTCGAACAGCAGCAACCAAGCAAATCGCCATCGTTCAGTGTCAAGGAATTGGCCACCAAATTCGAGAGCTCCCCGGTTGAGCAGCTGCCCAATTTTGATTTCACACAACGCGGCGGCTCGATGAAGAAACCCAATGAGCTGAGCCTGCCGCTCGCTATTCCGCCAAAGCCTGTAATGCCAGCGCCTGTTCCACTCAAGAAACTAAATAACACACAGAAGATTACACGCTCCCTGGATGAGAATGCATTTGTGCGCGAATTTGGCGGCAAGCAGCTGCAGGACTTGTCATCCTGTAAATTGCCCGAGCTGCCGGAGTTGAATAATCGCCGCAAGAGCTTTGATTTCACACGACCCAAAACGTTGAATCCGCCCAAGCGTTTGCCGGGCATGAGCATCACCGAGGAGATATGTCAGAAGTCGGAGCAGCACATCACAACGCCCACCACCGAGAATCGCATCTCGCTGATACAGCAGAACAATGCGTTGCTCCAGCCACAGCCAAATGCGACAGCCACACTCAATCTTCCAATTGGCGGTCGCAAGAGCGTCTTTACCGGCGTCATTCTCGATCGCGAGCGCATCGACAAAATCAAGGAAGAGCGTCGCCAGCAACTAACACAGAAATATTATGGCGACACCATTAAATCGCGCTCCAAGACGGAGCTCAACTCGGATGACAATTTTCAGGCTTCCGACTCGCTGCGCATCAAGTCCAAGTCCCGTGGCGATATGCATTCGCTGCAAAAGGATATGGACATGAATCTCAAGCAGCTGGCACGCGCCGGCGCTGGTTCCGAGAGCACACTGCATCATGCTGGCGACTATGGCACACAGCGTGTGCGCAGCATCTCCGATGAGAAGAATCAGAATTGTGATACTAGCAATGGAGCCAGCAACAACCAATCCTCTATGCACAGCGTCAAGACAGTCGCCCAGAAGTATGCGCCAATCATCACTGCAAATACAACTACAACGACGATAGCGTCGGTGCCAATGGTGCCCAGCAAATTCGAGCGGGGATCAGGACGCGAACGACTCTCGAGAAACTCCATGCCCCATCAAATGACCGCAGAAAACAATGCAACTGTCAAGTGAGTACCAGTTTAAATAATGTTTAGCTGTTCAATTTGAAGAAAGCATAATTATGCAGACAATGTTGTTGATGAAAAACAATCGCTTCCTTAAAATTGAAACGATTCTAATGCCTGTTATTTATTTAAAAACACAAATATTTAACAATTTGTCAATTTCTTTTACTTTACAGCAACAGAGAAAAGATCTCACCACAATTCTCAATACGCGATGTGACTGCGATGTTCGAATCTCGTTCACAAAATCAATAAGTTAAGGCAACATACCAACTATGCAACATCGAATACGGAATACATCATAATACAACACAACACACGAAGCAGAAAGGGAGTGGATACGGCCGCGATATATAATTTATTTAGTTTTTAAAATTCTATATATTAAGATGCATGTTTGGTGGACGGACACACAGAGAGAGCACATGCAGTAATGTTTTCTATGTATTTATATAAATATTTTGGATACTGGACCAAGCGGCTCCAAAGACATGAAACACAAAAACGCCGCAGGATGATGTGTAGGGGAATTAATGAGAAGAGCAAAATTCAATTTTGTTTTAAGAGTGGAGCTTACAATGAGTTTCGAGTGAATATGATTAAAAACAAAAAAAAAAAAAGACCGAACGCCAAATGCAAATTGTTATTGCATTGGGCGATCTTATGAGTTAAGTTTGTCTCTATATCAATTCGTTTATTTGTTTAATTAATGCATTTCGCTTGACTTGATTTCGGTTTGTTTATTGTGTGATTTGTTTTGATAAATGTTTTTGTTTGTTTACTTACAAACAAAAGGAGGGCGAACAAATACAAAAAAAAAAAAAAAAAAGTGGAAAATTAAATGCGTAATTTGATAGCGCTGATTTTTATCTTAAATTTGTAATCAAATTGATGCATTTCGACGCAACTTTGAGCGAGTTGCTTTAAGTATATTATGATTATTTTTATGCGATTAACTTATATTTTAAATAAATTACAACGTTTATAACAAATTCAATTTAATGATCATAATATATATATTTTTATTTAATATTAAATACTTGTAAATACTCAGCGCTTGCTTGTTCTGTATGCTCTTCTTGGCTTGCATAATATGAAAACTAAAGTCAATAATGCTAACGATTTTTATTAAACAATTTCAGTGTCGCTATGCCAATCGAGCTTAACAAATATGTCGGACCAAAATCAAATCACAAAAATATATAATTAATTCATTTCCATTTGCAGATTATATAAGCTTATCTAATTTTGTATCTCATTTTATCATTCAGAGTTGGTTCATGTGACTTAGATAGATCTGTGTAGAACCTGTTAGCATATATCATAAAACTCTGGAAACATAATGGTTGTTTATAGGCTAATTAAGGTTACAGTTCACTATGAAAAGAAGAATAGTATAAGAAATTTCAACACTTAAATTTATTTTATGATCCCTTTTAATTATGCATCAATCAGAATCAATTCTTCTAAAAGCTGTTAATTTATTCGCATTTTATTGAATTTACAGCTTGTTAGATTCGATCTTTTGATACCGACAAATTTGTTAAGCCCCATCTGCACCACACAGAAGCAAAGAAATTATATATTAAAAATACTGTCCTACATACTAATCTATAAAGACCGATAATATAAAATCAGAAGAGAACAAAAATTAAGCAAAGAGATGAAATTAACTGAGAGCTGACAAACTTATTTGCATTAAACATATTCGATATATGACCATGAATATAAATAATTGTGTAGTTTTTATTTAAATTTTACTACTAGATAAATTTCAGCTAATAAAATTTTTATTAAAGTACTTTGATAGATTTTTCATTTAGTCCTGAGCCAGCTGCCAAATTTTTACTGAGAGCATAAACAAATTAAAAAAAAATCGAAAACTGTTAACGAATTAAACAGATTTGTAATACAAACAATAACTAAATAGAAAGCTTTAAAAAGATAAGTTAGCATTTGATATATTTTGATAAATAAACATAATAATAATAATAGATCCACAACTTAGTTATAAACAATTGTATTGTATAATGACTGACAACAGCTAATACAGAGAGAATATGAAAGCGGATAAACTCTTGCTAAAAAAAAATGATTTAAAAGTTCATTATTTGCATAAATATATTTATTATACATACGCATTACTATATACAAATATAAAATATATATTTATTATATAGAACAACAATCAATAGCTGCAGACGACAATTTGGAGCAGAAACATTTTTCTAAGCAGCAACAACAACAATAAACAAATACTTTAAATGCATATACGTATAAAAATCAAACTAAATAGTTTTCTGTTTTTTCGTACTGGCACATAACAAATATTTCCTTATCTTACAGTACGCGCAGTAAAGAAATGTGATATAACTGGGAATGTACATTTTTTATTTCGATATGGTTTATGATAATTAATTTATGATTGGCCCGGCTGCAAATGCCGCCAGGCGCTTAAAAAATTCAATTTAGACTCATTAGAGTGCTCCTCTCCACGGAAATCTTTAGTAAAAGGCGAAAGATTTATTCGACAACTGAAGAGAAGCCAGAGTGAATTAACACCACCAAACACACAGGCTCTACCGGGAGGAATACATAAACTGATTGCGAATTGTAAGAATTGTCCAGACTTACACATGGACAACCCCTAAGGTAGGCTACAGCACCTAGACTATGGAGAGACAGGATCTTCGATAGTCTTTGACAACAGTTACCACCCTTGAGTAAATGTGCATGAGGTAATTATGTAGGTGCATCGCTTACAATTCGTAACTGGTTTACGTGGTCAAATTATAGAGTACTTGAGCAATTTGCAATTAAAGTTATCGCTTCTCGGCCTTATGGCTAAGATCAAAGTGTAGTATCTGTTCTTATCAGCTTAACATCTGATAGTTTCTCCATTGGAGAACAACAAATGTTAAACTGATTTTTGGAATCAGACGGAGTGCTAGGAGCTTGCTCCACCTCTGTCACGGGTCGGCCCGGTATTGCAGTACCGCCGGGATTTCGGCCCAACTGATGAATAAATTTCACAGTGACTCGAACCATTGTCTCGCCTTGCTAATAATGGACTTGCACTTGAGTTCCCCTTTTGAGTTGTTTTTATTAACTTGGATATGTTTTGCATGCCCTGCTGTGCTCAGAGAAAAAGGACAACACGTGAGAAAATTAATTTGATTAAAATATTGCCACAGAAACGCTCAGCGTGACTACTTTGAATGACAATGGAGACCTTATCACGTTATAATCATCAGTCGCCGCTGCTGGTTTACGCCAGACGGCAGCTAGCTGGCTACTTAACAGTGCCATTGAAAGGACATGAAAGATTGTCAACAACAACCACCCGGACAGGTAGTGCTGAGTGAGCGAGTATTTTAATATATTTATGTATGTATATGCGGGCTGTTCTAAATGCAGTAAATGATGTACATAAGTGTGAAAACGTTTGCATCCTGCTGCGCATCCAAATACCCATTCCAATTACTCCGCCTGCTGCTAGCCACGATGCTCTCTGTTTGGGTTGATTGACGCTGATAGGGCACGTGTTGGCAATTATTTGAGAATAAACATGAAGAGCTCCTGGATCAAATCTGATGACTTCTTGTTGAGCACGCCAAAGCAGACTTTCAGACTGCCGTAACATTTTATCATAATTAAAATATTGATGAGAAAAATTTATTGAGTGCTAATCTTTAACTTTTACAAATAGAACCTATAATTAAGTTATTTTCCCATTTCAATTCAATGGTTTAATATCCCACTATAATTATTTGTATACAAATATATTGTAAATTATATTTTGACAATTAAGTCATAAATTGGTTTAATTGTAATTCAATAATGTTCAAAACTGTTATTGTTTTAATTAAAAAACATAGTTAAAGTCTAGATATATATTCGACTAATTCCACTTTACATTATACATTATTTATTGATTATATTTTGATTAGATAATCATTAAGTGTAGTCAAATTTTAATTTCTTTATGATTTATATCCAAGGCTTAATTAAAATATAAAATATTCTTTAAAGTGGCATCGTCACGTCCCATAAAAGCGAGTCCACCCTTCTGGGAAACCCTTTAAGCATTTGGTAAATCAAATTTTATGACAATTCCGTTCTGCAAATTAAATCAAATAACACAGTGCACGGCCAAATCAAACAAATATATCAAGTAAATAATAAAATATATCGGTGCTTGGGTGCTGATAAAATCATTGAAAAATACCAGCAAATTACAAACTGCCCCTTTCTCCACTGCGCCTTTGAAAATCATCGTCTGCACATATTTCGATGTAATTTAATATGTGGCACGCGTTCGGCAAACTTTATTTTGCTTCATTTTTTTTTTTCGACGAGCAGGACGAGCAGGATATGTGCTCTGGCTCTCGGCTGCGGCTCAATTGTTGCCAATGAGAGCAATTGTGTTGCTGCCAGAGAACTGGGCGAGGTGGAGGAGGGGCTGGCTGTTGGCAAACTGGTAATTGCATTTGTTAGTGCTCTAATTGTTTGGGCGGGCTGAACTGGGCAAAAGGTTACTGTGCCTAGGATAACAACAAGAGGCTTTTAATAAGCATTGCCCCCGATGTAAAAATTGCGTGGAACCCGAAAAACTGAAAAGTGGCTCTTGAATCGAGGAAAAACGTTGTGAGAGGGTGGACAAATTGTCCCACCCGGTGATTAACTGACAACGGTTCCAAGGCTGCACTATGTTTAAATAGAGAACCTACAATTAAGAATATATGACATTATTGACAGCAATTCGTTAGCTATACACGTATAATATAATTAAAGAGTTGTTCCAAAACGAGATTTAATCAAGCGCATCTGGCAGAGATTTTAGATTGTCTTATCAAAGGTAAAAGTGATGCTTCTACATGTGTAATATGTTCTTACTATCTCTATAGTCAGAACTTAACAATTGCAAACAGTAGTTTTGTGCTCTTATACAATTTATTTTCCCAAATAAATAAGTGAAGCTTGATTTGAAAAAAATATTATTATTGAGTATTAAGCGGTCCTAAGCATACCTTGTAATAATAATAATAATAAAATTAGAAATATGTTTATACCATAATTTGTGCATAAGGCTAGAGGGAAAACTGTAAAAAGATTAAATAAAAAACATTCCAACCAAGATAATATACAACGTGGACGATATCGACCTAAATATAAACAAATAATATAAATGCAAGTTTATCCAAATTTCTCAACACTCAAACTACTCAGCAATTTCTTAAGTGAACCCCAACACACGCTTGTGTAGATTATCAGTGAAGGAAATACCGCCTTTGACCTCAGTGTAAGGATGTTGCCACTTGTGGCAAAGACCCTTTGGCACTGCCATAAACAAAGAACCCCTAGCTAGCTGAAAACACAAGTTTATTTTGTAGCTCGTTTCGAAAGTTAATTTACCGAGAATCAAACTGGTAATGCGGAAGCAGCCTTCGATCATCTGAGAAGCCGCGAAATTGTAACCTGATCTTTGACACACTTCAGCTTTGATTTCAGAGAATTATGTAAAAAAGAGAAGTAGAAAACAATGAGAGGACGACGCATCACAATGGATTTGCCCGGCAAACTGACACAAAATGCTTGTAATTGCTATAAGACAGGAATCGGGAACCGGGCACCCCCTCTTAACCGCAAAGTGCCCTTTTTGCAATATGATGCCGCATTTTTATTATTATAAAAATTAGGCTTAGCACGTCTGACGGGCACGTGCAGGGCCATGGATTCAAATTAAGTTCCCAAGCTTTAATTCTTGTCCCACACACAGCAACGATAATAATAAGCAATGGACTCTCTCGAGGTGGACAGAAATGCCTTTAAATATATTTAACACATACACTTAGCTCTTCCGCACGTTCATGTCAAATGGAAAACAATGGAGCCAAACTGAGCTCAAGATGTCAGTTCCGGGGCGCAGTTTAAGTGCTCCCAACAAGCAGCTTGTGTCAGTTACTGAGGACGCCAGTTGACAATCCTTCACACACGCCCACCTTGCTAAGGCTAGCCTGGCTGCAGGTTGGCAAGCATGCCTCTACCTTAACAGATTGCCGGAGATTTTAGCTAAAGCGACTTAATTGCATGTCACAATTACACTGGGAGAAGTTTGCTAAGTATTTGGCATTAATCGTGTTGGTTTTTTATTTATATATATATATATATATATATATATATATATATATATATTTATTATTTTTAATTCTTCTTATCTTGGCCATTCCATTTTTTAATTTCTTATTTATATTTTTTTATTGCTTGTTTTTTGTTACATACTTAAATAGAAAAATTTATATATAATTCTTCTTTCTATTTCTGAATTTTAAACCTTTTCTGATGTTTATATTAAAATATTAAATTAAACTCTGTATGATTTATTCTGTTTAACTGTCTCTCAGCTGTCTCTTTCTCGCTCTTCCTTTCTCTCTCACTACTTTGGTTAACATATTTTAAATATAAATTCTCTCATATATTCTGTTTTTAAGTAAGATCACATACAATTTAATACGATCACCTAGCAAACAGTGAAGTTGCCATTGTGGTAATACACAAACTGAATAATTATTGTGCAATTGTCAACGTTCCATAGGAGAATGTCCTGCGAAGCGAACACAAGGCACATCTCTGTAGCCTTAGTCGTAAGAAGACTTGTACTTAAAGTTAATAAGTCTTGAATTATAAAATGACTCTGTTCTCAACTTCAAACATTCTGAGTTAATCGTCTTTTATTGGTGCAAGAGAGCTGTTTTTAATTTCAATAGTGAAATAATTCCAGTACCAGAATTATTAATTATCTTAATTCAATAACACGTATTTCGCATTATCTCATAGTCTATTTTATGTTTGTTTTACAGTCGTATATACAATATTGATTGACTAAGTTTAAGTACAAGTATGATTATGGCCAGAGGTCTCTCTTTTCCTTATCCGTGCTCTATATAAACAACACTCAACTGCTTATATATATTTTCCTGTGTGTAGTTGCCTGCACAGTTATGCTTCCATTCCCTATTCCAAACTGAATTGTGTATATATACCTATATACATATATATATGTGGAGGTACATCTAATGCGCCCGCTTTAGGGCTTTAACCTAATAATGATGTTCGACTTACTTTGCGTGACTTATTTTATTAATAAAACGAGCAAATTTGTCTTGCTTTTTGGTCGCATCCAAGGCAGACACACTTTCACACACTCTCCAATACACACACACACACACACCCTTACACACATATTTATACACACAGCATCCTATGCTAGATCTTTGCTGTAGTTATTGTTTTCCATATACACCGACCCACCCCTCATAACCCCCCCCCCCCCCCCCGTCCCCCAACCGAAAACTACAAGAGAGAGAGAGAGAGAGAGTCTGCTCCATTTCCGTAGTTACTGCATGCGGGACAAGGACGAACAGCTGTTGTTGCGGCAACCCCAAAGCGAAAAACACGCTGATTGGCTGCACGCGGTGAAAGGACACACCCATAACCGCGACGAGGTTGACTTTATGGGGTGATTGTCCGTTTCGGGTGGGCCGTGTAAGGCTATGCCAAATGATTGAATTACTGCCAAGTATTTTTTGCCTAATTGCCCGGGGCTTACAGGAGCAGCAGCACGAGCTGGAGCAGGAGTGGGGTCCGTATGGGGTGGGGCAGCCTTGGCTAATACGTATTATGGCCAAATTAGGTGCAAGCTGTTGATGGTTGCTGAGGCATAGTTGAGCATGTGTGCGAATAGCTGAGCAATATCTTAACTGAAATATTACACATACGCCGTGTAGCCAGACACATACATACACAGAGAGAGAGAGAGAGAGAGACGGAACGGGACGGGACGAAAAGCTGTCTGGCGAGTTGGCAGGCTGGCAGGCAAACAGCGCCATCCATCCATCAAACAGTAAATTAATTACAATAATTGTGGCATTTAATGAATTTAATGCAAGCACACAGCACAATGGCGGCTATGAAACGTTAATTATTTGCAAAAATGGCGGCTGTGTGATATTTGCGGCCAGAATCGGCGTCAATTAAACTTAACAAGCGTACAGCCATAACCCAGTTATGAACAGACATATCAGCATAATATATATATATATGTATATATGCGCTGACATATATATATTTATGTAAATAGAATGTATATTCAGATACGATGGATATTGCATAGGTGAACTGACAGCATTACTGCACATAATCAAGCGGTACAAATTGCTAAATTGCATTCGGCCCGATTTGGCAGTTTGAGATGAGATGAGTTGAGTTGATTGTCCTTTCGTGCGTGAGAGAGAGAGAGACAACCATATGGTCGCTACATACTGCTATACATGCAAATGGGGGTGTGTTTATTATATATGTATGGATTTTTTTTTTCGTTTTTGGGTGCCTCTAAGCTAAGAGCGTAGAGCAACTGCATTGCGGCAGCTAGGGGATGGGATGGGCTGTGCCCTGTATGCTGTACGCTGTGTGCTGTATGCTGTATGCTGTATGCTGTGCGCTGCATGTCTGGGCACTATTCAGTTTGTGTTCGGGAAATCGCTTAGAGCGATTTGCTGGTTGATGTGCGGTGATTGCCGCAAACTCAACGCGACCGTCAACGAGTAAACAACCTAAGCGCGACGGCAGCACATACCAGAACACCCAGGCAGGACATGTCAACGCTTAATGAGCACAGCACCAGCCCAGCAGCTGGAGCAGTAGCGGCACCAGCGGCAACTGCTGCTGCCGTGGTAGCAGCAACGGCGACGGCGGCAGCAAATGCGACTGTTGCCAACAGCAAGAGTCTCGCCACAACGACCACAATGCTAACCACAAAAACTCCATTCTCCATTGAGCATATATTATTCCCGAAATTGAATAGTGACGGTAACAATAATACCAATAATAATAGCAACAATAACAACAGCAGCAGCAACAGCAATAATCACAACCAACAAAAGTGCATCAAATATGGAGTGAAAAGTGCCAGGAGTAGTTCCAGTTCCAGCTCCATTTCCATATCCAATTCACTAACCAGTGCCAGTGCATTTGACAATAACAGATATCCCACTAATCATCTAACACCAGCATCGGCCTCAACGCGCCCAGCAATAAGTCCAAATCAATCAACGTCGGGCTATGCCAGCGAGGATTACGTGAAGTCCATGCACAGTCAACGGTTAGTTGAAGATCAAAGATACTAAATATCTCAAATATACTCCTCATTTTAATTCATATAATCAAACATTTTTGATTTATCAACTGTGTTCAAATTTCTATTCCATATAATTGTACTGTATTCTTTAAATTCTAAGTGTTCTTTTTGAATAAGCTGAAATCAAAAAATATATTTATATATATAATGACAAAATTTTAAAATTTCGATAAAATAAAACAGTGAAAAATATCTGAAAGGAAGAAATAGAAGTGACACACAAAAATTTTAATTGTATGTCGTTATAATGAAATTAATCACCTAACATTCTGTTCTTGAGATTAGCTGAAAACACTATTGAATTTTATATGTTCTGTAACATTTTTTTATATTTTTAGTAAGATGCATCAGTGCCGACGGCTAGATAGAAAAATACCACAGAATTTATTTACTTAAATTATTTATATATTTTGCGGCTTTTACTGCTGTGCAATTTGTTAAAAAAAAATGTATATATTCCGAAACATCATCAAATTCCTGTTATGATTTTGAACCCCAAATCATTTAATAATAAAATCTTAAAAACAAAAAATTCATTTGTGGTAGTAGCCAATAAAAGTATTTAATAAGCGTAAAAGTTCTCCACAATTAGGGATATTTAATTTATATTTTGCATTACTTTGCTGATTTATATTGGCTTGCATTAAATATTTAAATTTCAAAGACATTTTTAACTCATATATTTCTAATAAGATAGTTTTCAGTTATTTTTATAATAAACGATTAAAGAAGGTCTAACGTCACATGGCGTAATGCAAACTGTTGTCGAATACCCCACCAAACGTGGCAAAAGATTAAAGCCAAACACAGTAGAGAACTGTCGAATCTCAGTTGCTCTCCAGTTACCCTATAACGACTTCTGCGGAAGCATCTGCTTCTGCCTTGCACTTGCCAGGAAAGGTTTCGCTACATTAGACAGCCATATCCTACCCATATCTACCCAATGATGGCCAACTAAGGACCAGCCAGGTTTTCGAATTTTATAAATTCAACCGGCTGGTCAACTTTCTTATTACATTCTTTGAAGTGTTCGAGAAAACCGAATCCGATACGGTATCATAACGGGCAAAAAATGGCCTATGTGTATCGTCCTTATAGGCCGATAACCGTCTAACCTAACCTGCCTATAGCAATTCCAAATTATTCACTCTTTTTCTTTAATCATTAATTATACAAATATC
This sequence comes from Drosophila setosimentum, assembly GCA_035043505.1. NCBI lineage: Eukaryota > Metazoa > Arthropoda > Insecta > Diptera > Drosophilidae > Drosophila > Drosophila setosimentum. The sequence goes on from JAWNMY010000007.1 coordinate 3,905,450, forward strand.
CAAACATTTTTGTCCATGGGCATGCCTAAATAATATCACACATTTTTGAGTCGTTCATTATTGAAATATCCAAAAATGTTCTTTCATGCTTATTAAATTAGCAAATCTGTTCACCTAATTGCTGAAATATCAATAATTATCGTTTATAGTATACACCAGCAACGGACACAAGCATCACACTATGCCCATTCCAGTTCTGGTCAAGTTTCGGATTCGACTATACAGCAAATGACATCGACACAAGCACCAACTGCTCCTCCACCGCCACCGCCACCTCTGCCACCACCAACAAATGTTGCCCAAAATGGTGTTCTCTATCCGAGTTCTGCATACAGCGATCACGGTTTTCTGCAGATGACGCTGGGCTATCTGTCGCCATCGTCTGGCACGTACAAGTCGGTGGATCCCTACTTTCTGTCCCAAGGTACGTTTACAATGTCAATGGCCATTAGCAACACCAAAAGTTTGGTCGGATGCACAAATAAGTTTATGGGTGCACACAACACAACTCTGGTGTGGTCTTGTAATGCAATTAATATTGAAGTCATCTCTCGCATCTCTTTGTAGCCAGCCTGTTTGGAGGAGCGCCTTTCTTTGGCGCGCCCGGCTGTGTACCGGAACTGGCACTAGGTCTGGGCATGGGCGTGAATGCGTTGCGACATTGCCGGCGTCGTAAGGCACGCACCGTATTCAGTGACCCTCAATTGTCCGGACTGGAGAAGCGCTTTGAGGCGCAGCGCTATCTTTCGACGCCGGAGCGCGTCGAGTTGGCCACCGCCTTGGGTCTGAGCGAGACGCAGGTCAAGACGTGGTTCCAGAACCGTCGCATGAAGCACAAGAAGCAGCTGCGACGACGCGACACAGCCAATGGTGAGCTGCGTTGAGTTGAGTTGTTGCCCCTGGCAACTTTCTTTTGACAACTTCTTTGGCACTTTGATACTCTTGGCCAATTAGGCCGCAGCCCTTTTTGGCTTTTAGCAGCCTGAAGAAAGTTTTCTTAAAGTTATAGTTTTGCCCTAATCAAATTAGTTGCACAATTTACGCAAAAATTCGCAAAATTCTGTCCACAGAACCCGTTGACTTTTCACGCTCTGAGCCGGGCAGCAAGCAGCAAGGCGACTCCGTTGCTCCCGCATCCTCCACGGATTCCAAGCAGTCCAAGCTGGCTGGTGCGGTGAGCGGCACACCGACGGCAACTAATCAGCAGCTGCAAATGTGCTTCCTACAGCATGGCTACTCTACGGATGACTATTCCGATCTGGAAGCGGACAGTGAGGATGAGGATAACTCTAGCGATGTGGACATTGTCGGCGATTCCAAGCTATTTCAACTTACATAGGCTATAGGTGGGTGAAATTTCGCTATAAGACCAAGAAATAAAAAAAAAAATACCAAATTTCAACTTAACTTTTAAATATTCAATTAAGTTTGCAATATATTTATATCATACGGAAAGTTTACAATTAATAATTCTATAATGTTGAGTTAGTTTCTTGGCATTTTTAAAGAATAATAATATTATTTATCAAAAGAAGTCTGTACAATTATCGTAATATATCTGTAAATAATGATCAATAATAGATCGTCTGATTGAGCGCAGGTCTAGTCACAGCTACATTTAAGATCAATAACTGTATACATATTTAAAACATAGTGATTTTATTCAAGTACTTCCATTTTAAAATCTCTGCCACATACATACACTCTCTTTCTCCCTATCTCTCTCTCTCTCTCTCTCTCTCACTCACTATCTCTCTCCCTCTCTCTCATTATCTCTCTCTAAATCTCTCTTACTCTCGCTGTCTGGGAGTGCGTATTGCTCTTTATGGTTATAATAATGTGTTAGCCAGCCTAGTATTAATGAATTCAATAAAAACTCATGTGAAAATTGAAAGGAGTTTGAGTTCTTATGGTCGTGTTCGCCGTGCAATCAAATCCAATTGAAGACCAACAAAAAGTAGGCACTAATCAGGTTAAACTGCTACATTTCCATAGGGTTGAAGTTACGCTGCCGAAGACCACGCCCATACCCCTGCAGGGGTGTGTGTTTTTGTAGAGGGTGAACTTCTGAAGTGCTCTCGACAATGGCAAAATAATTGCGGGTTATTAGCAAGCCATTTAGTGAGACACTTTGTTGAGTCTCGCCAACACAAAGTGGTTGAATGCCTCGAATTGACTTGTAATTGTGGGTGCCAGTGCCAGTTCCGGATTACTTCCCAAAGCTGCTTTAAAACTTCCCATATGTTAGATGTTAAGGTAAGTACTTTTTATGCCTGGGTCCTGGGGTTTATTTATTTAAACTAAAAGTTCATAACAGTTTGGAAGAGTTTGGATCTAAGCAATATATGTATAAATATATAAATCACTTATAAATTAAGTTTATAAGTAATACTAAGTTTTTTTTTCTTAATAAAGTAAGCAGTTTCGCCAATTTAGAATGTTCCTTTAAATATTTCCATATATTGTTAAAATATTACAGCATTTCAGGTCTATAGAATAGTTGCTGCTAATTTCAATAATAATCTCACACGTTTCACCTACGTCAAAGATTCAAAGTACAAAATTCCTTATAGAAAACATATTTATTATTAAAAACTGTTGCCACAACAAAGTTGCGCGTGTTTTTGTTTTATTTTAATTTCGTTCGCTTATTAACTAAAATCGAGAGCAAATCATGCTCGTATCAGTGAAGCATAAAACACTATTTAAGGTCGCAGCAATGACAAAAAATAACCAGACGCATAAAAAGCGAAATCTTTTCAATACAAATGTATGAAATGTATACTAATATAGTGTATTATATGAATTATTATCGTTGGGAATGTTATCTAAAGTGGGCAAAACCACAAATTAGAGTCGAGCCTCCACTGTAATCAGGAAAAATCTAATATATTCAGAAGTTAAACTTTTTATAAATATATCATATCATGTCATGTTTATAACTTCCCATTTTTCTTATAAGCCTTATTAACTTGCTTCAACTCCAATTTAACAAATTTTTCTTCTGTTTCTCTGCTTTACCCTGCCGTTTATCGTCATCGCAGTCTCTCTCTCTCTCTCTCCCTCTCTCATTTCTGGTGCACACAACTCTGCTCAATAGCTCCATCAGCATACATGCTTAAGCTAGATGCATGTGAGCAAATCTCGCTCTATTTATGCTCCCTCTTTCTGGGTATATTTCGGTTTCTTCCCTACACACTGCCGTTTATTGCGAGACATTTACATGTTATCAGTTACACATACTACACTTATAAGTGAATAGAGCATATTAGCTCAGTTATTGCCATAACCGTCAATAATTAATTAATTTCAATAGACAAAGCTAAGACTGCTGTTATAAAATTTCGCATTTGTCAGCTGATATTTAGAAGATATATTATTCTAGATATATTTGATGCATATGGAACGAACTACTACTGTTCGCAGAGTATTCTTTTAGTCGTTCATCGCTAGGCAGTTCTTATTTTCTTGTATGTATTTTTATTCCCGTCTGGCAAATAAATGTTGTGACGTTGTTTTCATTCGCTGTTCCCATTGCCAGCTGAAAGTCAACGTCGCTCAGTCTCTTCAGTACAGCCGTCGATAGCGGTTCTTTGGTGGTGCCTCTTCTACGTTCATCAGCGTTCTGTTTTGATCCGTTCGTTTATTGTTGCCATTGCTGTAAGTGAAAGTTCTTTTGCATTGTGTTTCCATTACATACGACCACTCGTGTGGAAGCTCCACAAATGTTGTCTTTCGGCATATGGCTGGGTCACTGCAAAGTTATAGACAAGTTGGCGATACTTATAGATGGCTCACATAGCAACATAACTTTTGCAAAATATATGTATATATATTTAATATGTATTTAAATAAAAGCATATGTTTTTGGTGTTTCCAAAAATAAACTGGGGCACGTGTCACTGCTCTGAGGCAAATCAGCGAAAACTTTCGGCTTGTTCCGGTATCTATTATATTTTTCTGTATAAACATTGCACATAACATGTGTGTATGTATATATGAATGTGTGTGTGTGTGTAGCAACTGGAACAGGTTATCAGTGAGCTCCTCGTAGTCACAACAACCAAAAAAAACACACACATATACATATGAAATACATAGTCAAGTCTGGTATCTCTCGATTGGAGCCGTCTTTTTATATTCACACTCTATGAAAGGCGTTGCCGTTTAATTTTGTGTCATTGTTGTTTGCTTGAAGGAGCCACAGGAACCGCATTATTTACTACTATCCCCAACGATGGCGGCCAGTAACGGTGATTGTAAGTCAAAAATCAACGCCTCACTCTCCTTTCTCCTGCCTGTTCCGATGCCTGCCATTTCCTGCCACTTCCCCAACTTGCACCACAACTTTTAATTAATCACTTACCCAACTAGTTAGCTGCACACCTGCACCTGCTACCCAAACCAATCCCAATAATTTTTGAAACTGCTGTAAAAGTCGCAATCGATTTTAACTTCACTAACTCTCAGTTGTCATTAAAACTTTATTTATTAATTACTGCACTGTGCTTGCTTAATGTTGACAGTTAATTAACAACTCAAGCTTTTAATTACTTAGAACAACCAATAATATTTTCAAAAATTTAGCAATTATTTATGTATATTAGTTTTTGTTTATTTATATCTTTGACTATATATATGGCGATGAGCAAGACCTTAACCTTACACATTTAGTTGTGAGATTAGCAATTAAATAAATTATCTAATTATATTTGAGAAAAAAGAATTGCAATTGAATTTTGTTTTTGGCTAATTTATTCAAAATTTGAATTAACTTTTATTGAGTAATGTTTTTGACATTTCAAAATTGCAGAGTTACTGAAATTTAGTTTTTTAAATTGTTTAATATAATATTAATATTGCTCATCGCTAATGTACACATTTAAAACCTTCAAAGTTTTAACTAAGTTTGCTCCCCACCGTGCAGCAAAAATGACCCAACAGGGACCTGCCTTTGACTCGAACGCGATGACGCTGACGCGTTTCGTGTTGCAGGAGCAGCGCAAGTTCAAAGATGCGACGGGAGATTTGTCTCAACTGCTCAACTGTATACAGACGGCCATAAAAGCGACGGCGTCCGCAGTGCGCAAGGCGGGAATTGCGAAGCTGCATGGTATTGCGGGTGATGTGAATGTTCAGGGTGAGGAGGTCAAGAAATTGGATGTGCTGTCCAATGACCTCTTCATCAACATGGTGAAATCATCGTACACCACCTGCCTGATGGTCTCCGAGGAAAACGAGAATGTAATTGAGGTGGAAACAGAGCGACAGGTGAGCACAAAAGGAGTTCCACCCCCGAACAACAACAACAATGCTGATAAACGAATTTTGTTTTTTTCGCAGGGCAAATATATTGTTTGCTTTGATCCGTTGGATGGTTCGTCCAACATTGATTGTCTAGTGTCCATTGGCTCCATTTTTGCCATACATCGTAAGAGGAGCACCGGTGAGCCGACCGTTCAGGATGCTCTCCAGCCGGGCAATCAGCTGGTAGCTGCCGGATATGCGCTCTACGGCTCCGCCACGGCAGTTGTGCTGGGTCTGGGTAGCTCCGTCAATGGCTTCACCTACGATCCAGCGATTGGTGAGTTTATCCTAACCGACCCCGATATGCGTGTGCCCGAGAAGGGTAAGATCTATTCCATCAACGAGGGCTATGCCAGCGACTGGGACGAAGGCGTCCGTAACTATATTTCGGCCAAGAAGGATCCCACCAAGGGCAAACCGTATGGCGCTCGTTATGTTGGCTCTATGGTTGCTGATGTTCATCGCACCATCAAATACGGCGGCATCTTCATCTACCCGGCCACCAAAGCTGCACCCAATGGTAAACTCCGTCTGCTCTACGAGTGCAATCCCATGGCCTATCTCATGATTCTGGCCGGCGGTTTGGCCAGCGATGGCACCAAGAGCATACTCGATATTGTGCCTCAGAAGATACACGAACGCAGTCCCATCTTCTTGGGTTCCAAGGCTGATGTCGAAGAGGCTCTAAGTTACCTAAAGTGACGTGTCTTATCATTTTTTTGTTGGAATAAATAGACTTTTGTATGTAATATGTGACTACAATTTTGAACGAATAGAATAAAATCTATTTTACATGGGATATTAAACACTTTTATTACATAACGTTACAAAACGATAATAGCATTTCAAATATTAGTAGAAAAAACTCACGTTTGTCCTATTAGCTAAAATTTGTTAGGCTTAACAGAGCCAAACTTTAACTTAAACTTATACGTTTTTAGCCTTGTCTAAAACGCATTTGCCTTGTGCTTGGGCACAAAACTGAATCCTTCAGGCACTTTCCCGAGCAGCATTTCACTGAGCTTCACCCAGTCGGAAGCATTGGCTGAACTCATTAGCGTTTCCATTTCGTCGCGTCCCCGATATTTTTGCGGTCTATCGTTGATTTTTTGCGGCGGCGTCAGCTGTAGCTCCTCGGGTATGTAGCGATAGAGGAACGACTGCCATTCGAGCAGGAAACGTCGAGTGTTCTCCACACCCTTGGTATCGGAGCCCCAGTGCTCCAGTCCATAGTTACAGTAGCGACGCATCAGCTCAAAGCGTTGCGTCGATGTGGGCGCCCAGGCGCGCTGCTGCTTAATCTCTTGAAATATCCAGGGTTTGATGAGCGCACCCCGTCCAATCATTACAGAGCTGACATGCGGAGCCATCGCACGTTTCTCCACATAATCCTCATAGCTAAGTATGTCACCGTTGCCAATGACGGGCATCTGTTTCGCCTGCGCCGCACACTGCTCGATGTACGTCCAGTTAGCCTTTTTCATGTAGCGTTGTTCGCGCGAACGTCCGTGCAGCGTCACCGCCGCTGCACCCCACTCCTCCACCAGCGGCAGCAGCTCATGTGCCACACTCTTATCGGCATAGATGCCGGTGCGCATCTTGACCGTAAATGGCAGCTGCGGCGACAAAGACGAACAGCTGCGCACGACGAGCTCGAGGATGTTGGTGCGTCGCATCAGGGCACTGCCGCCACCCTGCTGATAGATGAGATCAATGGGACAGCCAATGTTCAGATCGATGTAGTCCACGCGCGACGTTTCGTGCAGCACCTGTGCTGCTTGTGCGATCACATTTGGATTGTTGCCGCACACCTGCACGCCGAAGATATCCTCGGTCTCGTGTCGCTTTGTCAGCGCCCACTCCTGACCCAGACCCTTAAGCAGTGGCACTGCGCACGCCATTTCGCCGCAGGTGATGTCCGCCCCAAACTCCTTGCAGATGCGGCGAAATGGCAAATTGCCCACAGTTGTCAGCGGCGACAGGACAAGCTTCTCACGGAAATCAATGTTGGGCTTGCGTTCAACATCGCGTCCCGCTGGGCACTCATCGATGACGCTGCCTATGGGCTTCGCTGGCTCCGCTTTGGGCGTCTCATCTATAGACTGTTGCTGCTGATGTCTTTTATCATCGCGCTGCTTTTCAGCCTGCTTAATCAGCTCTTTGCATCGGCCAAAATCATATTCGTGCTTGCGCAAACGCACCTGCACATCTACAATAAATCAAAAAATAAATATGATTGATATTATGCAAATCTATAGCTGATGCTCACCAGATCTGATGCCATTCGAGGTGGCTTGTGGCGCTTGCTCGTCGTAGTGCGCCGCCTTCATGTTTCTGCCCTGCGCATCCGTGTGCGCCTTGGCAAAGCGACAGGTGACACCGCGAGCACAATAGCCCTTAGTCGCATACACATAGCACTCGTCTCCGAGTTCCTCGCCCTTTCCCGCTATAAACGCATCCAGATCGTGCACGTATCGGCAATTGGGCAGGGAACAGGCTGCTCCGCCGGGGCCATCAATGAGTGAATGACAAAGATGCGAGAAGCGCTCGTCCTTGAAAATTGGCCGATGCTAAACAAACAGGAGGTGTATCGATGTAATAAATGTGTGTATATTACATATAATAATATATTTCACAATTGCTGTTGACTTCATTGCTTACCTTATTCTGGCCACGTTTTCGCTCCTTTTTGCCATCGCGCTTGTTGCTTTGCTCATTTTGCTTTTCGGCTTCGTCAGTGTGTTTTCTTTTGTTTGATTCGGTTTCATCGGCTGACTTTATCCCGCCACCATTGGCCTCAGCTAGTAAATACCTATTTTAATGAAATGTATTAGCTTTATAAATTATGAAAATTATCTAATAAAACTACTCACTCTGGTTTAATATAGCATATACCCGGCTCCATTGCTCTATTTGTGTTTGTACTAAAAGAAAAGGTTTTAGCACAAAACACAAACCGCACGTGCTGCTTCGTGTGTTTATATCGATTAATTAATTTCACTCTTATCGATTGCTGCGGGGCTGCCAATTTAACAAGTGCTGATAATGAGAGCAGTTTTTAAACCAAGTTTATTGTTGATTATTAATTGATTGAGCTGTAGTTATTTTTACGTGTTAGTCTGTCTTGACATAACCTGCATAAATTAGTATTGTTATGCATTAATATTTTACCTGTCCCGTTTAAACTATAAACAGCATACTTGTCCCATTTGCCAGTCAGCTGTTCGCGATGGTTCAACTGTTTAAATTCCTGTTGAAATCGACCAAATCGGTGAGAATATAAATAAAAACAAGTAACCAAATATATATTTTTAAATTATATATTTAAATAATGTATATCCCTTGTAGACGGCGCGTGCTCATTTTCGGCCCAGCTTCCTGGATACCTTGCGTCTAACGGTGCGTGGGGGGCATGGAGGCAACGGCTTGCCCAAATACGGAGGAGTTGGCGGCCAAGGCGGCTGCGTCTTCTTTGTGGCCAAGGAGGGGCACACGCTGCGCAAGGTGGCGCAAACACTGAAGGATAAACGCGTACACGCCACCAGCGGCGAGGACAGCAGCAAGCTGAGCATATTCGGGCGTCGCGGCGTTGATCAGCGCATAGAAGTTCCAGTTGGAGTTCAGGTCTACGATGAACAGCTCAAACTGCTGGCCGATCTCGATGAGGACGAGGCCAGTTGCATTGTTGCAGGCGGTGGCACTGGCGGCTGCACGGGCAACAATTTCCTCGGTCGTCCCGGCGAGAGTCGCATTGTAAATCTGGATCTTAAACTGATTGCAGATGTGGGCTTAGTTGGGTTTCCCAATGCCGGAAAAAGCACCCTGCTGAAAGCCATTTCCAATGCCAAGCCCAAAATAGCCGCCTATCCCTGTAAGTACATGAACTGTAGCTACAAGGTGTACAAATACAATACTTTCGTTGCTCCGCAGTTACCACGATTCGTCCGCAGATTGGAACGATTGAGTACAGTGATTTGCGCTCCATCAGCCTGGCCGATCTACCGGGTCTCATTGAAGGCGCTCACGCCAACTTCGGCATGGGACACAAGTTTCTGAAGCACATTGAACGCACACGATTGCTGCTCTTCATGGTGGACATCTTTGGGTTTCAGCTCAGTCCGCGGCATCCACATCGGGACTGTTTGGCCAACATCTACGCTCTCAACAAGGAGCTAGAACTTTACGATCCGACGCTACTGGAGAAGCCCTGCGTGCTGCTGCTTAACAAAATGGATAAGGAGGGTGCACAGGACATCCTAGCAAAAGTGAAGCTTAGCATAAGGGATCTGTCTGTGGGTCTGGCAGAGTGTCCAGAGGAAGTGCGTCCCAGTAGAGTGTTGAAATTCAAGCACATTTTACCCATATCCGCCAAAAATGCCACACGAATAAGCCAAGTGAAAAAGCAAATGCGTGAAACGCTTGACGAACTGGCCGAGGAGCAGCTGGTAGTTGATGGACAGGTGTTGAAAGAGCAACTGCAACAGCGGGTGGGCATAAGAGGACCCAAAATTACATAATAAATGCTTTATCTTTTGTTTACAAATGTTAAAAAAAAAAAATTATGTATTGTTGTCGTTTGATTAAAATAACTAAAGCTGTCTTCTACGCTTAGTTTTAGAAAAATGGGAAAGTCAAATATTGGTATTAATTGCGAATAAGAATTCAAAGCGTTTTAGCTTACAATTTATAGCCCAATAGGACTTTATTCTTAGTCGAAGTTACAAGTTCAAATCAGTTAATTCCGATACCCTGCTATCGATAACACAGCGACATTTAAACAAATATATATCGCACGGTTGGTGCTCCATCAGTGCTCATCACATCGCTAGGCAACCACACAAACACACACACACGCACGCATGCAGGAGTTTGTTGTCGCGCGTCGCGCTAAAACAACGAAACGAAAAATGTTGAAAAATTCATCGCTCGCGCCTAGTGAAACAAATTCCAATTGGTGCCTAGTGCCTAGTGCCGAGTGATAACAACATATAAAATGTGTCCAATTGGCTGAGCAGCGCCGTCTCAATTATATACAAATTGTAATAATGACATTTCGATACATACACACACACACACATATGCAAAAATCTTAATAGACAGGGGGGCAGAGCAGAGCAGTGCAGAACACTGAAAAACTGGTATATAAAAGACGACGCCAAATGAAAAACACAGAGCATTCGTGCACGAGCGAGAGAGAAAAGAACGCTGCGGGTGTTTTCTCACCATTGTAATTGAAACGGCTGAAAATTGCCAAAAACAAAAGAAAACAAAAACCAAATTATTTTATCTCTAGCGTAATGTCACAACAACAACACAATCCCCCTTCACATCACCACCATCAACATCACTACTATCAGCAACAGCAGCAACATCAACATCAGCAACATCATCTGCAACAGCAGCAGCATTTGCAGCATAAACAAATACAACAACAACAGCACAGTTGGTACTCACATGTTGCTTCCTATCCGCCCCCGCATGCCGCTGCCTTTGCGTCGCCCTGCAAAAGCAGTAGCAGCAACAGCAGCAGCAGCAACAGCAGCAACAACAACAATAACAACAACAACCACATTATGAATGCATACGGCACGGGTGCAGGAGCGTATTATGGCTCAACGGGAGCGGGTGGCGTTGGGGTTGGCTATAACCTTGAGGCCAATACTGTGGCCTATGCGCACAACCAGCTGCTGCAATACCAACAACAACAACAGCAGCAACAACAGCATCAGCAACAACAACAACAACAACAACATCAGCAGCAGCAGCAGCTCAACCAGCGCTCGTATATGCCACCGCATATAATGCACAGCTCGTATCCGTACATTAAGAGCGAACCATTGGAGCCACTGCCCGAACGCCATCAGCAGCAGCAACAGCAACTCTTTCAGAATCCTATGGCACCGCCGCCAGCACCCGCCATTGCTAATCGTCATTCGCTCGATGCTAGTGGAGAAATGATAATTAAATGTAAGTATCGAACTTTAGGAATATCGATATCCGTACGCTCCACTCACTCATGCAAATACTTGCAATGTAATAAATAGTGATGGGGGCGTGTCTGATTTCCCCAAAAGCAACACGAGCTCTCGAACCCTAAATTAAAAAAAAAATGCACTCATTACACACAGTGATAAATGCTTATAATTTATTATTATTTGATTTCATTATTTTGAGAATGTTGACACATTATCTTTTTTCCAGATTGTTTTAAATATTCGAATTGTTACTCATATCTCATTGTATACAATTATTTTATCTATACTTCGGGGTTGGGTAATTGCACCTAGTAATAATTACAGCTTGGAAAATATTTATCTTTGTGGCAAAGTGAATTGAATTTTGATTTAATCCACAAATGGATTTATTTGTGCACAAATATTAAGATTTACATAGTTGTTATCATATTTTGAGTTCAGACACGGGTACGACTCTAGTAATAAGCAATTGATGCAGACATCCGCAGACACACACATACACCTAAGCAAGGCAAGAGAGCGAATGTGGGGGACTACTGAGAGCGAGAACACAGTTACAGATACTTTGGTTGCCCATTTTCCTATAGCGTAAGTAGCCGTAATTTAGCTCCGTTTTTGGCGTCGCCGAATCAATAAAACGTTCTGTTACAGCGTTGAGTTGAGTTACGCTGAGGTTTTTGCGCTTGCTTGTTCGGTTGTTTTTCGCCAGGGTTTTCGGTTTTCAGTTTCAGTTTTCGGATTTTCGGTTCGTCTACGTACCGTTTCTGTATCTCTGTTCTGTTTTGTTCTGTTTCTGAGTGCGTTTCGTCTGTCTGTCTGTCAGTCTCTGTGTATGTATCCACTTTATTTATGCACATATACTTACGTACATATATGCATACCCAGATAAATGCTATATATTACCGGCTATAACCCTAAAGATTCTGCACATACATATCCATCTATCTATTGATGACATTTCATTGTATGTGTGCGTGTCTGTTGCGTTGATTCTAATTTTCAAGTCTCGGTTCTTATGTAACGTTGTACGTTCCCAAATAGATTATAACTTTTGTGTGTGTATGGAATAGACTTTCATTACCAATAGGGCGGGGCATATACACATTCGTATAAAAATATTTAATATCTAACCAAAGTACATCATTTTTTTCCACTATATTTTTTTTTCTTTTTATTAAAACCAAATAATATATGAAAAAATAAACTATTGTATTTAATTATTTCGATATTTCATTTAATTATGCTTTGGAAAATTTATAATTGTAATATACATATGCGTCTTCTTATGTGTGTGTACATATTAGAATGGAAAATGAAAAACACTCTCACTCATGTTATCTCCGTTTTCAAGCTTATCAAAACAGCCACCAGAGAGAACAACTCAAAACAATTGAACAATATGTACAGATGTCTGTTTGTATTTGTACACACACAAATACATATGTAAAAACCATAATAACGTAAAAAAAAAAACTGAAGTTCTATAGTTTTTAGCAGAGATTTTATTTTTTCAATTCTGTTTTCAGTTTGGTGATAATTTGTGATTGCTTTGTATTGCTTAGAGCTGAGAGTGTGTTAAGAATGTATTCCGTGAAATATATGCACACATCCATTTCTATTGCATTTGGAAGAGCACTGCTATTATATTTCAACTTTATTCACTACACATATTTTCGAATCAATTTGTTTCCCATTATAATATTACTTATTATTGAATGTTTTACATAGACATATACATATATATATATATATATATATTTATTATTATTTTTTTTTTTAAGATGAAAACATTATACAATTTGTCGGCACATTTAGTCAGGTTAGGTCGTGTGAATACACTATAATTATATATAGAGGTATAGAAAATTAGAGATTATTTTTTGTATAAAATTTGCACATACGATCTGTGTCGATAATGCTACAAAAATAGAATTCTAAATTTAAAATTAATTTTCGTTAAAGTGCAAAATCAGCGAAAGTGAAATAAGTTTGATAAAGAATTGAGATAAAACGTATTGCATATTAATTAAAAATGTATATTTAACATTTGGCAGCGGAACCCATTGATGAACATGCTTTCAAGTCCAACTATATCGATGATAATACTCCCTTTGCCGATTTTAGTAAATATTCCGAATTCGGCGACGATATGCTAAGTCCCAAGCTAGAGCTAAACGTCAAGGATGAGGCCTATGGAAACCAAAAAGTGAGTGCAAAGATTAGCATCCCATAGATTTTGATATAATTATTTATTTAATTTAATTTCTTTAAGAACCCGCTGAACTACCCACGGCGTAAGCTTCAAACGGATCGCTCCGCGGAGAGTATGCCTATTTGTCAGCGCTGCAAAGAGGTGTTCTTCAAGAAGCACATTTACGTACTGCACGTAGCCGAGAGCAGTTGCAGCATACACGAGTATGAGTTCAAGTGCAACATCTGCCCCATGTCCTTTATGGGCGCCGAGGAGCTACAGAAGCACAAGCATCTGCATCGAACCGACAAGTTCTTCTGCCACAAATACTGTGGTAAGCACTACGACTCGATTGCAGAGTGCGAATCGCACGAGTACATGGATCATGAGTACGATAGTTTTGTGTGCAATGTAAGGGGGCTGGTGGATTATGGTTTACAGCAGGTTGCTTTTGCTAATCAACAAACCCTTTACAGATGTGCTCTGTCACGTTCGCCGCACGGGAACAGTTGTATGCCCATTTGCCGCAACACAAGTTCCAACAGCGTTACGATTGCCCCGTTTGCCGGTTATGGTACCAGACGGCATTAGAGTTGCACGAGCATCGACTGGCGGCGCCCTACTTCTGTGGCAAGTATTACGCTGCAGCACACCAGCAACAGCAGCAGCAGCAACAACAACAACAACAACAACAACAACAACAACAGCAGCAGCAGCAGCAGCAGCATACACAACAACATCAGCAACAGGGCAATTACAAACTGCAGGATTGTCACATGGGCACCATTGAAAGTGAGTCGCTGTCGAGAATAGGTCCTTTGATATTTCTTATATGCAGCTGCTTAGGAAATCCTTACGGCACATACTTATTACTTCATCATAAACTAATCGACTTATTATATATTTTAGTGACTCCACCGCAGCACAAGGCGAATGCGGCATTACCGGCAACGGCGGCGCTCAATTCGCTGTTGCAGCAACGCCAGGCGAACGCTGATGGCGCCGCATTATATGCCTCGGCGCTGAAGAGCGAGACGAACGTGAAACTGGAGCGCAGCTATAGCAACTCCACCAGCGAGTCTGGTTACAGTATGCACGAGAGCAGCTATAACAATGCCTACGCCAGCGACAATTCTCTGCATGGCGGGGGCGGGGCAATTGGTGGTCCGCAGGCGCATTCCTCGACGCTGGACGATTCGGAAGATGCGCTGTGCTGTGTGCCACTGTGCGGGGTGCGCAAGAGCACGAGCCCGACGCTGCAATTCTTTACGTTTCCCAAAGATGACAAGTACTTGCATCAGTGGCTGCACAACCTCAAGATGTTCCACATTCCGGCTTCGAGCTATGCCACGTTTCGCATTTGCAGCATGCACTTCCCTAAGCGTTGTATCAATCGTTACTCTCTGTGCTATTGGGCGGTACCTACATTTAATCTGGGTCACGACGATGTGGCCAATCTCTATCAGAACCGTGAGCTGACCAACACATTCACCACCGGCGAGGTGGCCCGCTGCAGTATGCCAAACTGCACTAGTCAGCGGGGCGAGAGTAATCTGAAGTTCTACAACTTTCCCAAGGACATCAAGAGTTTGATTAAGTGGTGCCAAAACGCTCGCCTGCCCGTCCAGGCCAAGGAGCCGCGTCACTTCTGCAGTCGTCACTTCGAGGAGCGTTGCATCGGCAAGTTTCGGCTGAAGCCCTGGGCAGTGCCGACGTTACACCTGGGCGCCCAGTACGGCAAGATTCATGATAATCCCAAAAATTTGTATGTGGAGGAGAAGCGCTGCTGCCTCAATTTTTGTCGTCGCAGTCGGTCCTCCGACTTCAACATGTCGCTGTATCGCTTTCCCAGGGATGAGGTGTTGCTGCGTCGTTGGTGCTACAATTTACGCCTTGATCCGGCTGTCTATCGTGGCAAGAATCACAAAATTTGCAGCGCTCACTTTATCAAGGAAGCTTTGGGATTACGCAAACTATCTCCGGGTAAGCTGCTGCTCAGCATTTCTATTATAAAACAGTATAATAAATATTTTGTATTCATAGGTGCTGTGCCCACGTTGCATCTGGGTCATAATGACACCTTTAACATCTACGAAAACGAGCTGTGGCCACCGCCAACACCCTCCACGCCCACCCACAATCATCAGCAGCAGCTGCAGCAACACCAGTTACAGCAGCAACCGCAACAAGTGCATCATAAATATCAGCGACACTCGGCTGCATCCACATCCTCGTCGGCTTCATCGACATCGCATTATGTGGATCCGGAGTTAAGTACATCCTACATGAGCATGGGCGCGGGAGGTTCATCGTCTGGCCTTAATGTCAGCGACAGCATGGACATCTGCTGTGTGCCAAGCTGCGAGAGCAAGCGTCACAACAATGAGAACATCACATTCCACACAATACCCAGGCGGCCAGAGCAGATGCGCAAGTGGTGTCACAATCTTAAGATACCCGAGGACAAGATGCACAAGGGCATGCGGATATGTAGCTTGCACTTTGAGCCCTACTGCATTGGCGGCTGCATGCGTCCGTTTGCGGTGCCGACATTGCATCTGGGCCACGACGACGAGGACATTCACCGCAATCCGGATGTGATCAAGAAGCTCAACATACGCGAAACTTGCTGCGTGGCTGTTTGTAAACGCAATCGTGACCGGGACCATGCCAATCTGCATCGCTTTCCCAGCAATGTGCCGCTGTTGACCAAATGGTGCGCAAATCTGCAGCGTCCTGTGCCGGATGGAAGTAAACTCTTCAATGATGCCATCTGTGAGGTGCACTTTGAGGATCGATGTCTGCGCAGCAAACGGCTGGAGAAATGGGCAGTGCCCACACTCATCCTTGGGCATGAGAATATACCATATCCGCTGCCCACGCCAGAGCAAGTTGCCGAGTTCTATGCGCGACCCAGTGCGCCTAACAATGGCGAAGAGCAGGGCGAGTGCTGTGTGGAGACGTGCAAACGTAATCCCAGTGTTGATGACATCAAGCTATATCGGCCGCCCGAGGAGTCGCAGGTGCTGGTAAAGTGGGCGCATAATCTTCAATTGGAGATTGCCCAGCTGCCCAATATGAGAATATGTAATCTGCATTTCGAATCCCACTGCATTGGCAAGCGGATGCGCCCCTGGGCAATACCCACGCTCAATCTGGCAACCAACATAGAGAATCTCTACGAGAATCCTGAACATCAGATGCTCTACAAGCGGCGCACGCATCTCAAGCCTGGCAGAGCAGCGCGAGGCTCTGAAGCAAGCGCTGGTGGTGTGAAGCCCACCTGGGTGCCACGCTGTTGCTTGCCGCACTGCCGAAAGGTGCGTGCCACGCACAATGTCCAGCTGTATCGCTTCCCCAAACTCAATCGTTCCACGCTGGCCAAATGGGCGCATAATCTGCAGGTGCCGCTCGTGGGCAGTGCTCAGCGTCGTCTCTGTTCCGCACACTTTGAGCCGCATGTGCTTAGCAAGAAATGTCCGGTGCCCATGGCGGTGCCCACACTGGACCTCAATACACCATCTGGCTACAAGATCTATCAGAATCCGGCCAAGCTCAAGGCCAATAAGCTGTGCTTGCAGCGTGTCTGCATTGTGGAGAGCTGTCGGCGCCAGCGGGCGCAGGGGGTGCAGCTCTTCCGTCTGCCTCACAGCCCCACCCAGTTGCGTAAGTGGATGCACAACATCCGGATGCGTCCCCGAGGCGCTATGCGACAACAGTATCGCATCTGTTCGAAGCACTTCGAGACGCACTCGTTCAATGGGAAGAGACTCAGTGCGGGTGCAATTCCAACGCTTGAGTTGGGTCATGAGGACGAAGACATATTTCCGAATGAGGCGCAGTCTTTTGTGGAGGAGCACTGCACCGTCGAAGGCTGCGATGCCGTCAAGGAGCAACCGGATGTGCGTCTCTTCCGCTTCCCCAACGACGATGAGGATCTGCTGTGGAAGTGGTGCAACAATTTGAAAATGAGTCCGGTCGACTGCATCGGCGTTCGGATCTGCAACAGACACTTCCAGACTGATTGCATTGGACCGAAGCATCTGTTCAAGTGGGCCATACCCACGCTCTCCCTCGGCCACGACGATGATGACATCGAGCTGATGCTAAATCCCAAGCCGGAGGAGCGCTATATTGATCCGGTCTTCAAGTGCTGTGTGCCGTCGTGTGGCAAGACGCGTAAATTCGATGAAGTGCAGATGAACAGTTTTCCCAAAGATCTGGCGCTCTTCCAGCGCTGGCGCCACAATCTCCGCCTCGAGCATCTCAACTTTAAGGAGCGCGAACGCTATAAGATCTGCAACGCCCATTTCGAGGACATTTGCATTGCTAAGACGCGCTTGAACATTGGCTCCATACCGACACTGGAGCTTGGCCATGACGAGACTGATGACTTGTTCCAAGTCAATCCCGAGGAGCTGCAGAGCAATCTCTTTGGACGCCAGAGACGCGTGCAAGATTCCATGAGGATCAAAATTAAGCAGGAGACGCAGTCCGACCTCGATGATGACACTAAACCGGACCTTAACATGTCGGAGGCCACAGATTCAAATACAACACAGATGGTAAACAGTTTTTAGATATTGAGTTTTTAAATATTGACATTCGGTTTTTTTTGTTTTGCACAGATTAAAACCAAGAAATCCTTGATCGATTTCCAGTGCTGTGTGCCGAGCTGTGGTCGCAATCGACTGGAGCATGGTGCCCGCCTCTTTCCGTTTCCGAACGGGAAACAGCAGCAGAGCAAGTGGCGCCATAATTTGCGGCTGCCAGCTGCCGACGTGGACAAATCGACGCGCATCTGCAGCGCGCACTTCAATCGCCGTTGCATCGATGGCAATCAGCTGAGGGGCTGGGCAATGCCCACACAGCAGCTGGGCCATCAGGAGCTGCCGATCTATGAGAATCCAAAGAATATACCGGGCTTCTTTACGCCCACCTGTGCGCTGGCGCACTGCCGCAAGCGGCGCAGCATTGACAACGATCTGCGTACCTATCGCTATCCACGTAGCGAGGAGCTGCTCGAGAAGTGGCGCACCAATCTGCGCTTGTCGCCGGATCAATGCCGCGGACGCATCTGTGCGGATCATTTCGAGCCGCTGGTGCGTGGCAAACTGAAGCTGAAGACGGGCGCAGTGCCTACGCTCAAATTGGGACACGACGAGGGCGTAGTCTATGATAATGAAGGCATTAAAGCGGGTCTGCAGCAGGAGGAGGAAGCGGAGGAGGAAGAAGAGCGCGATGTCAGCTTGAAGTCGTTGGTCAAAGTAAAGACTGAGCAGGAGTTAGAGAATGATGATGAAGAGCAGCAGGATTTGGAACAGGAGCAGGATCAAGATATGGACGAAGATGGGGATGTGCATCGGGACTCTGAGGAACTTGGCTATTTTGATCCCTTAGAGCTTGTGGAAACCTACGCTGAGCACCACAGCGATGATAACTCTGCCGTACATGATAATCTCGATGATAATGATGATGATGATGATGAGGACATTCCCGGCAATGACGATGAGCTGCTTCTGCCTGATACGCGGCCACTTCGAATGACAATGGCTCCGCGGCGCGAGAAGGCCGTGAATAATGTGACGCCCATTTGCTGCTTGAAACACTGTCGCAAGGAGCGCACCGCCATCCATCATCTGAGCACCTTTGGCTTTCCCAAGGATCCGCAGCTGCTGCTCAAGTGGAGCGCCAACCTGCAGCTGCCATTGGAGTCGTGCATGGGTCGTGTGTGCGTCGAGCACTTTGAGCCCTCGATGCTGGGCACGCGCAAGCTGAAGCAGAATGCGGTGCCCACCTTGAAATTGGGTCATGCCACTCCGCTCACCTACAGCTGCAATGGCCGGATGCTGTCGGGCATTTACGATGAACAGCCGCAGCATTCGGTTTTTCGGCTTTGGAGCCTGAAACACTGCCGCAAACGGAAACCGGATCTGACGGAGATTAAGCCCGGTCGTCGCTGTTGCCTGCCAAGTTGCGGCAAGCAGTCGGAGTTGCATGGCGTCCAGCTGCAGCGTCTGCCCAAGGATCGTCTGATGCTGCGCAAATGGTTGCACAACCTGAAGTTGCCTGCAACAAAGGACTGCACCCAAATGTTCCTCTGCAGCGATCACTTTGAGCTAAATGCGCCGTGTCCCACTTTGAAACTGGGCCACTTGGATACCAATATTTATCGCCACAATGTGGCTAGCACCAGTGGCAGCTGCTTGGTGCCCAAATGTACATGTGCTCGTCTCAATCTTTATCGCGGCTATGATCTGCCCACGCATCCGCAGGTGCAACAGGCTTGGCTGCACTGGCTGCAGCTGCCCCATCCACAGCCGTCGCCGAGGCACGCCCAGCTGTGTGTGATGCACTTCATGCAGCTCTACGAACTGGTGCCGCTGCCCGAATCGGTGCCAGATGTTGTGCGCCGGCAACTGAGTGAGACTTACGAACTGATATCTAGCTCCAGCATGGCCATGAAGCTGCGTTGCGCTGTGCCCGGTTGCTACTCGAAGTATACGGATAATGTGCGTCTGACCAAGCTGCCCGTTTACCCCGACACCTGTGCCAAATGGGTGCACAACACCAAAATTCAATACGATCCGGCCCGACATTATGTCTATCGCATCTGCATGTTGCACTTTGAGCCAGGCTGCCTGGGCCCAGTGCGTCCAAAAGTGTGGGCAATGCCAACGCTGCAGCTGCACCACGAGGATGCCAACATCTATTTAAATCCAAAGCTGGATGGCAGTCAAGCACAGCCTGCCTTGCCGCTGGAGATGCCGCTGCGCATTAAAACTGAGCTGCCGATGTGCAATAGTCCCAGCTTTAGTGCCAGTGCCAGTCCCAGTCCGCGTGGCAAGCTGCGCAATTGCTGCATTCCCAGCTGTTGTCAGCAGGCTTCGGCCCTGACGCGTCTCTTTCGCTTTCCCAGCGCGGAGACGTCGATGCTGAAGTGGCTGGTGAATACCCAGCAGCAGCCGCGCTTTGTCGATGCCCAACGGCTGTTCGTCTGCCAGGATCACTTCGAGGCGGAGGCCATTTGCAAGAATCAGCTGCGTAGCTGGGCGGTGCCAACACTGAATCTAGGACACGATGGACACATTATACCGAATGCCAAGCACAATGGAAACATTGCCGACAGCCAGGAGAACAAGCAAACGCTGCAGTTTATCTGGGCCAACTACTGCTCGGTGTTGACCTGCTTCCAGCAAAGTAGCGACCAGCTGCGCCTCTACCAATACCCCACGGATCGGCCAACCATCCGCAAATGGGCCGCCAATTGTAAGCATCGCTCCATGCAGGCCAGCAGCGATGGATTCCAGGTACGTTCAAGCGACTCCGAGCGACCCGACCAAGACTGTCTAACTGAGTGATCCACTGCACCAGGCTGCGACAGGTTCTCATCTAGAATATAGAGAGGATAGAAATGATTATAAAATGCTTCCAATGTTTACTTTTCTGAAGCTATCAACCCTTTTTATTTGATGCTCTGATATACAGAAGTATCTAATCCAATGGTCATGTTCCCAGCTTACTTACTTTTAATTGACAAAAAAACCGATCTTAAAAACAATTTTCTTTCAGGTCTGCCAGTCGCATTTTACGAGGGATTGCTTTGATCCTGAGACAGGGGAGCTAAAGGAGGACGCTGTGCCCACACTTGCGCTAAGCCGGTCTCTGACTGAGTTGCGCTGTGTGGTCAGTGGATGCGCTAAGGACGAAGATGCATCGCGTCGTCGTCTGTTCAAGATGCCAAAGCGTACCCCACAGTTATTGGATTGGTGCCACAATTTGCGCCTGGATCAGGCGTCCATGAGCGGCTCGGAACAGCACGTTTGTGAACGCCACTTCGAGGCAAACTGTCTAAATGCGTCTAGAGTGCTGCGTCCAGGAGCACGACCCACACTTCATTTAGGTCATGAGGACCTAGATGATGTGATACCCAATCCAGCGAACTGGGAAGACGATGTGATCTTGTGCTGTGTGCCCCACTGCGAAAGCTCCAAAGATGCGGATGAAGTCCAACTGTTTGGGCTGCCAAAGGTGCGCCAGTTGGCGGACAAATGGCTGCAAAATGTGCGCCTAGATCCGAGCAAAGAACAACTGGCCACCCTGAAAATCTGCAGTGTGCATTTTGAGGCTAGCTGCATGGAGAATGGGCGACCCACCTATGGTGCAATGCCCACACTCCATCTTGGTCACGATGATCTCAACAGTATACACCCAAGCGTAGAGACGGTGCCGACGCAGCAGAAGCGCTATTGCAATAGAGATGGTGCCAGTCACGACTGCTGCTATCCGCAGTGCGTGGAGCTGCAGAAGAGCTATCTGCGTGTCACCTACGAGCTGCCCCAGAAGCAGGAGCTTCGTAAGCAGTGGCTCTCCTATATGGGCCTGGAGGCGCAGCAGCTCGTTAAGCAGCAGCTGCCCAAGCTCTGTCCACTCCACTTAATCTTGCTCTACGATCACAGTGCGGATCACTTTTCGGGACACGCCGCGGAGGAGCGGCTGGACTCCAATTATGAGGCAGCGCGCAGCAGCGTTCGCATACGCGTTGTCAGCTGCGCTGTGCGTGGCTGCAGAACGCTCAAACCACGAGACGGTGGTCGACTGCATGGTTTGCCCACGCGGCGAGATCTACTGGAGATGTGGCTGCACAACATGCAGCTTGTGTTTTACGAGCAACAGCGTTATATGTACAAGATATGCAGCAAGCACTTTGAGCCCACATGCTTCACGGAGACAACCAAGCGGCTTAAGCCGTGGAGTATGCCCACGCTGGAGTTGCCGGAGAGCAAACCGGGCGAGATGCCCGCCTATCAGAATCCCACAGAGTTGGAGTGGCAACACATGAATGAGCTGCAGGTCAGCGAGAAACTTGTTGCGGCTCAACCGGAGCCATTACTCAAGCTAGAGCCGTTGCCCAAGAAGGAGCCACCACCACCGGTTCCGGTTATAGAATATGAAGAGGATTGCGACAATAACTCACAGCAGCCACTGGAAATGCAGGCGCTGGAGGTGCTGCTTGAGGTGGGTCATGTCGAGAAGTGCACCACCTACGAGCAAATGGATACCGAGGCAAATCTCAGCTATGCCGAGCAGTTCTCGCACAATCCCCTCAGTCCAGGGCCACCCCAATGCCGTATCCCAGTAGTCCAGAATGGACTCCACTACAGCGCACGCCACTGCAGCGTGCACGGCTGCAATGTCACCTCGAATAATCTGAGCAGCAGCATCAAGCTGCACAAGTTCCCCGTCTCGCTGGATGCCATGCAAAAGTGGATGCACAACACCCAGGTGCTCGTGGACGTCAAATTCGCGTGGCGCTTTCGCATCTGCAGTCATCATTTCATCGATGATTGCTTTCATGGCTCGCGCATCAGACGTGGTGCGATGCCCACGTTGCGACTGGGCTCACGTCGACCGAAGCATATCTATGATAATGAGTTCAATGCCCAACTGCAACTGGAACAGTCCAAAGACGAGACCAGCGACGATCTCGCTGGCCCGCTGGAGTCTCAGCAACAGTTGCTCTCTGCGAATGTAGGTCTTCGCCTGCCGCGTCCAGCACCGCCCTGCAAATCCAGCAAATACTGTCAGATCGAGGGCTGCTCTAATCACTTGACCAGCGAAAATGTGACGCTGCACAAGTTTCCCCATTCGTCGGACATGTGCGCCAAGTGGCAGCACAACACTCAGGTGCCCTTCGATCCCGAGTTCCGTTGGCGATATCGCATCTGCAGCGCACACTTTGAGCCCATCTGTCTAGGCAATGTGCGACTGATGCACGGTAGTGTGCCCACCCTGAATCTGGGACCGCTTGCGCCTAAAAAACTGTTTGACAATGAATTCTTGCGTCTGGACAAGCCAACGAGCAGTTCGGAGCTGGGTATGACAGTCAAACAGGAAGAAATGGAGCAATTTGATCACCTGGAACTGGAAGGTGGCAACCAGGAGCAGGATGATTTCAGTCTGCTGGAGCCCGAGCTACACTTGCACGAGGGTAGCGAAGATGAGCAACAATATGACAATCATTTCAGCCAAAACGATTCATATAACTGGTCCGAGCAGCAGCTGGGTCTGCCCAGCATTAAGTGCACCACCAGCTACAATCCGGTCAAGTCCGGCTATGATAAGTGCTCATTGGTCCACTGCCAACGACAGCGTTCCCAGCACGGCGTACACATCTACAAGTTTCCGCGCTCGCGCCAGCTACAGCAACGATGGATGCATAATTTGCGCATCCAATACGATGAGCGACGGCCGTGGAAGACAATGATATGCAGTGTCCACTTCGAACCGCAGTGTATCCGTCTGCGCAAGTTGCGCCCCTGGGCGGTGCCCACGCTGGAGCTGGGGGATAATGTACCGCTGGAGATCTTTACGAATGAGCAGAGCCAGCAGCTGTTTGCTCAGTCCGAAGCAGGCAGCGAGTGTGATGAGGTTGAAGTGGATGTTGAGGACACCATACTGGAGGACTTGGATGATGACTATGATGACAATGATGCTGATGTGAATGTGAATGCTGATGATCAAATGCGAACGGCTCCATATGTCAAAAGAGAACGTCGGTCTCGATTTGATCCTCTGCAGCCTGGACAGCTGCCACCGTGGAAGATCAAATGCTGCTGTTTGCCCTATTGTCGCAGTCCTCGCGGTGATGGCATCAAGCTCTTTCGACTGCCCAACAACATCAGCTCCATACGTAAATGGGAGCAGGCCACAGGCATGCGCTTCTATGAGTCCCAGCGCAACACAAAGCTCATCTGCAGTCGACACTTTGAACCGCAGCTTATAGGCGTACGTCGCCTCATGACCAATGCGGTGCCCAGCCTCCATTTGGGCCCAGACAGTGCTGAGCCCGAGCTGCCTCCTGTGGTACCGAGTTGCTGCATGCCGGATTGCTTTGAGGATGACAATGTCCAGCTGCACAAGTTTCCCAAGGGTAATTATATAAAATAGCCATTCAAGTCGCCAAGCTAATCAAAATATCTTTCATTCAATAATAGATCCCATGCTGCTGCATCAATGGTGTCAGGCGCTCAATCTACCGGATGTTCAAAGCTACTCCGGCAAACTCATTTGTGCCGCACATCTGCCCGACAACGCGATGAGCTGTCTAATTTGTGGCGTGGACGATGTACAGCTGCCAATGCTGGACTTTCCCCAGAATCGCAATCAGCGCACCAAATGGTGCTACAATCTCAAAATCGAGCCTCTGCCCAAGTGGGACAACTCAAAGCAAATTTGCTGCAAACACTTTGAGAGCTTTTGCTTTATCCAACCGGGTGAACTTCTGTTGGAGGCATTGCCCACGCTACACTTGGAGCACGGGGATAGCAACATATTCCTAAACGATGAGACCATGGATAACAGCAAGTTGTTGCGCATCAAGGACGAGCCCTTGGAGAGCGACGATCTGATGCTATAACAAACAACTGAAAATAGTCAGAGCGCAACCGACATGAATATTGTGTCATTCTATATTCTGCTAATGGATGCCCATGTGTATAAGCCACATTATTTTAACCTAGTGTTAGTCGTAACTAATTTATAATACTTAAAACCTAAGTATCTATCATATTTTATATACCGGACTAAGCATCATGTATAATGTTGTAGTTGCCCTACCACTATTAAGTAATCCTCATCTTCACACCAATCCCAAACCACACATCATCTAACTTAGTAGCTAATATTATAATGAAGTAGTCGTGGTAATCCAGTGATTTTAACTCGTTTATCGTTTATACTTTGCTGCTTAGAGTCAGGCCATATATTATTTAGTTTCACACCGAGGCACACAATGTTCCTTAGTTAGCTTTTGTTTTAATTAATTTGGAATTATGTGACAGGTTGCAATTCATTTTTTGTAAACACAAAAGGTTACAAAAAACTTGGTGCTAGCACTAACAAACAAAATAACAACGTAATTTTCACGATATCATAGTTTTTGCGTTATCTTCTCCTTATTATATTAGAATGCCAATCGACAGTGTTGCGACCATCACACACCGAGTCCCTGGAAATGGCTTCTTTTATGTGGCCGATCAAATGTATTTCGCAAAAGCAAAAAAAAAAAAAAACAGCATCGTAGGTATAACTAACCTGTGTCCTTAATAATAATAAAAGGTAAGCAGGATAAAACAATATGACTGTCTGACTCAAAATACCCTTTAATATCTTTAAGCATATACAAATATGTAAACCTGTAGAATATACAAAGTACTTGGTGTCTTATAAAATATGCATATAAACTGAAACTATTAAGCTACTTGCCATAAAAGTAAAACTTGACTTTGACTATAGACTCTATATATATATATATATATATTATATATAAATTAAAAAAAAACTATTCACTGTCCTTAGGTCTTAAATTAAATCCCCGTTCAAAACTACTGTTTGCCAGTCTCGCCTTCATCGGTTTGCATATAGCCGCTGTCCAGAAATAAATTCCGATCCGATTTGTTTGACTGCGCAGCAAGAGAGAAGCAATGATTAGACGAGTGCCAATTGCAATCGAATAAGATATATATGCACTCACCTCGCGATATTTTTGCAAGTAAATTGAGAGTGGTTCCACATAGTTGTCAAAGCCTAAATTATTAAAGGCCACCAGCAAATCGTCGCCGTTGACCGTCTTGCGATTCTCGGCGACACTGCGCTCAATGGCCTCGCTGCTGATAAATGATATGAACTCCGAGACGCATTCCTGTATGCACTCTCTCGCATCTTTGGCTATTTTGCCATTCTGTGGCACTGGTACTTTCATTATCTTGATTATGTTGCAGATGGGCAGAAAGCGATCCTGTTCGCGCAGCATGATCCCATGTCCGTCCTGCCTGTCCGAATCGTCTACAGTGCGTTAATAGACAAGTATGTTAATAATGCAGTACAATAACATGGATTGATTACCGACCCCCCGACGCCTCATCCTCCTCTTTGACCATCATATCGTTAATGTATTGTTGGGAGTCTTCGCTGTTGCTCATTTTTTGGTTTACGTTTGTGAAATTTTTAAAACAAACATTGATTTATGGCATTCGATATGCAGGTTACTCCAAGCCGTCCCAGCGGGATTAGATTGCTTTGTACGACCAGAGCTAATGCGAATTAGTTGCGTCAAGCAGTTTCCTTTTAATTACCAATAACAATTGAAGAGAAAACGTAATTTATTTGCGTTTTAATATGTTTGCTAGCAGAGATTCTGATTGTTGTTACAGTTCAATGTCAAATATTAAATTGACTGCAGTGCGCTGCACGATAAATATATCGATATATCGGCGCATGAATACGGGCAAATGTTCGATATTTTTCGGAGAGCGGTCGATAGAGTCTACTGATCGCAGCGGTAATTTATTTTGCGACTATTTTTTCGCTCAGCGCGATGCACGAGGAAATTGTGATTAAAACTGAGGAAATTGATATTGATGATACGAAGATAAAGCTTGAGGTCGTTGAGGATGGGCCAACATTGGAATTGTCGTGTGGTAAATATAAATAAATAGTAAATCTATGCTTTTGGCTGCTTATGCCCATGTGGGTGTGTGCGTTCACATGTGTTGCATCTATTTTTATATTACGCACTACCGTTAGCTTTGTCTCTAGTTGTTCATGTAA
This sequence comes from Drosophila setosimentum, assembly GCA_035043505.1. Taxonomy (NCBI): domain Eukaryota; kingdom Metazoa; phylum Arthropoda; class Insecta; order Diptera; family Drosophilidae; genus Drosophila; species Drosophila setosimentum. The sequence goes on from JAWNMY010000007.1 coordinate 3,932,534, forward strand.
ATTCGCTCATTTCTTGTAGCTGGCACCTTTATGAAAATAATCGAGGAGCGGCCGAATATGATAACGGTGCCGGTTCATGACTGTAAATCTGAGGACGAGCTCAAATTCATAGCGAGCCTCGGCACTGTCGATCAGCAGCAACAGGTAACTTAACACAAGCACATATACATGTACATATATATGTCAAGTATTTGAGTGTACAGTAAACTTTTCTATGCTACAGTTATTTGTGTCGTCATCGGTTGAGAGCGTTGCCGCTCTTGGCGCATTTGCATGCAAAGTATGCAGTTTTACGTGCGAAAATCACTTATCGCTTGCGTCGCATCAGATCAATCATAAGCTAAATCGCCATTTCTGTTGCTATGGCTGCGGCGAGTGGTGCAACACACTCGAAGAAATCCAGGAGCATGAATATCGAAAGCATTCGGATGGAGTTAATAACTCCCACTGCAGGGTAAGTGTAATTTATTTTTATATATATTTATACATACATCATAGAGGGAGAGATCGGTTTTAGTGTTTGTGTTTATAAAGTGTGGCCAGGTTATGTTGTTAATTTAAATGTTATTCCTTGCAATGCAGATCTGTCAGTTGGAGTGCATCGATGCAGCCAGTCTGACGAGGCACATGAGCAGTCACTTCTATGTGCGTCGCTTTGTGTGCTCGATTTGCCGCCGGCATTTTGAGACACGCTTGGAATTGCAACAGCATCGGCAGAATGGAAATGAGCTGTGCGGTCAGCTCGAATATGCGGATATGCATGGAAATATCGGTCAGCTGGTGGCGATAAGTAAATTGGATACGACGCTGCCACCTGAGCGGTTCTGTGACATAGAAATTAAATCTGAGCCGATGGACGTAGAAGATCAGCTTCCATCTGGTATTATTAACAAAGCAGAGCCTCCGCCTGAAGCAGCTGAGTTAAATTCCACTGGCCTCGATGATAGCTGGACACGAAACAGCCTAGCTGAACAATTGCGCAGCAAATTGCGCTTGCCAGCGATAAAGAAGCCGCCGAAAGAGGAATGTGTAAAGCAGGAGAAACCAAGAGCGCCTGTGAATCCATTACACTGTAAATGTATACTTGTTCTTAACTTATGTATATATAATAATAATATTCCTTTCCCTTTGTAGTTGTGCCCAGTGGTAAACTGATACCTTTGCCAAACTCTGCAGCATTACTAAATCGTTCCAACATTTTAAAACCAAAGCAATCAGGCAATCAGAATACGAATATTTCCAAACCCAAGACAAATAATTGCGCCAACGTCTTAAAGATGGTGCAAAGTAATTGCATGGTTATTAAAGTGATGCCAAACATGAAGATAATAAAGCTGGCACCCACCGCAATGGGTACCTCTACCAATAGCTTCAATATTGGAGGAAAAATAATCACATTGCCAAGCTCCATGTCGATAAGTTCGGGACATAAAAACTCAACGGCTGGCCAAACGGCAACAGTTCCAACCCCATCCGCTCCCACTTCGTTACAAGCGGCCACACTGACTTTGCCCACTACTCGAAATTCGCATTTTAATGCTATAAGTTTATTTGAGAGTTTACCAGAGTCTCGCAAGATCATCACAGATATCCAGAATCAGATACGCAACATAGAGCAAACGCTGCCACTGCCCGGCAGTGTGCTGCAACCGAAAAATAGAAACGCCAAAGTGGTGTTGCCTTCGCAGTTGCACGTGCTTCGGCTGCCGCCCACCAAGGAGAGTAATCTGAAGGTACGTCAATTGCGCAACACATATTCCGATCATCGCTTTCACTGGGAGTGTCCAATCTGTGCGCGCTGTTTCGAACAATTTGCGGCATTCGGCAAACACTTGACAATCTCGCACGACATCGCTGAGGCGAAATTTGAGCACATGGCTGTGGAGGTCAAGTCTTATAAGAGTGAGTATCATTTGTGTCCCCATATCTCTCATTTAAATTAAACGAATCTTTTGCCTATTTGTAGAATGCATTTCGTCAACTCCTGCAACTATAGAAGGGATAGTTCCTGTGGTGTCAGATGTTGAAGATGTGGCACCATTAAATGCTTTTGCTGATCCAGATCCTGTGCAGGATGCAGAGGCAGCTGTATCACCTGAAATTGCTGCTCCTGAGCCAATGTCTACTATTGTAACCCCCCGACCATCATCATCAGCTTGGGCTACTCAATATAAATGCGACGATTGCTCAAAGAGCTTTACCACTATGGGCGGGCTGCGCATCCACAAGATGATTCACACCGGCGAGCTGCCACATAAGTGCAACTACTGTGAGAAGCGCTTCCGCACGCCTGGCCAGGTGCGTGTCCATCATCGCAGGCACACTGGCGAGAAACCATTCAAGTGCAAGGTAAGCGGTGCAGCGCAATACCCTTCTCTAGTTTCCACTGATGTACTTTTAATAGGTCTGCTCACTGGATTTCACACATCGCGAGACGCTCATCTCGCATCTCTCGCGTCACATTGGCATGAAGCGATACAAGTGCTACGGCTGCGATAAGAACTTTGTTGTGGTCAGTGGATTGCGTGCCCATCGCCGTTTACGTCCTGACACGTGCGGCAAGGTCAAGTTTACGGCTCGCGCACATGGACCGCGAGTTCGCGTAATACGCGGCGAAGTCTTCTTCGAATCCCATCCTGAGCACAATGGCTACTTGCGCAGCGAGGACCCTTTAAACATACTGTCTGGGATGATTCAGGCCGCCAAAGAACCGTCTGCCAACTGGTCCAGCTAACGGGATCGTTCTATATATATATTTTATGTTACTTTTATTTTACGTTATTGTTATGATCGTTATTTTTTTTAGATAAGTAGGCATATATAAATATTTTTACTATTGTATTTACAAACTAGCGAGCATGATAGGTTCAGCTCGGCAAACTTCGCCATAGACATACCCACCGGGGCGAAATTTTCCAAATTTATTTTTTGAATATTGTAGTAAGCTTACAAATAACCAAAGCTTTGTGTACTATATGCGGACTATTTCCTTTTTCATATGGGGAAATTGGGTAATTTTATATCGTTCAGAATCACTATTTTCCTACAAATATCGAGGCATACTTTCAGGCGCTAACAGGCAAAATAACGATGGCTCTTCTTCGTCCAAATCTTTGCATATTTTCTAAAGGTCGTAATGCCTTAGAATCACAAGGAGGAATTCTATTGAGCTGCACTCAACGAAAACTTTGACTTCAACGCTTAATAAAAATGTCGATATCTGAAAATCAATATTATCTCGGAATCTGCAAGCACGATGTCCTCTGGTCAGCTGATAGTACTGGTCAAAACAAATAGACATATCACTCGCCAGAACCTAAAAGGGGTTGGAGGAGATTTGAACATTCTTGATCTTTAAAAAAATTGCCCTTTATTTCGAAATGACCCCATTTCGCCGGATTTTGCGATTTTTTCATTATTTCTGTACGACAACTTTGTGTGATATTTTGCAAAATTTTTTTCGGATTCCTTGAATACCAGTCGATAGTGTTTTTGAATATAAGGTCAAATATATGTGTCCTTACGAGATTCTCGGTAGATTTGTAAATTTAAGAGCGAACTTTATCGAACATCGTTCAAGGAATATATATCATCTAAGAACCCAAACACTTGGTCGAAATCTGAAAAACCTTGTCCTTGTGCCAGATTATAGCTCTGGTCAATGTACCCATTTCCCATTAAATCGACTAGCAGTACCTTTCATAATATGTATTTTATTTCTTCATTAAATATTCATTTTCATTGGTTTTCGGATTTCGAAAATTATATATATATATAATATATATAATATATCTGATACATATAATTGTATGATAATATTGAACGTAATATCTTTCTTACTTAAACAATTATGTACATATATCTCTGTCAAATATAGATGCTTGTATCATATACCTCTTTGGACTCGTAGGTTTGGGCAGTGTTTTGAAGTATTTTGTTACATACATACGAATGTCGCTTGTTTTTTCTAATTGTAATACCAGACGAGCAGAATCAGCACCAATAAGTCTTGTTTTCAAACGGTAAACTTGATTTCATGTTGTTTTCTGATTCTGTTCCATTGCCCTAGAACATACGATACCAAAAAGGCGTATGTTTCAAAGATCTAACTTAATTTAACCGAGATATAGCCATTAAAAGTTATTTCCAAAACTTTAAACTTGTACATATGAATGTATATGATTTTCTTATGTTCTGTATGTACCAATAAAATTGTTTTATATCTGACTAATTGGTAAAATATATGTATGTCTGTATATATTAAACAATTTCATATAGTATTAACAAAAGTTGACAAGCTGACCAATTTTCGTAATGTACATATAGACTTGTAGTTGATTTATATAGAAGTATGCTAAATATGCTTGCAACGCTGTGGTGGTTACCATTATCTATTAGACATCTATTGTTGCTATTCGTAATATTTAACGCTATAATTTGTATTTATTTAATATTTTTTCCAAATAATCCCCAATCATATTCTGGGTTCTGGCATACGCCAACTTGTCAATTTACTAGGTCCTAACTCCAATTCATCCAATTTTTTTATTAGTGGGCAACGCTCTTAATTTGCTCGTTATAACAGATACTTATGCATGTTTGTGTTGGTGTGGATTAAATCTATAATGCGTACGTATTAATATTGTTGTTTAACATGTGTTCGGGCTAAATAATTATTATTTAGTTTTCTTTTTTGCTTTTACGCATTTGCTTGCTAACGTCTTTTATAAATACTATCGGCCGATCAATTGAACAGCATATCAAATATGTATATACATTATTATAATTCTTAGGCCATAATACATTATTGTAGTGGTGTAGCGTTATAGGTATAAATGGTTGTTATATATAGACGTATCATATAAATATTCTACAATACATATCTACAGTTATCTTATTACTCATTTGTCTGTCTGTAAGTTTTCTGGGTTATTATCTATGCTGTCTTTTTCATACACTTTAGGTACCATATTTCTCTAGATTTAGGATCCTAGTTATGCATACATATATCTGGAGGGGTTCTGGTATATACAGGATTATGTAATGTAATCATAAAACAAATGATATATGGATATCTTAAAAGTAAACAAGGGCCGGAATGACATGTCAATATTAATAATCTCCAAAGCGGAAAGGATTAAAATATACTCGCAAGGACTGATTTTTAAATTCTGGGCCATTTTGATTTACCAAGTATATGTAGGGAATGTTAAGATGTTCAAATAAAAACATGTCTGATAGCTTAACTAAATCTAGAAATTAATTAAAAACTAGCTGCCTTATAAGATATGCACTACGCAAGACTTTTGACTAATTGCACGGATTACATTTGCTTCTGCGTTAGATAAGATATCGAACCTAAGCGGGCCTTTAAGTATTCTCAAGTATAAAAAACACATTAAACATATTTGATTGCTGATTGTTGTACACACAAATACATACATACACTTGTCTCTAGAATGTAATGATAATTGGATTCGTTCTCCCACCCTCTTCTTGCTTTTCGATTAAGTTCAAATGGCAACTACTTGACTTCATTTTAGCTTATGTTGTCTCGAGATTCGTTTAGGCGGTAAATTTAATATCTACCAAGTCCTTAGTTCAAATATGTATAGGTTACCAAGTGGGTCGACGACGCACCACAACAAGTTGATTGACTACTTTGATTAGTACGAGCAAAAACTTTATGCATATATACAAATACATATATATATATATATATATATATATATATATATGCACATAAGTATAAATTACTGATCATTAAACGTGTAACAGTCTTTTTGAGTTCACATTATTCAAAATTAAAACAAAGACCGAGTAAAACAAAAAGGCGAAAATCAAAACACTAATCAAAATAGAATCGAAAATGATTACAACTTGAACAGAAAATTATTTTATAACTAAGTATGGGGGCAGTATCTGGCTATAATACTTTAAAGTTAAGGTATCCGTGTATATCGTAAATGCGTATTATGCGTACAGTTGCAAACGTACATGCAACGTATAACATTAACTTAAAGTTAAAAACGTTTTTGCTCTGTAGCCTGGACTCCAGCTCCAAATCCTCCTACTGCTCCTGCTCCGCCTACTCAGTTTGCATAGTTGTCGAACGAGCCCAAATACTCCAAAGCAGCGCGATAGCAAAAATGATATTGATCCTGTTAAGGGAAATCATATTTAATAAATAAATATTGTTGTGACTCTTATAATTTGAATCACCTCCGTTTGTACCATGGCTGGCCGCTGGGAGCGCAGTATGCGTACAGTTTGGAACACATCCAGCACACCCTCGTATTGCATCCGCTCCAGCACAATGCTTAGAGTGATAAAGACACCGGAGCGTCCAACGCCCGCCGAGCAGTGCACCGTTATGGGGCCATCCTGGCCAAACTGTTCCTTGGTCTTGTGCACCTGCCCAATGAAATCGATGAAGCCGTCACCCGACTTGGGCACTCCCTGCTCGGGCCAGTCGATGAACTGGAACTGACGCACAGTGCGCGAAGAGCCATCACGTGCATCGGTCACCTGGTCAAATGTGGAGAATTATGGGTTAGAGTTACTTTATACAAAGAGAGCGGATACCGAACCGAATCTTACCTTAAACTCGCGCAGCTTGTACTGAGGCATATTGTACTCGGCAATTGGATCGACAACATAATACTGATAGCGTACAGAGCGCTCATGGGGCCAGTACTGGAAGCATTTCTCCTGCAAACAAAACAGAGCAATACTTTCAAATAGAAAAGGAGCGCGTATTGAGATTGCTGTAAAACTTACCCTGCCCATTTCCTTGAGTTTGGTTAGCATAACAACTATGGTGGAGTTATGCTCCCAGAGCATGCGCCAAAAGTCCTCAGCGGTGTCCTGCACGGGTCCCTGAGCCGCAATGTAAGCAGACCTATAGCGATAGCCATCGATAAAGCTAGCGTTGACATAGTCGCTACCTTCGATGCCATGGATGGGCGTTAAATAGACGCGACTCGACTCGTAGGGCAGAATGTGAACGAGACGATTCTTGTGCTTGTTGCATGCTAGATTGGCCGTCACAAATTTGGAGGAGTCCATTTTGACATTGGATAGCTTTTTGAATTCCACTTCCATGCCCGAAATACTCTCGCCCGGCTCGGTGGTGAGGAGCTTTTGCAAATGGGTGTGCAGATTGCGAGCGGCAACCTCGGTGAGGCCACAGATGATGGCTTCGATTAGGGCGTCGTGTATGAAGATGTATTGATCCTCCGTCTGCACCATGTAGTTGCGCTGGGCACGCAGGCATGTCACATGGCCATAGATATCGATAATCTTCTCGTGCTTCATGCGTTCCAGCATCGAGTCGATCACAATATAGCAGCCAGTGCGACCCACTCCAGCCGAACAGTGCACCACACCTGGTCCCGAATCAGGTGGCGTTAAGGCGCGACAGCGTCGCAGGAACTGGAGGAATGGTGCAGGATGATCGGGTACACCGTGATCGGGCCAGGCCGTAAACTGCAGCTGCTTAACCTCTCTGCGATCGTTAAAGCCCTGCCGGACCAGCTGGAACGTGCGTATGCTATAGGTGGCCAGCTCTTGCGTTTCGGTGATGGTCACAAAGATCTGGCCGTATGTCTCGGTGCCCCTTGTGGGCCAATACTGATCGCACTTAATGCGCGTTCGCTCCTCCAACCTGGTCATCATCACAATTGTCGCCGTTTTGAGCTCCCAGCACATGCGCCAAAAGTCCGCAAACGTCTCCTGCAGCGGCCCCTGGGTGGCAACATAGGCATTATGCTTCCGATAGCCATCACAGTAGTTGGCATTAATATAATCTGAACCGAGGACGCCCTCCTGTGGAGGCAGCTGAACGCGTGAGTGATCGTAGGCGGTGACATTCGCATAGCGATTCTTCGACTTGTTGTGCTCGCAGTTGGAGTTGTCCCAAGTGAACTGCTGACCCGGCTCGATGCTCTCGTACTCCTGCGAGAACTTCTGATTGTCATTCGACTTCAAGCGCTCGATGTGATTGGAAAACTCCGATATGGGAATGGGCGGATGCGAGATCATGCCGGGCGTTTGGAAGTTCAGTCTTCGCATATCCACCGGATCACTGGGTGTCGGTCCGGCGCCCAGATCGGCGGCCATCAGGGGACGCGTCACGGCCGCTTGATCGGGTGTTTTGCAGGGTTGCCGACGACGCCGCACCACATAGAGAACAATCAGTGTTGTTGAGACGACAAAGGCGGCGATTAGTGGCAGCACCACCCACAGGATTTCGGGCTCATCTTTGTTGCGATTGACCGAAACCTCCGGCTCCGAGGGCCAGTTGGGATCAGGGCGATGAGGACGTTCGCCCGGCGGTGCCTCGCGCATGTCCAGTGACAGGAACTCGGAGAAGGGGCTCGAGGTATACAAATGCTTCTGCGGCGTGTCTACCACGGCACGCACAAAGATTCGATAGCGTTTCTCGCGTTCCAGCTTGCGATTGGTAAAGTTGTGGTAGTCATCGCCCGAGCCCAGGTGGAAGGTGAAGGGTATGGAGCGTTGCGGAAACTTAGCTGCTATATACGGTGCATTCGGACGCTCCGGTTTGTTGCGACCGGGCAACAGGTCGTCGGTGAGAAACTGGTCGGGATTCTTGTGCAGATTGGATTTATCCTCTGGAACGACAACGAGATAGTAGTGCGAGATGGGACCATACTCCTCGGATGCCTGAGGCAATATGACTAGAATCTCCTCCCCATTCACTACGCCATAGAAATCTGGCTTAACCATGGGCTGTGGCGCGGCCATCTGTGTGGTCACAGTAATCTTTGTCGGGGGTCTGTAGGAGTAATCGGAGGGAATCGCGCTCACATTCACATTGTATGTGGTAAAGGGACTCAGCTCGTTGATCGTGTGCGTTTTCACAAAGTGCTTGAGGATGATCTCGCGCTTCGTCACCCCTTGCGTTTGCGAGAAACCTTGCGAATCCACAAACACCTTCATCGCATCGAAGCTGATCTTGTAGTTCACGGGATTGAGGCGGATGGGCGGCGACCAGGACAGTGTCATCGAGTGTGTGCTGACATCGTGGGCACGCAGATTGAGCGGCACATCCTCGGGCTTTATGCGCACCGTTAACTTCTCGCTGAGGCGACCCAGTCCGTTCTTAAACCTTGCTGCAATCGCGACGGCATATTGAGCGAACTTCTCTAGGTTCACCAGATCTGCTGACTCAGTTAGACCCACCATCTTCGTCTGCCAATCATCGAGATCCTCCACAGCGGTCATGGTGTAAAAGATCTTATAGCCGAGCAGTTTGCCACGACTGGGCACCGGCTCCCACCAGATCTCAGCCGTCTGCTCGGAGGTAGCAACCGCTTGCACCGACATCGGGGCACGTCCCATGTCGCGCTCCGTGGACACAAGCATCTTTTCACTAAAAGGACCAGCGCCCTGTTTCGTGTAGGCGCGCACACGAAATATGTAATCGGTGTTCTCCTCGAGGTTGGTAAAGACCGCTTTGCGGAGTGTCATGTTGCGCTCGGAGCCCAGGCCGTGATCGATCTTCTTGTGGAACTGCACATCGTAGCGCGTGATCAGGCCATTGCGCTTATCGCGTGGCGGCGGATCCCAGGTGACGCAGACGACGTCCGGTGTCTGGAAGCGCTTGGTTATGTTCGATGGAGCTTCGGCTGGCGATCCCTCGGGCGTCTGGAAGATCTTGACCGTCTCCTGGCCAATGCCAATGTGATTGCTGCCTGCCACACGAAACTCGTACTCCACACCACGTTCGAGATCGTTAAATCGTTTCTTTGTCATTTGGGGTCCCGAGAGCATTTCCTCTTGGAGCACCTGATCCTTGACGCCCCATCGCAATCGATAGCCACGCAGCTCGCCGTACGTCTGCGCCGGACGCTCCCACTCCAGCTCAATAGAGACAATGGGCTCCCGCTCCATGATCTTCAGACTTACCGTCGGACGCACGGGCACACCTCCGGGCGTTTTCACAATTACCGCCACACTGCGATCCCCATCTCCCTTCCGCGTCAACGCGGCCACTTGAATCGAGTACTTGGTGTCGGGCTGCAGTCCGGAAACGCTGTATTCCAACGTTTCAACGACATCGAACTTGAAGGGTTCATTGAGAAAGCCCTTGCCCTGTTTAATATTTGATAGACAGGATGTTAAAAATGAATCATATTTAATTATAGCTTAAGTGAAAAGCTTTGCTGTGATATGGAGTGGATATTATCTTGCACAGATCTGCAAACATTTGATCTTGCTCAATTATTTTCGCTTATATTTGAGTAAAAAGATGAGATATTTCTATATATGTCTCTTCCTGTCTCAGTTAATTACGCTTGCAAACTCACCTCATCTCGCATTTCCTGGACGTGGATATGATAGCCTCTTATGATGCCATTGCGATCCTTTTCTAGTGGCGGTTTCCAGCTCACGTGTATCGATGTGGAGTTCAGAGGCGTGGCCTTTACATCCTGCGGATCGCCGGGCACTAGAGACGACGACGAAGAAACAATAGATTAGCTTAGGGCCAACATAAGAATTGATATTTGAAAGGGACTGTCTGAATACTTATAGAGTGCTTATGAATTAACTTACACTAAATTATGATAATTGTTTGGGGGTGAGCCCTTAAACTAAGTTGCTTAGCTTAGATAAATAGTTGGAACTAGAAATAGTAAACACTAAGTTCTAAAGTTGCCTTAGACCCTAGGAGCAATATACAAAACCAGAACGAACTTAGCTCCAAGTCAACCAAGTCACCACATCACAGTTAGAAAAACAAAATATTTATAGTTGTAAAATTGAAATAGAGTGCTGCTTAAGTGCTATATGTATAGAGATACAGTTAGGTAGGTAGGTTAATTAAAAAATAAATGCTTGCTCAGTATTAGGTGCACAAAAAGTGAATAAGAAGTGCAGTCGATACCTTGCTAAGTATATAGATTAATACTTATATATAGTTGCTCAAAAATGTACACAAAAAGTTGACAATCGAAACAAAAATTTTGGACCAGTTAGTTAATGGTCTCGAGTTGTTCCATTCTTTCGACTGGGCAAAAAACAAACATGTAAGCATTCAAAAAAGTTTTTTATGTTCGTGTGCAAAAGTAAAAAATATAGAGTGGAAATCAAGAAATATATATATATATATATATATATATTTATATATAAGATCGTTAGATATTAACTGTTGGAAAAAAGCCAACAGCCTTTAACATGAAATCCTCGCTGACTTTGTGCGTTTCAAAATATTTTTTTTTTTTTTTTTTTTAAATAGAAAAAACATGTCAAAAAACAAAAATAGATTTGATTCTTTAGTGATAGGTCAACAATATTCTGGACCAAACAGTATATGATAATTGATAAATGTATATATAGATATTTATAAATATATATAAATATATATAGATATATATAAATATATATATATATACATTTATATATATGTATTTATATACATATATATATAAATATATATGTATAGTTAAATATAGGTTACTATTGCATTGCATTCTTAAACATTATAGACAAACCATTTAAAATACTCACTCTTTTTCTCTAAATAGATTTAAAAATGTTTTTATTGTATTTTTATTATATAAACCACCATCCATTAAATGTTGCGTTCAAAAATCAAATTTCGCAATAATTTTGTTTTCACATCAAAAAAGTTTTCAAAATTTTTGTGTTACATTTTTCCATTTCGAGTTTGCATTCAAAAAAAGGTGCACGAAACAGAGCAAGTAGTGCAAGGTGCGAGTGGCCAAGCAAAGATATATTTGGTATTTTGTTATAGTATATGAAAAAAGATATAAGATATAGCTCTTTAGTTACAGTATACAGTTTTAAAAAGTATTTAGTGCATATTACGGGAATGTCATTGAAGAGGAAATCATAAATGAAAGATGGAAATGAAATAAAGGTGGAAATTGGGTGAAACCAAACCATTAGATATAAGATACAAAATGTACATATTTGTTGGCACACCCGCTTTGATACTCTACAAAATTGTTGCATTTGTAGCTATTTATTAATATCTTTAATTTCCGTATTTGTTATGATGTGGTATTTTGTAATGCTTCAAACTTACAAGAACCTTAAGACTTATAAAATAACTTACGCTTATTATATATATTTCTTATTTTTAAATTCAATACAATTCTTTAAATTCCAACAATATTTACAACATTTTAATGACTTGAGGAGTTGTTCAAATTATATTGCTCGGCAAGTTGACTTCATTAGTTGAATCTCTGCGTAGTACGACTTATTCAAATGCTAGTCGCGGCACCAATGTTAAATTATGCTTCATTAGTGTTCTCCGAAGAACTGTACAATAGGTAGAACAAGGAGAAAGGGTCTGCAGATGGGCATTAGGGGGGCATATGTCAACCGTTGCACATCGCTGCAACTTTTTCTGTGTCTTGTCATTTCACATGCATTCACACCCACACGCTCGAGTGCACACACACACGCACACCTAATCTGACTCTAAAAGTATGTAAAATAATTAAAATGCCACCGTTAGAAGGTGCATGCATATATATTATATTTTTGTCTGCTGCTGAATAGAAAGAACGAAGCTTCGTGCACGTCCTAAGCAAAGCTCACATTTTTTTGACGTGCTCCTTTTTTGTATGTGTTCCCTGTAAACACAGAAACCGGAAAATAAGATTGATTTCAAGTTTGAGCAGATTCGACAAAAACGTTCAATAAAACTCCGATATTCTCCTAATATTACTCAGGCAGCTGCATGTAATTTTTCAATTTCGAATATCAAACTGAAAGAAATATTACAATTTTCAAAAACTACAGGGTAATTACTAGTCGTGTAATTTAGCTTGCAGCATTTTTGCAAATACTTTATTTCTACTGTATTTTTTTGGTTACTTTTCCAGCTTTGCACAATAAATCAGCGAGTGGCAGAGGATTGAAAAAAGGCAAGTACCCAGCTTTAGGCTAGGTGCTATTTGCATTTCGCATTTCGCATTGAAAGCGATGCTCAGCGAAGCTAACAAGCGTCTCATCATAACGAAATATACGAGTGTGTACGAAATAAAAATTAAGAATGTACAAAATATATACACACATATATAAATGGACATACGTATGTACATACATACATACATATATACTCACTCACATACGTACATGGTACAAAAATACTCTTGCAGAATTACATGATGACCCTTTTACACAGATCTGTTGCAGCCGCAGGGGTATCAATGGAAGAGAATTATACACACATACACACACACACACACACACATACACACGGTTTTGATTGTGCTGAATTGAGTACAATTAAAATATAGTGGACGATACAGACGAGAATAGAGCTGTGCTGGATAGAGTGCGGAATAGACACATTCATGTGCTTGGGGTGCATTGTTCATGATACATTCATATATTTACCTCTTCAAAAGAAATACAAAAAAAAAACAAATAAAATTTAGCTATATTTGTAGTAGTAGTAGTAAGTAGTTTTCACCTGACGCATATTATTACATACAAATGTGCAAGGTGCTTCTAGGTTTTGTTTTATTATATTTTATTTTACTTTGCTTTTCAGGTGCTTCATGGTGCTTACTTAGATGCTTAAATAATCAAATGGGTTTTTTCAGTGTGCTTACGTCGTAACTTAGTTGCGATTGCCTGACTAGAGACTTACTACAATAGGTGCTTAACATTAAGTAAGTACATTTCATTAACTGTGCTTAGCTAAACAAATGAAATTAAGTGAGTGTCAACAGTTCTTCATCTTTGTGTCGACAAACTTCAAACACAATCAAAATTAAATGATGTTTTATAAAGCATGAAAAGTATTTGAGCAAGCAACTTTACAGCTAACAAGCAGTTGGTGGATATACGTAAAGCGGATGAAAAAGTAAATAATGTATAAATAAAGCAATGAATCTGTTGAAAAGGGAATTAAAAAAAACATTAAGATGTTGGGAGCTAAACAAATTCAGCGGTTCGACAATGGAATTGAAGTAATAATGTGGAAAGCAACCTTTAATTTGACTTGTCTTACAATGGAAATGATGTAGAAATATTTTCTATATAGTAACACCAACAATTCTTTTCGGAAAAGTTTGTATTATATAATCTTAGAAGTGTTAATTTTCATATACTATATAGACTTCAATGAAATGTCCCAAAAAATTGATAAGTCCGCTTAATTAAAAAAATGAAAAACTATTTGTGCACAGAATGGAAAAATATACAATTTTAAAATTTGAGTGCATTGTTGCCTCACAAATGTAAGCAGCATCTACTAGGAGGGAAAGGGATCAGGCAAAAAAGATAAAGACACGCATTTGTGAAGGGGGAAGCAAATTCGTTAACTGTGAAACATGCAGGTGATGGCAAATAAAACTTAATCAAATGTGTCAACAGAAAACAAATTAAATACAACAATCAAATAATTCGTATGTGAAAATCAATTTAAGGATTTTCCGCTTGTTGTTGATGTTAATGTGGCACATTTGCATAGTGATAAAGAAAAAACAACAAATGTGTTGAGGCAGCGCCAAAGTGCAAAATGTGTGCGGACATTAAAAAAAAAAAAACACTACAAATAGCAAAAAACAAAAACAAAAACAAATTCGGCAGTGAGGCGCAAAAACATCACACCGACCTGCTGCTTATTAAATATGTATGCATACATGTAAATATATGTGGATAAATATGTATGTGCCATAAATGTATTTACTATATGTATGTCAGAGGTTGAGGCAATGGTGGTGGATGGGTAAGAACTATAAACAACGAAAAAACAAATAAATGCAGCAAAACGATTTGCGATATTTGCCCTAGGTACACAGCAACCAAAAAAGAGCTTATGTTGCGGCTGAAAAGTTTGATGTGGGTGGGACTGGGGTAGGTTCATTATGTACGGCATTTGAATTCAACTAGCCCTTGTTTAGGGTTTTTTTTTTTTTGGAAGTAGGGAGCGGGTTTGTTTACATTTATAATTGCATAAATTTAATTATGTAAATAAATCAATTCAATATTTTATGCGGTTCTTTTGGTGGTCCACAAAAAAGAAAACAAACAACAACCAACTAACTAAATTCACAAAAATTATTAATTGATTTTTTTTTTTGTATTTGTTTAGATTATATTTGTGTGTGTTTAAGATATGTGTGTGTTAGTATTTTATATATCTTGTGCGCTTACAAAAACACAGAGCGTATGGCTTTTTTTTGTTGGGTGCTATACAAATTACCACAAAAAATATGATGCATTATATCAAAAAGTTATCATATGTATTTATAATATTTTCCAATTTTGTTTGCATATATTCAGACGGTTGAAAGTCAAGAAAATAACAAAAATGTATTCTTGCATATAGTACACAATATAGGAGTTGTGCTAAAAGAGTTGTTTCTGATTTTTCATAGAGATACAAGTGCAAAAAGTAGTCAAAAATTGCGCCAAAAAATATGCAATTTTATAGTACCAATAAAAAATTTTCATGTTTTTTTATTTATTTTTTTTTTTAAATTTTTTGATTTAAATAAAAAATTAAGAAACAAATTATAAAACAAATAGGACTCGAACTTTGTAAGGGTAGAAGATATAAGTTGGGAATGATATTTTGATACTTTACAAACTGTATGTAATGTATGTGATCAAAAATAAGAAATGGTCATTAAAGACTAACCGAAGAACTTAAAGGTACGAGTGGTTAGAAATCTTAAGATTTGTGTGTAATTAAGTAATAAATTAAAATAAAACAGATTTATTTTGAAGTATTTATGAGAGATTTGCAGAAGAATTTAAGAAATTTAAGAATTTAAAAGTTTTTATTCATCTTTTTGATCAAAAGTATATGAAGAAATTTTACAAAATTTGTTTTAATAGAATATCATTAATTTGAAGTGATTTTAAAGTTTTGTTATTTTGGAATACTCGTACCAGAAGTTTGAAAAGTGAATCCTTCTATCCGAAAAAAATGAAGCCTTGAGATATAAATGAACTACAAATTAAGAGAATACAAAAAAAAAACCACAGCTGCTTTCAAAAATGTATGATTGCAGCATTTTAAAACATATGTATATGTATGATAGTATGAGTATGATGTGCTATTTACGGCCAGTCGTATAGCTAAATGACTTTTGGTAAACACACACACACATACAAAAATTTCGGTTAAAACAAAAACAAAACGCTCCATCGCGGCGTTCCGGCAGCTCCTGTGTTGGATGCTCGTTATCAAAATTCAAAAATTGTACAAAATCTTTCGTTGATTAGTTCTGCGGTGTAGGTTAGGTAGATTAATTTAAATGAAACTTAACAATTAAAATAATATGTAAATGTATTGTTTAAAAGATTATTAAAAAATAATTATTTGAATGAAAAATTATAACGATTTGAGTTAAGACTTACGCATAGGTAAGATTGTCATTGGCATACATACCATCCTCTTGGGTGCGTATTATGATCGGATGGGAGCGCGGACCGTCGCCCACCGAGGTGCCAGCGAGCACCCAGATCTTGTATTCGGTCCAGCGCTTCAGCTCGTCGAGCACAATTTTGGTCATGTTCAGCGTGAGTGTGGACGCCTCGTCGTCCTCGCGACCCACCTCGACGAACAGCACCTTATAGTATATGATGCGCCCGTTCGAGCGCTCCGCGGGCGGAGGCAGCCAGCTAAGTGAGATTGTTGTCGAGCTGTTCGCAATGGCCGTGATATTGCGTGGCGGTGCACCTGGTACTAATTACATAATAGATGGGAACGGTACGTATTTTGTGTGGTTGTTTGATGTTGTGCATAGAATTGGATGCGTTATAGCCAACATTATGTTGAGAGATAAGTTGATGTTGGTTTTTTTTATTATTATTATAATTTTTTTTTTTATTTTTTATTTAATAGCGTTCAGCGATTAGCGTTAAAACCAAACAAAATGTTTCAAACCAAAAAACATGTAATGAAAGAAAGCACAGAAATAATATTTGAATAAATGACATAATGAATAGGCATAAGTATATAAGTAGGCATGTAAGATAAATATTTCAAATCATAAATGAAACTCAAACTCAATAATATTCAAGACATAATTATATCCAATGGCTTATGCAAATAATGTTGTCGCTTATCATGTTTTGATCAACAATTGCGTTTTGTTTCGATCGAGAAGTTCAGCTTCTCTCTTAAATTAAATTGTGCATATTTTTTGGTAACGATTTTGAGCTGAAAATTTTGTACTAACTACGAGAGCGAATGAGAGAGACACATATACACATATAATACTTATAAATATTCAATCCTGCAAGGCATGCGCTATTAAATAAATTATACATATAATATATAGAGTGCTTATGTTTAACAATAACTTATAATAATTGTGAGGCTCACACACATACAGACACACAGATCGAAATAACAAATGTGAACATTTAATTTGCATAAACCATGTGGCTGAGGTTATTTTTTTTAGACAGAAATCATTAAGCTAACTAAGAGATAAAACATTAATTTAACCAGCAGCTAATCGTTAAATACAAAATTTAAATACTTTAGGATTGATAAATATAACTTGTGGTATCTTAAGTGGATCAAAACACTTAAGCTAAGTTCAAAACATTTATGCACTACAGATAATTGAAACGAAATAAGTCAAATTATATATCAATTAATGTTGGCAGAACCAAATTGCAAAACCATTTCACAAAACTCACAAGATGCAAAAAGGAAATCAATTTTGCCCACTTAATAATCCACATGTCAAACTTATATCTCATTTAGCTAAACGTTTGCTTAACTCTCCTTCTCTATTTCAGTCGCAATCTCTGTCTTATTACACGGAGAAGTTTTGCAGGACTGTTAAACAATTTGTGGCAGCCGCAAAACAATCGTTAAGCTAGTAACCACACTTTAACCACTTAAACTGAACTCAAATTCAAGCGAGTATGCAAAACGTGCAAATATGAAAACCATGAGTCAAATACGTATTTAATATTAATATGTATGCATATAAATATATATAAATAAAATGTATTTACTACTGGCAGACCAGATACTACTACTGCTGGTACTTGCATTCCACATTTGTCCTTATGTGTTTCTCTACTAAAATATATACTTTAAAATCAATTATTAAATACAGACAGATATAGAGATAGAGAGGGAGAGAGAGGCTGGGATGCAGATAAAGTAGAAGGAGAGTAATGTCTAGAAATTTTGGTTTGTGGCTTTTTGTGCATTGTTGTGCAGATGTATTAAAATTTGGACATGCTGTTGCTGAGCGCAAAAGTTGCAGATGCTTTTACCATAATTTGCATAATTCAACACTTGAAATAAAAGATATGCATAAATTATTTGCCAGCATTCCATGTATAAATATTCATTCACGTTAAAATAGAAATAATTGAAAAGAATATAATGAACTGATTTCTGTATTGTTGTAGTATGTAGTCTGTAGACTGTTATTTAGTGATGTTTAGAGTGTTGGCTAACGTGAGAGTTTTTCTTTGGATTTGTGACTAGTAGTTTGGTTTTGTATATATATATATATATATATTTATATATGTTGTTATGTAGATAGTATGCCTAACTAAATTGTTGTCTGTATGTTACGTATAATCTTAAGTTAACTAACCATGTGTAGTTTGTACATATGTATTTAGGAGTAATCTAAGATCAATGTATGATATAATATGTATATAAAGTGAAGTAAACATGTTTAATAATCAATAACTTGCAGGAAACTAGAATCAATCACATCTCATACAATATAATAATAAGAAAATATATATAATTTTATATAGTTTAAGGAAGGAAAGTGCAATACCTTACGCTCCCATACAAACTCATACATACACACATACACACACTCGCACGCTCATCGAATTTTTACCTGTCTCCTCGTGAGTGCCATAACACACAACAAAAATAGTCATACACACAGCCACTCCCACAAAACAGTAGTTATTAATATATTTTTGAACAGAATAATCGACTACATTTATAGACTACATTATATGTATATAACATACACGTTGTTGTATATAATATTTAATAAATGTATATATGTAATTATATAGTTTAAATATATATTTATCGAAATTTTAGGTTAAAGTTGATGTAGTTTTTTTGTTTGTACTTAAACTATAGAAAGTCGTACAACTGCTACGGCTTAATTGAGTTTTCATTGTCTGTTTGATTTTTCGGGGAACCTAACTAAAGGGTTATAGATACTAATCACTTACCATATTGCTTGGTACGAACGGGTATCGGGGGTGTGGTGGCGCCCTCGCCGCGCTGCGAACGTGCTGCTAGCCAGATATAGTACAGGGTATCAGGATACAAACCATCAAGCGTATAGGACTCTGAATTCGAGATGCGCCTACAAAGTGTTATTAAAATTAGATTTCAGACTTTCTTCAACAAGGCGAAACTTTATTTGTTGTTGTGAATTGTTTATTGGGGGAGGGGGGACTTTAACTCACTTGTGATGATCCTGATTGGCGTATGTGTCATTCCAGTAGAGCTCATAATGTACAATATTCTCGCTGGAATGCGTCGGCTTCGACCATTGCAATGTGACTGCGGTCTCGCCGATATCAGTGGCCCGGAAATTGCTCGGCTGTGATGGCACACCTGTACAAACATTCAAATAGAAATAGACATATTTATGTATATGAATATATATATATATATATATATATAGGAACGTATATATATTTATCAATGTATCCAGGTGTGTACGTGTGCACATATTTGGGTTTCGGTTTTTGGTTGGTTTGGTAATAATGAAACGGAAATTACGGAAATTAAATAAAGTACAAACAAATCAATGTGGCATTCATTTATATGTGCTCATTCTGATGCACATTACGCATCAGATACACACAAACATCCACAGAATTATGCAAAAATTTGTGCCTGTATCATCAGATAAATGTAGTGCCAGCTGCCAATGTATTTGCTTGAAATGATTGCTACTCCAAATATTTAAATGCTTTCGCAATAACAAAGAATTGTGCACATTTTGACCATATACTCCATTGGCTCAGCAAAACAATTTTTTGTATGAACAGTTTTTAAATGAGTTTTTATAGCCATATACAAACGCCCAGGGATATTTTTAAATGCATAACTTGTTTCTCTCATCATAACAGTAGTAGTATTGCTCTCTTGTTATTTACAATATTTTTCCATTATGTTCATTAACTACCAAATAACTCTTGTGTCAAATATGCCTGACAGATGCTAAAATTGTACACATTTTTAGTTTAACAATATTTTCGAGTTGTTTCCAAGTGTTGATACATTTCTTTTAACACATTGAAGTCAACACTTTGTTTTTCATACTTGTTTTCTTGTTTATTGTAATAAAATCGAATCAATTTTATAAGATGCATTTTAACTTTTCTAATACTTGTGCATGAAAAATAAATGAATGCAATTTGAATAGAGTTTCATTTGCAAGATATGTGGCTCAGAGAAAACTAATCGCATTAGCCCACATCTGCAAAGGTACCAACATAAAAAGCAACAAATTTAAAGTCACACCAGAAACTGCTGGCCACCACAGCCCACCTGCTTTCGATCCAGTGCCCTCTGCTATACCCAAGTCCTTGGAAGCCACAAAACTATATATCAACGAATGGTAAATGCAATTGCTTCAGCAGTCAAAGTTGATGAAAATGTACACACTTATGCACAGATATGGAGTAAATATTATAATGCTGGTTTATTTCAGACAAACAAGAAGACTAGTTACTAGAAGTTGAAGTTTGTAGTATAAAGGCAAAGTTGCCAATAATTGACCCCGACTAAAGACTAACCGCGATTGTTATACACTCCAAAATGACTTAATGCTAGTTATATTACCAATTATATGCCATATGATCTAAATTTGTGGCTATAATTTAATAATTGGCATTATCTATGCGGGTCAATTGAGCCGTTCAATTAAATTGGTGGCATTTCATAATTTACATTACACATTGCGTGTGCGAGTCCGTGTATGTGAGTGAACTACATAATTGGATCCGATTACGCAATTATTTTTGGGGTGAACCAATACGCTTACCTTGCTGTGTCTTCACCTGCACCGGAGTGGACATGGGACCGGCTCCCATTGAGGTGTACGCCTGCACTCGCACCGTGTAGATGGCATGAGGTGTTAGCTCCGATACGGTTGTCAGTTCGCTATTATCAATCATTTGGGAGTTCCAGGAGGCCTCTGGCTGATTCGAATTGGTTGTATAGTACACCTTGTAGCCCTAATAAATGAGAGATGTGTTCAATTAGTATAAATATTTTTACGTATTTATGTGGTTTCCTCATTGTGAAACGCTTACGAATGCCATACAAAAAGGAATGCCAAAAAACAATAAGCCTCAAAAAATACAATATATTACAATATTTATTCACACCTTTTGATGCATAAATCTCAACCTTAATGAACATCTTTATATGCATACTCTCTACTGTAAGCAATACTGATAGCAGGATTTGTGGTTTCAGATTTGCGAAGTTTATAATATTGGCATTGTGGCGAGGACTGTTAGCAGCAGCTGCTCGATGCATGCCACACAACAGAGGAGACCACAACAATTGCGGCCTAGCACTTAGACTCGATCAACGTTCAGCACAGGCAGACAGTGAGCCGGAAGGAGCAAAGATCTGACTTGAGGTTTGGGGGATAACTTATAGCAACTGGTTAACTGTGTGGCTTTGATTTCATTCGCACATTTGCATTTAAGAGCCTTGCTCTCTGTATCCTACCGTCCTCACTTCCTGCCAAACATGGCTAACGTCATTTGGCAGGAGTCGACCTTTGGACTGCTGTCCAAGCTGCAGACTACAGTTGGAGTCTGTGTCCCCTTGTTGGGGTTGTTGCTTAATGTGCGTACTCTATGCCAGATACTTACGGTCACTTGTCCATTGGGCGTCTCTGGGGGCTCCCAAGTAATAACCATCGTTGAAGAGCTCAAGGGCCTCACTTGCACATTACGTGGCGCACTTTCCATTTCTGAAAAATACATAAAAAATATAGAGGAAGAAGAGGTAAAGATAGATTATTAACAATGTTAACACATAGAAAGAAAAGGCAGGAGAGAAATTATTAACGTAAATATTGGCCACTTTTGAGTTGTCTATTCTTAAATTTTGTGAAACAATTGAACAGTTTATGGAACCAAAAAATACATTTTATGTGCTTGCAATGGCTTTTTATGAGAGTTTTTTTTTAACTGTTAATGAAACTGTTCAACTATATAGAATTTGGCCTAAGTCTATCAACTAGATGAATAAGAATGACGGCGAGGAGGAAAAATAACAAACTTTAAATGGTGAGGTACGGTTTCTGTAGAAAAATTGTTTCTGTTCAATATTATTGTTTATTCAATATTATTGTTTATTTTCTTATGGAAAACCTACGATGTTCTGTCCTTATTTTAATTATATTCGTCATAGGAAGATATTCCATAGATTTCATTGCACTATAACTGATGAAATAAGGCTATGTCTATGTCTGCAGACTATTATGCTTTCAACTTTAAAGACTTCAATCGGCTTATTAATGTGAGTATTATTTAGCTTTGAACACGTGCACAAGTCCATATTTTATGCTTAGCTAATAACGAAGAATATATGATATACATACGTATACGAATATATAGGTATTTATTATCTGAAAGATTACACTGTGTAAGAGCTAATATGCCTATGAATATTTAATCACTTCTATATATACACAGCATTGGAAATGCTAATTGAAACGAACTTCCTTCACAACCACTTGAATACTAAATAAATTGAAATTTATGAATAAATAATATAATTAGTGTTCCTTCAAAATTGGGGTTTCAACAACTAATATTTGTTGTAAGTAGTCGTCCATTAGATAGTCGATAGCCAATTAAAATAATTGCATGTCGAGTTATTTAGTCTTTTCCTGTTGTAGTCGTACAATAGAATCCAAATAGTTTTTGATCATTGAAAATCAGATTCACTTTAAATATGAAATGTTAAGTGGCTGAAGACCACCGACCACCCACCACCCAAAAACCATACCTCTGTCCGCCCTTTGGCAGCCTGGCCGCGTTGTCAGTCATGCATATGCAATTCTGTTAAATGAAATTTTGGCATTTGAGCAATAGTCAGGGTTTTAAATCAAATGCAGGCCCAGATAGCGAATAGACCAGGACATGACAAAAGAGGGTTGGTCAGGCGAACAAACAGCTGAAAATGGGGAAATGGGGGTAATACCAACAGTATTAGGGGCCCCCAAAAAATGTTTAGCCATGCAAACAATCATCCATCACAATGAAATTTTGCTAAATGAATGTCTGTCCGGAAGAACTCTCGTCATTGTGAACATTTTTGCACTGCTACCGTCACACGTCGAGTCGAGTCCGGCGCATTATTGTGCGAATTTTGCATGTATAATGTGTAATGTATAATGTGCAATGCTGCAAGACACGCACAACACAACACAATAAACATTTCGACACTATAACTGAGTTTTGTTGTTAGCAAAACAATGCAAACACGTTGCCAGAAGCCGCACTGACCGGACCTATATTATAGCAGTGGCATATGCTATGGGCATTTAATTCGCACATCCTAAAAATGTAACCATATATGGTGGCATACTGCGGATGAGATCAAAGAATTCAGTTATGGCTGTGTAAAGCATCCAAATGCCAAATTAGTTGCTGCATTGCTGGCAAAAAGGCCAAAACAATTCCATCAGCTTCATTGTTGAATGCATTTTTAAAGGATTACGTTTATATTTGCATAGTTTGTGATTTGTATAGGAATATTTTTAAATATTTCACATTTTATGGATTTACCTGTGAATTCAAGTTAATTTGATTTTAATAAAAATAACTAATTAATGTACTTTTTCACTTTTTTTCTGGGATCTGTCTACGCTTTTGTCTTTTGAACTTTAGTAGATGAAAATGTTATCTCACAGTCGTTAAAGCGTAGGCATTCTGAAAATACATTTGCACATGTTGCAAATACATTTGCAAGGCGTGAAATTGTTGGAGAGGTGAAGTGATGGGGAGGACAGAGACAGCACAGTCGAACACGAGCAGAATGAAACTGCTAATTAGTGGGGAACAGAATTGGATCGCCTCAATTACTGACAAGCGTCGGTTGCCATTCAGTTTTAGTTGCAATGGCTGCTTTATTTGGCATCCCTACGGACAGGGATGAAAAGGATGTATGCACAGAGGGGGTAAGGGGTTTCATCATTTCCTCTTCTTGTGCTCCTCAATTGGTTAATGGCCAATCAATAAATTCCAATTCTCACAATTTTACTGCAATATCTACATGTGCCACTGCAGCGTTTTACCCACAATTTATATCTCAGGCATCTCATCTGTTACACACGTTTGTGTTGTGTGTGCATGGTGTGTGTGAATGGCACGGATATAGCCCGGTTGGCATTGCCATTTGTCGGGTCTAGCCTAAGATTTGCATGCAGCACATGGGGCATTCAAAAATGGCAATAGCTTGCCTGGGTAGACACATTCTAACCGCTTACTTCCCTGCCAGCTGCCTGGATGCCTGGATGCCTTGTTGCCTGGTTATACTGCTGCCTGCTGCCTGCTGCCTGCTCCTTTGGATGTGAGTGCATCGTGTGGCAGTATCACGTAAGCTGCATTTAAGAGCATATACATTACATACGGATACGCTCCATTAATATGTATCCCTTGCAACGCAAGCCTCACGCCTACTGCTTACTGCCTGCACATAGCACTAAATTCTTAACAGCCTCTTTAACACACACGCACACCCGCACACCCACACACATACACACACACATGAAAGACATCGGAACCATGTGCCCTATGACCTATTACATGACGAAAGGAGCTGTTAAAGAGTTGCCAACACACACTCTTGCCTACAAGTGTGTGTGTGTGTGTGTGTGTGTGTGTGTGTGTGTGTGTGTTTGCACAAGCATTAAATTTAAATGTATTAGACCATATTAAATGTATGTACATATTATAGCCAAATTGCAACATAAGTTAGCAGTTGCTTCAACACCTAGGACCCGCAAGTAATCCTAGCTGACAAGCTGTCTGGGTTGTGTGAAATGGTTAAGTCTCTGATTGGATAAAGTCTGGTAGCAGCTTCTCGGGTAAATTAACGAAAAGCATAAAAAACTGATTCGAATCTTGAAAATCACTAAAACTAAAACTAACTCTGCATATGTGAGAGATGCATTTGAGTAATTTCAAATGGGAATAGTTTACGTAAATAACTATTAAGCATTATTAAAAAGCCTACCCGTACAACCACATAAGCGCTGATTTAATGAAGATTCTTACAATTGCTATATTTGCACAGAAATTTAGATGTGCACTTGATATACAAATGTGACAGCATGTAGATCTTGCCATCAGGTGCTGGAGTGACACCTTAAGCTGTCTAGTATTTACAATACTCAATTGAAGCACTTCTACTTACTGGCCATAAACCGAACTTTGTCAGCTGCTACCTAACCAAACTGCATTTAACGAATCCAGCTGATAACATCATTATACAATTCGTTGGACCTGCTGCTGCATTTCGAGAATGCTTGAATTTCGATAGTTTTATGTGTGCAAAACGCTGATATCGAAATAATATTTCGAAACGATATTGCACAAGCGATAAGCATAATTGCAGCAATAAAAGTTTTCAACTTTTATACGACAAGCAACACAAAAAATTCAAAATAATAAAAAAAAAAAACCAGACAGGCCAAAACGCATACAGAGAGAGGCAAATAGAGTGAGAGAGATGGCAGGGAGAGAGAGAGATAAAGAGAGAGAGAGAGAGAGAGAGAGAGAGATGGAAATGGCAGTTTGTGAGAAGCGTTTGCTTACCCCCAATTGCCATGGCTATAACATCGTTGCATATACACAGGCGCCACGCATCAGACCAACATATATACACACACACACACACGCGCCCACACGCGGATAAGCACACACAGACACAGATATATATGCAAGGCACTTTTAAGCTTACAACGACATTGATGCGCACTCAAATGAACGCATAACAATGCAAAGTTTATGCGTTGCCAGCCACGTTCAATGGGGAAGTGGGAGTTTAAGGAGTACTCGGATAGACGTGAGGCAGCTGCTACTTGACACACACACGCACATGTATCAGCAGGCTACAAATGTGTGTGTGCGTGTGTGTGTGTGTGTGTGTTTTTAAACATTGCATTTACCTTTGATTCTAAGCGAATCTTTTGAGAATGAAAGTGGAAGGGTTTAGCCTAATGTAATGTGAATGCTGCTCAAGAATTGTTATGGAAATTGATTTGGCCATAACATTATGTAGTAGAAGACAAGGCTAAGCATACTTACTTGTGCCACCAAATGAGAAATCGCCTAAGATCCAAAGGCACGCGTGAGAAAAAGAGAGAGAAAGAGATATAGATAGAGGGGAAGAAATGGAATAACGAGAAAAACGGGTTAGTACCGCAGTCAACATAAAAAATAAAAGTGTATACGAAAAAAAACAAGAAAAATACAAAAACCGAAAATCGAGCAGCGTAAAATTCTTGAAAAATCCTTTTTTTTTTTGTGGCCAGCATGGATATAAAGAAAATATATATATAAAGAGCAGTTAGTGGGCTTATCTTTAAATGGTATAACGTTCAGATGGGCTACTTACTTGTCTCACCAGTGGTGCAGGTCGCCGGCGCCGAGGGCGGACCACGTCCAATATTATTCACAGCTATCACATAGAACTCGTATTCCGTATAGGGGCTGAGGGCTCGAACCACATAGTACATGGTTATAATGCCGCTTATCTCGCTGAAGGCCTGATTCGCATTCTTCGGCTTGTACTGGATGACGTAGTATTGCAGGTCCTCGGGTCCCTTGTATGACCACTCCAGGCGCACTGAGGTGGCGGTCACCTCAGAGATTTGCACGTCCGTTGGCGCCGTGGGCAGTGCTGTCAGCACAGATATATATTATGATATGTTCATTTATATTGAAATTTACGTATTTTCCATCTACTCACATTGTACTTTGACCACGGATACGGCTTCAATCTGACCCAGCGAGGATGCAGCTATGCAGGTGAAATTCGCGCTCTCCTGTATATTACTCAGCTCCAGCACATTTCGACCTATGGGTATATCATTCTCCGGTGTCAAATCTTGTGCGCCTATATAGAATAGAATTAAATGATGGCGATCGTTCAAGCAAACTTGATTTGTAATTACCCTTTATCCATTTGACATGTGGCATGGGTGAGCCAACGGCAATACAGGACAGATTTAGATTTGCGCCCAGCATCACTTCGCTGATGGACTCTGGTGGGCGTGAGAAAGTGGGTGGAACGCGACGCACTTTCACATACAAATGTGTGGCCTTCGAATGTTCCGTTCCAATTGAATTCTCTGCAACGCATTCGTATTTGCCCTGATCCTCTTCGCGACTGTTGTTAATTGACAAGACACCTAAAAAAAAAAAACAGATTGAGCATTATTAAAATGTGTACAGATATTTAAGAAACGGCGTACTCAAAATGTTTATTGTTCTCTGTTAAATCTTCTTTAAACAATTTAAAGTAGATCTTTCGATTTTGTGTATATTTTCTTTTCAGTACGTTTTTTCTATTACTACAAAATAATCTTCATTTCCATCATGATTCTTTCCCAGCCTCATTTACAATATTTTTAAATTTTTACTGGCGAATGTATTTCCTATTTATTGATATAATGTGTTTTTATTCATTGCTTTGGTTTATTGGTTTAGTATCATAGGTATATCCCAAATCTAGGTAGAGCCTGTTAAAGTCAGGTAGGTGCTCTCTTATAAAGCCTGGTTGTTGGTTACAGATAGGGTTAATTCCCAACTCCTCAAAACAGCTGAAAAATTTGGTTCAAGTTATGGATTTGTGATAGATTATTTGGTCTCCATAATATTTGAGGGAATGCTTATCTTGAGCTCTACCTAGATTTCACACCAACATCTACCTGTTCTCCTATATAACATAAATCTTTTGTGGCACTCAACTCAGTTACTTATTGGCAGCTAAGCTAAGCACAACAATGTTTCACTCAGTTTTAATATCTCTGCTGTTTATCTTGTCAGACGTCAAGAGCAACTCGTACTTAACAGCGGAGCAACCACTTGCTGAACAATTTGAGATGCTTGATCTGCTAGATTTGGGCGACAGACCCAGACGCCTGGCACAACCGGAGTTGCATAACTCAGCCTCAAAGTTCCTGTTGGAGGTTTACAATGAGATCAACGAGGAGCAGGAGCCACAGGAGGTGCTGCATCAGCGTCACAAGCGTTCGATAGAAGATGATATACTGTTAACTAAGGCGGATCGTCAAGAAATAGCCAGTAGCAATAGCATATTGACTTTTTCCAGCCGCAACATGAACCTTGACAATGAGTTGGATTTGCATATTACATTTAATACGAATGATGTTCCCATGGATTTAATGCTAGTGCAGGCCATGTTGCGCATTTATAAGCAGCCCAGTTTGCAGGAACTGCGTCAGAATCTGACAATTTCCGTATACAAAAAGATTTACAGTCACAATCAGGATGGGGGAGCATATCGCATCTTGCAGTCGGTAAATACTACAGTCAACTATAAGGGCTGGCTGGAATTTAATCTGACGCAGACGCTGCACACCTGGCTGCTATATCGAGGCCTCCAGAAACAGCGACATGAGCTGCGCATCTCTTTAGGCGACACAAAGCTGCATGCATTGGCCGCTGGCTTGGTAGCGCCGCACGCATTGCGCACCAATTTGGAGCCCTATATTGTCGGCTATTTCAATGGGCCCGAACTGATTGTCAAAGTGCAAAAATTGCGCTTCAAGCGGGAGCTGCACAAACGCAAGGCGACGCTGGCAGCTACTGGTTATCATCACATGCCACCACCAGATTATTATAAGCCGCCGCAGTCCTGTGAACGGCTCAATTTCACCGTGGACTTTAAGGAGCTGCAAATGCATAATTGGGTCATTGCACCAAAGAAGTTTGAGGCATACTTTTGCGGCGGTGGCTGCAATTTTCCTCTAGGTACCAAAATGAATGCCACAAATCATGCAATTGTTCAAACGCTGATGCATCTCAAGCAGCCGCATCTGCCAAAGCCTTGCTGTGTGCCCACAGCGCTGGGCGCCATAACCATACTTCGATACCTTAACGAGGACATTATCGATTTAACCAAATACCAAAAGGCCGTGGCAAAGGAATGCGGATGTCATTAGAAAAGTGCAGAGAAATGCGGTGGAAATCCAGTCGGCCCTCCATAGGTTTTAGTAAAATATAAATATATCAGACAACCTGCAAAAGTCTAATCTGGTTTATACGGCATTAGTTTAAAGATGAATGTCCGCCCCTTTTTGACTTAAAGTACCTTTAAGGTATTAGAGGGGATGAAAGCGAAGGACCATATCGCTTATACAAGAGTGAGAAAGGCTCAGTTTTCATCCACTCGTTCCAATTCTGATATTTGTAAGCAATTTTATATTTAAGCAAAAAAGCTTTAATGATTTATAACCTTTTATGAACTCCGAGCGGACGCATATGTAAGTAGCCTTAAGATCTTAGATTTATCAATAAATTGTAAAGTCAAAGTGTGCAGGATGCTCTTTCATTCCTTTTGTAGCTTGGCTTTAATGGCCAAATCTGCATGATACTCATTGGCCCATAAAATGGCCAGAATTTACCTTCTTTTTATGTGTGTGTGTGTGTGGATTGGATTGTGGGATGCTCGGGATGCGGACTCGGCTGGACTGTGGGATGCAACACATGAAAATTAACACAGTTTTTATATGATTTTAAAGGCCGTATAAAAGTTATGACAGTGTTGTTGCCGATATGAGCAATCCGCAGCCTCTGGTCTATTAAATATTGAGCTCATTTTTTTGGCATATTAAGCTAATGTGAATGACACATATAAAACGTCGTAAACCCTCGCATTATATTTATATGACCAATAAACAATGAAATATGTACTCCAACGATCTAATTCCGGCTGTCATAAACCTACATAGACATTCTACAATATACTCACAAGTGTGTATAAATATTAGCTGTGTGCGATTGTTAGTTAAAGTTTGTGATAAATTTCGAAGACATTTATTTTTATTGATTGTTTATCGAATACAAATTTATTTTTTTTTTAATTTTATCAACATTTGAACTTTCAATTTTCTAATTTAAAACTTTCGATTTTGAATTAAACAATTTACGCCTAAATATTTTAGAATTAATCAGCTGCTATCAATTTTAAATATTTAGTACTAGCTATGGAAAGTTTATGAGAAATACTCGTATAAAATATGAAACATATTTGTGGTAACAGGTATTTTGCACGTTTAAGCAAATACCAAACGAATTCTCATAGAGTTTAATCGTTTTATTATTTATAGAGCACATTTTACTATTTTTTAAATAGTCAGATTTAATTTTAATGGTTTTATCAATTTTTTGATTTAAATGGTTGCCGAAAAAAAAATGCTACTGAATTTGCATTTTATAATCTGAGAGGATTGACAAATTGTTTTTATTATAAAATTGTAGTGGCTAGCAGCTGCAAAGATCCCAAATAAAATAGTGGTCCATTTAATAAAATCATTACAGTTATTCGCCCAAAAATGTTTTTTTTTACTCTTTTTAGTGGTTAATAAATTTAATGAAATATTCCAAGCGTTCTACATTTTAAATTAGTTCGATGAATTTTGGATTGCAAAGATTTTATGATTTGTAAAATATAAAAACAATATTAGAAAAGTCTAGGCTTTAACGTCAATAGCCCTGAGTAGAATAAAAACAAAATCTGCATAGAATTTATTTTTCTGCTGAGCAAAAAGTGTAATATTAATATTTTTCTAAATGTCAACTATTTATCTTCTATTTTATGTATAATCTGTGTAAAGTGAATAATGATTGGTGAACAAGTGAATAACATCAGCTAACGTAAATAAAGTTTTAATACTTGTCTAGATGTCTGTTTTGATGCTGGGCAATTAATGGAAATGCGATTCGCTTCGTTGCAAGCTGTAGAATAATAAAAATAAACCACAGCCAAACGAAATGCAATAATACGGTTGACAACGAGTACACTGAGTGAATCATTTTAATGACTCGTGTTTTTTCCTCCCACTCCGCATCAGGAAGTGTGTATATAAATTGTATAAATCGAGGCGTGCTAAATGTTGCAAAAATGGTTCTGCTACTCGTGTTTATTATGTGTGTTTTTTTTTATTGGGTAAGGGCAACAGAAATGGCAAAGCAGAAAAAGTGTAAATAAAAAGCAAACAACTAAAAATGATGATGTATGCAGCTAAATGATTGTAGCGCCGTTCTTTTTTTCCACTGTGTACAACCATTTCGGGATCGTTTTGCTTTTATTTTAGATTTTTATTTTTGTGGCTGTTAGGTGAACATGCATCAAAGTTGATTGTTGTGAAATTTATTGCATACTTTTTGGGATTGTATGCTGCACATTTATTATGCTTGTTGCGCTTTCCGGATCGCCAGCAACACCACTTTTGGTATAGCTGTTATTATTTAGGAAGCGCTGAACCGTTCAAACAACCATTAAATGCCACTGCATTTTAACTGTGGATATTGGGTACGAAGTCTGTTTTTTGCACTTAAAATATATGAATACGCAACCACCGGCATTTGCCTGGTTGCTTGGTAGAATGTTTCGCAAAATGTTGATTAAAATTTATGCAAAGCAACTTTCATTAAAACATTAACATAAGCCACACACAATGTGGACGAAATGAAGAAGGAGATAGGGATAGAGATACAGGGGAGGCAGCAAGGGGTTTTAAAAGCCACCCAGCACTTTTGCCGGTGCAATAAAAATTAAGCTATGAAACATACAACATCTGAGCGTCGTCCCATCTGGTGACCTTTTAGACTCTAGTTCCTCTTCCTGCCTGTCCCAAGTGTGCGTGTGTGTGTGTGTGTGTGTGTAACTCTTATGAAAATTAAAAATTCTTTCATGCATCGTAAAAATAAAGAAATGGCAAAACTTAAATTGGGTGCAGAGCCAACCGGTTTGGAAACGATTTATCAAAAACGAGTTCCATTTCTGCTTGCGGTTTAAAATATAAGATGCTTCCTTAATTGCACAGAATTCACCTCAAGCAAGTTCAAAGTTGAGGTGAACCATTTCAGTATACTGCAAAACCCAAATTTGTTGGTTCGGTTCGCATAGATAAACAAAGAAAATCAATCTTCTTTAAGGCTCCTATCAAGATATCTCGATCCAGCGCTAGGAATATTCGAAATAAAAAACATTTGCCGAAAGTAATCCTTTCAACAGTTTTAGGTTAATAAGCAGCATAAGCTTAATCAAGAAGCTCTGAACTGCGGTCTGTAAGTAAATTCTGACAGTGGCTTTTGAACAAGCTAAAATAATTGCTGAGTGCATACTTCAAGCCACAGCACTTTTAATCGAATTAGAACCACCGAAAACTGTATGCATACCGGAAACGGCAAACCATGCCCAATAGTTGGCATCTTTGTATAGCACTTTGTTGGCGCTGAATTGCTGAATCGCTTATAATGGCCCACACGACTATTTAGCCAAAGTCGATCGGAGCCAGGCGACAGCGGCAGAAGGCAGGCGGGCAAAAGAGCAACGCGTTTTTGCCTTTTGTGCCAGTGTTGCCATTAACAACAGGCGCGAGACAATGGCGACTCCCAATACAAAACTAGACACGGACCTGTGCCCAGGCCACCCCTAAACCCAAACCTACCCCTACGTATGTGTGTGCATGGCACACATGTGGCACGCCACAACTGCACTTCCGCTTGCGCAGTCATTTTCATATTTTGTAACTTCCGTGGCCACACACACATACATACATACATACGCACATACACACACACACACAGAAGCACAGGGAGGAGGGTAAAACTTATCGCTTGGCTGAATCCCACAGCCACTAAGGCGTCTGCTCACAGCTTGGCACAGTGTGGCCAAATGGGATTATTAATTAAATTATACTTTAATTTAAGTAGTCGTCATCTCCAGCAACAATTTGATGTTAATGTGAGGAAAGGGATTGGGCACATAAAAGTTTAAAAGTTTTTAATTTAACCAAGACTTATAGATACCAAAATATAAGCAAGAAAAAAAGTATGAAAACTTAACTGACCTCTGGAATGGAGGTCGAATTTGGATTGAGCGTGGTCTCTGAAGGGCCACTTCTTTCAGTCATGCACAAATTTTGGGCAATTACTGTCTCATTTTCAAGAAAAGTGACTGTCAACTCTTTGGGAGTTGCGTGCTGAGGGGGTAGCTCATAATTTAAGCGTTAAACTTTCTCAAATGCTTTCAAGTTGACTTGGTCTTCACTACAATTTTACAGCTCAAGTAAATAATTGCGAATGCCCGCCCCGAAGCAGGCGCCTGCCTGCTTACGACAAGTGCCAGTCAAGGGGATAAACTGCTGGGTGGCGGTATGGGGCATGCAGGGGTAGGTAGCATCAGCGTACGATTGTAATGATGGGCACAGTAATTAAAGTTATAGTCGCATGATTATTTTAAGAGGACTGGGTGCTTGTTTTTTAAGAGGCTGCAGCTGCGCCCAAAATGTTGCCACGTGTAGTTTATATTTAACAGTAAGTTTAACAAGAGTACATAAAAGTGGCACAAAATACAACACAGTCTCTTTAGAAAGAGATCACGGAATGGTCAGAGAGAAAGCGTGTGCGTGCGTATGCGTGTGTGTGTGCGTGTGTGTGTTCGTCTGTGTGTGTGTGTGTGTGTGTGTGCACAACAAACGGACAGCTTGGAGACTGCGACAAGGTGTATTCGTTTACGACAATGGGCAAACATAAAGATTAAACTGCTATTCGGGGCTTACGACATGGGCATTACGAATTTAAAACAACATTGTGCTAGTAAAGATTTAAGACTGGACTTAAAGATAAATGTGTGTAGTTTTACTAAGTTTATAAAATAAGCATAAAATTTCACTTAAGAGTTCCCTTTGTAGTCTAGTTAAATATAGAAATGGAATCGCCTTCTTTAAAGACATTGTATGATAGATTTTCCTTTTCCCAACTTTAGCAGCGCTAAAATTAACCGTCTGCTCTTAGCTTTTCCTTTTCCCAATTCTTGGTAACTGTCAATTGCATTGTTAAACTAAGACAACATTCAATTTTACTCAATCAATCTTCGTTTCAACTTATGGAAACGTTGGTTATTCAGTAACATATAACAATTCCAATTAATCTTTAAGCCCAATTAGATTCGTCTGAACAATTTACTCAATACTAACAGTCAACTCGCTCATGATTTTAGCTGTCTCAAGAACCTTTTCCAATGATACAGCAAGCTCTCTTAAGTTGATTTTCCACTTAATTCCCAGGTTCGTCATGCAAATCATTAACTGCTTGCCATTGCCATTTGCCACTTACCACTTGCCACTGGTCGTATTGAATTCATTGGCCAATGACAACCCTTTGTCGCCGTTTCAGTCAAGCTTCATGGGGTGACAGTTGTGCGCGTTCTGCGTAAGCTCATTGCCCATTCCACGTACTGGCCATTAAAACAATTGGCCAAGCAAAACCAATTTCTGATAAGCCTCTTTTGCTTAAAAGCTAAATTATGGTATTTGAAAAATATTCGCTATACCTTTTTTTCTGTTTTTTCTCCACGTTGTTGTTTTTTTTTTTTCGCAATAAGCAGCCCAGGATTGCAAAGACCCTGAACCCCAGCCCCTAGCCCCCAATCCAGTTATAAAGTAATTTCCCCAGACGCATTGAACCCTTCTAAACAAAAAATGTGAAGAAGAAGCAGCCGGAGAACATGGTCAGTAGAAGCGGCGAATGCAGGTTCTTGCTGCTGCTTGTTTTTATTATTATTTTTATTTTTTATTGAACAAAAGCCCTTAGGGACTATTTGGCGGGCTGGCGAATAAAAATAAAGGTATTATGCTCAATATTATTGTCGGACTGTCTGTCTGTTGGTCGGTCGGTTTGGCCCATAGCTGCGCCTATGCCACAGCGTGGACAAAATTAACTATCAACGGCAATGCGGCAATGCCCCGAAGTAATTTTAAATAAAATATTTATAAACGTATTTGCGCATTGAAGTGCGACCGTTGTCATTTGCCAAAGGGCAAAAGCGGACAATAAAACGCCAAATGCAGCGATTTACATAACAACAAAGTATTTTATATTCTTCTCGCAGGGTCACTTAACACACATATACAATTAAGGGACTTGATTAGAAGGTACTTCACAGTGCTCAATGTAAATGTCTCTCAATTGTTATATAAAATTTTATGTTCATCATTGTGCCAATTTTTTCTTTGCCTAAATTTATCAGTAAGAAAATAATTTCACCATGTCATTACAATTTATGCGGGCTGTCGTCCCTCTTACTCTTATTCATCTACTCTCATGAGAGCACATTTGCTTTTTCAATTCTGTTCTGCTCGAAGTTCAGCAGAAAATATACATTGAATTGAACTTATATTTTATGCATTTTCTGATTATATCAGAGCAATATGAATAGGCAATGTATTAAATATATAAAAATATCAATTGTTGCCTGGAAGGCAATTTAATAATTTTTAAGATGCATTAAAAATCCAAGAAAATGCTTCATAAGGGCTACATAATAATCACATTAACAAGTCTTAAAGCAAATGGGGCGTGACCAAGGGCGGAAAATGATTGCAACTATGACAAAGACGACAGAGAACATGGGACCGGAGACGGCAAGGGGATACCCAAGGCGTCTTATTAAAATAATAAAGTTCTAATTTAATTATGAAGCAAGCACAAAGACAGTGCAAGGGAATGAGGGCAAACCGGGGTGGGTGGGAAAGATATAACGCAATGTGAGCTATGTGAAGTGCGACTATGTGGAGTTACTTTTCATTTTGATAACTCACGTACCCCTCCCGGGGGCCCTAATTAGCAGGCAACGGCCGTATAACCGAAAAATCAACGCGCCTCAAGCTGTCTTTTGTGGGCTGGGCTGTGGCTGGCGGGTGGTGAAGAATGGTTTGCAAAATAAAGGACCATAAAGTGCTAATTGAATAAAACGGCACATGACTTGCATAACTTATTTTCAAAAATATATATATACATAATACCATATTCTCTCGCCCATCATTGCTATGCAGCCCAAATAAAATAGAATCTGAACTGTACTGAACCTAACCAAACCGTACCGAACCGAACCGGACCAAACTGAACCCGTCCGCGCCTGGAGCGAACATTTATTTCATTTTCATAAATTTAAAACATACTTTAAGACAAAAGTAGAGATACACGGGTAGGCCAGCGCTGGTGCAGGGAAAGAAGCAGGAGCAGCAGCAGGAGCAGCAGCAGCAGCAACAACAGAAGGTGCCGCTTAGAGACGTTTAGGGCACCCAAAAGGATATTTAGCTGGCGGAAATATTTTTACGTTTCGTTTAACGTGCCAAAGATGGCGACTGGCTGTCTTCTAGCCAGCTCTGCACCAAGTTGTGTAGCCCACGTAAAACTAATTTAACCCGCAACGTCCATGGCCACTGTTGTTCGTGTTACGCTAAATTAGTCGACCTGTGCCTCCCGCCGCATGCCTCACTAATAGGCGGCATGAAAAAAAAAAAATTGAAACGAAATTTTGCCTCGGCATTGCGAAACAAGAACAACAACTACAACAACAGGAGAGCACTCACTATGCTAGACCGTAAAAAATGATTTTACCTTGGGGAAATTTTTGCAACAGTTTTTAATTTGTAATGCGCTACGGCCACTAAAACAAAGTGGTTAGTTCTTAGTGGGTAATTGCAACTGGCCATGAGTTTGGTATATGTAGGTAATCCAAAATAACAAGAGTTGCAACGACTTTGCCAGGAGCTTAGAACCATATATTGGAGGCTACTGCAGAAACTACACAATTCAATTTCTTTGTTAACGAACAAATGTTAACTCAATATTTTTATAGACCTAATAGACATGCTCTATTCAAGGTAAGTATAAAAAAAGGAAACGCTATAAGAGTAAAAGAATTTTAGTTCGCCTTTAAATGGAATAAGGAATCTTTGAATACCAAAGATAGAAAAAGAAAATAAAGTTGCTGGATTGGCAACAAGAATACTGTTATTGGCATATGGAAATGATTACTAAGAAACGCATATGGTTAAATATGAATCTTGTCTATTATTAATATCGTTTCTAGTTTCAACGGCAGAAATTAAATGTAGTTAATTTTTATTCATTATACATAAGTTGCTCATTTGATATGGCCAACGTGTTCGGCTAATGAGCTTACAAACTGGACAGTGCAGGGCGTTCAAGGACTTCCCGCTGGCCGAACCTTTGTTTGGTGTTGTGACGACGAGTCAATTGTTTAGTGGGTTGTCATTAACCGAGCGTCCATTTCATTAGCATTGTGGCCAGGTTTGACTTGGGCCCTTGCCATTTTAACTATGCCCAACACGTTTTGAATTGTTAAAGCGGCTGCCGCAGGCCGGACCTTTCCGGAGTTGGCTTCCGGCTGTGGCGCCGCTGCTGCTGTAACTGGTCATGTCAGGACAGCATTCATTCAGACCAGGCTCTGTTCGGCCTGCTGCCTGTCGATAACACTTGCAATTGAAACGTGATGGTTTTTGTTCCTCCAACCAACCTTCCTCATTGCTAGCCCTCATCACCACTCCCATTGTAAAGCTTGTCGACAACGCAACGCAAATATAATTATTGTTATCGCGACTGTCGCTCGGTCTGTCGGTTTTGGTGACGCGACACGGCAGGGCATCGCGGCCATTGATGTCATTTTAAAAGGACTCCTTTAATGCATATTAATGTCAATATTAATGTCAATATTTGCGCTTCTAATGACCGT
Organism: Drosophila setosimentum; assembly: GCA_035043505.1. Classification (NCBI taxonomy): domain Eukaryota; kingdom Metazoa; phylum Arthropoda; class Insecta; order Diptera; family Drosophilidae; genus Drosophila; species Drosophila setosimentum. The sequence continues at coordinate 3,970,347 of JAWNMY010000007.1, forward strand.
CCACTGCTGTTGACGGCTTTGTTAGATTCATCAACGACACGCCGTTTGATGTGTCACTCCAGGCAGACAAGAAACTAACAGCGACAACAACAGCCTTATCGGTCCTTAACGGGCATATGCCGTAATTATAAATACCTTTGGAGAACTCGAAAAGTCAAGCCTGATGCATAGCTAAAGTAGTGCTTGATTAAAGGACCCAGCGACATTTTGTTGACATTTGTAAAGTTTTCTACCTAATAAGATCTCAGCTAGCTGGCTCATAAAACTGCCGCAGCTGCCCAGCACCAAAAAGAAAAGGAGCGCCATTCTTAAAGGACAAACTTTGCCATTTGTCAAGCTGCCAAGTAAGCTAAGCATGGTGGGCGAGGCGTACAGGCACAGGTAAGTTACGCAGCAGAGGCAGCTGGCAAAAGTCAACCGTTAACTAAGCGCCGAAAAACTTGTAACACAAAATGCGGCGAAGCATAAGTAAACTCCTAAGAAATTCAAATGAGCGTAAGCGCAAAATACTAAAAATAAAAGACAGAGATGGGTAGAAAAAAACGTAAAGAAGATCCCAAAAAGGTAGCGAAAGGGACTTGAATTTTAATAAATGAAGTCGTTTCTCAGTGAGCAGCGATTCAGCAGCCCTGGCAACCGGTTCGTTCAAGTTATGTGTTTGCTAGATGCACATGTCCTCAATGCTAAGCAGGAGATCAAAGGGATGGCTGCTAGTGAATTGAATTTTGTTTACAAAACTGGTAGTGCGAGAATTTATGTGATATTGAAATAGATGCGCACTTATTTAAATTTCGCAAATAGTTTTTCACTCACTTTGCTCGTACTCTTTTATATTCTAATACTAAGAAACTTTGAATTATGTGTTGAATATCTTGTAATGTATGAAACCTGCGTAGATTTTTATTGTTGAGCTTTTAACTCGGCTTTGAGTACATACATTTCCTGGATTGTATGATATTTGGGATTTGTATAATGATATAATGATATATATTTAATTACACAGATTTTAACTTACCGTTGTTTATAGAATATCGCGGGTTGGTCATATCCACCTTGGTCTGGTTGATGATCCAGTAGATGTTGGGCGTGGGATTGCCTATGGCTTTGCACTGCATTTGGACTGTGTGACCCACCTCAATGACGCGTGTGCCCGGGCCCTGTGTTATAACCGGAAAGCCCGCGGGTGTTTTATCGCCTGCAATGCAAAAAAAGAAAGAATGAAAATAAGTCGCAGAATGTTTCAAAATAAAGAAAAACCAGCAGCGTTGAACCGGCTCTCAGAATTATGTTGCATAGAGAACAATAACAAAATATATACATGTATATATATATATATATATATATATATATATATATATATATGGCATGTGAAGATTTTTTTACAGAAGGGTACGGAGTTCTCGAAAACAATATGCCACAAATATGTACGCACCCACATACATACGCGCATACACACCCATCCACACACACATATAAAGTATTGTTTTACATGCAGCTTTTAAAAACGGAAGTTGCCGTTTTTAAAAAAGCTTGCCTCGCTGCTCGGTTGCCTTTGTTGCCGCTTTCTACGCCATTTTGTAAGTCAAACAATGGTGGGCACCAAACAACCACACACACTTGCACATATAAATATACACACACCCACTATATGAGCGAGTGTGTGTGTGGAGCATGGGTCAGCATTTTTCCTTGTGACAATTTCTTTTGTGGTACACTTTAAGGGCTTGGCATTCGCATTTGCAGCCGCTGCTGCATTCGCATTGTTTTTGCGGTAAAAAGTTGAAGGAGGGACGCCCTGTTAAAAGCAAATCCGCGGCTAACAGTCAAGAGACGGCTGCAGCCGCTCTAGACTGCATCTTTCAAATGAACAAAGCTCATTTACATTTTCCAATTAAATCCAGCAGTCGACGGCAATGGCGACGTCGACAAAGTCCCCCAAATTACCCCGGCAGCTACCATAACAATGCATGGCACATCTGCCGGATGCTGTTGGCGCTTATCCCCTCTGGGGCAGTAGGAGTATTCCAACTATTTTGTAAGATATGTAAGTTCATGTCCATAAGTGTCGTGCATTAATCAGCTGAATACAAATGGAAATTTAGACCTACCAATGTTTGTATCCTTATAAAACTGAGGTAAATGCAATTGCCGTTAATAGTCTTTAACTATGTATGGTTACTAAGCTACAGATTTATAATTTTATCAATTTAGATTCATAACAAAATTGATAGTCGCTTAAATGGTAGGACAATCTTACTTTTCTTCGCTATTTCAGGTACTCTTTTAAAGAATTATTTTAATGAGTCTTTTAATTTATTTATTTAACGGTAATTTTTATTAAATTAAATCTTTGGCTAATCCAAGCATAGAAAGTCCTGATCATTAATGACATCATTTTCTTTTTTATTTTAAATATTTCTTAAAAAGTATATTTCAAATTCGTAGAGCTAACTTGTGAATTCTTTTTATTTGACTTGTTTTTATTATTTTCATTTGGGCATTGCGCTAAAATCATTTAACAGCGGCAACATCAACATTAAACGGCACAGGAGCTATCTACAGTCTTTTTCTCAGCATTCCCGCTCTACCCCTAATCCTACCATCTTCTTACCCATGTCCACAGAGCAATTTCTTACTATCAGGCTGGCTTGTGTTGTGCCTGTGTTTTTCAGCGTGAAATTAAAATTTAACAGAGACAAAAAACGCGACTGCAATGTATGCAAGCATTATAATATAAACACACAAATATACATGCACATCTATATAGTCTATCTGCATATGCATAAATGCACAACAAGAAGAAGCAGCAGCAGCTCCACAACAATGACAACGGCACAGCCACAACAACAACAATCAACAACGAAAAAACAACAATATTGATGTTGACATTTGACGTTGCCGTCATTGCCGCCTCTCAACATTTCCAGCCATTTTCCCACCATCATGCACTTTTGTGGCACGCTCTCTTCGTTTTGGCGCTTTATTTATTATTGCAGCTCCACTTCTTCACAAATGCATAACGAAAAACACAGAACACAACTGGAAACTGTGCCAAAATTAACAAATAAAACTTTTTATTAAACAAATGCAGAAAAGTGTGCTCTGCTTGTTTAGGGAGTGTGTGTGTGTGTGTGTGTGTGTGTTGCGGAATAAAGGAGAATATGACATACAGAAAGACAGGCGAACAAACAACATACAGATTCTGAGGGTAAATATGAAGTAGCGCTAACTGCGAGAGAAAAAACAGGTTTTTTACAGTCAAGAGATATAAAATTTTAGTAGAATCGCAAATCCATGACGCATGCTTTTGCACACATACATATATCCATATATGTGTATATAACAACAACCATAGTTTTTCTCCACAACACGGTCGGCAAGAGTGCCAACAGAAATCTGAAAACTTTAAAAGAAAACAACTTCTGTGCTACGAATTTAGTGTTAATTTTATTCTATATATACATGGAGCACATTATTTTTAGTGCCAGACCCGGCATAAACTACAAACCAGTCTATATCAATGGACTAATTACTTTTAGATTTATTATATAATGTCGGGACGGCGCGAACGCCATTCCCGGCTACCAAAAATTTCACGCACGATTTATTCACATTAGGAATAATCGCAGACGTCAGCTCCACCCCAAAGTGCAATGGCAGAGTCTCAATCTGGAGGAACCGCCTTGTTGATCACGGTTAACCTCTACGCCAGGTAAGTATGCTTAATTCAGCGCATCCCTTGGATTACTATGCAACAGCTGCTAGAACCGTTTGGAAATTATAGTTGAAATCCAAACACGTCAGCGCCTTGATGTAGGCAGTAAATTCTTGCATATAGATGGTTGAGTTTTATAGATGATTGAGTTTTATTAGGATACCGAATTAAATACCAATATTTAAATCTGTTTTAATATATTTTAGAATGTATTATTCAGTAGCATTTCTAGACGCCACACAAAACCAGGTTGCACGTGAATTATGAAATTGAACTGAAGGGTTTTAAGACTTTTTTATAAGTCAACACAGTTCTGTATGAATTTGCTGGTCCGCATCCCATCGACATACATAATATTGTGCACCCTACTTAAAGTGGCGCTGTTGTTTTCTCCGGGTACTTTTAAAATATTATGTGTATGGACAAATATTTGGCATTGTTCTTACCTAAATATATGCAGTTTTTCAGTGGCAGTGGAGCGCAAATATGGCACCATGACCAACTGGTGGCAACATCACTAGACCCACCAACACTATCGGCAGCAACCAACTAACACACAAACACCATACGCTGGTTTAACGACTTTTCTGTTAAAGACTAAAGTTGTTGATTTTGATGCTACTGTTCTTGTTGCTGTTGTTGTTGTCGTTGTTGCTGATGTTGTTATTGTTGTTGTTTTAGTAGACACTATTGGCATGCTTTTGTGTCGTCAATTTTGAAAATGCAATGAAAAATTCTAAAAGCAGAGGACAGTGAAAACTCAGAGCTTGGACAACGGTCGAGCACTTCATTTATAGCGTTACGAGAGGCATCGATGATGTGAAGTGGTAGGGAAGAGAGTAACGAAGGGAGGAGAGTAACGAACGTTGACCGTTGACCAAATGCAACGCGCCAATGCGTGCTGGATGCGTGTGTGTGTATGCACATTTATTATAAAGCCAAGAAGCCAGACAGAGAGAGAGAGAGAGAGAGAGAGAGAGAGAGAGAGAGAGAGAGAGAGATAGACAGAGAGATGGACAAGTGGAGTACACTGCTGTCGTTGACTGCCAAATTCATGCGGCTTTTCATGCATTTCAATTAAGCTGCTGCGTGTTGGTGGTTGCTGCTGCTGAAAACTGTTGGAAAATGTGCGAACAATGTATTGGGCAGGGTCAGAGATGACAGGCGACGAGACAAGCAGCGTATTTCTCGTTGAGTTTGGCGACAGCTTTTTAATGAATTAGCTAATAAAGGCAAAGTCGTGTCGAGTGCTACACCTGGTCGCACTTTGCTTTCATTTCACTTCTATTGGGATCACACACACACACACACACACACACACAAACAGTAAGACAAACAGCAACATGCACACTCCTCAATAGAGTGTTGGCAGTGTCTTGACGGCGATAAACATCATTAGACGGCACAAAAGCAGCGGCACATAAAGCGCTTTATTTGCATGTTGTCTGCTTTTAGATGCCACTGACCCCCCTCGCGCCAAACAAAAAGCGGAGACGCAATAGAGGGTGGTTGGAGCTGTGAGTTGAAGGAGAGGCCGGGTAGCGTAGGATATTCCATACAACACATACAAGCTATGGGCTCGGATGGCAGGTGTTTGCATTATTGAGTCACTTTCAAAGGCGCATTTTCACACCGCGTTTTTTCTGTCTCAGTTTAACTCTGATAAATATGCTGTTTACCCACTCGGGTTGGATGGAGGCGTGGCGTTTGGGCCGTTCCAATACCCTGTCCATGGGCATTAACAATTTTATGAGAGACATGTTCGAAATCCATTATGTACATAAAGTCTAGATGAAAATTCGGTACACCTGCTTCACTATTGTACAGCTAATATATATGAGAGCCGTCGAACGAAAATTTTGTGTTGACGATACACATATTAAGCGGATTCCATTTGTATGAAGTTGATCTTAATTATAGCAAAAATATATTAACATTAGTGTATCTCATCTTCGGCACTTTTGAGTGACTTCACAGTTCCTTAAGGCTTGAGCTACCTTCGTGTTGGTATAGCAAACATTTTACAGACGCCAAAAGCTAAAGGCAGAAAAAAAATGGAAAACAAAAACAAAAAGAAAAACAGAAACAGAAACAGTAACAGCTCCATAAGAACGGTGAACAAAAATTACTGTGAACTCAGTTTAAAGAGACTTTGTGACTTTTGACTCATGGCGTGGGCTTGGTCTCGGTACTGGACTTGTGCCTTTAAGGCAACTAGCAACTGGCCACAAGTAAATTTACATATTTTAATTATTCATGCATTTTTAAGATTGATAAGAGGCGCATTTCTCCATACACTGGGGCCAAGCAAGGGTCGACTTTCCTTGCTGGTTCTCACAAAATGCCATTTTCCCACTAGTCAGCATCTGAGAGCATTAGCATTAACTGTGGCATTTGCATCGAATTGTTGATACTGGTAAATTATTAAAAGAGCTTAGATGACAAAAGTACGGATTATAATTTATTGGGAAGGGTTAAAGGTTTTTTTTTTTTTTTAATTAGTTAGGGTGCAAGTAGAAATTACATATCCAAGAGAAATATCTTATATCGTAATATATTTGTATGCATTTCTTTCAAATTGATATGTGGATGGTATTTAACTATTTTATAAAATATGTTAAATTGTTACTGCAATCTGCTGCTGACAAGTGGAAACACCTAAAATTTGCACACGTATTCCACTCTATTTATCGACTTTTGGATATTATACCAAAAACTTTTGCTGCAAGCAATTGAAAACAAATCAAAGCACCAGCAGTCAACAATTGTCGCAACATTAAAATGTATTTATAGGCCTCGGCTTGGGCCTTGCCTAAGCAAACAGTTGCAGGCTTCTTAGCAAAGTTTCTATCCGGCAGCCTTCCACAGGGTGTGTTTGTGCCAAGAAGTATCTCTGACAAATCCCAAACAAAACATGCTTGAAAATTGAGTGTTTATTGTGTTAAGTAGGCACACACAGGCAATGCTGGCTTCAGGAGCAAAGGAGGGGTAGAAAGAATTGGCCGGATAGAGTGAAAAGTATGTGACAAGGCAGTGGCAGTGGCAGTGGCAGCGACGCCTGCGGCAACTACAAACAGAGTAAATAACCGTTTTTTTTAGTGGCAGCAGCCTGGAAAAAAAGGCAACTTGCTGAAGATGTTAGACAATGCCAACAATAAAGCCGCAAGTGCCAGCGGCAGCAAAAAATAAAAAGCAGAAGCCGAAGCAAAGCCAGAAGCAGTAGTAAAGGGAAAGCAAGAGAAAGCACAAGCATAAAGATATAACAAAGTTGCATCCGCAAGATGCTGGCAAATTTGTGGCCAGTCAACACTTCCTGTTGGCAAAAAGGATATGGCACACGTGTCGCCCCTTCTCCTGCATGCTGCCTACTGTCTGTGCCTGCTGCCCACTAGTGACATCAAGCAGCCCATTGATCAGCCTAATGAAGGGCCAACGTTTGCCTAATTGCTGTCGCTCCCAACTTTCAGCCCTCTCAGCCGGCTCTCGTTGTATATCCCATATACATACATCCATATGTGATACAACCAAGTACTCGGGCTGAGTTCGACTTCGGTTGCAGCAAACAATTGAATCGCACAGAAGGGTCCCTTGAGTGGGCCATAAAGACTGCCTAAGTAGATCGTAATGATAGCAGTTAATAGATATGTATGTACGTATGTGTGCTTCAAAATTGATTGTGAATATCGGATGAATGACGGCCTGCTTACAATAGACAATAGGCAGAAAGTAACAACTGTTTGAGTGGCCCATAAGCTGGTATTCAGTTGCAACTGTGCGAAAAACAAAAGAAAAGAGAAGTATTTGTTACGGATGCGAAATCAAGTAACAAAAATTGATTTAAAATTATTCAATATAATAACACATCCTTGGTGCTTGATAAATTTTAAGTGTAATAAAAACTATTAAATAGAGGAGCATATCCAGAGTTTGTTCATAATATAATAATGGCATAATGGGAAATAGCACAACAGATTATTAACTCATTATGGATTACGTTGACTGAACATATGGTTTAAGATATTTGTTTATGTTTTCTTCTTTTTTTTTTACAATATTAAAGTTGTATTTGATATTGTAAATTCAAGTATTGACCTATAACCACCAGATTAATTTTGATTGAGTGCATTATTTTGGATGATACACTAAATGTGGCTACACTCATTTGGTAGATGGAAGCACGTTCTTATTGTTTGGATATATGAATGTATGTTGAAGGGAAGCCACAGAATGATGTTTAATACAAAATGCAGCACAGCTCTAAACATAAAATGTTTACTGATTACAGTTATATGGCAACAACTTGCCTGGGCCAACAAATTTGCTGACTTTTCAAGCTGTCCGCTTGTTCTGTGTCTCTCTCTCCCTCCCTCTCTCTGTCTCTTTCTCTCTATCGCACGGTTTCTATATCTGGCACGGCGACAGATAAACTGACGGACAAGCTGACTTCTTCTACTCTGTTTGTCTAACTGTCAGTGCAGTCGTGATAGTTGCATGTGTATCCACTGACAGACGACATGCACTGCCAGACGGATCTGGATACTGAAATGGCGGGGTGAGAGGGAGGCATATATCTTATTAAGTTTGCATTACGAATCCTGCTGCTAGAGATGCTGCTCTCTCTTGTTGCGGCCCTGGGAGATGGTCGTCTTAGATGCCGGCGTTTCAATTTCGCTGTCCAGGCCATGTGCCTGTCGAAGACTATTTTAACATATAGCATTCTCCCATCTTCCATCTCCCATCTTCTACTATTTCCTTCTCGCTTCTGCATCCAGCTTCGGTTTGCAGACCCACTCTAGCACTGACTACTCACAACAATTTAATTTAATTTTTCTTGTCGTAGACATTTGATAATGCTGCTTGCTGCTGGCTGCTTGCTGGGCAGTAAAATGTTACAAGAAATGTTGCAAATTCCGCACAGCCACGCCTACAAGCGCCTTCCATTCGTGGAGTCTCTTGTCTGGCACTTATGCTCTGGCGCATTTTATAAATTTTTAAACTTATGACTCATTTTTATGCATTTCCACTGACTGCACACTGAGCCGGCTGAAACAAATGTCTGTGCAGGATATGAAGGAGAAACGACTAGCGGAGATGCGTCACTAAAAATGGACAAGTTCTGGGTAAGTTACATTTTCTGATACTGGCTGCTGTACTGTTTACCTAATGCGTTCTAATGCAATAATAAATCATTGGAAATCCATTTATATTGTCAACACAAGCCTGACAACAACTGGCGACTCGCATGTGATGGGGCCATTAAACGCCGCCTAGCAATAAAATAAAATAGAAGAATGGAAAGCAAGTTAAGACATTGCTAAACATAAACACTTTCACCTTGTTGCTGACCTTATTAATGAGCTACCACAACAAACCAGAAAGTTAAAGCCAAATGCGAAGCAAGCTCTACAAAAGAAATGGCAAATACATATTGTGGATACTCTTGGCTTTTTATTGCTTACCAGGGATATTATTATTAATTTAATCTGATCTTTTTTTGTTGAATTGTATAGCTTTTAGGTTAAAATTAATAAAAAGGATTTTAAGTTGTGAGGCTGTTGAAATATTTTAACATATTCTTTATGTATCCTAATAATTATGATTTATTGATCAATTGGGAACACAGTTTACAATAATATAAAGTAAATATCGAATTAATCTCTCTCATATGCGTACATTTACTTTCTATCAATACTTCTTTCAACATTTGGCGTATGTGATCAAAGAAAGACATAGAGTAGTTATTTGGCTCCAAAATAAGCTGCTTTCTGGCCAAATCGTGACTGAAGTTCAAATATGCCTTAACAAGCAGAAAAGGAAAACACACAGAGGCGGAGAATGCTAGATAGAAATAGAGAGAGAACACGAGAGAGAGAGAGAGAGAGAGAGAGAGACAGTGCAAGCGATGCAGACAGACAAAACAAAACAGACGGCAAAATTAATAAATAAATTAATAAATTACAAATAATTTATCACGAAACACACGCGTATTGGCAGCCAGTATATATATATATATAAATGAGTGTGTGCTTATAGGTGTTTGTGTGTGTGTCTGTGTGTGTGTTGGTTCCTAAATAAGTCTATTAGAGAAATGAAAATAAATTGCGTGCTTTCAGGCGTCTGCCAGTTGCCACAGCCCATCGATTGCCGAGCTGCCAACTTGGACAGAGAACGTCAAAACAAGAGCAACAACAACAAACGTCAAATTCAATTATAAATGCGTGTAACAGGCATTGTCTTAGTATATATATATATATATATATGTATCTGGCATATATATATATTGAATATATATATGTATGTGTGTGTGTGTTAGGGGTGTTTACTACTAAGAGCAAGTGATTAATTTTTGACAAGCACATTTGTTGTGCGGTATTGAAAACAATCAATGCGAAATGTATGCACACGCCCCCTCCCACCTACAAATGGGGATATGAATTGGTTCATGTATAGCAAGATAAATTGATGGGTATATTGACTGTGCGTGTTTTTGTTGATGTTAGCCGCAAGTCAAGAAATTGATAAACAATTAGAAAATATATGCGGCAATGAAATGTTTTAACCATATCACACTCTCAAATGTACATATATTTATATATATGTATATACACCTGCTGGTGCAGTCAACGAGCTTGAAAATTAATATATAAATTATAGTAAAGTATATATATGTATGTGTATGTGTGTTTTGTATTCTGGGAATAAGCAGCTGTAGTAAATGTCTGGCCGTGAGCGAGTTAACTGAGGGCATATGCATATCAAAATTACAGCCTCGGTGGATCGATAGAAATATCACATTGAACACACATTTACAAAAGCAAACAACAATTTTACAAAAAGTGAATTTACAGTTGTTTACGTATAATCTCAATGGAGTTCAAAGTCCTGTCCATATTCTGATGAGTTAATTAATATAGAGTGGTAAGAAGAGCCAATAAACATGATAAATTAAAAACAATTCGGAATTTGTGTAGGCAACTTTGGGGCTAAGGCTAATAGCTTTTGTGTGCATTGAGAGGTAGGTGGTGCCAAATAGAATAGTGCACCTGTCATCTAGTTTCTGAGTTAAGAAGTCTTAAGAGGACTTGTAAAATTGTTTTCTAAATTGAAAGCCCGTAAGTTGAGACAAACAACTCGTTTACTGTGTATAGATTATATTCGAAGGTGGAATTGTTAACTTGTTTTCTGGTTAGGTAACTCAAGTAGACGTGCCAGCAAGTTTTCTTTGTCACTGTCAACCTACTGTCGTACATACATTTTGCTTTTAGTCGCAGTCGACATGTTCTGTGTATTGACAACACTAAAGTTGAGTTTCTATTTTGTTTTCTTTGTTCATAAATCATGTAAAACTTGGCTTATGTACTTAGTTAATTAACTTATTGCTGTGATAAATGTGTTGTAAAGTTTTAACCGAAATAATATGTAATGTGTGTTTGTAATGTGTTTCAATAATTACCATAAGTTAACCAAATATACCCAATTGTATCTGGCATAGCTTAAATATATTATGTATTTGCATAAATTGCTGCTTGGTTTTAAACTCCCAATAAGCTCATCTCAGACTAACACAACTGGCGCCTGGCCAGTGTCCAGTCTTATTTAGGTGTTTCAACCATAAATCGGAACATTTTATGACAGTCCCCTCTACACCGCCCCCCCTGCACTTAACTCAACTCTCAACACTGGCATCCATCCAGATGCGCGTCCATTTTGATTTTTTTTTGTTCGTGGCAGCACGTTTTTATGAGTATCTTCCCTGGCGCTGGGCCCACAATCTGAAATGTGCGTTTGGGGTAAAATTATGCCATAAGCCACGTGCTGCGTACACTGCACAAACAAAAAAAAATGACCAAAAATTATATCGTTGTGGCTGGCAAAACCACACGAAACCAAAACCAGAGCAAACTGAACCCCGACCAATGCAAAGCAATGTGAAGCCTCTAGAAACCGACGCGCCACAGCCATAATGTAAATTTATGATCAGAATTCAATTATGTGCTTATTGGAACGCAGCTGCTTCCCTCGACACCACCTACTGTCTCCTCCTGATGCAGCTACCTGCGATAACTGGGATGGCCTGCTGAGCAGGGGACACGCAGTTAATGCTGCGCTGTTTAACGTTTAAAGGCAAAATGCTATGATTTACACACGCACACGCACAGCAATTGCATTTGTGGCTTAAAGTGCGTGGCACGCATTTTATGACGCTCTGGCAACTGTTTTGGCTCTGGCGTCATTAAACCAGTTAACAAATAAATACTTTGCGGCCTCTCGTCACTGCCGTTATGAGTAAAAGAGCAGAGCGACGGAGACCAGAGCCCAGAGCCCAAAAGCCAAAACCCAAACCAAAACCTCAAGCCAAAACCCCAAAGCAAAAGGCGCTATTGCGACTTTACGACCTTGTAGGCTACCATTTTATGCCCTACACAGGGGAGTGCTGAGTCAGTGAGGTTGGGGCATATTAGCAGTGGCGAGGCGTGCGTTACATTCTGAGCTTAAATGGGAAGTTGTTTCAGGTGAAAATTCAGTTAAAGCGAGGTAATAAATTTAAATAAGCTTCTTGTGTATGCATTTCTAAATTTAGCATAATTATGGGGGAGCTTATTAAAAAAAAAAAAAAACTGTCTTGACTTAAAAGTTAAGTATAAGTGAATTACGGAAAGAAGGCAAATATTTGATATAACGAAGATATCAACATTTAATTACAGCTTTTTGCAATAAGAAACTATGAATAACAAATAAGTAAAGTGGTAAGACAGAGAATATATCTACTCATCCATATCATTTAATCACATTTGCTATCCAGCTTCGTAGGGCATCTGAAACTCAAACTCAAACTGCGCCTATCCCAACTATTCGCCAGTTTTTATTAACTGCCTTACTTTCCGGCCCCTACGCTCAGTCTTTAATTGAGCACAATGCATAGTGCAAACAACGCCGCAGGCTGTGCTGAAGTGTTTTCGATGTTGTTTTCGTTGTTGTTTTTATTTGTTAGCTTCACTTTATGGGGCAACGCGCGTTCATGTATAAATAATTTGAAATTAATTACATGTAACATGTTACTTTGTCTGGCCATTCGTCTGTTTGTTATTTGCTCGCATTTGCTCTACTCCTTTTTTGCTGTCTTTTTTTTATTTCGGGCGAAAGGTATTCGGGGAGATATAAAACATATACGTATATACAACTATACGACTCGACGACTGACTATATGCGTTATGTGAGTGCAAATGGGAAAAACTGGCAATGAGTTCCCAGATTTATGGCACACAATTAACAATGCCTCCATTAAGACCAACTACAACAATAACAATTACAACACAACAGTGATCTGGAGTAAAAAAAAGAGAAACAACGCGAAAAAGAGAGAGAGAGAGAGAGAGAGAGAGAAAGAGACAGGGAGAGAGACTAGTATATACTCTATAATCTATCTCTATCTTCGATATGCTATTAATAAGTTTGTTAACTGTATATACTAAATTACCAGTCACATTTTAGATAGGTATGTACATCTGTAATTAACGCAAATGCTGTTCGAGAACATACTCCTTTTTTGCATAATTTTATATCTATAGGGTATGGCAAAAAAAAAAACAACAAAAACCAAAAAAAAACAGTTACACTTACAAGGCCAATACATTGTCAGCTGCCGCAATGGTCCTGCGTGTATGTATGTGTTTGTGAGTCATCTGCACATCCACACACGCTTTATAGCACACTTTTATGGGCAACAAACAGGAGTTTTAATGCGTTTTGCATTCGCATTCGGCTTAAATGTTTTTGAATTTAAAGTTATAATTAAAAAACTTTGGGCGCACACTGTTAGCCTTTTAATTGGCTCATTGTTACGCTTATTGTCCCTGTTCCCCTTTCCCCCCTTCATATCCTCCCCGCCCCTCCTCTTCTTCGTAACGACTGAGTCTTCCCACTGTGGGTTTGCAATTTCAATTCAATGCGCGCTGCCATTAAATCTTTCATATGTAAATGACATGTTAAACATTCAAATAGACTCGCATAAAGTTGCATAATTGCATTTACGTAATAAACGTGAAACGACTCCGCTATCGAATTCCATTCCACCGACTATTTTAACACATATAATTGCACATTTTGGTAACAAGTGTCTGTCTGTGAGTGAGCGTATATATTATTTATTGGAAATATGTTCATGAAATGTATAAAAGCCGCTCGGCAGCGGCGTAAATGCGTTACGCCACCTACCTGTGTCATTTCGACACATGTTGTCAACTCTGGCCGCCTGCCTGCTCTCCCGTAGGCAACACAAAAGCTACGCGCTATAAAGTTTGACAGGAAATGTGTTTAATTATTATTAAATATTTTTAAATAGGGTTAAAGCAACGTGGAAATACTTTATTTTTAATTGATGCTCTTGCACTGATATACTCTCTGAATCATTAGTAATTTATGTTCATTTGCGATTTATATGGTTTTTTCAGACAGTCTAACTAAACAAAATTTAAAACTTTAAAAGTAAATTAAGCAAAAATTGATCGTAAATGATTCTGGATTTCGATTCAGGAATATAACAGCCGGATGGTATAAATACAATCAAATATATACCTAAAAAAAAATAATTAAGCTAACTGAATATATTATCCACTCGCATTCAAATCTCTTCTGATGCAGTAAAGAGTCAAGAGTGGTCATAAAGCATTTGCATATACACACCTGCATATGTAGCTCATTGCATATTTGGCTTTATTGTTGTTTTAATTAACGGTTGCAAGTTAAATTGAGACAGTAACATGACCACAACAATAAAAAGAGCCAGCCAGTGCCTTGATTTCCTTACACAGACATAAAAACCACACACACATATGTAAACGAGCTCACATAAAAAATGACGGAAATACCGCAGAAAAACTAATAACCAAACGGAAATGCAAAAATGTACAGATATACTCACATATGTATAATATACATACCCTTGTGTACTACATACATTGTGATGTGTTTCTACAAATAAAACACAAACGTATCTTTCTTTCTCTCTCTTTCTCTATCTCTCTGTGTGTTTTTATTAGCCATCCGGTTCGCTCTCTTTGTCACTATCTGCGTAGGTAAGAGCCATAAAGCAGCAGGCACATTAAATATATAACGAGCGCTGACAATCCACAACAAATTTAATTAATTTCATATGTGAGTCGAGTTTACAGCCTTGCCCTGTGGTGGGCTGAACGGTTCGTAGCTCCTCCGATTCTCCACTCTACGTCTATAACTTTCTCTTTATTATTTTTTATATTTGTTATCTTTTTAATATATATCAACGAGCGATTTTTGCTATATTTGCATTTAACTTTTACTCCGCTATTTTGGCATTTGCGTTTCAATTTATGCTTGACATCTATTAAATTTTTGCTTTTTTTTTTTGACGTTCAGCTCGCTCGCTGTCTTTTTTTTCCGCAGTGTTTTTCGCTGCTTTTCGGTTTTTGTTCGTGCTATTTTTTATAGCCGAACATTTACATAATTAAATTTGTAAACATTATTGGTCGCATGCTTTTAGCTTTATTAATATTTCTGCCTCATTCTGTTACATATGTCAGAATTAGCTTTTCCCTCCAATTTCCATGTCCTTCATATATGTATGTCCCCAGCTAGTTGTATTTGTGGAGGGTGGGGAAGTGTGGTCTGTCTTAATTATATTCTGAGCTAGTTCATTTGATTAATTTACTCGCTTGCAGTAAACAACAGCAGAATAGAAACAAACACTAAGGCCATGGGGAATCTAGACCAAGTGCGACAGTTATCGATCAGTTCGAAGGCCAATAGAAGTACCCCCAATTTGAGTGTAGATATTTTAGCGATTCCATGAAAATTCATTAGGTGAGTGTATACAGTTTTTTGCTTTCACTTTCTTTAGAAGCTTATTACATATGATTTGAAGTCGAAAAGGTCGTATATATGTATATATATTTGTACAATTTACCGACCATATTCATTTCTTATTGGTCATCGAAGCTAGCAAACTATAATTTTGGAATCAGCTTTAATTATTGTCTATTTTTGTTGTTTTATAAATTGTACTGAGACACACGATTAACTAAGTACTCAATAACTTTCTCAATCACTTAAAAAATAAATATGAATATAAAAAAATCACTCATTACTTTTACTTCAGGGGGGTTGATGTGGGCGGAGCTGAAATGATTTTGATGCTGCGTCTGATGCACACTTAGCGCATGAGGCACTTGGTAAGTGGCACACAATTAATTGAAAATGCCAGCAACAACATCAACTAGAATTGAACCAAGTATATGACAACAACATTAAGCTGTTGGCACAACAAATGCACAGCAAACAAGAGTTGGGCGTTGTGTTTTCCTTTGCTTGGCAAATTCAATTTTTTTCTTTCGGTTTTTTCTTAAATTAATTATAGTTTAATTAACAAAATGCTCAACGCAGCGCAGCAAAAGCAGTCGTGCTTATGGGCGTGTCGAGCTGCATAGAAAAATCAGAAAACAGAAGCAAATACAACAAAAAGGAGTCCAGTCGCCAAGAGAATATTTAATTGCTTGCATTGGCGAGCGACAAAGTTTGGTCGATTGTTGTACAGATTTTTGTTGTTGCAAGTGCTCATTATATAGACATAAGGCAGATGCGTAAACAATACTACCAAAAGTTTATAATTATGCTGATTGTGCTACTGACGACAGTCGGAGCGCAGTTTGATGTTTGACGCCACAAAACATTTTTCTTTCTATTTTATTTTGTGGGCAACTGCAGTCGAATGCCTTTGCTTCTGGCTAAGACTGAGATGAGTTTTAGGGCTTCTATCGGCTGTACCGTATTTCCACTTGGCCATAGATATGCAAATGTAATTAGTTGCATGCCACACCGGACACGCAAGACGTACGAACGGATACGGGCAGCAGCCAACTGTAAAACGCCTCACACTCCACGATCCACCCACCATACAACACTCGCCGTTCGCCGCCTTGTAAAATGTTAGCGCACCAAAACAATTTATAGTGAAAATAGAATTAAAACCACAATAGCAAAACATAACAAACAAAACAAGACAACAAAAAGAAAGCGATACAAAAAAGATGTGAAGAAAAGAAGAGAAATGCAAACCGCCATGCAAGGCTGTGGCAAGGAAAAACGAGTCGGCAAAACCAAGATTTATATGCAACAAAAGAATTAAGTGTACTCCACTGCGGTGAGGCATATGCAGCTCACAGATATCCTGTAGATATCGATAGAGCGAAGTTAGTTCTCGATACATTTTATTTAATGTTAAACTATAATGCGGTATATCTAATATCTAATCCAACCAACTCGCAAAACTCCCAGTATAGAAGTACAGTTTATAGGGTATTCAGAGAAAAGGAAATATATAGTAGAAAAGGCCAGGCGACTAAAAAAAATGTGCATAGATTTAGCCACAATGCCTGGCGCACGACAGGAACCAAAGAGAACAACGATGCCAACAACCACAGCGGCAGCAACAGAAACAACAATTGCATCAACGACGATAGCAAGCACGACGCGTATAAATTTGTAATTCTTGATGCAACCGCAACGTTTATTAATTTAAAATTCAATTTAAAATGGTCAAGACTACGCCACACCCCCCAGAACGAAGGGACGTGCTCATGTGAGTCTGTTTGCTTTTGCTAATATATCTATATATGTGTGTGTGTGTGTGTGTGTGTGAGTGTGTTTCGGGTGGGATGTGTTTGAGTGCCGAATCAATAGATTAATGCAGCAGCAATTAGTGTGATCGAGCGTCTAATTGTTTTTGCCACGGCAAAAGAAATTTAAATTGTTTGCCAGCCAAAGTCGAGGAATTATTAATTTACTGCCAGCCACAGCTACAGACAGCACCATTAAATGGATGAGCAAAAAAGGACTCTAGAGATGAAAAAGCAGCGACTATATTCGATGCATCAAGTTTCAGCAAAAAATGTAGCAACTCGTAGTACGTGATGGCAGACATTTGATAGAAGGGATACTCTAGTTTGGGAGTAAGAGATGGGTTGAATTGGGATTAAATTAAAGAGATTATATTGACTACCAATTAATTATGTTTATAGATATTGAACTTTAAAGATGCTTATCTGAAAGTCTAAGACCATCATATTAAGAAATCGACCCAGATAAAAAACAATATTCCAAATTGAAGTCCACCCAAGCAACACAAATATTTGCTCACAATCGAATAAATATTTATCTCAAAAAGGTTAAGTGCGAGATGCAAAAAAAAATAAAATAAAAATCACTTTACATTCGATAGATTTGTAACTTAAAAGTTTATATTTCCTCGCTTGTAGTCTAAATCAAAAGTTTAACAATTGCTCTACAAATTTTTTATATTCACAGCTCAGTTTGGACACAAAGACATCAGCACAAGGATCAAGTAAGGATTTTTGTTTTTGTAGTTTATCTAATACTTACCAACAATGCTAACTTCAATTTTGTTATTTATATATTATTTTTGTTCTTTTTTTTTATTTGTTGAAAATTGCATGCTTAAGCCGCAAGAAGCAAGCGTGGAAAAGTGGAAAAGCCAACAAGAAAAGTACACAAAAAACAAAGACAACAACATGAACAATGAGATGAAGAAGAACTATGGAAGATTGGAGCACATTAAACACAACTGACAGCTCAACATACGTCACGTGGCGTTGTCGTAAAGTTACCGCAAACAGAGGCAACGGAGGCAGAGACGAAGATGGACAATGCAAGCTGTAGCAGTAGCAGCAGCAACAGCAGCCGCTGCAGGCAAAAAATAAGAAAATGTTGCAAGCCACACATACGCATACAATACACTCGCACCCAGGACACATCGATGACTCTGGGGCATTTTTAATGGAAACTCATTTTTGAGGTTAATTGTAAGCAGACGATGGTCTGCAACGGAGCGAGGTGCTGTGCCGGGGTTTTTAGCCGGGATGCCTTAGTGACAGCGGCAGTTACACAGGGCAACAGCAACAACTGCAACAGCAGCACCAGCAGAAGAAGCAAATGCAGCGGACGGGGTATTTACGGGGTTTAGTTGAGGTCTGCAGCTGGCTCAAGGCTAGCGGCGTTCATTGTGCAAAAATATGAAAAGCACAATGTGTTGCAACGTTGCATGGAGCCTGCTGTTGTGGCACAGTGGAGCCCCTACGAGGCATGCCACAGCAGGAGCATCAGCAGCAGATGATGTTGATGTGCGGCGCTGCGTTTTATAATGAGCGGAAGGTTTTTAAGCGGCTTGCATTTTGTTCACTTATTGTTGGGGCGCTGCTGCTGCTCAGTTGGCCGGGCAAAGCGTTTGGCATAAGCTGCACTTGGTATAATCGGAAAAGTATGGTAATGCAGCGTAGTCAAATTGTGGCGGCTAGCTTTGAAATCTAAGGGAGTTCGTTGCTTGCCTAGGTGTCGAAAAGTTCCAAGTATGCTTGGGAAAATTAATTGTTATCAAGGCAATGCCGAGTTGAGAGTTGTAGGTGAATTTATATTACACAAAGCTAGTACGTTTTAAAGTAAGGCAGTGCATTATAATGACAGACAAGTCAAAAGAATTTGTTACTAAGTTACTAGTTACTAGAAATAGCATTATGAATCCACAAGAATTTTTACAAGAGAAACATACATATAAATATGTTACGTCTAATATTAAATTTTGTGTTGATTTGCTTGGGTCAAAAGTTATTTTGGCCATCAGAAATGCAATGTTGAAGTTAAATGATTACCTTTTCATGAATAACACTCATTAGCTGAACAGAGTCAAACGGTATTGATAGACCCAAGAATGTGCTTACACTCCAAAAACAATGCTGCTGACTAGGCCAAAAGCATAAAGCTCTTACCACTACTTACAATCATCATCATCATCATCATAATCATCATTGAAGGTTGAAGTTTTGCCTTTAAGCGGCTTTAATTAGCCTGCAATAAGCGAAACTCAAGTTCAGGCCAAGTTAACTGAAGGACTTGGTTGGTTGGTTGGTCGGTTGGTTGATTGTCTGGCAAGTGCTTAACATTTTTGTGCTGCCTTGGCATAAATGGCTTAATTGCAGGCTTAATGACAAACTACATCAACGGGAGGAGAGAGAGAGAGAGAGAGAGAGAGAGAGAGAGAGAGAGAGAGAGAGAGAGAGACAGAGAGCTGAAATTCCTTTCTCCCAGCCCAGCAATTACTTTAATTGTGCGACGCATTTCTCTTGGTGTTGGAATTTGCAAATATTTATTGGTATTTATAAAAAGCACACTAGCGGCAAAAAGTTAGCGCACGGGTCGTTGCTTCTCGTCGTTATGACAATGCGAACGGAACCAAATTGTTGACATTTTTGTCATTTGTTTTTAGATTGTAGTGGCAATGACACACTGCCAGAATTGTTTCACGCACACACACACACACACACTCATACTCGTAGTCGCACATATGGCAAATGTTATTTATAAAAATGACAGACACTTCTATTTCGCCACATGCCACATTGCAGGTCCTTGTCATTGTGCCACTGCTAGCGCTAACCCCGTCTGTTTCTTTCATCCACCGCCCCTTCACCACACCTCACCTCACTGATCTATTGTGGCATATGCAGAGTGGAATGCTGTGAAAAATGGTGGCTATGTCACGTCGCATGCACATCGTGAGTTTGTCACACATACCACACTAGATTAAATTATAATCGAGCTGTAGGATATACATAGAATACATGGCCACAGTACCCAAAAAAAAAATCACTTCCATACTGCTATCTCTTTCTTATTTTTTTTTTTCATTTGCATCTTCAGCTGCGTCGGAGATTTGCGCAATTGAGTGTGTAAGTGTTGGCATTGCTGTCGCTCTCAGCTCCCGCTTCTGGCATTCGTAATATTTTTTTTTTTTTAATTTTAATGAAATGTCAGCCAAGCATTTGAGCCATTTTTCATCTGGCACCAACAACAAGAACAACAACAACAACAACTGATTAACTTTTAACAGACGCCGCTTTGCTTTGCTTTGTGCATTGCATTACACAAAACAAAGTGTAAAAAAGTGAAGCATACTTTTGTGCGACGCCATTTTTGATAGACCATCGTAAATCATGCGAAACCAAGCCCCGCCCATACCCCCACTGATGCGCTGTCAACCCTTTTGACATTTGCGCTCTGACTGCAAGTTTGACATTTTGCTTTAGTTTATGCGATATTTCATATGTGATAGCAGCAACAACAACAGCAACAACAGCAACAACAATACATAAATAGCTGGCATTTTTGCTGCCATTTTCCGTTTTTATGGCCGTTGTCCAGAAACAAAGCGCGTATACCTTTTTTGCAGCTCATTTAACACTTTGTTTAATCAGGCTGAACACATCAGCTTAATATCTGGAAATATGCTGAACTAAGCGAAATGCTACCCTCACTGATAAATCCGACTTATAAACAAATTTGTACTTTCACTGATAGCATTTTTACATTTGCTCTCCTCTTCTTTTTTCTTTTGGCAAGTTCAGCAAGTTGGGAGGTTCGAATATAAATGCATTTTTTTTATCTAGAGATGCAAAGGAAGTGTGCCCAGTGAAAGTGAGAGACAAGTGGGAAGGAAACGAGGTGGAAGCTAAAGAAATGTTAACTGTTTGTGAAAGCTAACAAAGTTCTTAGTTGCGTTTCTTCTTCTTAAAATTTGTTTTTGCGGATTGGTCTTTCAGAGGATTCGCTTATTCGGGATAATTTGTTTATATTTTAGACAGAACGAGGGATATCTTCGTACTTGAGTGCAAAAATCTGAAATTTGCTACGAAATTTCCAACTTTTTATTTCTTTAATTAAGATTGAACTGTGATCAATTTCATAAAGCGTCAACAGCTTGTCGGATATTTAATTTTTAAAACCATATTTCAGGGGGAGTTATTTTCATTTCTGTGAAGAATTTATGTCAATTTTTCAGAAAATTTTAACATTTATTTCAAGGGAGTGTGCAAATGGAGGTCCAACTTAACACATACTCAACAATTTTTCAACATTTTATTGGAATTTCTGTCTGCATACAAGCGTTCCACTGGCAATTCCTTTCAATTTTCTGTACGCGATTTATGCCACATGTCAACTGGTTGACAAGGATGACCCCGCATAACCCGAGGGCACAACCCCTGACAGTCACACCCAGTCAGATAAGTAAAACACAAATAAACAAAAAATGATAAGGAAAAAACAACAGAAAAAAAAACACAGATATATGTTGCTGAGCTTTTTTTGTTTGCTGACTTTTTAATGCGTGAGACAAGCTCAAAGCAAATGCAAAACTTTGTTACACATGTAATGAAAAAAATAAATAAACAACCACAATACGCGCAAGATATCATGTGACAAGAACCCTCCAAACCACCCCATCAATTCCAAAAATACACACACACCCCGCTGAATGAATTGCCACGATTTACAATACGAAGCTAAGCCGCACGCTAAGTTGAGATATCAAAAGGCAAACAGAGACGAAACAAATAAACATATAACCAAACAAAAGGAGAACATAAATGTTAAGAGTGAAACAAAGACATATCTCTCAAGTGGCATCGAATGTCAGGGCAAGTGCTTCTGTTGCTGTCATTCTTGCTGGCATGTCAAGGTGAGGAGTTGCCTCCACACGTAAAACCCACATCCATAAGTCAATCTAATTTGCCTGTGAGGCAACAAGGATGTGTGAGTGTGTGTGTGTATCAAAAATTGAAATATCTTTGATAAAGTTATAGACATTTTCGACTCTCAGTCAAATTGCAGAAACTATATTTCAAAGTGTCTTTCAACTAGATTCTTCAGTTTAATTTTAAAGTCGTCTGCATTGGACATTTATTATTTAAAAATTGAGGAAACTAAAAGCAAAATCTGCTGCATTTTCCGTTGCTGTTCTGATTGTGTTTGCTGCAAAACAACAAAGGCCACTCGGCAATGCAGTTGGCAAACAAAGCGACGCAAAATGAGTGAGGGCAGAGCCAAAGCTAAAGCCAAACAATAGGCGACGCGCCCACAAAAGTATGCTTTAAGAATTTGCCAAAAAGCAACGCATAACACACACAAATGCATGCCAGTGTGTGTGTGTGTGTGTGAGATTATGCTTGAGCGGGCATTGTGTGCACAATGAAACGACATTCTTGTCTATCGCACTTAGCAGTTTAATAAGGCCTACCAAGAGTAGGGAGCCTTGTGGACTAAGCTTTAGGATGTATGAACTGCATTAGATCAAAGTATTATAGGATAAAGCCCATATGCGAAATGAAAAAACTAATAGCATGCTCCTAAACCTGGACGCTTTTGAATGTAATTCTATCTTTATTATCTTTTTGGCACAAAATGTGAATTTAAATCAACTCCAAATATGATTCCATCTGGTTATCATTCACACAAAAAGAAGATTTCAATAATAAAATTAAATGAACTACAGAAATCCACAAATCAAAGTTGATAACTATTTAAAAAGAAATTTAAATTATTCGACTGCATTTTCTATAATCTTTTCCTTCTCTCTAAAAAAGGAATATGCAAAATTTCTACATTTTGCTAACATTAATGTTCATTAATTGTAGCTAGCTTATCGCCACACCAGATAAACATAGCTTAAAGCTCGTGACGGACATACACATTAAGTTCAAGGCAGCTTAGGCCTGCCTAGCAATAAAGTCTCATATAATTCCTTAGTTCGCAGCCATAAATTGTTTCAATTTATCGTTAAGCCCATGGACCAAGTCTAATTCCTAATGCCAACTATTTAGCAGAAAATGTTATGCTGCTCTCGCATATATTCCGCTTCCTATCTATCTCACTCGCACACACACTCGCTCACTCACACTCTGGCGTCCTATCTAAATGCTCGGGCATAGTCATCAAATCCATTTTGGTGGCCACACTGCAATGCGTCAAAAACGTTTCTCAAACGAGTTTTGCGGCTGCACTTGCACAGCGCATCGTTTGCTGTTATGATGATGAAGTCCACTTCATTCAAGTGTGAAGGGAAGGGGGATGGAGGGAGACTAGCATGAAATATTGCATGTGGCAAATGTAAAACATGGCGTTACTCTTAACCTCTACATGCACACCAGATATCTAGTATATAAAATCCCCGTACTGTACTGTGTTGAATGTACAGAGTAAAATGTAATTTCACTTCTTTTTTGGAAGCCAATATAAGTTCAATTTTTTGAAGTCGCTTCCAATTTTATTTAACGTCATTACATTGGAAACTTTAATACCGTACAAGCTTTGCACTTCCCTAGCATGCAGCAGACAGAGACAAGATGGCTGCGGGGATTTTGTTACTGGGGGTGTGTAGGTGCGTCTATTGATGCGCAGGCGGCTGCCATATGAGTTATTGTGCTGGGGCTACATTGAATATGAAATGCTCTTGCCAAAACTAATAACAATAAACTTAAATAAAATTCGAAAAAGGGCAACAAGATTAGGTTTCTTTGGGATATCTACTTACAGTTCACAACTAATTTCTGAGCACACCCTTGTTAATATAAAATAAATATAAAAGGTACATAGCGTATCTTGATATTTTTTCTTGTAACTAATGCCCAATTTTGCTTTTGATGCGAATCAATTTTAATTTTAAGTCATCATCAAACAGAACATAAGTTCTCTGCTTCTACTATATTATTTTTTTTTTAGATCAATCTTGCTATCTATTTTTTTTTTTCGATTTTCTTCACAACAATTTTGTGGCCAAGTTTCTCTATGGCTGCGCGATGCCTCTGTTCTCCATTACATGATATTTCTGTGGCAGCGCTTTGCGCTCTGTTACTCAATTTAAGACGTTGGCTGGCGACGAAGTCGCTTTGATAGTTACGTGCGGTTACACACGCGAGACAGGCAGCTACCTCACTCTCTCCCTTTCTCCTAGCCACGCGCCAACAAGTCAGAGCTTAGTTATTGCTACACTCATATGTAGCAGCTTACATAAATATACATGTGGCATATATATCTTTTGGCAATTTCGCCAAGCACTTGAATTTCTGTTGGCACAAGTCAAATTTAATTTAAGTGAGCATTTAATTATTTCCGCATGATATATAAACTGTTATATTGTCGTCAGTTATTGTATGAATGGGAAAACTTGAAGGAAATTTATTAAATTAATTGAAACTTTGCATTACACAAAATTGTAAGCAAAGTTTCCATGTCATTATCATGAGCTTATCAGCCACAAGTGATTGCACAACTTTCACTTGAACTTGACCATTATGCACTATGTTCATTTCAATACTTTGGCCTTTTGTCAACAATAACTGAGAAAAATTCCTAAATGCCAGCTTTAATTCAGTTTGGGTTCAACGAATGGGACAAATATTTAACAAATTCCTTATCGTTATCATAATGTTGGATGTACAGCAGCTAGCTTTGAATACAGCTACATATACATATTATTAGCATAACTTTGTTTTACTTCATGTTGCAGCTTTATTTTAAGTTTAAGAACACCACACCTCGCTACCTTTTTCTCTTGTATATATCATATATATTAAGCGCAAAGCGCTCTAAGCCCAATAACTTCCATGTACACACACACTTCGTTGTGCTACTCCGTCCGTCCAGCTCGTTCGCTTTTTGAATGCTGGGCACACAGCTTGGCGCCACTGCATTGCTGCAGGGCTGACTGAATCTGCAGCAGCGGCATGCTACTTACTTGGCTGCAAAAATTTCCCATTTAAACTTTTCGCTACTGTACAATTTTCATTATTAATATGACTTTTTAGGCAGCCGCAAACGGCAAACGGCAAGCGCCAAGTGGCTGCCACAGGACCCAATTTGGTCCTGGATTTCGCCCAGTCAGTCCTTTGGCCAGTTAAACGCGCCCAGTGTATTGTCAATGTTTGCCCCTTGAACAAACCTAAGCAGCAGCAGTATGAACTATACGGGGCATGAGAAACGTGGCAATGCTGCTCAGCGGGCGGTCACTGTAAATGGCTAGGATAAAGTTTTTTGCTCAGCCCCCTAACTGCGACTTGCCGTTTGACTTTGCAACAAGTGCACAGGCAGCTGTTAGAAAGAGAGAAACACGGAGATAGAGAAAAGGATTCAGAGAGAGCGAGAGAGAG
This sequence comes from Drosophila setosimentum, assembly GCA_035043505.1. Classification (NCBI taxonomy): domain Eukaryota; kingdom Metazoa; phylum Arthropoda; class Insecta; order Diptera; family Drosophilidae; genus Drosophila; species Drosophila setosimentum. The sequence continues at coordinate 3,996,087 of JAWNMY010000007.1, forward strand.
AATGAGAAAGCAATAGAGTCCTGGGGGCCTTTTTAATCAAGCACTACGAACGGTCGTAGGTAAGCTCCATACCCACCCAAATGAAACCTAACCGTAACCACCAAAGCCGCTTATTACTATACAGTGAGATTAATGAATCTCGACTAAAAGACTTTGATGGCAATTTTTTTTTTTTTTTTTTTTTTTTTATTATTTCGTTGTTTTGGTTTTTTGGCTTGCTGGCAATTAATATAATTTATTTGCGCCAACGCGTCGGCCAGCTTTTCAGGCCAAAGTATTTGCCCGGCTGCCAGTTGTGGCTGGTTGATGTTGGAGCTGGTGGTGCACCGCTGTTAAACAAATTGTTTGGCTCTTGTGCGTGACTGAGACGCAGATTTGCACAAATAATGCAATTTACGAAATACAATGGAACGGAAAATACTGGCTGAAAATAGATGTCTAGACTTGGGTATTGTATTGAGTAAAAACGCAATAAAAGACTTGGAATTAATTAATATTTTACTAAAGCGCTAAGAGATCATCTTTTAATTACGTATCTTTCTGTTATTCCTTATTTTTTGATTTGAAACGTATTTGTTTTCTCTAAGAAAAAACGTATCCCTCTATTTCTATCTCTATTTCATAATTCATTCGAATATATATTGTTCTAAGCCATCCAGTTGAATCACAAATATATATTAAGAATAAGTTTAAAGAGCTTTTATGATTAACGAATTTTTGTTATTAGCAAGCAGTTACTCTACCTTTTCTAGCCTTAACTCGCCATTCTACCATTACTTTGTTGTTCACTTAATTAAAATTGTGTATCACATAAAGTGGAGAAACAATAAGGGAGACTCTAACATATTTGTATCTTTTATAGCAGTAATACGAAAATAATAATGCAGCACGGTAGGTATTATAATAAATACGCAACAAGATAAAAATGCAGACACACTGAGAAAAAGGCTGTGGCGGGTTGGAAAAGGGGTAGCAACAAAATAAATATAGCATGCAATAAATTTAGCAAAGCGCAAGCAATCAGCCAACAAATTGTAAACAGTAAATTTTCACGCTAGCCAAGCTGCAGGGCATGGGGCGGAGAGGTATGTGTATGAGGTATGAGAGGATGCTCCGTTCGACATTAGCACTAAATCGCAGCGACTAACGCCGCCAGTTAGTTAAACGATTCTCACATAAATACACACAGCACAGCCACACAGTCACATACTCAAAACAGAGGGGTAGGAGCGAGTGTCTGTGCCACGCCCACAAAGAATATTTATCTGCCGTGCTGCTTGTAGTCGGGGGGGGTGTGTGGCATATGTGATATATCCTTTGCGCTGCAACGATGCGCGGACTAATCTTTATTTCGATATTTGCATAAAACAAATGTCAAAAAATTTGCAAGTGTCGTCCTCGCGGCTGCTGCTGTGTTGTAAGTGGTTTGCTCCTGGTTTACTGGTGAGATGGTGGCTTGTGTCATTTATTTTTTTTCTTTTTCTTTGTTGTTTGGTAGTGCATAAAACTGCAAGCTAACGGATTTACTGCAGCTGCCACGCCCACTATGCAGGCATCTGAGATATCGCCAGCTGCAGAGTCAGAGTCACGTTATTTGCAGGTGTTGCAATCCATCCGACAACGCTGACTCCTTCAGGTGTGTAAGTATGTGAGTGTGTGTGTCTGTGTGTGTGTGTTCAGAAGGTGGCAATGGCGGCTTTGTGGTGAGTTGTAATAAGAGCAACATACCAACACCGACACCTAGACGCACTGTATCACACATATCGTTGCAAGTGTTTTTGATCTCGCGCTGCTTTAGCCTGTTGGGAATTTTGATTAAAAATGCTTCCACGTGAAGCTCAAACGTGCTTGGCGCCGACTTGCCGGATCTGGCAGCTCCTCTTCGCTGCCACGCCCCCTTTTTCACTCCGTCTGCATACATGTGGGCGTGTCACTGTGCATTTATTGGCATTGGAGCATTTATTTTAACGCGTTGCTGCCTGCTGTGCGGGTCTGCGTGTTTGAATATATATGTATGTGTGTGCTTGAAATTTTACATTGAGATTTATCACACCAAAAACTTTAACCCAACAAGCGAAAGCGAAAAAATAAAAGTCTATAGAGCTGGGCTAGGTTAAATAGCAGCTTGTATACCCTTACATAGATTATAAGAGCGAATTAAATACATGAAGATATCTTTACAATGGGGAAAACCAAAAAAAAATAAATTACTATACATAATTATTAGTTGTATTATTAATGTATATATATATATATATAAATGTATGTATATTTTTATATATATATGTGTGTTTTCAACTGTATTATGGTCAGTTTATAAATTTAAATTGACCCAGAAGCTCAAATGGCAAATATCAGCAGACTATCCGTGACAAGTTCCCAAAATCTAACGCCGACATCGAAGCCAATTTTCGTATCAGTTCCCCTAATCAAAATTTTACATTTTTTGTTCGCTAATATTGTTCCAACGAAGTTAATACCTGAAGTTAGTGTATAAGGACGATATATATATCACTACATGGCTCAACCTCCTACTACAGCAACATAAAGCAATTAATTGTTAAGACTGCTGGGGCTTGTGCAGCTGCAGGTGAGTTATATGAGATACATATTATAGCACGGCTATATACAAAGATGATGAATATACATGGGGCTAAGTGATGGCATGGAAAAATAAAAAACTTCCTACTGTATGATGATATATTTGCGACAAAGTAAGCAAAGTGAACTTTATACCAAAAAAAAAAAAATGCAAAAAAAGACTAGACTTGGAAGCCACAGCGCTGATTAATAAAATACGAGAAGATTAAAAATAATATAATAAAAGTCAGTATGTAGTTGCCTAAAATATGTATCTATGTAGATAAAAATTTTCCGCCCACAAACTGTCGACATATGGGGAATGAGAAATGAGGCCATTTTTACCTTCAATCGCTAACTTGTAGTCCCTGTTAAACTACACTAATTACTTCCCCCATTTTGTGAGCTGTGCTACCATATCGTATATGGAGAGGGCTACAGCCAGAAGCGTTACAAGCCGCCACAAATCAAATGCACCACCAATTACCTGGCGCCAGGGTGCACAAAGCATAATCAACTGGCATAATTAACAACTAAAAATGCAAAAACCTGTGTGTATATGTGTGTATATCAACCAAAATATGCTTTTACACCTGGGCACGTGCAATTTTCACACATTTTGTGGGGCTGCGAGAAGCAACCCAAACAATAACAACAAACAAGTCGCAAACAACCCGTAGACAGTAGTAGTAAATTATAAGTTGCAGTCTGGCCATAAACTACCGCACATTACTCATACGCGGCTTGCATACACTTTTACCTTATAGGTAATAATTATTTTCCGTTTACAAAATGGCTGCCACAGCAAAACACACACAAATCAAAAAGAATTGAGCACAAATAATGACTATAACAACATTTTCGAGCTAAACAAATCCAAAGTATTAAATATTTATGTAACATTTTCGGATAATCAAAACACCTTTGCATATGAATATATCGCTGAGATCTTACAGTCAAGGCAAAATTATCAAGGAAATTGTAGACGACTATTAATACATAATTTTTGACTGCGGTCCCCCCCCATGTTCTCAGGGATTTTCTAATTGTTTACAGTGAATTAATAGAGTTTGGAAAATGGGTTTATTTTAGTACGAGCACTCTCAATCTTCACCTTAAAACTTTGTTATGACTTTGATAAACTTTAATAACCAAAAAATAAATATACTGATGAGAAACTTCAAGTCTTAAGATAAACTATTTTTGTTTATTCGTTTTTTTTTTTGCTTCGACAAATTACAAGTTTACAGTACACCAAATTGGCTTACTAATAAATCCACAAGTCAATCAGTTGAAACTTTTCAACTTTTCCCCAACTACAAGTTTAATTTTTGCCAAATTTTGTAGTAGTGTAGTAGTTGCGGGCGATCAATATTTACGAGTTAATTGCACACTTAATAAGACGCAGGCTACTTAAAGCTCATTAAAGTTTGGTGAAGCCGTCAAAAGTTATGAAAATTCAGAACTCATTCTTTGTTTTTGGTTTGTTATTGATTTGCGTGGGGAAGGCACTTTTAGCTGTTTATAATTTAGTGCAAATTTATAAATACTTTTTGTTGGCCGGCTGTGCGCTCAGTTTAAGCAAATTAGTTCAATTGACGGTGCCAAGTAAGTGAGCAGCTTGCCTTACCACGTTCTCCCCTTTATGACTGTGTATAGCTATTTGGCATAGACTTGATTAGGCTTAGGCTAAAAACTTCATCCTTTGCACAGTTGTAAATAAGCAAAAGTAAATTTTGGCAAGTAATTTAAGCCACACAAACAAGCTGGCAAACAACTTTGCAGCAGGCAGTTATCCCAGGGGTGGCCCAGAGAAGCGGGGATGTTGATGAGGGCGTGGATGAGTGTGGGTTTATGTGGTGTGGCAAAGTTGCTACTACACCAAGGCATGTAAAGTTCTTTACCCAGATTTAATTCAAAATCAATGTATGAACTTTGCTTACATTACGCTAAAACTTTTCTCCAATCCCGCATACACTACCCAAACCCAGCCCAACGCATCCTCCGCCCACATTCTACGACTGCAGCTTCAATTAGGACGCCTGCAATTGATATACATACATACGAATAGATGGGATCGGTTGCCACTTACCTTCATAGATGGTTAAAGTTGCGACTGCGGATACGGCATCGCCCACCCCGTTCTCAGCCACACACTCGTAGGGCGCATCATCTCGCCCAGCTCGAACGGGTTCAATGCGTAATATGGAGACGCCGCCAGGCTGCTCCAGCACCGTGTAACGTGATTGAGTGCCTGCGTGTGTGTGCGAAAAGGAATTAGCAGCTGGCTTTGAGGTTGACGGTCCATTTACTCACCCGATACTTTTTTGGCGTTCTTGCGCCAAACTATCGATGGCGGCGGATCGCCGCGTGCCGCACAATAGAAACTGGCAACGCCGCCAACACGCACACCCTGATTCTGCGGCTTCCTGATGATCTCCGGTGGATCTGCGAAAGTGTACAAAAGAACAGCCATGTAAACGTTAGTAACAGAATTATCTATCGATTTTAAGACCAGGACTAGCGACGGCAAAGTAGGTAATCAATGTGTTCCATATTACAAAAATAATTCCTCTTTTTTGAGTACGTTCACTTGGGTATTGAACTTTTGAAGTAGGATGATAGTAAGACTATAATTTAGATACTAATGAGAGAATTTAGCGACAGGTCAAATGTCAATTTATGGATAGCACATTGAGAAGAGAGAAACTTAACATTTTTCTTGTGTAATCGCTAAAGTAATAAGCCGCAAGTTCCTGATGAAAAATTACTGGGAAAAAGGCTTATGGTCCTTTAAAGTTCAACCTTACAGCAGTGGTCACTGGTCTATTAAAAAAAGAATCATTTTTTTTGCATTGCGATGAATTCGATTTATTTTGCGCTTGTGTGTTTTGTAAATTTACTTTTTTTTTTTTTACATATTTGTCACAATATGCTGTCAATACAACGATGCATATTGTTTGCGACACACACACACACACGCACACACATACCTAGAGAGTGAGACAGAGAGAACTGCGTACGTGCTGCACACACACAGAAAGAGATATGAACAGGAAGCTGTTTGGATATGTGTGGGTGTATGTGGCATTAAAAATCTGGTAAAAATCACGAAACGTTAAGCAAGCAGCAAAAATATTGTCATGTACATCGTTTGTATAGCAAATGCCTCCTCCACGAGCATTCAGCCTCTTCGCTACCCCTAGCCAATTGTCCTGTCGTTTTTGCCGCCGCCTTTGTCCTGGAGTAAAGTTGTTTACCCAGCATATCAACTCGATTTATGTTTTTTTATTTAAATTGAATGTTTAAGTGAAATTCGTATGTAACTTTTATTTTGCTTATTGGTAACCGCGATTGGTTGCTGCAGAGTCGCTTTTCAACCAAAACTTACGTGTCAGATATTGTATATAAGGAAACTCCGAAAAATTTGCATCTGTAAATGTAACGGCGGATTAATATTAACGGATATTGCCACGAAGAGCAAAGACACGATTTTTTCGATTATGAGTGACGCGTTTGTTATTTATGCTCTTGGTTATGTTTTGTTGTTTATTGTTTTATTATTGATTTATAATCTTATGAATTAAACTTACAATTTAACTAGCAAATTAAATAAATCTATACAAATACTTAAATTGACTTAAATTGTTATACTAACAGGATTGATACGTAATCAACATATTGTTTGTTTAAAGAAGATTACTAATATAAATGTGAAAAGCCGATTTAATAAACAATTTTTAATACATTTAAATACTGCTACAAATGAAAACCAATAACTTGACAATGATGCAGTTTCAGGACTAACAAATACATTTTAAAAGAAATGTATAAATATTTTAAGCGAATAAGTGATCAATCTTTTGCTCAGTTATATAAGATTTATGCCACAACAATGGTATTCCCTTTCTATTCAGAGCGGGCATTAAAACTTTTTAGCTTTTTGTGCAGATGTTTGGACTCTGTTAAACTCGAGGACAGGCAGAATTCCAAAGCAAGCAAACCAAATGGCGCAGGTTAAATAACAGCATTATATATATATATATATATAAGTATATATTTTTTTTTTGTAAGAATATAATAATATTTGCACAGAGCTAGGGAGGATCACAAAGAGCGAGAGAGAGGGGAGTGAATGAGCTGCATTGTTGCCTTGGTCACAAATCTGAGGACATTGTAAGTGCAAGTATTGTAAATAATTTAAAGTTTGCTACAAGGCGTCCACTGCCAAAACATGCAGACCATTTTGGTTGGCACTGAGGCAGCTGCTATTGTTGTTCTTCTCTCTTGTTGTTGCTTCTGTACTTGGTATCATTTGGCAAGTTTTGCGTTCAACTTTTGCCTCGACAAGTTGTCGGCCAGACTTTTGCACACTGCAAGCATGTGGGAAATATATTCAGCCGAACCAAGCAACATCACAAAAAGAAAAGCCAAGTAAAATGAAAAATACTTGTGGCTTTCAAGTAAAGGAAAACGAAAAAGAAAAAAATAGCAAATCTGTTGTCCCAACCAATTTCATATGCCAACCTGTCTACCTAAATTTCAGAAAAATATTTCAGATTTGACACACTGAAAGCTCAAGTGTGGTCACAACAAAAGTAGCTCGAAAGAATAGCTAAAAATATGCATTACTGAATAAATAAATACTTAAAATTGAAACCAGATGGAATGAGTATGCTTCAGATGAATGAAACTGCATCTAATGGAGTAAGTTTAGTTTTTGAAGTACTTAATTGATCGTAGGAAATAGCCATCTTATTTTTTTTTTATAAAAAATAAATTATATATTTAAAGTCAAATAATGTTTTTTCTCAAAATTTACAATAATATTTGCAAAAGATTTGAAGTTTTTGAAGTCAAGCTTAGAAAGCAATATAAGCAGCAACTATCAATTGTATTCATATTTAAATTTGCGTTTAAATCATTTGCAAGAATAAATTTGAATGTAACTAAATTTGATGCTGCTCATTATAAAACACCCAATGGAGATTTCCCACACTTTCTCCCTCCCCATTTCCCCCTCCAACTTTCTTGCTCTCATTCACTTCGCGAAAATGATTTGCTAGCGCTCATCGTCGCTGGATTTGCGAAGCACTTGAAAGCATTTTACGCTTACGTTAACAGTTTTTATAGCCCGAGCAGCAATAAGCATATTGGTTTGTGGCTGTAATGAGCTACAGCATCAGCCAACACCCGTCGCTCCTCTTTCTCCGGCTCCTCCTTTACCATTACAAAAGATGGCAAAGCAAATTCACAGCCATTTTTTTTACATATACATATATATTTTTTAGCGTTGTCTCTTGGCGCCTTTGTAAAGTTTTATGTTTGCTTAAGCAATTTGATTGCGAGGCGTAGCCAAGACTGATAGACCAACAGAGACAGAGAGAAATTGAGAGCGGAAACTAAAGAGAGAGAGAGAGAGTGTGGGAGAGAGAGGGGGAGAGCGAGACACTTCCGTGACGAGTCATAAAAATCGTATCATTACAGCAATAAAACTGGGATTTCTGTTTATTTGCTGGATTGCCAACATTGCTTGTTGCTTGGCTTAGAGTAAAATTTAAATAAATTTAATTATGTTTGTGCTCTGCGGGAGGCTAAGGAGTGGGAGGAGTGGTGGGGGCTTGGCTGTTAAAAAGATTAAAGGCCCAACAAATGAAATTTGTAGATGCCATAGATAGCGCCAGAACCAGAACACCAGGAACTGAAACATGTTTGGTTTTTGATTCGATTGGTTTGCGGGCTTTACAGTTTAAATGCAGCCAACTTTCGCTTGCGTGCAACGTATCTTGCTGATTTTTCATTTCGCACATGTGACTAGCGCTCTGAATTTGCAACGGAGGGCTGAGCAGTGGTTGAGTGGGTGAGGTGGGAGGTAGGAATATTGGGTCTGGGCTTCAAAGTGCAAACAATTTCGATGTTGATATGTGCAAATTGATTTCAACCGTTTGAAATGTGAACTTATACACATATACACATATATATACACACACATACTCACGTACACACTCTCAAATTTAGCAATAGGATTACCAACTCAGGCAATCGTGCAATTTATATGGAAATTAATACTAACATTTTTACTATAACGCAAAAAAAGAAAGAAAAAAAAATGTTAAAAGTATAAAAGAATTGAATTGATTTTATAAAAAAAATATATTCAGAAAACGTTTTGCCTCTCAGTGGCGTAGTTTAATAACTAGAAAAGTGTTTCGATTAGATGTGGCAAGTGTCATGTGGAACAAGGTTATTGCTGTCCAACAACTCGTACCCAATTGCTTATCTTCTTTTTTAATAAAACACATGTATGCAACCCAGAAAAACAACTCGATTTCGACAATACTTTCGCTGACATCTCTATGGTGCGTACCCCCCTCTCGCAACTCTCTTTTACAATGACGCGCCTCTGCTTTCTGCAACATTGTTAAATTATAGCTATAACTTTTGGCCTTGTTTCCAATATGCCCAAATGCTCATAAAAATTGACCCCGTGTGGCTAGGCACAGTGGGGTTTGTCGGGGAGGGGTGAGTGCGGAAACAAGCGAAGGCATATAAAATCAGCATATGCTCAGCGCCATAAAGTATGCAGCTGTTTTTTATGGCCCTAACCCTAGTTCCAGAAAGTTGGGCCTGCGAATGTTCGGCCTGGCAATTTATGCGCGCCACCCCCTTCCTTCCCTCCTTCCCCTTGCTCGACGTAACCCCAAACAAGGTTTTCCTATTTCATCTGTACGAGTTTTTAATAAGTGCAAAGTGCGGGCGAAAGTTGTGCAAAAATTTCAATATTTTCGGGTTGTATGAAGAAGAAGCTTATGGCTGCATATAGTCAAGTGGCGTGGTAGAGAAGTGGGTGTGGTGAGGTGGGGAAATGGTTAAGAGATTGCTGTTGCTCCTGCTGCTAAGCTGTTGGATCTACGGGCAGGCAATGTATGTTGAGGACAAATCATTTGCTAACAAGACCCAAGCTACGAAAAAGAGATATGGATGAAATGAAGCAGGAAGAATATCCATTTTTCGGGGGGCGGACGATGTAGGCGATAGAGGGAATGACCCCAACTCAATCCTCACAGCCGTCCCGTTGACTGACAGCTGCAATTCACCTGTCAGCATCAGCAGCACATTTCATTTCACTGAATTGCATTGAAATAGGATGCTAAATTTAACGATTCATTGCATTTGCTGCTACCCAACACTCTGGCCCCAACAAATTGCAACTCTGCTCAAGTCGTGTAGCGCCGCACCATGTCCCGCCCCACCAAGCCCTGCCTCGCAACGTCGCATCTTCATCGTGAGTCGCGTTGTGTATTTTTAATGCAGCAACTTTGGCATAGAATTGCTAAATCTGCTGAGTCTAAGAAACGGAAACGGAACGCCTCAAATGCTTCTGATACTGGGCTCTGGTTGGGTTTTCTGGAAGTCTGCAAATAAAATATAAAGTGCAGCAGAGTTTTACGCTTGGGTTTTTATAGCCATCCAAAGCTCCAGTTCGCGTATGCAACTAAATTTAATGTTACTTGAAAGAGTAATAAAAATGAACTTTACGCAAGTTGAGAACAAGCTGCGCTCTCGTTCCCTCGGGCCTGGAACAAAAGCCAGTGATTATATCGCCTGACGTCTGCAACTATGCAATGTAAAATTTTTAATTAAATTACACAACAAGCAACATGGCATTGAAAAGGACGTGCAGGGCAGCAGGAAACACTTGTCAGGTTTTGGGTCGAACACAAAGTGTCAACAAAATCCCATTAAACAATTCATCAAATCAGCAAATCGATGCGATGTCCCCCATCCAAAAACCTGACCCCCCCCCCCCCCCCCCCAACCTCCCATCTATATCACCCATCATCAGTAGCTAAATAAAATAATGGTGGAATAAAGTTTTTAGGCCCATCAAGGCGACAGGTTGGCGTTGCCCAGTCAGGCATATAAATGATGTGGGCCTCTACGGCAATCATTAATCAAAATTAAAAGTGTGACCAGTTGGTCGGGAATCTCTGAAGAAAATACTACCTCTCCATGGAAGCTAACTTTAACTTAAAAAGTAAGCTTATTAAGTTTAAAGCGCATATGCTTCTGTTGTTTAAAAATTCACCACATTTTCGGGCCCAATTTGTGCACAGCTGCGCTCCTGTTCTAATCGGTGACCCTTCAGCCGGAGCTAAATGAACCGATAAAAAGGTAAGCCATTAGGCCAAGCTTCGTCCTATTTTACAGATCTCTCAATCAGCTGTCAACTGTCGAGCATAACAAATGCCAATTTTAACCAACAGCAATCTGCAAGTCAATAAAGCCAGTCAAAAGAGCGTTTGAGGAATGGGATAAACGGTATACGTTTCATTTCGATTGTGAAATGTGGAATTTTACACACATATATATATATATATGTATGTATATATATCCATATATATATTACCATTAATTATACAAAAAGCAAGGGTTTGCATTGAATTTATAATGAAGAGTTGCCTCTTCCATTAAGCTATCAGAATAAATTAAGAATTATATTGAAAAAGAAAAAAAGCTTAAGTGCAAAAGATAGTAGCGAAAATTCCACATAATATAATACTCATGTTGTTGCAGGCATTCGATATGTCAGAGGCAAACGGAGCCATTGGCATAATCGATCGAAAGATGAGTTCATGAAAAGGCATCAAAAGCTTTTCATTTTATATTCTTCAAAATCGATTAGAAAATCTACTGACCCAGTTTGTAGATCACAAATGTAAAGTTTTCACAGCTCATCATCATCATCATTCCGAAGATAGCTGCAGGCAATATAAAATAAAAAAAAAACTGCTTTGGCCAGCTCAAAAATTGACTTGGCAAAGTCAGCGCAACAAGCGACCCGAAAATGAAGACACCAATATATATACACACACAAACACACACACACACACACACACATATATACATCAGCACACACACTCATAGTAACAATTCAGTGTTACACTAACTAACACAGTGACAACTATTTCTGACCGCTGCCAACACACAAAAATTTTACATGACATTTTAATATAATTAGTTTTTGCTTCAGGGCATAATGTAAAGTGCGGCCAAAAAATGTCAGCACGTGCGGTGTGTCCAAAATAAGGGGGAGGAGACGAAGGCGGTGGAGGTATGGTAATAGGTACTGTAGTTCAAGCTGCCTTAAGGACAGGAAAGTTGCGTCGACTGCGGCTGCTGCGGTGGGTGTGGAAGCTGGTTTAAGGTTCAGGGGTTGACATTGCGGCTGTTGGGGGTCTAAAACTATTTGAGTTTGCGGTCGGTTGGCAGCATTTTATAAGCCGCAGCATATTTTTGCACAAATTTCAGCCTCACGCCTGTTCTATTAAATGGGGATTTGCTATATACAGACACACACATAACACACGCACACAGATAGGCACACCTAGCAATCTATGTATATGTAACTTAATATTTGTGAGCATCTATCTATCTGTTTTTTACAGATACACGAACGAAGATGTCGTCAGGCAGAGCAGCACATTCATTATTTCTCTATGCGGGATTACTTAGTAAGCTGGGCTACGGCTTAAAATGCCGCAAACTTTATGAGACGCAACACACGTGCCTATCTCTTGCCCCCCAAAATCCCTCACAGCCCCAATCCACCTACTGCCCATCCTTTTGTGTGGTGTCCTTTCGACGAGGCCTTGTGCAATTTATGATTGCCCGTGTACTGAGATATCTTGTAGACAACCTGGCAATTTCATAAACTGTGCAGACACTTGCCAAATTGGCAAGAAACCGTTTGCTCCATTTCTCTCTCATCTATTCGTCGCTTTTGTTTTCGTCCTTTGCTTTCATTTTACGCACGTAAAGGCGCCGGTAAGCAGGCTTTGATATTTTATTGAGCTTGTCATAATATTTATGATATATATTTGATGCGTGTACCACAAACGTGATTTTCCCTCGGTCTCCCCTATTTCGCTAGCACTCTCTTTCGATCTGCGAGACAATGCATAAACTTTAGCCAACAGTCGGAAAAAACTTTTATTATTATTAGTATTACGAGGCCTGAGCTTTTATTAGTTTCAACTTTTGACAGAAATTATATTGAGTTTATACATATATACATATAATGATGACCATGGTGAAGCAGAGAAAAACTTTTAGCTTGCATCAAAGTTTCATTTTCTTTATCCTGTTGTTGTTTTTTTTTTTTTGCCGGGTGTTTTGTTTAATTTGTGCTATTTATAAGCTGGTAAATGCTTCCAGCAGTTGCTCACTTTCCGTCTAATGGTGAAAGGAAGAACTTGTCTAGCACTTGGATGCCAATGCCAATGGCAGCAACAGAAACAGCAACAAAAACTACACCAAAAACAACTACTACCAGCTACTACCAGCACAAAGGTAAAACAGGCAAGCATTTAAGTATTGCCAGGAGCAAAAACAATGCAAGAAACGGGTAACAGCCAACAGCTAACAGGTAAATGGAAAATGGTAACAGCTAACAAAGGTAGTCAGCAAGTGGGTGGCAAAAGTCCCTGGTAAACGGGTGGAGGGAAAGACTCAAAGTCGGATTTAAGTGCGCTTAATACACATACACACACACACACACACACACACAGACAACACCAACAAAATAGCAACAATGAGCTAAACTTTTGCAGATTTCAAGCAGTTGAAATCTATTGGCATTTCAGCTGCTCCAAATCCGCATTGTCATAGCTTGATAAATAGCTGAAATACTTACAGACTGTGTGGCAACACTCTAAAAAGGCATTCGAGAAAGCATTCGACGAATACTCTTTAGAAAACTGTGTAGAGGAGAATAGTGTTCAAGAATAGACAACTTTGCAAGCATCGTTTGAGAAAGTAACAACATTTTACGACTCAAAGCATACTTAACTATAAAAATGACGACAGAGTTGCCACTTTGTTATGCTTTGTGTTGACTTGAATAGTTTTAAGAAAATGTGTAAAATCTAACAACTTTGCACTTAACGATTAATTTATAGAAAATAATAAAAGCCAAGGCAGCCTTTATCGAAAGAAATCAACTTACGCATTTAAATACCAACATTGGTGAAAATTAAATAAACTATGCTCAGAGTACATAAGAAGTTAAGAACAAAAAATATTTATTAGAAAAAGAATATTCATTTTGATTGTGCATAAGATTCGCATACCAAACAAACGCTTTAGTTCATCGATTAAGTTATGCGGAATACGATGTGAGTGAGAAAGTTTCAGTAAATTCCACAACAACCGAAGACAAATCAATCCTGACAAAGAGCATGGTGAAACTTTCATCAAATCTGTGCTGAATGCACCTCAGTCCAAAAGTTGTTGGAATTAATATGTGAGCCGCTTCTATACCTCTTCTTTGTGAGACTAGCAGACAATCTCTCTCTCTCTCTTTCTCTCTCTGTCGCATTCTATTCAAACGTCTGCAAATCAAAAGCAAAGCAAAAATGTTTAGACGCTGTTTTTGCCGTCATAAAGTATGCAATGCCTCTTGCCTTTTGCCTTTGACTCCCAAGTAGGCTCTGTGTGAGAATACGTGAGGTGAGGGTAGGGGTGCGGAGGCGTGGCGACGTTTTGCTCTTTGTTTTATTGTTTCTCAAATCGCTGTTGCTGTCTGGAGCTTTGACTTTGTCTCTTTATTATTATGCATCAAGCGTCGTGTAGCGACCAGATTATAAAGGTCGTCGCTGCGAGCGTGAGTAGATGAGAGAGGTAGAGAGGATGGTTCGGTGTTTAAATAGAGTGGGGTTGGGGGAGGTGGAGGGATAAGAAGTCAAGACATTTGCACAACTTTGTCACGTGGCGCGGCACGCATTACTTTTAAAGATGAAAACAGTCGAGCGAATGAGTGGATGCGAGGGGCGAAGTGGAAGATATATTTTAGGTACATTTACAATTTGATAAATGTGCCCGAGTTGTGAGCCTATATTTTTCTGTATTTCTTGTCTGTGTGTGTGTGTGTGTGTTTTTCTGTGAGCTTATGGAAATGGGAGTCAGCATCGCAGGTTGTCCAGGAGACACATTCAGGACGCAGAAGTGAGTAAGTGCTTAGTGCTGCCAAAAAAGATTCCATCAATTTAGCCCGGGACAACTGTTGCAATGACAGCAATTATGAGGCAGGCGAACAACCATATAGCAGTACATAAAACCGAACAAAGAGCAACAGAGAGAGAGAGAGAGAGAGAGATAGAGAGAGAGAGGGCGAGATGGCGTAACAGGAAACATTAAAGCAAAGGCATTGAGCGAGTCGAGACGATTAAGACGATAATAACAAGTGACAAGTTTATTGCCCGAACACACACACACAAACACATACAGCCACGCACGCACATAAAGCCATTGGCCAGCCACAAAAACTCTTGCCGGACAGACAGCCAGACGAAAGCCTAAGCTTTTGTGGCCTGAAACCTAATGCGCCAACAGCAGCAGCAACAGAAGCGGCAACAGCAACAAAAGGGCAGTCAGAGGGCGGGGCATGCCCACATTATTGCCATGCGGGGCACACACAACATTTTGCCGCCTTAAAAGCCAGTTCCACTAATGCCAACAGCTGGCCACATAAATATCAGCACAGAAAGCGAGAGCGCGCAGGGGGTGGCAGATCATTCTGAGGGGGTTGGGGGTGGGGGCGTGAGTTGCACGCTGTCTATAAATGTTTTTGTTACCAAGTTGCCAGCGAGTGCGCGCTGCACTAAAACCACTAAGTAAGATAAGTGAGGTCAAGCAAAAGGGGTCATGTGCGCTCATTGTTAGGTATACGTAACTTTGAGCCAACTGAGACACACACACACACACAGACACACACAGGGGAAGGATAAGGGCAGCTGGCACATTGGGGGTTGGGGGAGAACTAGCAGTAAAGTAACAGTGACTGGACACCAGTGACACCCAGTGACAGATAGTAAAAAAACATTTGGCGGTTGCCGCTGCGGCAACCACACCAAAAAGTGGAAGTTATGCATCAAGTCAAATAATGACAGCCACAGATAGCAGCTGAAGCGAAAGTTAAAACAACTGAAACTCATTTAGTTGAAGCGAAAGTTGAAACTGTGCTGGATAACATCTGAAATTCAGTAAGCTGATTTCAAGAATTACATCTACTAGAACTTGTGGGACTCTTGATTAGATTCGTGATATGCTTGCCATCGAACTTGGATTATAAATTTGCCGAAGAAATGTTTCGGAAAATCGATTAGTCTGATACAGAGCTTTACACCATTGAAATATCCACATGTTCTACATCAAAAGTTTTCTAGCAACGATTTATTTAAAGCTTAATTTGTTTTTACATTATATTTTTATTGTATCACATTAAGCTGTTTTTATTTATTTATTTATTTTTTTTTTTTTGGCAGCTTTGGCTTATTTGTTGTTTTTATTGCTGTTGTTTGTCGGCAATAAATTAATTAGTTAAGCTTTGTCGTCATATTGCAGATCCATTAATTAAAACTAAGGCATATTCCAAAAGCCAGATTTACGTTCGGCATAGATAATGAAAAAACGAAAGTATATAGTCATTGTTTGGAGCTGTGGAAAAACTCTCTGGAAAGCCATGAGAAAGATTGGCAGTGGCAGCATTTTGTCAAAAAGTAAGTAGCGACCAGCATTTTTGGCCAATAAGGAAATTATTTTACATGATTCAGCATATCAAAAGGCAAAGCAATTATTGCCAAACTCGCGCTATCATTCCGAACAGATTCCAAATGGGGGAGGGGAGCGTGCAAGCGAAATGTTATCATGAGAAGACAAAATGGGTGAACTGATAGCACACAAACGTGGCTACAGTCCCATATCTGTAAGTCTGCGTATTGAGCAATGAGTCTTCATATGTAGGTACAATTAAGTAGCGAGGGCACTATTGTGAGATTTAGTCGATAGATATAGGAAGTAAACGAAATCCAAAATCATCGTTATCGCATCTTTAGCAACACTATTAAATCCCAGCTGAAGTCTTATTTCAAAATGAATCATACACACAAAACAATAAGCCAAATCGACTGGGAAAACTACATTGAAAGTTCGTAAATTGAAAAATGTTGTTTGCTAGCTGCACTAAAAGAAAATGTCAAGTCAAACTTCTAGCTACTAATGTTTTGAAAATCAACGGTAGAATCAAACAAAAAGTTGTATGCAAATCGACTTTTACGAATGTAATATATATATATGTAATATACATGTATTTGAGATGTATGTGTGTGTCCCAGTAGATGTGCGAGCATGTGTGTGTGGTTCAATATCAGTAGATTGATGTTAAATTGATGCCATGCCGAGTGGGTTATTGTTTGGCCCGCATATAAACAACCAAAACAGAAGCAAAAAGCTCAAATAAAAAAAAAAAAATCGAGTCAAAGGAAAAGAAAATTTCAATAATGCTTAAGCATTTTATGTTTTCAGACTTGAGAGATGAGGGCAACAGGCAGTAAGTCAGCAGCAAAAGGAAGTTGAGAGGCCACTTCAGCCAATTTATGGCATATGTTACCAAGACACACAGGCACATACACACACGCACACCCCAACAACGGTGCCCGCATATGTAAATGCTAAAATAATACGAGTGCGTATGGCATAAAAATTGATATGCCAACGTTTTTCATGTGTGAGTAATTCACAAGTAAAATTTATAAAGTTTTTAAATAAAATATAATATATCGTTAAGATGCTGTTATGTTGAAACTCTAACTCTGTGTACACCCTGTAATTGAAACTTTATATCTTAATTTAATGAATTTTATTCAGTAAATATAAAAATCTATTTACTCTATTTTTGGCATCTTTAATTACATATTAATATTTGGAATACACAAATATTTACAGATTTGACTTGCAAAGTTTTTTGTTCTTTTAAAGGTTTACAATTTTCAAAGAATACATGTTGTTCCAAATTTGGTTACATTTTAATTGTAGAAGATTTTTGTTGCTCTAATAATATTATCTATGCCAACTTTGACTTTAGGATAAATGTCAATTATTTACAGATTTTACTAGCGGTGTTTGTACACAAATGTTGTAGATGTCTCTTTCACAAATAATATTTCCCTTGCCAACATTAACTACAGGGTATATTTCTACAGCAACTATGTGCTAAAATAATGTCGCACAATAAATTGAACTTTTCATAAATTTTGCAGCTGAAATTGGCAAGGGTCGTCGTCGTCTTCGTTCCGTTGCTGTAGAGCCCACAGCCTGACATTGTCAGCGACTTTGCCAGTGTCTTTCTTCTGCACTCCCCTCCCAGCTCTCACCCTTGCATCAAAGTGCTCGATAGCAGCAGCTCAGAATTTATGGTTGGCAGCTTTTAGGCTTTGTTTTGCTGCTTATTATTGTTATTGGCACCAACAGTGACATATTAGGAGCGCCTCCTCCACGCCTGTCGGAGCTCATTTGTTGGTCATGGCCAACATGGACAACGACAGAACTCAAGCTTCGCCCCATCCCTCCTCCATCTCATATCCAGGCATCCCCTCTGCTTATATAGAGATTCAGTGGCGTTTTTGGTCGTTGCGTATGCCGGATTATTAATATTAGAAAACGGAAATATATATTTTCTACTGACCGGCTGCTGTTTTCGATTATTGTCCTGGCCAGCTTGGTCCTCTGTTCTCAGTTCTGTTCTGTTCTGTTCTGTCCTTTTTGCCGTAAATTGTTATTGACAACGGAAGCAGCAGTGCGGCACAAATTGGGCGTTGAATTTGCGGCTTGGTTTTTCGTTTAGCTGCCAAAGCTTTTCTTTTCTTTTCTCTAACAAGATTTTTTTTTGTTCGCTTTTTTTTTTACTTTGTTATGTGCGGCCGTCCATTTGTTGTGGTTATTATTATGGTTGATTTAGTGGCCACAAATTGAATGAATTGTCTTACTTAACCGAAATAAGCAATACTCGATTTATATACAGGCATATATATATATCTCAACGCACATACATATATAGAAGTTTAAATTCAATAATGCCTAAGTGCGTGCTCAAATCAGATTAAAAGACGACGGCGGCAACTGCGGAACTGACAGGACCTGAATTGAATTAATTAATGTCAGTTGAGCAGCACGAATAGCAGAAAGATCAGCAGCTGCAGCAGTAGGAAGAGAGGGGGAGAACGAGCGATATAAATGTGGGGGGAAGCGAAATGAACTTGTCCTCTGAAGCGGCGACATGGTGTACGAAATATTAAAATAAAGTTGTAATTAAACGCATCGCATAACTTGCAGAATGCCAGCACAAAACCCCCCACCCCACCACATGTGGCGAGAAAACTGGAAACTCGCAGTAAACTTGAGCAACAGTTGAATAGATGAAAATCACTTAAAAGATGCGACGTTGACTGCCACACGGCTGATGTGTGAGTGAATGTGTGTCTGTGTGTGTGTGAAAAAATATGTGAATACAACACACAACTTTGACAATTAGAAAATTAAAATTACACCGACAGAAAGTGAGGGGCAAGTGAACAATGCAATGGAGCTAAGATTTTTAAAATATAATTTGGATTAAATGACAATAAATTCAATTTAAACTGTAATTTAATTTTGCAATTTTGGTAATTTAAATTTATTTACTGTAGCAAGTATTTTGCAATTATTTGCAGTGTACATCCACAAAATAAATAAATTTATCGCAGCAACTGTGACACAATGGCTATAATTTTGTTGTGCTTGCAGAGACAGAGATAGAGGCAGATGGAGGGGGGAAGAGACATACTCGTCACAAGCTGCTGGCTGGCAATTTGCAGCCACTGTCGCCACCATTACGACCACCACCACCACAACAGCAGCAGCAGCACCTCCACCACCTCTTACAGTGGCGTCTGTCTTTGGCGCCAGCTGTATGGCCCCGAATATAGTCGCACCGCAGAGACACCAAAAACCCAAAATGAGAAACGCAGTCAATAGGTGCGAGGGGGGGACAGAGAAAGAGAGAGACATAGGGAGGAAGGGACAGAGAGAGAGAGAGAGAGAGAGAGAGTTCGCTTGCTCTCTCACAGGCATATTAAAATATTTAATTACCATGTAAACTTACGACTTTTGTTTTTGTTATTGTTTTAATTGTGACAACAACTGTCATAATAATGAATATGATGATGTTCTGCCTGACAAGAGGGAGTGGCGTTGTGGTGTGGGATGCGGAGGCAACCATACAAGTGCTCTACCACAAGCAAACGCAATATGCGTCGGGTGGCCCGGAAAAGTATGCTACATGCGGCAAAGTTTGAAATGGATGCCAACCAAAGCTTTATTACATTTGTACAAACAGTGTGTACGTGTATGTGTGTGCTTGTGTGTTTGTGTGCATGTATATGTTAGTGTGTATGTGTGTGTGTGTGTGTGTTTTTGGCGGTTTCCTTAGAATTTGTCTGGCACTTTGGCGCCTTGCATGTTATTTGAATTTTAATTGCAGTCTTTTCATTGCATACATTTGTGCCTGAGATTTGTTTTATTGGCTTTGTCTCCGTATCTGTCTTCTAGCCAACCAAAGCAACACCTGTACCCCAACCCCAACCCCTCTCACCACCACGCTTACTTCCAGCATTGCGCTGCTGTTCATGCTATTTAATTAAAAATGCTTGTCTTGAACGACTGCAGGTGTGTCGTCGCAGTTGCTCGCTCCTGTTTGCTCATTGGAACTAATTAGTTTTATTTAGCTCCACTTATTGACTCGCGCGCTCATTGCCCAGTCTCGACAAACAATTTCAATTGACATTGTCAGGACATCACTCCACCCGCTCCCTTCGACTGGACACCCCTGTCCTTATGAAAATGGTACTTAGTATGCAGCACACAATACGCATAAAACATTAATAAAGCTTGTTGTCCTTTTTGGCTGACTGCGTTGCGCTCGTGCTCGCTTTTCGTTTTCGTTCTCATCTCTTAAGTCGTCTAAGTTTAGGTCCTTGTCATTACCAAGCATCGTCCTGAAGCCTGGCCCGGCATATGCTTAGCATAATTTTCGGCCTATTTCTTCGTACGCATGGACTAAAGCAACTCACTCTGATTTCTGCAGACAGCTTTAAGCGCTTGACTTGGTTAAAAATATATCAAGCCAACTAGACACCCTGGACGCTATGAAAATATTGTTGAATAACTTGGATATTTACTAAAAGAGAGTTATGACATAAATATAAATTATAAATAATTCTAATTAAATGTTAATCGCTTCATATATTATTGCTTGTGTCTTTGATTATTTTCTAATACCACTGTTATACGATAAATAATATATATTGAACAATTTATTACTCATTGTAGGACCAGTTTCTGAATGGTTGTCCTTTTCAAAATATATATAGATTGCTTGTCGGTGCTTCTAGCCTATGCTTTGCAGAGCAGCTCATAGTAGTCAGTTAGTCATATCAACTTTGTATTTAAAAATGCACAGTGGAGTACTCAAATGGTTTTAATAAATATAGTAATAAAAAATAAAGTGAATTTTATAAGCCATATAATGTCTTACTCTGCCTATTATGGCACATTTCGAACATTGAGTGACCGCTTTAAAAGGAACAGGGTATGAAAAGTTATTGGGCAAGTTGAAAACGTTTAAGGTTTTAAATTATGAAGTGAGCTGGCCACATGGACCACTCGGACTCGCAAGCGGGGCCCAGGGCCACGGTTCATATCATAATTCAGTCATATAAAATTTGTCTAGCGTAAAATTAGAAACGCCCCAATAACAACAACAAACAACAGCTAAGAAGAGCCCGCAACAGACGCTTTTGTAATTAAAATTGGAGAGTATAAAAAAAAGTTGAATAAAAATGAACACAGCAGCAGCAGCAGCAGCAGCAGAAGAAAATCACAGGCATCCATTGATATGCTGATGAGCGTAGCTGTTTTCCCAGTTCTGCTGATGCTTGACATTGAAGTGACTGCGTGAGTGGCTCAGGAAATTGTGTGAGTCGGTGTGAGTGTGTGTGTCTGTGTGGGTTTGTAGTAGGATGTAGTGTGAGTAGGATGTATGTTGGTGCGTTGAGGATCCGCAGCAAGTCACCAAGTTGTTTACATAAAAATTTAAAGGCAAACACTCGGTGATTTTTATGCTTATCAAAAGCGTAAATTGAAAATGACGCTCGGCAAAAATCTACCCTTAAACAGGTCTCCCATCAAATGTTGCACACTGGTTTGAAAATGCAGCTGAATTGCGTAACTTTCCCTTATCTTTTTATTATAATTTTGTAAAGTGAATTTTAATTGAAAATAAAATATTGATTTTTTGCTAGAGGGTATTTGACAATCAAAGAGCCTTTAATATACCAAAATCCATTATTGTTCAGAATATTCCATTAATTTTACTTGGTTAGTTTTTGGTACTTGTTTCACGTGCTAAATTTGCTTGCCCAAGCAAAAACTTGAAATGAAAATCAATCGGAAAATAAACAAAGCCAAGCCAAATCTCAATTTGATGACAAAAATTGTTGTTTCTCTGTCTCTGGGTAATTGAAAATGCAGCTTCAGCTTCAAAGATCCCCGACTGGTTTCGATTTATAACCCATGTCAAGTTGGCATTTCTCAATCAGTTGCAGCCCACTGTGCGCCTTTTATTAAATTTCGCAAATAAACAAATGTGTACACAAACACACACACACACATATGTGCATGTGTATTTACTGTGTGTGTGTACGTGTGAGTGTGCGTTGATTTTCAATCGAAGCTGGGCCAAATTTCCTTGCCTTTTTCTTTTGGCTAACAAAAAACTTGTTTGCCAACTTTGCGGTTTTTGAGGTTGACATGTTGGCTGTTGATGTGACCCAAACAAGTTGAGCAGCAGCTGATGCTTGATTATGATGATGGGGCTATCCCCTAACGGGCAGCATGCCACCCGACAGGGGGGGGGGGGATTCGTATGTATGGGCTTAACAAATTGAGCGAACCTGACGTTACAAATTTGCGCCAGAAAGCTGTCGAAAAGTTTCTGCTTAGCTTTTCATTTCCACTTTTGATTCGTGTGTTCAGCTCAGAATAGTTGTGTTTGTGT
This sequence comes from Drosophila setosimentum, assembly GCA_035043505.1. NCBI lineage: Eukaryota > Metazoa > Arthropoda > Insecta > Diptera > Drosophilidae > Drosophila > Drosophila setosimentum. The sequence goes on from JAWNMY010000007.1 coordinate 4,018,597, forward strand.
GTGTGTGTATTTTGTATTTTTGTTTGTTTGTGAAAGAGGCAAAGGATATGCATTTCCTGCCGTGTAATTACCTGGTGATGGGCAACAAACAAGCCGTCGACTGCGAGCCGTCATCAATTCAAGCGGCGCTCTAATTAAAGATACGAATCAAAACATGCAAACGGCGCAAACGGACAACGAACTCAACACAAAAGACTTAGCAGCTAGCTGAGTTCTGTGTATGTGTAGCTGTTGAGTGGTAGGTGTAATTGATTTGCCGGTAATATGTCTTCCATTGTTGTTGTTATTGTTGTTTGCTGTTAGCTGTTTGCCTAGCTACAGAGCCCTAGGCAAATTTAATAAATATGAAAAACATCAAATTATTTCAAATGCTCCAGTGCTTGTCTGTTTGTCTGTCTGTCTGTCTGGCCGTCTGACAAACGCTCGCCGCGCACGAGAAAATATGCTTGGGTTGCGGGAGGGAGGGGCGTCGTTTGCTTGCTGCATAATTTTGCAATTGCTTTACAACAAATCGCAGTTGATTGTTTTACGTTCCAGTACATACATAACGGTAGTCAGGGGAGGACTTGGTGGGGAGTTTGGGGGCGCGGGCGAGCGCCAAGTTAGACGGGTCCAAAAGAGCCTTAAAATATGCAACGAAACTTTGCTCAAAGCATAAAATCAACTCTCAGCGCCAGCAATGCCACTTGCCACTGCCAATGGAGCTGCTACTACTGCTGCTTCTGCTGCTGCAAATAGGAAATCACAGCAACAACAACTGAAACGGAAATGCAAGGCATTCTTATGCATATCCTCTAAACAACTGCGCACAGAGGCAAACGAACAGCCACGCAAACAAACAACAAGCAGCCAGGACTCGACTCGCATTCAGGACTCGAGACTCGTTTGGGGAATTGTGTTGCTGCTACTGCTGCTGCCACTGCTGCTGCTGCTGCCACTGCTGTTGCTGCTGAAGCAAAAGGAATTTTTTCATACGCAAATTAAATCCACATCCCGTTGTGTACTTGGTCTCAGCTATGTCTACACTCTTCCCCCCCCCCCCCCCCCACACACACACACACATACAGAGGCAAGCTGAATGCCTTGGCAAATATTCGCTAGATAATAATAAACTAAACAAAAAGTGCGGTAAGCATTAAGACTGCCTAAAATCAAATTGCACATCAAAAATGTTCAGCTACGCGCGGCATACCAAAGTGGGGGCAACATCGAGCGAGGACGTTGGTGGCACGTTAAAATATATTTTGTGTGCTTGTGGCAAATCAATGACATGTAAAAACTCTAATTAAACGCACGTTTCTAGCGCTCAAGTTTCCGCATAGCAGACCATTAAATGAATGCCCACACAAATAACACAGTTACGTTTATACACATTTTACGTATACGTTTAGATAGCACACTTTCTTGCAGTAATTGGTTTAGGGGCAAATGTGGCAAATGCGAGTTGCTGAAACCCACAGGTAATTGAAGGCTTCCTTTGGCCTATGATATATTACCATAGCGGCTATATAAGTGCTGTGTAGAATCGGATCCACGCTGTAATTGAGCATAGACTTGCCTAGCTAACAGCCTAACAGCCTATAAGTTATAGCGCGCAAATTTGAATTAGGGTACAGAAACATTTTGAATACTGTATTACAGACCTTACAGAAATATTTAAGCCATTTATATAAATATTTAGATCTTGCATAAGTTTTATCAAAGTGAAATGTTTGATGTTAACTAATCCGACTAGAAATGCCATTCCATCATAATATATTATTATTGCCCCGCCTAATTTTTTTTTAAATTTTTTCATAAATAAACTAAGATTACTTTGAGTTCCAGCAAGTTGAATATCACATTCCTGACAGCTGCACACAAACATCAACCTTTGACGCAGACATATCCCAGCCTTCTTAACCTATTGTTCTGCCCAATTTCATGGACTTCATATTAACTCAACTCTTTAGCCAGTACAACAAATTTGTAGCAAAATTTATCATCATTAACTACTTACACCACGCCATCCCCAACAAAATATTATACATAGTTAGAATTTGGCAAAAAAAAAAAGAAGGGAAATAAATAAAAGGCACCTACAAGCCATTAACCACAACAACTCAGTTAGTGTGTTGTTTTGTTGTGTTGCCAACTTAACTGGCTGACTAACTAGCCAACAGTTAGCCCCTTCGGCTTAAACCCCCTACCCCCACACCATAAGACTTCATATGGTAGACCTAGTCCAAAATTCAAATTATATTGTTTTTGTATTTATGGCATGTGTTTTGTGCGACTGAGCGTAGAATTTCTTTGTTACTATTTTTTTTTACAGCTTTTTAACATGTAAATTCGATTTTTAGTGTGTACTGCAACACACACTTAAGCCCCAGCACACACACACACACACACACACCTTAATTAAATTTCTAATTATTGTAATTAACCACATTAATATGACCTCATGCGCACCCTAATTTGCTAAAATTCCTAGCCAAACACCAACGGTCGCCCCCCTTGCCGCAGCTCCCCCGAGCAACGCCTGCCGCCGACGCGGCGTAAAATTGTGTAGAAAATTGTCGGTAAACATTTTTACAGTTTATTTGCAAAGCGTGGCGGCCGCGACGTAGACGACGCCCAGTCAACCACCCTCTCCCACAACCTCATCTTCATCCAGCCTTCCTATTGTCTTACCCCAATCCTCCCCACCACTGTTAAACAGTTGGAAGCTTTGGCATTATGTGGTCCGTTCTTGTTGCCTTTTATTGTAGGACCTCGGCATTGTTCATGATATAATATCCTAGCTTCGAGTGTGCATGGGGTATGCATTTTATATTCAAAAACTTACTGATTTAGTTTCATTTCAAACAGTTCATATTGATACTTAAAACTATCTATACATTAAATAAAAAAAAGCAACCAAGCTAAGTTGGTCTTTGAAATTTACAACGAGGCTTTAGATTTGACAAAATGTTATTTTCATTTTGAATTGAATTTGCAGGGTATCTTTATGACTCGATGGGAGTTGCTAATTTTCATATTCTAACTTATTTCTGATTGTTGTTGTTATTGTTGTTGGCTAGCTGCTGGCCAGCGGTTGGCCTTAATGAGGTCATGTGTGTGTTGGTTGTGCGACGTCGGTGATTATGATGGCATGAAATTAACATTTAATTTGAGCTGAACTGGCGCGCCACCTAGCAATGACTGTGTGTACGTAACTTATATATGTATGTGTGTGTGTGTGTGTGTGTGTGTGTGTGATTTTGTGTGTATTTTTGGCTAATTTATGCCGCCTGGCCCATAGACATCTGAATGTGGCATCATTAGAGGCAACTTTGTGGCCCAGGACGCGCTCCATTGGACAATGGCATGTTATTTATGTTTGTCTTAGCAGCTGCTTGCGAGGATTGTTCCCACAGTCCTCAGTTATTCGTCGTGCCCCTCTACAGCGATTTTGTTGGGGCAACAAGTATGGCGACCAACCAGTTAAAAGTTTTGCGGCCAAAAAGTTTTGCTTGTGTGCGTTTAAGCAGCGACCAGACCAGAAAACCAGATCCCAGCCACCAAGTTGTCCAAAAATACAAATATTCGCTTTCTCTCTCCATCTCTAGGTTCCCGCTTGCTCTATGGCTATCTCTATCTCCAGGGAAAAGGGCCAGCAAAAGTTTGTTTGGCTTATCAATGTTTCCACAATATTTTTACCTCAGCACACAGCCTGCTATTGAACAGACGCCTCAGAAAAAATGCAACCACGAAAAATGATTGCAAAATACTGAGAAATGGCCAGAATCGAGTTAATGTCAGAGGCAAAAATCTACTTCTAGGAATTCCTTTATTTCTCTAACTCTCTTTCACATTCCTTTGCAGCCATTACCTAAAATTCATTTCATAATATGCCCGTCATTATTTTTTAATGAGGCTTAAGCAGCGTATAACATTTCAAAGCAAGCCGACCGCCTGGGACCAAAATACAAAATAATAAAAATGTGCGCACATTAAATATTAATTTCCACTTCGAATGATAAGAGAGAGTAGCTATATGAGCTCTACGAGGCAAGTAAATAATCTAGAAACTTGCCAGCGCTGCTGTCAAAGGTCATTAAGTGAACACTTTGTTACACTTCAAAAGAACTGAAACATTTTTAAAGTGCTTTTTAAAAAGTTTTAATGTTCCGGTTTTAGCATTAAAGTAATAAAAAAAAGAGAATATTTTAAGAAACATTTAAACATACTTAAATTGATCAGATTTTCAATAAATCTTCAGGATCGACAGACAATAATCATTATCATCACCCAAGATGCTAAGCCAAGCTCGAATTCTTGTAATACTGCATGTGCCCAAAATTGATCATCCTTGGGTAACAAAACGTTTCCGTTAACACTTCACGGTTTAGCACACTTGAGCTTAACCATTTGTAGCGCCCTTTTTTCATCCTTGACCCAAGCTACACTTCAGTTTCTTCGCCCAGAAACAACAGCAAATAGTGTCAAGCATATCTTAAACCCAAAAAAAAAAATAAAACAGAATAGGGTAAAAAGTTAAAAGAAAAAAAAAATAGACAGAATGAGAAGAAATCGAAAAGCGGTAGACAAATTCCATGAACAAAATGAAATGTCAACAGTAAATTTACCTTACACTTTGGCTATTGTCATTTGTTGTTTGGTTGTTGGTTTTTGGGCTGATTATTTTCTTTTCTAATGCGCCGAAAGCTCATTTTTCTTATTTGGGTAAAAATTCTCTTAATGGGATTTACAAAAAGTGAAATGTCTATAGAGGGTTCACCAGAATTGGGCACAACTCTCGCTTTGTGTGTCTGTGTAAAATGGCGCATAAATATGTTGAAAATGGACTTGAGAATTTATTTACATAAAAAAGGATTTTACAAATGGAGCAGAACGTAACAATATAGCATATACAGAGAGCCAGTGATTTGTTGTCGTTGTTGTTGTTGCTGTTGTTGTTGCCTTTGTCATTATTATAAGCGGCTGAGCGATCCCTTTTTTTTATATTTTCTTTACTTCCTACAGGCAAGGTTGCCTGGTGACAGCTAATGCGGGTTGAGGGGTTATAATGTTATTGAGAGCTCAGTCTTTTATCTGCTACACACATTGGGCCGGGCCAATGACCATAAATCTGTAGACAGCCAACTAGAAATTTTGTTATTGTTGGACTAACAACATTTGGTGACACTCAATTGAAATGCTACTCAGTTTTTGCACGTTTGCTAAACTTCATTTAAAATTACTGTTGCCGTCGAGGAGTGAGTGGCGGTTGGCGGTTGGATGTTGGGTGTTGGCGAAGTTGAGGGCGGACCTGAGCAAAAGGAATAGAAGCGAGTAGCTGCAGAGACAAAGTCGCGCTCACTAAGCAGCAAATCCTTTCATCCGATTTAAGTAAATGCAAACAAAATAAGTAAATAGCAAGAAGCAACAGCTTCGCTCTCTAACCCTTGAAACAAGCAAGCCCCTCTGAGAACTTAACGCCTTGCAGCCGCTTCCACTTTCCACGTACCCCCCTCCTTTCTCTGTCCTAGCAGCCCTTTCACACTTTTGACAGGCCCCTCGACAGATACTTGTTAAAACTTTAAGTCTGTTTTACTTAACTTGGCTCCTTTACTTGACAGTTGTAACTGTTTCTGCTTTGCTTTGCTTTCAGCTCGCTGTCTGTATTTCTCTTTCATTCATTCGCTCTCTCTCTCGCTCTCTTTATCTATCTCGCTCGATAAGTTTGTTAATTTTTAAATGTATTGATGTTCAAGCCTTAAAGCCTTTATCATATTTGACTTGACTTTGTATATTCTTGCGATGTGTTTTTTGTTTTTGTTGTGCGGGACCAGTTGACTTGCTCTACTTTCTCTTCTATAACTCTCTCTCTCTCTCTCCCTCCTTTTCTTATCTCTATCTGTCTCTCTCGCTGATGCTGTCCCTAATAAGCTGACAAGGCCGATAATTAGTCAACTTGTCTAGGCAATTTTGCTATTGGCACTTAGCTTAAGCGATGATGTTTCAGTTTTTTAATTGAAAGTCAATTTTTTTTAATTAACCTCTTGTTTTATTACTGATAATTGCTAACTTTAAAATTGTGTTTTAGTATATGATATTGATGTTAAGATTGTATGATCCATTTCAAATTTCCAGACTCGGTAACTGACTCTATTCAACTATCATAAGTCTAATAATTTTAAAACAAATTGGCAGCAAATGGAGCACAAACACACAAACACACACACACACACATACACACACACTCGTAAGCTTAACCACAATAATTACTCAACTCTAAGTGCTCTTAAAGTGGCCGCATTATTAAATGCTTAAAGCGCACACAGAGGAGTGGCTACTAAACTCAAATGAACTCAACTCAAACTCAGCATCCACACACTTGAAAAAGTTTCCATGGTCTATGCGATATTTTGCGTAGCTCGGCATAATTTTAAATTAGTGCACTCAATGGCAATGGTTTTCAGGTTTTGCTGGTTTTCTAGTTTTGCAGGTTATTCGACATATATTTACATAGGCAGTGCACGGAGCTGTCTGGTCAAAAATGCAAAAATGCTTCGGACGGGGGTCGGGGAGCAGTACAACAACTATTTCTCTGGCTGCAGAGGAGCCACAACATCAATTTCTGCAAATGCAGCTCGAAACTAGCAGAAAATGTTTCAGCTGATTGTGCTCAACGAGAAGATACCCTGTAGCTTGCATTGCTTTTACTAATTTTGAGATACTATCAGAATTCTGAGTTGATAAGCAAGCCACACATTGGACGAACTTAAGGTATTGACCTTGATTTTACGTAAACTATAAATAATCATATCTTAATCTCTAGATAAGCGCTAAGCCGGAATTATTATATGTTTTTGGGTCAGAAATATTTCATTTAAGATACCCAATTTTCGTTACGGGGTATACAAATTCATAGCGAGTATAGTGCGATGATGTTGGCGGGGAAAATGGGACACGGAGCAGCTGCTGTATGCAACGGGATGCGTGTTTTGCGGCTTAACAGCAACTGCAACGGTCAGCGAAGGCAAGCATGGCTAACAGTGGATGCAGGGCATAGAGGGGGAAGGGTAGAGGGGACGGTGGATTGGGGAATTGCAGTTGGTCGGCCAGCTATAAGCAACCAGCATTAAACTGCTGCATAAGCTGAGGCACACGCACGCCTCACTGCATAATATGGCAAAACGTTGCAAAAATGCTGGAAAAATTCTGTCTGCGAAAAAAAAAGGTGCTGCTACCAGAGCTAAAAATGTTGAATTGCTTTGACATTTAAACATTGTAGTCGCAATCTGCTGTGTCGCCAGGTCGTCAACTTTTGCGTCGCTGCTAAAGCTGCCCCTGAAATGGCGAGGGCGTAAAATTGCCGTAACATGACAGCGAACAACTTGGCGCAGGTAACTCAAAATGCGCTGCGAACACGCAAACCCTACGCGCAGCCAAAAAACAAGAAAAAAGAAGTGGGGGAAAAAAATTGACCCACCAACCCAAGCTGGAAACCATTTTCAAAGTATTTGCCTAATGTACTCGCTGCTTGGCTGCTCGCTTGTTGGTGTTGACTTAGGCGCAAACACACCCACCCACACACAACTTGTGTGTAGAGTGGGGTGGTTGTGGGAATGGCTGGCAGCATTTATCAGTGCGCGTTAGAAGAAAGTTTTTCAAAATGTGTGGAAAAGAACTTGCGCCAGCCAGAAAAGAAAAACTGTCAACTGACACAGGCGGTGTTCTTTTTTTTTTTTTACTTTGTTGCTCTCTTGTATTCCTTTTGTGGCTTTTGTGGGGTATATCAGCTATACAAATAAGCACAAAGGAGCTGGCTGAGGGAATAATGGTATACAGAATGGAAACACATTAAGAAAATAGTTTAGATATTGAAAAACAAACTAAGAATTTATCGCTAATTCCTAATCTATTACAAAGTAAATAAATAAATGTATTTCATAATTCTCAGCAGATTTCAACTTGTAGTCAAACAAATAGCTTATGAATTCCTGCCAAAAACTTATATAATAGAATCTGATCGCTCAAATCTCAACTTAGCAATAAAATCGGAATTAATCTTAGCTTGTTTATGTTAGCATTCATAATTCAATACAAGATCAATTTCAATGAAATAAAAGCTTTTAGACTATCCAAATAAATCAACTTCATATAAAATTCTCAGCTGGTTTTGGCACACAACAAATCAAAAAGCACAGCAATTGCACATTGGCCAGCGACTGCCCTGCCAGCACTTCCGTTAGGGCATTAAATATTCGATATTTACACAATTTGCCAGCTCATATTTCTTGTTGTCTTCTTCTTCCGTTTTGTTTTCTTTTTGGTTTTGCTTGCAAGCCTTGCTTCACCCTGTCTACATTATTTATGCATTTTTCTTTCTGGCTGCTGCTGCTGCTGCTGCTCCTGGCTTTTAATAGTTGTGTCTGCGGCAATATGCGGCGAGTATGTGCAGCAGTGTGAATATATGTGCGTGAACATGTATGTGTTAATGTGTGTGTTGTGTGAGTGTGCCCGTGTTTACCACATTGAAAAGTTTTCTTTACAAAGTGCTTGGTACATGCGAGCGCGCAAATATGCCAAAAAATATGCTACACAAAAATCGCTCAAGTGCAAAGTTTTAACAATTGGAAAGTTTGCATCATAGTCTGTAGAGAAAAAAAAAACACAAGATGATGAGCTGGTATTCTCCCAGTGCCCCATTCCCTACTATAGTCAAGTACTTAGTTAGAGCATCAAACACAAAATGCAAGCCAACAGAAAGTATGGCGAGGTGTGGATGGTGGTGCTGAGAAGAGTACTTTAAGTGCTGGTCACATGACTGCGAAGTGGAGCTGACAAAAAATAAACTTGTCCCCAATTCGTGTGCATGGCAGCAAAATGTTGAAAAACGTTTCATAACAACAACAAAAAAGGAAATATATATATATATATATATATATATAAAATAAGTGAAATAAAAATAATGCCTAAAATAAACAATATGTGAAGCACAGTTGACTTTCGATAGTTTATTAGTTTAAAACACACAGACAATGAAGGCGAAAGAAATTGAGTTCTTCTCAGAGCGCTAACAAGAAACTATTGAAACTTGTCGATAAGAATAACAGTAGAAATTGACTTCTTTAACGGAATGAGCTTTGGATTAAAAGAAATAAAATTCTGGTTCATATCTTTAAAACAAAAGTCAAGCATCTAGACATTAGATTGTTTTTAAACAAATCTGAATTATCGGCTTTTCCTTAGCTATTGCTATCTTGTTTAGTTACTTTAATGTGATATATTCCATATTTAATTTATGTATATAATCCGATAGATAATGGATTATCCAAGACTTTTAGTTTACTTCTACATATCTTCAACAAATTTGGCTTACTTTAGTTCTAAAGTTCAGAGATTCCTCAACGTGCTTTCACAATTCTTGAATAAATCAAGTAAAATATATATATATGCGCATATATGGCTTTAAAACAGTTTACTTGGCTGGCTCAAAGTACAAAATGCAGCCAAAGCAAATATGCCAACAAAGAGATATTAAATGGAGATGCAGATGAAACGAAGGTGGGATGAAAGAGAAACAGACAAGAGAAGAGTAGCAATAACAAACTTTCTGTTGGATTCACCTTGCCTTCCAAGTGCCAAAGTGGCGCCACCTGGCGGCCAATGAGGTGTGAAGATGAACAGTCAGAAGTATCTGAAAGCGCTATTGTTACAGACACACACAGCTACACAGCTACACAAACATACAAACACACACACACACAGGGAGAGAGAGATAGAGAGAAGCACGCATACCTAAAGCAAATACGAGTGTCGCACTAAGGCAAAAACCAAATCAAATATGCTGCAATCTCTATGGGTGTGTCTGCGAGTGTGCGAATGTTTGTGGTCTGGTCTAACAGCTGCCTCCCCATCCACTTTTACTCTCTGCCCCCTCTCCACGATCTATCTACGAGTGCTGCCTGTTGCCTGGCGCTGTAGCTACACCTTTGTGGAAATCCAACAATGTCAACTATGCAACACAAAAGCGACAATGCCCTCGCTTTGTCTGAGTGCAGGAGAGAGCCAGGGAATAGATGCGAGGGGAGGGTGGTGGGGAGCGGGGCCTTGGCTCTTGTTGCTGCTGCTGTTGTGTATTTTTTTCTATATTTTTTTTTTTCTCTTTGCCATACAAAAATAGCCCACTTTGCGGACGGCATTTCTCGTTCTCAGTTTAGTTTCACGCTATTCTTTCTCTGCACACAGCTACTCCTCACCTCGACAATCCCCTGTTAACCAACTATTTTATGTTGCTTTTTATGCACGCAATTTGCATTCCCAGCTTTGTCGATGTCTTTTGCACTTTTGCTTTTTCTTTTTTAGTTGAAGTCGCATTTTACACAGGAAAAAAATATAACAATCAATAAAAAAAACACACACACAAAAATAATGACATTAAAATGCGCATTATATTAAAACCCGATTTGCCTGATTTGTTAGCAGTTCCCCCCTTCAACGGTATAGGCGCAGCACGTGCCGCTTGAACCTTAACCCCTTGGCGTGTGCACACACGACATGCGAACGGAAACGAACAACAACCAGCCGTAGAAGCAGCAACAACTTTCAACAACAACCACAACGAGAATGAGAACGCGTCTGTTGACTGGCAAACAACTTCAATTTTATGAGGCAACCCCCGCTGCGACCCGCTGTTCTCCATCAATTGACAATTATGAGACCACGCCCATTGGCGTGCTCATAAATTTTGTAATTATTCCCCAGCGTGCCCCCAAAACGAAAGCCGCCAAAAACAACAAAAACAACGCCAACAAAAACCACACGCATGCATGCAAAGGACCACAGCGTGATGGAGAAAGAAATAGAGAGAGAGTCAAGCAGTTTGGCAATTTTTGAAATGAACATATGGCATATATATATATATATATATATATATATATATAGAGTATGGTATATGGCGTGTGGAAAGTGAAAGAGCTTCAAGCGATCCAATTTTGGGCTTTTGGAGAACTTTGGTTTACCATAAATATAATATAGATTTAACTTCACCTTGGCAGGAGTATTGAATTTAATTTATTCTTATTATTATTATCAATAATATTAAAAATAAAATAAAATGAATACGACTTACGTTCTAATCATCTTAGCCACATTTAAGGCTGGACACACACAGTTCACAGCTTTTCTTTTTGGTAATAAATAAAATTCAATATTTCTGGCAAGGCTATTTCAACATTGTGGCACATTACACATAAAAAGCTAGTTACTTGTGCCACTACCCACTAATAATAAAAATGAGGAATCCATTAAACGTAGAAATGAATTATGTACAACTCCAAAACGATTGCCAAAGTTCCCTAAAAAATTAACCGCGCCCCGTAAACGTTGTCAGGAAAACCGAAATAAATGAAATTTATTGTCACGCACATGTCTGCAACAAAAAAAAAACAACAACTGTCTGGACGCTCGGCCAAAGGAATGCAATTAAAATTTCATGTACTTATTGTTGCGCACACACCTTAATTGATTAATATAAGATGCCCACCCCTACCCACTTTCCCCACCCATCGCCCAACAAACCAAAAATAAAAACAGCCCACGGAAAAAAAAATACAGAATTTGTGGCAAAAGGGCCAAACAAATTAATTAAAAAACGCGTTGTCTGCTTTTTGGAGGTAAGGACGAAGAAGAAGGTAAAGACGGCCGTTTCGGTGCCGTCTTAGCCATAACGCTGGATCCTAACAAAAATAAATAAATTGTACTTAAAGGGGCTTCCGAGTCGCCGCAGTGCAGCCATAAACATTAATTAAAACTTTTGACCCTTGCCCAAGCCGATGATGGCAAGGGGAGGATGGGTGGCAGGTGGCGGCTGCTGTTGCGTATCAGCTGCAATATTCATGCAACTACAACAATCTACAAACTACTACAATAAAATGCACTCAAAATTGTTTCGCCGAGCGAGAGGCAGACGAAGGGTGCCCGGCTGGGGATGCGACCCGCTAAACGGCGACCAATAGCGGCCTCAGTGGCCTTATTTGCACGTACCGCTCGAAAAATTACGAGTTAACCTCTTTCGCCCATGGCAAAAACACACATTCAAACACACACACATACACACATGTGAGTCATGAGTCATGAATCATTTAACTTTCACACACACACACACACAGACACATACACACACATACACTTATACCCACTGGTTTGCCAAAACTCAAAACTTTTCGCTTTTTAAATGAAAACTTCGCTCGGATTTCATGCGGCAACAATTTGATGAACCAAAGTCACAATTTCATGACACATCCTTTTTGCAAAAAACTATTGTATTAGACAAAACAATTCAACTGCCATATAAAAGTATAAATTTTTAAATTGTTTCACGATTGCTTGGTAGAAAGAAAAAAGTAAAAAACGATTCTATAGAGGAAAGATTGTGTGGAACCATTAAGTTCGCACATATGAACTAGCTTAACTTTCTCCATATGTTCTTTTAAAATTTTTGATGTTATTTAAATAACAATTCAGAAGTCACTTAAATATTCCCAAACAATTCACGCTATTCTAATTTGTATTTGCATACTGGTTATTTGTAAGGTACATTTTATATTTAATTCTGCCAAACCATCACAGATCAGAGTATTTTGCAGTTCAGCTCACTCGTTAAGCGCTCGTATTTTATATTTTTATTTTTCAGGAATTTTTATGTCGGCCACTATCGAAATTTGTTTGCAACAAGCAAAATATGACACGGACATATGGCGTCGGCCAGCACATTGTGTGTTCCTGTGACTGTATTTGGGTGTGTGTATGCGTGTGTTTCGACTGGCATACTTTTTTGGGCGTCAGCTCGTTTAGGTGGAAACAAACAAATAGACAAAAGTGGCAAGCATTCACACACAGGCACACAAACGTCAAGCCGGCATGGACTCTCAATTGAAGAAAAGCTAGGCGAACCAGCGAAGCATTAAATTAACGTTTTTTCTAATTAAACCGGCAGCAAGTGGCTTGAACGCAAAACGTGTGCAGCTCACTCCGTTGCCACAATTTGTAGCACTTAAAAGTGAAGCAGTCAAAATTTGCATAATGGCATTCGGTATGCGGCGATACACTCAGATATGTGAAACATTTAACTTAAGGCATGAGCAGTTGCAAATGCAAATATTTAATAGATGCAAAACAAAATAAAGAGTTCATGTTTTATAAGTGAATCAATAATAGTTTTTAGAGAGCATATTTAAGGAATGATTTAATTTATCTATGAAAATTTGCACAACACTTCATTTCAGATATTGAAACACTATTTAGTTCATGTCAATTTGTGATATTTCTTTTAATATTTACATATATACATTTAACAAAGTGTTTAGTCTTTTAAACACAACGTACAATTATTAACTTATCGACGTTTCCAATTATATATTCAAAAGATATTAATTATCTTATAATAAATATAAAAAATAATAAATGAAAATCTTTGCATTGTTTTAAACAGTATTTACTACAGTTCACTTTGTATATATATATATATATATATATATATTATACGATTGAGAAACTTACACGGCGTGAATAAAGAAATTTGTTTGTTTTTTCATTGCTTCTTAGCTATATGATGCCCTATATCTGCATCATATAGCACTATCAGCTATGAATATAAATTCTAAATAATCAGTAAGTAGCCGACGACAGAGCAGTTGCCAATCCAATTTACATAGACGACCTACTAGATATTCAAAGTCAAGGTATCCATGTCCCTTGCCAAATGTACAAATAGACATCAGTTTGATTTATAAAGAACTTATATAAGTGTTTGTGAATGATGACTGCTCAACTTTAGAACAATATTCAAGGTGACGCCCATCTATGTATATTGGCCCATTCTGGAGCACTGACAGTTAAGCAAATGAGGAGCGCAAATGCGATTGCGTTTTTATTAATGCCGCATATCATTAGATCAGTAAACATGCTCATATAAGAAGTACTTGAACGCACTCTTAACTGCCCCGAATGCTTAACAATAATAATGTTTCGGCATTTATCACACTTTTTTGGTTGTTTTTTTCTGTTTTTTTTGTTTTTTGTTGCCATGCCAAAGTGACCAAGCAAAGTGGCTCTAAAATTTCAGTGGCATCAACAACAGCAACAACAAGAACAAGAGGAGAAAAAACGCAGATAAATAAATGTGGCAACAACAAAGAGCAAAGCGCCATAAATCTAAATAACAAATTTTTACGAGAAACGAGACCATAAATAAGATGTTACTGCGACCGGCCTAGCCTCCGAGCAAATAATAGTGGAAACAAGCCGCATTCCCAGGACCATTTGCAGAGAGCAAAACACCGCAGCCCCTGCCCCGCCACTATCTAAACCAAACTGGGTACAATTCCTGAGAGTTCTGTTAATTTAATATTATTACTTTTCATTACAACTGCTCCAGTCTGTCTACTGATGGCAACAGCAAAAAGCTGTTAGTTTTTCGGCGCTCATTCTCTCCGAAATGTCAACACATTAATGTCCTAGGACCTCCGGGACCGGGGTCATATAAATCAACATTTATCTGCGCGCATCGCTGACAATTGAAAATGACAGCAGTCGCAACCAAAATGACCGCATAAATAAATACTTTCATCTTCTCATTCGCTTATTACGCAACGCCCTGAACACTGAAAGATGTGAGTTCTGAGAAGTGTACGCAATTTATGTGGAAATAAGAGAAATAACAAAATAACATTTATAAAATTCCATATCCATTTAATTTTCGATATAAGGAGTGTTGTCATCGTAACATTGAAAGTATTAAAATTGATTGGCATAATCACCAATAGAAATATGAGTGATATTATTTTTGCTATTTTGTATTATAAAAACAAAGTGTTAACTCTACTGAAAAAAAAATATATATTTTGTTAAAAAATAGTAATATTTTAAAAAAGTCAATCTTTACAGAAAAAGTTTCCTTTGTTTTTTCAAATATTTGGATATTTTTAATACCAAAAAAATTTTGGATTAGCTTAAGAGCAATTATTTAAAAAAAAAAATGGCACATGCTTTGAATTTGGAATCCATCTAGCCGTATTTTGCTGTTGTTGCTGCTGCTGGTCGCACCTTTCAGACAGCTGCTTCATTGCATTGGGCTAATAAACAAGCGGCTGGACATTGGGCACAAAAACGAAACAGCAGGAGAAACTGAAACAACGGCAAAAAGCAAACATTGCACATCCTGTCGGACAGCAGCGAAGTGTTTTTGTTGTTTTTTAATGTTTTTTTTTTTGTTGCCCAGTTTTGTCGTACCTCTTTTTGTGCGCTGCATGTACATACGTGTACATTCATGCAGGAGTGTGTGCATGTGTGTGTGTGTGTGTATGTTTTTGTGTGTTTGTATGCTTGGACTTGTATGAACCATTAAATTGAAATTTATGCGGCACTTTGCCGCGTGAAATGTTTGTACAACTCGTTGCGGGATGCGGTTTTCAAGCCCTACCCCCCTCCTCGCCCCAAGCAACCGCTCTTCGATTGGCTCTGGGCGTTGACAGAGCGACAAACCGTTAGACAACAACATTTGGAGGGGTTTGGAGTTATAGCTGAAAAACATATGCAAAACTGCCGTGTGCATTCCATGTAAATGCTTTTTGACACCGCCCCCCACCTCTGCACACTTCGGAAACATTTGCCGCCTAATTTGTCGTTTGTTGAAATTATGACACAAAAGCAGCTCAACGCCTGGCAATTGGCCCGCTTAAAAAGAAGCATTAACCACCCCCTCAACATCACCACAACTATTGTTTTATTGCTACTCATTTTCATGGTTTTTTTTTTTTTTTTTCCTTTTCGCATTTTTTTTTTGCAACAAGTTTTAATTAATTTGCCGCAACTCCAGCCAAATCTCAAACAGCATGCAGCCCACCCAATATTTGTCTCTTTCCCCCTCTATCCCTCTCGCTTTCTCTATCTCACTTTCTCGATGACGAGAGGGCGCACAAAAAGTTGATGCTACGATAATTTGAAAAGTTTTCGCTTAGACAGCGACAGCAAAGTACCTATTGCTATATCCAAACCAAAAACGCTCCTTACTACCAGCTTCCCACTCCGCGTAGCGGACAAACCGCTGGCAGGCTAAAAACCTCATCCCCAGAACAGAACTGGCAACTGGCAACTGGCAACTGGCAAACTATATGAATACGACATGCTATATTAAGCCTCAAATAAATGCAGCGCCATAATTAACATATAGCAAAAGTTTTGCGCCCATCTAAGCCATAAGCTGACGAAAAACTAGTATACCCCATCCACATACCACCACACGCCCCATTTCACCCTTCCTTCAGCCAACAGTCACCAGTCACCAGCCACCCAACAAACACATACATTCGCTACCTCATCCAAAATAGCATTCGTTGACTGATGAAATATGACTCCAAAAAGTTGTTTCAATCTCTCTTACTCCACACACACACACACACACCCACACACAGACACACACACACTATTATAAATGTGTTTTTGCTACTGGGGGGGGAGGGGAGGCTTTGGAAAAGCAATTTGAATTTACAACTTTCGGTTGATTGAGCCAAAAAGTCAGGTATTTGAATGGCTGATAAAGCTGCCTTAATTGCCAATTAATTGGTCGAACACAAGATTCACATTAATTGTCGACATGTGCCGGGGGTATATATAGGCCTACATCATTTTAAGATAAGTCTCCGCCTCCATTTGCACACACACACTCACACACACACACATGCCTCCACACACATGCAAGTACGGCAAGTAATTATAGAATTAAATATGTTACTACAACGATGATTGTCGTTTATGTAATTGGCATATATTAAATTTCAAATATTCCGAGGTGGAATGTGAATTATTACTTTGAGCTTTGCAACAACTTAAAGTTCCTCGAATGTTGAAAGTTGTTTTAAGACACACATTTTCTGCCATGTCATACTTTATTAATAATTATACTTAAGATCTGCAAGCGGTGTGGCATCAATAATTTGCCATCTTTTGATTTAGTTTGCTATAGTGTAGGTTTTTACTAATTGAATTCGTGTCTCAAGATAAACTATAGTTTTAATTAAAATGTCCACAGTTTAAGGTGTCGTGATTTAAGTTGTCCTAACTAATTGGAATGCCCACAAAGTGTTTCGACTCAACTTAACTGAAACTCTCGACAAGTTAATCAACTCAAGTGTCATGACTTAATCGAAACTTAATTAAACTTAACTAAGTAACCACCAGTGGACTTTAAACTTAGCTTAAGTTGCAAAGTGCAACGCGTTGCAAGTTGCACACAATAAAAATGCGCATATTTATCAGATGAAAATTACTTAATAGCATTATATTTTGTAATCTAGTTTTATGATTCTTAGTACTCACGGACTGCATCGACGGGCGCTGGTGTCCAGATAAGCAACAACGTTACAAAGAAGTTGGCTGCAACAAAAGTGGCTGCCATCTGCAAACCCATTATTTTTTTTATATATATATGTATATAGGGCGAGGAGAGAGTGGGTCGTGATTGTTGTTCGAGATTTTGTGTTGGGGGGAATGATGATTTTTTTCTTTTGCTGGATAGCAACTGAGAGTCAACAATCCGATCTAATATATAATCTCTCTCTTTCTCTGTCTCCCTCTGCGCTGGATCAGACTTACTCTCTTTGCTGATGCTCTCTCTCTCTCTCTCTCTCTTTATCTTAAGCGTTGCGATCGACGTAAACGCAACGCTGCACGCGCTGTGTATGTTTTAGAGAAGAGACAAGTTGTTTCGTTTGGGCAAAGTATTGTATCGTAAAATGGTCGCCAGTGTGTGTGTGTCGGTGTATGTGTGTCGGTGTATGTGTGTGTGTGTGTGTGTGTAAGTGAGTGTATTGTATGTTTGTTTGTTTGTTTGTATATATTTTTTATAGCATTTAGTTTTATGAACGTTTTCGTTGATAACGCGTTGAAAATGGTTGATTCAATCGTTTGTTAAATACATTTTCGCAAGCCGAAAATCATCGGATATAACAAGATGTGTTAGCAAATGCGATGTCATCATCATTATTATTGGCATGATATGGCGTCAATTGATTAGTAAGTAATACAACATATTTGATGCGTTCAATGCATGTGTCACGCCCATCGTTTCATTTGTTGTTCGCGTTGTTTACGCATTGTTGGCGTTGTCGTCGTCGATGTTGTTGTCGTTGTTGTTGTTGTCGTGATTATAGCATTTGTTGACATTGTGGTTTCAATTGATGTTGTTGTTGTTTCAGATATGACATCAGGAGCATCGTTAACGTTGTTGCCATGTGGAGGGAATCTGTTGTTACTATACGACAGAGTTTACCTGCTTACAAGTTGAACTTAATACTTAAAAATGAGCTCTTAACCAATATAAATACATATATATAATATATAAAGATATGCAGTTTTATATTCTTTGTTTTGTTTTTTTTCCCTATTTGTTTAATTTTATTGATTTATATTTGATATATTTTTCTGTTTGCTGCTGTTGTCATTTAATACGTTTGCCTGTCGCCTGCAAAAAGAGAGAGTGAAATGTTGTGTGGCAAATACATCCGTTATCCTTTCACAGTCAAACGACATGCAGTCAGTAGAAAAGAACAGACCTTTGTGTGTTTATTTCATTTGTTTCCATATTTGCGGTTTAGTGCAAATTCAAATATCTGGAACATTTTAATCCCGAAACCAAAAGCTGTTAGAGGCCAAACTATAACAATTTTTATGCTTAAAACATTTGAAACAGATTTACAAAAAACTAATTGTCATGCGCTGGTGAGAGTTAAAATGGACATAAGTTTCGACGGCTAAATAGACTTGTTAAAATGGATAGAACTGTCAAGAAAACCCTGGAAGAACTGGCAAAGGTAAGCTAAAATGGCCAAAACGTTGCACATTTTATGCTAAAAACATTTGAAAAAGTTATAAAAACCATAATTGTTGTGTCTCGTGGGTGAGAGAGTTAAAAATTACCGCAATTTCGTTTAATGACGGCGAAAATATACTTGTAAATATAGTTAGTGTCTAGTAATGTAAAAGAACTGGAGCTGGTAATGCATTTATATAGTATATGCCAGAAATGTGAATGTGGCCAGACCAATTTGCTGCACTCAATTTAGTTAATCACACGAAAATCACGCAAAACTAGCAAAGAGCACCATGAAAGCAATGTGAAAGGTAAGTCAAAAGCCAATCATTAAATCACCTCAGTCAGGTTGACCTGACCTATGGGAAGAAGCACAGCCAAAAAAACAAAAAAAAACAACAATAACAAGAACAAGTCTTTTTAACAACTGCTGGCAATTAAATTCAGCTAAAAATGCCTCCAAGTTGGCAACTCGAAACTGCAACTTCTCCAATTGCTTGGAAATCTTTTTTTTCACATGCTCCTCTTTTTAACACACACAAATTGAACGGATATACTGACGAAGGGGGAAGGGGGGGGGGGGGGAGCAGCGTGGTGTAGCAGACAGGGACTGGCAGCACTGGCAAAAGGTAAACACAAAGTCACTGCGCAATTGCATGAGCTTTGTTACTTTTGATTTCGCTTTTTACAGCTACTACTTTTTTTTTCTTAATTTTTTACTGTTGTTTTTTGCTCGGCTTTGTTTACATCGGCTTGTAGGCAGCGCAAGAGACGGAGAACGAGAAGAGAGTGTGAGAGGAGGGGCTATAGGACTTGGAGCTGCCCACTTAGCGGCATAAAAACAAGTAAGCTGCAGTCGGAAAAAAGGCCGTAGACGCAGTTGGGCGTGGCCAAGTCCACATATAACAATACATATACATATCCATATACATCTACATATACATCTACATATAAATATACATATAAATATACATATATATATATATATATATATATATGTAAGCTTTATGCTCTATATGCACTTGTGAAAATCAATTAAACTTTTCAAGTGAAGTTATAATGGCTGCCAACTCGTTTTTTGTAATTTTGCTTTTTGTTTTTTGCTTTTCTTATTGTTTTCATGGCGTTTGCTTTGTTACCCGCTTGAGTTCTTATTGTTGTTGTTGGTGTTGCAGTTGTCAAAAGTTTTAAAATAATTGGATTTTTTTTATTTGTTGCCTTGGCACTTTTGTTGTAAGCTCAGGCACGAACAAGCTATGCAGCAAGAACGAGCCCCAAAAAGACAGAGAGAGAGAGAGAGAGAGAGAGAGAGGGAAATAAAGAGAGAGGAAATCACTAAATGCTTACTGCAGTCGTCGTCAATGTTGAGCGTATTACCCAATTTTTACTGTAGTTTTCAACACCAATTGCAAAACGTCAACAAAAACAACAGCAGAGAATAAGCCGAAAAAACCGCTACTATGGGGGCGTGGTCGATCAGCCGCCCACAATGACTCGTGCAAAGGAGCCGCCAGCAGCTTGAAGTACCTCTGGTTGAGCCGACTGGTCGCGTTCCCCGTTGATTTAATGGCTTTTATGCCACACGGCTTGCCATTATCGAGCGGAGATAAAAATAAAGGCCACAAATTGCATATATATATATATATATATATATAAATACATATATACAAACTTATATATAAACAAACTCACTTGCATAATAGGTGCTTTTGAACACATACCAGATCGATGGAATACAGATTGCATTGAGCAATTTACGAGGCAAAACACAAAGGTGCTAATCATTGATAATTGAAAGAGTTTGATGAGAGATATGAGCAATTTATGGAGTGTCTACTGCACCATTTCAATATAGACAGCTAGACTACTACTACTAGTAAATTTAAAACTGAATAAAATTTAGACAGAGAAACACTTTATGAGCAAAACTAATCTGAGAAAGAGAGAGACTACGAAATACCTTGTGCCCAAGTCTTTTATATATATATAAATATGTATATTGATATATATATATATATATAGAGTGAGATAAATTAATTTATTGTGCAACAAGAAAAGTGGCTATCATCATCACTGAGTAACTCTTGTAATATATGCATTTTAAATGAGTTCAGAGTATAATAATGCCAATCAAGAAGATGCCCTTAAAAGTGTCTGCCAATTCAAAACTGACGAATTGTAGACAGAAATATCGCGCTTAAATGTTCTAGTTTTTTCTAAAATCAATACAAAAGATTTGTACAATCAGAAAAAAATAGACTAAGAAAGAAGAGCTTTTAATCGAACCCTAAAGCTGTATCTCAGTAAATGTTTTATTAAGGGCAACTCAATTTGTATATTAGTTAAAAATCTTTAATTAATATTTGTTTTTAATATTTACCAATTAATTATATGGGAAAACAAAGCTGAGTTGATACCTTTAAAAGAGCACTCATTAATTTAGTAGGTCTGATTAGAGGCTACCATTTTCGCATCGCCATGAAATGAAAGCTCTTTCCTCCGACCTCAAAATGCTGAACAGCTTTAATTAATTAAAAAAAGCTCGTAAGCATATTTTAAGGAAATTGCATTGATTTAAGAAGATACAAAATATTTCTTAACTTTTCTCATTGCTCTTGTTTTATTTACCCACTGACATTTATACAATTGGACAAAAGAGAACTTTTTGATAAGACCTGCTAACGTTTTCTGTCAATTAGGCTAATGACATCTGATATATATGTATGATAAATAGCATTAACAGGACAATAAAACAAAGGAAAACAAATGTCTCCAATGGTTAAGGTTGACAAGCAGTAGAACTTAAGCTGCCACACAAGGCGTATGCGTGTTATGAGTGCCTCAAGAAGAAAATATGGCATCAAAGGTTCATTTAAATTTTGTTTTCATAGAGCGAACCAAAGAAGCAAAAGCAACAGCTTTTATGAAAGAAAGCGCACACACACACACACACACACACACACACATATATATAAACATATCTATAGTCAAAATAGGCGAGCGCTTCTAGGGGATAGGGGGGCTGGGGAGTTTTTGTGTTGGTTGCGGAGTTTGAGCAAACAGTCGCTGATGCTGCTTTTTCCCAGCTGTCGACTCAATAGCTGCAATTTTTTCACTTTATTTTTTCGCCATTTTTTCTATATTTTCTTTGGTATTTTTGTGTTATTTTTTTGCTCCACTTTGGTCTAATAAAAACACTTGACACCGAAACGAGGAAAGTTCCTTAAACAAAGTGTTTGGGCGAGACTGAGAGAATGCACGAAATGAGACGAAGAATGTTGAAAATGAATGTAGTGAAGCAGAGAATGGCACAATAAGTAAGATTTAGGCAACGTTGTGAGTGTGTCACACTCTGTGTCTGTGTGTGTGTATGTGTGTGTGTTTGTGTGTGTGTAAGTGTCTTCAATTTTTTAAACCTAGCAGCAAATAAGTTGAAAAATGTTAGGCATGTCAAAAGAGTCGGCTGTCGACAACTGTAAGAACTACTTCATCAGTTGCTTACAGTCGAGATGCATAAAGATGGAAGGAAAGAAGAAAGTCCTTTGGGTCTTTAATCTGGTTGCTAATACGACAAACTGATGCTCAAACTGAAACTGAAACGACATAACTGAGCTGCTTTTGCTTGGCTTAACTGCAAATTATCTCTATTGCAAACAATCAATGCTGCAAAAAGTAGTAGTAGCTACAGCTACAAAAATAAAGGACAGCAGTTGGCCAAAGGATGCGAAAGGATGCCACAGGATGCCTAACAATGAAAAAAAACAAAAACGCCAGCACAAAAGTATGCTACAAAATAACAGCAACAACAGCAGCTGTCAAAGAACATGAAAAAGGAGAAAGACAAGAGTATTTGCAGTTTTAATGCGGCAACTAAAGGTTTTACCTACCCATCTACCGACCCACGCCCACATCCCCCTATCCGACAGCCTGTCCCCTTCTTAACCCAGATTTGTAATCAAAAATCCATTGCTAAGTTTGTGTTGCGTGCGAGTTTTTCTGCCTTTGAAGATCGAATAAAAAGTGAAAGCAATAAGGACATTGCCTACTTTTGGGCGGTTCCGTGAGAACTTTGATGAATAATTGAAATGAGTAAACTAAAATAACTACTGCATAACAAAAAAAAATAATATATAAATTCAATGGCAAAATACAGAAAAGTGTAATTTGTGCAAGTTAAAATTTAAGCCCGAGTAAAACACATAACTAAATCCATAGCAAGTGAATCCATTAACAAATGACAAATGTTATGCAAAAATAATTTAATAATCATATCCATACGTATTTTAGATTATAGATATAAATTTTGTTTTGCTCAGCTAATGCGTTGTGCGAACTCTTTTATAGATAACAAAAATTGAAAAAATGTGAACCCTGAACTCGGCTTTATTTGCAGCTATATATATATATAAGTCAAGCCATTTGAAATGCACTCAGCGAAGAAATTTAAGTTACATCAATCATCGCAAGTTTGATTTTGCACTTGGTTCTTGTTTGCCAAGTTCTCGTTTTGAGTTACACATACACAAACACAATCACAGCCGGGAAATTCACGTTTTGCCATTTTCACAGCATTTTGTGCTGTCTGCACATCCCAACTGTGCCAATCTAGAGCACAAAACTTGAGCCCAATGTCCAGCGCAAACATTTCAAAGCCGAGCCAAAAAAAAAAATAAAAATTTATATATATAAAAAAAAGAGGCAAGAATTTGGAATCAACAGAAAAAGGCAGCCCAAAAAATCACAGCTCACAACGCAGCGCCTAAAGCGATTTGGGCCGCATAGAGAAGACACACACACACACATACACACAGAGACAAGCACACGTATAAAGTGGACATGATGACTGCCATCACAGTTGGAGTTTGCCACAAACGTGCCGCTAGGTTCGCTGCCCACAAAACAAAAGCAGGAAATTTCGGGCGTCAATCGCTGCGCCACGCCTCTCTCTCGCTTCTCCCATCCCTCGCCTCCTCACTGTACTCTCTACCCACTTCCACTTAGCCTTTGGTTGCCTAACTACAAACTGCAAAAGCTGTTAACCGTCGCTTTAAGCCAAAAGCCTGGCGAGCAGCTCAAAATTGTTGTGCCGCTCGTAAAAGCCAAAATGAAAATAGATAAAAAAGAGAATAAACACTCACACACACGCACACTCACGCATAGAAAAGCAACTTCATTTTGTAAATCAATTGAATTTTCAATTGTGTGCGTCGAGAGCAGCAGCAACACCAACAACAATATAAAAAAAAAAGGAGAAGGTAACATAAAAGTCAATGGGGGCACAAATAAAGGAAACGACACTATTACCCAGGACCAACAGCAGCAGGACAATGACACAGGACAACAGGACAACAGGACACCAGCAACAACAACAACAAAAACAAACACACAAGCGATTTTGATTTTGGGTTAGTTTCCCTCCCCCTCCACTCCACCGTTTGCACCCTTTGCCAATTGCTGTGAAAATCGTTTCGTTTTGTTGAGCCACTTTTTTGTCGAGGGGATTTGCCACAAGAAATACTCTCAGTTTGAGCATTGCATAAGCAAATGAAGCGGAAACTCTAAGAAATCATGTCCCATTTAATTGCATTTATAAATATATATATATATATATATATATATATATATCTAAATGGGTATAACTGAACCACACACAAAGATCTGTTCTTGTTTCAATTAATCTATCAATTTTGTTTACCAGTTTTCTTTTTGGTTTTTAGGCCTTTATTTTAATTAGTTGTTGCGGCATTTTGGGCCAAAATAAAATTGTAACCAAATTAAACCCGTTAACCGGCACGCGGTAAACAACGAGGCGACGTGTGGCATGCGTTACCGGACGGGGCCGGGTCGGGGCGGATGCGCGGTTTGTGTGGCAAGTTTGTACCGAACAATAACCGAGGCAAGCCGAAGATGTTTTGACGGATTCAAAATTCAAATGTTAAGCGAAAAAAACAACTAAATTTTATTACACTTGACATGGATTTCCCGTTATTTTATTTGGTATATAATTTTTTAACTATATATATTTTTTTTTTAATTTCTGTAACTTATTTCTTCTTGCTGTATTTTTTTTTTGATGTTGTTGTTGATTTTATCACACACAGCGCGCTCAGTTTCTTACAGGCTCGTTACATCCTGCCAAATCCCGAAATTGTACTAAATACGTACAAAACTTTTACGATTGGCCAAGGCTCAATGCCAGCCGCTGCGAACAGCTCGCGCGTGTGTGTGTGTCTGTGTGTCAGCGTGTGTGGCGGCCGAACAGAAACGACGAGCGTCACTTTGCGCTCGTCAGCGTTTAACGACGAGCGGCTGAGTGGTGAGTTTCGTGCGAGCAACGAAGTCCAAATGGCACGAAGCCAAAGCAGCTCAATAAAGCTAACTAACAGCAAAGAGCGAGCGGCAGTAAGACCAGAGTTCAAATAATGCTACTCAGTGAATGCAGAGGCCACTCAACTCAATTGATATAAAGAGCAGCATATAATGGAGCCAACTAAGCAACTCAATGCAGCAGGGCAGTAAAAACTGAAGAGAGCGGACTGCGCAGCGGTTGAGTGGAAAATGCATTGAGTTCAAGCTTAAATGTAACTCAGTGCCTAAGTGACTCAAAGCAACTTAAAAACCAGATTACTTAACAGACACTCAAATGTAAGAGTAATAAAATATTAGAATAATTTAACGAATATGCTAAAATATAAAAATATAATACAAAACAATGTATAAAGAAAACTTTTATATTATCAAAAATATATATATATATAAATAAATATATTTTTCAAAGTATACAAATTACTAAAAAAAAAAAATAAAAATTTATTTTCATATATGAAATCATAATTCAGTTAGACCGCTCAAAGAGCATAATTAGCAGCTAAAGTGACTAAAAAAAATTGGTCTCAAAATTAAGTTATTTTGCAAAACTCATATCTAAACTCACTGCATCAAAAGAGCAACTCAAACTGAACTCAAGAACAGCTAACGGCACCAAACTCAACTCAATTGCACTCTCAACATCTCTTTGAGCGGACTGTGCAAGAGTGCAAAAGTAGCGCTCCAGTTATTGTTGATGGCAAATTGCTCAAAACTTAACTCAAATGCGGCTAAGAGCAATAAACTGCATCAGGCAGACAATGGCTCCAAACTCAACTCACTTGTAACCAGAGTAAATATAAAGCACAACTTCTCTTTGAGCTGACTGTGCAAGACTGGCAGAGTGTAGAGCTCAGTTGGCAGGCAGCTCAAAACTGAACTCAACTCGGTATCTCTTTTATAAAGGCGAGTGAAAGTAAATGCTAACTCAACACACGACAGAAAGCAAATCAAAACTCAACTTGAGTCAACGCCGCGTAAAAGCTTTCGGCAAACGAAGTGAGCACTTTCGGCTCGTCGTTCATTTGCTAACGTTCGTGCGTGGGTGAATTTCCGAATCGGTTCAATTCACACGATGGCGTAGCCAAGCGCCGTCAGTCTTCAGCGGAGCACCGTGCTGTGTGCTAAAAGCGGCAGGTGCAAAATACTGGCAAATTACGCTGCCCTTGTTGTCATTGCTGCTGCTGCTGCGCTAGCTAATTGTGTTGCATACTTTTTGGCGCGCGTGTTGAGCTGAATGTGAAATGTGACAGAGCCAGTGACAGTTGAACAGTTGCAAATAACAGCAGCAAAAGGAAAGTCAAAACAGACGCTACAATTCAGTGTTGTAGTTGTGGTCCTTGTCAGTTTGTGTGTGTGTGTGTGTTAGTCCTGCTTGCTTGGCCCCAGGAGACATTTAACATAATAAAAACGAACGTGTGCGGCATTCTGTTGGTGTTTTTGCCAAGTTTTTGTAGCTTTGTTGGTTTTGTTTAATGCTAATAACACACAGATACAACAAAACATACACAGATATATAGGATAGGACGCACAGTTAGTAGAAACAATATTGCAAATGTGTGTGCGGCACAAGGCGAAAGCAGTTGGCAAAAGTGTCGTAAATCGTTTAGACGGCAAACGTGGCAAGCGCCCAGGACACGGACACAGGACACAGGACACACTCACAGATCCCTTGCCAGGACGATATGTAAACGACAATGCCAGCGTGGGAAAAAAACACACACACACATACATACAAACAAATACATATATAAATGAAAGAAACTGCGAACGGAGCAACGCCACAGGATGCTGCCTTCTGATAGCGACTGCTCCTTTGCACACAGTTCATGTGAGTATAAATATCCTGTGACCCCAACCCAAACCCATTCTCCCCATGAATGAACTTCATAACGATTTCTGTTTTTTTTTTTTGCGCGCGCATTTTTATGAGGTTTTAACGTAAATTCGAATGTTTGAATTAGGCAGTCAGAGAGTGCTGAGATCTGAGTCCCCGAGTTCTTGCCACAGTTGGAGGCGTGATAAATTTTTATGTATATGTGCGCACCCCCAGAAACACACACAGAGTGAGATTGTTGGGGTGTGCCGACCTATAAAGCCAACGGCCATAAGGCCAATTAAAGTGCGAGTGCAGAAATCAAACTGATTAATTCGTCAGTTTGAATGTTATACATGAACTATATATGTACATATATATAAAATGACATTTTAAGTGTCCTTAGCTGTTGGACAAATGATTTGGTGGCTTTTATTTTTGATTTATCGCTGACATTAAAGTGACAGAAAATGCATGTTAAATCATTCAATAAAAACAAGTGAGAGTTCAAGTCCAGCACATTCCCTGCACATGTTTAAATATTTTAGTACAATTATTAACATTTTTTAATGTAAGTCACAAATATTTCATGAGAAAAATTTAATGTTTTTAAAAGAATAGTGTTGTTTGCTTAATAAAAAGTGCAGAAAACTGAATTTAGTTAATATTATCATTAGTCACTTAAGCAAATAAATTATTAATTGCTTGTTGACCGCTTTTTTATAATTAAAATACGGAGCCAGCAAAAAAAAAAAAACAATTTAAATTACAAAGTTAATAAATATAACATAAAATTATATTACAATTATGTCAGTTTAAGATGTAATAAGAAATAATTTTTAAAAATGGCAATGATCTATCATGTCTATATACATTTTTGTAAAGCTACAACTTTAAGTCATATTTATACCAATTACTTTACGGGGAAGTCACTCAATTAATTGTGTTTCCAAAAAAAAAAAGAAATTGGAATAAAACAACTGTCAACAAACGGGATTTTCACTTTTTAAATCCTATTTTTTCTGACTTGGTATCAATTTTGCACTCCCATTTATTGTTATTCATAACGACAGGGTAAATTGAGTTTCCATTCGATTTGCAAAAAAAATATTATTTTTTAATTTGTATGTAGATTCTCATGCATTTTTAACCGTTCATAGGCAGAGAAACGAAACAGTCATGTTTTCATATTTTCGGCTCTGTTTAGAAGTCAAAAATGCAAATACGATTTTGCCACATAAATTCCTATGGAATTTGCCGAAAAATCAAAAATTCTGATATAGCAAAAATATTGTGTGAAAAAATATATATAATTGTAAAATATTTTTATATTTATAATGCAATTGAAAAGGCTGCAAAATCTGCATGATAAAAGAACATTTCCGCACTGAAAAACAGTTTGCAGCAAATATTTCATTTGAGACAAATCTAATAAGTATATATATTTTATTTTATTTGTCTTTTAGATGCACAAAGTGCTGACGCTGCAGTTAAGTTAAAAATCAACAATGAAAATGTAATATAAATGCTGAAGGACCGATGGGATCCTGGCAATATTAATTTACATCAAATATAAAGGTAAGTTTCTCCAAGCTATTAAATATGCATAAGTGTGAAATACATTATGCATCGTATTTTAATTTTGTTTGTGTGTTGAAATTGGAGTAGGAAAATTCACTAAACGAGTTCTAATATATTATTTTAGATTTTATTGTTAAAAAGTGATCAATTTGCTTTTATAACGATAAAATCTTTATTTCATTGATAGTAAAAAATTATTTATATATACATTCTATAGAACATAACGATTAATATTATCATAAGAATTGTTTTCTCAGAACAGTAGACAAGGGTTTCTTTGGGTTCTTTTATATTATTTAATTTATATTATATATTTAGTTTTCTTTTATTTTCAGTTTTTTAATTAAAATTTTTAAATATAAAATTTTTTATTTATTGTTGTCAGTCAAATAAATAATTAAATAAAATGCTATATGTTCATTAATGACCAAATTTTGTTTCTAAAAACTCTTTTTTCCCTTGCATATACATAACACATTCAAGCGAAGCACTTCTAAAAATTTTAGTACGTCATAAGGGCAACTGCTACCCATATCTATCCATCATGGTTAGTACTCATAAAATGCCCAGGCTAAGCACCTTTTAAACCAGCAGGTTCTTATAGTATACACGGTATACACGAAATCAAAAAAAAAAAAAACAACAAAAAAAAGATCAACAAAAGGAAAGATGGAAATAGCTGTCTAAGATTTTGTTGTTCCATTTAATATGGACGCATTAAGTCTGCATTTTTATGCGCTTAATCCTTTTTAACTGGCCCGCTCTAACGCTCTCTGTTTCTGTAACTGAACAAACTGTCACTTTGTGACAATAATGAAAACTTTAGCACAACAACAAAAAAAAGCCACCATAAGGGAAACAAATATAAATTCGCCGAGTTAAGTCGTAAAAATCTGAAAACTGCGTAGTCAACGCAACAAGCAAATGCACTAAAAAAAACAACAAAAAAAAAAAATAAAAAAAAACAAGATCGTTGCAAGCAACCAAATCTATAAAATAAATGCGACTGCAAAACGTGTCAAAAAAAAAGATAAGCTGCCACCAAATGTGTCCCTTGCATTTTGCAGCTGCAACTTTATGAGCTGAATGGAGTTTACAAGAGGGCGGCTGGGCGTAGTTGCAGTGTCATAAAAGCATGTGGCACGTTGCTTTGGCCATTTGATGTTAGTATTAATTTGCTGAGGTAACTTGCCCGCATGCCAACAGAATAAAGACAGAGCCAAAGAAAAGGGGGCAAGGGGCGGGCAAACAGCAGCTCCTGCAGGCTCATTATGCATGCTCGTCCGCACGTTGTGCTTTGAGGCACACACACACTCGCACTCGCTCACACAGACACACACACACACACGAACAAGGACCTGCTCGGCAAGTTTTAGCAATTTCATTTTCAATTGACTGCCGACCAGAACACGCAGCCAGTGATGGCTAACCATCGGCAATTGAGCGCATGAATCGGCTCAAGAAAGCAGCCAACACAAAAACTGCGCAAACATGCAGTTACAAGCTCAACTAGTCAATCGAATATGAGAACTACCAGTAGTAGTTTAAATTAAGCAAAACTCACAAGCAACATTAAGTATATAAAATCTGTATAAAACAAGATTAAATTATGCAAAAAAACAAAATCTATATTACCCATTAAAGTGTTTATACTTTTTCTTATAGTTATAAAGATAATTTAGCAAAAATTACAATCATTACAATAATATAAAATATTCATTTTGATGAACCTAATTTTTTCTATGGCTTTAAAATTGTAGAATTGGATTCATTTGTTGTTAAGACATTGCACGAAATTATATTATGTGGCACTTATTTTTAGTTTTTGTACTTGCTTACAACACCAAAGTTGTAATTTTGATTTAATATTAACTTATATTATATATATCTAAACATTTCCTGTAGAACAATTCGCATTTTAGAAATAAGCGCTGACAAGTTCCCATTTACTAGAGACCACTGTAGTTCCACACATGAGAATCCTTTGCTTTTATTGCGTTTCCTTTCTGCTGAAGCTACTCATTTGATTTCAAGTGTGTGACTGTGTGTGTGTGTGTGTGTGTGTGTGTGTATGTGTGCCTTGCCAAGATATTGGGTTATCCCCAACATTTTACAACATATCAGATAGATAAAGAGATGGTTAGGTGAAGGTTGTGCTGAATAGGGGGCCGATTGCAAAGTTTTCTGCGAAATTACGCAGCACAGACACGCACAATTCATTTGCAAATAGAACAGTTTAATTTGTTGCCTTTTGTGCTCAGCTGATATCCTTCTTTGGCACATGTCCGGGTCCCAAAGAAAAGTTACAAATGAAAAAGGGAATGGAGCGGCTAGTAGGGGTTTGCCCGCATATAACTAACATACTCGCACAAAGGCAACGACGAGATTATTTTATGAACGAACAGAGGGGATTGCATTACAGCTGCCGAAATAAAGGCGCAGCCCATAAAACAGAAAACCATTCAGTAGTCACACTCACACACACACAAACACACATACACTCAGTAATTACGAGTTGCAGCCCCGCCCTGCCACTGTGCACCCAGAACTGTTTGCTAAGCAATTCCAATTCCATCCAAGTCTAGACACTTGAAAGCCTTCCTCAATTCTGCATTGGCAAGTAAACTTCCTCCATTCGCATAATGGCCAAATCATACTTTCAGAAGTGCTTAGATTTGTGGCCAAAAGAACTGGCAGCACTTGACAAATGAGCCAAAGACATCGAGATCGAGAACGGGAACGGGAACGGGAACAGGAAAGGGAAAGGAAAGAGTTGACCCACAATGGCGGAAATGCGATATACGATATGCGAAATGTGCTTAACGCCATTTTGCTGTGGCTTATTGCCCACAACTTTCGAAACATTTTGATTTATCGATGAATCGAAGAGCATATGGAACATAATTTTGAGCATAAATATATAAAAATAATAGCATATGACATATGTCGATGACTTAGGTTCAATTTTAAAAGTTAAAATGATTGGGCTATCAACTTGTCTTTGGCATTTTAGCCAAGTTCTCACTTCAAGAATTATAAGCGTGACATTCTCTTCTTAAACTATAAGGCGAAGGCTAAAATAAGGTTTAAATATTAGCCACATTTCAATAAAAATAGTTGAGACGGATATTCTAGACTTAGAGGACACCTAGTAAAACTATGTAGCTAAAACAGCAACGGAATCTACCGATTCTGTAACAACGACGAGGAATCCACAAAACACATCATAACAGATAGTGTCGTCTTGGCCAGAAAAGGATGCAATATCGTAGGGAAACATGGCTTAAGCTCGACAAATTCTTCAATTCCCTGAAGTCCCGCAATAATAATAATAAGTGTACAGAGAATAGAATAATATGCTTTATTTAATTTATTTGTCAGAAAGGACCTTTTAGTTTATCAGTTGAATACGGGTTTTATTTATTATTCAACTTGTTTTGATTTGATAATTAATTCGATTTGGCTGCAAATCATCTTTAACACATAATCAAACACAGCCAACTCATCATGTATCTGAGTATATAGATTTTATGACATTATTTAGCTAAATAAAAGAAGCATAAGACGACGGCAGAGACTTTCCTATTGTTCTCGTTGCATCGGGTTATCATGATTTCCATCGCATAAACGTTTATATGGTTATAGCCCGCATATTATTATTTATATACCTGAAACTCTATTGTGTTAAGTATCCAGCTTGATTTATTTATCCAGCTTTATTTATTAAGCCACTGCATATCTTTATATACTACATAATCATGTTAAGAGTTTTTTAAGTAATAAGTCAAGCGATAACTGCACACTACTCACGTTATTAAATATCGCCATAATTTTCCAGCCCTGTAGTTGATCTTGTTGTCATCAAAGTCTGGTGCAGCTTATGCGATTTGAACTGCGCTCGTGAAGCTATAAGAGAAACATAAAAATAAATATATTTGATTAGTCTTAAGCCTTTCCCAATAAAAATATAAGCATTTGGCTAACAATAAATTTCGTTTTTATTCTTATTTTGCAGAAAATGACTGTTGCCCTCGGAATCTGTCTCTAAAGTTGGAAACGCCTCCCAAACATATTGTAATTTATTTCGTTTAAGAATAATAAATAAATTTTTGTATGTGCCGCAACAATAAATATACAAATATTGCTATAAATAAACCAATTTTCCATAAAAACTGTCAGTCAATAAAAAAAAAGAGGGCGGGCAGTTTAGAGAACAGAGTATGCCTGTGGTCGGGGCATGCTGCGGCATTTATGGGCACAAAATGATTGTTATTATACCTTCTTATTATTATTATTGTTATCAAAGCCAATGTCAAGAGCCGCCGGAGTCGAATGGCCCACAGCGGGCAACGGCAAAAGCCAGCAGCCGGAAACGGCGACAGCCAAGAAACGTGCCAAGCATAAGGACACCCAATCACCCAACCAAACCAACCACCCCGAGCTGCCCCAGCCCTGTTGTTGCTACACCTACGCTCGACTTTGTCGGTGCTGCTGTTGTGTGTCGTGTACAAAAATTTATGTTTTGTTTGTTTATGCAGTGCTTTGTGAACAGGAACAGTTCTCTCCCCTGCCATTTTGCTTTCTTTCGTCGTATTTCTGCACCACCTGCACATACGTAGCGCAGTAGCTCATGCAAATTTATACACCTGCCCGGACGCCATAATAAATATTCACCAAAAATATCTCATTTCAGCGCCTTTTGCCTACCCGCTTTTCGCTGGCTTGTCACGTGTCGGCATCATTACCGCACGTAGCGACGTTATTTATACAAAATGTATACCGTTTATAGCGAAAACCAACTCCCCCAAAACTCTTCGCATCTCCATTGCCAATTCAACAGCCCCGCAAAAAGAAGAAAAAAATTCATAAATAAAGAATAAATGTTTGTTTATTGCATGCACTACAATTATTTATGTAGCAGCAAACATTATATACACTTCTAATCAAAATTGTTTAATTGATTAGACATTTTTAAATAAAATAAAAATATAATTGAGAAGATAAGGATAAGATACAAAAGAAATAAAATAAAAACTTAAGCAGAAAGAATCATCTGCATCAAGATTTAAAGTTCAACTAAGATATGGTAGAAACCTGAAAACACCAGTTCATGATTAATCCAACTCAGCTCTAAAATATTATATATTTATTAATATAAATTATTCAAATCCCATCTCTATCAAAAAGTAACGCATATTATGACAAAATTAGAGTACCCACTGTAAGGGTATTAAAATAAAAAAGGAAATAAGAAAAAATATAAATCATTTGGGTGTTTATTATTCTTCCTTTTTACTTTTCTTCTATTTTTTTTTGTCTGAGCAATTTTGCTAATTGTTCAATACCATATGCGGAGCTGTTGTCGCTTGAAAGCTTTGTCGCTTTCCGAGCAACTCCTTTGAGGCATGCAATTTACGACACATGTGCACGGCCGAGTAACCACAGAAACTAGGCAACCAAACATGACTAAAATGTCGGAATAGAAACAGCAGTTCAGAGCGTTCCAGTTAATTTGTTGACAACTTAGTTACCCAACTCTGAATGAGATACACAACCGTACTAAGCTCCTAAGGGGCTACAAGACAGAGTCTATACCCAACAGCATCCAGCAGAGGAGAAGCAACTGACCAATGTGGGCAAGTTAAGGCCAAGACAGCGCGCAATTGTAATTAGTGAGTATGGTAATAGTTACAGGGGAGGGTAGAGCATAAAGGGATTCGGTAGCAGACTCCTTTGAAAGTTGTTTGCGCAAATGGTTTGGTATTTAATACATTTATATATATATATATTTGATGCATGTTCTATGAGTTTCCACAGTCAAATGGAATTCAACTGAATTTAATTGATTTAATTAACATAAAAATAGGTCAAAACTAGATCATTAACTAAGTGATATGTGATAAACAAGTATAAATGGTCTAGAGAGAGAATTCAGTTCTTAATTTATACTCCTGCTCAAGAATATATATACCCCTTTTTCGCATGGGTATATAAGTATTTTTTATTTTTTTTTTATCAATACATAATATATTTATGTATAACTCGACCTAAATTATATTTATATCCATTCAATTGCTCAATATTTCTTTAACTCATATCTGTATCTTCTGCGGTAACATCCATTTACGCAACTTCCTGTTTGTAACAAGCACCTCATTATGTCGACCAGAAATCTGACGTCAAGCTGCCAACTCATCATTTGGCAAAAATTTCGTGGCATGTCCTCAGGCCTCCTCAATCTCTGATACACACATAACTTAAAATACCGACAACCGCATTTCCCAGTGATTTGATTGTCAATTGTCCAGCACGAGCAAACCCCCCCAGATAAAGAAAATAATATTGATGTTCACCATTTCGTTTGTTATAAATACAATTTAGTCTTCAATTTTCAGTTGGTTTCGCTGCTGCTGCTGCTGCCATTTTCGCTGCCGAGATGTCAAATTTCAGCGTCAACTAATTGGGTTTCGACGCTCGTCAAAGGAAGCAAACAGCCAAAAAAAAAAAAAAGAAATACAGAAAAGCGAATATTGCCAGCAGGTGGGGATAAATGTGGAAGAGAAAAAGATTAAATTTCCTTGTTACGGCTTATAGCTGAGCAGAAAATGAGAAAAGCGACAAAAATGAAAATAAATATTGAATTATTGAAATATAATACATATTTAATACATAAGTATATCTGTGTGTGTGTGTGTGTGCACATAATATATACATGCGTTAAGAACATTTCTCAGTATAGAGATGACAAAATGGAATTCCATATGCATATTTGTATTTACTTATCAAAGGGTTTCTTTTGCTTTTTTGGTAAAAGCCTCATTTAAAATGCAGCTGACAATTTGCGTTCAGCAGCTAAAATCTTATACATTTTTTATTAAAGCCGCTCAAAATGCGTTGATGTATTGAAAAAACAGACAGCAGCAGCCGCTTTGTGCCTTTCGACGCCTTTCACAGCGTCTTTGATTGTTGCAGAGCGCTCTGCGTATGAATATCGACTTAGTTTCACAACTTTTGGGAGTTGCAATATTCAGAATACAACTATAGATATTATGTATATTATTTAACATAAATATTACTAAATTATGTTCTTATGAATTTTATTGTTTTGATATCCACATTTATTGAAGTATTTGATTTATTAGCAAAACAAATCATGTTTTGTTTTCAATTTATTACTGCATTTTTTCTTGGTTGTTCAATTTCAAGCGAAATCGTTTTCGGGAACATCCGTGTACTGTATATAATTCTCTTATTTTCGCGCTCTGCTCAGCGTATTGTCAGCGCAAATATTTGTTTGTTTGTCTTTTGACGTAAGACGCAGGCCCCCCACCCCAACCACACAAGATACACAGTAACAGCCCCCCCCCCCCTCCACTCTCGACAAACCACTGTTACCAGGGCCGCCTCAGCGGGGGACGGGAGGCTTATGACTAGGGCTTATTTCGTTTTACGAGTACGCGCTCTGGACCCGGTCTAAGCGCAGGCAATATTTTGCATGTTTGCATACAAAATATCATATTTGCTGAGATTGTTTCATTAAAAAAAAAAAATACACGCAGTTGGGCAGGTGGTGCAGGTGGTGTTGCCTAGAGCCAGCAACAACTACCTTTGGGTATGCTAGTACGTGTTTAGCTTTAGCACCTACACACACACACACACACACACACGCATACCACATATTACCAAACAGAACGGTAAGTGCCGAACTGAGAAAATTGGTTTTGCCACGCACCATGCCAACCGAAAATATAATATCTGTAAGCGCAGAAAGAGAATCCCCTCCTCCCCATGAGGAGAAAACTGTTTTCGGCTAGTTGTGTATGCCAAACAGGTGGACCGCTGTTGTGCCCATAAAAGTGTACTCACTTTCCCTATTCCGTATTGAAAAGACATAAAGCCTAAAAGCAGCCAAAAGAGTTTCTTCATAAAAAAAAACACAATCCCAACAGCAGGCAAAGCTATAAAACTTTAGGCTAAATATGATATAATATAAATTCTACATAGCTATAAATATATTTTTATATATATAAATATATATATTTTCGGCATTTCTTCCATATTTGATTTATTTATCAAGTCTTTTTGGTTTTTTACTATTTAAAAATAAATACATATTTCATTTTGACACTCTACCAAAGAAAATATTTGTTCACAAATCATCTCTAGTATGAAAATATACAAATAAAAAAATTGTTCACTCTATTATTAATATTATCTGTTAAGAAGTTGATTCAATTTGATTATTTTACATTTTGTTCAGCTCGCTGTTGAAGTCAAATCAAAAGCACCTGCTTGTTACTTGTTACCTTTTATCCAAAACTTATGGGATCAAAACATGGATAGAGATTTACAACTTTACCCTACGGCCACCCACACTGGCACATAAAACACAGAATAAACATTAACTTTCCATTTCAGTCAAGCTGTCAACAGTCCAGTAGCTGGACAAAAACAATTCCCTCCATACACCCCCTACCCACCCCTAATTCACTATTCATGGACTTTGACTGCACTCTGTTTCCTTTTCCCTAACCAACTCCCACACACCACAGAGTTACTCAATTATTTCGTTGACATTAAGCACATAAAAATACAAATAGATGACACCCAGCTATGACTACAGCAGGAACACAAACAACAACGAAAAAAGGGACCACAACGAGTCCTTATAATGGTCCCCACTCTACACATTCGCACACGCTCCCCAACACCCCTTTGCCAACGAACAGGCAGCGATTTGTCTGCTGATACCTTTTTTGCCTAGGCCAAAAGGACACTCGTTTTTATCGCAGATTAAGTGCGACATCGTCATCTAACGTCTACGTTCTACCCTTTACCTGCTGCCGCTCATCGGACAGTGGTCCCATAGTATGCCTTAGTTAGACCGAGTATTGTGCTGAAATGTGCTTACAGCACATTAATTTCTTGCACCTGGCATTAAGATAATTGTCGGCCTTTGTTTAGGATACAAGATACAAGATAATCGACTCAGTTCCTCCGCCACCCCAAACACTACAAGGAGAATGACAGCACAACCTATCGAAATTAAATGAATGTTACGTGCTGCTCTTTAAGGCTCACGAGTTAGTTAGTTGCACAAAAATTCAACCTTCTTCTACATTTCTACTTTAGATGCCTTAAATACTTTGAAATACTACAGCTCTGCTTGTGTCCTTAAAAAAAAAGACCACAAATTTTATTATATCTATAACTAAACGTATAGATTCTATACTTTCAAATTGAATGATTATTATATTCGGTTTAGTAATTTTCTATTTAAACGATTTACAAGCATTTGGTAGCTTAACATCTTCCAATTAACAATCACTTATGAATACGCTAAGAACAAAAAAAATTAATCTTTCTAAAAACGTTAAGGCCACAAAGCACTTGGTGAAATAACTTTGCAGCACTTAATCTCGTTGTAAGCCAACATTAAACGACTTCCAAGTATTATAAATCAAAACACAAAAATTACACACGCTGTCAACAGCTTAAATGCATTGCGTAGAAATTAATCAAAAAATCAGAAGAGCACAGAAAATAAAAAGAGAAAAAAAGCGCAAATTCCATAAAATTAAATCAACTTTTAATGGCATTGAGTTGGCTGGTGGAGGATGACAAAAGGGGGGGTAGCTAAAGGGCAGGCAGTCACTTTGAACTCGACTAAAGTCATAAAAATCATCCCGGCACACACAAACACACACACACACACACACACACACGCACATACACATACTCACAAGTCAAAGGCAATTGCGTGTAATTTAATAACAAAATAATAGGAAGCAATGACTTAAAAAAGAGGAGCGTAAAAAAGCAAAAACAGGAAAAGCAAGGTAGAAAACAAAGGCAAAGGACAGGCAATGAGTGTAGTCATAAAATGTAATCATAAATTATATGCCCGGCCATTTGGCATTTGTGCTCAAGTGCAGTTCACTTTCCTCTAGCAATAGCAAAGTGCGTTGGGGGCCTACGTCTCTTTTTTTTTTTTTGTGGGCGTGGCTGCGTTGTCAACACACTTCCAATTTTTCTTCTTCTACTACTGGTTGAAAAATACTCAACGCCTAAAAGCCGCTTAGTAATTGCTTATGAAATATGCAAAGGCGTAACCGCCGCCTTGGACCATCCTACACTCCTGTTCAGTGAAACAATCCCCGCTCCGCAAAGCCCCGCAAATGTACCGTCAGCTCAGAAGCACGCACCCTTTTAGCCGGAAATCTTCATTGGCTTTTGCGGTTGGCCTGTACAGTGGGCCTAGCCTAGCATGACATTGCCACTTAGCGGCTACATTAATGGCAGCGCCAAATGGCTCTCTCTCTCTCACTCTGCCCACCTTCCCCGCCCACTCCACCTACACATCAATTTCATGCCACCCACTCCCACGCATACTTGCTTGCAAACTGAGCGTGTAACGGCAAATAAACTAATACAAACGAAGCGGCATAAAAAGCGAAGCATACTTTTCTGCTGCGCTTGAAGATGTAACATTATGTCTGCATATGTACACATCCCCAACCAACCCCCCCACCGCCACAAACAATCCTCTAACTGTAACATAAATATTTAATGCTGACATGTACAAAGTGTACAATATATGAAGATGTGTGTAAAGTTAGACATGTGCATGTCTGTATATTTGATCATGCATATATATTTATACAAGCTCCGAAAAAAACATCTGAGTTAGACAAATGACAAGAATTATTATACATGTAACCTGAAAGTTGCCCGTTTCATAGATAATTTGTTGCCTTGGCCTTGGCTGGCAAAGAAACAGAAGTTCAGTAGCATTTTTCTAAGTATCTATTGTGGCTACAATTTTATTCGGATACATTCAAAGTATATTTGCAGGCAATATGCATGTATAAATTATATTTGTGGTAAAGTGTTTTTTTTTTGTTTCAATTATTTTCCTTTTGCCATAACAATGTGATTTTCTCCCAAGAGAATTCTAAACAAATTTACTTGTTATGCATTTGAATGTACAATAAAAACAAAAATAAAAACGATTGTTTGCACATAACAAATATTTAATTACACGAATAATAAATAAACTATGTATGTATGAAAGTAAAAAAACAAAATCGATCAGATCAAAAGTAATTGCTGGCATACAATTTATTTCGCTTGTACAATATTCAAAATTGAAAAGCCAAAACAAGCCTAATTTTATTTGATTAACAAACTATTTGAAATAGCAAAATCTAAAAATAAAAGAAAAAAAGATTCAATTTTATTTTCATAATAAATTATTTGACTATGATACGATTTTAAACCTAACTAACTTATTATTGCTTGCCAAAACCAGTGTGGTATTAAAAGACTCACCAGATTTAGACATCTTCAATATTAGTTAATGGCAGAGCAATCAAATAATAACTAAACCCATTTCAATCGAAAACTTCAAACAGCTAATCAACTTCAAATACACTTGTCATTAGCAGTAAACACTTGGAATATTTCATAATAATCCCATAAGAAAGAAAATATATACGAAACACAAATAAAATGCGAGCTACCAGCAATAAGCTCTATGTGAAATCCCTTGACACTCGATTATGAGTCCAAAGGCAACCGAAAACTGCAAAACCTTAATGTTCAAATCATTTAAACGTGCAACTCACCCACTGAGTCACCCACACAATCTCACCCACCCGCGCAGCAGGAAGTACGCGCCCTCATCTTTTCGACACTCACACACACACACACACACACACACACACACGCACACATCCACATGTACACAGCGAAAATAACAAAACAATTTAACGCTTTAATGATAATGATGTATGAACAACTAAAGACAACAAACAAAAGTTGTTGCACATGTGTTGTTGTACCGTCTGTTAGGCAGAAGTTTTGTTATTGTTGTTGTAGTTCCTGCTTCTGTTATTGTTGTTGATGGTGGCATAGAGATGGGGGATGGGGTGTTGATGGGTGGGGCACGTCGCGGCCCATCAACAATGCCAAACGCTTAACAAGCTAATGTGCTTTTAATGGTCCCAGTGTCCAGCTGATTATATCGTATAGCACAATGGTAAACCGGGTACACATGCGGAGTAGGTAAAAGGCAAGCCCAAGTAAAATACACAAATAATTAAAATTAATTATCTTGCAATTAGTTTACGATTTACTCATTAAGGAAGGCAACGCGCCCAAAAGTATGCAATACACATGTGCCAGAGCCCAAGTCCCAAACCAATGATCGGCTTAGTCATCATCAGGAAGTTTGGAGGTGGTTCTATGACAATATAATTATGATATTATTGCGTCTAGCATTTCAATTGAGTTGTTTGTTTGATTTATGTGCAATTTTACAAGGCAAATACGGACGGAGCCACACACAAACATACACACCAATGAAACAAACACTGTCCCCCATAATAACACACATGCGGGATAATTTGTCATTTATTACGCATACGCCGTGTGTACTTTGACATTTAAACAGCGTGAAGTTTTTGGGTCAGCGTTCGTTTTATTGACATATAACACAGTCCCACAATGATTTATGCGGCCCCTCTTAATAAGGAGGCGCCTCGGCATCGGTTTCACAACATTCAGCATTTCATTGCTTAATTGCCAAAGTTTCAGCATGCTCAATTTTTAATTTGCATGGGAAAATTCCGAAAAGTATTAAATAAATCCCCAAACTGTGAATATTAAACTGGAAAATACTCTGTAAAGTTCATTAATATTTGATACAAATGTGGGTAACTAGAAGAAATCAAAGCCGTTTTAGCTATACAAAAGATTGTATACCCAACTCTGAAAACTTTTAAGAATTATTTACATTTTTTAAATGCGTATCTATTATTTAGTCAGATACTCTTTTTCAAGCAATTGCTTGCCTACAGGGTGCTAAATATTATAAAATTGTGAAAATTATATGAAAACTGCTTCCCCACCAGACACTCCACTCCCCTCGCAGTGCGTCCTGCGCCTGTGCGAATGTTCCCAGGCAAAGTACTTAACTGTCTGCTTATTATTAAAAGCCAGCTTAAGTGGCAGAGTCAGGCTAATTGAATTAACTTTTCAACCCCGTTGCGTGGTGCGTGAAAAAGGCTAAAATAACATACAAACAACAACGGCAAGCAAAATGCGAAACAAGTTGCGCTAATGTTGATAAAGTGCCGCCTCAACTCAAAGAGATTTTAAAATACTTTTTTTTTGCGTTACAGTTTTGGGCGTAAAGCTTAAATATAAAATAGAATTGAGCGAAATTATGATAACTTTCAGTTTGCAAAGACTTTGCAAATTACCTTGAAAAGGTTTTAATTAGTAATTAAATATATCAGATATAAATATATATATAAATCGTATTAGATACGATTGATTAAGTAATTAACCGCCTTTAGACCAGCCTAAAATGATTTCGTGCAT
This sequence comes from Drosophila setosimentum, assembly GCA_035043505.1. Classification (NCBI taxonomy): domain Eukaryota; kingdom Metazoa; phylum Arthropoda; class Insecta; order Diptera; family Drosophilidae; genus Drosophila; species Drosophila setosimentum. The sequence continues at coordinate 4,060,587 of JAWNMY010000007.1, forward strand.
ATTCGATTCCAAAGTGACTGAATTGTAGGCCAATCAAGTATTTAGTACACAGTTCTAATTGCGACAGTATTTGTCATACATTAATTACTAGAATAATTGCAATTCTGTGTAATTCATTTAATTAACAGAAATATTTAGGACATTTTAATAACTTTCTCAGACTTAGAACTTTTTACTTCCAACGCAATTTATTGCATTTAATTTACAAAAATGTTGAAGACAATTTTACAGCTGCATTTTTTTTTTACACTTTTTGAGCGTTTGTAATCCTAGAAAGGTTGCTTCTCTAATACTTCCAACCAATATTGTTTCATCAAAGGTGGTTTTTTAGTGGTTTAACGTTCGCTGACCAAGTGGCTAATAATATTCACAGTGCTCAGAGTCGTGTAGCGCTGAAAGAAGGGTTTCAGTTGCTGGCCTGTTCCTGTTTCGTGTGCTGGCCAACAGAATTCTCGCTATCGGTTTACGCGCTATGCTTCGTTAAGTGCATTTTGAATTTTTAATGTTGTGCGCCCTTCCCAACTTGCACAAAGCGTTGGGTGTTTCGCACAGGGAAGGGTGTAAATCTAAAAGGGGTATCAGCCAGTGTTGCAAGGTGACTCCAAGCACTCGACTTAGGACGAAACGCCGCCAGATTAATTCGCTATATTAAAAAAGCATACAGTTACAAAATGAGCACAAGTTCGCTTTCTTTTCCATTTTTGACTGGAACAGCTGCTGCTGCAAACAGAAATAATCAACACAAATTACGCGCAACGCATAAATACGGAAGGTAACGAGTTCTTTCCCTGAAACCTTTATCCCCAAGCCAAATTCACAGGGCAATTAATTTTTAATCTTCGCTAAGCATTGCAACAAATTGTGAACTAACCAAGCAAAAGCGAGAATAGTGTTTTGCGTATGTTTCACACCCACATATTTATCTTACTTTTATGCACGTTTTTTTTTTTATATACCCTGTAAGTTGTAAAAATAGATAAGAAGTGTGTAGCAGTCCATTATGGGACAATAAGGCATCAACGATTTGTTAATCAACTTGTCAGTTCCTCTAAATGTATTTCAATATTATCTGAAGGATTTCACAAACTTAAATAGCTAGTTTAACGCATTACAATTCGTGGCTTGAGCATGCATTTAATGTATCTTTAAAATGAAACAACGATTGCATAACAAACACAACTATAAACTGTATTGTAGCTCAATAGTTTTACAGAGTATCATCTTAGTTGAGCTTTTTGGAGAAGTTATGTTTCTTTTTTCTTCAGCTTGTTGTGTTTCTTTTTCATGATTTGCAAAAGTGCCAACAGCAGTGTAAAGGATCTTAGCCCAAGCCAACGGGATTAATAAAAGGATTACGCAGCGGAAAATGCCAGCTGCGATGTTGTCGGCTTCAACTTGGCAGTGGAGCTGCCAATGCGGATGCGGATGCGAATGCGGCTGAGGATGTAGATGTAGATGTTGCTAATGGCAATTTGTAGCACCAGCCAGATAGGGAGAGAGAGGGGGCGAGGGCCATACATGAGGCTGCTGCATGGGCGGGGGCACTTGCAGCAAAGGGCTAATTGCGTTTCGACTTGGCAGGCATCGGCTCTACGCCCGCAATCTGCCACGCTGCAATTTTTTGATGGGGACAAGGGGGGTCCAGCTCTGGCAGCACTTTGTATATATGGTCATATATTAAAAATAATCCATTCGATATCTGTTTTAATACTTGAAATTTATTGCAGACGTTTACAGCAGCAACAACTGAAACAAAACCAGCAACAGAGACAACAACAACTCACTGTCATTTTGAAGGGCTTTTAGCTTGATATTTTATTGCTTACAGGACAACAACAGCGAGGGTGTGCTAAAAAGTAAACCACATGTGGTTAACACTTGTATTGACAGAATCACTTGAATTAATTTTATATAAAAATAAATCTAGCATTTAAATTGTATTGGAAAATATTTTTTTAAAAATGGACACAAATGTGGAATATTTAGTTCACAGCCAATCGTGAAACAGAACACCAATAATGTTTATTGTTTGGTGATTTTTCACTTTTTCGCCGGATCTAGGTCAAGTATATTTAATTAATTTTTTATAGTCCAATATTTTATTTCGAGCGAAAGACAAATACAAATATTTCAAACTGCTGGGGCCATCGGAAAAATAATGAAGAAAATAAAAACAATAAAAATAAATATGATTAAGAAAAACAACGCCACTAAAATATAATTCACTCCATAAAAATTCGAAGCTCATACATAGTTCAATTTCGACCCTCGCATAGCGCGTTTCTGCCATTGTTTTTTATATATATTGGCCATTTTAATAATAACATTTGTCTTCGGCTCCGGTTTTTTTTATGGGTTACCGCGCTGATTTGCTTACAATTGAGATAACGGTGGGGATCATATGAGTTATGTTATAACTCCGAGCGGGCTTTGCGAGCGGATTGGCCCACTGGAATGTTTTCTGGCAGAGATAAGCCGCACTCAATCAGCATAAAAGTACGCTATGGAAAGCAATGCGAACGCGCAAAAGGATGTTGACGGGGCAGAAAACCCAAAGGCAAAGCTAAAGCAGCTGCTGTTAATCAGAAAATGCAACAGCAAGTATAAAAATAAAAATAGAAACAGCAGCAACAACGACAACAGCATCTAGGGAGAGCATCAGAGAATTCTTAATTTGGATTTTCATTCACACGCACGCACTTAATTAAAGTAAAAGCTATGCTTTCTCTTTCTATTTAGCTGCTCGTTTTTTACCAACCAGCTTGTTGCCAAAAAAAAAATAAAGAAACTTCTCTAAAAAAAATGTGGCCATCAAGGGATGCGTCGACACGTCTGTTGTCTGTTGCAATGATAACAACGTGAAATATTTTATGCTTACCATTTTTATCTGACACAGGCAAAGCTTCAACTTTCAGCGGTTGCATGCGGTATGCGGCATGTGGGCATGGCTAAGACGTAATTAACTCATTAGTTTACGCTGTAAGGCAAATCCGAAAAACTCACACAACATTAAAGGATATATGTGCATATTATTGCGGTGAGTTTTCCACGAAGCTATGGGTGGATATTATGGCAATGTGAGTGGAAATTGTCTTTGCCAGGGCGTGTGTATTTCTAGGGGTAGTTGTTATGGCAATGTGAGTGGAAATAGTATTTCCTAAGGGATGCTATATTCTAGTTTCATTCAAGGGGCACTCATTTTATATAAGATTGTAGCATTGGCTATACGATTTTATAACAAAAGTGGAGAGTCCATAAATAGTTATAGCTAAGGGTTGAAATTATGGATAGGCTATTATAAAAGAGGGTAGCATACAGTCATATGCCAGTATACCTTATAATATTAGACACTGTAGTATATTGTTATATATCAGGGCACTTCATATACCAGTATACTTTATAACAATAATAGACCAACAGTTATAACAGTTATATACAGCTATAATAATATACCCGATAGTGTAATACTGTAATATGGTCTACGAGCAACTTAAATAGGACAGCAAATGGTTTTGTGATTTGGAAAATACATAAGCAACAAATTTTAAGAGTCTATAAACTGTTCTAAGCAAGCAAGGCAGATCGAAAAAGCTAAGGGTTAAAATTATACATTTAACTATTATATTAAGCGGGTAGCATACAGAATTATTATGACAGTAATATAGCACTATGCTCCATAATATAAGGCGCTATAGTATAACACCCTAACATGATAAAAGAACAACAAATGGTTTTGAAAACACCTAAATAAAGATTGGAATAAATTGTTATACAACAAGTATGTGTCATATGAGAGTAAGAGTTTCGAGGCAGTTGTATAACAATATTAAACTGATTTTAACTACTTTAATATAACACAAAATAGCAAAGATACAACTTGAATATAAAAAAATGTTTATTGACTGAAAATTTTGGGCACCAAATCTCAGCAGCAGAGAGACTTAAATACCAATATGCTGTGCATGTTAACTTTTACTAATATTCTAACAGATATGATTGTTATACATATGTGAAACTTTAGCTAATACTCTTACGTTCTTGCCCAAGGGTTGCGATATCACAGACTCCTCTAAGCTTTAGTATAATGAAAGGCTTTCGTATAATAAATACAGCTTTTCGACCAAAATTAAAAAACTCTACAGAGCTCTTAAAGCTTTGATAAAGCTGCACAAATCGAAGAAGCTATAAACAGAAGGTTTAATGTCGCATTCAGATATGGTAACTGTAAAAACATAGAATTGCCATGCTATAATTATAAGTAGAATTTCTAGCTGATAAGACACCGCTGACAGTAGTCCGTAGATAGAAGATTAAAATACAGTAAATAAAAACTAAAACATATATTAATAAAAGAGTCTATGTTACAATAAAATAAGTCATCTATCTTAATTGCGTATTTTTAGTAGAGAACTATGCCGGTTCTGTGAAAATGAGGAAGAGTCCTTAAAACACATCCTAGCAGATTGTGGCGCCTTAGCTACGAAATCTATTTGTAAGGTGGGGTTCTGAATGTTCTGAGCCCAAAAGACGTAGAAACCCTCAACTATAGGTCCTCTCTATAGGGTGCATAATAGATCTGATAAGTCGCAGTGCATGAATCACAATAGTAATAATAATGTTACACAATATTAATTATAAATTAAATGCTTCGCAAGTATATTCCTTGATAGGCACAATAACAATTTGCATTTTTTTCTGCAATTTAAGTCAACTAAATGTAGGTAATATAATTTATTTACCAATTCTCTTTGAAATTTAGTAGACAATTAGAGTCAACCTGAACTGAAAGAAAAAATGAGTAAGCAAACAAGTGGAGAAGAGGGCCACTTGCCAAGAGGAAAAGCCAGCAAAAAGTTGGCCAAAGCTTATCAATATGATGTGCCATAAGTATGCGTATGTCGAATGGGCTTATATTTGGGCTTAGTCGTAGGCGCTGGTAAAAGGCCAAGTAAGCCAAACGATTGAAGCACATTGATAACAAATTGACTAGTCTTGGGCAAGTTAAGTTAAGAGTGTGTGTCATGCTTACACAGCGTGGGATTTGCATGGCATTTTGAATTACAACAGAAATGATAGGCAGCCACACAGTGACTATGACAATAAAACCAGTGTTGGCCACAGAGAGAAGTTTTTTTTTTGTACATAAACTAAGAAAACTAAACCAAACCGAAGCGATAAGCATTCAAAATAGCTGTGTGTTTGTTGTGGTAGTTAGAGATGTTCCCTGATAAAGTGATAAAGATTAAGACCATTTAAAGTTGAAAGAACTTGTAAAAGATAAGCTTGAGGAAAGAGAAAGCTGAAATGTTTTTTTTTTTTAAAACGAGTCAAAGAAAGATTCCGCATATTTTCAATAATACGTTTGTTGTTTCTTATTTGGCAATTGGCAGATTGAAATATATTGGAAACTCTGTAACGCTAGGATTTTAGTCTGCTTTTTAATATTTCAAAGGAAATTGCGTTTACATATTTTTTTTTTTATTTTATATAAATCTTACTTTTAGTCTAAAACATAATTATATCATACAAATCTTCTTTATAGACGCATTTACAATATAAAATTGTATATTGTGTTGCAATCTAAGATATGGTTAGAAGGGAGAATATCAGCAAAAGAAAATATTCACTTTAACATTTAAAAAAAAAATAAATCAAATGGTTTGTCGTTATTTCAAACGCTCCATCGCATGAAAACATGTTGTTTAATTTCCCAACTGCTTTGACACACTTATTTATAAATGGATACTCCCATTCCTCCCTCCCTCCCATTCCTTGGGCATTTTAAATATAGACTAAGGATTCGATGAAGGCAACACCCCACGCACAACATCACAATAAAAATGGGAACGTTGCTGACCCTAGTCAAGGGCTAACTGAGTGACTGACTGCAACCCTTATTATATGGACCAAATGCATCCATATGTGACTCAAAGGAGCTGTTCAAAATCGAGTCTCACAAATGGCCAGACGACCCGAGCAACGAGGCAAATAATTAAAAGACACCCAACTCCCGCACAATGCACCCTCTCTCACTCTGTATTTGACATTGTGGAAAAGCGAATAGTCATTTTTGGATGGAAATGAGGAAATAAGAAACGCTAGCAACAACCTTATTATTGATTTAAGCTCCGACTCGAGGCAATTTCCATAAGGAAATATCTGACTTTTGACAGGCCCATTTTGCACTCACAGTCTCCTCCATCATAATTGCCAACTAATGAGACAGCCAAGGGGTGGTGTTTCTTGAACGAGTTTTCATTTTCACCAGCATGGGAGGTTGGGCTAACAAAACGCATTTAAAAACTTTCAACTGATAAAATAGTTTAAGGCGACAGTTTGCTAAAGTTTTGCTCCTTATTCTTCTTGTTCTCATTCTACTTTCGGGATGGAGGCAATTAACTGGCCGCACATAAAAATGATAACAACAAAAAGTGGCAGGAGAGACATGGGCCAGGGGTGAGTTTAGGTGTTAGTTGGACACCCAATAAAGTTCAGACAAAAGAAAGCAACAGCAGCAAAATCAAAAAAAAAAAGTACACTGGTCGCTCGATAAGTGGAACACTTTGGTCTTAGACGTGGCTTAAATTTGCGAATAATGAAATCCATTTTTTCTAAGGAAACTTAATACAATACAAAAAATCAAAATCTGTGATTTTAAAAACATTTTTATAAACTTTCTACGAATCATATATGCGAAAGGTATTTCTGAGTTTAATTATTTATGGTAAACAATTTTCAAATGCCTTAAAATAAACCATACTCAAGTAGATCAAATACAAAGCTGCTCAATATGAATTCTAGATACACTAAAACTAATGTATTAAATTTATAAATTTGGAACCTTTCAATTGAAAATTAACTATTTGTCAACGGTATTCAACAAATCCATATTCAAATGTTTTAAAATGTAAGAGAATTAAAAAACAATTAGAAACGTAAAATTTTGTTTAGTTTAAAGAAAAAGAGAGAGAGAGAGAGAGCGAGAGCAAGCTACAAATTTTTTCTATAAATCAATATTTAATTGGAATAGAATTAATGATTCAAATTTGTGGAAAGGTTTCATCGCTTAGCATGTTAATTACAATTTTATATATAAAAATTTTTCATAAGTTTTCAATAAATACAAATTCGAAGTGAATAAGTAAAAATCAGCTAAATATGAATTTCAGCTGTATTAAAATAAATAATTAATATTTGTGGACTGGTCTAATATCTGGGCATTTTAATTACCAAACGACGACTGTATAACTAAGCTTTTAGGGGCATTGCAATTTGGGTCAAGCCAAAAGGATAATGCGGTTCGCGGCTTACACAAAGATGGAAACACAAACACAAATGCAAAACACACACACATACACACCGAACCAGAGAGGCACACGCACATAGAGATAGCAAATACCGCTAAGTTTCAAAACTTTTGTTTGCAGCGTTGTTTCTGCTTCTTCATCTTCGTCAGCTGCCGCTGCTGCTGCTGCACTTTTCGGTTATTGTGGTTACAGTGGGGCTAGGAGAGGGGCAAGCGGGGAGTGGTAATCGCGTTGAGAGGATAGAGTCCAATTAGAATGCACTGTTGCTTCAACTTTCGACCAGCGCGCGCTGTTAACATTTTGTTGTTGTTGTCGCAGTTGTTGTTCTTGTTGCTGTAAAATATAAACTGGCTGCCTTCAGGCCCGCCTACGCAGCCGCTGGACCCGTTCAACGACAGCAGCAAAAACAACAACAGCAATGGCAATTGGTCGGCCACACATGTTTAACTGCGCTGCTGGCGCTGACGCTTGCGTTAGCAGAGCGACGCTGCCTAATTGTTAAAATGCACAATTGGAGTCGAAAATAATTACGAGCAAATCGATTTTTTTTTTAATTCACATCACATCACACACACACACACACACGCACACACATTGCGTATAAAAAACAAGTGAAAAATGCCGACTGCTGTAGTCGCAACATAACATATATCAATGGATAGCACACATTTGCTGTTTTTCTTGACGATTGTGCAAATATTTATAGAAAACTTACTTGCATACAAAATTGACGCAGAAATCTCGCACTTTTTACTATTTTCGCAGCAGCGCGAACACGACGCGTTGTTGTTGTTGCCGTTTTGTCTTTGGCGATATATGTTAATGTTAGTTTATCATCAGCAAGTCGACTCAAGATGGCACTGTTAAGCGCTGTGTATTACTCCAAATGGCAATGTTAACTGCTAGAACCAGGACTGAAGCATCAGCCAGCTGCTGCTAAATATGTTTAAAATAAAATTAAATTGCTATAGCTCGCTTTCTCTAAATTAAGGAGTGCTTCACTCCAGTTTCTATTGAATTAGCTGCTTTAATTAAGTTGTTGCGCAGCTACTTGTCCGCATTGATTGCTATATGTGTGGCTTTTTGATTGACTTGCTTCCTGTTCGCTTGAGTTTTGATTTTGGCTTTTTGATTCAGTTGCTGATTTCTTTGTTTCCGTTTTGTTTATAACTTTTAAGCACTTGAGTACTTGTGGCCCGGCTTTATTTTGTGAAGCCTCTCGATAGTTGTACTCATTGCATGTGCGTTAATTACGCTCTCTTCAATGCACTTTGTTTTCATTGGCAAGAAATCGATTTTTTTTTTTTGCTTTTGATTTGCTGCTCGTAGCTAAAAGATTTAAATTTGTGTTGTATGTTTTTTAATGTTTTATGTTTAAAACACTTTATTGAATGCACAATGGCGAATGAAGCACATCGCAATTTGCATAGTTTTTAGCCATGCATCGTTTTGCCGTTTTTAGTTAGTTAGTTTAATGCATTTACTCACAAACACTAGGCAAACAAAGTCTTTCCCACTCGGAGCATACACGAGGAGAAGCGCACGCTGTCAACTGAACTAAATTCCTCCATAAAGGATATATTGGCCATTTACGCGCAACCCCCAACAAACAACCACACACACAATACACCAGAGGGTGACTCCAACCAACCCGCACATGCGCCCTGCTCAAGCTCCCCAAATATTCCTATTCAAAAAATATGCGCGCCCAACAAACAAAAAAAAAACGGCATTTAGTACGAAAAGATCTGCGGAGCAATCGCAGTTTCTGACTGTTCCTCCGGCTGTCGGCTTGCGAGGATTGTTGCACTGACATCGGTGGCAAGCAGCTGATGCTGTGCTGCCATCGGTGGCTTCATAATGTGATTGTATATGTTGTCGATTGTGGGAATAATGCCAACTGCTGCTGCTGCGCTGGGCAGCGATGGCGATTGCAACGAGCTGCTGGCATCGGATTTGATTAGCGATTTGGGCTTCTTGCCAAAGGCGAAGCATCCACTCTGCTTGGTGGCTACCGGCGACAAGTTGTCCTTGTTCTTTGTGCTGCAAAAGGGAAATCAATAATATATATATATATATATTGTGGCATGCAATATAGAATGGGAAGAGATCTGTTTTAAGTGCCCTTGCAGCGATATAAATTTAAAAAAATACATTAAAGAAATGAATTGAAATTAACCGTTACGATAAAATGTTTCAATTTTGTTGTGCTTATAATCAGTTTAAAAACACTCACAAATGAAAATCTCAATTTTCCAGTTAAAGATTAAAAAATAATCATTGAATTTAGCATTCTTAAAATATATTGATATAACATATTAAAAATGTATTGCTATATAAACCAATGTAAACAAATTTTTAATATTTTTTAGTACTTTAAAAGTACTGATTCCCAGTTCTTAAAACAGTTTCCTATTCGAAATATGATTTCTTTTAATAAAATTTAAAAGACTTTTTGAAATTTAAAAAAGCAAAATTCTAAAAAGAAAATTCCTAATATTTTCACATTTGAAAGAACTGATTCCCAATTCTATATTCTAATTAGTATTCAATTTGAAATATAGTATTTTATATAAAGTATTGAAGTACTCTATTTGAAATATAATACTTTAAATAAAGCAATTTGAAATAACTTTTCTTATCTTCAAAAGTAAATCGCAATTGTCTGAAATATCTAAATTCAAAAAGTAGTAGTAGTTTCTATAAACTATTTAGTATTCATAGGCTCACAAAAATACTCCACTACTCGTGACCAAATTATAAAAATCTCTGCAAGGCAGTAAATTTAAATGTCTCAAAATAAATACGCACAATGCTTTTAGCGCCTCCAATTTGGGTATATTGCGATTGTAGGTTTTGGCGCCGCCGGCTGCTTCCTGGGCGGCGAGCTCCTCGGGATGTGATTTCTTTTTGTGCGTGCGACAATTGGAGCCGTTGGCAAAGGTGCGATCACAAAAATCACAGGAATACGGCTTCAGTCCGGTGTGCAGGATGAGATGATTCTTGAGGGCTTTCGCCCGCTTGAATTCTCTGCCGCAATAGTCGCACTTGTGCTGCATCTGATCCGTGTGCACTAACCGATGGCGATTCAGAGTGGGTCGCGAATTCAGCTGCATGCCGCACTCGGGACAGATGTACTTGTGCGGATCGTGCGTCTCCTTGTGATGCTTTAGACGGCTCAAGCTCTTGAAGCACTTCTTGCACACATCGCACTCGTACGGCGCAAAATCCGTGTGGCTTAACAAGTGCTCCTTGAGCGCATTCAATGAATGCACTCCGACGCCGCACTGCTCACAGATGACCGGACGCGGTCGCTCCTCCTGGTGCATATACTGGGCATGCGACTGCGCTGAGGCGTTCGTTGTGAATTTCTTTCCGCAACTGGTGCAGGGATACATCTTCCGCTTGGGCATGGGCAGATGTTGTTGCATGTGCCGCTGCAATTGGTAGCGAGAGCGAAACTGTTTCTCGCACTGCTCGCAGCACAGAAGCTTCATGTCCGCTGTGCTCTTCTTGTCATGGTTCTGACGCATGTGCCGCTGCAGCGTTTGGGGCAGAGCATAGGCACGTGGACACTCGCTGCACTGATGCGCCTTGCCGCGCTCCTTTGATTTGGGCTTCGGGCTGGAGGAGTTGCTGTCCCCATTGCTGTCCGCGTTGCTGTATGCATCGCATAGATTTAGCAGCAGCTCAGTGCCCGCATCTTCGTATTCGAGCTGCTCATCTGCTGCTTCTGCTTCCTCCTCCTCCTCCTCATCCTCATCCTCCAGCTCTTGTTGCTGCTCAACTTCTGCTTCAGCTGTCACCGCTTCAGATGTGAGCTTCTCTTCGATTTTGCCTGCCGGTGTGAGCGGATTTTCCAGCTCCAACACCGTCTCGTCCAATTCATTCAGCTTGGGCTTCTCCTCTACATAATGCACCTCGGTAAGCGTCTCGGGCTCTGGCTGCTCCTGCAGCTGCTGCTCTTCCTCGATAAGCCCAAATCTGCCGCGCAACTCCTGCACGCTAATCGCATCCTGCTTGGGTGTGCTTTGCAATATGCAATAGAGTTTCTGCACACGCGTTATGCGCTCCGAGAAGTTCACCAGCGAGGTGACGAGTGTCAGGCATTCGCTGCATATCATCTCGGGCAGCTCCTCGCCGCGTGTTATCTGCAAAACAACGCATATTAATGGGCGTATTCCTCCACATCAGCAACCACTTACATTCACCCAGAAATATTTGCCAATGGCTGTGGCCAGTGCCATGTCGGGAATTGGTGCACTTGCTGAAACTTCCTGGGCATCGCCATGCCGCTCGCCGCCTATCGCTGCATGTTCGTTTTTCAGGAACACATTGATGTTGCCCTGAAGATCATCCTTGGCGCAGAGGCGACACCAAAGATGCCAATCGCTGGCGCTTTCAATCTCGTTCTCCATCTCTATTGGCGCAGCCATTGCAGTTTGTGGCAAATTATATGAGTGCAGCAGCATTTACATATTTAATTATGGTATTAAGCATTTTACACTAATATTTAAAAAATTGTCTAATTAGGAAAATGCCAACAATAATAACTTTGTGATTATTTCAACAGCTGTTGGCCTGACATGTGAATATCGATAGCATGCTTAAATCGATAAGCGATGTAGAGTTATATATCGATAGTTGTCATCACGATACAACTCACGATGTGTACTCATCTCGGTATCGATTGATTGTTGACGACGTGCAATGCATAACTTATTCCAGACCTTAATTTACTCTCTTTGACAGGACTTTGTATGACTTTATACGTTTGGTATACTGACAAAAGAGGACACACTTTTAGCTATTTTTTCCACTGAACTGTCAATGTTAATCACCAAACTGACAATGATTTACTCAACCACAACAAATTGCTACAGCTGTCTTTGTGAAATGGTTTTTAGTTTCATTTAGTTGATAAGGCAGCAAGTTGCAATCATGTTTGAGGCACGCTTGAGCAGCACAACGCTGCTAAAGAAGATTGTCGATGCCTTGAAGGAGATACTCAGCCAGAGCACCCTCGACTGCAGTGCGTCTGGAATACAGGCAAGCAGCAGAATCCATGTCCTATTTGAGATAATCCCGAGGCGTTTCAATTGCAGCTGCAAGCGATGGACAATTCCCATGTATCCCTGGTGGCGATGTCGCTGGGGACCGAGTGCTTTGAGCGGTTTCGCTGTGACCGGAACATATCGCTGGGACTGGATTTGAGGTCGTTGACGAAGGTGCTGAAGTGCGCCAGTGGCGATGATGCGGTCACAATCAGTGCCGCCGACAATGCGGACAAGCTGCAGCTGAGCTTCGAGTCGGCGGGCAAGGAGCGCACTGCTGACTATGAGCTGCGTCTGCTCAATCTGGAGCAGGAGCATCTAGGCATCCCTGACACAGATTACGCCTGCGTCGTCCACATGCCGTCCACGGAATTCGCACGCATCTGTCGCGATCTGGTCATGTTCAGTGAGTCCGTTGTGATCGCCTGCAGCAAGGATGGCATCAAGTTTTCTGCCAGCGGCGACCTGGGCTCCGCCAACATAAAGCTGACCGAAACGAGCAAAGGGGATGTCAGCCTGCAGGTGGAAGAGCCTGTCACACTCTCCTTTGCCGGACGCTACTTGAACAGTTTCACCCGGGCCACGCCCCTCGCAGATAAGGTGAAGATTGGCCTAGCGGCAGATGTGCCGCTCCTCGTGGAATACCCCATCGAGGATTACGGCTATATTCGCTACTATCTCGCGCCCAAAGTAGATGACCCGGATGCCTGAGTACAATTTATAATCATATGTGCAATATTTGTTTTGTTTATATATATTCTTAACCATAAATTATTTTAATAGAAATTACGACTATTTTATAAATTTAAAAACAGTACAAAGTTGTAATAATTATTACGCAATAAGTTAAATTAGACTAAGCTGAATTATCTCAGACGACCGCTGCTTATTTACTTATTTGTAATATCTTAAGTTAATGTAAAATAAACATTACTCTAAATTATTATAAAATTAAAACTATTTTATAATTTCAACAATTGTGCATTATTTGCGCACATTACTAACTGTTATCGAGTGCCAGCTGCCATGCCGATATACTATGGAGGTCGTCGATAGGTCAGCCAACTCAGCTGCTCCCCACAACGCTTGGCCTTCAAATCAGTACAAAATTGTAATCAATAAATATTAGGTAATAAGTTGAATTAAACAATGCTGAATTATCTTAAACGACCGCTGCAAACGCTCCGCCAGAGCGCCACACGTGCACTCAGCAGCAGCACTAAAACCACTGCAACAACCTCTGCAACTGGCGGCACTTTAGTTGAAGTCAACAAGGCGCTTGATGGCTGGGAGGCCAAGCTGAAGGATGCCGGGGTCCAGGATACGGAATTCAATCTCAAGTGCATTGTGTCGCATGTGCTGAAGCGCAAATTCGTGAGTTATACAAATAAGCAACATTTATTTAATTTAATTAAATGCGGTCTCTTTAGAACACTGTGCCTGATAATTTTTCCCAGCTGAAATTTAACTCAGCTCAGCTTGCGGACTTTGAGAGGTTCCTGGAGGCACGCTGCGCCCGCATGCCGCTGCAGCACATCATTGGCGAATGGGATTTTATGGATATAACGCTGAAGACGGCGCCCACTGTGTTCATACCGCGTCCCGAAACCGAGGAGTTTGTGCGTCTCGTCATCGACAACTACAAGCGGGCGGAGCACGTCAATATGCTGGAGGTTGGCTGCGGCTCCGGCGCCATGTCGCTGTCGATGCTGCACACCCTGCCCCAAGTGCAGGCGACGGCCATTGAGCGCAGCAAGGCGGCCACCGCTTTAGCCTGGGAGAACGCCAAACTGCTGGGACTGCAGCAGCGCTTCGAGGTCCACAATCACACCATGGAGACGGACAAATATATGCCGGAATCGCTGCACGACAAGCGGTTCGATTTAATCATCTCAAATCCGCCATATGTGAAAACGGATGAGTTTCAGTATCTGCATCCCGAAGTCGTCGTGTAAGTCTAGTCATAATAAAGTAGTCACTCGCTAACTAGAACGGTTCGAGAATAAGATTCTCAATTTATAATTTATTTACATCTCGAATCAAAATGGAAAACGTGGTAAATTAAAATCAGCGAATAGAAATTAAAATTGAATTGGAATCAAAACCGTTCCAGTTTCTGAGATATTAGTGTACCAGAAATATGTTATATCCTCCAAATTCATAACTCTCTTCCTTTACAGCTATGAGAACATAAATGCTTTGGATGGGGGATCGGATGGTTTGCGTGTGGCTCGATTGGTCTTCGATTTGGCCTGCGTCCATTTGCGATCTGGTGGCAAGCTGTGGCTGGAACTGGGCAATGAGCATCCGCCGCTGGTGAAGACCATAATGCATCTGCAGTACGAAGGACGACTCAAGTTTGTGCAGAGCTATCAGGATCAGTATAAACGTGAACGTTTCGTTCAATTGGAGAAGGTCTAAGCTGAGAGGAAGTTGACCCATTTCATTAATCGCCTCATGACATGATTAAGGCAATTATAATTAGTCGCAAAATGCATTTATCTGTGATTTGACCTGCACCACACACTCCCACTTGCAAATGCCTCAACGGCTTATATCCACATGCATCATAAACTATCCCAATATATAATATATATATATATATATATATATATATATATATATATAATTGACCTATTGCATTCGAGTATTTCACTCCCAGCGAATGCAAATGCAAATTCAATAGCCACAAAGGGAGTTCCGAATTAATGCACTTAATTTCATTGGCTGCCATAAATCATGTTAATAAGCTACGATATACGTTATAATCACAACAACAACAATACTCTAATGTTAAATCCGTGGTTTGCGATCTGTGCACAGTAGGTCGAAGGTGCTTCAAAATGTAAAAGCAAAACTTATGAATTATAATTTAAAAATTTAACGATATGCAATTATAATTGGAAGATCCTTTTAGGGTAAATTTAAAGAATTGAATTGGTTTATAATAAATAGTTTAAATCTGACCAAAATCTTAACAAGTGTTTTATTTATAAATGGCCTAATTTTTTTTAACAGATTTAATTTTAAATTAATCTTTATTGAAAGAGCTAAAAATTGTGTGATTATTGCTAATTAGCATTGATAGTAATCAAAATAGATGGCATATATAAAATATCTTGTTAAATATAAAAATATAATAAAATGCTAGCAAAAACTTATTCATTAATAGTAAAAAATATATTACTATCTAAAATAAAATCAACCTGATTCTCATTGTTTAAACAGTTTTATTAGCATGAACTGTTCTGTACAATTCGTTCCACTGTGCAATACTCTTGGGCATTGCATTGGTTTTATTTTTTTTCTCGTTATTTTACCGTTATCAATTGGGACAGCTGTTGGCCCGCTCTAAAATTTTCGACAATCATTAACAAGCGACGCCTTTAACACGAGAACATTGTCACAACGGACAGTGGCGGGTGGCGGGGCCGAAATGTGGCCTAATACTTTTTGTTCATTTTAGTAGAGCAAGCGAGTGTGTGTGAGACAGAGAGAGAGTGAGTGAGTGTGGGTGGGAGGGTGCGCACATGTTGAGCGTGCTGCTGCAGTAGTCTGGGCACACTTGTCGCTCATTAATAAAAGTTTGCCAAGCAACCAAGCAACATTATATTTGCAGGTATAGAGACATTGACCAGGCAGCAGCAGGGGCAGCAGCAGCCAAAGCTGAAGCTGAAACCGAAGCTCAAGCAGCAGCCGTAGCAACCCACGCTGCTAGCATCGCTGCTCTGCTCAACTGTAAACATTCCAGTGAGCGCAGCTTTCACTCAAAGCAATCTTGAGCCACAGCATACACATGAGATGAGAGCAAATGGGAGAGAGAGAGAGCGAGATTGAGAGACTGAGAGAGATACGATGCGAAGCGCTGTGCGCCGAGTGAGTTTTGTTTTCGGGATTGGAAGCTTCGCCGTTGTGGCTGGCGGGCTGGCTGGCTGCATGGCTTTTCCTGCCTCTGCTCTGGTCCATGGTCGTATGAAAAGCTGCGTTGAGCGCATTAAGTCGTTAGGGTACAACCAGACAGGACGCACTTTTTCGCAGCTGACGCGTTTGCCTTGGCGTTCGTCAAGCGTCCCAACTGCGCCCAACAGTTTGTGCAAAAACTAACAAAATAAAATTAAATAAATAAATTTTATTAAATACAAATCTGTTTATTCATTTAAAATAAATGCAAAATTTAAGAAACGCGCGTTTGAAGTGCATGCAATAGAAAAAACAAAAGGCGTTCAGATTTTAGACAAGAAAAATACGTGCGTGCTCCGCGACCAACAACAGCAACAACAATAAACTTCTCTATTGCCTTTTTGGCGTCTCCCGCGCGAGTTTGTGTCCACGTGTGTGTGTGTGTTTGTGTGCATGTGTGTATGCGTATTTCTGTCTGGCGAGTGCCTGCGTCTGCATGTAAATGTATGTGTAGCAAAACTTAATCTCAAGTGTGTTCACAACAACAACAACAACAACAAATGCAAGCATTCATTTTAATTGCTGCTAAAAGCATGCGATCAATAAATTTAAACATTTTGCTTGCGTGCGTGCAACCAATCAAGATTTAAGTCTATACTTAACAATTTCAAGGTAAACAACAACTACAAATTAATGTTAGCAATTTTCACAAACAACCTCCCCTCCCATATTCCACCTTCATTCTATTTGCCATGCTGCAGTTTTCATTTTGGTGCAACAGCTGAAAAGTATGCTATGATATTTTCTCTCTCACACAAATACATAATTGTTGCGCCTTACTTAAACTGAGTGTGGGGCGTGAAAATGTTGAACAATTTGTATTATTCATGAAGGCGAGCAAAATAATTATCGGAATTTCAACAAAAAAAAAAAAGTACTAAATTAAAATATTTAATGACAATAATAAATAATATGAATACTTATTTATTGAATGCAAATTCAGTTCAATCTAAAAAGTCGAGCATAATTTATACAATTTTCTTGACAAACAGCCGCAATTTCTATTTGAGCTTTTATTAACGTTTGTTTGCAGCACAACACGAATAATTTGAGCTGTCGTTTTTATTTGACGAATTTTGGTGTGTGTTGATATTTTTTCCGAACAAGGCAAAATCTGTGTCGTTGTATTGAAATGAAATTTAAATTTTAAACTTGTTTGTAGCTGGGCTGGACCACATATAATAACTTTTAATTGAGACAAATCTTACAGCGGGGGTGGGAGAGAGGATTTGTTTTTATATGGTTTCAATTTTACGAGGCATACAAATTTTGTTAATAATTTTATATTATTATTTAGCCAAAAACAAATTTGTTGCTTACTTTCATAGCCATATTGATTTTAATTAAAACTTTGCTTATTCGTCGACTAAATATGTTTGAGCTCAATTTCGCCTGTAGTATTAATATATAATTAAAAATATGTTCTTTGCTGGCTCCAGGTCACATTTATAATTAAATTTTTATTCATTTTTGTTTTCAGTCTTTTATATATCTGCCATTTCCAACTATAATTGATCTTTATCGAAAAACAAGAATTAAATTTTAAATTATTAGATAAATTTAGCGTGGGTTGTTTAAAAAATCAAAATTCTTCTACTGTTGTCTGCTGTCAGTTATTTGCGCTATAACTGTTGGGTTTGTCAGTTTGCACAGTTGGCACAGTTGTCACTGTACCAAGCGAACTGGCCAAGTGGCAAAAAAAGTGCTTGTCATTTTGTATCTGTTGCTGTTCACACATTATTTTATTTATGGTTAGCTACCAAAGCAGCTAAGTGCTGTCATTTACTTAATTTAGATAATAATTTAAGCGCTATTAAGTTAGTTTAGTGATGTAAATTATATTTTCACATTAAATTGATTGAGTGCAGAAATAAATAATGTGAACCGTTTTCCGTTTAAATATTGCGTTTTTCATTGTGTGCCAGTTGCAGCAGCAACTGCTGCGATAGTTAAAGTTTAATTTTAAATTGCAATTTCATTGTGTCGAGATTTCGATGTTCACACATAAAATGCTCTTTCGTGAAGTCGTTTTTGGCAAACTGATTGGGTTTGAGTGTGTTAAATTGAGTTGTGTTTTGTATGGTTGCGGGTCCACATGCAATTAACTTTTGCACTGCTATCAATCAGTTTGAAACTCATGTGAGAAACTTTCATACTGGCACCTAAAGCACCCTCCCCACCCACATCTGCCACCTTCTCATTCAATTTGTCCAAGAATGGCAAGGAAAACTTTTGCGCCAACTAACAAATGGCTAAAGCGTTGCCAAGTGGACGTAATGTGTGTGTGTGTGTGTGTGTGTGTGTGTTTGTGTGAGTGTGTTCATATTTTCTGTAGTATGTTGAGTGCCAAATTGTGTACACAACCAAACACACATGCACATACACACACACACACTTCATGATTTTCCATCAATCATTTAGCCTGGCTTTGGCCCAGTTTAAAGACCGCCCATCGGCACCTCAAACTCAGCTGAGAATTTGTTGAAGCTGTCATTTAATTGGATTTATTGGCACCTAAAACTATAAATAAACTCTTTAAAAAAAAAACGCTTCCAAGATGCAATAATTCATTATTTATTGTATTTTTTCTGTCACCTTTATCAGCTACCAAATAAATGAATAAATTCAGGCCTTCAATTTCCAATTCTATTTTCTTTATTGTAACAGTAAATTTAATTGTTTGTACATATTTGAACAATTTTATAGTATTTACTTTGAACAAGATATAACTTTTGGAAATAAATGTTTAAATTAAAATGAAAATCAATCAGCTTACAAATCCAGTTGTCAATTTATATTTATTTCATTTATGTACATATCAAATCAAGAGTAGTACAATTCAAAAAAAAATGCACAATCATTGTTCTTTTCTTTGTATTCGCACTGAAAAGCAGCAAGCTTCCATGGGCCAAAAAAACGAGCTTATAACAATTTCTTAGAAAAGACTCGAATGATTTGTTTAACTTAACTGGCTCTTGCTTAAGTAATTATGTATCATTTTGTTCTATAAGTAAAGGAGCTCAATACATATTTTTTCTTGTGAAAATCGGTGAATTTCGTTCGAAACGTTTAAATAAATGCATGTCTAGTTTAGCAGAACAATTTTTATTACATAATTTTTCGTGTATAACAAATTAACTATTGTATGAAATTGTGCCATTTTTAAAGGAATGTGTTTAATTTATAAATAAATAAGTAAGAACTGTAAGTAAGAGCTGAATCCAGCTGTTAAATCTATTATTCTAGATTTATTAAGAATACACCATTTGCACACTCAAATTTCCGATCTCGATGAAATGTGTGCTCCTTATCAATAATATGTTAATTTGTATTATATATCATATGAAAACCTTTGCCATTAAAAATTTTGCTTTTATTGCTATCAGAAATCGACAATATCGAATGATATTAGCGAAACTGGCTCAGGTATCGATAAAAAGAAATAAACTTGATTTGCGCTGTGTATACAAGAATATATATTTAAATATATATTTAAGAACTGTCTAATCAGCTCTCATAGTCTTTGAGATCGGCGTGTAATTACAGACAGGCAGGCGGACATTTCTATATATATTCGGCTGTTGATCCTGATCAAGAATATATATACTTCATGTTGCCTGCTTTTGCCTGTTAAATACATTTGCACAAAATTGTATTTTTTGTATTTTTTGTACAGCGCCGAAGACGATTCGTGACGGTATTCGAAAAATATAGGAGTATATAGAAAATACTTCACCTATAGCCAACAAAAAACATATTTAAAGTAGAATATTAAGCTAGCTGCTCAGTGCTTTTTAATATAGATAATTTTGAAATTAATAAGATAGTACTTTTTATTTTTTATATCCTATCATCTTTTTTTTATTATTGATTATGTCACCTTAGTTTTGTACAACTGATTGCTTTCAACCGATTGCAGCTGATGTGTAGTGTTGCCATTCGATTTTCATATCCTATATTCCATCTTAGGCTGCTGATGATGATTCTTCAACATCTTGTTCAACTATTCCTTGTCACTGTCATCTATCAGTGTCCAGTGTTTAGTGTTCAGCCCGCTGGCATTCACCTGCCAGCCTAACAAACATGTATATATATTTATATATATATAATTATGATATATATATATATATATGTATGTATGTATATGAATAGACCTAAGTGAAGTCCGTAGACCTGCCCCAGTCGTCTTTCTGCTTAACCTATCTTCATTGAAATCAGCCCGGTCCGAAGTTATTACCAACATTGCTCACTGTTTGGGGCTAGAGCATTGTTGTTTTTGTTGTTATTGTTGTCTGCCTGGCTGATAAGCGACAGTGTAGACATCATAAAAACTTTTATACACATACATGCACATCTATGTCTATGTATGTGTGTGTGTGTGTGTGTGTGTGTGTGTGTGTGTGTGTGTGTCTGTAGCTAAATGCTAAAACACAAATTGAAAGCACAAAACACCAATACACATGAAGTCGTCTAAATTGCTCCCCTTTATATATGCACACACACACACACACACATACATAGCAACGCATTTATGTGTGTGTGTCTGGGAGAGAGTTGTGCGACTGCCATCACAGCCTTCAAAAGCCGCCCTCATATTGAACGCGCGTTCAGCGTTCTGTGTATCCAAAACACTTAAACATAAACACGTTGTCTGTGCGACTGACTGAGCGTGCGTGTGTTTCATTGTGTGTGTGTGTGTGTGTGTGTGTCTGTGTGTGTGTGTGTGCGTTCTGTCTTGCTCGTCCTTTTTCTTGCGTCTACGCACAATATGTTTCGTCTTTAACCCAGCCAAAAGCTTTACCACCCAACCCACTAAAAACCAAAAAAAAATAAATAAAATACAAAAAAAACACACACAAACAAAAACACAAAAAAAAAAAAATGAATAAAATTCGTTCAGGACTCGGCAAAGTCTCGGGCTGTTTCTGATTCTGCTGCTGCTCCGGGTGGAAGTTTTAATGTGATTTCTCGTATTAATTTCGACATCGTCATCGTTCCTTTTTGTAGGGCTCTGCTCAGCTCTGCTTCAGAGCTCTGCTTCGTCTCGCTCTTGGCATTTTCTATTTTCCTTACGCACTTTTATTGCGCTCGTCTCTATTTGATTTTAACAACGTCGCCGGCATCGAATTTTTGTTGAGCTCGGCGTTTTCCTTTTATGCCACCCACCAGCCTTAACCTTTTTCTCTGCTCCGTCTTTGCCCACCTCGCACTTTGCCCTTTCTCACCCAACCATTAACTCGCTCTTCTCCTCCCCTCCCCTCCCACCCCCCATCGCCCCCTTTCTCTCTCTTTCTCTCTCACACTTCCTCCCTCTTTCTGTTTCTCTCTCACTTTAGTGCTCAAGTTTCTGCTTACTCGCTTATGTTCATCATATGAGACGCGACTTTGTTGCACTAAACGTAAGTTGGCGATTTACAACTTTTTGGTTACCCACAACATCAGTAGGGCTATAAGGGGGGTTAACGGGAGCCTGCTAGATTCAAGACTTGACAGCGCTCACACACACATACACGCATGTACCCACACTTACTATCATTGAGCTATATAGATAGTTACCACCTTTACTTCACATACCTTGTCTCGAAGGTGTTACAAAAAAAGGATTTCAACAGAGAAGCTGATGGGATTTTAAGCTTCCACTGTGCACCTGTTACTGGCTGGCTCTTCAAAGGACTCACTTTTTGTTGCACTTTCTTTCGTTAGCCAAAAATTTGGAACTTTTAAGATTGAGAAACTTTCACAAATATTTATTTATGACCCATCCTGTGTTCTCTGACAGAGATTCTGCTTTCAATACAAAATATCAATGGAATCGCGTACAAATAAGGAAAAAGAAAGAATAAAATATTACAAAATAAATCATTTTAGTTTGCTTGAGATCATTTCAATTGTCACATTTTAAATTTTAATTTTTTTACGTATTGTTTAAATGAATAATGTCATCCGTTAATTTCTAATGATTATTTTTAAGTTTTGAATTGATACAAATGATTTGTAAAGACTTTAATTTTAGCTGAAGCAAGCTAATTTTTGTAAATTCGTTGTCAAAACTCTATTTTTTTTTTAAATCATATTTTTCTTTTTTTTTTTTATAAAATTATCGAAAATTATACATTACTGTGGGCGGTTAAAATTAATTTGTATAACTTTCATAAGTGTTTTTATATCATTTAATATTATTTAATCAAAAACTTGGCAATGGTAAAAGTTATGCACCAAATGTGCTGTCTTCAATGGGTGTTGCATGCTCATGTCGGAAAGCACCAGGCGCACCAGCAACAGCTGCAGTGGCTGTTGCGGTGGTTGCTGCAACATGTGGCAACGTATAGCCAAACAAACCATACAGCTCAGGCAGCTCAAACTCGCATCCATCATTGTTGTTGTCAATGTTGTTGTTGCTGTTGTTTATTTGTTATGGCCAAAATGTAAGGAGGCAGTTTGCCCGCAACGTGGCACACGAATGTAATTTTAAAGAAAAACTTTTTAATTGCTCATTATGTTTGATTAGCATGCCGCAAAGCGATGCACGCTTGGTTAACTGATTTTCATCATAGATCAAAAGCGTTTTCTAATCAGCAGCCAAGGAAAAAGCAAGCAAACAAGTTGCAAATATATTTTTCCGCTCCTATTGTTGTTTCTGCCTATTGATGTGTGTGCGTGTGTGTGAGTGAGTGCTGGAATTGGAGCACATAACACTCACACAAACACACAAACACACAAACACACATACACACAGATACAAAAACAAGAAGAATATAAGGTTGCCTCACTCATATTTCGATATCATGCGCCAGCCATAAAACACTTAAAGGACAATTTTTGCAGGCGTGCGCAGATTTATGACAATTGCGAGCGAAGGGTTAATTAAATAGAATTCCTAAACTCAGGCTGAATGTATGTTTTTGAAGCAAATGCTGCTCAAAATTGCTTATACATAAATATTTCTAGTATGTGTCGCAGATAATTTTGGTTAAAGCTTTTTGTGTCCACCCCCACGCCCCCCCCACCTCCCTCACTTCTACACAACTCGCCTTCTCGTCACTCCTCAGAAGAAGGCACAGAGGACTTGGATGACTGGTTGGTTGTTATCCTGACTGGCTACCGTTTGCAACAATTGGCAGTCTCAGTTCTCGTTGTCGCCGTCGCGCTGTCGTTCGCTTCCAAGTGTAAACAGTTCGGTTCGTAGTCTGAGAGCAGAGCACTGACTACTGAGAGCTGCGAGAGCTGCTGAACCTTTCCAAGCGCTCCAAATAATCATTTCACTCAAAATCTGGCTGCAAAAAATGATAAAACCAACTCAGCTCTCGCCAAAGCACTCAAATTTACCATCAATGGACGCTGAGTTTTCTGAACTGATAACAGACAGAAAAACTCACACACTCACATAAATAATAAGTCATACACAGATTGAGCTGTTTAAAAAACTGTTGAAATCAGGATGAGTAAACACGAAGAAAAAATACCAGACACAAGTGATAACATGAATTGAGTTTAAGGCAAGAGTCTTGAGACACCCTCTAAGCACTTCTTAAGTTGCAATCTACTCAAAGACTTATAAAAGGTGAACAAATGCGAGGAGAAATCTTTCTTAAATGATAATTAGCGTTGGGTCCACAAAAGACATGGAATTCTATAAAATTTCCTTGCATAGCTATTAATATAATTAGCTAAACATTTTGTTAATTTCTCAGAAGAGAAAAAAAAAACGATGCTTAAAAAAAACACCAACACAAAAGGTGATTAGCTAAGTGTTCTAAAAGATTCAAGGTATTTTAGAATACAATGTATGCTTAGAAGAGAAAATAAGAAATATAAATAACATTTGGATTCCTTTGAAAACTTCAGCAATGATCTTCGGCAGCACTCAATATCATAGAAACTAGGTAGATCAACAACATAGATTTTCGTGTTCGATATACCCTTTCCACTTGCAGTAAAAGGGTATCAATGAGCGTAACAGCGCGGAAAACGTTTGATAACGCCGCTCACATAAAATTATAGTACACAAAAGCAAATGCCACAACTGGCAATGCGGCCTGTGTGAATTTTTGTGTGCTGCGTGTCCTGTGTCCTGAGTGGCCTGTGTCGCGTTGTTGAACCATAAGCAAAGCATAAGCAAAAGGCAAAGGCGGAAACAGAAAAGCCAGTAGAGTAGACAAGACAATGAAATTGTCATAAATAACAACGCTCTTTATCAACACCAACATCGCCAACAACAACAACAACAACAACAACAATAATAATAATAGGAACCACAACGAGCACAAAAATGACCATCCAGCCGCATAATTCTTTGCTTCTCTTTTCGTGTTGGGAATTTTTTTTATCTTTTGTTTACCTCTTTTTATGTTTTTGGTCAGTGGCTCAACTCTTGTATTTTGTGCGTCATTTTATGTCTTGAGGGGTATAAGAAGTTTGTCTGCAGGGGAATAGTGTAACATTGGGTACTTGTGCTAGTTTCAGAGTAAGTCCATTAATTTGTTTCTCGATTATCCTTAGAGCCCTTTCACTTGTATTTATCTGCTTTCAATACAAAAAGTAAATTTCTCTGTTCTTCTAGCAATGTTATGTCTTAGGAGAAATATAAAATCCGTATTGGATGTCTTACACAAACCAAACTTATCCATAATCGTAAATACTGAAAATTCCGTCATACACACACGCCAAAACATTCGTATTTTTTATAGGGTATTCCCCGGTCAGCTACTAAATTCCCCTCTCACTTACGACTATCGTTATCCTTTTCTCTTCTCTTCTCATTTGTTTTTTTTTTTTTTTTGGTTCATGGCTTGTTCTTATAACGGAAATTTCAAATGGCTGCTGCTTAAAATGACTTTTGTTCAACTTTCTGTTCAACTATCGAAACGGGCGTGTACTCGTAGTACTTATAGTTATCAATGTGGGGGGAGGCGAGGGGTCGAACATTAAACTAATGTTTAGTTGCTTTTGTTACAGTTTTTGAGTATCAACCCTCGAAAACTTTATCAGTAAATTCTGGCACGTGGTGGGCAAGAGTTTTGGGCGTGACAATCCAAATTGCTTTTTTTTTTTGTATCGAATTGAATTTAATGGGCTGTGACAATTTGTGACCGTCACAATTGCAAATGTTTCTAGTTTTCTTGTCTGTCCGAACTTGAATTTCGTATGAGAAAAGTTGAGTGCATTGATGAATTAGAGTACATTTTTATCAAAGCCGCAACTTGTGCGCTATTTAGTTTTTGATGAGTTATAATATAAAAGTTTAGGTGTTTTTTTTTTTATTAACACATACGGTGTCTCAGAGCTTATTTGGACCAGTGTTTAGCAACAAATTTAAAGTGCTATAAAGTTGAAACAAAGAAACAAACGCAAAATGTTTAAATGCCAATTTGTTTAATGTTTTATCACGTTTGAGAAAAAACTTTAGTTTATATTAAAATATTAGTTAATTAATTAAAATTAGTCAAAAACTAAAACCATATAAAAAAAAAGTCAAAGCTTATTTGGACCACTCTTAAAAAAGTAACATATTTGGCGAATAAAAACTTAAATAAGGATGTTAATACTTAGTATGATATCCTTTAGCCTTAACAACTTCCCTAAACCTATTATTCATGGAAGATACTAGCTTCCGGGTAGTTTCTGGACTGATCTTGCTCCACTCATCCAACAGACCATTTTTGAGATCCTGTTTGCTGGATATGCTGTGATTCCAAATGTTATTTTCCAGGAGAGCCCACAAATTTTCAATAAGATTTAAATCTGGAGACGGGGCCGGTGGAATTTTCATGTGGGGGCAGTTACAGATAAGCCAGGAATGTACTAATCCCGACTTATGCTTGGGGTCATTGTCGTGGTAGAACCGGAAGGTACGACGGATTCCTAGCTTATCGGCTCTTTGGAGTAAATTTTCCTTTAATATATTGAAGTACACATTCTTGTCCATTGTTGTTCCAATGAACACCAAATTCACGCCGCCGGCTGCCGAGATAGATGCCCATACCGTGTCACTTCCTCCGCCGTGCTTGACTGTTGCCTTTGCGTTTTTGGGATCCAGCTCAGTATTGGATTGTCGCCACCCATAATTCCGTCCGTCTGAGGCAAAATATGTTGAATTTAGACTCATCTACAAATATGACTGTATTCCAGAACTCCAAATCCTTGTGCAAGAGAATTTTGGCGAACGTCATCCTGGCCCCTTTATTTTATGCGCTTATAAAAGGCTTCCTCCGTGGTACTCGGGCATTAAAGTCAAGGTTGTGCAGAACTAGGCGCACAATTTATACACTCCACTTCTTCCCCATTTCATCCTGCACCTGTTGGTCATTTTTGGAGCCGATAGCTTGCGATTTCCCCTTATTTTCCTGATGATCCCCCGCTCCTCCTGTTCGGTGAAAATCTTGTTTGGTGCCATTCTGCCCTTGTCCTCTGTCCGATTATCGTCGACGAAGCTCCGAATGATGTTGTATACAGTTGACTTGCTTAGATTGACCATTTCAGCTATTTTGCGATGTGAATAGCCCATTTGGAAGTGTTCCAGGATGAGATTCCGTTGATCAATAGTAGTCCGTTTGTCCATAGTCCTTGTTGGCTGGTTGCACCCGAGATGCCGGGTATAACTAAACTAACTACGAAGTATTGGTCTATTTATATCAAAAACAATCAACCTGACTTAAAAAATCCGGGTTTTTTGGCACCCAGGTGTCCAAAATGTAACCGGTCCAAATAAGCTTTGACCTTAAATTGAGGTAATTTTTTAGATAACCTGACTTAGCAGGTGGGGAAACCCCACTATATTGGGGTCATATATTAATTTTGATGGTTAATATATGTACCTACCATAGGTCTTTGGAATTTTTGAAAAATAATGTATAATTACTTTATGGCAGGCAATTAAAAATTTTGCCAGGCACTGGTCCAAATAAGGTCTGAGCCACTGTATATCATGATTAACAAATAGCCTGTGCTAGCCGTAATACCTGCAATTAACCCCATTCTCTGCTCAATTTGATTTGACTTTGTATTGCAGACAATGGAGCTGGACTCAACCGAAGATTTTTATGTGCAGTGCCTCAAATTGCGTGCTGTGTTGCACAGCAACAGTAATTTTATTTGCGGTCAGCTCTTTTGTTCATCAGCAAACCGGCAAAGCAATCAATTTCCACAGCTATTATGTTGAGGAAACAAATATTATCGCATTAGCCGAGAAAGTGCTGATAATAGAGATGTTTGGTTTATTAGCAACACTATAGAAATGGGATAAACAACAACTATTACGTATCAATAGCTCTTAAAGCTATTTACTAATCCAAAGAGATTTTAAGCATTTAAGCAAGCTGAACATCAAACTGTAATATTATGTCACAGTAGATTTACAAAAGAATGTCGAGGTGTGAGAAAAATTGCTGTAATATTATAGCATACTTTAAAATTGCTGGCAATAATTTTTAAATATAAAAACATGCATATGAATATGTATATGTATATGTATTACTTGACATTTCATTCGCAATCACAATTTCACTTATAATTCATGATATTTGAATAAATTTGCCTGCTTTACGATAAATAATTTTAATATATATATATCAAATACGTCAATACTCATGTGAATTTCTCTTTAAATCTCTTCTTTTAATACCGCACAGCTGAAATGCAATTATGCGTACAGATTAAATAAGAGTTTTTTTGTATTAAAAAAAAATCACACATATAAATGCAAAATGCAAATATTTAAATACATAGCTCTATATAAAAACGAATCAATAATAAATTAACACAAAGTAAATCGAAAAAAAATTACAAACAATAAAACCAAAAATAAAAAAAGCCCCAAACCATAACAACGTGTTCATAACTATTAAAGCAAATGTAGTTAAATCGCAAAACGAAAAACTAAAATGCTAAATACAGCTTAAATTGCATCTAAATCTTTGCATCTTTATCTCTCTGTATCTACACATTAATTTCGCTAATAAGCAAAAATGCAAAATAAATTTCGCCCCAGCTTAAAATCAAAAATACAAAATCAATTTAATCAATCAACCAACCAACCAGCCAATCAAGCGCCCAATCATCAATTGCAACTGCCATTTAGTCATCCAGCATTAACAACAACAGAAACTACAACATGAGCAACTACAACAACAACAACAAAAACAGCACACACAATAAACGCAACCAAAAATGGTAACAATAAATACATTTTTATATGTTTAACGCTAATCGCACGCCATTAAATTCGCAAATAAAACGAGTTTAAACAAAGCTTAAAACAAAATACAACAAAAATCAGCTAAAATACACATAAGCTATAAGCTATAAACTAAATAAACTTTAAATAAATTCTTAATTAATTATGGAACATTCCTCAACATTTTTGTTGTGTTTGTTCCATTGTCAAAACGATAAGGCCGCCGCTTGCTTCCAGCTGCAGCCACAACAACAACAACAACGACGACGACCACTTGGCACATCAAAATTGCAGCAACAGAAGCATCTGCAGCAACAACAGCAAGAACAGAAACCACTGCAGCAACAACCGTCACCAACTCAACACATTTGCCGGGTAAGTAAAAAGCATTTTCAGAAAATGCTTATAACTAAATTTAGACAAAATTTAATGTGAAATTCCCACACACTCTTTACTGAAGTTAACTTCCAATTTCAAATCAACAGCCACAACGAAAAGCAAAAGTTCTTGGCACATCGTATTCTTAATACTCTTTTTTGATTAAAACTAATAAAAGATGTTGCTCCTATGCATAGACTGTAAAATTGACTAAAATGTCTTTTAATGAATATTTAAAGCAGCTTCTACAGTTAGCTGAGCTTTTCTTTTCTTATTTTTTTTAAACTTAATTTACTGCAAATCTGCTTGCACAGACTTGATGACAAAGGCTGACTGTCCAATTTGTGTCGGGTATGGTGGTATGTGTGGAAAGCAACTTGTCAGACCGACTGTCGACCACCAATCAAAAAAAAAAAAAATAAAAAATAAACGTTGAGCGCTACCCCGGCAGCCAGTACTGAAAATAAACTTTAAATGAATGAAAGCAACTGCAAAAGTGTGCAAAGCCAGCAGTCGACTTTTGCCGTCGCAATTGCAGTTTTAGCTGTTATGAATTTCGTATTAGGTACATACGAAAATCCAATAAAAATCACCGAAAACAATTTTCGTTAGTTGGACACAAAAAAAGAAAAAGAAAAAAATAATAAAGAAAGCAGGAGATTGGTTTGATAGTCGCCTATGAGTTTTCACACTTGTCAAACGCAATTCATACGCTTTTCCACAAAATGCTCGGTCACTCCACATTTTCACTTACGAACCCATATGCTGGATTTGTTGGATTTGTTCGTAATTGATGGGGGGCTTTGAAGGGGGCATCGAAACGTATTTTTTTGTCGTCTGCGTTGCAGTCTGCAAACTCCAACTCAGCGTGAGTTGCTTAATTTGCTTTTAATTTACTGTGTTCACAAAAAAAGCGACAATCATTTGCATCCGTAGCTGATGTTTGCACGTTTTTTTTTTTGGAGAATTAGCGTTTTATTGCTCAAATTAATTACTTCATTTTTTGCTTGGCCATAGCTAACGTTCAATTTTACTAGGTGCAATCGAATAAAAATATATTTTTTTTACTGAATAACTAATATTTTCATAAGCTAATATCCTTGAAAACTTCTAAAAATATTATTTTCGAAATTAATGAATAGAACTTGATTAATATTACAAGGTTTTTACGTTGGATTTTCATGTTATTTGTTTGCATACGCACACGGCGAAGCTATTTCCGCTATTCAGATAAA
This sequence comes from Drosophila setosimentum, assembly GCA_035043505.1. Lineage (NCBI taxonomy): Eukaryota > Metazoa > Arthropoda > Insecta > Diptera > Drosophilidae > Drosophila > Drosophila setosimentum. The sequence goes on from JAWNMY010000007.1 coordinate 4,090,693, forward strand.
AAAAAAATAAAAATTATCTAGCTTAAAAGCTCGTAGTTTTTGTACTAGTCAGTCTGTCAAGTCGGCATTTCGGACGTTTATCATTTTGGCTGAAAAGTTCATTTCCCCAGTTGTCAACAGTTTATAATAGTTTTTGCCTTTGTGGGCTTGGTCCGACCGAGTGAACCGAAACCGAACCGCTCAAAACTAACCCGAACTGCAGCTTCAGTTAGTGGGGATTGTCATTTGTTTGATGTTGCTTGCTTGTCAGTCTGCTATTGTGTTTGTGTATGTGTGTGCATGTCCGCCTGGGTGTGTGTTTGGTTAACTATTTCTCTATGTCTGGGCCTGTCTCAGGGTCTATCTTTCAATTCCAGCTGGTTTATTTCATTGCAGCACAGCAACTGTCCCATGCAAATCTGCTTTGCTGATTAAACCTAAATAATGTTCCTTTGCTGTGGCTGCTGACCCTCCCAGCGAGCCAGCTACATCTCCGGCTTCTTTTGTTTGTCTAGCGCTTTAAGAGCCCGGCAGCCGGTGTTTTATAGCCAAATGCCGTAGTGTATAATGGCTATGTGATTAGGCTTGCACAGGGCTTATCCCACCAGGGAAATCACTGTAGGTCACTGCAAAGTTAATACTTTACCCGTTCAGCATACCGAATTTGCTTGTATTAAAAATTCACTTTTATAAATTATTGAAATAAACCAAAGCTTTTAATGGGTCCAACACTTTTTCTTAACCGTATTTGTTCATTCATGCTCTCAGTCGCATTAATTTTAGATAAGTATTTTATTTGGAACTTGATGTGGTTATAAAATATTAACTTTATTTAACTACAAACTATTGTAATATTATGTAATTACTTCATACGTCTTTGTATGGACAATTTCCACTTATAAATTATATAATTTAGATACGTTAAAAAAGCAATTCTAATAAATAGCTCAAATAAATCATGCTGATAGTACAACATTTAAATATTTACTTCACATACCACAAACTCAAACAACATATTGTCTTTAGTCTATTCTTTGTGGCAAGCGCATTCAAAGGTCGTGATTGCACCCTTGTTGCCTTTTTTCATTTTTGCCCTATGCGAAATCTGAGACAATTTTCAACTTATAAGAGGACCGCCTGCATTTGTGTAATAACATGGTTGAGCTGCCGGTTGCAACCCGTTTCAGTTTCCGTTGTCGTTGCCAATGTGCTGTGTCCTGTGCCCTGCCATCGTGCCCCCGCCTGCCACTGGCCACTTGTTGTTGAACAATTTTTTATGGCCATTTCGTGTGCTTTATTTTCTTTTAGCCCGCCCTGATGCTGCACGTAGCACATTTTCAATTTAATTTCTGTCTGCGTGAATCTCTCTCTCTTTCCTGCCTGCCCCGCAGCCAATGCTGCAGACGCGCGTTTCCAGCCATTGTCTTTGGCTTTGTTTGCAGTGTTATTTCCTGTGCGCCAACGTGAAATTAACTTGTGCATTCGCAAATGCATGTATGACACTGGTCGCAACAGTTGTCGCAGCTACACAAAATAGCGTACACAGTCTGCATATAATCCATAAAGAAATTCCATTGCATTTTGGTCGCCACTTTAATTAAAATGTGCCAGAAATTGTTGATAGATGTAGACAGTTAACTCTGTGCTGCCATTATAGACAGCATTCAAACCATCATTGACTGACCCAGTTAAGAGGGCGTGCAACAGGAAGGTGGTTTGATGAGGCATGAGTAGTCGAAGCTGAAAAATAAAAGCATTGGCAGTCAATGCACAGTGGTACCAACAGAATTCTGTAGTAATCAATAAATATTCGTATGGAAGTGTTGTTGACAGGGACTTGCTCAAGTGCTCGAAGTGCAATAAATGTCGTGATTGCTTAATCAAGATGTTCTTAATATAAAATAGGTTTGCGTGTACAAACTCAATTTTTAAACGAGATTATTTAGATTACATTGGAACTAGTTTGCCATCGGGCCTTATATATATATATTATTGGATCGATTATTGATCTTATGTGTACAAACCTAAGTTGAAATTTCCTGGAGTGGATTTTTGGCTTGTTGTTGCTGCTGCTGTTGTATTTACAAAGCACTTGTTGTTTAGGTGTCAAGCAAACAAAAGGCACAACTGCCGCCAGTCCACATGACAGTCCCCCCGGCCCCCCCACTCCACCTATTTTTACAGCACTGGATTTTAGGAGCGCAGCAATAACCGTACTTGAAAGCGGGTGTACAAAAGTACGCAGCACTATTAGGCCAAATGACTTTTGACACTCGACGCTCCGGTATATTGCAATATTTGCATGTGGTCTGCCAAAGCCATGTGCATGTATGTGTAAGTGTCTGTGCTTATGAGTGTGTGTAAGGGGGGGTGTTTATCGGCATGTTTGGCGCAGTTGACTGCATTGCCAGCTGCAGCCAATTGATGCCAAAGGCCAGCATCGAGGGCATTTCAAATGAATACTGCAGCAAAAGAGAGAACGAATAACGCATTTTTCCTATCGAAAATTTCCTATAAATGTTTGCAAGTGCATTTTTCTCCGCTCTTCCCGCACTGAAGCTCAAATGCGAAAAATGTTCTGATTAGTTCTGCGAGTGGATTTAAGTGCTTTGTGTTTGGGCTTGCAATTTATAACAATTTGCATGCAGCTCCATGTGGATTATCTATTTCTTACATATTTCTTCAGGGGAATCTATCAGCTCAGCTGTATATATAATTTATGTGTTTAAAGCCCAGTTACGCAGGTTTTAGCTTAAAAAATTCTACTTAGTTCCTTGACAACTTACTGTATAACAATAATGCAAATATTTCTAATAATATAATGTTAAGGAAAATTGAAAACCATTTTAATAGTAGTTGTTGATAATGTTAATTTATTTTCATATACAAAAATTATAATAACCAACTTTGTGTATAACTGCCACCTAATATTATGCAAATAAATTCACCAACATGAAAGTGTTTTATGTAAACTAATTTTCACAAAAAAAAATGAATCAGAAAATGCTATTAAGGCAAACAAAATCATCGAAAAACTCTTCGGTTTGCGAGTTTTGTGCTCTCTAAAGCAGAAATTCAAACAAATTTGTGTGTGTGTGTGTGTGTGTGTGTGTGTGATTGTGTATGCCAAAGGGTTCAATTATGAACAGAGCCCTTCAGGTGACAAAAAAAATAACAAGCATTCAAGGAAGAAGGCAAGGCACCTAAAAGCCGATCCCCTGGCTGCGGCGAGCTATGCAACCAAGCTAAATTGCTTGACAACTGTGCAACGTGGTGGCACTGCACATCTAATATTTAAAAAACATATAGCGTCCGACGTATAAAACCTGTAGACAGGGAGCAAAATTGCAGCTAACTTTTGGTCCACATGGAGTTGTGTGTGTGTTTTTTTGGCGTGCCTAAGCGGCTGCCACTTTTGTTGGCCAAAGTGGTTTGCGGTCCGGTAGTCGCAGGTGACAAGACGAGTGGCTAGCATGAATCGGGCTTGCAATTTCAAGGCTCATTGTGTTTGATTCGGGCATTGGCGAAGCATTAAATTAACTTTAAAACTTTGCACAAGCCGGCAGAAGAAAAACAACGGAAACTAAACTTGAAATTAATTAACCACGACAAGGCTTAAACAAAATAATAAAAGCCAAATATATGCAGCAAAAACAAAGAGATGGTACTAGAAACAACCAGCGAGTCGCGGTAATTTAAACTTTCCACCCATTTCGTTTCATTTCCTGCCACATAACTCGTAAAGCCCCTAATTACAAAAAACAGCTGACGCAGCCATAGACAAAAAAAAAGGAAAGAAGAAAAAACAACCAAACAGCATCGAAAAAAGGATAGAAAAAGGTGCTGAAGGGGAGTAGGGAGTTATTCTATATGAAATAAATAAATTACACCTTTAAATTAATTACAAATAGTCAAGCCGAAAGTGAAATACACTGATTTTATGAAACAGAATTAAATCGAAACACAAAACTTATAAAATTATTATATCTTAATTTAATAATTGGGTCAGTCGACCAATCATGATACCCATGATGTGTTTACGTGCGATTTCGCTGTGCGACGGACGTGTAAATTATTGTGGCATGGCTTGGGTGGGCGACACCTGAAAGCATGCCGCGGTATTTTCCATCTGCCTTGTCGGTACAGGCAACGTTACACGCAGCCTCGCCGCATGTATTTCAATTACTGCATTTCTCAGTTAACTGCCACATCTCTGACCAGCCACCGCACACAAGCGCTGTTGAAGCGTCAGTAACGCGTTCGGTCGCCCCTCCCCTCAGTACACGCCCTCGACAGCATTTTTTATATGGATTTTTAATTTGCACCCAGCACATATTTTTTGTTATTTTTTTTTTTTATTTCTGTTAATTTGTTATTCGAGCGCTTTTACGCAAATTCATTGTTTTAATTTACTCAAGTTTGTTGACCGAAAACAAAAACTAATCAATGCGGTCGTAGCAGCATCGTGGGTATTGGGAGAGTAAGGATGGTTCAGCCAAGGTGACAAAGCTGGGGCGTTGGTCAGTAATGAGGTCAAAGCCTAAAATAGGGTTAAACAGCATACACTTTTTTAATTAAACATTAAGTCTGGCAAACTTTTTTGTTGTGGTTTTCTATCTGGCATGGCTCAAAGAACTTCGTCCTCTTCTTTTTTTTGGCGTTTGCTTTTGGGGAGTTTTTCTGTAAGCAACCGCAGTCCGCTCAGTTGTGGCCAGAAATATGAACTTCAAAAGGCAAAGCTTCAACTTGTGGATACAGCGAAAAATAAATAAGAAAAAGCGCAAAGCCAATGGGATAATAGTTAATGAGATTCAGTTAAAAGAAGAGTTCATCTTTTTTGTGGTGTTTTGAGGAATAGCCAAGTGAGAGCTTGAATTAAATGTATAGTAATGTATTACAAAAAAAAAGATAGTGGTTTAATTAATGGAAATTATAAATGTGGCAACATTTTGGTACAATGAATTAAGTAAATTATAATTATACGAATAATTGTTGATCAAAAACTTACAAATACAATATGCTTACAACAAAATATTGACCATTTCTATTATTTTTTCATTGCAGGCAACATTTCACAACTGAACTAAACAACGACATATAACTGAATAACCAAAACTAAATTAATAAATTTAACAACAACTGCTACTTACGGTTTCTCAAGCTCTTTTACACACAAAAAAAAGTAGTTTTCAAGTGCGAATTATGTAAATTTAAAAGCAAAAACAAAAACAAAAAAAAAAACTCTGCCAACACACAAAGAGCCTGCTAAAAATGCGTGACCAGAAAACCGGAAATTAAATTTGCAACAGCCATAACCTCAAAATAAAATATAAAAAGTAGTGCAAACAAACCGCAGTTGCTGAAAATCTGCTTGCCAGCAAAACCAATTAAAAGAAGAAGAAAAAATAAATGTTACAGAAAGCGCGTTGAATATTAAGAAATTCCGCTGGCAAATAGATGTACAGATTAACGAAAGTCGCTGCAGTCAGATATAAATTTTTGCGCAAGATCTAAATCAAAAACCAGATAAATAAGAACAGAAAACTTACGCGATAAATATACTAAATTAGGAAGTACGTTGCAGTAAGATAAAGAGAGAAAAAGAGAGAGAAAGAGAGAGAGAGACAGCAGAAAAGATCACAGAGCTGACCTTCAGCGCAGAAGCCATTGTGTGAGCTGCAGTTGCGCTGAAATTTGACCCACACGGCGCGTTTGTCTTTTGGCTCAAGTGTTAATCACGGCAGCGTGACAGGACGGGCGTAGCCTACTTAAAAACAGGCGACAGTCAACTCGTAACCACCCAATTGTTGCAGCCACAGGCAGACAGTTGCCCTCACACAACACCAACAACAAGTGGACAACAATAGCAACAGCAACAGCCACCACGATCCAAGCAATTCAACCTAAAAACAACGCAAACAACAAAACCAAGGACATGGACTCGTCGTCGTCGTGCACGCTGTTTGCCGTGTTTATCTTCCTTGTGATAATTAAAGGTGAGTGCTCCCCTTTTGGCCCTCTCTTTCCAGCCATTTAATAACACACTTTCTCAACACTCACACACATATTTCCATTTTGTCTCATTCTGTAAATGTGTGTGCTTAATTAAAAGCCACGCAAACGTTTCAGCCACCAGCTTAAATAAATAATTGTAACCATTAATTAATTAATGGAATTAGCTTTCCATAAATTTAAAATTGGGCTTTAAATGCAGCTCTTTAATGACAAATCTCTGTCAATTAGCAATTCCTTTGATGTCAAATGTAATAATAATATTGCGCAGCCATAAATAAAACGATATGGAAAACAAGTAAACTCGACTACGATATACCCTGAACCCAGTTATTAAATATATTCAATTATTATTGGCAAATTCCCCTTGAAAAAGATTTGCACTAAAATGCGAGCAGCTCTGCAAGCGCCCTCTGCCGACACACAAAAGCATCTTTCTCACACATGCGCTCCCATATTTATGCATACAGAAAATGCTTGCGGCTGCTGATAGAAATAAGATCAATATGATAATATATTTTCGACTATAACTTGGGACAGTTGATCAACAGTATGCATATGCATATTATGTATTAAATAGAAGATTCTGCCTTTAATATTGTGGCATTTATTGTTATCGGAAATTTAATGTATCGATATTCGATAAACGGAGGCAGTTATCGATAAAATAACTTGATCTGCGCCTGGTATACGAGAACCCATATTCCAAATTTGAAGTCTCTAGCTCTTACAGTTCTTGAGATCTGCGTGTTCATACAGACGGACGGACGGACATGGCTATATCGACTCGACTATTGATTCTGATCAAGAATATATATACTTTGTGGGGTCGGAGATGCTTCCTTCTGCCTGTTACATACATTTGCACAAAACCATTATACCCTTTTTACCCATAGAAATGACTACGCATAAGATATCTATATTATTTGGAATGTACACGAAATAATCTTAATTTCAGTATTATCTTGAGTTACGCATGGCCTATTTGGCCCGATACTGATACTGTGACTTATTCGGTTCTTCTCCGACACTCGTGTGAATGTGACAGAAATATCTTAAAACCAACTGATTTGTATACAATTCTTTGTCTTTTGTGGAGCTAACTTTTTACAACAGCAACTGTTGTACAAATCCTCCTCCTGTCACTATCAATGCAAAATGCACAACTCTCAGAACAGTGCATAAATCTTCTTTTCACTTTACTACCATGCTACAAAGCGCGACTTGAACTACTGCGCTCGCACTCCCAAGCGTCCTTACCCCGTTTCGCGTTCCACTATGTTATTCAATTTCACATTTCACATGGATTTTTTTTCAAATTTCGTTGGCAACATTTTCACGGCGCTTTAAGCAGGCCAAACAGAAAAGCCATCGACTAAACGGAGCGCAAAATCTAAAAGGCCACACATGTATGTATCATATGTAATAAGTATACGTATCTATTATATATAGAGTGCTATCCATTATATGTATATGGTAGTTATATGGCTGTATTCCCACGTAGCTCGCAATAAATTCACATTGTGGCACAGGAGATCGCCCAGAGCCAAAACTTGGCCATATTTTTTAGTTTGCTCAGCTCAGCTCAGCTCAGCTCGGCAATTGCCAAAGCAGAAAAAATAATGCGCGGCAATGAGACAATATTCAAGTTGAACAAAAAAATAGCGAAAACGAGAATAAACTCGTACAATTGTCAGAGTGAGCCCCAGGAGGGCCCACTTCAAATCTACAGCTGCTCCCCAATGTGCAAGCATCGCGCACGCAAAAACAAACACACACAAACCGACACACACACACACACACACACACACCAACGCCTGTGCGTTCGTTAAAGTTATTTTTTTCGAACTTGCATGCAGTCGAGAAGTTTGTTTTTTCTGGCTCGTTGAGTTTGGCTGAGGGGGGTAGAATGTGGTTTGGCTGGCTACGTTATAACCGAAGTCTCATGTGTTAGCGACTGCTGTCAAAAATAACAAGCAGCGATGCACAGCTCTCAGTTCTTAATACTGCGTGCTCCACTTTCGTTGATTCTACCAGTTTGCATTTCTAGTAAGTGGCGTCTGAATGAAACAGTCAAAACATCTTCCAGATAAAATCGGTATTGAATCCGAATTGATGGAACTTGTGAAATTACTTTCATATTTACTTTAATAACTGACTTCCTAACTTCGATTTTAAGTACAATTAAAAGAGGTTATTTCAATGTTAGATTTCAAGATAGTATAACAGACTTATTTTAACCGATATCTGTCAGATATTGCAAATATATTTCATGTCACGTAGAGATTTTTATAATAATAGAATCCATGCCACATTTATATAAGATCTTCCGGCATTGGAAGATGTTATATAAATGTGGCAGGGATTTGACAAACCAACCCCTTTTGAAAAAAAAACTCTTCGCTTATATTTTCGAAACGCTTCGCTAATCTTATTGACAGCGGTCAAAGCTTTCTCTGCTGTCTTAACGACTTTGACTCAGTGCCCCACCCTAACAATTTTTATATGGTTGGAGAGGGTATAGTAATTTTGTCGTAAAGTTTGAATCGCATTGACACGACTTATAATAATTAATATATAATTTACATATATTCTTAAAAAGTATCATTAGTCGAGTCGATGTAGCCATGTATGTATGTTTGTTGGTTCAAATATCTTTTTCCAACTAACTTGTTTGTTTAGCAAGTTGCCCAAACAAAACTGACTATTTAGGTGTTTCAACATTGGACTATTAAAGCATGTAAGAATCATCAGTTAGTTTTTTTTTTTTTTAATTTTTTATGAAAATATCATATGGTCTGCAAGGGTATGTAATCTTCGCGATGCCTAAAATAGCCATTCGCTTTTGCTTCAGTTAGTTTCGTATTTCGGTCTTCTTTTAGTTGCAAGGGCAATGACTTGCAACAAGTTACTGTTAACCGACACAGCTGCTGTGCAGTGTAAGCGCTCACTCAAAAGCTCCTCTTTTTATATGGCTCTTATTGTTTATTACAGTTGCGTGTATTCTTTTTCACTCTAGACAAGTTTTAGCTTAAGCATCGCTGTGGGAGCTAACTGGCAAATCTTTGAGAGTCCTCCATCGTTTTACTCTGTCTCCGTCTATTTCTCTCTCTCTCTCTCTCTCTCTCTCCCTCTCTCTCTCTCTCTCTCTTTCTATCTCCCTCTATCTCTCTGTATACATGATTTCGCCCTCTGTCTGCCTCTGACAAAGACAAAGACTAATGAAGATGGCGTCGCATTCGAATTCACATTCTCATTCAACTTCGTGGCAGGACAAATATTTTCAATAAGCTTGGCGTAGCTGTAACAAACTGCGCACTGATTGGAAAATCAGCAGTTGAAAATTGCCAAAAGTGAAGAAGCAGAGGGCAGCAGGGTACGCCAAAGGAGAGTGCGCCGCAGGGCAACAGCAGCGGAAAATACAATATTTCAGAGATTCAACCGAATGTTGTCAACTTGTTGTTGCCAGCCAGTTGGCAAGCGCATAAATTTCATGGCAATTCGAGCGGCTCTGCGCACCTTGAAGTTGTCCCTCCGCCAACTGTCAGCTGCCCCATCCCTTTTGGGGCTTTTGGACTATATATTGCTGGTCATATATTTTGTCTTTAAGGCATTTTATGTATTGCGAAAAATTTAAATGACATAAATTTCTATTGGATTTTCGGTACTGAGACCAAAGCCACGACATTCAAAATGTCCTCAACATAATTTGGGCTTTCACTTACGCTTTTAAGCTACGGCCTCCACTTCTTCAGAGGCGTCCTCAGGGCTTGGTCAACTGATAAGCACATGCTGTTGGCTGAACTGTTAACGGGCAAAGTTTGCCAATTCATTGTAATGACTTTTGCAACAATTAAATTCGATTAAAGTTTAAATAAATTATAGAAGAAAAAATAATTTAAATCAAACACAAATTGTAGTATATATTATTGTTTGAGGGTTTATTTATATAAATATAAAACCAAAATGAAAATAAATTGTGTTACTTATATTATTATAAATTGTAGTACGCCATTTGAAATGTAGGTGACAGTCTACTAGTGACGTAGTTAAAAAACTGTACAATCACATCTGTATCGATCGATATCAATTATGTGATCACCAACCTTAAGAAGAAGAAGAAGTGAGTTAAGCGGACGTGTCTGTGAAAGATATATAATTTTGTTTTGAATATTACAATATACATATTAAAATTTATGATATGTCGGATTTCTTATCATCGAATTCTACGTTTTTAGTTTGTACAAATTAATTACAAACTAACTTCATATAAATAAAAATTACATAAATTAATTATTCTTGAATATGATGCTACTTTCTCTGCTATACATTGCAATTGGTTTCTAGGACTCAACCATTTGTCTGAATATAAATTTTCTGCAAATTTGAAACGACACAGAAACTTTCTTATCTGGTTGTCTTTGGGGGAGCGTTAGTTGCTTTTGGCTGAGCATTTTGGCAGGCACTGTGCCTGTCAGTGCTAAGTATTCCTTTGCGGTAGCTCGAGCAATTTGCCACCCACTTCCAGCAAAAAGTTTTACCCCCGTGGGAGACGCCTCTGACGCCTGCAGGTAAAGCGGATAATCCTCGCTGGTGGGACGGACGAGCACAGCGACGACTTCAGCTTCCGCTCGGCGACGCCATCATGTTGCTGTTGCTATGACCTAAGCGGCAACTGCACGCACAACTTTCAAGGCCGCCAGCGGCCAACCACCCAGCTAAACCAAACCCCCATCAATGTCAGTCGTAAAGCAGGCTGCACTGTAAGAAAAACAACTTTTAGTTACACGCTCTGCACTTCCGTGGCGCCAACTCAATTTTGGCGAGGAGAGTCTTCGTTTTGAATTTCGAGTTAGTCGTAACCTTGCTCCAGTCTCTCGAAAGCCGCCGTCTGCCTTTTACATCGACGGGGAAACGGGAACGGGGGCACCTGTAAGGCGTCGTATGAGTCAGCGCTGCCGCCACTAAACTTTACAAATAAGCATTTTTTTATACGGCCAATTCCCGACATCGGCATGCAACCCACACCCCCACGTTTATCACTCTCTGCGCTTGTCGCTAGATCGTAAAAAAAAACTTAGTGCCTGCGCCTAAATAACCGTAAACGGCACTCGTGGGCCGCCCCACATCGACAACAGTATGAACGCCAAACTTGATAGGCATAAATTTGCTGTAATTTAACGCATTCAATTACAAAACACAACAAAAAGAAATGAGAGCTCGCGAGCGTCTTGCGACTTACTTAAAAATGTCATAAAATGGGAACAAGTAAGAGGCCCATAAATGCCAGTACTCGACAATGAGATCTTGCCCACCAGTTATCAATCCCCACTGAGTGTGGGGCATAGCCGACTAGTCGATCACCTTCCAACTATATTTATTACATGAACTCTTTAGACAATGTTGTATTATTTTGGTATACTGTTGAGTTTGTGTTAATAGCATGCACTTAACATACGCTGTTATCTTACGTTTTAGTGTTTAGTTCAGTTATGTTACAACTAAGTCACTGCGCCAATGTTGCTTTACAGAAAATGCTAAAACTGTAACATATGTACATCTGTAACATAAAATGCACCTATGTACGTAACATATGATATCGATATTATTGGTGTGATCATCAGTTTGAAGAGGAAGAATTCAATCGCTGTGAATAAAGCAGTGAATAGACGTGTTTGGCAAATATATGTATTTTAGTTTTGAGTACAATATATACATATGTATGTAATCTTTGGTACTCGAACACACTAAGAAAAATAGTCGAGGAGTCTACTGCCAATAGAGGTCGCATAAAAGCAGCATAGATTAAATACCAAATTACGAATTTCGCAATTCGCAGCTGTTTGCCAGCCACTCCATGGATGCGCTAAAAGCTCTGCAAAGCGTTTAAAAATGAAGAGTTGCCGCTGAGGTAAAAAAAAAAGACACACACATACAGACACAAAGTGGAGGAGTGAAAAAAGCAAATAATTGCGCCCAAGGTGACTACAAAGCGAATTACAAACAGAGCCCAGCGGCGCGCTCGAACTCGCTTCCCGCTCAATTCCTCTCCCTCTTTCGCTCCATCTCTCGCTCGCGCTGGCAGCCAGGCGGCGCCAGGGCGCCTTAATGTATGCAATACCAGCCTAAATGAATGTAAATGTGTATGTGTGTTTGTGTGTGTGTGTGGGTGTTTGGGTGTGTGTAGACAACCCAATTGACTTACAAGCTTCGCTTTCCACCTGCCCGACAAAAAAACAAAAAAAAAAAACAGAAAAGAATTCAAAAAACATGCAAATTTCAAGGCACAGTGCGAGTTTATTCCTTTGTGTTGTTTTTGTTGTGCGACGATTTGCATAGGCTCGACGTGGTGGATTAAAGGTGCGGGTGGGTGTGTTACCGCGCCCAGGCAACAACGCGGCAACAGCTATACAGCTATTCAGTCCCTATGGCGACATTAACAGCGTGGCGGGTAGATTTTTAGTCGGTCAGGTGAGCGTCGACGAGCCGGCTCGACCCAATGACTGAGTTTGGCATTGAGTTATATTTAAAAAAAAAAAAAACAACTGGAATGGAATGAGCTAAATGTGAGCGCGCTCCAGACGCATCCAGGCATTAAGGTACACCATTTTCAAGGATATGCGGGGATGCGCATGTTTATTCCCGTTTTTCTTGGCCACACACACTTTTTCGCTCAATTCCAGTGAGTCCCTCACGGAGAGCAACAGCAGCCAGCATTCTCTTTCACTCAAAGCTGCGTGGGTTCATTCAATAGATTTTCACATTTTCATATATATATATTTATATTATATATATTTATATTTATATATATGTATATTTATTTCTACATACATATAAATATGTATATATATATATATATATATATAAATGTGTAGTATATAGATATTGCTGTGTGTATATGTGCAGCATCAAGTGTGTATTTTGCAGCTGTGTTGAGCTTCTAATTGACAGACAACTGAATTTTTTATGTGCTTGCTGTCTGCGTAGGCCAGTCGAACTCTCACTCTGATTTTGATATTAATTCGAACTCGGGCCTTGGCCGCAACATCAGTTTTGGCCAGTCTGAAACGTAAAGTGGCCAAGTGCGTTTGCGCTTGTTGGCCAGTCTGACCAATTTAATTGGGCCAGCGTTTTAATTACGGAATATGCAGAGAGCCAAAGAAGAAACAGCAGAGCCACACAGTGTCAGACAGCTCAAACAGTCCATCTGTCCATCAGTCCAAATCCAAGCAGAGGCACAATTGTCACGGCGCTCCACAAGCATGTCAAGGATGCTGTCGCCAGCTCGCAAGGAGTGCTGCACAGTGTCACACATATGTGTGCGTGTGTAGGTTACGGCGGCGGGGAGGGGAGGGTTGGGGGCAAAGGGTCATTCATGGCATGCACCGGCTTCATGTGAGTGTGTGTGTGCCCCACTAACTAAATGCCAAATGGCGTTTTCTCATATCAGCTGCTCGTTAGCCATGTGAAGAGCCAGGCAACACCTGTGCAGTTGTCTAGTAGATGAATAGCCGCATGGGGGAAGGGGGGTTACGGCCAGTACAGGTGGCTGTTCATCTAATCGACATAACTGCGGCGACGCTGCCGTCGTTGTCTGACTAAGTGCCAAACAATGATGAGCACAAAATGTTGTCGGCTTCTATCCTCTCGAGTGCAATATTATTAGACGAGCTGCAGATAACTAAAAGGCACAAAATGATGATCTGTGTGATGTTTATTATACTTGCCTTAAATTAAATTAAAATCATGGTAGCAACAATATAATTGGCTATATTAAATGCTATAGCCTATACCCAACTTCCTACATAACAATGATAAAAATTCATCAATTAAGAAATTTTAATCGCAACCATTTGCATATATATATAATTTGCATATTTTAACTGTTATCTAAAATAATGCTTGCAATGTCCTACTGTCAAAAGTATATTTAATTTAAAAATAATATTTATATTGCAACTTTATTGTTTATCTTTGATGCAATTTACTGATTAATGATTTTTGTTAAGCTATGTGGATAATATCGAGAAAAAAAAAAAATGTATAAAAAATGTATGGTATATATGTGTAAATACAAGAGTGTTTGCTTAACGGCATATATCAGGCTTTGTTTCATTATTTATGGTGATATTTCTCACTTTCGCTAGCTTATTTTTCAGCCTCTCTCGCCTTTTCCTTCTCTTGCTCTGTTGGCTAAAACGAAAATGTCCATTATCCAAATAGGCACACCATACACACACTCCCTAAGGTGTTGTTTCAAGTGTGTATGTGTTTGTGTGTGTGTGTGTGTGCGTGTGTGAGAGAGAGAGTGCGTGCACGATACTTTGCGGCACACCTCGGCCCCTTAATGTATGCAATAAAGCTCAAGTGAAGCGCTGAGCTTGTGCTGCCAACAGCAGGCACCATGTAGCATACAGCAGGTAGCAGTAGTTACCTGGTTAACACAACGTAGTTTGGTAGCTAACCTTCACTTTCACTGCCTGCTACACACATGCATCTGTACGTGCACCAGCAACATTGTAGCAGAACAATCGCATTGGTGCTGTTGCTGACTCCACGTCCCCGTTGAAGAGTCCTTGTTGTAATTACATTTTGTTATACGCGTTGCTTTTGCTGGCATCATTTTTTCATACACTGTTAGAGTGTGTGTCCAAATGTTGTCAAAAAACATGCATCGCATTGAAATAGGCATCCACCGATTACATTGACTATATACGCATATAATCTTGTCTAAGAATGGGAGATGAGTCGATATAGCCATGGTCACACAACATCCTCAGCTCTTATGCAAGGGTATGCAATAGTCGGCGTGCCGCAGATAGCTATTGTTTTTTTTTTTTTTGACTCTTTTGCTGCACAGAGCTTCCACGATTTTCCCCAGCATCTAGTCGTAGTTGTTTATGCAAGTGGCACTGTGTGGCATGTTGCTGCGCTTGTGAAACGAAATTCATGCGTGATTTTATTGTCGTGTTGGGTGTGTACATAAAATAATGTTTTTTCTCTCTCTCTCCCTCTCTCCCTCTCTCTCCCTCTCTCTATCTCTCTTTCTCATTTGGTTTTTGTGGCAGCAACAAGTTATACATATTGCAAGTTAAATGTCATTCTGTATAACACGTCCAACCACATCTCCCCGCCACACACACACACACACACACACGCCCATCATCTCCGCCTATTAAAATTGTATACTTTATTGAATTCCTAGCGCTTTATTGTGTGGAAAATTTATCGTTTCAATTATTTAGCTACAGCAGCAAAAACAATATATGTATATGTACTTTTTTTCAACACGCATGCGATTTTCATCTGATATTCTCTGCGTCGTATTTTATGCCACACCCCCACCCAATGCAGGACCTTGACTCGAGCTCCAGCCCGACCTGGCTGAGATCTATACTAACTGCATTGACTTTGACATTTATGGACAAAAGTTGAAGCTCCCACACACACTCACACGTGCACACAGTCACAGTCACAGACAGAGACAGAGACAGAGACACACACGTACATACAAGTGCCCAGCGGCGGCCCTGGAATACTCAATGCGAATTTGAATCTGAATGCGAAAGCGAATTTGTATGTCCCCAGGGTTGACTGTGCGCTTGCTTTTGGCACGTTGCGTTTACGAAATTTGCGTGCAACAAATAGCAAGCAGGTAAATGATTTAAGCAGATGCCAAGTATCGGCAACCGTAATGCCAATATGCATATGAGATAACCAAAAGCACCAAATGTTGCGCCATAAACTATGAATCTACTTATAGCGATTGCCCCTAATTGGACCAAGTTAAGCTGATCCAGAAAATTGAGTAGTAAATTAATTGAAATGCCAAACTATTGCCAGAATATGAGTATTTACGGCATAGCTTAGACTTTTTTCTTGTAAAATGTATTTTGAGCAAATACTAAAGTATTTCAATTATTTATTAGAGGTACAAGTTTATCAGACTGGTCTTTAAAATATTAGTATTGTATATATAGTGATAAATTTCATTAAAATTAAATCAAAGTTAATTCAATCACATGAAATTCGTTAACATTTCAAAGCATTTTTAGACTTATATTAAAATATTCCTTCTTTGCAAAGAATTTCTGTTATTTCTTGGTTCTAATAACAATTTTCCTTTAATTTCAATTGTATTCATTAATTTCACTATTCAACATAGCAGAAATGTGCAGCTTGGAAATGGGTCAAGGTTAAATTAGGTCAACTAGCGAGTAACTTGTCGACTTGAATGCTTTTCCGAGTTACTTCTCAACTCTGTCAGTTCAACTCACCTCTCCCTATTCAACCTTCAGTGAGAGCACTGACACCTACATTGTTGCTTACTTTGGCCAGATAATAGGTAAATTTATTCTTCAAATAATAATTCAACGCGCTCAGCTAGTGCAAAGCATAACCGAAAAAAGGGCAAACTATTTTTACCAGCAAATTAAAGCGAAGCAATGCCAGTAAATTTTAAACCATGTGCTTGGCTCATCGATTCAGCCATTGGTTTTTAGGGAATATTTAACCTTTTAATGTCTACAAACAACATGTGAAGTACATATTTTAATTTTTAATAGAAAAAGTCATGCTTTCAACGATTTAAATTTTTAATTTCATGCTACATCGATTTTTATTTAAGTATCTCTTGGGTATCGAATACAATCTGCATTTTAAGTAGGTACTAACTGCACATCTTCATCTTTTAAAATGCTTTCAATTAAAAGATACCTGGACGGCTCATTGACAACCTTTTAATCCCCGCATTGTACCACGAGAGAAAAATATACCATAATAAAGGTAGTTTACAAGCCCAACCAGCGAGCAATAACATTGCTATACACAATCCCCATATTCTCGTAACGACAATACAATTCTGATTGAGCAAAGCAATAAGCCAAGTCAAAAAAAAAAAAATAAAAAATAAACAACAGAAGGAAGAAGGATTGTCTGCCGAAAACACTCGTATGCTCATTCGTAGGATTCATCTTCTTTTGGGTGTTGTCATTGTCATTTTTGTTGTTGTTGTTGATGGTCTGACCTGCAGCAATTTGTTGTCTGTGTGGTTGGCGATAACGGATAGTATACGGTTTTTCCACCCCATCCACGTTTGTTTGTTATATAGTACTAAAGAATGTTCGTATATATGTATATCAAATAAAAACGAACTAAATTATGCTCACTCTGCTTCCGCTTCCTCCCTTTCTGTCTCTCTCTCTCTCTCTCGTTCTCTCGTTCTCTCTCTCTCTCTCTGTCACTCGACCGCCAACCGAACTGAGGTCAAATGGTTGCAATCAAAAAATTCGCCTGATTTTTTACATCCTTGCCAAAAGCGCACTATCAATATTATGAGATTTCGCGCCAGACCACGCAACACCGCCGCCTCTTTTGCCTCAACGCTTGCTGATGACTTACATATGAGAGATGCGAGTGAGGGAAATATTGTAAATGTAATATGCTTGTTGGAGCGGGATTTGGTGGGAGGTGGGTGGGCCGATGGGATTGCAACGTGAGCGGCCGCTCCATTTGGACTCGGCACAGCATTTCTACGATTTTGCCACACTCAAGTACACACTCGATGGGTTGCGCCATAAAAAAAAGCAAGTGGGCTTCAGCTTAGCACTGCTTGACTACAAAATCTCCTGTAGTTTATTCAAATCTAAAAAAAAAAAGTATTGCAAGTAAAATAAAAATAATTCGTTTGTAGACAAATACACGCTTTTGTACAAATTATCTTTAATACGTATTACAATTTAGCGGAGTCAATTACTTAAATAATTATTAACCAAATATACCGATTAAAGGACTTCAGAGCAATTATTGAGAATTGTTAACAACTGCTGTATAATAATTCAAATAAAATATATTAGAAATGTGAAAATCTAAATGTCGATATATTTACTAAAAAGAATGTAAAAAGTACAACAAGTTGTCAATTATATTAAAATAATATATATATTATTCATTCTACTGGGTAACATGGAGTCAGCCATGGATTACGAGGTATTCGTGGCGCTGCTTGTGGTATCTACAGACATTTTAAAAATTGATTGTAAATACCAGGCAAAGGCGGCGTGTGCGAAAATATTTCGCGCACGTTGAACCGTCAAGCAAGCAGCCAACTGGCTGACTGACACACTGACGAAATGGCGGAGTGACAGAAGGAGTGTCTGGGTGCATGTGTGTCAATCTATGCTGTTCTGTGTGTGTGTGTTTGTGTATGTTGGCAATTTCCGCTCCTACATATCCGTTCATTTTGTCACGTAGTTTATGAATGAATTTAACTGCTGTCGGTTGGACGACGACAGTGAAAGCGACAGCGACAGCGACAGAGACGGCGACGTCGATGTTGATGCTGCTATAAAGCTTGTTGATATGTTTTAATGAGCACTTTTACATGCACACGTTTGAGCATTTGTATCTGTCTCTGCCTGTGTGTGTGTGTGTGTGTGTGTGTGTGTGTGGCACATATAAAACTAAAAAGGAAGAGATTGAGAGCTGCCATAGCAACTGAATGTCACACGGCTCTCACATTTAAAAGGCACCGCATATTGTTCACTTGGTTTTATTTATTTTTACTATTTTGACCGCACCGGAGACTTTTCCATTGAAAAAAAATAAACTTTTTTAATTACATTTTTCATTTCCTGCACACATTACTTATACGCAACACTGCCAACCGGCGACAACTTAGACAGTTCTCTGTATACAATGAAATTGACCAAAAATTGCTATTGCCTGGCATAGACTGAATGAGCCGAATGTCCTTTAATATATGTCGGACAGACTGCTGCTTTGACTGCTTGCGTTTTGTTGCCTGTCAGGCCTTACAACTTCGTCCTCTTCTCTTCACAGTTATCCTTTGTGGCTGGGTGACTAGCTGTGCGACTGGTCGACAGCTTTAGTCGTTTCTTAAATCGAACCATATATCGAATCATATAGAAAAAACTAATCGAAAGCAAAACTCTGAGCAACAATGCTGTCAATAACAAGCCAATATGAAACTGTCCACTCAAAGCGTGGGCTATACGAACAGTGCGACGGTCGCTTAAGTACTAACTGAAAATATTAAACAAATGTAATGTGAGATAGGAAAACCAGCAGAGCTACAATTTCAGTTTAACATACAAATTATAACAAAAATCGTAATCGTAGTCTATTTGTAATTAAATATACATTTGCATAATTGTGCGATTAATTTTCTCATGCAATATCTCTTTAATGAACGTTTGTAGAGAATTTTCAACAAACTTTTCGAACTTCACCATCGATGTCGCAAACCCTTCAGATTCAACTGCTTGTCGTGGATTGTAGTTAGCCAAAAAAAAGAGGAAATAAAGAAAAAGAAACGATGGACAACTTGTTAGATGCATGGCAGGACTTAGGGGATGAGCGGAAGTCAGCGTTGCCTTCGGGCCAAGCAGCTTGTTGCCAAGACAGCAGCCACACAGCGATTTATGTGCTGCCAAGTTGTTGCCGTTAGTGTCGTTGTCTTGTTGCTACAGCTGTCCAGCTGAAGCTAAAATAAGCTCACAGACGCGTTCAGCTTGATTTTCGTATTGTTGCTGCCGGACAGCACAGCACAGCACAGAGCAACGCTTGAGGCATTTTACTTATGACTGTCATGCGTTCACAAATCTGTGCACATCTTCATCAGATAGCGAATACTATTTATGTTTGCAGCCCACACAATAAAATGGGATATAGATGAAATGCTCAATGCATGTCAATTTGTGGTCTTGCCTCGCCTTCAGCACTCCTCCCACGCGTGGATTTGTAGTCTGTTTATGGGCAGCGGTGCTTTAGGTTGAGCCTTGTATCATCTTTATGTGATGTAGATGCGGGCGCTGTCTGTCGTTGTTGTTCGTACACTGTTAGCAGTTAGTGTTTTTCATGCGGGCTTTAGCCGCTTTTGTAACATGCACTTTGAACCAAATTTGCGCCCAAGACAAAGTGCAACAGCAGTAAACGACCAAGTTGCCAAAATTTATTTGCGTTTATCTTTGTGCCAAAAGTTTTCGGTTAACGTGTTTGGCATTGTCAAGAACTTTGTTGTGGGGTGCCACAACTGACACACCACCATCCACCCACACCCTGCCACAACCGACAATCCGCCCACGCCCATTTCGCTTGTGCTGATGCAATTGGAATTGCTTTTGTTGAGTTTTGCGTTCGTTGCATCTACCAAATTGTTTGTTTTGTTTGGAGCGTGCTGCTTTTGAGTAACTTGTTCCCTGCACTTCTTTGTATTTTTTCAACTCAATGATTTTTTATTTGTCATGCCTTTTTCATTAGTTTTTGTGTCAGACCCACAATACCATGCGCACTAGTCAACCTGTCGCCCCGTATGTGTTTGTTTATTTGTACCTGTGTATCAATATTTGACTTGCTGTATTGCAATACTCTATAGGCAAAATTCAAACCGGGGGTTAATCTTAAACAGCTAGCCCTATGATAAAGTTCTTTGATATTAAAGATTTGATAAACATATTTACAAAAATTTCGTTTATGAAACGAATTTAGAATGTATAACTTAACTTATATTATTTATTTTAGTACAGGGTATTGTATAGTCTGGACTTGATTTGAATGCAGCATTCCAGATTTTTATCTGTGGTTTTCTTTTTGGCTATGTACAGCGTTAACTCACTATTCAAGTCATGCATTAAATGCGTTTTCAATTTCTGTGGGATCCACTCCCAGCACTTCTGTCCTGCTCAATGCAGTTTTGTATTTATTGAATTGCGTCTTTGTTGTTGCCTTTTATTGAGCATTTAAAAACCAATTGCATTTTAATGGCATATTTTTGGTATCTATTTACATTTTGTCACTGGATAAATATGTTTGATTCTCAAGTTATTTGTATACATATGTATATATATATATATATATACATATAAAAATACATATATAACACAAGTCATTTAATTGATTGCAATTGGTTTTTAGTAGGCCAAAATGCAAATTACAATTTTGGGCACTTTTGTAGCTCTGCCAAGAATTGAAAGGCAAACAAACATAGTTAATTCCATTCCAAAAGGAAGCCAGATATTGACTTATGTAATGTGCAAATTTCAAATGGATATTAGTGCATTCTCCAAGAAATTTAATCAGCTAGATTAGAAAGGAATTTGGCAGCAGAGTAGATAGATTATGTGTTGGCCAAGCAGCAAGCAGCAAGCAGCCATGTCTGTGAAATATGCAGCCCCAGCATATAATTGGTAAATTAATAATGGTAGCACATTGGAGAAAATCCTATTAAGATTCATTTTATTTGATTGCTGTCAAACCAATGTTGGAAACAAATAAATGACTGGAATAGTAATTTGAATAAATTTTTAAAACTAATTATTAATTTTATAAATTTCTGCAAAGTCAGTAGCGGTAGCCTAACGACAATGCTCATTTTTTATAATCCCATTTAAATGTTCTTAGGTAAAAACTTGATAGCTCAGCTGTCTTTTTACGTACTTGAAATATTTGATGACCATATAAAAACTCCTCCAGAGCATGTGCCCGTTTAAAAAGAACAAAAATAGACAAAAATATTTTTATAAAAATCTTTAACAAGAGGTCCATTGGCACAGTCAGGCAGAGTGTATGTGTGTGTGCGTGTGTGTGCGAATGTCAAAAACATATTTTGGAATTTGAAGGTGACCAAAGCCAACGGCCATTACGAAAGCTTAGAGCTATCAACATTCTGCGATAATAGAGCATTTACCATTAAGTAGTGAGGCATGAGCAATCCAACCTATGCTATTGCCAATAAATGTTCTGTATATTATCTTTGCCACACATACACGTCTATAAACTACCCTAGCACACACCCACACGCACATATAAACTACAAACATTCACTGTACTCGTTTTTAATCAGATTTTCTTTGAATTTTTCTTACTTCCAGGTAAGTACGCACATCCGGCTGCCGTCAGCTTAAAACTGCTCTTCGTGTCCTATAAAAATTCCAGAGGACAACAAATAAAAAACAACAAGGTCGAAATTTCGCAAGTATAAGCTCTACAAGTGCAAATATAAAAAAATATAATAAATATACATGTATACACAAAAAAAAAAATGGAAGGAGAAAATAACGCAACACTGAATGGCATATCAAAGTAATAAAAAACCTTGACATAAACCTTAGAGATATGAGTAAAAAGTCTGCGCATATAACGCATAAGAGTCTAACAATAACAGAGACAGTGAGGACAGGCTGAAGGGAATCGAGGGGGCGAGCCAATCTGGCAAAACTTTTGTAACAAGTTTTTGATATTGTTTTCAGTGTGTGCGTGTGTGTGCAAGTGTGTGTGACGTTTGGTGTTGTGCCCGCCTAGGCAGCTGTCAAAAATCAACGCAAACGTCAACGCTCAAAAGCGACAAAAACACACACACGTACACACCCACACACACAGACATTGGACACATGTTGAAAATGTCAAAAAGTAGGCAACATGTTGTGTGCCAGGCTCCCTATTTCAACATCCTCGCCAATACCCATATCTGAGCCTGCCCCTCGTTGTATATATATAATATATATACATATATATATATATAGTAAGTTTACGCACACACACACACACAAAGATTAGAAGGTCGCCAGGGCAACAGAAAATCCAAAAAATACAAAATACGAACGTTTAAAAATCTTTGTCTCATTTTTAAGCCTCTTGCCAGCTGCCAACTATTTTGGCCAAGTTGTTCATTGATTTTTATGGCCAACGCCTTTCAAAGGACAGAATCCTACGTTTCAGTTTTCATTAAAGAGTTGTGAGAGCCCAAAATGTCTTCTAACAATCCTAAGAGTTGAGAGTTGCATTATGACATACACAGCAGCTCACGAATAATGATAAAGTTAAGTCCCTTGAGTTTAAAAACTATTGTAAATGGTGTTTCTACACTTAAAATATCTACAACTTGAACAAATTTAGAATTATTTATTATCCTCAATTTTTTTTTATAGTTTGATTAATTCTGCAGATAAATTAAATAAAATAAAATATTAAAATATTTAAAACAGTCGCAACTAGTAAGTTTCAAATCACATTCTGAAGAATATAAAAAAATAATCTACATAAAATATATAATAACAGTCGGAATAGAATGATTTTTCATGCTATAAGCCCTGAAAAATTATGCATTTCAAAATGCCTTTAACATTATGAAATTTTATGATGGACAACAATTGATTATAATATTTGCAAGGGCATGCAAAATTCGTTAAGAAAAATTAAAGCGTTCCCTTCTGGTACGGTATTGTGTTGACTTTTAGATTATTTGGCTTTTAGTTGATAATGAAAAGGAAAGCAGACACACACAAGAGTTCACATATGTGGCTCGGGATCTGGACTACAATGGACTTCATTCCCATACATACTGTTACACACGCACACACATACACATACACACACATATACACACACACACACACACACACGCAGACAAAAGACACAAGGCAAAAGGAACCGATGAGGCCAAAGGAAACTCTGACAAAGTCTCCAGTTAAAAGCAACTCCTTTCAGTGGCTTCCATTCTTTTGAACATTATTTGTTCTTCTCTTTTACTCATTCTCTCTGCTTAAGCTTTAAGTTGCCCCTGGCTTTAGTCCAGTGTTCATTTAAAACTCTAAAAGAAAAACTCATAAAACTTGAGAGCAATGGGCATCACAACTGTTCAATTTTACGCACGCACGAGTTTTGCTAGTGAAATCATAAAGAAAATTACATTGCAAAACTATCGAGCAACGAGCCGTGGCATTCCGGCTGCTTCATAATGCTTCCTTCTGGGACCGTTGTGCTTTAAACTTGGCATAGTCACATTCCATGGCCAGGGGAAAGTTAATCATAGCACAGAACTTTGATTTCATTTAAGCAACTTGTGAAGCAAGAGCAACATCTACAACAGGCGCACTTCAATTGTTTGCCTAGACGAGAGTTTTCCACGGGTTGCCGAATGAGTTGCCTACGTTAAGGATAATCATCATCCTCCTGTTCATGATGATGGTGCAATTGACAGCGGGTGTGCCAGTTGTTGAGTGAATGACGAGTCCTGGATGAGACAGCAAATAATGAGAGTACAAAACTCAAAAGATGCTAATTTGAACGAATGAAACTCACAGAATTGTTTTCGAGAGCTTTCTCTGAATACAACAAAGGGGAGACCAATAAATTGAAAATAGACAGAGCGAGAGAGAGCGGTTCGAACAGAATGTTGGTAGTAAATCAGAAATAAATCACAAAATATTTATTGTTCATTAAGGAAAACTGAGAAAAAATGTGATTTATAATAAAGCAATTTTGACAATCATATATTTTTTATTTTATTTAGTAAGCTGTGGATGCTATGGATATATTGTATATGAACGACTGATGTTTAACCTAAAATTGAGTCTATCTTCAGTTGCTGTGACGTGTTTTAGTTGCACATCAAGTAAACTTTTTTTTCATGCCAAAATTCCGAAAATTAGTTGCTAATGGGCTAATGGTTATTACACTAAATTTTAAAGGAAGTAATGAAAAAAAACTTTAATTTCTTGCAAATATCAGAGTGAGGAACTTATGCTGTTAAAACTTAACGAGCAAGGCTAGCATAATAAGTAGATTTTTAACGACAGGTGCCTGTTAATTATAATTAATTAAAATTCAGCGCACAATTGTTTGCTTTTGAAAACTTCTCACACAACTCTCGCTATGTTGCCAAAAACAACATTTTCAAAATCATTTTGCCGCAAATGCTTAGGCCAAAGTGAAAAGCTGCCATTCGCACGCAGGCACCTCTCGCTCGCACTCAATGACACACTCAACGGCTGCTGCTTGCCTGCAGTCGAAAACAAAACAAGCAACAACAACAACAACAACAACAGTATTATATATAGTAAAAGGCAACGCTGACGTCGACGTTGACATTCTCTGCTGCTTCGCTGTCTGAGACACTTACGTTTTGGAAAGCAGCAGCAGCGACAGCAGCAGCAACAGCGACAGCGAATTGGGTTAAGCAGCCCGCTGCGTGTGTTTGTATGTGTGTATGTGTGTATGTGTGGGTCTTCGTCTGGTGGTGTGTGCTTACCCCGGCTAACTCAAATTCAATTGTAGCATGTAGCTTTGTGCCCTTGCCAAGTTAAACGATGAAATGAGCATTTGTGCCAAAGTATGTACAACAACAACAACAACAACAACAGCAAGAGCAACAGCAGCAACAACAACAAGAACACCAGCACATAACAAAATACACATAAATTATACTTTTGCCTTCCACAGCCGTTACGTTGCGCTACGTTACGTTTGGCGTTGTGTTTTACGGAATGCCCAAGCGGCTTTTGTTTCAGCTTTCATCATCTTTCTCTCTCTCTTCGCTTTCCTTTTTTGTGATTTTTACCGCTTTTTTTTTGCATTTAAATTAAGTCTAAATGCCGACAAGCGGTCGTTGTTGTAACATTGTAGTTGTTATTGTCCTTGTTGCTGTTGTTGTTACTACGACATTAAGCAGCAGGGTTGCCAGAGACTTAACAGAAATGTCTCTTAAAAATGTGTATTTATAAATGAATGAATTAATTTAAATGCTATGCTCCATGGATATCATATAGAGACTGGATCTAAATTTTATTACTTTAGCGAATTTTAAGTTTTCTTATTACTTGAGTAAAAAGTAGCAAAATAAATTGTAACCGACTATTGTTACTGAGTCAAGATTATATTCTGAAACCACTTCAAAATAAATGTAGGTTCGAGCTTGACTCAATTACTCATAATGGCGGTTATAATGATAGATAATCCTCACGATCCATTTATTTTATATGTAAAGTGCCACTTAATTGTTTTTTGTATTGACATTGACCATATTTATTTTTAATTTAAACAAAATACTCGCAATTTTTTGCTTGTTGCATGCCTCGCGTAAACTGCCAAAACGTAATTTATGGCCCCAGCAGCGGCAGTATAGTTAATGCGCCCTCCAACAGCACGGTTCTGCCTCATGCAGAGCTGCATGTTGTAAAAAAAACTGACCCTCATCATAATTGAAATGCGCCAAAAACAAAACGATGCATATATTTTTTATTTTTTTATGAAAACTGACAGGAAAACACTACAACACAATACACACAAAATTGCCGCATCGCCTGGCTGCCATTTGGGGCATGCATTTGGTCAATATGGATTCCATTCAAATCTGAACTAAGCCAATAGATTTGAATTGGATCTGCAATATTGAAATGTGTTTTAGAAAAAAAATTTAGTGGCATACCGACTGCGCACAACGGATGAGAGTTTCAAACTTTTGTTTCTATCCAACTTTAGCTGATTTTTCAAGTGACCTTTCAAAGAGACAAAATGGAATCCTATCTAAAAATTTAGCATTGCATGCTTCCTAATACCTATGAAAAACGTATAAACGTTTTATTCATCTTGCACAATCTTAATAATTATAAATACCATCGGCTTAATTTACATATATGCAGTATAGATAGTTTTCGAATAAATTTTGCATTTCACAAAACGAATTTCAAATGAATATGATTTATTTTCCTTAACAATTTTATGTCTTTCATTTAATTTTAAACCAGTTCTAACTTATGATTTGCCGCCATTTCCAAACTATCGAAAATTTGTGTACTTTCATTATGAACAGAAAATAAAAGGTCAATTTATATAAAAGACCCTGCAACAGCTGCATAAAATGATTGTAGTTCTCATAGTTTAGGCTGAAATTAAGCTCATGAATTTACTATGTATATAAAATGAGCGTCCTATTGCCAAGAAGTGCTAAGGAAGCAGTACACAACGTGCAAAGTACGTGAAATTAAGCTAATTGCCTGCTGTGCTGGCTAAAACTGGGCAACATAAAAGGCAACGTCAAAAGCAAAAGTGAAATGCAGCTATTTTCTTCGCTTATAATGCCAACAATTATTTAACAGTAAATAATTCATAAATATTTAATGACATTCATGTCACAATTTGTAAGCACAAAACATTTTCGGGCCGACTCACCAGTCCGACAGCCGAAAAACTGTTCATTTAAATTTTAATTGCTTTATGAATGTTAAAAAGTCCTTGAACTTTTGCGTAAGAGTAAAAGTGCTAGCCAACCTTCTATCTACCGCTGCACGCTGCTATCTGCCACCCTCCTCTTCTGCAAAAATTGTTCATAAAGCAAATGGTCGAGCTGCCCTTGCAGCAGCTAGTTTAAAGTATTTTCATTTAAAAAGACAAGCAACTAAAAAATATAATAATAAAATTTTCACGCGCAACTTTTCTGAAAAAAAAAAAAACATCGAAGAGGCAGAAAAGACAAACAGCAACAACAAAGCGTTACAGCAGGCTATTTAGTTACAGCTGTAGCCAGCGGCCATTGCACAGGAAGGACGTCGACCAATCCCCCGTTGCCACCCTCGGAGAAACAATGCATATATATGTTTCATACAGAACGTCCGAACCTGTGTGTGTGTGTATGTGTGTGTGTGTGTGTGTGTATACACATACAATAGCTTATACGGTATAAAGTCCGGTAGGTATATTTGAGTATACCTTTTTAAGTGTGTGCAACACTTTCACTGCTTCACCTACCAAATGGGCAACGACAGCCAACATCGAGGGTAACGTTAACGTTGCAAGTAACAATGTATCTCTCGTGCTGTGCCGACGCCATTTCCGCTCCACAGAGTTGTGCAGAGCTGCAGAGTTGCCATGCTTATACGGTAAACAAGGCATCTGACTGAAGTCCTTCGGCATGTCGCACTCTCAATATTAATAATATATTATATTATAAAAAAATACTATTGTATCAAGTTGGCAATTCCATCAAATTGCTTATTATCAATCGATTTTTACTTGTTTTAATTGTTAAAGTATTTATTGTGGCAATTAAATGATTAACATATTTATCTAACATTGCAAGTCGACCTTCTTATTGCCACATTTTTATTTTAATAATCAACTTGATATAACTTTCGAGTAGTGATTCCCAACCTGTTTGTATGGCCTTACCAAACAATGAGTATCTTAACAACTCTGTGAGTGAGTGTGCTTGCGTGTGTGTGTGTGTTTTTTTGTTTTTGAGTGTCTTTTTCTGTTGCCAGGCAGTTTGCTTTTATTGTTGCCGTTAGAGGCTGCTTTGGCGGCTCCTTAGCCTGCCGGCAGTTTTCTTTAATGAATGAACAGTAGATACATACACACACAGACAGCCACATATACGTATTAGAATGCTTGAAAAATATGTTAGTTGCTATAGCTAAAGTGGCAATTAGAAAGTTGTTAAAAAACAAAAACAGCTCGGCTACTTAGACAATCGCAGCGTCAGAAAAAACAGTCCAGCCTTCAAGCTGATTTATGTGCCAAATGCATGCTCCTACACAAAAATTAGCCTTGTCGTTGCATTCCTCAGTTGTGTCAATATTAATTATGTATAGCACACGCTCTGAACGAACAAAAAAAAAAAAAAAGAAGAAAAAAACAAACTCAATGCCACAAGCCACAAACACTTCGAAAAAGGTCAGCGCGACCACAAAATGAAGTTGGAAGGTCGCACGGAGAGTGCTTTAAGAAAGTGCCCAACAGTTCTACTTATTGCAAGCGGTTTAGCTCTTTTATCAAATCGCAAAAAAAAAAGAAACACAAAACAACAACAAAAATAAAGCAAAATGAATGAGATTGAGGACAACAACAAGTCGATTCGATTACTGGCGCCATTTGCTTAAGAATCTTATGATTTTTTTATTGTATGTGCTTCTACCAACTACCAATCCCCACCTCCAGCAGCTGAGCAGCTCTTTTATTATGTGTGCTTTTTATTGTATTACGCTTTTGTTGGGTTTTGGCATTGGTTTTTCAACTTCGTTTTACGCTTCAACGGCATAAATATATAAATTATTAACTATCCACAACTCGGGTATTGGTATTCATATTGGTATTGGTATTGGTATGCGTATAACTAAGTGGGCGTGGGTATGGGTGTGGGTGTGTGTGAGTGCCTGTACACTAAAGTGTGTGGCCTTAGCCCTCTTTACCTTTAAGGCATTGTTCTTGCTGCACGTGCCAGCCTTTTCATTTCACATTACCTTCGCTCGCACAGAGCTTCGAGAATACATATTTGTGCATATTTCAGAATACTGTAATTATTTGTGAATTTATTTAATATCTATAGCAATACAAACTAAAATTAACTCGAAAGATGGCTTGAATTGAATTTACTTGTGAGCTAAAACTAAATTACAGCAAATTTAATCTAGATAAAGCATAAGCGTGCAGGAAGCAGATATGGCTGAGAGCAATAAATATTTTTGACAGGGTATCCCTAAGGCGCACTACACTTCGCCGGATTACATCGACTTGTTTTCATCGTTTTTATTGTTTATTGCTTTATATTATTTTTAGTTATTTGTGTGTGTTGCGTCCATGTGTGTGTATGATTTATGATCAAACATTTATAGCGCTGACAATTGAATGATATTTTAACGCTGGCAGCAAGTGCGTTTTCCCCGTCCATCGACCAAAGACTGCCATGATGGATGAACCGAGGGTGGGATGTGGTTTCGCTTAAAGGTGATAGTTGGCATTTTTCACATTGTTTATATCTGCTGAGTGGTGTCGTTGACCAAAGAATATAAGGTTATAAATGTGCATGTTTGTGTCTATGTGCAAAATATTTCAATATAACTAAAGTTCTGCACAACGCTAAAAAGCTCAACAAAATATTAACCGCAAATTCATAGAAAATATTTGTTTAGCTATTGCATGGCATATAATAAAGTTATTTAACATGATAGTTACACTTCGATTTTATTTAAAAGACATTAAAAGAAAACCCTAAATTCTAAATTTTTTCAGTTTGTAAAATTTTAGATTATCATAAGAATAGAGGAGAGAGCTCGTAGAGAGAGCGCACAGACACTTATAAAAATATCATTAAAAATTCACTTTGTGAGTCCTTGGCATAAGAGTACTTATGTGTGGAAATTTTCTACATTGGCAATCAAAGCAAAGACAAATGAAGAGAGAGAAAAAAAGACAGAGAGAGAGACAAAGAGAGAATGGGAAAGAGAGACAATTTCAGTTTCAGTTATAAAATGTAACAATTGGGAAACATAAATGTCATTTAAAGATAAACGTAAAAAATGCCATTTGATGGTGTTTGCTCTAAAATTACAGCCTGGCCAAAAGCAAAATAGAAAAGCAAAAATAAAATATTTAGGAAAAAAATTATTGCTTAAAAGGTATGAGGCGAATCAAAGCACTTACCTGAAGGCGTTCAAATTTAGTTGACTTTACCTGTAAATTGCTTGGAATGATATAACAAGAAGCAGGAGCATCTGAAACATTAATTTCGTGGTTATTTAGAGTAAGTGATTTAGCTGCATGAGAGTTATGTTTGTGTTAATAATATTTGAGCTTAATTTTTGGCTAATCAAAACCTCAAATGTGATATAATGTGTGAATTAAAAATGAAGAATCTCATTTTTACTAAAAATCAAAACATTTAAAGCTTGTAACATTTTGGATTGTTATAAGGGAATATACAAATATTTAAAAACTTATAGAATTCCTTAAAAATGCAAAACATTTTTAGTTTTACTTATATTTTAGATTTTAAATGCAAGTAAAAGCACTTAATTTTTTTTAAAAATCGCTGTTCTTTAATCAAACAAATTATGCCTGAAAATTATTTTAGAAATGTTAAATTCGTTATCAATCAATCAACGAATTGTATATGCTTCAAACGAAATATATAGATGAGAATTCTGAGAGTCATGACTAAGTGCTACTTCAAGTTCTCTCGCTGCCAGTTGATTAACACATGTTCCAGAGCTGACTGCTGGCTCCACCCACTACCGCTCAGATTCCGACTCCTGAATCTGACTTGATGCTTATCCACTACAAAGTCATCATGGGCATCAGCAGGCGTTATCGTTATTATGTTGTGGAACTATATGAAAAATGCTTTATTACTACACGTTGTACATTTACAGCTACAAATGAGACACACTGAAAAGAGGCTGGCAAACAAACAGTTGTGCGTGTCTGTTTGTCGCTATTCACAACAACACAGACACACGCACACAGATACACACACACACACAAACATGCAGAGTCACACACACACATGCTGAGAGGCGTCAGAACGGGGTCCGTTCTGTTGGCCATGCACAAACAGGAAGATTCGTCCGCTGAGCGGAAAGACAAATTCGCAGCGAGTTGGGGACCAGCAGAGTAGGCATACAAAGTGAGTTATGAAATGTTGACAAGACATTTTATTGTACGCACAAATACACACAGACACAAGCAAATAAATCACACGAGTGCGCCCAGTAGTAATCTAGAACTGTAGTTGCACGCGCCCCACTCAACGACAACAGTAAAGTTGTCTTATTATTGCATCAGGGGACCGCAGTAGCCAGGGCAACAACAACGGCGGCAGTTG
This sequence comes from Drosophila setosimentum, assembly GCA_035043505.1. Lineage (NCBI taxonomy): Eukaryota > Metazoa > Arthropoda > Insecta > Diptera > Drosophilidae > Drosophila > Drosophila setosimentum. The sequence continues at coordinate 4,122,077 of JAWNMY010000007.1, forward strand.
CAAAGGGTTTAATAAATTAATGTGCCTCTGTTGTTGTTTGATGTAGAACTACAGCCGTTGTTGTTCATATTGTGTGTAGCTCATAATGGTCGTGGCCTATGTGACGTATGATTAATGTACATTAGTAATGTACTTTACGTATACGCAACATGGGTTTCTTGAATAATTGGATATTTGAATTAGGGCCAGACTGGACCACCCGCGACCACACACACAGCTATAAGCACTATCACTTGCTAACTAAGAATAATAAAATTGTTCTGTGAGGATTTGAACAGTAATATAGAATTTGAATGATAAAAATGTTTAATTGTGGATTATTATGAATATTGGTTTTTTATTTTCATGCAAAAATATAGATCCCTAAACTAATATTTGTCTTGAATCAAAATCACCACTGAAAAAAATATGTTTACCTAATAAATTTATATTTTACAAATTAATCAAAATTCACATGAATAGAATTTTTGCTGAAATTTTAACAGAATTTGCACTTGTTAATAATTAGAATTTCTTACACATAAAAATCTCCAAATAAATATGTTGGGGATGAGTATTTGCATAACAGATGAGTTTTGGAAACGTTGACGCACTTTTGTGCATTATTTAGCAGCTATATGAAAATAGTAGATTCGGCGTTTATGAGACACTTGGAAACAGCAGTTTGGAGCTATATCATTTTTGATCAGTCATGCACGGCTTTCTGTGTCCTTAGAGCTACGATTTCTGTAAGCGTTTATTGTTTTTGTTTTTTTTGTGAGAGGTTTTATTTATCCTAAGCGCACTGTGCGCTTTGAACTCGTTAAAAGACTGCTGAAGCTTTCTCGCTCAGTTTAATTTTGTATGGAACTAAATTAATGGGTGTCCACCCATTGCTATTCTCGCGGACCGACACAAGTTCTCATTTGATGTCTGCTTCTCTTTTGGTTTTGATTTCTATGAGTGGGGACCGACGCGTGAATCAGGCTTAAGTTCGCCAGGGCCAGGGGCGAACTCCGATGCTGAGCTAACCCCTGGATAAGAGTGTTGCGCTTGGCGCTTTTACAAATTCAAATACTCGCGCTCGCTTCGTCCTTGACACATTTAAACCATCCGCTTTTTCCTTTTTTTTTTGCCAGCCATTTTATTTCTCGTTTTGGTTTTGTTTTGCAATATTTTCTCATCTGCACTTTGGTTTGTGCTGTTTGCGCTGTTTGCGCTTTGCGGCTTTGCATAGGCAGCTTCTTTTAATTTTACTTACTTATAAACAACTTGGGATTGTTGCCTGTCAAAAAGGGCTTTAAGCGGTTCCCTTTTCTGCAAACTGTAAATGGAAATGACCTTCGGGTCGGGCCAAAAAACACGCGCCAAGTGCCGACACAAAACCTCAACACGTACCCGCCAGCAAATATGCAGCAGAAAATGTTGCTCTCTTTCTCTATCTCTCTCTCTCTCTCTCTCTCTCTCTCTCTCTCTCTCGCTCTCTCTCACTCACTTGTGTGTGAGTGGATGTGTGTAACCCTTGGCTGCCGACAGTGCCTGAAGGCACTTAAGACATTTGTGGCATCTTGCATGCAACACATACTACACTCTCCGGGGGCCACACCACATACATTCTACACATAATTGAAGGCGCACAAAATTAGAGAGTACAAAAAATGTAGTTGAAAAGTGTTACAAATGACAGCAAAATGTCTATGCGCAGGAGTTGAATTTTTTGTATTCTTTTTTTTTGTTGTTTTTTTGAGGGTTATTAGGTGTTGTAGCAAGCGTTGCCAGTAGGCATTAAAATCATTGTCAGGTTGAAGGACTCGCAGCTGCCATGTCATATGCATTATGGCCATCAATTAACGGCCAGGACAAAATTATGTTGACATTAAGGCAACGCTAATGTTAAGTGGTAGCCGGCGGTAGACAAGCAGTCAGGCAACATGGCACTCAAGCAGCCAACTGAATCAGCTTTAAGAACTGCGCTCGGCTGAAAACCGCTTAAGCCGTCAACACATTAAAATATTTACGAGCCATAAGAAACCGAGAAATATGAAAGCAATAAACACTGGCTGCGAATCGAGAAGCGCCATCTCCATTCGCCCAGGTGTGTGTCCAGAAATAATCTCGTACATATATATAAATATATATCTCCGGCCATAAAAACTAACACAGAGGTCTCCGGGCAAACAAGGCAATAAACGCACAGATCAATTTCTAATGCTCAATCAACTAAAAATGAAAGCCATAGCACTCGAGAGCTTTTCCAAGCAGAAAACTGTGATAAAATAAGCTGATTGAAAGCAGCTGCAATGACGAAAACCACCTCCAATATATGTCAAAGTTAGGTGGAATACGGTCCGCGTATGTGTGATTCATATAACCAAACTGCTAATAAAAATAATTATTATACATACGTGCTTATATATTTTTATGTTCTATATATACATATATTTCAAGTGTTGCACGTGTGCATTAGCAAGGGTTTTGTGGTAAGAATAAATATAGCTACCACACATAGAAAAACTACAAAGATTCTTATTCAAAATAGATACAAATATTCAGACAATCATCGAGATATTGATATCTGAATAAACACAAATGTATGACTTTTCAGTGAATAAATATATGTAAATATATATATATATATATATAAATATATAGATAAAAATGGGCAATGTTAAGTCTGCACTTCAGCTGGCATTTCAAACAGTTGCCTTGCTAATTGGTCAGGTACAACTGAAAACTTTGATTTTATGGCAAAATCAAAGGGAAGGGAATGTAGAAAAAGGATGAACATTAAAGACGCATCCGTTCCCTTGCGTACTTATGCCAAACTTCTTCTTGTGCTTTGGGAACTCTGTGCACATTTGCGGCAAAAGCAAAACTTTTGCCAGGGTCGAAGTTTGTCTAATTATGCGCAAAAATGCTCAGAAGTGACCATAAAGGGGTTCCAGTGGCCAACACATAAAAAAGTAAAAGGTTCTGCGGTGGCTGCGACAGCTTTGAGCCATTAGGCTGCTGCTGCGGCTGCTGCTGACTGGGCAGCAATTGCAAGCTAACAACCAGAGGAGGCTTGAACAGTTTTTGCAACACGTTATCAAATGCGTGTGGAGCTAACTTTTTAATTACGCTTAATTAAGGTCAAAAGACAATAAAAGCAAACTTAAGTAAATAAACGCAGCTGCCAATATGCAATAGGCAGAGCGCACAAATTTATACGAAAAGCATCGTCTATTTTCTGCTGAAATGAAGGGAATGGATGTATTGAGAAGCGGTAGATGGGGCAACTGTATTTCAAGCTGTCGGCTCAATGGTTCCTCTAATACAAAACACACACACATCGATCGAGCCTCGACAGCATCATGAATGCGTTTGCCGTAACATCATTAAATTGTTTTCCCTAGCTGCATGTAACTATAGACACAGACTGACAACAGCCACAGCAACAACAACAACAACGAAACGAAGCAATTGGAAAAGTACAGCTCGGCTGTGGTTTTCACTTCATGTGTATTCCTCTTTAACTCGCTTAATGTTATTTTGCTCACGAAATTTGTTATTGAATGCAACTTGAGACTGCCACACGCCACATGTTCCATGCCACTCGTGTGTACCGTTGTGTACATGCATTTGACATTCTAAGTAGAGCAAATGGCATTCAAAAGCTGTCAAAATACTGAAAGTTTTTGTGGCTAAAATACAATTAGATTTAACCACTGAATCCATGAATAGAGTGAAAGAAAGCGGATTGAATTTTCGAAATTTCTGTAACTTTAAAGCAGCATTGAAATATTTCCATTTTCTTGCAAAGTTTGTGATGAAAATATGAAATGAATTAGTATTCATGAAAATCATTGATTTTAAACAGGATCAATCGAAAAACATAGATACAATTTATTGTGCTCAAGCAAAAATTTAGCAGTGTGACTATATACATAGTTTATATACATTTTAGTTTAATTTATAGTGATTTCACAATATTCCGTAAAGCATTAAGATGCAATAAATACACATACACATATGTGTTCTATGAGCTATGCGAATGCATCCACCGCCGACTTGGCTAAGCGCCATTTTTCATGCAGCTTCTGTTTCTGCTTTTGCTTCTAGCTGTTGCTGTTGCTCTTTTGTGCTTGTTGTTATTTCCGTTGTTGGATGCTCAATGGTGCGCATAGTCAAGCAATCGCATTTTCATGACTTGAATTTTTTAGTGTCTTCAGTGCATCTCAATATCTAAGTAACTCCGTGTCGCAATGCATGATTGTCAATTGTGCAATTAAATCGCTGAGTGGCGCTACAATTGCGGTCAGCGCAGTGAAGGTCGTTGCTTTTTCTTTTATTAGCAAAACTAATATTGGAAGCTGGCGTGCAGGGTAGTTAGTAATTATAATCGATAAATGCACACGCTCAGCAACCTTTGTAGAACACTGCGTATTCGTGGGCAGCAGTGCCAAAGGGCACTTCAACAGCGTTCAGTCAATGGCGATTGCCATTGAAAAATATATAAGAGAAATTCCGATGCATAGAACGATCCCTTCTGTGTGTCGCTATGCCAATCGATAAGCCACCTTTGCATAGATGAGCAACCGAATGAGGCAAGGGAAGGATCCCATTGCCCTCTACCTTCCTTTCAAAACTTTAAATGAAAAACTTTAAGTGCTGTGTTGAGGCACTTGCGTCTGTGTGTGTGTTTGTGTGGGTGATACATGCGTTGCACATTGGTTGAAATGAATTTCAGATTCCTATGTTTTACATGCGTGAACTAAGCCTAAAGTAGTATGTAGAAAATTCGTAAAATTTTAATTATAAATTTGGCTAAGTTTGTGTAGTTGAAAACTAGTCCAACACAATGTTAGTACAGATTTGGTGTATGTGAGCCATGCGGAAGAGGTGATTAAATAAGGAATGTTTACTTACCAATTTTTCTTAGAAGCGAAACAACTTTTAAAGTATCAAAAATACCGAGAAAATGAATAGCATTAAACTGTCAGCTTTTCGCACTTAGCCGCATATAGAGCTATTGACATCTTCCAAAAGAATTTCAGTTAATAGTATATGCAAATTTGGATTGTGTTAAGTGGCCACTGTACAATGCCCGAAGGCCCCACACACACACACACACACACAAACACATACCCATGCACACACGCAAACATATATACTTCACTAGTCACAGCAGAATACGTGTTGAAGACGTTGCTGTGGCAAGTGACATGCTGCGAGCTGTTTATCAATGCAAATATTTTGCATACGCCACGTTGCACGTAAATTGCAAGTGCACAACCCGTCAACATCGTCTTCTTTGTGCTCTTTCTGAGTCACTTGGTGTTCAGAAAGTAAATACACACGCAGTTGCCGCTAAAAGGCCTAAAATAATGTGTGTACTATGAGTGGTGTTTGTGTGTGTCTCTGTGTGTGTGTGAGTGTAGCATATCACATGCATAATGAAAAAACCTGGCATGCAGACAGGCTCTGCTCAAAGTTTCACACTCTAGCAAGCGCTCACCGCTCCCATCGTTGACTACCCTCACACGTAGTTAACCTTGTTTGCGTTGGGCATTTTAAATGAAAAGCAAAAGTTTAAAAGGTAAAGAAAACCACTGAATCGGCCCTTCTGCGTCTAAGTGTTCGCTCTGGCATCAAGAAAATATGCTTAAGTAAAATGAGCAATTAAGGATTATTACTCGGTTTGCCCATTTAAATTATGAGGCAATAACGGAAAGGTGAGAGCCAACCCAAAAGCAAACACAGCAAAAACTTCAAATCGCGCCCGACAGCTGCTAAGCCACAGGATATATGTAGTTAGGGGCCATGTGTTTAAATAACTATGAAGTGGAAATGAGTGAGCATGAAGAGCGCCAACTTTCAAGTGTGTCTATGTTATTATTTTACTGTAAAGTGGCTTTGAATAATGATTGAGTTAAGATTGATGAACTTTCGAGACTTAATACAATAAGTTACGTTAAGAGCAAAGTTTAGCAAAGTTCAATCAAATCATGAACGGAAGTTAGGGAACAAAACAAATAGGATTCAAGCTTTCAACTGAATGAGTCTTAGAACTTAATAACCATATGAAAGATTGAATGTAAACTATACAGTTAACACATTTGCCAAACATTATTATTGACATAGTAAGCATCGATTTTTAACAGTGCTTATAACCTCATTTCCTTCGAACTCGATATAACACTCTAATCCCTGCTGTGCTCGACTTCCGCCCTTCTCCAAATGCATTTAACGCCGTATATTATATTTTGAGTAGCTCTCTCACCGATTTCCTTTGCCGCACTTAACCCTTAATCGTGCCTCTTACCAGCTACTCGGCTCATTACCATGGCTATGACTATGGGATTGTGATTGCGATTGGGATTGAGCATAAGCATGGTAATGGAGATGGCTGTCCTAATTACAAGTAGTGCGATACTTGAGCGCTGTTCACTTCAAAATTATATGAATACGGATTTCACATACCGTTTTCCCAGTTATATTTCTTAATTAAGTTAAGTGCACTTGGGTCGTTTTGCTGCGATTCACGCACAATTTGCGACTTTTGCGCACTAACCACTTTTATCCATTTTAATTAAAGTTTATTATTGTGAAATACTCGCAACCAATACAGCTATCAAAAATCGAATTGACAAAAAAAAAACGCAGAAAGCTTGTGTCGAAAATGCATATAATTTATTGACCCTTGGCAGCCAAAAAAAGGCGTGACCTAAACTTGAACTTTTGTTATTAAAAATAATGCAATAATGCAACTGATAAATGCATCGATAAGAACAGTAACAACAATGCCACCTCATATGTGAACGTGTTTGAAGTTTACCAGAACTGAACTGCAACTCAGTCAGCAAGGAGAAAAGTCCAAAAACTTTAGAGGTATCCCGCAAACTTATCCCGCTTTGCCGCCGCTGTCAGTCTTCCCATGAGGCGTTTGTTAAATGCAATTAAGCGAGGCGGAAGTAATTTTGCCAGCAGCAGCCGGTTTGACTGACTGACTGGCTGGCTGGCTGACAGAATCCTTGAATGGATGGAATCGTGTATGCTGAATGGTTTGCAACTTGCTCGCATCCAACTCAGTTATTCGCTGAACCATTGCACTTGCACCGACGCGTTAGTCAAAGCCGACAATGGGCAACAAATAAACAAAGGAAACAGCTAAAAAAAAAGTTTAAAAATAAGATCATTTCTAAGATACCCTTTGTAAACAGCATTTAATTAAGTACAATTAAATGATAAAGATTTTCTTTAAATTTCTGTCGTTAAGACATACACAGAAGATATACTCATTAAAATGTATTTATATAGATTATTTTAACTATTGAACTCAAAGAATTTATTCCCTTAAATGCAATTTTCTATGGTCTATTCAATGGGTCTGATAACCTCTGTTTATATTTCCTTTTGTTTACATTTCTTCTTGTTAATATACGCTTCAGATTAATACACTTTATGAGCACCTTTAGATTGCGAGGTATTGCAAAAGTTTTGCCTTTTGCGGCTGGGTACATTTTTTATTTAACATCGCCCAAGTTTTAATTTCTTTTTCTTGTCCTGTGCATTGTTTCCGCCTCTTGGCAGCGAATAAGGTAACCAAGTTGCAAACTGCATCCTGACTGAGGCCCAGACTGGGACTGAGAACTGGGAAAGGGAAGCTGAGGCCCACTTGCCCACTTGGCTCAAGTTGTTGTAGCGGTTTTGTTGCCATTTCCCTTTGTTTTGCTTTGGTTTTTTTTGCGGTTATTGTTAAAGTGGCTTCAGTCAGCTCCAGCTTTTCAATTCACAGCTGGCACTTCTTCGCCCACAGCCATTTGTTATGCAGACGCTGCAGCTGTGAATTTGATTACCGCGTAGCTGTTATAATAGTGCAAACTATAATTATTGTCAGACGGTGCCACTTTTTACGTGGTCCACACAAGATTGCACTTTGTTGCAAGTACATAAAGTTGCTGGCAACAACAAACAAACAAACAAACAGCAACAAACTGCAACGGCAACTTGGCAAGCAGCAGCTGACAAGCAACGCGTCAACCATGGCCATATGTTAACCGAGTTTATGCCACTCTGCTATGTTACGGCCCAAACCTACACATATAAAAGCAGGGCAGCTGCATACCTGCCACGGCACATCTGTGCTGTTCTATTGAAGTTGCTGCTAGTCGGACAGGCATGCAGGTAAAACCGTTGTAAGCGATGGCAGTGAAACGCTATATAGAGTGCCACTAAAGTAAAGCCAATGACATGCTCCAAAATGGGAGCATGCTTCAAGAATCGATAGATACGTAAACTGAAAGCTTAACACACTAGCAACAAGATACATATGGAAAGAGCAAGAGTTGTGACAGAAACTGCTTAAGGAATTATCGGAAGATAAAAATCCAATCTGAGCAGAGTAAAAAATATTGTAGTAAATGTACAGACCGAAAAGTGTATTCGTTTCTTTACTTCGATTGCTTTTATATGGGAACATATAAAAACAGCTTGACTTACTTACTTTGAGTTTTAGAAACTTGTGATTATCTACGTTTAATCTCAAACCTATTTCGACACTTTTCATAATAAAACCCATAAACCACACTTTCAAGATATGTATACATATATATATATATATTGATTGACCTTAATTGCATTATTATTTAATTCAAATATCATTATATAGCTGCAGATGAATGGAAGATTTAATTGTCAGTGCAGACAATTGCTTCGACGCTTTAAGGGTCCAACTTTTGTTGGAACTAAAAAACTAAATCCGGATTCGAATTTCCCTTGGGAAACAAAAGTTTATCTGACAAATACGTTTCAATTGTTGTGCGAGCATTAAAACAATGCGTCAGCTACCACGTCGTCCTTTGCCCCTTGTCGCCCAGATTCGCGTCCCATGCTGCATGACAAATGAAACTCGAAAGTTTAATGAACCTCAGCAACAGTCGCAAAACGAAATTTAGCTAAACATAATGAGTCGGACGAGAGAAGTTTGGCGATGGCTGTAACGGATTTTCGGGGCGTGATGGCGTCAATTAAATGTTACCCACAAAATGTACAGCTCAATGCGCTGCCTTCACAGCAATAACACTCATAGTCCGCGCAGCAGTTGTCAAAATTAAGTAAAAGCGGCACTTCTCATTAATCTCTGTCTCCCTGCAGCATCAGCAGCAGCACCAGCAGAAATAACACCGAGAACAGCTCACATTGCCAGAGGCAGCTGAATGAATGACCAGACAGCCAGCCAACCAAGCAACCAAACCAACCAGTCAAGAACACAATGAAAATTTTCATAATAATAACTGCCAATGTTCTATGACTGAGAGTCGTTGACGTGGCAATACCCTGTACTTGTTTCATCTAATTTATAGCCAAAACACTAATATTTGAAAGGTGATTGGAAAACACATTTCGAAATGGGATAGCAATATTTCAGCTGGTGGTGCCAAATATATTATTTATATATTCGCTCTTGGCCTTAGACTATTTTTCTTCTGCATTCTTTGAATATTGGCTTTCATTTTGCATTCCCCATTGAATACATAAAAGCAAAGGCTACAAGCATAAAAATGAAAAATAAACTCAAAATGACAGCAAAAAGTTGCTCTTATATTGGATTAATTCTATAGCTACTTCTGATTCTGTTTCATATCTTGGCAAAAAAAAAAAAAGAACTAGAAGATCCATAGAACCAAGTGCCATTAGACAGGATGCATCATATCTAAATGCGCTCCTAAAAGTTATTCATTTTGTTTTAGTAATTTGTGTTATATTTGTTTTTTGTCTTACGGGGCACTGGAAAAGTGTACAGGTGCTTACAATATAAATGCCATTACGCTCAGTGAATGAAGAGCAACACATTTAAATCTGCAATATATCTCGAATTTCTTCAACCCTTTTTTTAGATAATGTGTAATATTAAAACGTGTTTTCGAATAGGGTAATATTAAAGCTTAAGATTCCAATATCATTATACTCATAAGACGCAATTAGTGGTAGGGAGGCTTACTTTAATAAATTAAAAATCAGTATATGCTCTCTCGAAATGTGTCTAGTATCCGAATACAATTGGCTAATCCCTTGAGTATTTCTAATAAATTGACGACTAGGTTGTCAACGAATTGCTGATTCAGTTAAGCTCTCAACTATGTAATGCGTATTACAGAAGATAATTCGTGTATTGCAAATCGTAAATAGCTTTTGCTCCCCTTTGAACTTAATTATTGTCATGTTGCACAAAAGCAAAGATTAGCATAACATGAAGCTTATCGAATGCCAATCGCTTGCATATCAATTAATTAAATGCAAAGCAAAGCAAAGCAAAGTTTATTGTTATGCTATGTGGCACGTTTGCTATTTTTGTCCGGACCCCCAAAAATAAACGGAAATTTAAGCTCAATTATTTAGACAGCTGTTGAATAAAAAAAATGCTTGCATGCAGCATCTCAAATACATAAATAATGCGCCAGAAGCCCAAATGGCGCCAAAAACAATCGAGTATTCCCACACGTGCCGGCAATTGAAACTCAATTTAGTCAACAGGGCACAAAATAGCAGCAGGCGACACAGACACACAATAAAGACAGAAAAAAAAAAATATATATATATATACATATATATATATACTATATATATATATGTATGTATATATATATGTATGTACACTCAACTAGGAGCGACAAAAATGCATTTTGCAATTTTCACGCCAATTGCCGTAAGTGAAATACATACTCAAGTGCAACGATACAAGACCCCAACAACAACTCAGATGCTGAGTGCGGCTGTGAATCCTCTGCCTGTGTCCTTTGGCATTTGGCACTGATTCAGTGTATGTTTTTAGTCTTTACATTCGACTCACGTTTAGCCAATGTGTCGCCAGAGCGTTACAACGACAATCAACCAGCCGCGACGTTGTTATTACATTTGTTGTTGTTGGGGCTGCTGTTGCTGCTGCTGTTGTTTTGGCCTGGCCAACAGCAGCTTGCCCACATTCAGAGGCCCTATGTGCGGTTGGCGGGTGGCTGTGTAAGTCGCCTGAATGCGCAATTAAATGTGAGTGGCGGGCTTTGGCCAAAACTTTAAAACAAATGGCCGAAACAACAACAATTAATGTGAATTTATTTTCGAACTCATTTCGCTGTAATTGCTGTGAATAGGCAAAAACAAAAAAATAAACAAAAAACATGCGAACGCTTTAAGGCTTTCGTAGAACGAGGGACAATCAAAATATAATGTTTAGCATTCAATTCAATCACTCAAAAAGATCTTTAGATATGTATAAAAAAGTAAATTAATCATTAAAAAAATTTTTAATATATATACCTACAGCGCCTTTCTTCACGTCATATATTAATAGAGCTTGGGGGTTTGGTTTTTGTAATACTTTCATATAAAGAAAGTTCGCTCGTGTAAACTTTTACGGCCAACTTTGAAATCAACCCATTTGTAGCCTGCAATTTCATGGTATTTTCGGGTAGCTCATTTACAATAAATTTTTGGACGGCCTACACAGTAAAAGGCTTAACAAGCCAGTGACCCCGCCGCACCTCTACCACCCACCCTACAAATCGCTCTTATTGTTGGAACATTTCAGCTGCTTTATGAGCGACAATTGTGGCCTGTTGTTCCTCCTTTTTGCGTTTCGTTCGCGTCGCGTCCTGTTCCTGACAGCCAAATGCCAACTGTAAATAACTTTGTTTATTTTAACATTTATTGGTGACGTAAATGGCTTGTAGCATTGTTACCAGCCATTTGCCAGGGATAGCAGAAATGTTGTATAGAAGGAGGATATGCAGTAGGCTCGTTGCCGATTTTTACTCGTGTTAATTTCCTGTAACTTGGCTTTTGTGAAGTAACAACCAGAACCAGACTGAAGATGAAACTGCAGCTGAAGCTCAAAGGCTTCGCTACGAAGCTGGGAGGCTCAAGGCCCAGTCATGGGGTTCAAGTTGAATTTACGAGTACTCGTATTTGGTACTCAAACGAGTATGTGCCAGGTTAATGCCGCCGGCTGTGAATTGGTATTCTAAAGCTCGTAAAACTCAGTTTGGGGCCACCTCATTCCATGTTGCATGCTACATAAAATATGATGAAGGGCACTTTAGCAGGCCGCTGCCGTCACCTCATCTCGTCTCGTCTCGTGTGATGACAGCTATCAAATGTGTGCACAACATGCATACATGAATGAAACACTCTCACACTCAGCTACAGAGTGGGTGGTGCTAGGTTGGCTAGGTGGTGCTTGGCGGTCCTTTGTTTTCATAAATATTAAAGCAACCCCACACCTATGGCCAGCAAAATCAACGCGATTAGAGTTGCCAATTTATGAGCAGTCAAAAGCAAAAAAAAAAACTTTGCATCATTTGTTTACCTAGTTGTTTTTGATCTGTGTATATTTCAGTTGAATAATATTATTTATGGAATTTACGCAACTGCAGTTGCTGCCTTGTGGTAACATTCCCTGGCAATAATTCAAGTCAACTTTGGTAGGTTATGCTCCAGGCATTCCAGTTGAAGGAGGAATAGTTTGGAAGGGGTTAAATACAATAAAATGACAAACTCAACTCAGAGCAAGAAAATATGGTGTAAAATTTTTTAAATAATTTATTCTTTTTTTTATGTAAATTCATTTTTTTATGTGAAACATGATTAAAACCAATAATAGTTTTAACTAAAAATAGTTAATAACTTCAAATTAAGAATGTCAAATGTTAAATTTATACGCGCATTGCCCATTAATCATTATTATTTAATTACAAATTCAATATGCATTTTTATTTATTTATATTGATTAAGTAAAGATAATGTAGCTTTTGTACTCTGTAAGAACTAAAGCTTTTAATACGATATTTTGTCTTGAATGGCGTATAAAATTAATAACGAAACAATTTTTAAATAAATCTGTTTGACCAAAAATTGAATTGCTAAAAAATATCTCCTGTTTCTTACATTGATAAATGTTGTGGCAAATAAGAAGACTGTGCAGCACTTCTGCTTTGTAGTGTGACAAATTGAAAGCAACCACAGAGCAATGCATCGCTCAATCTTACTCCGTCTCTTTCTCTCACTCTGTCTGGATTTCTCTCTCTGTTTTTTGTTGTGTGACCAGTTGAAAATATATGGAATCGTATTGCAACTGTCATTAATCAAGCTGCAACTTTGCCGCAAAACCGCATTCGAGCTGCATTGAGTTGTTGCGATCAATTCGGCCGAAGCTAAGAAATCAAGAAGAAATTTGATTCGCAGCCCGTAAAGCTGTCAATATCTATAGGCCATTTCCCAACAGGCTCAAGCAGCAGTCAGCAATTGTGATTGTACGTTAAGCAGCAACAGCTTACAGAATAGGCAAGTTATGTGCACAATTTGTGCGGCTTAGATCAGTGTATAAAAATGTCAAATTAATTTCAAGTGCTTAAATGCACACACAACAGAGAGGAATAGAGAATTTAGTGCGGGCATTTTCCCGTTGGGAACAAATAAGCTTGGGCGGCAGCTAAACTGGCAACATGTGGCATGCTCGAGTGACCCCCAAAAATATGGTACATTACTGTTAACAAGCCCAATGCTCGACAGCAAGTGGGTGTGTCTGTGTGTGTGTGTTGTATGTGCGGCGACGAAAGCGATTTCATTCATGAACATTTTTACACAAAATTACATTTGCCAGCTTTGCGCCCTTCTCAACCTCTCACTTCTTGGGCTAACTACAGAACACTGTGCGGCAGCCATTTTCTCTAAATTACTCACACACACACACACTACCTTGTTACGAATGTATGTGTGTGTGTCTCTGTATAATTTGTATGTATAATTTGCGTTGCCTTTTCATAAATAACGAAATGCTCTAGTCGCAGTGGCCTAGACACTGTATCTCTGTGCATCTGTCTGTGCGACTTTTGTTTTTCACATCTGGAAAACTTTATGAGCAAGTCACACCAATATAAACAAACTCTATATATGTATATATATATACATATATATACATATATATGTATATATACATACATATGTGTGCCTGCAGAACGGAAAGTCAACTTACTTTACAGACATGCCACACGTCCGTTTATATAAGTGGAATACAAATTTAATCTGTCGGTTTTCTGGGATTTCCTCATTTGTAGCAGATTTGAATCTACCCAACACCACCCAGACACATTCCGTACAATGGCATAGGGCCATTTCGCTATCAATGGGCGCACATTTGGTTTCTTTGACCAAAAGCCTGACACAAAAGTTAATGAGTTGCTAAGTGTTGGTCGTGGTGGCACAATGGATGAAGGGATTGAGGGGTCAGTTTGGCAAAGGAGTGAGATGCATTTGAGCTGCGCATGTTGGCTGAAATAGCATACGAGCTTGGGCTTAATTGATTGTCCCATTGCAAATTTTTCCTCAGCATCTCCAATTTCCAAAACATACTTAGCCTCTTTTTTTTGATTATAGAATTTAATGGACTTCTCTTCTTAAGCATTTACATTTACAATCTTAAAAAAAATGTTCAATGATGTATTAAAATATAGATTTTTAATCCTTCAGATGATGGACATTTTTTAAAATCTCGCTGCTTTTATATATTTTTTTATACCAATTATACAGAACATTTTGGGTTTTTTAAGTTACGTACTCACCTTCTTTAAAATATAATATTTATATTTGTATTCTTCTATATAGTCAATCCATAAGTTATATATACCAGCTTCATCAACTATATCAATAAAGATTACAATTTTTATAGGGCTCAAATTGCGGTATGTAATAATTACTTTTGCTCTACTCGCAGGCATTATTTTCTTAAATTCTCTCTGTCAGAAGAGCAAAAGCAATTTTCGACATTGTTCACATTCCTTGTCGGCAAGTTTCAGGACAATCCACTTAGAGTTGAGCTGTGGTACAATTTATAGACCTGCCCGTTGACTTCTAACATATGCATAATTTTTCAAGAGTCTCTGTGGCATAGAAATCATATCATAAAATAAAATCACAAGTGCTTTTAATTTGTCGTGGTAAATGCACAGCCCACAACGAGGAACTTATGCCAACTTATGCCTCCGCCCACATTGCTACACACACATACACACACACTCAAAGAGGCATCCACATGCTGCTCGTTACTTAGCGCACATTTAATTTTGTTGCCAATACTCAAGCACACTCTTGGTTGAGAAACACACATGCACACATGATTAGAGGTGGTGGCTGGGTGAATTTCCTCATGTTTTTTCTGTTGAGTTTTCCGAGACTTGGGCACAAGTTTTTGGCGCGCCATAAAACTATGCGGCAATTTATATGTTGCCATGCTTCAGCGCTTGCCGTTCTCACGCTCATGAATAAATGGGCCTGGCTGAAAGAGTGAGACAGGCCGAGAGTGAAAAAGAGTGAGACAGAGAAGGGGCAAGAGCATTGTAGTTATTCCAAATGTTAATGATAATCAGCCTCCTTTAATCTCATTTACGCGTGTTTCAGACACATTTGAATCAGAAGGATTCAAAGAGCAGTACGTGCAAAAATTAAATCCAGCGCACTTTATAGGATTAGTAAAAATTTGTTGTCTGCTTGTTTTTTTCGAATTTTATGGTCTCGCTTAAGAATAACTAATTTTATTTGTACTATTTAACATTTTGAGCTAGTTTTACAATATCTTAAGCAATGAGCGTAAAATGATTTATATGCTAAGCTGGAAAGAACTAATAACAAATGTTGTCCATACCTGACCCTTTTTAGATACATTAATAATTTTATTTTGTATCCACTCAGAGCCGTACACTATCTTAGACAATTAAAATATTGCTTTTATGAAGGTAAACTAATTTTAGTTGGAAATTTGTATATCGGCGAGACGTTTTCCCCACCAACACCTCGTGTGCGCTTTAAAAGCATTTTGAGCATTTATTTTGTGGCTAGAACCCAGGGAAAAATAATCGCTCTCATTGGTGCTGGAAATTGAATTTGCAAATGTTGTGCCACAAGCGCAATAACCGCGAACAAAATCTATGCACGCACACACAGCAAACACACAACCCAACACGTCTTGCTATCATACACACACAGCACACTAGTTCAAAAACGTGTGTAAGCCACAACACATTTGAAATGCGTAAAGCGTTTGCGCCAAAGGCATGGAGTCAGTGGAAATGGGGTAATTCGAGGGTCAGACAGACGCCGCCACCGACTCGAATGCCTAGCCCAGTGCCTAGTTTTCAGGGCTCTAGTTTGGTTTTAAGCCATATAAATTAGCGGTTAGATTGAGCGTCATAAATCGAGCGATTAATTTTAAAGTGCGCGTGCGTCTGCATGTTTATCTAGGACAACGATTTTTACCCACTTTAAAATCTGGCGAAATTACCAAAAAAAAAAGAAAAGGTTGTGTGTGTGTTGCCTGCTTAAAACCAGCGCTGTGACAAGGGAACAAAATGTGATGTAGGTTCTGCAGGTGGGTACTTGCCAGGAATAAAAGGCAAACAGCTGCGATCGATATTCTGGATTGTGCATGACAGAAACATGACTTGAAATAATAAAGTTCGAAAATAACATTAAAGGGACATCCCAAATATAAGTGGGATTAGTTAGTCTAATAATCCCATTCTGTTCTTCCCAATGCAACACAAAAAAAAAGGCTACATGAAAATTAAAATAACACCACTAGATAATATGTTAAAATAAATTAAACAAATTCTTGGTCTTATAATTTATTTCTAAAAAATCGAAGCTTTAGTGTATGAATATGTAAATGTAGTCTGCACATTTCAAAACCTGCGCTCAAGAATTGCAGACTAAATTAAATACTTGACAATGGCAGCTAAAATGTTATAATGCTCTAATAAATCATATTTTTGGCACATAATTAAATACCGCGTATTAGCATGCAGGCTGTGCTTGCTGCATTTTCAAAGGCAGTGACAATAATTTGTCTAAGCGATGTCCCGCAAAATTTATGTATCTAATTAAAATGGAGAGGCATAAAAAATGAGCTCATGAATGCGCTACGGTGCCGAGCAGCTGTGTGTTTAGCACTTCGCCAAACTTCATGTCACATAAATTTTACCTAGTGGCTTATTCCTACTACAATTCGTACTCCGTAGTCCCTGCTTTCTTGTGTCTGTTGCGTTCGGGGGCGTTTGTTGGGCATGGGAATGGGGATTTGCCTCTCAGGAGCAGGCACAAGCTGTTGGTTTATGCGCCAGAGCTGCATTTTTATGTATTGCTACTGCCAGTGTGCCGACAACGGCAGCCCGCTCCATCAATCGCTCTCTACACTGCACAACACAACAGCGGCAAAGCGCTGCCCCAGAGTCAACAAGACTTACTGATGCGTTGTCACATAGTGTCTACAAAAGCATTCAATGCGTCCGACTCTCGTCGACTTTGTGACTTATCATTCTCGGAAATGTACAAAAATCATATATGTTACAAATGAAACATAACCAAAGAAGAATCATTCAGGATTGAATTATTTTGAATTATGTGGAAAAAAAAAACTTAACACTAAGTGATCGTATTATTTATGCATTAAGCTGAGTAAACTTCTATTTGCTTCGAATAAATAAAAATATATAAATTAAAAAATAAAACCAGCTTGCAAAAAAAACGAAAAAAGCACTGATTTAGTTTAAACAAAACAACAGATTACTGGAAACTGAGCCTCTAAAAATCATACCATTCAACAAGTTCATTAAAGATTATCGAATGCTTTTACAGGCTCTTTGTTGATTTGCTGATATGCTAATATTATGATTGAATTAATCAGGAAATCTTTACCACATTTTTGGGGTATTGAATTTAACAATTCTGATTTAAAACTGGGTGTACACTGTACATTGTGCGGGATAGAGGGCTGATACTAAGGAGCGTGCCAGCATTTACTATTTGGCGTTGGCGTTGCTTTTTAATAAAATTAGCTCTAACATTGGGTGCTTGTTTATGCAGGCAACAGTCGAGCGACCCCAAAGAGCAGCTCTCATGTTGCACAGACCTTTTGGTTGATGTACGCCTGACTATGTGTGTGTGTGTGTGTGTGTGTGTGTGTGCGTGTGTACTTGGCTGCTTATTATGCATGAATTTCAAATGAAGTCGCGAACGTGACACAAACTCATGACCGCCCCCAAGCCACCACTTCAATGGTCTGAGCCGACCGCACCCCCTCCTCCCCGTCGAGTAAGAGATTTTGTATAAAGTTTGAGTACAGCGTACCCTGCCTTTTCGCTGTCTGCTAAAATAAAATTTACACATTTGCATTACGATATGCATTTAATATGACCGGAATTGTGTAAGCTGGCAAGTCGCAGAACTCTACATGAATATCTACCAAACGAAATTCTTACCAAAAAATTGAAAAACACGTAAAACTCTTTGCACCAAATGAGAATTGAGAACAGTAATGGGAGTGAAAGTCGTCACATTATGCGTATGTGTAGTTAAAGTCATAATGAAATTTGTGCAAATGGGCGTTGATTGTTTATAGCTCTTAGTGTATAAGTAAGGTCAGATCTGAATTGAGAGAGAGAGATAAAGAGCGTGAACTGACCTACGAAACTGGCAGATGAGTTGGCTGTGAATATTATGCAAACGACTG
The DNA here is from genome assembly GCA_035043505.1 of Drosophila setosimentum. Taxonomy (NCBI): domain Eukaryota; kingdom Metazoa; phylum Arthropoda; class Insecta; order Diptera; family Drosophilidae; genus Drosophila; species Drosophila setosimentum. The sequence goes on from JAWNMY010000007.1 coordinate 4,140,591, forward strand.
CGGTAAGAATATCATATTGGATTACTTTCGTTTCTGTTATGGTTCACATAGAAGTTTCTGAAATTATCATATGAGTTTGCTAGATTTCAATGTGATTTCCATTAATTTGTAAAAAGACCAAAACTCTTATCTGCGTTATAAAATAAATAAATGGTTACTTAGGACCAAAGAAAAAGTTCAAAACTAAAATAATTCAACATCAACATTACTTATATACTAATTTAAGTATTAGTTAGCATTTAAAAACTTTAAAAAAATGTAGACTGCAATAGAAAACTCTGTTTTTTTTTATCAAAGCATATTTTGATATTGAACAAATTAATATAAGCAAACTTTCCATGTTATAGGCACCAAAACTAACTACTAACAAAAACTACTTATACTATTTTAATTTTCTAATTATGAATACAAAAATAAACTGAGTGTTGATAGTCAGCTGTGAAGTTTTGACTACCTAGGCAATGCAAATTATTAAACTAATAACTTAAGCATACGAAAATGAGGCGCAAGAAAAACACACACACACACACACATAAATAAAAATAATCTAAGACACTCTCAAGGCGGGAAGCACTTAAACTCAAGCAGCGCATAAGGCAGCTTGAGGAGACGGAACTTAGAGGAGAAGCAGGAGCTTAGATGGGGAAGGGAAGGGGGAGGGGACAGGAGAAGCTTGAAGACCGGGCGCACTCAAGTAGCGTCGCACACTTCAAGGAGATATTTTCAACACGCTCTCGCTTCGACAGCGACAACAAAATAGCAACAAGGACAATGGGCGCTAAGCATTTGCACCTTAATTGCAAAGTGTGTGTAAGTATGTGTATGTGTCTCCGTATGTATGTGTGTGTGTGTGTGTGTGTATGAGTGTGGGGGCGTGGCATGTCCTTTGCATTATGTATGAGTCGACGACACACGGGCTCGTCATAATCATTTTGTGAGCTGACTGCTTCGCGCTAATTGCAATTAAACAATAATAAGAGACAACAACAGACTATGTGTGTATGTGTGTGTCCGTAAGAGAGAGAGTTAGATACTCTTGTAGAAATTTGTAAAAAATTCGTTTAGAAAAGTGAAAACGGCGCGCATTTACGAGGACTATGAGCAAAGCGATGCGCATGTCGCGCTACACGCAGCAAAAGGCGTTTAATTAAATGTTAACAGCACCAAGCAACAAGCAACAAGCAACAACAAGCAACACCAACAACAGTAACAACTACGAAGACTAACAGACAATTTACAACGCCTTATTGTTATTGTCAATTCGAGTCGCGTTTGTTGTCTTTGCCATTGTCTGCATGTATTTACATATCATTAAACAAAGCAATAATAAAAATTGCGCTCTTTCTCTCCAGTGCATTATAAACACTCGTGGCAAATGAGCGAAGGGCTGAGGCAAGAGGATGTGTTTAATTGCCAACTGGAATTTCCGTTAAATAGCACTCAAATCTGACACGAGAGAAAAAGCCAATTTTCAGTGATTAATACTATAGATAGGCCTATGACAATGCAAGGGAGTATATATATATATTTATTTGCTGAAAAAATATGTATATCTATAATCCAATTGCCCTGACGCGATTACGTGAATATTTTCCTATGACACAACTTTGTCAAAATTAAACACAAATTATACAAACTTCATATATAAATCGAAACGCGGATTAAATTGTAAAGCCTAACTGCATATAATACAAATCCTTATCACATTTATTTACAATCCGAAGAAAAGCATACAATCACTTTAATTTTTAAGCCTTATAAAAGTCTTCAAAATAATGTACTAATCATTTTTCATAGCATTAAGTTGCTTTAATACACAGTCAACAATAGTTTAACTCGCTCATCAGCTCCAAAAAGCGGCCTTTAGCCACAAGCCACAATGGCTGACATAAAGTGTCTCTGGTTTTTGGATTCTATTGACGTTGGTCGTTGTCACTTAAAAAGCAATGTCGTATAACAGCCAGTAAAACGGTCACGCCAAATATTTGTGCTGAACACAAAAAAAAAGAAGTAAAACCCAGTAGAAAATATTAGAGCTGGGGTAAGGTGAGAATGAGAATAAGAAAGGATAGAGTGCCACATTCACCTAGTCACGGCCCAGGTCGGCAAATTGACAACTCAATTTCGGAAACTATTTACACGCAATTAGGCAAAATGACAGCACAGAGGCAGCAGCTCACGGCAAAGTTGTGAAACTGAAATGGGTGGGCATAAAAAGAGAGGTATAACAAAGGACAATCGACGGTTGCCTGCTCTGCTGCGTCTACAGTGTCAATATTGACCAGACCTGAACAAACTGTAGCACCAACTGGGGCAGCAACCGCTCAAGCAGCAGCATCTCATTCATAAATGCATTAGGTTGCTGTCAGGCAGTGCAATCGAAGTCATGTTGGCATTAATTGTAAATTATGCAGGCCATGAATTTGACATGGCTGAGCAAACCACTTGAAACTGACCAACAGACCACATACGTACAACGTACGAGTACTTCAAGTACGTCAAGGTGATTGTAAACGGATTCTGCATTTGAAGGACTCGACATCTATGAAGTTGCCTTCATTGTTAGTGACACTAATAAGTATATATACTACTAAGTCTTAGTACAGTGGGAGATTGAAAACAGAAACTTTTCTGTGAAGGGAGAAGATTTCAATTTAAGTAGTTCACATTTCTCAGGTCTTTCAATAGGACAAAAAGCTTGAGGCTCATGACGTTCACTAAAACCTTTAAAATATCGACTAATTGGTTTTTGTTTTAATTGAGAAACAACTACTGTAAGTGTATAGATACTTATATATCACATGATATACATATATACCACATTACACTCGACTTATTTGTATTGTGTGGCTTGTGACCCAGTTACGCTCTGCTCAATTTGGCCTTGGGCAACGATTGTACAACTTCTTTAGTCCTGCAGTTGTCCTCGCTTTCCAGTTGACATCTGTTCACATGCACACACTCTCGTGCACCCACTTACTGTGTGTGTGTGTGTCTCTAGGGTTGCCCTTTTGCATGATTTAACTCTATTTAACTTCTTTTGGTGTTTTAATCTTTCCCTCTCTCTTGCACTTATTTTGATTTCTTTTGCCTTGTTTTGTTACGCTTTGTAGCATTTTGGGCTGTGATTGGCTATTTTTTCACCTTTTATTGTGAGTGGATTTGTAAGTACGAATGCTTTCAGCTTACACCCAAGCCCCCCTTTCCCATTTTCATTTGTTGTTAAAAAATGTATGAGTTTTTAACCTTTCTGCAAATGGCAGTTGGTGCATGACCAAAACGAAAAATGGACTGACAAACCCAAACTTTCGACGGGCTGTTTCCAGTACAAAATTTGATGTATCTGGTAAGTCTGCGTGTTTGTGTGTGTGTGTGTGTGTGTGTGGCGGTGTGTATGAGATTCTCTGTAAATTGTTAATAATTATAGCGATGTGCATTGCATATTTGTGAGCCTACTCTCTCGACTGCAGCCGCATTGCGCAAAGGCATGCCGACATGACCTGAAACATGAGGCGTATGAGTAATTTGATTGTTAATATCTTGTAACTGTGCTTGAACAATGGATAGTTGTGGAACATTTCAAAATGGTTCAAAGTCTTAAAACTAGCAAATGCGAATAGCATCAAAAGAAAATGTAATAAATATTAATATTTCTACAGTACTCACGAAAGTGGTACCTTTAATTCATTGGGATGGAAATATGATTTATTTCCATTATATTATCAAGGGTCTCAGCAAATTGTAATTTTGTTTGGCCCTCCCCAATTTTGTCTGTTGTCAATTCAAACCATGATGGATATACTCATATTTTATGCAGAAGTCAGACATTGCGTATACGCCTCGCTTTCGTTTTGGGTGGCATCACTTTGTGGCAATTAAGTGACTGCCAAAAATTCAGCATGGCAGCGCACTGAAAGACTTTTAATAGCTTTCTAATGAGGGCTGTCAATATGTGAGTGTTTGGTATTAGCTGAACTTTTGGTTGAATATGACATAAACATAAATCAGAGTTGAGCCCCAACTAATTGGCACAAAACGACTGGTTGGCTGTCATTGCAGAAAGCTGTCAGGGACCACACGAGAAGCGCTTACTCAATCACCTGCTTTCCACCTACAATACACTGGAGCGACCCGTTGCCAATGAATCGGAGCCACTGGAGGTGAAATTCGGACTGACGCTGCAGCAAATCATCGATGTGGTAAGTTCGATCTTTCTAGATATAAATAATAAAAATATCACACCCGTCAAAATTATGAAGCAGCTACGGCTGCATCAATAATCAACTAATGCAGTCAAAAGCACAAATTAATGAGAAGGATTCCAAGGCTGTATGGAGTTTTTTTTTATGTGTAGCCGTCGCGACGGTTTCAAGACTAACCAAAAGAAAAAATCAAGTGCTTACCACAGAAATTTATGGTTAGCCTTGGCAAGTGACATGTACTCATCGTTAAGCATACCAACTATATGATTTAATAATATATATAAAATCAATTAGCAAACAAAACTGATTTTGAAATATATTTATAGTTAATAGTAAACATAAGATTTGACCGTTCAAATGCAAACTCAAAAACGAAAAATATTATGTACATGGTTAAAGAAGATTATATATATGCTTATATAGCCGTCGCGACGGTTCTGAGATCTGTGTTATCTCCTTAAAAATAAAACTCTCAATAACAGTTAAATTTACGAGTTCTTGCGTTTTTTATAGGACGAAAAGAATCAGATTCTGACCACAAATGCGTGGTTAAATTTGGTAAGTGACATGTACCAGCCGTCAAATTTGTCTAGCACCTGTTTGTCTGTCTTACTTATCCAATGCTAGGGTCTTATTTTCTATTTGCTCTATTCATTTTCTATTTCTTTCCATTTCCTCTAAATTTTTTGCTTTGGCAAATGACAAGTGACCAAATTTTAGATAACAGTAACCACATGCATTTTTTCCAATTATTATGCTATTCATTTCGAAAGCGCCTTTATCAAATATGTGTTGTCTCGATATGTGTGTGAATAAAATTACAAATACTATATTTAAAGTCAGTTGAAATTCGTTTGCTGTGAAACACTTTACCTATATACAATATCGTTGTTAGTACAAAACTGCAGAATGGCAGTCACTTTTATTAAAAGAAATTGCTAAAAAGTACACACTTAAATAGAAAACTAACTAAACAAATTTAATTTGGTATTAAAAGATTTTACACTCAGACATGATAGTAAATTTCCTGTTAGTCCTCAATTTGGCCTTCGTTCTTTTATCTCAGCCTCAAAATTTTTGATTTACGCATTTTCATTTAACCTTAAATTGGACTCTAGCTCGTTATAGCTGACTTGCCATTGGTAAATTGGCACAGAGCACTTCAACCATAAGCACAAACAAATAAATCAAAAAAGCAATTTGGAAAGTAATGGTGGACTTGCAGATACTCTGTACTCCATGATTAGCTCAAACTAAAGAATTTTTAATAAGAAACTAGCGCGAAACCTAATAACAGAAATATTGCTAACGCTGATCTTAAAATACATATGATGTATTAAATTATCAGTCTCTCACTGATACAGCAATTGTCATAAGTCATCCAACTGCCTTATACCCAATTTGTGAAAAGGATAAAAACGAACAGATAAATAAAATTTATGTACAGCAGCAATTTTTACGCTTTGTTTGTGGCACACCTGAAACTGTTGCGAGTGATCAAAACCCTTTTCAATAAAATTAATAGCGCGTTTCTCACTCGCATGTTCGAGATTTATGACTGCAACAAATAATTTTCAATTTGGCAAACTGTTTTTTTACGTTCAGCACCTAAAACTGAAAGCTAAATAATTGTTGGGAAATGGCCAAACAACAACATGATCGAACAGTAAAACCTAAAGCTAAATACAGAAATTTGAAATGAAACCTGCATCAATGTTGCATAAAGCCCAACAAAAAACGCAAACAATTTTTTTAATAAAACATTTTGCGTGCATAGGCGTTTTCGTCGTTGTCTTTGTGTGATTAACATAAATAAATTTAAAAAAATGTCTACAAAATATATGATTTAAATAAATGTTTTTTTCACCTCCAACAATGTTTGCCCTTGTTTTTTGTGCCACATGTTTTGTCACACAAATTAAATTAACACATTAAAAAATTAATTATAATAAATGACAGCTTGAAATAAACACGTGCTACGAAATGCGGCTAAGCTGTTGTCAGTTTCTGACATATTGCTTATGCTGACTAAATGCAAAAAATAGATTATACCATATTTAGAATTATATTTTTCGTCTGCTAATTTTCTTTTTAGACTTAAATACAATTAAATTTTAACCCTTTTGTGCTAAACATAATTAGAGAGGCTTTTAAAACAAATTATGATTAATTAAGGTTCGAACAATAAATAAAATAATTAACCATCAAATAAATAAAATACAAATAATAAACTCGATCAACTATTATGATTTTATAACAATTAACTAAAGTCAAACATATGAATTGCTTCAAAAATTAATTTTTAATTAGATCGACTTTAATTTGCCTTAGGAACTCCTAGAATCACAGCAATTCACATTATTTAGTTGATTGCGCACAATTATACAAATGAATAATAAAATGATTGCTAAATATCCTGTCAAGTGCTTACGGTTAGAGAAACATCTTAAGTTGAGCGCATTAAAAACTGATTAAAGCAAATATTAACAAGCATTTAATAAAAACTAACCTCCATAAACATTATAGCAAACTACGTGTTTATTTACCTATTGAATTCTAGAAGATTTTTGTGTTTCAACTGCAACCCTTATGTATGTATGTATGTATGTGTGTGTGTGTGTGTGTGTGCGTATCTCTAATAATACACATACAAGTATCTCTTATCGATAATGTTTTACTTTTGCTGGGTACATGTCATTAAACGTTTCTGAACAATTGAATAAAAGCCAAACCACAACCAAAAACAAATAAAACTTAAAAACAAAACAAACAAACTAGAAAGAAAAAAAAATAAAATAAGAAAAGATGGCATGCATGTTGTTTAAAATTAAGTAAATTTGTCTAAATAACTGAACTAGGTGTTCTCGTTGTATCTTAACATATACAAACGTCAACACAAATTTTAAAGAATAAGCTTATAAACTGATACTTAAAAACTTACAACATATTTCGTCGATTTGGCTTTAATGTGCACGCGGAAGTTAAAATTCAGAAACTCTTTTGGATAGTCGCAAATTTTAATTATGCTCAGGATTGATGCATGACAAACCGCAGTTTTTATTGATTAATTATGCAACACGAGTGCAACATTATGAATTTCAGACCTGACATTTTTAAATTTTCCGGGCACGTTTTCAATTTCACTCAAAAGCTTATAATTAATTAATAGATGACACACAGGCTGCTGCTAATATATATGCGAATCTAATTTTTACACTCTAACAACGACTCGACTATGAGAATTCTCTAAAAGTTGAATTCGTCGTAAATTTTACCCACATTGATAGCAGATAGCAACATGAGTTTTGCATTTTCTGCACAAATTCATGGTATAATTATTACTTGATTTTCTATTACTTTGCATTATCCATAATACCCTGCCCCCATCATGTACTAAATTGTTGACAGTTGAACAAAAAGAGCTATAGGAAACAAGCATATCAATTGTCCAAGATGTTGCAACGTTCTCAGTAGCTGTTAAGGATGTTTTCTTTCATATTTTGATGTTGACTTTTATGTTTTTCGTGATGTTGTTGTTGTTGTTGTTGTTGATGATGATGATGATGATGATGGTCCCTTTAGCATTGATGGCCCCAGCATGTCAGTCAGTCAGCTGTGGAAATGCAACCAGACACCAGCACATGCCAAAGTGTCATTGGCAAAATTACCAGGCGTACGTTCCGAGGTGTACGTGATGCGGTCGTCAACTCAGATGCAACCAACCTCCTTAGCACACCATTAAAATGCACATTGTGTGGCCCAGAACCAGGCAGCAGCTGCAGTTTAAGAAATAAAGTCATTAGCATTTTTCGGCCAACACCAGGATTTGATCCAACACCCGCCCTCCACTCTTTATTGCTCTATGGCGTCGTAATGACTTCACAGGTTGCAGCTGTCTCTCAGCCACACACAAAAGCCAGCCAAATGACTAGCTATAGAAAATTGTCAAAGGAAACGGCTGAAAGTATTTGGGCATGAAGAACAATGCGACGTGCACCTTGAGTGTGCTTATGCTGCTAATAGCAAATGGTCAGATTCCAAGCAAATGGTAAGGCCAGAACAATAAGCCACATCAGATAATTGAACACTTAAGGAACATAGCTAGTTTTAATGAATATTCGGAAATTTTTACAGATTTCATTATGTTTTGCTTGTCTTTATAGAAATTTTTGCAGATTATTCATTTTAGAAATCAAATTTTAAACTTGATAATGATTATTGTATACGCATTGTGTACGTTAGGATATTTATATTACAATTATATTATTGTTAATGGTGGTATTTAATTTAAACATAAGTCTTAAGGACATTTCTATCAAATTTTATACATTTATAATATATGTATGCTTAGGTGATTGTTATGAAAAAATGTTTGATGCATTGCAAATAATTAGGTCGATTAACGTATACCACTTATTACACAAAGCTTTTAGCGTAATTCCAATTTCATTACTGTTGCCAAAAGCACATGCAACAATTTTAGCACACGGCCAAACTGTGCACACTTATCACACACTTATTTGTCGCGACATTAACAACAGATGGGGTTAGGGGACCCAAAGGGACACAGATGACAAGGCTAACAAACTTTGTCCTTGAACAAAGCGTATAACCAGACAAGTTTACTAAAACATTTATCATAAAAGTCGGCAGCTATATATATATATATATATATATACATATATATATGTGTGTACATATTTGGCAGGATCTGGATTCTGACTACAGACGACAACACCAACAACAGCAATTGTTGGCTCATTAGAAACTCATTTAAAAACAATTTGGCACGTTAATGCAAAATAAATCTATAAGCTTATGCAGGCAATGACAACGTGCTCGACGACTCCACGACAACTTTCACTATAGCTTTGCGTAATGTCGGATATACACATACCACATATGTATAATGTACATAAAAGTATACACACATATATAAGTACACGATTAAGCGTAGCAGTTACAAAGTGCGGGCATTTAATGCAAATTTCATTTGTTACAAATGACGCGATTAACTTTATGAAATTATTGGCCAGAAGGTAGAAAAAACAAAAGCTATAAATAAAAAGCTGAAAATTTAGTAAGTTAAAAAATATTTAGACTAAATTCGAGTCAGCTCCGCAAAGTATATACATATACTAAAGTTGCATTTTTTTGAATGCTCTTAGATGAAATTTATTTCACAAAAATAATTTAAAAGATAAATAATATTTGAATTTAAGTAAATACATACATACTCTGCTTAATACTAATCAAGTCATAAATTATCCACTGCAATATGCCAAATGCAATGTTTTGCATATTTTCTGACAAAATATAGATACTCTTTGTAAAAGTAGGCAACGAAAAGGGCACCCCCGAAAAAAAAATAGAAGGAATATCATTAGTATGCGTCGTTGGCATCGTTGACATTACGAAGACGCTTTAGGATGTTGGCTCCTCTAGCTACTTCTGACTATGTGTATGTGGATGTGATGGGTAGACGGGATGGCATTCCCTTACACTCTTGCGGAAGTGCGCTTAGCAAACTGCCTGTCATAAACATGAAATTTGCACAAAACCGCCATTTTTATAAGGTGTCAACAGCAAATATCACATATCACAAACTCGTGCATATATAGACGTTATGGCATTTGATGTCGAAAGAAAGTGTTCCGCATATTGGCTTACCCAAAACGTTAAGTGGCCCACTTCCAACCCCCTGCATATCATTACAGGAGCCAGTGCCGAAATATCCTGAATGGAACGGCTGCGTCTTACCCACCATCCATGTATATTTTAATGGCTCAAGTCGTTACTGCAGCTGCTGTCAGGCACTAACTGGGCCAAAATGTTGTTGTTTTGGTTACTGCTTTGGGCCACAACGATTTTCCATATAATTTTTTTTGTTTTCACTGCCAAGTTATTAATGACAGGAGTCAACTGAAGGCTTCAGCTTTCATATGCTGATGTCAGAGAGAGAGAAGCAGAGTATGGGACACAGGTAAGGAGCAAGGGAAAGTATGGAGAATTTTACTTCATCTGCATTACAAACGACAATTGCCGTAACCACCTTCAACTACATATTAAATTTCCATTCCAATTTGTCAGGTCCGGCGGACTGTCAGTTTGACTAACAATAGGCCAGCATAAAATCTCTTTAATTAAAATTTGTATAAAGATAAATGGGTTTTGATATCTACAACGACTAGTTCAAAAGTTTTTATTGCAAAGACATTGCCCACATCTGATAAAGTGCTAAGCAAATTGCCACAATGGACACACACACATTCAAAGTACATCCGCATTGCATCTCCCTTTGAGCCATTCTACCAGCAGCTTAAAATTGAATATTGAATTTTGTTGGACGACCAAGGCCAAGCTTTGTGTGAGCTTTGATAGCATTCCTATTAATTTTGGTCTGTTTGATTAAGTCTTTTTGCCAGCGACAAGCTTATTACAAGAGCACCTGCTCAATTTCAATAAGGACACGATAAAATGCAACTCATAACTTGTAACTTTGACTAACCTGTCATGTCAAATCTAATCTCATACGCACAAAATCTCAATAAAAAATGCCTAGCACCAAGCACATTAAAGCCAAATCGCGTCAAGTGAAGAACAAAGGCTTTTTAAAAATGCAAAAACAAAGTCTTACAAAAAACGCCATTAATACAAACGCTATAAATATAAAAGAAAAAATACAAACAAAAAAATCTCTTGTAAACTCATAAAACAAATATATATAAAAACTTTCTATTATCACGCTCTGCTCTTTTTAACTTTTGCCCTTAATTCACTTTTATTTTTTGTTGTATATTACTTTGTTTTTTTGTTTAATAAATTATTTTTTTTGTTGGATGTAAACAAATTTTTTAAATGCGTTTGTAGGACGAGAAAAATCAACTACTTATAACGAATCTTTGGCTTTCGTTGGTAAGTTTCAACTTAAACTAAAAGTCATCTAAATATAAAACCTTAAATATAGAAATATTATATTAAATAAATCCTAAGCATTTAATACCATATCATAAATAGTACAAATAAACTTTTTGTTAGCTATGCTGTGCAGCGGTTAAGATATATATATTTTTATCATGTATAGTTCTGTAGTTAGTCGTACTGCTGAGCATAGCTAATGAACTGTTTTGCCTGCTTATAATTTATACACATACACACGGCCAAAACCTATGCTAAGAGTTGTACAAAACAGCACTCAATGTTTATAGACCCAACTTCTGTATACCCAGCTAACTACTGTAATGTACTGTGAACTATGGGTTACGCTAATATTCAACTCTTCTATGAAGTCAGCTCTCTAATCTACAACTACTTTAATCTCCATACTTATTGTTAAGTACGCTTAAATTGTTCTCTTTCAACTCTGCCTCTCCGTCTATCTCTGGCTCTTGCTCTCTAAAATATTTCAAATGATATCGAAACAACTTATTAGCTTGATTGTGTGGCTCAGTACGTGTGTGATAAATTATTTAAAACTCATGCCTTAAATACAAAATATATTAAATATACATATTTAAATCATTGCGCTTTATTAAATATATACATTATTACACATAACTGAAACAAAAAATAACATATTTTAAACTCTTTAGCTAGCTAAAGCATAATGCAGTTTGATTTCCTATTTTATTCTTCTACTATTTAGTTTTAAAATACATTTTTAAGTAGCAATTGCTTTCAAATACTTTATTAATTTTTTTCAGTTTTAGCTTAATTGGGAGAAATACAATATTTATTTATAGTTTATACTATACTTTTGGCATTTATTAAGAGCAACTAAATACAAACACATAAACAATGTTCGAAACAACAAACCAATCTCTTAACAGCAAACAAAAAAAAAAAAACAAGTGAACAACATATTTGCATGATATAAACACGTATTTTGGAAATTGCATCATGAACTAGTCTCAAAGACGTAAATTGTAGTGCATGTCCCGAACATCATTTCATATTATTTTATTTTGAATCTATACTATATACATGTGAGGTGTGTGTATGTGTGTGGGAGTAATGCAACAAAAAATGTATGTATGCACATTATTGAGCGGAAACGATGGAAAAAAAAATGTGCATGTTTTTTTCATGTGATCATCAATGCTTATATCCGGCATTGGACTTTGGTCATCGAACTGGTTGAAACACTCGTCAAGCTCTGTCAATTTGCGATATTAATTAAATTATTTATTTAACACATCGATTGGAATATGCAAACATCCCCCGTACACCCTTTATAATGTGCCGGCATAGCAGCGATTAAGGCAAAAGTGCCGCGGTATAAGGCAGGCATTACGGCGTGTAATTCGTAATTTTCAGTTCTGGTCATGGCCAAAAACCTCAACAGCATATGCAATAATTGGTTGCTGTTTCAAGCTTTCCAAATGCCAATATGATTGATGGCTTATGAGCCATTTATTAACTGACAGTTTGAAATCTAAAATGTTTGTCCGTTTCACCGCAACAATTGTAATTCAAATGTTACACACTGAAGAACAACCAGCTAATTTACATGAAGTAAATGGCAATCGACGAGTGAGCGAGCGATTGTAATTGCTGTGATGGTTCTATCAAAAATGATTATTTGGAACTGAAGTTGTTAACTAGAAATGGAACACTACCAATAAGCTTTGGATTTTGACAGAGTGTATTGTGAGTTAACACAATCTAGAATTAGGTCAAGAAATGAGTGATTAGAGTGACATAAGCGAACTAGAAATAATATTACACGAATGACACATAGAAATAATGGAACACAAATAACCACTCGAGTTAATAATATAGTCCTACCAATATAATCATATGTAAATATATATAAATTTAACGAGTTCAAGAAACCTGAAGCCAAGATAAATGTCAAAGTGAGCGTTTGTATTGCTTAATGCCTAAAGTGTTTCAGAAATCCAAATATTTTGTGTATTTTTTTTAATATAATTGTTTTATTGTACAAAACTTTACAGTTTCGCTCTAATTGTAAGTGCTGTCAAAAATAAGATTGTCCGTGACTAGGTTGCCTACAACCAAAGTCTATGGGCCAGAGAAACTAATTGCCAATGCGAATGCCATGAAATCTCGCCCGGCTACGCCACAAAATTGCTTAATGCCTGGTCCATTTGGCATTTGAGAAGTTTGAGGTGGGAAGTTTCGGTCATATTTCTGTAGTAGTAGTATCGTCATCTGTTTTTACAGCTGTCATAAAACCGCACACAATAACAGTACTAAAGTAGAAAGTTTTGAAAACCAAGCGCTGCCACCGCTGCCCGTATGAGTAAAAATATAATTTAATGCAATGTCATGGCATGTAATTAAATTTTTTTATTTTTATTTTTTGTGATTTAAAAAGGGATTTGTTGCACAGAGGCAGCAAAACAATTGCTTGCTCTAAAAATGCCACAAATGTGTGTGTGTAAATTATAAAACACAGTAGTTGTAGAAGCAGCAGCAACGACAACAAGGGGAAAACTAGAGGGAAACTTGCCGCTTTTATGACAAGAGCCTCTAGTAGGCGAGGAGGCAAGGCGCGAGCAGCGAGCTGTGTCTGCGTCTGTGTCTGTGTCGGAGCAACAGAGAACAGCAAACAGTCAACCGCAAAATGACACAAAAATACTGTGCCGCAGCCTGCTGTTATAGTCGTCGTCCTGGGGCAAAAGATAGAGCGACACAAGACAGGACAGTAGAGCAAGGCCCAGGATCAAGCACGTCGCGTTCGCATGACAATAGCAAGAACAGCCAGCAAAATGTTGATAAAACTTGTCAAGTGTATGTGTATGCAAGAGTGCGTGTGTCTATGTGTGTCTTTGGGGGGCAACTGTAAGAACTTCGGTTCAATTTTGCTGTCAACTTGATGTATGTATTTTATGACTTTTTTCTGTATTCTGTTATATTAATGTAATCGCAACAGCCTGCCATTTGATTATTAACAGGGCTTTAACATAGCTCTGTTGTGTACAGTGTGCATGATTTTTGTGCATGGTTCATTTTCATATGCTTATTTCCTGTATTGCATCCAAAAATATACACTTATGTTTATCACATCACGTCGCTTATTATTTATATTATAGTCATGTGATTTTTTATTTTTAACTAGACTGTAACTAACTACAAATATTTCTTTGGTACTAAAACTTATTCTGTATGCAATACAGGAATGGAACGATTACAATTTGCGCTGGAACGAAACGGAATATGGCGGCGTTAAAGATTTACGCATCACTCCCAATAAGCTATGGAAACCCGATGTGCTCATGTACAATAGGTAAGTGCTCCAAGTATCCAGTTGAGGGCCCATGGGTGCATGGGCTACGTCTACAAACTAATTAAACAAATAACGCCCGATAAACCGATAACCAATCAGAAAAATAAAATTATCGATTATGCGCTATGTAGAGTTACAACATCTCGCAGTTATCGAAAACTGATATTTAGGTACAAAAAAAATCGAACAAATCAGAATTTTTTATAGTATAAACTCAATGGTAAGTGTGTATACAGTATTCTTATCACAATAGCCAAGTCAGATGTTACTTGAAACTTATGAATCTTGTGATAACCGATTAAATATTTTGAGTATAGCGTTAAAGTTTTTGTTACTAATTATTTAATGCCAATGAAATATATATTATGTAGCGGATTTGTGCACTTTAGTTGTAAGAACGAAACATTTGTTGCGTTTTTTCTTAGCTATTCTTATTAGTCCATAGTCTATAGACTGCTAAGCTATAGACTATATTAGTATTTATATTTCTGTAGATGTTACCCACAGGAGCAATGGAGCCGCAAAAATATGTACTAAATCGATTGCTACTTACATTTAAACTATTATTTTCATTATTTAACTTATCAACTATATTATTATTGCTTATTTCAATTTAAAAAAAAAAATTGTTTATATATATTTGTATTTATTTACTGCCAATTTAAATTTAAATATATATGTACTTTATTATCATTCAGATAAATTAAAATCCGTATTATTATATGTACAATATATATAAATCAAAGGTGTATGAATTTCCATTGCTCCTGCACATCGTAAAATATTTAATGTAAAAAAATATTTTGTTGTAAATGTAGCTAAAAGTATTATTTTAATTTGTTTTCATTTATTATATATACCATATAACATATACATATGTATATCTTCTTATAATAAATAAACATATCATAATCCACTCGCTATTGTTTGTGTGAGTGTCTATTATTAAAGGCAAAGCCGAAACCTTACCATAACCGACTATGTTTTTGTATTTGTTTAAGTTAGTTCCTTGAATTTGTATTTCAATGTTAACCACTTTTGATTTGCTTTCAATGATTTTGTTCAAGCAGCGACTATATGTTTAACAAAAATACAATATATTTTTTTAAGCTAAACATGTTTAAAAAAAAAACCAAAAAAAAAAATTTTTGTTTACTTCAAATAAGAGTAGTTTACACGCAGTGGTGTTCTAGTGGGACTGTACATTGTCAGCTTGCCGTTGATGTGGGCCTCACTTTGTAATTGGATTCGTATGCTAACCGAACGTACATAATCTGTAATATCTAATATACATATAAAACAATAACAGCTAAACAGCTTATATAAATCTCTAATCGAAAAGTGAGAAACTAAATAATAACAATTCAGACTAAACTCCATGATCTTAAACACTTTGTTTAACCAGAATATTATGCAAGTAGTTTGTTCGTAACAATCGAAAGATCCTAATTGTCATACCTCAATAGTTCATAATACATCGTATGGTCTATTCCATATGTACTTTATACATTTCATATATATATATATATATATATATATATATATATATATATGTATAGTCTATGCATACGTAGAATATTATTTACTCTCAGTACTTAGTTCCGAAAAAATAGACAATAACCAACATAAGAAATTGTTCAACAATATGCTGGTGTAATATTTCTGGTTAGACGTTCAGTACTTGAATTTATTTGGCCATTAAAACGATACAAAAGACTTAAAAGAAACAATAGAACAAACACGAATTGTTATTTCTTATACTCGTATTTGTTGTAGCTTGCAAAAAAAAATATAAAAAACCACACGATATCGATGGCAAAATAGATTTTCAAGTATTGTGCATGAGAAATCAAATCCCTCGTACTAAACAGCAACTAAATAAAAACGCATATATAAATAATACCAATGAAAAAAAAAAAATAATAAGCCTAATACCAAACCATTCCAACTAAATGTTAAATACCCCAACAGAAATTTAACTTTGTTGACTTAATAAATACTATTCCCACCATTTCGTTAATTGCTAACCCACATCCCACACAACTACTTACACCACACATAACAAATTTAACTATATACATATATATGTACTAACAAAATTATATAAAAATACTTAAACTGATTTCATATATATTTAAGTCATACAACCTCTTAGTTAAACTAAACAAGAATAAACGTATAAGTGTTGCCTTAAGCGCAGCTTTACATTTCATTTCATTTCATTAATCAATGCGAAAGTGAAACATTGAGCACATTACACAAGTACGATTGCGTAAATAAATACAAAAAGGGTGAAAACTCTAAGAAAAAATGCATATCTGCTTTCCAAAAATTAATAATAAAATCTTGTCAAATGTTAACTGCCATTTTCGTCAGTGAATCAAAACTGGCACATTAGGGTGCATTTCTGTAAGACTATTTTTAAAAAATAATGTACGTTATATGAAAGGGTTCTGTAAATTCAATTCTTTTAGATTGTCCGTAATTTAATTATTCTATTCGCTTTGCAATTAAATCCTCAGTTTTAAAATTCGCTGGTCGTCGAGCCCTGAACTGCATTCTTTTCTTATATAACTATAATATGTATATATATATACACAAGTATGAGTTTATAATACCGAAAATAATTCAATTCTTTTTTATAAGTGGCTAAAGAGATTTCTAATGCCCTGTCCGCCATATAATAATAAAGTTCGACTCATTTTCTGTTGTTCGTTCCCAAATATTTCTATTTCAACCCAATATTCTGCATCTACAAATCGAATAATTGAGTAAAACGTGCTCAATTATTCTACTGCATAGCCTTCTTTCAAGCAGTTAGCACTTTCAGCTATTTCTGTAATTTCTTTCGATGGATCCTTTTTCAGATATATATTTTGGACAGCTCACCAAAGATTTGTAAGCAAAATTTTTATATTCCAATCACGCTCCAAATGCAGAAAAACTTTTCCCAATTCACGTATCAATCACTCAACAATAAGTACAAATTTTTGCGCAAAACTTTATTTCCATTTACTTTCACTTAGTCAATGTGCTAAACATACAAACAGTCCTATAAATGTATACCCAACTTATAACCAACTGTTCTTATATCTAAATGTATATGTTTGTGTGTATGTGTCTATCGTATGTCTGCGTCTGTGTGTCAAGTTGATATACTTACTTGCAAAATAACCAAAAGCAAATCCGCTAATTACGTATTGTCCACATGCAACAGCATGCATAATATTCCCAACATATTTAGCCGGTCGCAAGTCGACATTATTCGACGGATTACTGATTTTTATCCGATCGTTGTGAAATTTCTAGAATAGTTTGAAACTATTTACAATTAATGCAGGTTATATCTTTATCAACTTTCTTCAGCAGCTACTCTTAGAGTCAAGGTTTCCATTTTACCCATTTCAATGCTTACAGGCTATGTTCACAATTATAATCCTTGGCGAGTAGTTTTTAGTTATTTGTATTTCTCATAATTTCCAACGAGCAATTAAAATACCCACACAATACTTACAATTTCATATCATGTTCATTCTTTTCATTGTGTTGACATAAACCCATAGGGTTTTTAATGTTAGTAAAGAAGTTATTCAGTGCGAGTGTGTGTGTGAGTGTGTGTGTGTGTGTGTGTGTGTGTGTGTGTGCATATCAATTACCCAAGTAATCAATTGTTATAATTGTTGATATGTGTGTGCTCTTATACGTTCTAAATAGCTGTGTTTTACTGTGTCTATTGTTATATATATTTTCATGCTTCTTATGTTAGTCGATATCCAACTTATAGCTAACCCATCTATAACGATACACATATATTTTAATACATATATTTGATATAAATTGCTATTTTATCCATATGTATGTGTCCAAATAACCGTATGTCTATAGACAATTGCACCTAATGATGCAGAAGCACACAGACTACAACTACTATTAACTAGCATAAGCAATCATCCTGAATGGAATTGATAACACAAAAAGAACGGTTCCATTAAGTAAGTTAGTTTAAGTTTTGTTGTAAGCTCAGCTTAGCTGCATGTCCGATTAGTTTAAAATTTCACTCAAAAGCAACACAACCAATACCATATTGAATGTTGGGATTTACGTTTGTTCAGCTGTGGTTTATTTTCTAAGGCTTATGGCTAGAACAGATATTTTCTATTTGTTGTTTTTATGTTTGCTGAGAAGTCAATACAGAATTTTTATAAAATATATAAAACCATAAGTATAAATACATAGACTTAAACTCTTCTCAAGTCTTTCATGTGCAGGTACACATTTGTTTCGATAAAGAAAGTACTTTCACAATTTATTTTAATAGCTTTTTACGCAGTCTGCAAAAAAAAAAACTGTTTGGTACAAAGTTTTTAGGCCACACTACTAAAGAAGCCAGATGAACTGAAACATTTTAAGCCATAACTTATATGTAAGTAAAATACGAGAAAAAAATGACTCAACTGCAGGCTAAAAGCTACATAAATGTCACAAGTCTCCAGGTTACAGCAAAGTATTAAAAAGCGCGTACAACTGCAAGTGAACTTTGGGGAAATGGACTCAAATGAAGACAAATGTGACACATGCACAAATTGTGGCTAAAATACACATGGCAGAGTTCGCAAGTTTATAATATTTTTGCTATCTCTAATTGTGCTGCAGTGGAGAGTTAACTTAGTGAAACGCTATTTCACGTCTGATTGACGCCAGGATTACGCAATGTGGCTAAAAGCGAGCAGCCAAATGGAATTTAGATGTCCATAGTCTGTCAGGAACAAAAGGGCTTATAAGCGCGAAGCTCAGATTTCGGGCCAGCAGCAAAAACGAAAGTCCACACGTAGTGCCGGACTTAATTTACACAGCATCCGGTGTTGATTACGCCGATATGGCCATGGAAACCACGAGAACTGCTGCTTGGCAGTTGCGAAGGCCGACGCTAGTTCCGTTCCATTGATAGGCATAAGATTCATATTGATTAGCCAAGTAGTCGGAGTACAGCCATGGGGAAATCAGTGTATAGAGTACTATAGATAGTGATGCTATCTAGGGGCAGTGGGAGTGGCCCTGCACACGCACACCGAGGCTGTCAACTTTATTTACTAATGAACTGGCACAGGGACGACGTCAGGGTCGAGGTAGACGGCAGCAGCATAATAAATTTTATGGCTATTCTATAAAACAAATTCACGCCAATTTCGCCAAGGCAGTTTTAAGCTTATCAACAGTCCGATCACGTTTTGGCGTTTTGCTTGAGCAAACGTTTTGTGGAACATATTGGCGAATGACTTTCATTTGGTTTAATTTATTAATTCTCTTTCTTTTCGACTGGCTTCTATGCTCCTGGCTAGCCTAATTTGTATGCGTCGGCAGCGCTGCTAATGTGCGGCCATCATTTAGATCAATAGCAAGACGACAAGGCTTATATACAGATACGGTTACAGTTGTAAAGTCGGATACATACGCACACACACATAGTTACATTAAGTATGTACTGACCTTGTGTGTGTGTGTGTTGTTATTGTTTGATTTTCTTCGACCCATCAACGCCTTCTGCACAATAATCCGACCAGCTTTGAATTTTTGTAATTTTATTTATGCTGATTTCAATGCGCGTTGTACGAATCTTAATCTGAAAGATGTTTAATTGAGATATTTCTTTACTAACTGCTGGAATTAAACCGCTCGTAAGCCACAAAGTCGTAAAGCGAACGTTCAGCTGGCCGAAATTAAAATACCCTTGCAGACATATACGATAGCTATATCTATAGATCTTCTTTGTTTCCCAAAATGAACTGTGACAAAAAAAAAAAAGAAAAGAACAAAATTTATTTTTTAAGAACAACAATTCACAATCAGAAAACAAATTTCAGATTTCAGTTTCCAGCATACTCTGGCTACTTAATGGAATCAGAAAGACCTTCTGCGGTGCTTAACGCACTTCGTAATAAATTCATAATACAGTTTTCGAAGGTCTTAAGAAGGCAGCGTAAAAAGCTTTCACATTAATTGCAATGTTATCTGGTAACTGCCGTAAACAGATTACAAAGCATGTGCAACTTGATATGTAAGTAAGTAGCAGATAAATGCGGGCTTCGCAGGCTTCCCTGAAATGAGATTGACAGCGGTTGTGGCTTAGCCAACCGAAGCGAAGAAATTTATATTTTTCTCTCTTTCGCTGGTCAAGTCTGAAGCAGACCAACATCAATTTTAATAATGCCTGGCAATGATTTTATTTATTTGTTTCAGGCGCCAAGGCCAAGCGAGAGCCCGTGGCTACAATCCAAAGGCTGCCAAATCTTTCACTTTCAAATATTAAAATGTACGTTGGAATTTAAATGTAAAAACCAGATTGGACATGATAAAGGCTAAGCATAAACTGATAACTGAGATCATTGGAAAACTTGCTTTGATTTTATTAGTCAATTGAATATTGTTAAATAAAAAAAAGAACCAAAGTTTGATTGCTGCTGATAAATGTTTGGGGTACAGTTTTCAATTCAAGCGAATTAAAGTGAATTAGAGTGTTCAAATTGTCATTGGATTTTTCACTTCTGGTATAAATATACGTTGTAAAGTTTTGAATTCATGTGAATTAAAGTGATTTTTCTTTAACGCAATTAGAAACTAATTTGGATTCGATTACAGTTTCTGGTTTGCGGCTAAGCAGTTAACAATGTCGGCAATGTGGCAACTGTTGCTCCAATTAGGCGAATTGCGGAGGCTTTTATGGTTGTTGCTGTGGGAGCATTTGCACGTCTGATAGAGCTGGCCACAATCTCTCAAGCCTGAATGAGCAACAGCTGGGCTATGCCCATGGGCTTGTCCATGCTTAGCCGACATTACAACGGCCGCTAATCGGAGCACAAATTCCACTTAAATTCCGCAACAATAGCATGTAAGCTGACCACGCCCACACGCTATGAGCACGCCCACGAACAGGTGCAGTGCTCGCCAATTAAATGCACACTTTAACCGCAAAATCACAGTCGACATGCTTTAAAGTGTGTGTGTTTGTGAGTGCGTGTTTATATGTATCCATATATATACCAGTATATGTATGTGTGCTTGTGCTGCAGAAAATTCGTATACGTCACGTTGACCACAAAAGTACAACAAATGACTGCAAACAGATTATAACTCAAAATATCTATGCAAATATCGTACAAAATGTTTGCACAACAGTTTTTGAGTACAAATAATAAAAGTAATTGCATTTTATTGCAGTACAAGAGATGGAAATACTCATTTATATAGATAAAATAATATATATATATATATATATATATATATATATACATATTTATTAGAGAGTATTTCCATCTCTTGTATTGCAATAAAATGTAGTCTACTTGTGTCTGGCCTCAAACCATACAATTTTTATGCTGCTGATTTACATATGCTCGCATACAAAATGCAAATAGATACAGATTTTGTATCTAGCAGATTTTATTTTTGCTGACAGGAAGTGCTGACAGTTGAAATACAGCTTATACCAAAATATATATGGGGCTGGCCCATACATTACACAAGTGTATGCTATACCTTTTGGAACAGTTATTAAAATCAGTCTGACATTTATTGTAAAATCGAAATATGCTACAAACACAAACAGAAATCATATTTCTGAGAATTGGGAATAGCTTTGTATAAATTTGTATAGTTTCATATGTAAATAAATAAATTTAAGAACATAAAGTACGACTTAAGTATAAAACGGTAGGATCTGAAATCGAGAACAATTTTATTATTAGATTAAGTACCGTGTTGCGTAGCTTATAACAACTTACAAAATATTCATAAGTAGTAATATATACGTATACATTTACTATTTGAATAACACGGATCCCAACAACACAAACTTAAAACTTTAACCTAGCATATAGAATCCTGAGCTCTTCTATCCTAGCAACACTAATCAAATTACAACCTTCCTATATCCCAGGCCTTATAGAACCTGTTCCAAAGAAAAACCCTTTTTTTTTAACTAGACAACAAAAATGAAAGCGCAAATCAGATGACACAAAAAAAATATAAAATATTAAATACAAAAAAAAATGTACAAAAAACTATCGAAATAATTCATATAATATAACAAATAAAACCAACTATACCAATTAAAAAAGTAACAAAAAGAAGAAAAAAAAGCGAAAAATAGAATAATACATAAACAATATTGTACAATAATTTAGCGCGGATGAGGGATTCGATGGCACGTATCACACCAACATTGTGGTCAAACATAACGGCAGTTGTCTGTACGTGCCCCCTGGTATCTTCAAGAGCACATGCAAGATAGACATCACGTGGTTCCCATTTGATGACCAACATTGCGAAATGAAATTCGGTAGTTGGACTTACGATGGAAATCAGGTAAAGTGTTTAGTACACAGTTACAAGTACAATCAAGTACAGTGTGCAACCACAAGAGCTAACAGTTCTCGGTACAGTGCAGTGCAGCAAACATCACACAGAACACATTCACAGAGGTCACAATCACGCTTATTGCTAACACACCAAAAAAAAAAAAAAAAAAAACAAATACAAACTTACACACGCACAAAACACGTGCACATGCACAAAAAGGTCGGTTATAAATAGGCAGAATATTAAAAGGGAGTTGACTACTAAGGATAGGAATCTATAGCGACTGAGGCGCGACCTTAAAATTAAAAGAGAGCAACTCAAGAGTGTCCGCACTCGCTCGTCCTGATTTCGTTTATGCTTTTCCAAAATCTATCTCTATCTCAATCTATCTTCAAGTTTATTTTATATCCTTCACGTCGAACAATTCTTTGCGTTTTTGCGAATTACAAAACCAAACTGTCAAAGTGTGCTCGAGCACTCGAAATGCGGTACAGTGTGTTGGCTAAAATGTTCAATCAGTCATTGAATATTTTAGGCCAACACAATAGAAACAGTTCCTATAACAATATAATATGCCTATTGTGTTCTGCCAGCTGGGCACGCCGATAGTTGTTAGCGTTAGCCAACACTGGACAGCACACAATTAGGCTTTCGTAGGAACGGAATCATGTGTGAGACCCTTGAAATTTTTCGCCTGTATGGCAGCACTGAAAAATTTCAGTTTCAACTATTTTGCATGTTAGCAGGCCAAGCCACGCCCAAAAAATATAATATCAAATCGAAGAATTTTGGACGTATGTAAAGACTCTTAATGGAAGTCAAACAAAAAATATAACAAACAGGATTTCAGTAAAGTTTAATTTTATTTCCACGTTTCTTTGCACTAAAAGCGCAATTTCAGTACTTAATACATAAGTTATAACGAAAAAAAAAAAAAACAAATCAAAAATACAATATAAAGATCTTTCTTTTGCTCGCTATCTCTTTCGCTCGTACACCTGGAACACATGCTCTTTATGTACATAAATGTTGTTTCAACGTGGCTTTAATTAAATTCTCAAACTTATTATTAAATCAAACTAAAACTGTTAAATTTCTTTTTCTCCAAAAATTGAAAAAAACAAAAAAAAAACCGAAAATAAAACTCAAAACAATTACCAACCAAACATTCCAAAATTAAACAATAAAATTCGTTTGTCTACAAATATGGCTAACTAATTTTTTTCCAAAAAAAAAAAAAAAAAAAAACCCTACGAAATACAAAAATTTTTTGAAAAATAAAACAGTTGGATTTGGTTTTGAATTCCGAAGATGGAGGGGATCTTTCCGATTTCATAACAAATGGCGAGTGGTACTTGCTTGGTTAGTAAAAATCATCATAAACCTAATGTTTATTTCACTAACTGTTTTTTTTAACGTTGTCACGTGTAAATGTCTATTTAAATCATTAATCAACCTAATTAACTGTAATTCTACTTACTATCATTTTGTTTATAATTTTGTGTAAATATGAAATATTTTGTAGAAAATTTTTAGCCTGTCGCTTTATCAAAATTGCTTCATAGAACTTTTCATTTGCTGCCGCTTCAAATAAATTATAATTTTCGTACAATATATGTAGATTATTTAAATATATGAAGAAAAATCAAAATGATTTGTACATATGTGTCTATGTGTCAGTGTCATTCAACATTGTTCGTTCCTATTGTACTAATCGTGAATTTTATCGTTCAGCCATGCCCGGAAAGAAGAATACCATAGTCTACCAGTGCTGCCCAGAACCATATGTCGATATCACCTTTACTATACAAATACGTCGACGTACTTTATATTATTTTTTCAATTTAATTGTGCCATGCGTGCTAATATCATCAATGGCCCTACTGGGCTTCACATTGCCGCCGGATTCGGGCGAAAAATTAACACTGGGTGAGTATGCAAGTTGCACAAAAACGAGATGTAAAGAAAAATACGAAAAGTAAAACTTTACAACACTGATTGCCCCCCAATGACCAGATATATTTGATAAAAACCAATTTTTGCAAGTTTTTTCAGCGTGCGGTAAATGTGCTACAAATCAAATTCGATATCATTCACTTAGTTAGGGCATAAATATATATTTTTGTGAGGTAAAGCAGCGGTAGCGAAATGAGGCTTAGCTGGATTTAACCATATAACTACCTATATAATAAAACTCTTAAACTAAATTCAAAATATATATTGTACGCTGCTTTTAAAGATAGTTTAGACTAAACAAAAAATGCATGTTTTCTTTTTCCAGTATTTCTAAAAATGAAGTAGACATAAATAATAAAATTTAACGAGTGTTGCTTTTTGTTAAAGTTGATCCCAAATATTATATTAAAGAAATATGTAACTGCCACAAAAGGCAACACTCCTTACATCCTAACTAAAAGTTGTAGACTTACAACAAAAATTGTAAAGCTCCCTTAAAAGTTAAGACCTATAAAAAGAAAAACAAAAACCCAACCACACCAAAAATGCTTTAAACTAAAGTCTTAAATGAGTTAACGAAAAATTTGCCACAAATATATATTTTTAATAATATTTCTTACTTTTTATATTTAAATTTTCAGTCATTTAGTTTATTATTTAAATATTTTTTATATACGTATTTATTGTATCTCTTGTTCCAGGCGTAACTATACTACTATCATTAACAGTATTTCTAAACCTTGTTGCCGAGTCAATGCCGACAACGTCGGATGCTGTTCCTCTTATAGGTACACACACACGCTATTTATTTAAATAATTGTTTAAAAAGAAAACCTTACCCAAAAATAACAAAAAATACAAGAAAAGAAGCTACCATATCCTAACAAAAGCAGTACGAATCGAAAGATGTGCTGTGCCTAAATGCTGTTTTAGTTATCATTAGTTTTACTACAGTAGTGCAATGAAAACAATACGATAACAAGAAAACCAAACCAAAAAAAAACTAAATTGAAAACAAATCCGAAACAAAAAAAAATACCAATTATTTAGATCTTAAATTCTATTACACTTCAAAACTCACACACACATTGAATGGTACGGAGAATGAAATCTGCTATATACCATTTTATTCTATACGTATGTTTGCAAATAGATAATATTTTATCTTCCGGACTTTTAACTGTGCCACATAACAAATATTTCAGTTTCAGCCAGCTAAAACTTCTCTTCCTGCCGGAACTTTTGGATAGACCTTTGCAATAGCCAAAATCAAAACTGAACACAAGCAACACACCTAAAAAAAAAAAAAACACATCCAAAATATGATAAAAAAACAAACCTTCACTGATCTGTCTAACTATCTCGCTCGCTCACTCTCTGTCTATATCTGTCTAACAAATGTAAAGTATCTTACAGAATACAGCTGCAGCAAGTTTTCTTCATCTTCTTCTCACTCTTTAACTAGCTAGCTGACAACTTTCCAAATATTTTTACTGTTCTTAACTTGTACTTTGATCTAATCCCTAATTTTATTTCTTATCACAATTCTTTGCTCAGCTGATTGATGTAGTCTAGAAACATTTGTGCGGCAAAAGCTCTGACATAATTGGTATTTGACAACACTGAAATACGCACTGAAAACACTCACGAGTCACGAATCACGAACCACGTACCACAAAACACTAACCTGAACCAGACATGTACCACATTTCACAATCGAACCGCAACAAGATTTTTGTTTTACATTTGCTGTTTACACAACAACAAAAAAGCGTATGTTAATCCTGTTCCCCACTTAGTTTTATCAGTTCGTGTTGTTTCTGTCGGTTTGTATGTTTTCTAAACGTGTTTGCCGCTTTAGCTGATATTTATTTTATATACGACATCATTTGTTAAACTCTTCAGTTCCTTCTATGTTTTTTAGCCTGATGAAATTTACTTTGAAAATAAATGAAAAACGTTAATTAACTAAACCAAAGCCAAACCGCTCATCATGTATATAAGCTTCTCTAAATGAGTAGTGTATCATACATATTATCATATTGTGCAGATCGCATTTATTGCCTGAACAATTATATCATCAACTAAATATAAAGCCTAGCAGCCTATAAAAGTAGACGAAACGCAACTAAACGCAATATTCATATATACTCGTTAAATGTTTACTAAATATAAAGTTAAATTGTATATAGACAAACTATGAAAAATCCAACGAACAACCTTTTTTCGCTACCAAATATAAAACTAACCACCAAAACTGCCCACAAATAAGAAAAACAGTCAGATCAATTCAATAACAAAATAATAAATCAAGCAAATTATTGTTTCATTTTGACAAAGTCTACAGCTAAGGTCATGAAAAGAGAACACAAGCCGATGGGTTAACAAAAAAATCATATTTAAAATTAAAAATAGCTATCTTGAATTTTGGAAAATTTTATAAACCTCTAAAGCAAGTACTTTTTCTACTAATATTAAAGAATTAACAGAAATCCAACAAACTTTTTTGAAACACAAATTTGCTATCCAGAACATTTAACTGCAAATAGAATATAGTGTTCCTATTTTAATGGCCTACTCTGTGACAGTCGATAACAAATTTTAGAAAATAGAACATAGCACTCGCATTTGCCCGACGGCAATTACTAAATACAACAAAAACAAGTACAAATGTAGCTCAGTTAAATTGATAAAGTTGACCAGTTCCATTGACAATATTTAAAAATAGTCATATTGATATTTTATGATTTTGTATGCATAAAACAATAACGCATATCAATTATTAAAGCAACAACACGCAAAGTATACATTGGTAAAGGTTTGTATTTGAAGGCAAAATATGAAAAACGTGAAAAATCGTAGCCAAATGTCATTTTGATACTTGGTAAAGTAGAGAGGAACAAAAACAGCTAGGCAAATAACGAAACATATATACATACATATGTATCTATGACAAATACAAACATACAAACATCTATATTAATATTTAGCCTAAGAATAAAATCCAAAATTTGTATGCATTGTAGATTTTTGGTAGGTAAACGAGTATTATATTTAAATTCAAATACTTATAAGCTGTAAAAAGCCAGTAGACGAATATGCCGGAACGATAGAAAAAAAAACAGTTACACACTAACACACAACAACAACAACTACTGTAAATAAAACACATTCTTTTGAACTGACGTAAGTACAAGCACACAACAACAACAATCACAGCCACAACAATATAGCAGAACTCTAAACGCAAAAAAAAAAAAAAACGACAAGAATAAACTGAAAAGCGCATGCAACAAGCCAGAGGTTAAGAGACCACAAAAACATTGCTCAACTGAGTCTTAGCCAACAACCAGAAGACACTAACTTGCTCATTCACTCAATCTCCCACTCTTTCGCTCTCTCTCTCTCTCTCTCGCTCTCTCTATCTCTCCCTCTTTCGCAACCTGTCTCGTTTTGGCAAGAACTCTTCGTACTTGCACCATAAGAAAACAATATTTTCACCACACCCCAAGACTAATCACAAAACACCTCCTAAACAAAATTAGATAAGTAAATATATTTCTCTCTTAAAAACCACTAAACCATTAAAAATGAATAGAAAATATACATGCCATAAAAAAGCTCATACTTATGCATCCGTAAATTCCTGACATATAAAAAGAAGCCCGCAACCCGCTAAATGAACTCAACTAAACTGAAACTAAAAAATAATAAAAAAAAAATAGACTCAGCGCAACATTTGAACTTGCATTTATGCAGATCCATTTGACCAGATGGTAGACTTGCAACTCCACATAATATCGTATCGCCAGTCATGCGTTCATATTATGTCATGTATACGAAATATAACTATATATACATACATATATAACCCTATCAACCCCCAGCTTCCAACAACGACCCAAGCAGCGCTATCGAACAAAACCAGATAATTTGCATGCAGTGCGCAACAATTCTTCAAGTATTTCCCACTTGTCCGGCATTTAACCGGGTCCGCACGTAGAAAATTAAATGAGCCGCACGTTGGGCACTGTGTGCTTTCGTGGCCGTGGCAAATTGGCACACGAAATGCTTAACTCATTGACAAGACTTGCGCCCTAAGTGAAAGCGTCCTAGTTCGAAGTGCAGTTCAATTTACAAATTCTGCTCATTTAAGTAACGGCAAAAACTTGCCATTTGCCACTTGTCACTTGGTAACTTCACTGCTTTGCGTCTCTCTCTCTCACTCTCTTGACGCAATTTAATGGGTAAAAGTTGTTAGGATGTGCACCTTATACCACCATTAAGCTTTTGAAAAGTTGAGCAAACTACAAAAAAAAATAAGAAAGAAAAATGAAAGCATTAATTTACGCAGGATGTTGTGAAAATTTGTGCCAAAATCTTTAGTACTGGTGTCAGCGTGCCAAAGTTGATCAACCCCTAAGAACGGGGCCACTATAATTGAAAATCTGAAATAAGCCTTGCTTCTGGGCAAATAATTGAAAAAGTAATAAGTTAATCGTAGAAAATACTTTAGTTTTTGATCGAAATATATGTGAATAAGATTGTGTAATAGCCTCATCTTGTTAAGATATAATATTTATTACTAATATACTAAATCCGACTTATGATCGCATCTTCAGTCTGTATGTCGTTTAATAAATGTATATTTTTATTAACTAATTTTATTTAAAAAAAAAATTTGTTGGTCATCTCTAACAACTAACATCAGGATAAGTTAAGGCTTAGCAGATACACGGGAAACTAATCTCTGTGAACGTAATAATTTCTGAGAGAAATCCATTGGAGTGATATATATATATATAATTTAGTTCCATTTTGGCTTTACAAGTTTTCACAACATTCAACTTTGATAAAGCTTACCACCCCAACTATTTGGCATTATTTATATATTGTGTGTATTATTATACATATAACCCCAGACAATAATTTCCACATATTTCGAATTGCTTGTGTTTAGACCTAGCTTCTTTAATATACCGACCGCCGCTCCACCCTAATTTTGAGTTTCATGTTGACTTCAAAGCATAAACAAAGCATATACTCATTCACTTTCAAGCACACTTCGTTGAGATTCAGGTTGAAATCAAAGCAACGCACTAAAAATACATACTAAGAGCGCAAATTTGGTCAGACAAAATAAAAACAATAGCAACCACAACTAGAAAAACAAATACTAAACAAACGCAGCTGCGCATCGAAAAACAAAACTACAATATTCAGAAAACTTTCGCTATCTCAACAACTTGAACACGAATTACTACAACAACCACAACCACAACCACTACAACAACAACAACAACAACAACCACTACAACTACAAGAACTTGTAAAATGCCCTTGAATATGTCTGTTTTTAAGTTTCATTTATGTCACAACAACTACACACATACGTTTTCTGATTTATCATTTCTTGTGTCATTATTTCAATTGTATTTTATCAATCGAAATTCTTTTGTTTCAGGAGTTACAATTCTTCTATCGCTCACAGTGTTTCTCAACCTTGTAGCTGAGACATTGCCCCAAGTATCTGATGCAATCCCCTTGTTAGGTAGCGATTGCATTTAAAAAACATAAAAATGCAAATATATATTCAAATTTGTCAAAAAAAAAACAAAAAAAAACCAAAAAAAAAACATTAATTAACAAATTACTTAATATGATTTATATATACGTACATATATATATATATATCTATATATATTCATAAATATTATTGTTATTGTTGTTATATATATATATCTATTATGATTACTCACACACATTGCTAAATTGTTCGCATATATAATCCTTAATTAAAACCAAAACCAAAACCAAAAAAAAAAAAAAAATCTTAACTTAAATAAAGTATTAGCCTAACAAAAAACCAAAGTCAACAGAAAGTGCCAAAAGTTGTTAAATGTTATTTGTGTACTTCGTACTATGTTTACTAATTACAACAAGTTTTAAACTACTAACTAAACTAAACCAACTCAACTATCTCTCTCTCTCTCTATCTCGTTCTAAAATTGAACTTTAAATACTCTATATATATATAATAATGACGTCGTTTCTTAGTTGATCATATTATTATGTTGCTATCTCTCTCTCTTTTATAAAACACTCCGTCTCTTTCTCTCTCGCTCTTCTCTTTTTCAATATATTATCCATTCGTCAAAATTCTCGGTAGACATACCAAAGATCAGTGCAACGGCGCTGCCTCCCCTTTGAAATAACAAAAAAGTTAGCAACGTCAAACAGAATAAGAAATCTTTTAAATGCTATCGTTATCTACTTACCCACACTTCTAATCTATAAAATCCTAACTGAACTTTCTCTTCAACTTCTTCACTTGTCATTGGACCGCGGCTGACATACTATTAACCAATATTCTTCTATATATAGTAGCTATTAATCAGCACTTAATTACTCAAATACATGCGCCAATGATTCCAATTCACTTCAATATACATTATACTCAAATTTCTTGAATCAAGTTGGTGTTGTTTTTACTTTTAATGATGCAATAGAACTATCGCAATAAGAATTAACTTATCTAAAGTTATTCTATCAAAATATTAATTTCTAACCAATTCCGTCCGATTTTTAGTAATTTGAATTATCAAGATATATTTTTCAGTCCGATTCAGATATTTTTTAAAGTATTATAAATATATATATTTAATTTAACTTTTATCATGAATTAAAAACACTTGGAGAATCAGTGAAAACCAATAAATTTATTAATCAAGTTTTTCAGATTTACAAATAATGGCATTCAATATATTTATATAACGATTCCTTGAAACACGCTTAAAAGAAGTTGTCAACAAATTTTAAAAGTAATCATTTATTTACTCACATTGAACACTTCATAAGACCCTGTGCAAGTTTTAAAATATCTCAAAATCGTATTATTTAATATATCTGAAACACCCATTTCAACATGTTATATTGCATTACAAAAATAAAGACACCATATCAAAAAAAAAACTTCGTATTGAAATTATTCTACAACTATATATTCCAACTTCTTGTTAAACCAACTCTAAATATATTTAACAGAGTACACACTTATGTATGTACTTATTTCCACTTCACAATTATGTAATTCCTCTTAACCAAAAAAATTAATTACAAAAGATACTTATGAGACAGATTTCAATGCAAGTTAGCTTGGGAAAATACTTGTGAAATATTGTGAAATGTGTTTTTACAAATAAATACTGATAATTATCATCGCTAACGTCGCCGATCGATGAAGATGAAAGAAAGAAAGATATATTATTCCTTATGGTATTATTTAACTATTTTTGCTAATAGCTTTGATTTGTACTTATTTCATATTTGATTTGTCTTACTCGCTCTCACTCACTCATGCCACCTCACCTTGTTTTAATAACGTTAACTGCATTCGCATAGCATCACCATATGATATATATATATATGTACACCCACTACTCCACCGTTCCACCTAATCCCACTCGATTCAAAGAGAATGAGGTACAAAAAGTTTCACCGCAAAAAAATACACAGAAAACCCAAACTCCAACAAAATCCATTCGCTAATTTTTTAACTAGATTCCATCCAAGTTGATTATATATTTTTTGATGCAATACTTGCTTTATTTGTACTATTACGCATTCATTAAGCTATTTTACTATCCTTACACCTTTTTGACCCATTTCTCGGAATGATATTTTTTGCTCGAGAACCTTTTTGACCAATTTTAAATAATAAGACTTTATACAATTGTTTGCTGCAATTTAACAAGAACAGTCTGGAAAAATATCATTTCGTTAAAAAATCAAGAGTTCCGTTTGGTTTGTGCAGAATGGGTCAAAAATTTGTAACTCTGCATTCGCTTGCTGTTCCCTTTTTTTGACTGCTAACCCATCAGATTGGTGCAGGCTTAGAGACCTGCTCAAACTGAATGCACTGCCATAACAAAACGATATAATACCAAATAAACAATAAACAATCAAAAAAACTAAAAAACCATTGTATGTAATTATAGTATATATACTATGCACTTACATATGTATTATCACTTGAGCCTAGCAAATGCACCCACAAGGCAAATACAAAAGCATTCCATTACAGAAGCAAAAAAATAAAAAGGTTCAGCCAAAAAATATCATTTAGTTAATAGAAGTGATGCCTGACACGAGCTGTAAATATATCAAAGAGGATCTTTAAAGTTGCTAAAAATGTCTTTCTCTTTGAAAAGAAAGAAACCTCAGTTTCACAATATTCAATATATAATTGTAATATCTCAGGTAATTTCAATTGCATTCTGATTATTTTTTATACATTAAGATTAAGAGTTAATTGATTCCTACAATATATGAGAGTAACACACAGCTCCTGTCAGCAGATCTCTCAATCTTTTCTGTCTCCCATCTCTCTCTATCTAGCTCTCTCCTACTGCTATACTTATAAAATCACTTGTTCCTAAGTAACCTACACACAACTTTTTGGCAGCTAACCTAACGTTTAAACCCATGACTACAAAACATTTAGTACCGCATAGAACGGTCTTCAAACTCCCAAATCTGTGGTGTCCTCTGATTTTTCCAATTTTGCTATAAATACCAAAAATTGTTTTCGAACCGAATATTTGCAGGTGTTACAATTCTACTGTCGCAAACAGTTTTCTCTTTATTGGTCGGCAATGTCATAACAAAGACGAGCGAAGCCGTACCGCTGCTAGGTACTAGTACAAACACACTCTCAACTAATTTAACTGTTATGTTTTATCATTTGAAATAAAAAAACACACAATAAAAAAATACAACTCCGAAAACATCTTAGAGTTCTTTACAAAAAAAATACAAACTCTCTCTCTTTTAGCTGCTAACAAAATAAAAACCAAACGAATGTAGCAAACGAAAAGTTATCATATTTAAAAAATCAGCTGGCTAAAATTAAAAATCAAAAACAAAAATTATTATATATTGTACAAAATTTAAAAATTAGTACGACTGCAGTCTGCTCTGCAGTGCGTTAAAAGTAGGTAAAAAAAAACAACTGAGCATAAGCTCAAATTAATGAGCATGAAGTACAACTCCAAAGGATAAAAGATACAAATGCAAAATGTTTCTGGCTGCCGTAGCTTAACCCAAACAAACAACCTCCCCAACAACAACCATATGAAATGCTTCTTTAGACTTTGGCTGAACCTCTTTTTACTATATATACTCCTGTTAAGTGGAATGCTCAGCAATAAATAAGAGTAAACAAAAAAGCAACTACAGCGTTCCCACGAAAAACCGTAACTAACAAACACATATGTAGTTGGATTCGGCACGCCGAATAGTAAATACCCTTGCAGATTAATATAATTTTAATTCAAACTTTAGCTTAATCTACGAACATGTGAATATGAAGTTTTAAACACATGGAAACATATTTAAATTATGACTTTTTGATTTTTATTTTTAATAGATTAAAAAAAGGCGAGATTATATCTCTAACACAAATTAACTATGCAGGTAATCAGATTAATTCTGACTTACATGCATTTGCATAATATATGAAATAAAAATTTAAATACGAAACTAAAAATATTTATCTACTTGATCACTTGATTTAATTATTAATAAAGAAACTGAAATCTTTTTTTTCGCATTGTCACAAATATTGTGAAATTTTCATATAACCACTGCAAGGATATTTTCTACTCTTTAATATTCTCTTTAATTTCAAAAGCAGCTAACTACTCCATATAAGACGCTTCTGAGGGCGCTTACTTTAGTTGCTTGCCACAACCTACATTTGAAATCTCCTTCTGAAAACTAAATACAAATACAGCACACCTATGCAAGCTATGCTTTAAGTAATACTAAATATATATACATATAAATATGTTGTATAAATCGAAACGTTCGAAATTCCTCACATCCAAGTATCAAAAGCTGACTAAGTTATTGACAAAATTGTTGTAAATCGTAAGCCGTAAAGCGCCTTAAACCAAATATTACAATTTTTACTTAAAAACCAAGTACTAAATAAATACAGTAAGCATACCATAAACAACCTACCTTCGATAATCCAATGACAAACATACAAATAAAACTTAAAACATTAATACAAAAATAAATATAAAAAAAAAAACTGCAACTTGTTTACCAGAGCAATTAAATCAACATAAACTCAAATCTTACTTGTAAAAATAAAAGAATGGCTTCAATTTTATTTATGCATGAATTTTCTTTTGAAATAACCTTGTAGAATATATTTTTTTTAAGGACAGTCAAGCAGTCAGAATTAAAAAATGGGTTTCAATTTGTGAATCATAAATCTAATAATAATTTAAACAATTTATTACACTTGTAAATTTACACTTTCGAATATAATCTACAAAAAATTAGTAAATTATAACATTAGCATATATGAAAATCATATCTGAAAAATCATTTATCTTTAACAAAATATTATAAAATCATGTTTCTGTAAGAAACCCACTATTTGTATACATGCGGTATCGTTTTGACCACTTGACTGACTTTAATTCCCTCAACTTAATCAATTTATTTCAATTATGCATGATTAACACATAAAATATAAACCGACATAAGTGCATGTTAAAGCATGTTGTAAACGTGAACCGCTTAAAATAGCAAATCGAGCGCATGTGTGAATACCCAGTAAAATCATGTAATATCGAGTGCATGCGATAAACCACAGCAATTGATTACCATGAATTAAACACAGTAAACTTGATCACTCTCGAATTCTCAAAACTACTATTTATCATGATTTTAAACTAACTAACGTAATGTTGATATTTTTACTGTACATTATCATTTCTAAAGCTTCTGTTCTTAGTGTTGCGTATATTTGTAAAGGAAAATTGAACTAAAAACTAATATTGGGAAATTTGTTCTCTTTTTGTTTGTTACTCTCCAATATAAAAATATCAACAAATCTTAGGTACATATTTCAATTGTATCATGTTCATGGTTGCATCGTCTGTGGTGCTCACGGTTGTGGTGCTCAACTATCATCATCGCACAGCGGATATTCATGAGATGCCACCGTGGGTAAGTGCCAAGAAATCCAACAGCAAATTTCGACGTGACAACTTTGGTTTTGATTTATTTCTCAAGGTATAATATAATACGTAATGGTATTGATTTAATTATACGCAGGAACTTTATTTTGAATTCATTTGTAATCCCAAAAATAAATCCATTAAATACAAATCTGAATGTTTTATTCTTTTTAGATAAAGTCCGTTTTCTTACAATGGCTGCCCTGGATACTGCGCATGGGTCGACCTGGTCGCAAAATCACTCGCAAATCAATATTGTTAAGCAATCGCATGAAAGAGCTGGAATTGAAGGAACGTTCTTCCAAATCCTTATTAGCCAATGTCCTCGATATCGACGACGATTTCCGTCATACAATATCAGGGTCACAAACCGCCATCGGTTCGTCAGCGTAAGTATTCACCTTATAAAGAAACGCTATATTCTTTTTGAAAATTGAAAATTTTCTTATTGATATTGCAGTAGCTTTGGTCGACCTACAACGGTGGAGGAGCATCATACTGCAATCGGATGCAATCACAAAGATTTACACTTAATTCTTAAAGAATTGCAATTTATTACGGCGCGCATGCGCAAAGCTGACGACGAAGCAGAATTAATAAGCGATTGGAAGTTCGCTGCAATGGTTGTGGATAGGTAAGTTACAAATTAAAACGAATATCTGATTACAAAAACTTGAATATAAACCTGAATTGTATTTATCAAATATTAACTTAGAATAAATCGCATATATGTGTATGGACTTTAATTTGACATTAACCAACTTGTAGATAACTTCACTCCCACAAAATCAGATATACGTTTTTCAAATATATCGATACCAATCTTGTATTTATGCTTAATACCTATTCTAATAATTAAAGCCAATAATTTGGTGGTTTTATAAAAAATGTACGCGTTTCTAGTCTACTCGTAAAGCCGTCATTTAACTGGTGAAATATTTTGTCCAAAAAACAAACACAAAATTAATATATATATGACATATTTACATTAGAAATTATTGCTGCTGGCTCAACGATGGGAATCTACATGCAACGCGCTGCCACATAATATGCAGACACATAAGTCTAGTCAACAACTAACTAGCACAGTGCCTGCAAACAGTGTTGTTACTAAGAGCACCTCACGCTACCCTAAATCAAACAATTAAGCCAACAGTCGCATGGCCATACAACTTCCGGTTGTTTGCATAGCATATGAACACCCGCACGCATTAACACACATATGCACTACACGTGGCATTAATATGCAAACATGGCGGCATGTGACGCCATTTTGTCTTATATGTATATGGCGTATAACATTGTTAGTACAACTAATACTCTATCGAATTTCTCTATTTCTACTTCACAGATTTTGTTTAATTGTTTTTACCCTCTTTACGATTATTGCAACGGTAACCGTGCTGCTGTCAGCTCCGCACATAATCGTGCAATAAGGCCGCTCAATTTAGACACGTTAAGCTTCATACAAACAAACATCCACACACACACACACAAACACACATACATATACATATATAGTATACCTGAGTATATTGTATATGGAAGGATGCCTAGCTTAAGTTCTTTTTTCAATACAAAAACTAGCGAAACTGCTTCAAAGGAAGAAAAAAAACAAAAGGAAAGAAATTGTTAATTACATTTTTAAGTCAAAGTATAAGAAGAAAAGGAAGCAAATATTAAAATAGACAAAGAAAAATTGACACACAAAAAAATTTCGCATGTGAAATTAAAAATTTAGAATACACAATTCGTAAGTGTACCAAAACAAATATTTTATGAAAATAAAAATTAAAAAAAAAACAAAGCAAAAATTACTGCCGTACAACAAAAAACCGAATAAATAAGAAGAAATAAAAGCAAATTGTCTAAGTCAAAAGATAAGAAACAAAAAAATAAAAAAATAAAAAAAACAAAAAGAAAAAAAAAGAAAGTTACCAAGTAAAGAGCAAAACACAAAACAAATATACAACATTTGCATAGTAATAGCAATAAAAATACAGAAAGACGTTTCAAAAAAGGACAAAAAGGATTTTGCAATTATGGACATGCATATATGCAAATTTGTGTGTATATGTATGCGTATGTACAATGACGAAACTTATCAGTTAATTATGCTCTGTTGTTTTAATTTATGCATGTAAGCACACACACACAGACACACACATAGAGAGAAGCGAATACATTATATGTATGTATATAAGAGAGATTGTTCCTATGAGACATTAGATATGTATTTAAAAAGCACACACAAAACCACTCAATTGAGAAATGCAAATAACAAGGGACAGCAACCATTTTATCCATAGGGCAGTAGTGCAGATCCTGAAATGGACCTTACTCACCTTTTTTCATAAATTTTGTATAAGTTTAAGTTAGTTTTCAACGTGTGATTACATCACGTGGACCAAAGGAATATTTCTTAAGTAAAATTAATTTACTTAAACATATAAAAGGATTTTATTTATAATTTAATAATATTTCTTAATTTTGGTTTTTATATTTACGTTGCTCAAACATTTATAAAGTAGTTTATTCATAATTTAATAATAGTTATTTAAAATAAAACCATGCTGAATATAGTTGAAAAGAATTTCATAGTTTTTTCTCAATAATTTTAAATTATTTGAGTATAACGAAATACGTAAGTATTTCCCTTAAATGCCATATATTCTGTTATTATGTGTTTTTAAAATATTATTGTTTGATATCAACTTGTTGTTTAAAACAAAATATAAGTTACAACGATTTATTTGAATTGTTATATTTCAAATACTTTACTGTTCACTTAATATAGGTTATTAAGACCAAATTGGTTTTGATGAGCGTGTGCAACAGTTGTGTGGTTAGGATAGCATCTAGGTGGGCATAAATGGTAACAAACTGACACATAATAATGGATATAATTATATATACATATAAATATATAGTACCATATAACTAATTTTTAAAATGCGCATACAAAGAAATGAAAAAAGAAAACAAACAGAAGAAATACTTTGAGAATACGTTCATTGAACAAGCTGTTTTTAGAAAATTTATTGTTGAAATATTGTAGCAAATTGAGAGAATACTAAAACCGGAAACCAAAAGCAAGTTATAGTCACCAATTAAATGAAATACAAAATTAGTCAAATAAAAACAAAACAAAACTAGTAATATGAAAATGCAAATCCAAATAAAAATTATTAAAAAACAGGTGTATATATATTTTATGACACATATATCACCGCATATACTCGTAAACATACATATATATTTTTAATAAAACGGAAACAAGCAACAACTAAGAAAATGTAGCAAATATAGCCAAAATCACCAAAAAAAATAAGAAAGTCAAAACAACTAACCAATAACTACAACAACTACACAATTTTGTTGGAAATTTTCACCACCTATATATGATTTCAATTCGAATTTTCATTTACACTTCCGATTTGTATCCTAAAATGAGCCAACAAAATTTTGAATTCTACTGCAAAAGCGAAACAGTGATATTTACGGTAAAACGCTCCCAGATTGTATAACTTTTCAAAGACCCACCTATGAAACCTTTTAGCGTACATCTTTTCTACACACAAAACCAAACAAACACTATAAAAAAAACCTACCTCCTACCTTATTATAACAAAGCACATAATAAAATTATCTCGTGAGCACTGCCGTGTAACTCGCACATACTCGCTAAATCCCACAATACTATCTCCAGTCAGTTTTTCTCTATTTCCCATATCTGTCTTTGAAATTTCTAACAGAATTGTGCTACCATCCCATTTGATTGCCAGACAAAATTACTTACTTCAAGTATCAGCTAGTTAATATCACACAAAAACCAAAATTTTTTGAAATATCCATAAGAGTGCTAAACTAATTCTCTGAAAAAAAAATCTAAAGCTTATACGACTATCTCTACAGGGCCCTCGTTTTTGTATGTTTTAATTGGATTTGATATAATGTAATTTATTGCTTACGCTAATTACGCGTAATCCTACCGATAACTGCTCTGTCCCCCTAAAGGTTGTTTAGAGAACTATTTGAAAACCTATTTTTAATTTCTAATTAGACATATTAGTTTTTTTTTATGCAATTCGCGCAATTAGCAATGATATTCAATTGAAATCGGAAGCATATGGCCTAGTTTGCGGCTATTTGAGATCGTATTTGATTTTTTATATAATTAATTTAGTGCTTTTCTTCGAGCAACTAGACGCATAATTAGAACTACTATGTACTTATACGTGTATGAATGTCTTTTTGATAAAAAGAAGCTATTTTAAAAAGCAAACCCATTTTCTACACTCTTTAAAAGAATGAAGTCTACATGTATGTATTATAATACTATAGCATTAAATAGGCGATTTAAAAAAAAAAATAAGAAAAGAAAAGAAAAGTCAAAAAGAATCTATATCATAAGCGTCCTACATTAGGAGAGGGCAACTAAAAAAAACGAATTTAACATTACAGCAAAAGAAAGTAATACGTTTAAACGTTTAAACAACACAAAACAAAAAAAAATTTAAAACATCACACAGTGGCAAATTGTCGAAAAACAATATTTTATCATTTGCTAAACAAAAAACAAAAACTCTACTTGCTAATCCTTCTGATCAGAGTTACACTAAATGCTAAAGTTAATTAAACAAAATGTTGGCACACACACACATACAGAATACAAACACACAGATTCGTCTTATTCAATAAAAATCAGCTCGAAAAATTTAAGAAACAGCCATTTCCGTTTTACTTTCGCTTTCTTGCATGTCTATGCAGCTGAAAGCTTACAAAATAAAAACTAAAGTCTCAATAGTGCTTAAACAAACATTGATCGGTTCACATTTTAAACGATATATTTAATATTAGCATTTAAATAAATACAAAACTAGGCTAAAATCTGCAAATGTTGAGCACCAAAACTCGGCAAAACCAAACCAAACCAAACGAAAACCGTTAAATAAATCCCAACGCCCATCAAAAATATCCCTGAAAAAAACCAAAACCAATAACTACCAATTCAATTTAAATAGCTATTTGCATAATAATAATAAATCGTTACTGCAAATTGTGTAAACTTCAAAATGACAAAAGAAAACCCAAGTTATGCATGTAAAGATAAAAAAAACAAAATTAGAAAAAAAAATTAATATAAAGTCTGTTGTCAATAAGTATTATTGACAGACAAATAACTTTCGTCACATTGACGATAATAATTAATTATAAGCGAAAACGGAATTAAATGATTTAAATAATAAATTAACTTTAAAAATCGAGAGAAATGATTGCGACAAAAATAAAAAAGAAAAAAACTGAATAAAATTTATTTTGAAAAGAGAAAAAACCAGCGTTTAATATTGCTATGCATATAACTTAGGGACATCTCAAAATACAATTTAAATTTTGGCAATCTATTCGATTTTGTTATCGATATTTTTTCTAAAGAAGCCAGACTCATTCTGCGTTATCGTAATCAAAGATTGCTGCAGCCCTGGTACAACAGCTGTTCAATCAAAGCCAAGAACCCAAACAATATTTTTAAATTAGCGACAATTATTGAAAATAAAATGAACATAGACTTGCGGAAATTATGCCGCATTTGTTTTGTGGATAATGCCGAAATAGACATTACCCATCACAAGGTGCTGGCTGCCGGACAAACAAACGACGCCGACATCGAGGAGGAACACACAATATGCGAAATAATGCAGGCCATGCTTGTAAGTAAATATATAGACACTATTTAAATGAATATACTCTCATCTCACATGATTTCGGGCCGCAGCACATATCGATGGATCTGACATCGGAGCTGCCCATGATATGCCATGCCTGCCTGGACGAGTGCCTCACACACTATTCGTACTTCAGTAAGTTGATGATTGCCAATCGTCAGCTGCGCCAGTTGTATAACGAGGCTCAGTTGGAGAGGGAACAGGTTGTAGAGGAGGAGGACCGAGAGGTGGAGCAAGATGTGCACGAGGAGGAGATGTTCGACATTCAGCTGATAGAAGTAGCTGGTGACGAGTTGCAGAAGACGCAGCAGCAGAAGTTTGTCGATCTGTGCACAGAGGAGCAGCCCGCGCGTCCCTCACAGCGATTAGCCAAAGAAGATTCATTGATTGTATCTGAATTTCTGCCAGCCACCGAGCTAGACGAGCACGAGCAATCCGAAATGGAACAAAATTTGATGCAGTTTCCCAGCTATGAGCTGCGCACTTTGGATTATGCCGCCGTTGAGCTGAAGCATGACAATCTGGACGAG
The DNA here is from genome assembly GCA_035043505.1 of Drosophila setosimentum. NCBI lineage: Eukaryota > Metazoa > Arthropoda > Insecta > Diptera > Drosophilidae > Drosophila > Drosophila setosimentum. The sequence continues at coordinate 4,182,648 of JAWNMY010000007.1, forward strand.
TACAACGAAACGAACCGTCTGCTGAATACCGAGCCCAGCGGCAGTCAGGCCATCTACAAGTGCAAATATTGTCCACTCGCCTACGCCTCCCAGCAGTTTCTCAAGACGCACGTGCGCCGCTCTCACGTCTGCAAGTACTGCACCACGGCTTTTCTCAAGGTGAAGGATCTAAATGCCCACATTCGAGACAAGCATGCGAATAGCCATCAGTGTGTCGTTTGCCTGAACAGCTTCAGCACCAGCAGCAATCTGCGCGCCCATCTCAAGCGCATGCACGGTGTCCAACTGCCCGCCCAAGTAGCCCTCCTCGACTATCGACCCGCGCCGCGAGAGGATTTCGAGTATGCGCCCAAGTAAATGTAGTTCTTAGTAAACTCCAATTTAGTTTGTTTTAATTGGCCAGAACAAATGGGATTTGTCTCTTACTAGTTCGCCCTGCTGCCTGTCCATGCCATCAATATACATGGGCGTAAACTCTCTGTATGCAATGCAGACGCGTCTCTCCGACACATCCTCGCGCAGCACAGCATGCTCGAACTGAAAGCGTGCGGGTCCATAAAGCACTATCAGCGAGAGGCTGCAAATAATACATAATTATATTTGACTGATTGTTCCTATATCATTGTAGTCATTGCATCCACATTTGGGGCATTTGACTTACTTTGGCATGGGAATACGCAGCACTTTACCCTCGTACGTCGCCAGCTGCTGGGGATTTAAGAGCGGCTCCAGCAGTTTCTTTTCGTATTGCGGCACCAGATCTAGATTATATTTCCCCGGCTCCTGCTGCTGCTCGAATAGATTCAAGGTGAGTACCGCATCACCCAGACAGTTGACGGTAACAACGCGTTCGCCCCAAATCCAGCAGTCGTCGACATGCGGATCTATGCTGGCACCTTTGCTGGGATCGTACTCCAGCGAGCACTGTTCGATTGTCTGGAAGTTGTGCATAAGCGGCACCGATTCAAAGCGCTCCTGCACATACTGCGTGCTAATGGGGAATCCTTCGAAAGCGCCCACTTGCAGGCGGCGCTTCTTGAAGTTCGTCTTGGGGCCGTAGTTTTGTTTGCGCCGGCCGCTTTGTGAAATGACCCAGGGCAAATTGTCCAGGTCGGAAATAAGCTGTGCCCCCTCGGCAATTGATAGAAATTGCTCCTGCACCAATATGCCAGGCAGGGACACACTTTCAGCCCCATTGTGCTCTGGATGCGCCGCTTGCACCGCCTTCGTATCCCATCCGGCGAAGAGTCTTTTGCATTGTGTGCAATATGACCAGGCGTCTAGTTGCTGATATTGCTGTTGGAGCGATGGTTTCTCAATTTGGTAGTCCTTCTCACAGGTTAGGCAAGTACGGACGCCTTTGCAGCCACAAGGCCGCAACGTATTCATTGTAAAAACAGCAACTTTAAATATTGTTATTTTTATTTTAAGTGAAACTCAGCCAAAATAGTCAGGCGCTGTAATTTGCACACATTGAAAATCAGCTGTTCATTTACACAAGTTGGCAGTGCTGTCATTCGTCTCGTACACATTACGATTGTAGTGTTGCAGTTCTTCATCTCTATTGCACTTTTGAGGTCAGATATTGTATTTTCGTATGGAAAATATATTAGTTTGTGTGCACCCACTAAAATTAGTTTAATTTAATTGGCATTTGTTATTATTAGTTTATATACAGATTTATATGTTGGTATGTCACTCAACGATACTATCGCTCGCACTTGTAACTTGTTTGTGTGGTGTGTGTGCCCGGCGTTAGTATTTTGGCGCGTTTCGTTACTTGCACAGCTTCTGAAATTGTTTAATAAATATTAAATATTTCCACGCACCATAAAATGAATGATTCTTGTAAGTTGTTGATATTTAGAGCTTTAAGACTTATGTAATAATCTAATTTTCTCTCTTCAAAGTTGGTGATTTCAATGCCACACAAACGGCCACAGCCGGCGCCACAAAGGAATCCTCTGGCGAGGTAAACTTAATTTAACTACGTTTTTCTTTTGGTCCCTAAAACAATATTTTCACTCGATTCGTTGTGCAGGGCATTATTTCGTTGCTGGTCAAACAGATTCTTGATTCGCCCGAGGGAAATTTTAAGATGTTTGATGTCACCTACGCTTTGGTATGCGCCGTTGGAATTGTGCGCAATATTGAGACGTCATCGACAAAGATTACATATTCTATAGAGGATCACAGTGGTCGCATCGATGCACACTACTGGCTGGAAGAGGGCGATGCCATCAAGGCGCCCGATGTCATGCTCAATAACTATGTGAAAATCTATGGTTCCGTGCGTTCGCAGGCGGGTCAAAAAGTTCTGATGGTCTTCAAGCTGTTAAATGTGCTCGATCCCAACGAGGTGTGTACCCATGTGCTGGAGGCGCTCCATTCGCGCTACAAGGCTGAAGAGTATCATGTCAAGGGTGACGCAGGTACGAACAATCAACTGATGCCCAATGTGACGGCCAGTCAAAGTAATGCCATTGTCGCCGGTCTGGACAGCAAGCAGCTCGCTGTCTTTCAGGCCATCAAGAGCAACTGCTCCGAGGAGGGCATTCATCGGCGCGAACTGAATGCAAAGTTCTCGCACATCAGTCAATCCGAAATGACGTGAGTTCTCTTCAGGAGTCTCTATAAAATTTTATATTGAACTTTGTTTAATGCTTTGTATTTTGCAGGAATATTTTGGACTTTATGATCTCAGAGGGGCATATTTATTCCAGCATCGATCCGGATCATTTCATATGCACCATGTAGTTAATAAGTTTTCTACTCAATGGCTTGGATTTAAATATACATAAAAGATAATGAAGTATTTTATTAACGCTGCACTAGATATGTTCTATAAATTTTGAAAGTGGAAACTGATTTGAATTATTCGATGTATAAGGCATTTTCTATTTTGCATCTTCGTAGAAAATATATATCTGTACCTCCCTCATAAAGACAACTCATTCTTCCCCCTCCCAGTGTAGCATTTTAAAGATATCAAACTAAAATTACAACTTATGTATTCATTTCTAAGTTTAAAAAATAACTTAATCGGCTACAAGTTCGTCCTTCAAAATGTTCTTCGTTATTGGATTAGATATATGTTTTTTGTATTTGCAGTCCGATTGGAAATTATTATATTGAATTCATTGCGCAGTTCAAGCTATTTTGAAAATAGAAACACGTAGACAGCGCCACAACAAATAAAGCTTATTTCAAATTCCGGAATCGTTAAACATAAGCGGAACTCAACAGTGGTTCCGCAATACGTTAAGTACTATTTTTGATATAATACTTGTTTTTAATATATAGTAAGTATAAAAAGAAAAACTTCAATTTTTTAAATTTTCAACTTATTTCTCTTATTATTTTCTGATTATTTTTTCTTAAACTTAATACTTATTCAAGTTAAACCTGTTTTCAATCAAACAAATGCTGCTTGGTGCTCAATACTAATCGTTCTTTATATAAATATATATATCTCAATATATATATATATATTTGTATATATAAGCGTAGATATATTATCTACAAGTCCAGGTCTGGCGCTTGGTGGTTGCTTCCAATATGGAATATAGTCAAGGCGTCGCATGGTGTGGATGATGAATTTCAATTCTCAATTAAATGGGACGTGGTGCAAATCAGTCTTATGTGCCTATATAGGTGGGCGTGGCAAAGGGTGGAGCTTCAAGCTTAGATCTTGAGGCATCCGCGATGAGTGCCACTGCGGGCGTAGACCTCCTCGAAGGCATGGATTAGCTCATCCATACCATGGAGCAGACCCTCCTCCAGATTTCCGGGCGTCCAGGGACTGCGATGATTGATGCTCAACTGTGGCGGCAGTTGACGCGATTTGGCAAAATCGATTAGCCAGGCGCCCACGCGCTGATCATCATAGACAATGAACATGCTGGAGCCGATAATCTCGTGACGATTGAAGAACGGCGACTGCTCAATCACCAGACGCATCTGCTTGAGACGTTTGAGCAGCTCCTTTTGCACAGACCGGCGTGCGGCGAGGAACTGTTCGATGGTGTGAGAGATTTGCTCACTGCTGCGGCAAGTCTTAAGATCCTTGAGTGGCGGACGGCCACGAAGACGCAGCGCCTCAATGCGGAATCCTTTGCTTTGCGACGAGGATAACGATTCACGGAAGAGCATATAACGCAATTTGGTAATCGCTTGTGCCTCGTGCTCCGCCTGCGTCGGTGCGCTGGCATCCACGGCAATCATCTTCTGATAGAGATCAGGACGCAGCGTCTGGTTGCTGACCTCGGACTCGAGAAATGTGCGACTGCCAAGTTTGATGTCCATCACACAGGGATCCTTGAAGCCGGACAACAGATCCTGCAACTCAATAAAGTGCTGTGAGTGCATCTCGCGCAGTCCATAAAAGGCAGGCACAATCTGAGAGGTCTTTGTCTCCTGCGAGATCTGCCGATAGGCAAGCACCTCGCTGTCCTCGATGCCAACAATGCGCTTACGCACAATGCCCGCTGTGGTTGGCACAATGCTATAAACAATAAAAGAACTCAGATTAGCAAGGGTACAAATTGGTATTCGTTGAGTGTGAGTTGCTCACCTCTCGGGATGCCCGGAGAGCTGCATCCAGCCGTGTGGTTTTGATTGCGTCTGTTGTTTTTGTTGCTGCAACAGTAGTGGTGTGGCAGGTGCACTCAGTTCCAGAGCATTCTGCAAGAGAGGAATAGAAGAAATGATTAATAAAGTACTCTTTGCAAAAGAAAGAAACCCCATGACGTTTATCTATTAGGCCTGCTTAATACACAAGATAAGTTCAAGCACAAAGGCGTAAAATTAAGGGAAGTGGCCATGGTGACTAAGCTTGACTTCTCATTAAATTCAGTGTTAATGGATTATTAGTTATTAGAGATCGTGTCAACTGTTTTGCTAAATATATATTCATTGCTATTTATTATTCTTGTCACAAGTTACAATTAATCCACCGATTGAATTGAAATGAATTTCACAAAGCCATAGCTCAAGTTCATGCGCCGATTGTGTATATCACAAGGGTGCAAAAATCATGCTGATAAAGAAATTATTATATTTCACACATGCGGCGATATCACGTCCCAATGACAGAGCCCCCAAAAAAGATGGTTTGTTGGTGTTGTGGCAACTCGATTTAGCAAACACACATTTAACGACGATTCTTATTTCAATAGCGAGTGTCGCTGTCTGTTTGGGGGCAGATCGAAATTATTATCGTCTGGTTGCGATTAAAAATAATTGAGTGCAAATCGTTTTAAATGGTCGATCATCGTTTACATTCATTCGTAATGTGAAATTAATGCAGGCAACACGCCAATTGTTCGCTTATTGTCTGAGGCAGCAAGCAGGAAGCGCTTAAGCGAGTTTCGCCTTATGGCCACTTAATCCCGACCCGATCATCGTAAACTGGTACTTACAATGGCCAAGAACTTGAGCAGCGACATTCGCTGCTGTGTCGTCGGCATTGACGGCTCCTGCATTTGCGCCTGCTCGGCCCCTTGCAGATTGAAATAGGCGGCCAAGTTGTCGCAGTTATCGTAGGGTATCGCTAGGCCCTGTGGATTAGAGTATAGTTAGATTGGCGTGAACCCAAGAAAAACAGGCAAGCAAGCAAACGAAGGCAAAATGAAAAACAACCGAATGTCCTATAATGCAAAGTGCTTGACTCGTAGATACCCTTTGCCTATTCTAACTATTTAACCGATTGCATTTATAATTTAATTGTTAAGGTAGTTTGTGACATGCATGCAAAACTTAAAGATACCTTATCAGGTCTTAGCAAATAGTTCTTAGAATACGCGATCGCTTCTCAATCTTATAATTGAATACCCCCAAATTACTAATTTTACTTGGTATTTGAGTACAATAACAAGCTGTGACTCAGTCGAAGTCAAAAAGCAACATATGCAAAAACAAAAACCCTATTAATTATACAGTCAGAATGCAACAGCAAAGTGCAAAAAGTTATATTTTGCTTACGCTGCTTCCATCGGATCGTATATGGCTTGTGAAGCGTGTTGTTGTTTTATGGGGCTCTCTGTCCTATTCCACTTTGATCGATGTGTGTGGCTCTTCAATGTGCTCCCTAATGAGCCACTTAGTATGCAAAGCTGAATGTGTTTAACAACTTGATGCCGCTGCTGTTGTTGTTGTTATTGTTGTTGTTGTTGCTGTCCATAAATTGAGTTATATGCTTATAAGCTGTTCGTAGCGTTTTGGCTATAAAAAATTACGAACCTGAACTCAAAAATATTTTAATTAATTGAAATAACTGTGAAGTCAGTTTTTTATCCTCAGCATCTTTATATAGTAGCTGACTGGCTGTAGCTGCTGGGCTTTATTTCTTATCAGTGTTAGCTTCCTCTCTTATCTCTTATCAGTTGCGATAGCACTGCGTCTTTTCATTTAAAGTCAAGCGTCAACTTTATTGTTTTGCTTGCTCTTTTTTTACGTAAGTTGATAAATTTGCATATGTTGCACAATTTCGTCACGCCTGTCCCCCTTAGTAGGCACAGTGTGCCAGCTGTCATTTGTAAATGTTTGAGCTTTAAATGGCATTAAAAAAAGGCATTCACTGACAACTAGATATCGGTAAATATACACACATATATATTTATATGGGAGTATAAGTACTTAGATGTTGTCATACAGATAACGTCTATGGGATAGCTTTAGATATTGGCGGTTATGCCAAGGTTGTTATGTGCACAGTGCACAGTGGTATAACAGTTAAGGATTCTCTTTTTAAGCTGACTGTATAATTGTATTAAAATGGATGAATTGCTTAAGGGATTTGTCACCACTAAATTTTTTAAGTTGGCAAATTGGTTCCATTAGTCAGTCTGCTCGTTAAGTTAGCGCACGCTGTGGAATGCTCTAGTTAAGTTAGCTGCGGATGCCGGCTTAAGCTGTGGAGTGCGCTTGTTAAGTTGGCTGCGCTCGCATGTGCATAATATTAAATAAAATAAAATTTATTCAAATGCTATGCAAATTTGAACTTGCCCCATTTTATGCTACATTTGTAATAGTCGCACATAATTAAAAGACTGATCTGTATACTTAAACCGGTAGTGACTACATAAAATTCCGTAAATGGATACTTATTCCATGCCAATAATATTGAATAATGAAGTAATTAAGCGCTAATCAATCAACACACGATGTGTGTGTGTCCATTGTCAAATCGCATGCATATCGAATGATATTAATATCAAATGATATATTCGTGCGTAAAAAAAAAACAAATGTATTATTTTAGTATCGAGTTGAATCTGTGTATCGTCAGCGTTGACCTTTTACAGCAACTGGAAGCAGCTGTCAATAAAAAGGCTCAGAGATGGAAATAGTGGAAAACATCTAAATTTAGACGTAACAGACAGTTCCATTTTTCATTTAATTTCATTTTCAATTAAATATATATATAGCTTATGCAAACTGTAATTTAATGATATAATATTTGGCACAACGGTGAAATCTGTGCATTTTAGCACGTACTACGCTGCAGTGGTTTATTTATGTTAAGAGAACACTTAACACATGGGCTAAACAGAATGCCAGACTTATGCAAAAGCACACATAATATTTAATTTTAACACCTTTTGTTATTTAATTTATTTGTTTTGCACTTGCGTGCGCTTGAATCCTCAACGAAAAACTAAGTAACAGTTGAAAAGTTGAATTCTATTCAAATAAAATTACAGGCAACCGCAGACGATAATTAGTTCTGACATTTGCTCGAATATATAATACTATTGTAACAACAATAATAATAACACAAAATTGTGACCTGAAATTACAGCATTTTTCGTAACATGCTTCAGCGCGCACCGATTCGCACGCGTTTTGAGTGCGCTTATCGCGCGCTTTAAAACGCGTCCGTTTTATTTTTAGATGCGAGTCTATTTAACTAAGCTGCAGTTCAGTTGTGTTTATTTATGACTACTTAAGATTTTGTATTGCCTCAGACGACCGTGTTAACTCAAAAGCAACTCAATAAAAAAATAAATACAAAAAAATACGAAAAAAAAACGGTTTCTGTGGATAAATTTATGCAGGTGACGTCAAAGCGTTGAGCTGTTAATTAAACAAATTCAACTCACCGAATTTGGCAAATTTAAACATTCAGCTTATATTTTTTGTCTTTCCCCACCCCGCGGGCGAACCAATACGCACTTGACTTTTGTTTTGCCTCACTTCTTTTTGTGGCAAAGAGGAATCAACAGGTCCCAGTGGAAACTAGTTTTGTTTTTATCTGTGTAATGGCCGTGGGCCTTTAGTTGTAGGTGACTCAGTTACAGCCTCCTTCTTATGTTTTGTAGAACACAACCCTGACATTCAAAAACCGGGATAACAACCGGGTCGAGTAGATTGCCAGCCCTCCAAGACACTGAGTCTGCATAGAGATCAGAGAGAGAGAGAGAGAGAGAGAGAGAGGGAGAGAGTGAGACGGGAGGGATAGAGTGAGACGGGAGGGAGAGAGTGAGACGGGAGGGTGATGAGGCAGAATTTACAAGTCGCTTGATTTGCATTGACGTCAATGCATTAACCAAATGGAGGGGGCAGAGCCGGAAAGGGAGGGGAGTTAGGGTTGAATAGCCCAGACTTATGATAAATATGAAATAAGAAACCAGTTATGAGTTAAAAAACATAACGCATTGTAGTTACGATATGTGAAACGAAGCGAAAGAAGATGAGCACAGAGCCAGCGGGTTCAGTTTCGGAATTGGCTATAATAAACTCCATATATCATTAAGCATCATTATCAACTGTCGGAGAAATTTTAAAAATTTAACAGTTAAAGTGAATAAACTCCAACCAAATTGCTGTAAGGCATACGAAAGCCAAAAAGAACCATGTAAATATATCACAAATGATTTATTTTCCAAAAACACTAATGTTAAATTATAGACCCACATCGTGTAAGTCGATGATTAACTTTGTTCGCTTTAAAGTAAAATGATTCATGACTTGAAATTTCCAAAAACTCAAACGATGAGCAGTGACTAAGTTTAACAAAAAAAAAAAAAAAAAACAGGAAAAGAGAGAGTATTCACTGTGCTAAAGCACTATGAGCAGATGCCGCCATGAACTTTACTCCACATTTCAGTTGACAGACAAGATAGACAGCCTTCGTTGAAAACAAATTCACAATACATATCAATCAAAATTCCAAGTACACTTATCACAAGCCTTGATCCAAGCCGAATTATATAACTGAAATGTGAATGAAATGAATGCTCCATAGTCTGGAACTGATAATAGTTTAACAAATGATGACAGCGTGGGCTGATGCACTTGACAGTTAAACATTAAATTCATATGTTCAAGTGCTGAACAGTGCATTGTGGTAACTTGAAAGACTCGCCAAAAAAAGTGACATAGTATGTCGGCACTTGTTTTGACTGAACCAAGGCCAAATGTCAATAAACGGACAGCTGTCATAAATGTTATGAAAGGATGTTAAGATATTGTTCGAAAACAACATAAGTGACAAATTGTTGCATTGTAAATACATAAAGAAAATGAAAAGTGTCAAGAAGAATTAAATAAAAGCCTTTCAATTGTATTCAATAAAATGAATTGATTTGTTTTCACACAAGGCATGTGGCTAAGTAGAGGAGTTCAACGCGTAGCCTTCTTCACAGTGGATGCTCGAAAGCAATAACTATCAGAAATTAACATTTTTGTGGAAATAAGAAGATTATCTTGAATATTTATAAAACCTATTGAATTGGTCTGTTTATCCTTTTCCACTATTCGATAAACATAATTTTCACATATTAAAAACGAATATTTGTTTGTTGGCCGTCTGTTTAGAATGACCACTGTACACCACCATGCTTAAGAGCGACAGTAGCTTGTCTTAATTAGCGCTTTTATTTTTTTTTGTTTTTGCCATATGCAAATTGACGTTACGTGGGTTACTGGAATTCCAGTGCAGATGCTTGGAATTTGACGGTTGTTTACATGCCACATAACTATTGGGCGCTGTGAAACCCAAAAAAAAAGTAACAGTTGTTTCAACACGCAGACAAATTTTTGCCAGAGATTATAGGGTGTCTTTGGGTCACTTTCTCTGCTCGCGTTTGCTTTCTACACGGATGTGTTGGCGCTATTGGCTATCAATTGACGTCAGAGCCGTCTTATTATATTATTTTTTGTTGTTTTGTTTTGCCTCCCCTTGTAAGCTTTCTTTATGGCCAGGTTACTTACCTCAGTAGTGTTGTTATTGTTGTTGTTGCTGTTGCTGCTGTTGGTTTTCGGCTGCTCCACATTGGAAGACTTGTTGTTGTTGCTGTTGCTGTTTGCTGAAGTTGCCGTATCCAATGCAATCAGTTTCCATAGCTGCTTTAGGCCAATGTTGTCGATGCATGAGAAACGCAATTTCTCATGCGACCAGGCCATTCTGCTTGTTGTTGTTGTTCTTGTTGCTTTTGTAGCTTGTTTTTCAACAGTTGTCGTTTTTGTCGTTGCTGTTGGACGCTGCAACACAGTTGAAGTCATAGTCATTTGGTTTTATTTTTTTGCAAGTTAACGTCACTTGGATGATATTGTTGCGGGGGGCTGAAGTAGTTTAACTGGCTCTCATATATTAATGTTGCCTTATGCTCAACAAATTTGCATATATTATTATTATATTCTCTTTAGACCTATTTGTGTTTCCTTGTCCGTTTTATTAGCACATTGCATTTGCGTTTTATCTTTCTTTATTTCTTTATGTTTCGCACTGCACTGATTACAACTTTATTTTGGTTTTCTGTTTCTGTGTTCTTCTTGTTCTTGTGCCCGTTGAGAAGTTTTCACATGCAAAAATGCTTGATATATAATTAATTTTTCTAACGCACACGAGACGTCGTTCAGTTGATCACGCGTACTGCTCTGTGAGGCGACTAACTGGTTTGGCCATATGGCGGTCAGTTTTGTGCTGTAGCTAAAGAGCGCTCGTCGGCCCGAAGCAACGCAACGAGCCGAGAACGAACCCAGCACGATCGCGCGCTCAGAGCGGAACGAAATGAAGCTGGTGTGGGAGAGGGTGTACGGAGAGAGAAAGAGAGAGATACGTGGTGAACGCATGCGCTCAGAAAGCGTTCGTAATGCGAGAGTATTAATAATGAGCGAACGCAGTGAGGATGGCACCGAACAACGAGTGGAGAGGGAGCATTATGATAAGCAAGGGCGGGCGTGTTGCAATCGATTGATTGTTTTGATTGCTATAGGGAATTATCGAAAACATGAAAACTATTTCTCGCCTCTCCCAAAATGTTTATAGATGAGAAAGGTGGGGCGCGTTGAGACAGAAATAAACCAGATATATTACTGCATAAAATTTTTTATGAAAACTATGTATGTATAGAAATATGAATTAACTGCGTTCTAGAGAATTGGTTAAGATCATATAATGCAAGAGCTGATACTTAATATTATTTTTCAATTTTCAATTTGAGGAATAGTTCATTTCGCTTTGAAATTGTGAACAACAAATACAAAAGGCAACTGATGTAATCACATATTCGTCCTATGACTTCAACTGAAAGAGTTTCATTATAAAGATTACTTTTCACTATCTGCGTAGTTGAGTAACGTCGCAATTAGATAAGATTTCTTGGATCAGATCCCACGGCTTTACATGGCGCCATCTAAGGTCGGAGTCAGGCATTGAACTGTCTGGGAGTTGTTTTTCCAAATTGTTGAACTTCTCTTGAGATTCGTGGAACACATCTGGTGATGATTCTCCGCCATCTGCATTGCTAATGGATATATATGTCATTTATATACGTACACCATACATATACATATATGGTATTAGTGCGCAGCTTCTTTGAGGGATTATGCAAACAGAACAGCCAAGATCTGCGCCAGTTTCTTGAGCTCTTTCTCTGCACTCTCCACTTGGTTCATGGCCACAAGCGGCACAAGCGAGAGTGCAAAATGCGCATATTTATGGACTGGAGTCGGGGTCGCAACGTGCGTCAATCCAGTCCCATGTTGAGTGACATACAAACCCCCAACTTGAGTTTCTCTGCCACCGTCTCTGACTCTATCAGAACGCCTGCAGTTGCATGCTCCACATGGCAACCACATACGTCAGACGGCAACAGACCCATTGTTATGCGAAGCCAATGGCAATGCTAATTTTTACGTCGGCTCAGACTCAAGAACCCTCTCCGAATGCATTGAACTTTACAAATGGACTGCAACGTGGCGTATGCGTAACGCAATCAAAAACAATCTTCAACAACTACACGTGACCGAAACTATAATAATTATTACTCAATTCTCAATACAGCATTAACAAATCTAATTACCGAGCAGCGTGAACTATAAGAAATTGATTAGGCTATGCCCAGTACAACTGTAATACGGGCATTTCCATTATCACAAACGTATCGCGCAAAAAAAACATGAAACTAGAAGTACATGTAAAAAAAAATGGTTGTCCAGTTTTACATATATATATATTTTAAACAAAAAACTCTAATTTAAAATACACAATACTTCGGCATTAGTTTAAAATATGTACCGTTACACAGATTTCCAATTAGAAAACCAACTGGATGGAACTGCGAAAACATACGAATTTGAAATAAAGATTTTTAAATTTGAAACCAGCAAATTAATATTGTCAACAATAGTTTCCATTTGAAACCATAATATTGAATATTTCGAAGATCTTTATGCAAGGCTTCCAAAGCTAAAATTACAATTTAAAAGCGTGACATATAAATTTCTTAGTTTTAAATCCGCAGATTAAAGGCTAATTTGGAAAAGTACATTTAATGAACTCTTTTAATTAGACACAAATTCGAATGACTGATCTTAAAATAAGAAGTTGTTAATCAGAAATCAGAAACAACGAATAAACATGAAATTGAAAACTTGTAAAATGTACTAAACAAACGACACTGAAATGCCCGCTTCACTTCGAATGAACGATTTAACAATTAATTGAATAAGCATTCAATGTGCCATTTTGTCATAAAAAAAATAAAGGAAAATTCATTCATAACACTGACGGCCAGAGGCCCGCATGCAACTTAGTGAGTGCCTCGTTATGACTGCATTTTTATATTGTATCACAGCTGTATCAATGGCTCAGATCTCATGATTGAATGGCGTTTTCAGCTGCATCTCACAAATCATTATCGCGCTTTGTGGGAACTGGTGAGAAATGCCCAAGCCTCAAGTGCGCTGACGTCAAACGTAAATTGTGTGTTGACTTACAGAGAGGGGCGGGTCGACAATTACTGACATTTCTTTGTCATGATTGTGCTGCAGCAGCTGATGGCTGAGATGTCACTTTTGAAGTGGCTTTCTGTGCGCTTCACTGGCCATCTCCAGACAAAGACACAAACGCAAATACAGATAATGACAAAGAAACAGGCCCATAAGCACATAGCTCCAAGCTCCAAGCTCCAGCTTCGGCTCCCACATTTTGCCTCAAGCTGTGACGTTTGTAAATACTCTAGAGCGGGGTATAACAAGTGTGTCTCCACATATGCGACATCAAATGGTGGATCCCCTTTTGAATATACGCTTATATACAAATGTGTATTATATAAGCATACATTTGCAAAAAGCATTATTAATTAGCAGACGAGTAGAGGGAATTCATTTGTTAGATTATAGCTAAGAAGAAGATATGAAAACATTATTCGAATATTTTATTCTTAAAAAGATTATCGTCAAGTTAGCTTTTGAATGGCTTATACAATTAAGGTCTTAAAACCGATACAAAAAATATAATTCGAAATATACATGTATTTAAAAATATATATATACTGCGACGCAAATTAATGTTAACAATTCATTTTATTAAATCTAATTAGTAGATTTAAGAGTTAAAGCATATGCTATAGTAACCATAATTAACCTAATTATACTAAATATAAAATAACTAATAAGTATCAGACTTGTTGCGCTGGAATAAACAAAAAATGTTATGTTTCTAAGAGTATTAAGTATTCTTCATGACGACTCTAACAGTGCTTTGTGCTCTTTAATTTTTGTTATATATTTTTTTTAATTTCATATAAATTTGCGATTTCCATTGACGCATTTGCGTGTCACTTGACTTTTTTAATCTTGCGGCTTTATCGTGGCTTACGGACTTGCAATCGCAATCGCAATCGGAGTCCGACTCCGACTCCGAATCCGATTTCGACTCGAAATTTAAATTGGACGACGACGACGACTGAGCTGCTGTGAATACGGGTTCCTCATTTAATTGTAACTTAATAGTTTGCTCAGGTAGCGACTCACTTCGTTGACTCTTCCGCCCCGTTGTCTTAACCGTTTTTTTTTTTAGTTTGCTTGGAAAAAACTATTTTTAATTTTAGCTGCTGTTGTTGTTGGTGCTGGTAATACGCACAGCTCAGCAAAATGTTTGTTATAATTTTGACATGGGCTTGTTATTAATTTATAATTCAATGACTTTACGGACGTCATAGTATTAAGCTTTGCGTATAGCTACAAATACAAAAACAACAATAACAATAACGCCACCTCATTAACATGTTTGCTTTGTTGTGCGAGGTTCGTTGTGTATGCGTGTGAGTGTGTGTGTGGTTGTGGGTGGGTGGGTGTGTGTGCATAGCTGATCTCTATCTAGAGGAATATGCAAACAAATATATACATATGTTGTGTATAACATGCATATACGTAGAGTACTGGCGCCACACACAGTTAGTCTTAGGTCTTTGGGAAACACTCGCTCGAAAGCTTTAACAAATATATACACAATATGTGTAAATAATTCATGATACCAAAATATATAACAACCATATGCTTGTCTGTTTTACTTACCAGTTATGCTTATATGGGATATAAAAAGATTACTTTATCAAATTATTGTTTTAGGCCACATTTTTCCATGTTTCTAAATAAACTGAGTAGTTTTTTAAATTTCAAATGATTTTGACTGAACGGATGCTGTGCATCTGTACCTGAAATCGAATTACAATCAGATACGAAATATATCTAAGTAAATACATTTAACCTGTATTCTGTGAAAGAAATGTTTTGAAAACTTCGTTTAAAAAAAAGATACAGATGGTTTCAAAAGGTTATATTATTAATACTTTGACATTACTTCATAGTGAATTTACAGATTTGCCAGTTTTTTGTATTTATTTTTTTTTTATTTAACTTAATTTAATCTAAACCTCAGCTAGGCATTCCCATTGATTCTAATAGTTGTCACAGCATCAATTGACCTAAGCGCGCTCTAGTCAATCCTCTATAATTGTCATTCTGTGTTTTTCCCTTAAATCTGCCACTCGAACTTAAATTTTTGTCCCATGAGTGAGAAACGGGGTTGACGCATTGGAGTGGCTGTTAAATACGCATTTTGAACAGCAAAATACGCAAATCGCAGGCTGTTGGAAATTGACGCGTTAAGTGACGAAAGTATGCGGCGTCATCTTTGACGATCAGGAAAAGTACACATAATACCATTAAATTAAAAAAAATAAAGATTCCGTTATAAGATTGTTGATAAGCTTTAAGGAAATTTTTTAAAAATGGGCTGACCCATTACGTCATTGATCAGTGAAGAAATTAAATATTTTTTTCCGGTGCAACTTCTGTGGTAAATGAGCTGACTAATTGCGTCAGAATAAGGCGGTTGGTAAAAGCAACTCGCACATTAGCAAAACAGGGACTGGTAAAAACAAAAACATTATTTGAATGGGTACATTCTACCAAAGAATTTAAGGTTCAAATAATAAAAACATTTTTTTTTTTGGATTTTCAGGCTATTTAAAATTAAAAGTTCAACAAATAGTTTGAACCATCAAATTATTTATAAGTACCTTGTGCCCCTGGTAACAACAATTGCTAATAAAATATAAATTTGTTTTTTCCTGCTGTGAGGCTATCAGCCTGCTAAATACACTCTGTAATAAGCAAAACATGGAAGAGCATATTATTTGTATAACTAATGTAGAAACAGATTCTTTTGAATTATCGATTAGCATCAAGCATCATAGTATACCTATGTCAACTTAGTGGCTACAAGAACTAAAGATCAAAAATTGTAAAGAGAACAAGCGAAATTTATAGGGTATCCACCAGTACAACTCCCATTTTTGCGTCTTATTCCATCTGTCAACATGAATGATATTCCCATAATTATGCGAGTGCTAAGTGAGCATTAAAAATAGCGTAGTAACATGTGAATGGCGCGAGCAATATTGATAAGACCCATCAACAAAATTGACACTCTATATTTATAAATCTTAATGTCTCGGTTTATATATGTACATAAATGTACACTGAATGACGATGTGCTAATCTAGGGTCACGACCAAAATTTAATTCTCAATTTTAATGACTGAGCTAAAAACAGTTGCAAAATATAAAACGAAAAAAACACGCAATTCAAATGTGCACAAATATGCTAGTAAAATAAAATAAATAAGAAAGCGAAATGGAAACTTAGGAAACAACAAAATGGTTTTATTTAAATGGGTGTAAACATTGTGATGGATCCAAATAGAATGGACACAAAAACAAATCAACATTTGGTTTGCATCGTAACTCACAATTCGTAAAATAAATTTGCAAATTTCTTTGCTTTGTGTTCAGAATAATTTCAACAAATCAAATAGTGTTTTAGCTGCTCTTAAACAGCTCTCATACGATTGTTTACATCCACAAAAAAAAACAATGTGAGCTGTAAGGAATTTTCGCTTTATATGTTTATCTCCGGAAATTGATAGATCAATCGTTAAAGATTTAAATCGCTTTATTGTCATATTTATCAGACATTTATTTATTTAAAGTGAGGGCTCAAGTACTGAAAATGTACAAATATTTACCATTATACTTTCTTAAATTAAACATCGAGTTTTTATTTAATTGCGTGTGCGAAAAATATCAAAGAAATGCAAAAATCTGAAGATCTAAAGAAAAGAAACCTTGCAGCGAATATTTTTCATATTTCAATGAGATCACGAATTCCTTTATTCAGCAAATATTTGAAAATTATTCTTTATAGGGCAAGTTCAAATATTTGTAAACTTAACTTTTACTATCGCTAGTCACACAACAATTTACATTTTTCTTTGAGGGAATAAAATTTAACAAAAAAAAAAGGCTTTGCCAGAAAAAGTCTGGGTAATATAAGGTAATTTAAACACAGGTAAGCTTTGTTCTGTAACACAATGTAGAAAAAACTACAGCTGAAGCTGAAGTAAACAAGCCTTGGATTGAAAACAAACTTCGTTGGAAAAATAATCGTATTCTTAAGTTTCAACATCCAAAGATTTTTGTAGCAAGGGGAGGTGGAAAGTAAAGGGCTACAAATTAATACACAGAAATAGTATTGGAAAAATTAAAGAACCCTTAGAACTTATTTTAAATTGATATTTGTGTGTAATTAACACCAGTCATAAAAAACTACTGTTCAGCTTGCACACATCGTACTCATTAACACGTTCACAGAAACAAAGTGGACATCACATGGAGATGCGAATCACCATTCAATATTGAAAGCAATGATTCGAGTGGATGTCACGTTTCCCTACACACTCGCTTACCCGGGAAAGAGCTGACTCAGTGGGAGTTTAAATGCTGTTAGCCGATGTGTCAAAATTAATAACAAGCAAGCAAAAACATAAATCGACTCATTTTCAATTTACGTCAATTACACAAAAAGATTAGCCTCGCTCTAGTTTCGTTTAATGAGGGGCTACGTCTATATAAATCACCATTTGATAACACAAACCAAATACGCTGCTGGGGGGAGCTAATGAAAATTGAGAAGGCCATAAAAGAAAGTCACTGAACATTGACGATGATGGAGACGCAGACGCAGAGAGCTGCCCATGTGAAGCTGATACTGGTGACTTATGATTACTGGCTTATCACAAGTATCACAATTTTACAGAGTCGCACTTTTTAAAAATAGCAACTGAGACATCAGTCGGTCAGTTATGGGATGTCGGTTTGACAGTGACGCAATGTGATCAATCGGGCTTGTACATACATATTAAGAAAGCTTGGTCAAGGCTTATTTTGGGATGTCGAACATGTGAATTTAGTGCAAAAGCACTCGGTGATTTCAGTTCGAACACGCTGAGATGAGCTGTCACGGGACCTTATCAACGCACGACATCGGCCACATTATTCTGTAATATATGTGATAGACATATATATGTACACACGTATGTTAATATGTATGTCTGTATGTATGTATGCATATCAGCTAGACGCCAGTAGACAAACAGTTGCTGTGGCACGTGGCTGCCAAATGAATTAATTGAAATGTTCGCAGAATATTATAATATCATTAGGGGCACAGCTCGTGTACTTATTTGGTCACGGCTTGTGCAAACCAAAAAGCCAAAAATAACAATGATAAAGTGTAGACAGACAAAAAAAAATCCAATTAATTAAAGCCATGCGAACGTTGATTCGAAGAAAATTTATGGCTTTCAATTTTTCGGAGAACCCAAATATTTGTCCCAGTCGAAAGCAAACTCTTTCGTATGTAAATATTGTGAACTCAAATATTTGCAAGCTGATTTGGTACATTTTTCACAGCGCTTAAAAGTATTCAACGATATTTTTAACCTAATTCAAATAATCGGAAATAAAAATGTAGGCAAATACGAGAATAAAGTCAAAAATGCAATATTAAAAACTTATACAAATATAATAGTTTTCCAAAAAACAAATTGTACAAAAGAAACACATAATTTCCAACAAACTAAATAGTTATTGTAACGATATTATAGGGTAAACATTATAAGTATACATTGGTTTTGTAATAATTTTATATTTTGGTAAATAAATAGCCAATTGTAATTAACAACAAGTGAGAACATTGCAATATACCAGTGTGCAATACCCGTAAAGTATCCTATATTAAAAGGTGACAAATTTTAAATATAGCTCTACGTGAAATACCGGCTTTTGATATCTGTTGAGAAAACAGAATATGAAATGCATGTTCAAATCAAAGTATAGTTTTTAAGTAAAACAATCGCAACATTATTTAGTTCATGCTGTTATTTGTCTTGTAATTTGACAGCGGTAGTACCTAAATTTGTAAAAAGAAGAATTTCATATTTGTTGTATATACTTTTTAGATTTAATGCATTGTTAATTGAATTTATTTTGGGTGGTGCTGTCTACACACTTTATTTTTAAAAGATGCCATCGATAATGCAATAATCGATTTGCTTATTTGATAGCCAATACCTTTAATTTAAGTTATCGATTCATCGTTACTCATTTTGTCAGTGTGTCCTCAAGATATATTTTCCCAGTATTTAATGTTCTGCTGAAAATTATTTTTGCCGATATATGAATTTGAATTCTCGCTCTAGGAGCAAATACCCTAATCACGGCGCGTTTTTTTTTTTTTTTTCATACGAACAATAATAGGTTGTAACAGATGTATTGCAAATAGCTGTTTTTAAACTGTTTTCATTTTTTTTTACTGGCTTACTGTCAGTTTAATATAATGTTCCCTAGCTATTATTTAAAGAGTTTACTAAATATTAGTAAGTATTGTGTAAATAAAAAAAAATGTACTCGCTGTAAATAACAGCTGTACAAAATGTTAAATTCCCAAAACTGTTCTCCCGTAATTGTGTGTGTGTGTGTTTGGACTGTCAATGTCTGCTTAAAGCATTTCAGTATTTTGTTTATACAGCCGTCTTATTATGATAACCTAATGAAATCGCTACAATAAATACAGAGTGAGCACCAACAATACACAATTATTCAAATAGTGATTTCTGCTTAGCTGAATATGTCCAATATGTGCATACCTTTGTGTGTTTATCCCACATTCAGACTGCAGCGCAATGTTTCTGCGTGTACCGCTTTTGCTGGCGCGTTTTCTGCACAACGGAAGACTGCGGCTTCTCTTCCTGGCACTGATTGTGCTGCTCGTGGGCGGCATACTACTCAGCTACAGATGGCAAAAGGATGTGCAGCTCTGTTTCATGGACAAAAACCAAACGGACTCCACACTGGCGACAGCATCGGCGATGCCAGCGTTGCAATTACCACGAATACTGGATAATGTTCTATTAACGGATCCAAAACCAATACCCGGACAAAGCATATTCTTTCACGAGACCAGCTGTCACCGACCAAAGCGCAAAAGGCAGCGACCGGGACAAAGTCCCAACACACAATACAACATGCTGCAGTTGACGGCGCGCCAAGCGTGCGCCATTGAATCAGCCGCTTTGCATAATCCGAATTTTCAAGTGTTCGTTTTGTTCGCTGGACCCACCTATCGTTACCACGGCAACAGTAGCAGCAGCAACAGTGACCAACGCCATCAGCCGATT
The DNA here is from genome assembly GCA_035043505.1 of Drosophila setosimentum. Taxonomy (NCBI): domain Eukaryota; kingdom Metazoa; phylum Arthropoda; class Insecta; order Diptera; family Drosophilidae; genus Drosophila; species Drosophila setosimentum. The sequence goes on from JAWNMY010000007.1 coordinate 4,202,960, forward strand.
ATCGATGCCGTTCTCAGCTACAAGAATGTCCAGCTTCGTCAGTTAAATCTTTGGAGCTATGCAGCCGGTACACCCATCGAAGAGTGGCTTAGGGATGGCCAACTGTTTCGCTCAAGGTGAGGCAACAATAGATTGACATCTGCATCATGTGCATCTCATTTTATTTTGCTTTTCAGCTATCTTTTCTCGCACATTTCGGATTTTCTGAGATTCCTAACGCTGTATCGCTATGGCGGCATCTATCTTGACATGGATGTGGTAATGCTGCGCAGCATGGAGGATGTACCGCCCAACTTTACGGGCGCCGAGTCCAATACACATTTGGCCGCTGGCGTCATGAGTTTGGCGCCCACTGGCTTTGGTCACGAGATTGCCGAGGCCTGTCTGCGTGACTTTCAGCAGAATTTCGATGGCAGCGATTGGGGCAACAATGGGCCCGGTGTCATTACGCGTGTCGCACAACATATATGTGCCACAAAGGACATCTCACTGATGCTGGAGGACCGCAAACGTTGCCTCGGCTTCAAGGTGTTCGAACGCAATGCATTCTATGCCGTGCCCTGGAAGCATTGGCGGCACTTCTTTGAGCCACAACTGCTGGAGCAAACGCTAGCCCACACGAAGGATTCGTATTTGGTGCACGTGTGGAACAAGCATTCCAAGCAGCTGGCCATCAAGGTGGGCTCGAGCACCGCCTATGGCAAATATGCGGAACAGCATTGTCCCAGGTCGTATGCGGCTGCCGGTGAATATTTTTAACAAGTATTTTATCACTGTTGAACATACCAAAGATTAAGAGCGACCCAAGGGAGAATTTAATCACATAAATTTGATTCGCATTGTTATTGTTTGTTTGTAAGTAACGTTTTCCTCATTCCGAACTCAACACAAATTCCCCGCATTTATCACTAACAAGTAAGAGTGCTGTAGTCGAGTGAACTCGACTACGATATACCCTGAACCCAGTTATTAAATATATTCAATTATTATTGGCAAATTCCACTTGAAAAAGATTTGCACTAAAGTGCGAGCAGCTCTGGAAGCGCCCTCTGCCGACACACAAAAGCATATTGAAACTCGCGTCGATTATCATGCCCTCTCTTTCACACACATGCGCTCGCATATTTATGCATACAGAAAATTCTTGCGGCTGCTGAGAGAAATGAGATCAATATGAGAATATGTTTTCGACTATAACTTGGGTGTTTCTTACCCGATCTTAACGAAATTTGGACAGTTGATCTATAGTATGCATATGCATATTATGCATTAATTAAAAGATTTTGCCTTTAAAATTGTGGCATTTATTGCTATCGCAAATTTAATTGATCGATATTCAATAATCGGAGGCAGTTATCGATAAAATAACGCAAACATGTTGTGCGCCTGGTATACGAGAACCTATATTTCAAACTTGAAGTCTCTAGCTCTTACAGTCTCTGAGATCTGAGTGTTCATACAGACGGACGGACAGACGGACAGGGCTATATCGACTCGACTATTGATCCCAATCAAGAATATATATACTTTGTGGGGTCGGAGATGCTTCCTTCTGCCTGTTACATACATTTGCACAAAACCATTATACGCTTTTTACCCATTTTTAATGGGTTCAGGGTATAAAAATATGTGAGTAATTATTTCAATACTATATTTCTTCAAGAGCTTTCATTGTATTATTATTTAATTTGTAACAATTTTTAAGTGTTTTAAAAATTAATTCACGCTTAGGCAAACGATCGATCTAACTTTACTCAACTGTGTGTGTGTTACGATTATTTACATATGTAAAAACTAATAATATCGATTAGCATATTTGTATGTGTATAGGAATAAGAAATCTTTATCTTCTGCTCACCAAAGATTCTATACGTTTGCAGACAATTCGATCCGACCTGAATCAGAAAAATGAATCTGAACAAAAATCGATTTTCGCAGGGCAAATGTTTTTAAGTACATTTGAAGTACATATATTTTTTCTCAATCATTTTCTGCCCGCGAGATACAACCACCATTTTGTGTAGCTTTAACATTACATCCTATACTCCATATCACAAGCACATTGTATCGATATGATCATAACTTTTTGCAAGGGTATTGAAATTGAAACATGTTTGTGACTGTCCCATTTAATGGTATTTTAATAGCATATACATATTAAAATCGCACGAAATGAGTACAAGAATAATCTAAATGTACACAATATTTGAATCTCGCTACACAAATGAATGGTCAGCACATTTCTTAAGCCATGTATTAATTATTTTTCTGTATCCATGTCTTAAATAGTTTTCTATTGATGTATACAAACCATTATATATGTACAACATTACAAATATATCATTGGAAATCTGTGAAACTGCAATATACATATCTTATTCCTACGAGTATCTCCACTTTGAGAGTAATCCGGAAGAATTAAATTCAGATTCGTTGCGCATAACGTAAAATAAATGCCACAATTACAAGAGTAATGAGCGTACATCTGGTGGCATCAACTTGGAAGTGCGTCCAATTCCAGTTCTAGTTTGGCGAACAGATGCTCAAAATTATTTATAATAGTTCCCGTTGTGCTGTTTTGCGCCATCCTTTGCCAATGAATTAGAAGCGAACTAAGCATAATCAGCTGCGCTGTATAATCACAGTTTTCAAGGGTTTGTTCAATGTGTGGATGTTTTCGGACGACACTCCAATTGGGGAGTGGCTTAGGGAGGGTCACTTGTCCGTTCCAGTTGAGTGGCATCTGAGTTCTCACTTAACGTAACCTCCTAAATATATTTTCTCTAATTGCTTAGGTTAAATGTCCGACTTACTGCGCCTGTTAAGCCTGTGTCGCTAGGACGAAATCTGTCCTTGGACCTAGACATGGTGGTATTGCGCAGCCTAAGGAATGTGTCCATGAATTACGAGGGAATTTAATCGAATATATACCGAGCTAATGGTGTCATGAGTATTGCACCCTCTGCTTTAGACATGAGATTAACAAGTCTTGTCAGAATTTCAATGTGAAAGACTGAGGCAACAATGGAGTTGGTTTTGTGGCAGCACAAACATGTCACTTGTGCTGGAAGATCGCAAACGTTGTCAGGGCCTCAATGGATGAATTGACATTATTTCTTCTTTTTGGAGCAGCTGTGGTTTCTAGCAGGGATATATACTTGGTTCATATGTGGAACAAGAAGCAGCTGACATATATTTCTTCGCCAATTTCGAAGCGGATCCATAAACAATTAATTTCGATCCATAGCATTATCAATTATGTATGTGTAATTACAATTAACAACGAGAGCCAAACATTTAAAATCGCTGCACCAACGATTTCATGCATTCAAAAGAAGTTGCATTATGTGCTAAAGAGTTCAGGGTTCTTCGTTAAGTACAGCTGAAATTTCAAAATTATTTAGGTATTCTAAAGCGACGACAAGCTAAGATATAGATTTAATCTTCAAAGTTATTTTCTTCTGTCGATTGCATTAATAGGCGGATAGCCTAAAACTCCATTCTCGCCTGTTTAGACAAATAAATCACAATTTGATACGCATATCGCAAAGGAGAATAAATTGGCAATATTTGCACACAACTGGTTTCATCAACATGGCATTACGTCTATCACCCTTGCCAGCCAAGTATCTAATCCTCCTTGCGCTGATTTTAAGTGGAACAATCATATTCTATAAATATCACAGGGATATGCAGCAGGCAATCAGATTTGTCATGCAGTGCAATCAGATGGTGTTGCAGTCCACAGCCTCAACGGAGCGTAAGAATGTGCCAATTCCTTTGGGTGATGTGCTAACAATGGAACCCGTACCAGTTGCCGGACGCAGTATATTCTTTATAGAGACAAGCGGCGTGCTCAAGCCAACAAAAGAGATTGTCAACAATATGCTGCAGTTGACAGCTCGACAAGCCTGTGCAATTGAATCAGCCGCCAGGCACAATCCCAATCTTACGGTTTTTGTACTATTTGCCACACCCACCTATCGACAGAGAGAGGATAAGCTGCCCCTGATCGATGCCATACGAAGCTATGACAATGTTCAACTGCGTCAATTAAATATTAGACGCTATGCTTCCGGCACACCTATTGGTGAGTGGGTCAATGATGGGGAGCTCTTTAGCTCGAGGTGAGATGCACTTTAAAGCTTACCAATTTGGTATATTAATTTATCTGTTTATTCGGCTCAGCTATCTGGTTAGTCACATGTCGGATCTACTACGTTTTGTAACTCTATATCGCTTTGGCGGCATCTATCTGGACATGGACGTGGTGGTGCTGCGCAGCCTGGAGAATGTGCCGCTAAACTATGCAGGACCGGAATCGGAAACGCATTTAGCTGCTGGAGTAATTGGTCTGGCTCCTCTCGGATTTGGTCACGAAATTGCCGGTGCCTGCCTGCGTGACTTTCAGCAGAATTTCGATGGTCAGAAGTGGGGCAACAATGGACCGGGTGTCATCACACGTGTGGCACAAAAGATATGTGCCACCAAGGACATCTCGCTGATGCTGGCGGACCGCAAACGATGCCTCGGCTTCAAGGTGTTCGAACGCATTGCATTCTATGCCGTGCCGCGGAAGCATTGGCGCCACTTCTTTGAGCCAAAATATTTGGAAGAAACTCTGGCACTCACAAGGGACTCGTATTTGGTGCATATGTGGAACAAGCATTCCAAACAGCTGGCCATCAAGGTGGGTTCGAGCACAGCCTATGGCAAATATGCGGAACAGCATTGTCCCAAAACGTATGCGGCAACTGGTGAATATTTCTAGACTGCACTTCAATCTCTTAAGGGAATTTGATTCATCATCCATTTATAGCTAATTTAAGGTTTAGTATGCATTTATAAATAAGAAATGGAAACAAAAGCTGGGGGCTACATTTAATGCTTAGATGCACTGCACCTGGTTGTATCGCAGACAGGCGCCAATGTTATCCTCTGCGCTGCCCTTGCCCGGGGCGCCTCCATCACCGAAATGTATTCCAATGTAGAATGGTGTGACAGTGCTCTCAATGCGGCAGGGCCAGACGCCCGAGGAGCAAAACTGGGCGCCACAATGCACCGGCTCACACCCCGGCAAGGGGCCCAATCCCGTGCCAATGAAATCCTCAATGATGCAAGGCATCGTAATGCGATCCCTGCAGTTGCTATAGAATTGACGCGCGTGTCGTCGACCTCGCTGCTGCCTCAGGCGCATGTCAAAGGCGCTGCGCAAAAATCCAAACAGATCGAAGCCACCGGATGGACGGACGCCACCGCCGCCCACTGGACGCGGACGCCGTGAGACGCCCGGCAGCGCAGTGGTGCCAAAGAAACTCAAGATCTTATTGTCATCTTCCCAGCCAGAGCCCTCTGCGTCATCGTTGGCTGGTGGCGATTGTGAAGTTGATGTTGAAGCTTCATCAGCAGCAGGCCAGTTCTCCTCCTCCTCATCGGAAGGCCAGTTCTCCTCTTCATCGGGAGGCCAGGTCTCCTCCGCAGCGGCAGGTGTTGATGTTGTTGTCGTCGCTGCCTCAGAGCTGCTGCTCCGAGCTGTGGTTGTTGTAGTTGTGGTTGTTGTTGTTGTTGGTGGATCTGTTGTTGTTGTAGTTGTTGATGCTGCTGTGCTAGCATCGCTGCTGGGTTGTTGGCTCATCGTCGTCATTGTGGAACCACTTGTGGCAGCCGTCAGTGTCGATTGCTGTGCCTGTCCGGCATACGGTGAGCTGCCTCCATTGGAATTCATGAAGACAGCGCCACCAATGCGAAAGGATTGCTCATCGCAGGGCTGATACATAATGGAGCACATGTCGGTCTCCTGGCGCACACAGATCCGATAATGCTGATTGGCCAAATGCCGTCCATTGTCTGCAAAATTGAACGTCTGCATTATGCCCTCAACTCCAGAATGATATTGCAAGCAACCCGCTGGTGCGCGCTGACTAAAGGGTATCTGCGACAATCGAATCTCCCACAATCGTATGGGCAAAAAGCGTGTGGATAGATTTATATTAATATTAATTAACTGGTCAACGAAATTGTCATTCATGCTGCTCGTGTTGCTGGCAACGGTCGGTCGCAGGCTTCCATACAAGACGGATTGACGTGGCAGCGGTTGTGCTCCGACATCGTAGTACACTAAAAAGATAGAGACAGAGAGAATATATGCATAGTACTTATTAATATGAAAGGGTGCTTGTAAAAGATATATTTAAATATTGCATAGATTTTAAACTCTGATGAACTAATCTTTCAAAAATGAGTTTTAAATTGAATTGGTAATGAAAAGGAAAATATAACAACAATTGTGCTACCAACGATGAGCAAGCGATTAATATATTAGCATTTATTCTACCAAAAAATAATAATACTTCTTATGATATTAACTTGCACTGGGTCTGCTGCGTCTCATTATTCAATCTACTGTAATTTTCTGTACAAGCTCCAGCATTTAATTTCAAATTTACCGCGTAATCTACAACAGTCTGGCCACTTTTGATAGCCGGGCTGCCAACTTATCGACATGGCGTTGCCACTAATAAACAACATTTACTTCACATTTCTATAAGGATATGTAAACAATAATTGCAATAAGTGAAAATGAAAGAAGCATAAATACTCTACCGTATTGTATACTCACAGTGCTGTCCATTGTTTTGGCCGCAAAGCGCAAAATTGCCACTGGGTCCGCCACTGATATTGAAGATGTCGCCATCGCAAACGCCAGTTCGTCGATTGGGTTGACCAAGGGAAAAGTGATTAAAATCAAGACGCAGCTGACTTATTTCCTCGCTCATCATCTTCACCCTGAGCTGGCAGCCGGTGAAGTTGCTGGGCATGAAACTAGGAAATGCCGGCGACACAATGTATGTGAGATTGTTGCTTATGGTCCCATTGCAGGTTGCCACAAAGACACAGCATACGCCAAAGCCCATAGCACACTCCCCCTTCGCCTGCCCGCCCTTCTTTCGGCACTCGTACGCATTGAAACAGTTGCCCAAGCGGCGTCCATCATCCGATAAACACTCTCCATCCACCGGCACGGGGAATATATGCAGTACTGTAATAAGAGAGGGAGAAATTTTTTTATTATGAAATTTAGGGAATTTAATAAAATAATATATGGAATAAACTTTCTTAAGGACGTCTCGAGATCCGCCGCGAGATCGCATGCATAATCGGGCGCTTACTTCTAATAAGGATCAAAAGTCTTTCTATAAGCTAGTTAATAATTAATGTACTTATTTCGTGTATGAAATTCATTTATTAATTGAAAATGTTTTGGTTTCCATAATTTATGTCACACTTAAGTAAGTTTTTTAAAGCACATTTTTGCTAATTTAAGTAATTCCTGACATTTTAGTGAATTTGCAACGATAATGTAATTCGGACTTACCCTTGGAACGACGAGTTTTGCTGCTCGTTTGATTGCTACTCCAATCGCTGCTGGTGCTGCTGATGCTGCTCTGCGCCAGGTTGGTGATATTGCTGCTGGCATCCTGCAGCAGCAATTGCTCTTGCCCTTGCCTCTCCTCTTGTTCGATTAGCTCGAGTTGTTGCTCGGCCGTTGGCGTTTTCCAATCTGCGCTCCAGATATCATAATGATGCATGGGTGGCCAGGCGGTTTCATTGACTGCTGCTGCTGCGTTCGCTGTGTCAATTGTTGCTGATGGCGCTGCCTGGCACAGCTGTGCATTGAGCCACACGGCGCATATGCAAATAGCGGCCAGCAGGTTCCAAAAATAAGAAACACTGCAACAACCGGCTGTGCCGCCAGCGATAATAACTTTCTTTTTAGTCGCAGCTCGCAATAAGCTCAAGATTTTATTGTTGCACTTGCTCAGCGAATGCAGCGGCAACACTTTAATGCCAATCATATCCAGCTCTACAATGTCAATGCTAATTTTCCATGTGCCATGTGCAACTATTGCCCCACTCTCTGCTCTCGTCTCCACTCTGCTCCTTTTACAGCGTTTGGCTTTTGCGCGTGTGATCCGCTGCGTTGTTAAACGTTAAATGTGCGTCCGTCTCCAACTTCAAACACACAACTTCAAATCCAGCTGCCACCAGCAAACGTTGTTTGGATTCTATGCATGGTTGGCCCGATCAGCTTTTCTCTCTCTCTCTCTCTGCGCTGCTTTGATTGCAGCGCACACTGGGTTTTGACATTGATCTGTGTTTATTTATTTGATATTCTCGGCATCGTGCTCCACTTTGCACAACATTTGAGAAGTTTAAACAAATGAAAGCAAAAAGAGAGCGAAGATGGAGTGTTATTTTCAATTTAAAACAAGCTATTAATTATCTGCTCTCTTGAAGCCAAATAAGTCACTTAATCAGGTACAAACAAGATTTAGCTATTCACTAAAAAGTACAAATTGGATATCCATGCAAAGCAGTTTAAGAGTCAGTCGTTATAAGCTTCATATATTATTACTAAGCAAGCAATTGAGAAAAACATGAAGTATATACAAATATTCTTGATAAGCATCAAAAGCGGAGTTAATCTAGCCATGTCCCTCTGTCAGAGTGAGATCATTATTACTTGTTTCAAGTAATCTCAGTATCATCTCAATCTCATTCAAGTCATCGAAAGTTAGGTTTTCGAATAAAAAGTTATGTTCTTTTTGAACAAAATATAATCTTGTACTAGTGTAGCTTCCCCAAGCAGTCCAAATTTAGGTTCTTGAATTAAAAAAACCATGCTTGTTCGCCAATTTTCATACGGTACAAGTAACTATCTTGTGGGGAGCTTTAAACTGAGATGTTCAAGTTCCAACGAATACAAAAAGGAATCTGCCACATGTGGTAATCGTATGTGTAGTGCTGCAAATTTATATACGTTTGTATATATGTATGTACGTCAGGGCTTCCCTGGTGCTTCTTTGCACTGCTGCTCATTCTTTTCACACGCGGCCGTCTCTGATGCTTATCCAATTTCCAGCAGTCGACCGCGCAAAGCGTGCATATATAATGACAGTAAATTAGCTGATATGTTCACACTTTGGAGCCTCGGCAAGAACCTGTGACTGGACAATACGTGAATTAGTTGAAATTGTGTTGGCCTCGGACTGCGTTTGTGCTGCATCATGGCAGCCACAGTTGTTGTTGTGGTTGTTGCTGCTGCTGCCAGTTTTGTGAATGAATGTTATACACGGAGGCTACGAAATTGGCAAAGAAATTCAGGTTAAACAGCTCTGTTGTAATTTACTTTTGTCTCACAACAACAACTGCAACAGCAGCCGCAGCAACAGTAAAAAAACAAGTCTGTAAGCAGTGGCCACCAAAGCGTAGAAAGCTGACAACCACAGTCGACAAAACAGTGTAATTAATTTTATGGCTAGTGACTAAACTAGAACATCTGTTAGCAGACATAGTTAGTTAATCAAATTTACATTTCTATTTTTATCATTGGATAGCTAAATAGCTAAGAAAAAGAAAAACTCCATTTGTTAAACACATATTTGTTGTTGCATTGTATTTTTAAGGACAGCTCCTGATACTCCTTAAGCGGCTCTGTTATGGTTTGCTTATTGAAATATGATAACATTAGCAGTGCACTCAAAATCAAAAATGATAACAGTCAGGGATTGAGGATTAATAAAAAATATATATATCTAGATGTTTTGAGTATTTCTTATTTTTCGAGATTTTTTTTTTCATTTTTAAATAAAGCGCTTAAGCTTAAGTCATAGTTTGAACTTTGTACAATGTGTTTTAGTAAATAGTATGTGTGTGTGTGTGTGTGTGGTGTGTGTTAGCCAGGTTAGTTAGTTGTATGTTGCATAGTTGGTAAGTTGAAATGCTTAGAGCGGCTCGAGGGCAGTGGGCCCGTGTGGACTGCCTTCCAGTTTGCGCCAGACAACGTTGCACATCTCGCGCACCAGCGCCTTCTCACCATCGTCCATCTGGTCGAGCGCACTGCCCGTCAGATTGCCGAGGCGATCTCGTTCTAGCTGCTCCCTAACCTCCAGCACTTGTAGTGCACGCACAACGGCTTCGGGGCGCCCAGAAATCGGTTCGGGCAGTGCAGCAGCTGCCGCTGCAGCAGCGGCCACGGCCTGACTGATGTCCTGCTGAGTGTGTGTGTGTGTGTGTGGCGAGGGCGCTGATTTGGGTGATGCTGCTACAGATGCTGGCTGTTGCAGCTGTGGCTGCGATTGGTGTTGCTGCTGTTGCTGCTGCTGCTGCTGCGACTGCTGTTGCAGATTTGCCGTGGGCGTGGTACGTTCCTCTTCTAGTTGCTGTATGCGCCGCTCCAGCGAGCGCACATATTGCAGCGTCTGATCATTGAGCGTGTGAGCGTTGCGCAAATCCTGCCACCATACAGAAGAATTTGCTGCTTTTAGCATTGTGGCATTCAGATTGAGCATATTTGCCACTTACCGGCAATTGTCTCTGTTCCGCATAGTTGCGCAGCGCTGTGATCGTCTCATCCGCGTTGGTGCTCGAACTGGAGCCGTCTCCATCATCGCGCAGTGCGTTGCGCGTGGCCGCGCCGCAGCCAGCGCATAGAGCAGTTGCCGCCATATGGGCGCGTTCCTCATCCAGATACAGGCACAGCTCCTTCAGCTCCAGATTATCGGTGATTAGCTCCTGCTGCTTATCATCCAGCTGGCGTAGTTTGTTCTGCAAATGAAAGTCTCTTTAACATTTTCTCCAGTTTAGATAATTATAGCACACTCACCTGATACGCTGCCACCTCCTGACGCATTACACTGGCCGTGTATCGTCCAAAACGCTGCCATTCGCGTGCAAGCTTGCGACCCTTTTGGCGATCATCGTCCAGAAAGCAACATAAATCGCGCAGTTCCTGATTGTCATCCAGCAGACGCTGATTTTGTTCCTTCAGCGCGCGGAGCTCATTTACCAGAGACTATCAAAAAAAAAAAAAAAAATATGAACACATTACAGACAATACTTAAGAGGGCATCTAAATATATGATTATGTATTGTCAAGGACTACAGAGACTTGTCATCTTTGATATTAAATAATCGGGAAGGAAAGCAGTGTATGCAAATTCGTTATCCACATGCAATAGACATTCGTTATCCAATAGCAGAAGATAAGTCCTTGAGGCCAACATAAAGATACAAATCATGGTTCAAGTGGGTTGATGGTTGATGCTTTTTCTCTATCAAATCCCTATCAAACTAACTTACTGCGAACATTTTCAAAATTATAGACATTATTTGTTATCAATACTCAAGTTTGGTGTTGAGCTTACCTGCAATTGCCGATTCTGTTCGACTGTTAAACGTCCGCCATTGGCTGTTGGTATGCCGGTGGCCACGCTGGACGTGACCGAAGCATTTGGCGACGGATGTTCCTGTTCCGGTTTGCGCACAAACTTCAGCATATCCTGTTGTGCCTTGCTGGACTGCTGATGCTGTTGCTGCTGCTGGTGCAGATAGCGCGCCTGCTGCTGCTGCTGCCGCTGTTGTTGCTGCTGTTGCTGCTGCTGTTGCTGCTGTTGTTGCTTAACCGAATCGGGTATATAGATGCTTGTTAGCTGTGGTATATCCGGCGGATATTTGAGCGGCAAATGTGGCTTTAGAATGCCGCTGCCTGGCCCCGGTTGCGGCGGTGGCTGATAGCGAGGGGGTATCGAGTGGGCGGGCGCTTTTAAATGAGCGGCCTTGAGCGTTGCCTGCTGCTGTTGCAGTTGATAGAAGCTGCGACGCGTGTGCGGCAGATGTGAGTGGGCTGCCAACTCTTTAGGGTTGCCAGCAAGTAATTGTTGTTGCTGTTGTTGTTGTATGGGCAGACGCGATGCTGTTGCTTGCGTTTGTTGCTGTTGTTGCGTTGAGTGTGGCTGATGTATTGTTGCCACTGTTTGCAGCTGATGCGACTGCGTTGCTGCTGCTGCTTGTAATGGTGCTGCTGCTGTTACGCTCTGCTGCGCTGCAGCTGTTGTTGTTGTTACCGTTGCTGGCAGCAAAGAGCGCCTTTGCTGAAATTGTTGCTGGTGTTGTTGCTTGCTAATTGCTGTCGTCGCTGCTGTTGCTGTTGCCGTTGCCGTTGTTGTCGTCGTTTTATGTACACTTTTGTCAACGCTATTAATGTGTATTAAATTATTGCCCAAAATGTTCGCTGCTGCTGCTGTCGATGTTGTTGTTAAGGTTTTTTGTTGCTGCTGTTGTTGTTTTTGTGGTAGTTGTTGCTGCTGTTGTGGTTGTTGGTGCTGCTGCTGCTGCTTTTGATTGCCGGACATTTTTGTGTTGATTCCTTATTATCTGTCTTTGTTGTAGTGTTTTCTTTTCGTGTCTATAACCTCGACGCCATGTTGCCAAACTGATAAATAGACAAAAATGCCAGCAACATTAGCAAAATAAAAAACGACACACAAGTAAAAAGCAAAAGATAATGGTGTAATGTAAGCATAAAGGCAAGAAATGGAATAACCCAAAGTTTCAATAAATCAGCGCATTGTAAAATGTGGCTTATGCGACAGTTGAGGGCACGACGACAATAATTAAACTGCCATTAGGCAGGCGGAGGCGGCTGATAAAAAGTGAAATGCGCATTTATTTATGTCGAAAAAAAAAACCAAACAAAAACACAACAGTTGCCCAGACGATTTTGTCTGAGTGCACAACTAAATGCAACGAAGCGTCGTAAACTTACTTGACTTCCAGCAATGACTACATATATACGTATGTATATGTATATAGTCTATGCTTCCAGCTGATGACAACTTCACTGTCATTGTTATGTGACTGCTACTCTTAATGTTGTCTGCTGTCACTAAACGACAAGCCGCTCCATGCATTAACCTCGCTGGGTGTTGAGACTACATACTGCATACATACACTCAGAAAAAATTGCCCTAAAGTGAAGAAACTTGCCCTGAAGAAACGACATATTTTCTGGTTTCCAATTATACTAAAAACAAACTTAAAAATGGAAAGGTTTTGTTTTACCATATTTTGCCGCACGTTAAATATATATTTTGTATATTTTGCTGTGTAATTCTAAGTCCATAAAAAAAGCTAAGCTACCCCTAGCGATTCTACTAAAATTCAGATCGATCTTTTTTCTCAGTGTATGTATATGACTGTTCGCTTCCGTTTCTAGTTTCAAAACTGAAAGGCAAACAAGCAAACAGCTTGACTTTGTTTGGCATATTTTTCGCGTCTGGATGCCTATCGCGTCTAACTTACCTTCATCTCTTCATCAACTCCTCGATCTTGAAAGTGAAAAAAAAAATGTTGTATACGGTTTGATGAATAGCTTTTGCAGTTGCCTACAGGCAATTGAAATGTACCCTCTGGGGGGAAATGCGTGACACGAGCTTGTCAATGCAGCGCTGCTGGTCTAACAGATCTTTAACCTAATTTTCACTGTGCTCTATTTGTGTGTTTGCCTCCTAATTGTTATACCCTAAACTCATTAAAAATTGGTAAAAAGAGTATAATGGTTTTATGCAAATGTATGTAACGGGCAGAATGGAGCATCTCCGACCCCATAAAGTATACATATTCTTGATCAGGGTCCAAAGCCGAGTCGATATAGCCATATTCGTCTGTCAGTCTGTTTATATGAACAAGATCACAGATCTCAGAGAACATAAGAGCTAGAGACTTAAAATTTGGAATATAGGTTCTCGTATACAGGGTGCAGATCAAGTTTGCATTATTTTATCGATAACATCGACAGGCAGAATCTTCCAAATAATACATAATATGCATTGACATATTATTATTCAATTGTCTTAATTTCATTAAGATCGAATAAGAAACAACCAAGTTATAGTCGAAAATATATTCTCATAATAATCTGAAAAACATGTTAGAATACTCTAGTTGAGATATCTTCACTAGCATATAAAGCCCAGAAATTATATAGCAGATGGAAAACTATATATTTACAATTGTGCGAGAAACATGGGCAGTGAACGATAAACTGATCTGCGTGCGGTATACGAGAACTTATATTCTAAACTTGAAGTCTTTAGTTCTTATATACTCTCAGATTGCCTGTTCTTACTCGACTTGCCTGTTGATGCTGATCAAGAATATATATGCAAGTTACATATACTTCGCACACAACTTCATTAAACTCTATTTTCCATTTCTAATAAATTCAGGTTTAATTAGAAGCGATCTAGTTAAGTTAGCAAATTGTTTTCCTACTTTTAAAGCTTGGTTGCATTTGACTTATTAATATGCCTCTCATTAACACCCTCTTGCAATAAGCCAACACAACTCAGCTTTGACAGCAGCATATCTATAATAAGAACCTAATAATAAGTAATTTCATGCTTTCCACATAAAATACGTCAAAATTTTACCACAGTTCTTTTATTACCCCATTGTCAGAGATGTTGAGTACAGCATTGTGTTATTCCCACAATTTGGACTGTGAAGCCACCCACCAAGCATGGGAAATGAGCTCTGACCATTTTGCGACTTAACACGTCCCTAATATCGCATCAAGATACTAGATTGTTGCTAACCATAGCTTGTTGGCCCTTGTCAGGCTGATGTGTTATTATAACATACTGAACATTGCATTTAAATTGTACCTAATTACATATATTTATGATTTGTGAGGCAACAAAACTGAGCTAATGGTTCACAAGTAGCTAGGAGCAAATGCCTGCAACCGATCCGCCCCGAACAAGGAGACACTGGCAATAATTACACAGTTCAAGTGGGGTGGCAGGCAGTCGGAAATAACCGACTGCTCTATACTTTGCTCAGAAGCAGGTGAGGAATGCACTAAGCCAATCACTTCTGAACTGTGAGAAATATCGTTTTTCGCTTTGACATCAAATGAAAATCATTACTCAAATTTGAAATGTAGTTTAGCATCAGTGAATATTTATATTCCTTTTTTAGCTGTGAAATATATATCCTTGAATGCGGATCATTCATTGGACAATTTGAAATGTAGCCTATGGCAAGCTAAACGTATATAAATTTTATTCACAGTATTAATTTCAAAATACATTTTTCTCGATTAAAATTATCAATTAAAAACGATATTCCCTCTTAAGCTGTGAGAAAAATCGTTTTTGACTTTTAATGATTCGAAAAATTTTAAATTTAGCTTAATGTAAGCCATATATAGATCAAGTTTATTTCACTATATGAATAATATTTCCCGAGCAAAAATATCTAAAAAAGCGATATTCTACCAACGCTTCTATTTATTATTTTTATTTAAAAATATATTTTAAGCTAGCCAATACTTTTAATATACAAGTTAGTTAATAGTTAAAACACCCGTCTAAAACATTCATTTTGTTCACAAATTTCGTTGCATGCCAAAAAATGATGGTAAAAGTTTTGATTCAGAATTATATATGTATTCAGTCAGATTTGCTTTTTTTTATGCGCTGTTTGTTTAATTTGTTGTGTAAATTTCTGACGGAGGGCAAGGGCTGCGTAGTTGTGAAGCTTGAAGGGCTGACGTACCGCACAATATATATGCGTAGAATATATGTATATTGGCATTTCCGTCCGTAGATGATCCCAGTGTCGTCTTAATTTAAATCGAGCCCAGGTAGGTGCCCAGGTGCCCAGGCAGGCCTAAGCAAAAGCTCAGCCTCACGGCAAGCCAGCCAATCGAAAACAGCAAATCTACAGCAACAGCAACAATGAGAGCAATATTTGTGCTCATTAAGCGTAACTGACACACACAGTTTTTTTCTTCTTCTTTTTGTGTTTTTTTTTTGAGGGTTTCTTAATTTCGCAAGTCGACAGAAACTATGTATGTATGTGTGTAGTTTTGTACGTCGCCTCATCGTAGCGGAGGCTGTGTGACTTAAGCAAGTACACATATATATATATGTATGTATGTATGTATGTATGTGTGTATGTATGTATATATAAATCTGCCGCTGCCGCCCCCTTCTTGTGGCTTCGCGACTGAGAAGTTGAAGTTGTTGGCTTCTCGCATTGTTTTTTTTTTATTTTTTGCTCTTTTGCTTGAAGCAATTTTGTATTTTCGTCTGTCGACTGTAGCAAAAAGACAATAACAACAAAAGTTTAACTCTCTTTGCAGAGTCGTTGTTTTTGCGATTGCCATTATTTTGAGGTAATTCGATGATTTACAACTGTTGCCTGCCTTTGGGTTTTGTAAGTTTTCCTTCAGAATACACTCGACTCTCAACTCTCGAATCTGGACCCTATCGTTGTGTGTGGGGCAACAATACAACAACAGTAATAAAAGGGCTAGTCACTCAGCCTTCCAGGCTGCCTTTACAGGCAGTAGGCCTTGCCTACCGCATTCCATTGTTATTTCGTTGTCGTTTGCTTCTTTACTGTGTCTCTTTGCATACCCAGCATTTCAGGGGAAGTGGTTAGCAGTGGGTTACCCCACGCTAGTTGCACTCTCTCACCCTCTCTCACTCTTTTACTCCCTCCCGATCTGTCTCTGTCCGTTGTCCGCTGTAAGTTCTGGTATTTTATTTCGCACCTGTTGTTATTTTGCGGCCCAACTTCTCGCGCTCTCGCTTATTAGCAGCTGCTGTTGCCGGCTTCAACTTCAGGAACTTTTTTGTTTTTCTTTTTGAACTCTTTTTTTCAGCTGACAAGTTGACAGCTTAAATAGCGTCGTGTAAGAAAGGGGCAGGGTGTGTTGGAGACAGCCACACTATATATCTATGATATGCCAGATGTTGGACTTATTGCTCTACAATTTACAGTATATGTTAAACTATTTTTTGCTTATGTAAAAAGTGGCGGGCAAAAAACTGAAATTGTGCTCAGCACTTTCAATAACATTCTCTTCAACTTGCTATTTTGCCGTGAAACAATTTGTTAAGCCAAACAACGTGTACAAGAGGCGAACAACAGGCTAAAGCTTTCACCTTTCTAATGCCATCAATCACTGCACAACAAATATACACACTTCTTTCTACATATGTAGAAAATTGAAGAGAACGCCTTGAGCGTTTTCTGCTTTAGCCGATATTCTCAAATAATTAACGGTAGAAATTCTTCGTTTTCAATTATCAAGTTAGCTTATAAATTAAACTGGCTACGGTGGCATTTTTGATTTACTTTATTTAGGAATAATTTGAATTCATGCAGAAATTTTATAGAAGCAAAGGAATAAAAATAGTTTCCATCTTTTACATTAAGTAAAAAAGGTAAGGGTAGTATAAGTATTTTAAAGGGTAGTTACGAGCGTCTACTCACCCGATACACTCATATCGCACGTGCAGCGCACGCACAACGCACGCGTATCGCCTTGCATATGCTCAAGGACACGGTCCTACCCTTTCCTGACCCTTTGGCCCTGAGTATAAGTATTAAGACGTACGTGTTTTTTTCTACTTTTCGCAATGAATAATTCCATTTTTGTTTAGTTTGGAGATTTTAAACAGCCGGCTTATTTGCTGAGTTTTTTTTTTTATTATAGCATTGCTCAACGAAGCATGAAACAAGTGTTTAATTAAGGAAATGAATGTAGACCCAAAATAAATAAACACAGACACAAAGACAGCAGCACAGCTACAAGAAAAGGCAATAATATTAGTGATGGCGATGAGTAAATACTCTTCCAGAAATTTGAGAGATATTGTCTTATGGAATATATAATGAAATAATATTAATAAATAAATTAATGGGATAACGGATTGTTGCTGATGGGATCTTTTCAGATCTTTTTCAGTGCGTTGCACATACCTTAAATGACATATTACAGGTATATACATAACAAGCAAAAAAAAAAAAAATTGATTAACAAATAAAAAGAGAGACGAAGAAAAAATGCGTATGCTTTTTGTACGCGTGTGTGTGTATGTGAGTGTGTGCGAACATATGCTGAAAAGGTACTCAAGGTTAAGAAATCGTTTTAACAGTACACGCACTGGCCGTAAGATCGACAGCTTTTTGGAAGTGATGACAGGCGGGCCAACAACAGAAATAAAAATAAAAAAATAAAAACAACATCAGCAACGACGGCCACGACGACGAGAAAACCACAAGTCATGTGGGTTAAGTACACTTACTTAACAACACAATTCAAAACTGGCCGCGCGCACAGACAATGAAATTTGTAATGAAAGGTAAAGCTCAGCTCACGACAGCAACAGCGACAATGACAGTGACAACTAACAGCAAGAAAGGCGATTGACAGAGTGTGCGCGTGTGTGTATGTATATGTGTGTGCGTGTGTGTGTGTGTAAATAGGATCAACCAGGGATTTCAGGTAACACGTACCTCTTTTAAAACAGAAATATTTATGAAAAGTAATTAATTTAAGTAATTAATATAAATATTATTTCTATCACTTCTCTAATCTCTATAAATAAGACTGCCTAACTTATGCTCCCCTTTTGCAGCAGCTCTGATTTAAGCTCACTAAAAGAAGCCACCCACAACAAGAGGCAAGATGCAGAAAGTACATAACAAACAACCCGCACAGAAAGCAGACAAGCCAAAGAAAAGGCAAAGACAAACGTAACGCCCACACATCCCCCCCTCCCAATATACACTCCGATATACAGACAGGCAGTCACCGATCTACATGCTCCATTGCATTTGCATTGCACGCACCAAAAACGCGTGGTAGATGTTTGCATATGTATGTGTGTGTGTAGCGAGTGTATGCATATATCGTTTTTCAAATGTTGCTCGAAAAACGCCTTCGTCGTTTGTATCGAATGACAAACGACAAACTACAACGCAGTCGCTGTCGCAGTCTCTGTCGCAGTCGCCAAAGACAGATGACCTGAGAAGACAGCAAAGACAGCCAGCGAAATTTTCATGAATGAAGGCAAACAAAAGGAAGCAACAGAAACACAGAGAGAGATAGAGTAAAGAAGCGCGCGAGCCAAAAACAGCTCAGCGAGAGGCTCATTTATCAACTGTGGGGAAGGGGAAGGGGGGGGGGGGGGGGCAGACTGTTGAATCATAAGACGATTAAATTGCACGTGACACCGTGACTGAGAAAAAACCGCTAAATTTATCAATCACTGAGCCGTGTGCATTGAGCATTCAGCATAATTCGAAGAAGGACGGAACTATAGTGGAAAAACGATAGTCTTGAAATGGATGCCCACGATTGTAACCCAAATCAAATATCTTACCATCCATCCACTTAATTAAACATTTAAAATGTCGCCTTAAACAAGCATCTGTCAGAAGCCCACCCACGTTTGCAGGGCATTCTAATATTCTGTTTCATTCTTTTATTCTGTTGTTGTTGTTGTTAGGTTGTTTCTTTTTTTTATGACCATAAATGCCATCATGATAATAAGAGGCGTATGTGTATGTATGCATGTGTTTGTGTTTGTGTGTGTATTACAGTTAGCCATGCACGAAACTTACAACAGCCGCGCAAAAAGCCAGCGCCGACAAACAAACGTATTAAAAGCTCTTGTCAGGCCATGGGTTAAGCCGTTAACACGATCAGCATGTGAAGTCGTCCGGGGGCGGCGAGAGAGAGAAATGTAATCGCGTGGAATGAAATAATAAAATGGAATAAAAATGGAGCGAAAAGTATATAGAAGCTTGAAGTAGAATACAAGCAAAGCTCTTAAATGACGAACTGAGCAAAGAGTTGAGCTAAAATACAAATAGAATTTGAATATTTCTTGATTTTTAATTTAAATATGGAATCTAAGAAAGAACTTTTCACATAATTTACATCTTACATAACAGACAAAGAAACAACCATACCAAGTTGGCATATCCACCCACCATCCGAAGACTTCAAAAAATCTCCTATATCACACCAAAAACAAAAAAAAACAGGCGATTCAAGCCTTCAAGTGCTGCCCACGTCAGCGCCACAATTAATCACAGATAGTACTGGGCGCTGTGTGTGCGATTGTGTGTGAGTGTGTGTGTGTGTGTGTATATAAAGCTATAAACAGAAATCGACAAAATCGAAAGTAGCCGGCTAAGCTAGAAAAGAAATTCAACGGCAGCAAATTAATGAAACGCCTGACCAACCACCAAACAAGTTGATGCCGGCTGGCTTCAGAGCAACAAAGGCAACTTCTACGACAACATTAGCATAATCAAAAATTTTCTGCTTTGGCTTTTTTTTTTTGGAAATTTCTCCAATTCACTTATGAGCAAGATTATTAAAAAAAAATATGTAGAGAAACCAAAAGAATTCCAATTTACGTCTTATCAAGAATAAACAGTTAACTGCGGGGTGCCGAACATTAAATACCCTTGCAGGCAAATAGTCGGCCAGTTTATAATCTGTTTGCCAATTAATTCTGGTAACTGGAAACTGAGTTTTGCAAAGATTGCAGTTGTAGAAACATGGAAGAACTCATTTTCTGACCTGGCCTCGTGATCAAAAAAGTTTTGACTTAATGGGTTCGGAAAGGTCTTTCTTAATCAATACGATATAGAATCATAACACCCTCTGCTAATGTAGTGAAAGGGTATCAATTAAGAAGGCCTGCCTGTTGTAAATATTTGTAGTTTTGAGTTTTTCTGGGTTACGAGGCCAGCACTTATATTGGCTTTTATACTCTGTGACCGCATGATTATAATTATTGTTGACTGTATTAAATATTGAGATGAAAAACACAAAAATCTTTAGGCAATAGTCAACAAGTTTGAAACTTGGTTAAGTGAGTTCTTTAAAATATTTATAAATATAAAGATTGATTTAATAAAAGAAAAGATCGACAATAAAGGCAATCGATCTGAATTATCAACTTATAATTATAGCGACCTTAAGCATCATAATCTGAACTAAGAATATAGGGCTGTTTAAAATATCTGTAAATATTTGCAAATGCTTTAGAACTTTAGTTTCTTCGATTTTTTTTTTTTTGTGAAGATGGAGAACAGATGCAATCGATCTCAATTAGATATAGATTCTCAATCTATATATATGGCAACTCCTTAAAGCGTCATAATTTATTATGTTAAGTTTTTGGCTTCTTAGATAACTATTTTTATATTTTTTAAAAATCGAGAACGATCTCAAGGATACATTGGATATAAGGAGATGAGCTCAGAGTATCACGCAGTCGCTGCAATGTTTTTATGTGCTGTTGTTTTTTCTGTTGGTTTTGGCAAGACTTAGTTTACAAGCTCTTGAGGCACTAAGATTAATGTTAGGTTGTACTACAGCCTCTTTTTTAGCGTCAAGCTAGTTGTATTTGCATATTTACACAATTTGTACAACAAAGTGACGGAGCCCAGCGTTGAGGGCGTGGTAATGAGTTTGGCCCAACAGATTCTCATTAACCGATTATTTCGAATGTGTTGCGCCTTATATATAATATATATATTTTTTTTAAACTTAAATTTTTAACACGTCGCTTAGTCTTTTTTTTTTTGTTTGCCTGCATACATAAGTAAATTGATGCCAGTATTTTTTATTATTAAAGTTTTGTTGTTGTGAATCTCGGTGTGGCAATTTTTCGGCATGAAAACAAGATGTTTATTGGCAAAGACTTCACTTTGTCAGTCGTTAAAAATCAAATGATGCCCATAAACCATGAGGCACAATTTTGAAATGGAGATTTCTGTTTATTAGTAATGCGCAGCAGAAATCAGTTTCTCGAGCTGGGGGATTGGTTCTTTGTAATGATATGCAGCTTGGAGGGAACTGAGAACTGAGATATCGAGATTTGGGGAGTGTCTCCCATAGCCGTTCACATTATGCCAAGCGACAAATCGTTGGCTATATTTATAGATATATATATGCATATATGTAAATGACATAAAATAGCTTTAATGTTAAATGGACTAGAAACAGGCAAAACTATGATTGATCTGTGATCAGTGAGCAGAAAATCAAAATGAAGAATATGTTCATGTTTGCAGTTGCAAATAGTCGTAGAATAAATCACAGGTAGTTTATAGAAAATACAGCCAGTTCAAGCAAATAACCAATTGATATTTGTATAATGTGGTACACATATATTTTTCCTATCTTTATTTTGTCTTTATTTTCACACTCACTCTATCTATCTCCTTCTCTGTCTTCTAGATGTTTTAATTTACGTATTCTTAACATTATATTTGGACCATTTGACATTTTAATACCCCACAGATTTGTCAACTTAATTATATAATTTAGAAATTTAATTTAATATCTTTTTACTTAAAATTGTAAATTTAATTACTTCCTTTTAATATTATAAATTTTGATTTGTAATTTCACACCAATTAAAACCCGTATTTGGTTTATAATAAACACACAAATCATTGCGTAAGCATTAACACACTTTGGTACCCAGTTGAATGTGTGATCGTATTCCCCATTCCCCCTCCCTAAAGTAATCATAAAAACAACAACAACAACAACAACAACAACAACAAACGTGTGACATGGTCGGCTATAAATGCCACTGGCGATGGGCAATAGTCAATAGCAATGTAGACCTATTATTTTCTCTTATTTCCTAATACGTAGTAGGCAATTCCATAAAAGCGGAAACCATTAAAATGGTTTTACAAATTGAGTGTGTGTGTGTGTGTGAGAGAGAGTGTGTGTGCAGCATGTTATTCTACTTCCTTTCTTGAACAAAAGCCGCTTAGGCGTTTCTTTGATTTAATAATGCGATGCGACAGAAACTTCCGGATTGAATCTTCGTGTTTAAAATCAAAGGACTTGGGTAGTATATATACATAAATACTTATATACTAATATATACATTCAGTGTATATATAATTGATTTTTTTATGGGTTTGCCTCATTCATTTGACACAAGTTAATGTTTGTGTATTTGACCTTCTGCATTGATTTAAGTTTGCATACATGAACTAATTAAGCGGCAGTTCGTGTAGCTGGCCAAATAACAAAAAAAAAAATAAGAGCAATACATAAAACAAAATGGGTGTACGAAATCTTGGGAGCAGGTAACTCAATACGCTCGTTGCAACATGGAGCCACAAGCCACTGAACCATGGCAGATTGAAGATGAAAGAGGTAACAGTTGCTGCGTCTTTCAACAGGGCCACATTGCGGGGCAAGATGTAAATTTGGTTATTGTTGTTGTTGTCAGATGCTGCTGCTAGTTTATAAATCAAGTCACATTAAGTGTAATAATAAACGCAGATTGTTGCAGCCGTAGCCGGTTTTCAACAGCACCGGTGTAAGAATTGAATAAGTCATTAAAAATAAAGGGAGCCAAGCGAATTTAATAAAGCGCTGAAAGCTCGCACGATACGATATATATTTATATTTATGAGGTTGCGCACAATTATGGAGGGCGGTCTAATGACTTGACCACTTGCACAAATGACCAAAATGCACTACAAAAAGCTAACAACACTTATAGCCAAGAGACTGAGATATAGACAGAGACGGAGAGACAGGGGGAAAAAAACCGGCAATATATCTGACAATTTTGACAGTGACGATACAACAGCAGCGCCAGTAACAGCAACCGTGTGGCAGTGGAAAGTAGGCAAGAAAGTCTTAGTCTGACTCCGAGTCTAAGCCAGTCAGTCGAGCCGAGGCTGTGGAGACCCACAATTTCCGCCATTTATGACAGTCACAAATCGAGTTATACTCACACCGTACTTTCTAATTTCTAACGTAATTTTTTTTGTGATGTTGACGTTTTGGCTTTTTTATACCCTGTATGAGCAACAGGTAAAACGTGTATAGTTGTTAGTTGCATTTAAAAGTATAATTTTGCTACACACAAGTATCTAATTATGTAAATACAACTAATTAAACCCAAATTAATTAATTAACATGACTCAGCAAAGTTATTCGTGTTTAGTGCCCTACTCTTCCCTTTGCAGGGCATTTGAAAGTCGTGAATGCTTACATAATTGAGTTCTTGCTTGAACCACTTTTGTTAAGACAAATTAAGTTATTCTATGTTACTTTTAGGAAGAACAGCAAAATATATTTAATATATTTTAGATCTGCAAAGAGTATGGAATGTGCAGCACAGCGATGCTAACTGTTCTTTCTTGTTTCAAAGGATTTATGGAAGAGCAGAAAAAACTTGTTTCTAACGGCACAAATAAAGTGTGAATGGTAATTTATGATTGCCTTAATATTCCATTTACACAAAAAAAAAACAAGCAAATGAATACAATTTACTTCTCCCAATATTGGTTGGAAATGTCTGCAACTTTTATCGCGCACATTGCGCGCTAAACAGCAGAAGCAATGACGCTAAAAGCGACATTCCCCCTGCACTCACACACACACACATGTAGTGGAAAAAGCTTCGGAGGCGGGAACATCTGGGGTCAGATTGAATGGCTGTGGTGTAGAATAACTGTAACGATAGCATTGCAACAGGAAATTAATTCTTGTTACTGGCCTTGTTGTTCGTTGCTCGTCAGCAGCCAACAAGATTGATTTTACATTCTGAATTTGTCACATATCTAAAAAATATATATGTTGATATTTATGCTTATTTTTCTCCTGCCTCTGCCTCTTTTGGTGATGTGCCGTTGTCGTTTCCAAGGCGCGCCAATGCAAAAGTTGCTTTGTGAGAAAATTGTGCCCCAACCAACGGTAATGGGGAAGGCGCAGCAGTTGCAGTTGCCGTCGCATCGCCAGCAGCAGCAGCATAAAGAAAGAAAGAAGCAAGCAAGAAAGTTGCAGTTGCACTTGCCACATAGCCGACTATTTAATTATCTTTTTTCCAGTTAAGTTGACTGATTCTAAAACCATAAAATTGATTCCAGTTACTGGAAATTCTACATCGAACTAAATTCGAATTCGAGTTCGAGAGAAAACTTGCCAATTCTAGCTGCATAAAAAGCTCGAATACTTCACATACTCTATTTCCAGTTTCCAGTGTATATCATAATAACTGAAAGTCCAAAGGAAAAGTGCGTGTTGCAATGCAACAAAGTGGCAGTGGCAAAGTGGTGTTGGCTGGACAGGAAAGTTTAAACTAGTTCTAGTTGCTGCCAACTGACGCCATAAACTGGGACACTTGTTGCGGCAAGTTGAACGTTCGTTCAATTGGATGGCATCGAAGATGACAGCAACAGCAATACACACACCAACATACACATACACATTCAGTGGCAAATTCCAAGCTTCCCACGCAGCCAGTTGGGAGTGGCAACCTAAATGTCTTAATGGACAATAAAGCTGATATGCAGCAGCAACCGCGTTAAACTAAAATGCATTACAATTATAAGAGACAACAACAACCAGAGGAAAAAAGCAACTCACACACAGACGACGCATTCAGCGATGCTGCGTGATAAGCCCAAAAGGAAAAGAAAGTTTTCTTGCCCAGCAAATCGATTTCATTGACAAACAAAACAAAAAACAAAGCAGAAGAAAAAAAAGCTCGTACAACGAACTTTGCATAATTGTTGTTGTTGTTGTTGTTATTATTGTTGTGCTGCCTGCCTGCTGTTTTTAGCATTAGTTACATATTACCGATATACGCAAAGGACACTTAACATATATCTAACAGCAGCCGCAACAGCAACAACACCAGCTACAGTCGACACAACAGGTTAACAGGCTCTCTCCCTCTCGCTCCCTCTTTCTCTTTCTGCTTCGCTCGTATTGATTTGCTGCACATTTCGAAATGCTGCACTGATTGTTGTTGTTGTTTTACCTGTTGCAACAGCGTCGGCAGCGGCTGCACTTTTTTGTTTGATCTTTTCTCTTATTGTAGTCGTGCATCTTCTTTTTTCTGCTGCTGCTGCTGTTGCTCATTGCTGTTGTTGTAGTCCCTTGTTTCACTGTGAAATTTATTGGCGCATATAAATGCCTCAAAATTGATGTTATTGTCATTTTAAGTTTGACCCTTTTCTGGCTGTTAAAATTCTTGCTCTTCTTCTTCTGTTCTGCCCTTGCTTTTTCTTCTTGTTATTCTTCTGTTCTGTTTTCAGTTGTTGTCCTTTGCTTGTTTTGAAATTGATTTTTACTTAGATTTTATTGTTTTGTCAAGATAAGTGGAAAATGACTTTGTAACCATGGACTCTTTATTGTCAAAGAAAATGGGAGAGAACAAAAAAAAACAGTGGGCGCAGCCAAGTAGGCGTCACAGAATAGAGCAATTTTGTGATGAGAGTGGGAATAAGGGGGAGGGGGCACTACGCTGTTGTTGCTATGTACATTAATTTTGCTTGCAGAGGCGTTTAGTGGAAGGGGGAATTTATGCATGCATGTGTACGTGTGTACTTACCTACATATGCGTGTGTTTCTTCTTCTTATATATGATTTGCACAATTTTTGGTGCTGGTTTATGAAAGTGTTGTGATCACTGGAAGAATCACTGGAATCACACAGACCCACACACACACACAGCCGAACACAATTCTAATGCAGCCGAGAGAAATTTGCGTGTTAAATTGCAGAATGTTCTATGGTCGCGAGAACAGCAACAGCAACAACCACAACAACAAATATTTGTAGACGCATGCGCGTCGCTGCTGCTGCCGCATTCCGATGCAAGCAAGCAAATTAAAAAAAACAACAACAAGTAAACACACTTCGTGTATCCTCGACTAATTGTTTAAATAACACAGAATTTTCACACAATTTGATGACAACAAGTTTTGTTTATTTATTGCAAGACACCTACACAGATACACAGACACAAGCAACAATTTTCGCGCACTTCAGCTTTTTTTGTATGTATCTTTTATTGGCTTGAATTTTCCTGCCTGCCCTTTTCAAGAGACAAACGCAGGCGCAAAACGGGCAGCGACCTGTTGCTTCTTTTTTTTATTTTTTCGCACAAACAACTGGCTTATAGTGCGGTGCCTAAAACTAGTTAAAGGAGCGCGTGTGTTAAAAATCGTTGCAACAATATTCAAGCGTCAACATTCCGTTTTGTCCGCTGCGAACCGACGCGACTGAACCGCTCAAATTCCAACAACAAATTAACTGTTAATACTTTTTAACAGCTGTTAACAGCAACATGTTGCAGTTCCCTACAGCCTCAACAAAGCATAACATAATGTATCGATCGAACTGTGACTATCGATGAGTTCTCAGTTTACAGAGTAAATGCGGTAAATGTGGTATAGCTTAGGCTTAATATGTATTGTGTTAGAAGTATTACTAATACTATTATTAATAATAAGCATTAGTAGTGGCTATTTATATCTTTGGCACAAGTTGGCATCTACGCAACGATATCGTAAACATAAACAGCTGTTTGTGCAAACGGTCACACTGACTAGACGCGAATTGAATTTTATTGCAGTTTAGAAAGCCAAAATTACAATGGGAGTATGCCGATTTTTTCAACAAGGCTCCTGCCGCTTTGGCTCCAAGTGCCACAACGAACACTTCGATGTGAGGTAGGTAAAATAAAGTGTCCCATTGAATTTATATAGACTCTGGTTTTTCAGGCATTACCTAAAAACGGACATCGAATCCGGTCTCAATGGCAAAATGTGGCCATTTTCGGTTTATGGACCTTTTAAGGACAAACCCAATTTGCCCAACTTCATCGAGGATCAGTCCTTCGAAGAGGTGCGTTTACAAGCATACGAAAGTCGCCGCCAGAACTGCTTCGAACAGTTCCACATGCAGTTCTCCAAGGAGGTGCATGAGGCAACCAACAAAATGAAGATGCTGCTGCAGACAACGCCACAAACCATCGACGTGATGATCACTCTCTACGAACTGCCCGAATCCGCCAACCAGCCAGCAGCCAATGTCAATAGCAATCCATTTGGCTACGTTGCAAACGCATCCGGTCCAGGCTCCGCTGCTGCTGCTCAGACGCCTGGCTCCATTTTCAGCAAGCCAACGTTGAGCGCCAGTGGTGGCAACATTTTTGGTGGCGCTGCTGTAACCACCACCACCACCAGCGGGGGCGGCAATACTTTCTTTGGCGGCAGCACGGCAGCAAATACAAATCTCTTTGGAGGTGCAACCAACTCAAATATTTTCGCCCAACAACAGCAGCAACCGCAACAAATATTCGGGCAGCAGCAGCAGGTGCAACCTGGTGGCATCTTTGGACAGCAGTTACAAAAGCAGCCGCAGCAACAGCAGCCAAATCTGTTTGCACCTGCACAGCCAGCAACAACTCCATCGCCCTTTGCCTTTGCACCACAACAACAGCAGCAACAACAACAGCCACAAGTTGGCAACATTTTTGGCCAAGCTGCTATGGCGCCACCAACAAATGCGGGCAGCATATGGCCTAATGGATTCTATGAGCAAGCAACGTTAGCGGCAGCGCAACAACAAGAACAGCAAATGCAATCGGAGGCGCCACAACAGATGCAACAACAGCAACAACATCAAAAACTATATGCAGGCACTTCCTGTGTTTACAGTTGCATGGAGGATTTAACGCCCGAGGAGATTGCGGCATTTAAAGCCGAACAATTTGCGCCTGGTCAGGTGCCATTTAAGCCACCTCCTCGCGAGCTATGCTGAGCCACATAAATCCTTATTACACATAAAATTATCTAATATTTCAATTGCAAACTTAAACTAAAAATATAAGAAACTAAATTATGCAGTTAATTTAAATTAGTGCATCATCATGTTTAGGCGTTCCATATTTATGGAGTAGACGGCATGGGAGCCGATAAGATTGCGGTCTCGAAACGTGTGCTGGCAATCCTTGAGCGTAATCACAGTTCGCTCGCAGGAGGCACTAAAAGATATATAAATATAGATAGATATAGAGATCGATTGCTTGATCAACTTACACTTGTTCGCAGGCGGAGAGGAAGACAATGTCATCGTTTTGTCGCCGCATAAAGTTGGCCGTGTTTAGCTCCTTGTCGTGCTCCAGCGGCGTATCGTCCACCTTCTGGCGGGTGACTGTGTTGCGAAGCGAAGGATCTCGCAGCTGGGCGCCCACATCATAGAAAAAGTTACCCTCACCGCTTGTTTTGTAATGTTTTCGCTTCATAATGATCGCTGCGAGCAGATCCTTGAGCAGCACCTGCACAGCCATCGCCACATACTCGGCCACACTGTCATCCACTGAGATCAGGCCAATTTCCCAGGCGCCAATGAGGAAACGACCCATAATGAAGCCAGCGTCAGGCAGAAATAATTCCTGAGCGCAATAGCGTTGCATGGGCAGCTGCTGTTGCTGCTGTTGTTGCAGTCCCTGATCCGCACCGGCCAGCGTGGGCGGGCGTATCAGCTGCATATTGTCCTCCTTGACGAACTCGAGCATGTCGCACAGCTCAAAGTGATTGCGATACGCAAAGGTGCGCGAGCTACGCTTCCGCTTGCGGCTGGTGCTGCTGCCACTGCCACTTAGACTGCCCGTGGGGCACGTCGACTGCAGACTGACGATGGTTTCGGGAGGCGCAAACGCGTCAATTTTGTTGAGCAACGCCAGTAGGAATTGATTGTGCAGATGCAGTTTGTCTGGCGTCATAATTTTGCGAGATTCGCAATCGAATTCCTCTTTGGTCCAGCGGTTGCGGAACCAGTTTTTCATATTCGCACGGTAGCGCTCCCAGTTATCGCCCAGGGCCAACGCTAGCGCCTCCTTGGTCAACAAAACTTTATCCGTGAGCGTATTCATCTTAAAAATCTTTTGCTTTTTGGTTGTTGTTGTTTTTATTTTTGTGTGCATCAATAGCCGTTATCGATTATTTTTCACTCTCTAAGCTGACTATCGTGTGAAGTGAATAATCGATACCCGCTTTCGATAGTCACACACAAAATAACAACAGCTTCGAGCGCATTTACGGATTGCATGCTAATCGCATAAGGGTGACTATCGAAAGCGGGTATCGATTATTGCTCACTCGATTAGGTTCCTCTTATGGTCACCCTTAACACATATGTTCACGATATCAAACAATAACACGCTACAATAATGGAGGTAAATATAAAAATTATTCTTAATATTTAGTGCTTGCATATCAACAAGAATGTCATTTGCAGAAATCGAAGAAATCAAAGACACCGAAGAAATCGAAGGAGAAGGCGCTAGTTGTGAAACTAATCAAAACACAGAGCAAACACAAAGAAGTCAACCGCGTGCTGAAACTGAAGCAAGAAATTCTGCTAAAATCGGAAGTCTCCTATTTAGAATATATTGAAATGCGTTCGGAACTGGAGCGTCTTAATGCACTCAAGGAGACATTTACGCGTCGCCTGGAAAAATTAAAACAATTGGCTAAATAGTTAATTGAACAAATCTTTAATTTTAAGCTTTAACTAGATTTAAAAATAAAATTTTACGCCGTCAGCTTGACGTTAGATGAAGAATCCTCGAAAGCTCTCCACATGCGCTCAAATTCCACTTGAAATTTGCTGCCCAAATAGCTGTCAGAGGTAATAACGCAATTCTCCCAATTTCCGCTCAAGCCCTTCATCGTCCAGTTAAGTGAACCAAAAAGCAATGCACTTCTATAGGCGCTTGATTCGCACTTGCCATCTCTAGATCTCAGGATTTGCTTCACTCGCGTGGAATTATCGATTACCATGAATTTGTGATGCATCATGGCCGTTGTATAAGGAGCACGGATCTCAATCCCCAATTTGCTTAGCTGCGAAATGCGTGCGCCGGATGAACAATTCATTTCGTTATCGCTGATCAGGCGCACAAGGACACCACGGATCAGTGCCCGATTAATGGCCTCCATCAGATCGTTCAGGGTAAATATGTACATGGCAATATCGATTGAATATTGCGCCAGATCGATTTCATCGACGATAGATTGTAGCTGTCGCTTTGAGCAATAATTGTTTTGACACTCGAAAGACGCATCCTGAAGATGTCCCGCTTTGCATAATTCACTCGATTCATTAAGAATGAGAACGTTGATTCGATTGATATGATTTCGCTGTCGATAATTTTCAATCTTGTTGCAAAAATATTTTGTGGATATCATAATTAATTTGGCAAACGCTGCACCGACGACCGTTGAGCCGGCTCCAATTGTGAAGGCAGACGAACTGTAAACTGAAGTTCGTTTCAATTAAATCCATTTTGCAGTGGTTTTAATTACTCACTTTTTGGCCCAAATATTCCCTTTACGCGGTCAACCCCCATCTTTTTTGTTTAGTTTTATGGTTTTGTGACGTAGCAATGTAGATCTTACATACCACTGTAAATCACTATCGGTCCGAAAGTGTTATCGATATCGATTATGCTGTAATATCTACGCTTAACAACTGCTCAAATTGGCATTCTAATCAAGCATTCGAAACAAATTTAGAGTAATATTTATTTGCAATGGAAATGGATGATGCGGCTAAACTTATTCAGTGCACTGAGACGAAAAAGCTGCTGGAGGCGCGTGAAACGGAGTTGACTAAAGTCCTGAAGCTAAAAGTGATACTGAATGAGGTGCGCAGCTTAGATATTGGAGCAGAGAACACAGAAATCGAGCGCGCTCTCAAATTTGTGTCCGTCGCCGATCACATTGGCCTGGGCGAAAATCAAAATCACTTGCTTGGTAAGCTGCAAGTAGGTGCTGCATTTATCAATTATGTATATTCACTATTTACGCCCACTTCTAGGTTTGCAGGAGTGCAGCAATGGGCAACCACTCAGTTACACAGACAGAAAGGTAGTGCGCGACAAATTGGTGGCCAATCTGCGTGCGATTCTCCCGCCAATTGCTCAGTTGGGCGACAAGATGCGGACGGAGTTGCCAGACGCATTGCGAAACGGAGACGATATGCAGCTGACAACACAACAGGAGGAAATAATTCGATTGCAGAAGGAAAAGCGTGTTTGCTTGGAGAAATTGTCGGCGTTGCTGCATCAGAAGTGTGTGCTGATGATGAAGGCGGCGGATTTGAAGATGGGTCCACAACTGGCCAATGAGCTGAAGGTGCGGCAGGCGCAAGCGCAATTGAAACAAACAAAGGCGGAATTGCTGCGCAGCTTTATGATTGATCAAGTATTCTCGCAAACGGAGAACAGCCTGAAAGCCCACAAGGAAGTCGACCAATATCTCGATGAATTGATATCACAAAAAATAAGAAAATAAATAATATTCACCATTAACTTATTGAAGTATAGGCATAATTAACTTATTAAATAAACAGTTTTTCCAATGTGGTATTTTATTCAAACTTGCGAATTTGGTATTAATTGAACGAGGTGGCAACGTTGCTTGTCACCACAAACAAAAAATAAAGCAGACGGCGTCTGGCGCCATGGCGGAAAATAGTTCCAGCGATAGCAAAGAGGAGCAGTCGACGCAGCAAGATGCCTTCCCGCTGGAGGATACAACACCGGATATAGCCAGCACGGCTGCAATACTGGGCAGCAGCATTGATTTCGAGGACACTTTGTCCGTCGACTCGGTGAGCGTTTTTAGCACAACGACTACGACCACAACAACAACGCGCAGCAAAAGCAAATCGCCAAACACGCGAAAGCTGCGCAAATTGTGCCGGCGGGTGAAGGCGCCCAAAATGGTGCAGCCGCTGTTCAAGTACAGGTAGGAGTAGACTTATCTATATCTATATGCTAGAATAATTTATACGCTGCGTTACAACTGTTGTATGTCTCTTATGTAGTTATCATGTGCGTGAGGATCACAATCACCAAATCTTTGGTGTGCAATTTAATCCCTTTCTGGATAGAAGTCAAGCGGTATTTGCAACGGTTGGCAAGGATCGCGTCTCCATCTATGAGTGCGTCAAACGAAATACTTTGGATGCTGAGTCGGGGGAAGGAGAAGTCGGCTTACGTTTGCTGCAGGTCTATGCGGATCCGGATGTAAGTGAAATTCATATAACAGCTAAAGATTTTCGCTATTTAAGATCGACTCTGATCTCTTTGCAGACCGATGAGAGTTTTTATAGTTGCGCCTGGTCCTATGATACGATTACGGGTGATCCAGTGCTGGCGGCAGCTGGCTATCGTGGCGTCATCCGCATTTTTAACATAATTAAGCATCAGTGTGCTAAGAACTACATTGGACATGGGCATGCAATCAATGAACTAAAGTTCCATCCGGTGCTGCCGCAACTGCTGCTCTCAGGCAGCAAGGATCACTCTCTGCGCCTGTGGAACATACAGACAGATGTTTGCGTTGCTGTCTTTGGCGGTGTCGAAGGTCATCGAGATGAGGTGTTGTCGATTGACTTTGATTTGCGCGGGGATCGCATCATGTCCAGCGGCATGGATCATTCGCTTAAGTTGTGGCGCCTCAACAAACCAGACATTAAGGAGGCCATCGAACTGAGCTCGAGCTTCAATGCCAGCAAAAATACAGCCCCCTTTCCCACCATCAAGGAGCATTTCCCGGACTTCTCCACTCGCGACATTCATCGCAATTATGTGGATTGTGTTCAGTGGTTTGGTGACTTTGTCTTCTCGAAATCGTGCGAGAACTCAATCGTCTGCTGGAAGCCGGGCAAATTGTCCGCTCAGGTTCACGAAATCAAGCCCCAGGACTCCACGACCGTCCTGCATCATTTTGACTACAAAATGTGCGAAATTTGGTTTGTGCGCTTCGCATTTAATGCGTGGCAAAAGGTGCTAGCACTTGGCAACCAGCTGGGCACAACGTTCGTTTGGGAGCTGGACTCCAATGATCCGAACCTGACCAAGTGCAGCCAACTGATGCATCCCAAGTGCACATCGACAATCCGACAAACTTCCTTCTCCAAGGATGGCTCCATTTTGATTTGTGTCTGCGATGACAGTACCGTTTGGCGCTGGGATCGTATCAATTAAACTGTATTTTCTACATTTCATTAACATTAACACTGATATTTATACAAATATTAATATTTATCCACCATTAATGTTCCAAACATACATTTTATAAAAGATAACACTTCCTTGATTTTCACGATTTTTAAACTTGTTAATATATTCGATTTATTGTGGAGGTTTTTCGATTGGCCACTGATAAATACAAAGTGGCAACGCTGCGCAGCCCTTCGCGTATAGTGTTGCGAAAGGCTTAAAGCATAACAAAAAAGAAGAAGGCGAAAACGTTTATAGATTATACTTGATAAACGTTTTTTTTTTGCTGCAAAATGGGCTCATCATCGGGTAAAAAACACAAAAAGGAGAAGAAACACAGTCATCGCTCGCGCTCCCAGGAGCGACCAAATCGCAGCCAGGACGAGGAGGTCACACTGGATTTGACAGACGACTCGTCGTCGACGCGACACAAACACCACAAACACAAGAAGCACAAGGAGCATAGGGAGCATCGCCACAAACATCACAAGCACAAGGAGCGCGAACGTCCCAGCGAGGTCATCTCCCTCGAGGAATCGGACTCAGACAGTAAGTGCTCAACTTTGTGTAGTCCAATCCTGATGGGTAAATTATGTGCCGGGACTGGGAAAATAAAAAGCGATAATTGATTTTCCCATCTAGAATTTATACCCTGCAATTGCCCTGGCGGTGCACTGACTTGTGTTTGTGAACGCACTAAAGCATTGTTGTTCTCTGCTCTCCATTTCTTGTTATTGCAGGTGGCTAAACTGTGAGTGTGAAAGAAGAGTTCAAGAGAGCAATAACTGCAATAATAAAAGTCGATTTTCTGTGTCTGTGTGCGTTTGTACTAAGTTCATAAATCCATTGCAGGTTCCGACTGTGTTGAAGTGCCCGTGGAGCAAGAAGCTAAAGCAAAGGCACGCGAGCATTCGGCGCGAGAAACTGAAACTGCTCGGGAACGAGAGCGGGAGCGAGAGCCGTCTATTCGGGAGCGAGAGCGGGAACCATCTATTCGGGAGCGAGAGCAACCTGCTCGGGATCAAGAGCCACCTCCTCGGGAGCGAGAGCCGCCGGCTCGGGAGCGTGATCTTGAGTTATCAGCTCCGCCACCACCGCAAATCTCAAAGCATGTGGACTACGAGCGCGAGCGACGCCGCGAGCGTGAAACAGAACGCGAACGCGAGGCACGCAAGCGAGCGGCGAGAGACAGGGAGCGCGTGCGAGGACGATCTCGATCACAGTCACCGCCAGCACCAGCTGCGGGCAGTTATCAGCAGCGCTCGCAGCGTGTCAACAGGGAACGGGAACAACGCGAGCAAGGACGGGATAGGGAACGGGAACGAGAACGTGTGCGTTCCCGCAGCCATTCGCCCATACCGGATAATGGAGCTGGGGATGTGCTCTCGATTGCCGAAACGAATAAATTGCGTGCCAAGCTGGGGCTGAAGCCATTGGAAATGGATACGGGACCCAGTAAGGCAACGGCAACCAGTAGCAATCAGCAGGAAAGCAAAAAATCTGGAACGGAAAAGGATCTCTCGTCGTACAAGGATGAGTGGGGCGAGTTTCTGCACAAGCCTGCGGATAACATTAAGGAGAAGAAGCAGGCCGAGAAGTTGCGCGAGAAGCTCAAACAGAGCAAGGAGAAACGTTTCCTCGAGGAGCGATTGGCTCGCATTCGCACCCTGGGCGAATCCGACGAAGAAACGGACAATGTGTCCAAGTGGGTCGATCGCAACAAGCGTGTCGTCAATGAGCGCGAGGAGGCGCTGCGCAAGGTAAGCTCAAGCTAAAATTCTTCAATTGGGCAACTAATTCTTCTGCTTTATTTTGCAGGCAAAAGAGCTGGAGGAATTGGATGAGGCGTTTGGTGTCACTGAGCTAATCGAGAATGAGACGAAAAAGGCTCGCCAATTGGCCTACGCCGATCGGAATTTGAAAGGTCTGCGTGTTGAGCATGATATGAATGATTTTGGTGAGGGTCGCACGGTTATATTAACGCTCAAGGATCAGGATGTGCTAAATGAGGAGGACGGCGACACTCTGGTCAATGTCAACATGCTCGACGACGAGCGCTACAAGAAGAATGTGGCGAACAAGAAGCTTAATCCGCTAAGCTATGGCTACAACGTCTATGAGGAGCAATACGATGAGCTTGGCAATCCCATTGACCGTTCCATACTCGAGAAATACGACGAGGATGTCGAGGGACAGCCCCAGAAGCGCAAGAACTTTGTGATTGGCGAGAATTTGAATGAGGAACGCGAGCACAGACGTAAACTGCTTGAGATCAAGACCAAATTGGCGGGCAAACACTTGGAAACGCTGCAGGACTCGAATTTGAAACTGGCATCAGATGTTTTTAGTGCTGAGGAGCTGGCAACGTATGATTTAAAACTACTGAATAATCTTTTGGATAATTAATTTCTTGTATATTTGACACAGTTTTAAGAAGCCAAAGAAGAAGGTTAAGAAACTGCGCCAGAAGCTAAAAGCCGAAGATCTGGAACCAATTTCCGAATTGCCAAGGTCCTCAAATCTGGGCAGTCGGCATGGACGTTATTCCGAAGCCGACGACGAGGACGTCAATATGGCAGAGGATTCAAAGTCGTCTCATATTAAGCTGGAGGAGGACGATTATGATTTGGAGCGTGTGCTGTGCAAGGCTCGCAGGCTGAAGCAGAAAGAGAACATCATCAAGAAGCCGGTGTCCATCGATTTGGCAGCCATCAAGCGTGACATTAAGCCGGAGCCCTCGGACGAAGCTAGGAGTTCTGATGGCGTGGAGCTCACCGGCGTCGACACTAATATTGTGCTGAATGCAACGGCGGAGTTTTGTCGGACACTGGGTGATATACCCACCTATGGCATGGCTGGCAATCGCAACGAGGACTCCAGTGATATGCTGGACTTTGATAAGAACGAAGCGTTGGATGAGCATATGGATACCAATCACGAAGAGCCAACATTGAATCATGGCACATGGAATTCCGTTAATCCAGACGAAGTCATGCAGCCAGCCGATTTAGATAATCTGGGCGATGACATCGAGGAGCGTGCGATTTTGGATGAGGAACCCGATGTGGGTGCGGGCGTGGCGAATGCTCTACGCCTCGCCCTCTCCAAGGGCTATTTGGAGAAGGAGGAAAAGAATCGACCGAGCAACACGAAAATGGCTCATCTGCAGGCCAAGAACTATTCCATCGAAGATAAAGCTGCTGGGTATGTCACTTAACGATAATGTTGTATTGACTCAAATTTCTAATTGACTTTGTTTGCGTTTCCTTAGCGAGGATGACAAAATCGGACGTCGCGATCGTTTTCATGCTGGTCCCATTATGGACTTTAAGGACAAGGAAACGTTCAAGCCCAATGTCAAACTGGATTATATCGATGACAATGGTCGCATTCTCAATCTTAAAGAGGCTTTCCGTTATCTCTCGCACAAGTTCCACGGCAAGGGACCGGGCAAAAACAAGATTGAAAAGCGTCTCAAGAAAATGGAACAGGATGGCGTAAGTTAATACCATATAAAATTAAAAACTAAATATATATTTTTATGTATTTTTGAATGGCAGCTAATGAAAACGATGAGCTCTACGGACACACCACTGTGCACACTGACCATGTTGCAGCAGAAGCAAAAGGAAACCAAAACGCCATATGTGGTACTCAGTGGCAGCAACAAGAACAATGCTGGTGTTAGCGGCGCCTCAATTTCAAAGTTTAAGTAGAGCAAAATCGCTGAACACACAACCAAATGCAATAGTTACTTCCAAAATTACAAACTAAATGCTTATCGTAGTTGATATACACATAAGTTAAGAATTCAGAACCATACAAACCGCTAAGATTTAAATCGCATATTAATTGCAGCTTAACAATATACAATATATACTAATTATGCAAACCAAACAGTAACCGAGCAGTCCTTAGAATACTTTTGTTGAAAATTATGATTTATTTCTAGAAATGAATATAATTAAGGTTTTTAAATTGATTTCGCAATTTCAACAAAATTATTAATTGATATTATTGCTCAGTCGATTAAACTGATTATTAAGAGTTGTAGAAACAGAAACGATCAAAAAAGAATTCATGCGTTTGCTTTGGATAAATGAACAATAAATATTTTAATTCTTATGCACAATTAATAACTGTCTTACTAAATGTAAAGCTTAAAATTTGTAAATTGAGTGTAAACGATGGGATCCAAAGTATGCTTCTTAAGATATAAGCAAAAACCTGGTAGTAATATAATATAGTCAAAAATTGGAACCGCTTTTATGAAAGATCTGCCATCTATATTTGCAGGCTAATTTAAATAAATATTATCTAAATATTATTTTAATTATAATCAGTTAATTGTATAACTAGAAATTTTGTCATCTTTCGCGGAGCGTGTTAAATTCCTGCTCCAGAAATCAGCGTATTTATGTAGATCGGTGCGTCACCTCTCATAAGTGTCACTGTAAAGATAAGTTAAACGTTCTTAAAGCATTCTCAGCTTGAGCAAAGAATATAGTTTTACCATTAAAGTTGCTGTCCAAGAATGTGTGACGATTTCCCTGGATTAACTCAAAGCGCTGATCCGCTGTACTCGTGCAGTTCAAACTGGAACTGTTGTACTGAAAACGCCAACTGCATTCGCTGCGTGCAAATCTCACAAACTGTATATGCACCTGGTCCACCTGTGGCGGCACATTGGCAACTTTGAGCTGCAGCTGGGATGTGTCTCCGACACGGGCAAAGTTGAGGCCACCATAGCCAAATATGAGGGCTTGCAGAAAGCCACCGATGCCAGTTAGGAAATTCGCTGAGCCCTCATAGCCAATGGTTGCCTCACTCCACACCTTGAACTCGGGATGCACATAGTTCTGGTAGCCACGCGTAAAGAACTCGTGGGCACGTCCATTCTCACTGGTGGCCAAATAATTGGCAGCAAACATCGACCAGGTCATTGCCGGACCAGTTTCCCGCGTAACATTCTCATAATAATGTAAGTCATTCAGATGCGTGGAACTGAACAAATCTCATTAAATATCGTTTATTTGAATGCAGAAAGATAAAGATACACACCTGGTATCGAACTGCAATGGATATCCAAGTAGTATTGTATCCGCTTGCTTCACCGTCTCATTTAGCTTATAGCCCAAATGCTGCGGATGATAATCCAGATCTCCATCACGTAGTATTAACAGTTGATCTTTAAGCTTGCGCCATTCCTTGATCAGCTCTGTGCTGCTGCTGTTGCCACACTTGCCGCCCAGCCATGCGGCAAAGTCTAAGGCTATCTTGGCCACAGCATTGGTGTAAACGTTGTCATCTACATTGGCGTGATCCTCATCCGGTCCCATGATGTTAAGGAAGTGACACAATTGCTTCGTTGGCTCACAGCTTGAGCGGCTGACCAGGAACTCGGCTACCTCGCCAGCAATGGGCCACGCACGTTCACATGCCCAGGCATGGTCATTGCTCTGGGAAAAGAACTGCTGCAGCGCAAATGATATGTCCGGCGAGATGTGGATCTCCTGTGCGGCGATCTCGGGACAACAGGGATTTGTTACTTCAGTCCCAGTGTACGCGCTTTCCCAGGGAAATCTAACAGGGAAAATATTTATGAATGTTTTCGAGACTGGTGGAGAAATGAGACTAACCTGGCACCTTTGTTGCCTCTTAGCTGGGCATTGATTCTGGCGCCCTCCAGATGCCTGAAACGATAGTCAAACAGCTGCTTGCTGTACTCATAGCCAAATTGGGTGGCCACCGGCAGCATCCAAATCTCCGTGTCCCAAAAGTTATGTCCCTGATAGTCCGCCTCTAGATTGCCGCGTGCCAAGCCCGTGGGACTTAGTCCGTAGTAGGGTTCATTCGCCTGATTGCTGCTCAATGTTGGCAAGGAGCTGGCCAAATAGAAGATGCCTGCATTCACAATACGCGACAGTTCCAATGCATCCTTGCTCATTAGTTCAATGGAGAACTGCTTATCCCAGAAATCATTCCACACCTGTCGATGACTTTGAAGCACTGCCACGTCCTTAAGCTGTATCACATCCTGCAGTTCCTTGAGTGCCACACCTTGCTGGCGATCCATGCAAATTATGATGCGATGTTGCAACTCTGCTTGCCATGTGGGCCAATTCAAATGACGTGGCTGCTCCAGCGACTCACTGAACAACACGTAAATCTCATGAGGCTTTGGTTGTAGCTGCTCAAATTCCAGCACCTTTGTGCGTCCGTGCAGCACGCGGTAATCTCTAAGAGCATCGCTACCATTGTTGAGCACCACAAAGTCAAAGGCATCGCTGGCGCTGCCCGGCTGCTGGGTTATGTTTAAGTACAACGGCGCTGTAAGTAACATTTAATCAGAGCGTAAATATCTAATTAATATGAAATAATTACTCAAATTAAAAATATTTAATGGTTCTTAAATAAGTAGAAAACATTATGTTATTTGAATATATTTTAAGACTTATGAATAATATTGCCTTGTAATAAAAACTACAATATGTATTTAACTATGTAGAAATAATTTAGAATAAATGATTTGTTTCTTAATATATTTTGCAAAACTATAAATGAATTTTGCCTAAAGTTTTCTATGTTTTCTAAATATTTGAGTACGTTTCTAGTTAAGAAAAATATAAATATTTTTCCAAATGATTCCTACATATTTTAGTCTATATTATCGTTTTTAATTTTAGACAACTTGATTTATTTTTAATATAGTGGATTTACAAGCATCACCAGTGCATAGCACATTTACAACTCTTTATATACATTTTTTTTTTTAGCACTTACAGTCAATGCGTGGAACTGTTGTATGCCTGAAGGCCAAAAGTTCATAGACCAGCGCTCGGTTATAATATCGATGTGGATATGTGCGTTGTTCCAGCGTGATTCCCTTAGATGCATAATGTTTTCTATACCGGAAGTAGCCATCGCGCAGATCCATCTCATAGCTGATATCATTGCTGGTCATACAGCCAAAGCGATCACATAGTTCGGCATTTATATTAATCCAGTTTGGTATTCGTGCTCGTTTGCTATTCCCAGCCGCTCCATTATATACACCATTCATAAAGATGGCATCGCCAAAAATTGTGTAACCCAGATGACCGTTGGACAGACTCGGCATAAAGTTCAGATCTTTGGGCAGGCTGAAAGGTACGGAATGGAAGGGACATTGCTTTAATTGAATTTCCAAAAATGTAGAGTATATGCTAGATTATTACACCTCCAACAACTACTCTCTATGTAGCTTAGTCGAAAGTTTTTATTTTCCATCATCATCATATCAAACAAGTAAGAGTGATGTAGTCGAGTGAACTCGACTACGATATACCCTGAATCCAGTTATTAAATATATTCTATTATTATTGGCAAATTCCCCTTTAAAAAGATTTGCACTAAAATGCAAGCAGCTCTGGAAGCGCCCTCTGCCGACACACAAAAACATATTGAAGCTCGCGTCGATTATCATGCCATCTCTTTCTCACACATGCGCTCGCATATTTATGCATACAGAAAATGCTTGCGGCTGCTGATAGAAATGAGAAAATTTGGCAGTTGATCAATAATATGAATATGCATATTGTGTATTAACTAGAAGATTCTGCCTTTAAAATTGTGGCATTTATTGCTATCGGAAATTTAATTGATCGATATTCGATAAACAGAGGCAGTTATCGATAAAATAACGCAAACTTGATCTGCGCCTGGTATACGAGAACCTATATTCCAAACTCTAGCTCTTACAGTCTCTAAGATCTGCGTGTTCATACAGACGGACGGACGGACAGACAGACAGACATGGCTAAATCAACTCGATTGTTGATCTTGATCAAGAATATATATATTTTGTGGGGTCGGAGATCCTTCCTTCTGCCTGTTACATACATTTGCACAAAAACATTATACCCTTTTTACCAATTTTTAATGGGTTCAGGGTATAAAAATAATGTATTTTTGATTGTGTATAATATATAATATTTGTGCTATTAATTATATATAATACCTGTGTGTCTTTAGAAGGTAACTTTCTGGTGTATCTGCTCCGCTCCTCCAGATGAGTCCGATAGACAGAATTAAGAACAGCTTCAACATTTTTTTCTGCACATTAATCCAATGCTTGAGAATGTCCGAGCAATACTGAATTGTGTTCAGCTTGCTCTTTCAAGTATTGCTGATTGAATTCATTTGATAAGTCTGAGCTCGCATACATTTTTGTTTTTGTTTCCATTGCTTTCTCTCAGCTCAAGTGCTTTCTTATCAACTATAAGTTGCAATCTCCTTCAATAATAATTATAAGTCAATACTTAGGAAAGTTTACAATCTTAAATTAAGAACTTAAGATTATAGCTTTTTCAACTCGAACTATTGAGATAAACTCACGCAATTTAAATGAGTTATGGCAATGACCTTAAAACTATATACTTCGTAGAGATTTGCGGAATGATTGATTGATGTTTGATCATCAGAAACCCATCAGAAATCTTTTTTCCCTTTGGGAGTAGAGTATAAAAAAAACCCTTTTCGCACATTGTTCGCTATTAGCCATTACAATAGCCAGTTGCATTCTAGTAATGTCAATAAAAACAACGGTAGTTTGAGTTTTTCCTGCACAGACGATAGAGAAAGAACGACAGAAAGACAGAAAGAGATAGATTGAGAGAGTGATGGGAAGTTGTAGGATAATTAAAGCAAAAATTAGGCGTGATGCGCAGCGTAAGATGTGCTAATGAATGAAGACAATTATGGGAAAATTCTAATGGCATGAAAAGAAATGTCATTAAACGGTTAACAGACAATCGGAGCGCGTTCATTAGAGGCATTTTTTTTCCACTGTTACTGTTGCCACTATTGTTTTTTAGCCATGAGATGGCCCAGGTACCCAGTGAGTACCTGCGTATTTTATTCAATAATAAATTTTTTCTTCTCATATGCTCCACATTTGTTTTGGATTATTTTTCTTATACTGTGCATAACTTGTGGCAAGTATTCTTTTGCAGCTGTGCTAATTATATGGTAGAATTATTGTTGTTGGCGTTAATTACGTGAGAATCTCCACATGCAGCTAAGCTTTGAGGCATGCACAAGTGGAAACCATAGAGCCGTAGAGAGGCCGCATACACGTACACAGATCGTACGTACTGTGAGTATCTGAAATCAAATTCGACATCGCCCCGATACCATCACCATCACCATCACCATACCCAAAACCATTCCTTGCTGCGACAGCGAAGCGTAACCAATAGAACAGCTAAGGCAGCACGCCCGTAAGCTGCCCGACTAACTATAACCGATATGGGCTCATGATTCGGCCGCCAGTTGCGTGTGCTCAAGTAGGGGGTCTGCCGGCTCCGGGAACCCTTACATCTTAACTTGGCTTACTATCTCAACCTAATTTTAATGACGTTACGCCGCGATAGGTTTTCTGCTCAAGATCCATAAAGAAATGCACAGGTGTTCAGGCTATATGGGCACAGCACCAGGTACAGTCATCATCATCATCATCGTTGTTGTTTGTTGCTGTTATTATTGTTGTTGTTGTTGTTGTTGTTGTTACTGTTGGTTGTCTTCTGCCGCTTTGTGGTTGCTTGGCACGAGATCCGAATCTGGCTCAGATCTATGGGGGTCTGTGATTTACCCTTTGTTTTGCGGCTTTACTTCCTCCCCCCACAGACGTATTGTCTCTGTCTAGCACGCACCGGTTGTCTCGCTCTACCAATTTGAAATGCTCATGTTGTTCCGACTGTTGTTGCTGTTATTTTTGTTGTTGTTATATGTCAAGAAGTCTATGCAGAGCCTGCCTATCGCGATGTCGTAGCTTACCGAAGCGTAACTGAAATATTAAAACATTTTTTCTTTTTTTTTTTGTAATTTTTTTTTTTTTGCCATTTTGCATTTGTTGTTGTTGCCATAGTCGCTGGCCATTTTGTTGGCGGTTTTGGCGTCAGATTTAGTTTTTTTTTTGTGCTCGTTTTTGTGTGTGTTTTTTTTTTAACCTGTTGCCAGAAAAGTCGCGTCGAGAAATTTACGCAACGAAGCGTTGCCAATGAGTTTCCGCTTTTGAGGCATTGGGCATGGGCTTAGTCGTCGTCGCCGCACCACGCAACACCAACAACCCTGCCACAACAATAACTTTGGCAATGCTTATAATAACAATCATAGTTTCGAGGGGTGTTTGCAAATTTTTTTACGGCAGCACAGAAAGAGTTTTGCAGTTGAACACGTTGTTGTTGCTATTTGTGTTCTTTTGGTCAACACTATCAGAATTAATATTTAAAAATAATCTTCTCAGTTTCCTGTTAGCGAAAGCTAGTTTGGTTTGAATGTATGAGGGCAGGATACTAAATGGGAATTTGAAAGTTTGAAGGAAACCTAATCATAAAAAGCAGCAGAATAGCTGAGCACAGCTAAATTTTCTCCAGAATAGGGATAATGATGTTTCAAATTATTATTCTAGCTTATCACCTTGCTGTATTCATTTCATTCTCAACTATTTTTTTAATGATCCTTAATCACAAAATGACACTCCATTACATGAGTAAATGCAAATCAGAATAAATGCAGTAGTAAATATAATTTTCAAGTGTTGAAATTAATCTAGGATGATGGAGTAAGCGTTCATTATTATTAAGTCCGAAATTATTACACTGAACTAAGTTTCTAGATGTGGGACAGTGTGCTGTGTTGGTGTGAACCGTTTGTAAAACTTATTTTAGAAAAGAAAATAAATTTAAAAATGAATGGCATCATCTTTATATGAGGCATAACTGAAGCAACCCTCGCACAAAAAAACATAAATAAATAAATTGAGCGCAAGCATTTGCTCGCTTTTTTTTTTGGGCTCTGTCTCTGAGTGTTTTTCTGCCTAATTTGTGTGTGTGCGCCCCGAAAATGAAACGCGTGTGAAAATTATGTTTATTATGTAGTAAGATAGTATAATGTACAATGTTAAATATACAATACATAAATATGTATGAATGTATGTACAAAAAAGTAGACAGAAATTATGTACTTTCCCTGGCATAGGATTGGGTGTTGTCCAACTGCGTTGTGGGTTCCCAACTTTATCTAATAGTTGTAATTTGCTTAGAAATATAATCTTTGTATTTTATTTATTGTGGCAAGATAATTATGATGATTATCTGTGAAAGGCGTATTTAAATTCGTGTTGTTGCTTTTAAATGGTATTGGGCCCTGCAAATGTGCTCCAGCCAGTAGCCTGGGAACCAAGCCCAAGACGACAGCAAGACCACGAGTCTAAGTCCGAGAGCGACAGAGAAACCAAAGCCATCGAGA
Organism: Drosophila setosimentum; assembly: GCA_035043505.1. NCBI lineage: Eukaryota > Metazoa > Arthropoda > Insecta > Diptera > Drosophilidae > Drosophila > Drosophila setosimentum. The sequence goes on from JAWNMY010000007.1 coordinate 4,247,761, forward strand.
TCGACTTCCAGCAGCGGCGCATTTGCAACTCAATTATGAGCCGAGGCATCTACACAACTACATGCAGCTGACTATTCGTGCAACTCTAGCCGATAATTTGCATTATTTGTGTGCAGCTCACACACAGGTGGCTCTGGCGGAGTGGCCACCTGATCTCACGCGTCGCGTGGTCTCGTAAATTACACTGTGCAACAAGTTGTCGACAAGTTGCCAGTTCAGATCATTATTCAACACAAAATGCATAATAATGTCAGCAGTGAGCGACAGTCACAGCGGCAGTAAATAAAGCAAATTCAAAATATTTAACCTGTGTTCAAAAACTTAAGATTTTAAACAGATGTCAATGCCAATGAGCGAAACATTTTTAGGAACACATTTGAAAACACAATGAAAACTAGTATTTAAATCACCTAATTTTGATTATCGTGAATTTTTTATGTGAATATTGGATTTTACGTCTTTTACTAGAAAGAACAGCAGTTTATGAAACGTTTCCTCAATGTATTCCACATCTTATAACAAAATTATAATACCCTCTAGAAAGGCATATAAATAATTACTACGAGGTCGTCATAACATTAAATACTACTGATATTTAATTATTTATATTGAGCACTTTAAAAACTGTTAAGAAATATATCAATATCTTACAAACAATATTTAACAATTTTCAATTACAAACAAATAAAAAACAGCTCGCGATTTTCATATTCCATATTCACATATATGAATCTGGTCTTGTTGAAATAATGCGAATGTGCAAATCCTTTAAGCTCATATGATATTATTTGTTAGCTTGATTTAATAGCAGATTTTGTTGCTAAGTGTTGCAAGCTCACCTTTTCTAGAATTTTGCATATTTGTGCAGCATGTGTGCAACGTCTGTGACCTCTGTGGAAGCGCTCTTCAATTCAATTACAAATACAATATGCTCGGCACCGATCTGGGTGGACTTGTCTACTCGAGACGGGTAGACAGCACTCTCACTTGCCATAGATAGTTATCAGGATGAGGCGCAGCTTTTGGTAAATTGATATGTAAATTTCGATTGCAGCAGTTGAAATGCGTAAGTCATTCGGCAAGCAACCACAAAAAAAAAAAGAATAGGTGGCAACTGCAGCCAGTGCACAGGTGCGACAAGTGGCAACGCTTCACTGCTTGCCTATTAAGGTAGGTCAGCGGCAGGAGCGTGAGAAAGTTGACAAGAGCAGGACTCATAGAATGAACAAAAAAATGGAAAGGTTCTTTTTGGTTTTTATTATTGTTGCTGTTGTTTTTTTTTTTTTTTTATACAGTTAGTGCGTACAATGCGGTGTATGATTTATATATTTGATGATGAGGGCACACGCTACTAGCAGCCATTGCTGTAATTTTACAGCTGCTGCTTCAAGTAATGCCAATGTGCTGAGCACTGGCCAAGCGTAACCGCAAGCATAAACTTTAGAATGTATCTGGATTGTATCATAATTTGCTTGAGAGTGGAGAGAGCTAGCGTGATTAGCATTTTCCATGCGGCGGTTTCAATTATTACACCTGTTGCTTGGCCAAGCAACCATAGCTACTATCTCGGGACCCCTTTTGAAAGAATTGCGTTGTTTTTGCTGCTGCTGAATGATGGTTGTTTACTCTTATTTTAATGCATTTTCATAATATAATTCTGCAGTTTACAAAGCGTGCTTCCTGCTAAGCAAGTTACCAATCATCAGCAACAGTTGTGGCGTGGCCTATGCCTTGGAAAATATCAATACCCAGTGGTCATAGTTAAGGCCGGCGGCCAGCGATAAAATCGCTACAGTTTCCATTCACAGCAGCAGCAGCAGCAGCAGCATCCTCGTCAATGATTGCGCGATCAGCGCAGATCAGTTCATAAATATTACTCGCTTCTTTGCCCAGATAATCACAGGCTCTCCGATTTATCGAGTTTGTCAGCAGCAATAGCAGCAACAGCAATATTGCTCAGGCCACCATTTAAGGTGTGAGACTGCATCGACAACGATCCAAGAATCGGTAGCAGCAATAACAACTTCAACCTCAACACGTTAACGCATCATTGCAACGCACTGCAAGCCTTTGCAAGCGTTGCAAGTTGACGTTGTCGCACTTTGTGAAAAATTGATTTCAGCTTTTATTGTTTTTAAAGCGTTTCATATCTCACTTCATCTTTGGATGCTGCTCATCGCAGCTGGCAACTCGATGACGTTTATTGATACTGGCTTATTGGACAATAATAGAGTTGTTAGTGCATCTTAATTGAAATGACTGCGCTGATGGCCAGTCAGCTTTGAAGCATCCACTGCGGTACAAAACTGTGACAAACTTGATGATGTTGAATGGAATGGGAAGAGTTTGTTGGACTATATGTTGTTGGACTGAGTAGAATAGGTCTCTAAACTAACATCCAATATTCAACCGATTTCAGCTACTTCTCAATTTGTTTATATATTTGACATTCCGAAGGGGGAAATCTATAAAATGCGGAAATTGCAGAACGGAAACATTTTACTGTGTTAATTTGCGCTGTAACTGTTTGAGTATTATAAATGAATTTGTACGGTTTTCAATTGATTTGTCTTCCAATACTATATAATACAGAATCTGATCTGAATGCTTGTTATCCTCTCTCTTGGTAATTATCTTATTGCACAGCGCTGCAAAAGTATTAGCCAGCAATGCACTCAAGTCTTTTGCACTAACTGTACCACAGCCGTTGCATGCTGCATGCTTATCGCATAATTTTCTACAATTTTCCATTCGCAGGCAGCGAAAAGTGTTTAAACATTCGTAAATGCTGCTGCTCCATTATTGAGGCAGCCACCCGTTCAGCTTATAGCATGTTTGAGAGATAAGCGTCTGAATTATTATCATACTCATATAGGGCCCTGGGTAACCGCTGAACCTCTATATGAATCGCATGGGGACCTGTTGCTGTTGCTCGTTTTGCCATTGCACTTTTCGATTTTCTGCTCCGTTGAGTTTTCCGAGTTGCATGAAAGTGTTGGCCACAAAAAATGCAACTTTGTTGTGCATTTGTATCGTCTAAAAGGTAGAAACCTTGTCGTCCTTACAGTTTGCCATGCTGCATATAAAATTTAGCGCTTTTCCCAAAACTGTTTTGGGTGATATTTTGTGGATTCATTGTCGACCAAAGTCGCTGCACATGCGCAGCATTTAAAAATAAATTTATTTCGCTATCGCAGATCTGTTAAGGCAGCCAGCTGTAACGTTGGCCGCATAACTAGAGTTTGACATAAAACTAGAAAACAAAAAAAAAAGAAGAAAACTAGCAAGCTAGAGTGTGCTAGTTGAAAGATATCGACTAGAAAGTACCCTTTTGGTCTTTAACCAAATATAATTATTGTTGATACACAGAAAGCTATCGATTGAATAAACTATAACTAAAAAGTCAATCGATACACTTTAACTTTGACTTTAAATTTGTCGATTTAAATTATTTAATTAAATTGCTCATCAAAAAACCTCATTTTGACTGTTACAAACATTGTCGCAACTACTTTACACACATTTCAAACATTTTTAATGGGTATAGAGCATTAAAAAAGGCTAGAACCCATTTTGGGCTCACTGAAATATTTTGGTTGTTGTTCGAATTTTCAGTTAGGTCGTAAAATAATTGTCGGCTCATATAATAGGAGCGAGGAACAGTCGGAGACAGTGAGCTGGCAATAGAGCGGGACATATCACATTGGCCCCCGGCTTATGGAGCAAGAACTGCCCTGTAATTATGATGAGGCCAATAGTACAACAAGAAACTGACCCTAAACGCAGCATTTTTTTTTTTGCGGCCACTAGTAATTAAGAAATCCTCTTTCGGTTTTTTTTTATACATTTATTTTATATGCCGGGTTTTATGTCGGGCAGCGGCAAAAGTTTCACAGAATTCTGTTTTGATGACTTCACTTAAAAGTCAAAATGGTCATACATGTGGATTATTATTATTATTATTGTTTCTAGTATTTTTTGTCTTTTTGGCTCTTGCTTTTTTAAGTACAAATGTCAACTTGTTTTGGTTCTGTTTGGTTTAGCTTGTTCTTGGGATTGCGGCAACTACTGTTGTTGCCGTGCTAACTTCACATTAAGTAAAGGCCCTTTTTTTTTTGGGGGGGGCCTGCTGGGCGGTCAATTGCTTTTGACCCGAGTGCCCTGTGCCCAACAATTCGTGTGTCTGTCTGTCTGTTGTTTGGCTTGGCAGACACATCCGTTAGCTTAGCAGAGTTAGGGAAGTTCTGGAAATGATTTTTCCTGTTTTGGTGAAAGCTCATTAGTTGTGTAATTTAGCGCTGAGAACACAATCGCTGCAGGATTGAAATATCAGATGTTGTTGTTGTTGTTGCTGATGTTGCACCATATGTTGCAACTTTCACCGAAAATAAATGCTTTGAAATACTCGCTGCTTTCCCAAAATGCAATTTGCAATTGTTTTGGCCAATAATTGCAACTAATGCAACGAAACAATAGCAAAAGCAAACAAACAAATTGCACAATTTGGTCGAAAGACATCGTCGCGTCTCTGTGAGCTCCACTCTGAGTCATGGTATAACCAGAAACCAATCATTCATACATGTATATAAATATATATGCATATATACACAAACACACATATATCATGCATCTGTGTGTTAAATTGGGGCACGAAATGCTGAGATGACAGAAAAATGCTTTTGCAATGAGCGTACAACTGTTTAGAATTATTCTATAGATAATTTTGTTGCCGCGTCATTTCCTTATCGAGACAGCACAAAATGTCACCAGCAGCACCAACGGCATAATTAATTATCCCTAAGCTTCCCGACCGGATCCGGCTACTGTGCGCCTTTTCCAGGTTTTCGAATTTTCTATTATTTAAACAATTTTGTCTTTTTTTTTTTTTTAGTTTTGTTGGGTATGTCATGCAGGTGCTGATAGCGCACGGCTGTGCACCCCTATAAAGCGAGTAGCAGAGCCATAAAACATTATCGCATGTTCTACACTTAGATCATCAAACGAGGGTTAGACTCTAAGCACAGGTTCATCACATAGTACAGCCCACAATAACAACGCGTCGTCACGGTTCGATGACAATGTAAAAAAAAAAAAATGTATTTATATACATATATAACCAGAAAGAACAGCTTTAGTAAATATCACATAGACCACATACCCTTGCAGCTTAGAACCCAACGGATCACTTATCTATTTTTAACCTAGTCTGAAAATATGTTTCAAATAAATATTTTTGTAACAAGGATTGGAAATTTAACTGATTACTTACTCTACGATGATTACTCTCCTGAATAAATTTACAGTATATAGTCGTTACATGTTTATTCAGAAAATCCATATGCTTTTGGGAGATGGAGTAAAAATGGCATATAATCGCATGAGCTCCGAATACTCCATGTATAAAACCTGGGCTATATGACTTTGTGTATTATTTTAAACGTATATATCTACATTTAGAAATATCTTTATATATATATATATATATATATATATATATAGAAAATAAGCACAAATTGCCAGTTGCCTGGCCAAAATGCTAGTTATACACAATTTTTTTATGCATATTACACTTAGCTAGCTATATAGTTTTTAGCTGTAGCGACAACAATAGATAAATGTATACTTTGTTTAAGTTGCAAATATATAACTAAAATGCTTAGAAGAAGTGAATTTGATAAGAGTGTTATCTTGCACTTCTGAAGAAGAATTTTTAAAGTATGATTTGAAAGAAAAAATGAAGGAAACATGTAGAGTTTGGTAATAGAATAACGAAAAACTTGGCAATTAAAAAAGTGCAATCATATTGATAGAAAAGTTAATTACCTTAGAAGACTGATATTTGGGGAAATGCCATGATTGCAATTATGGCAATGTTATTAATGATAGCGTTTGGTCGTATGTATTTTGGTAAGATAAATGTTTCTAGTGCAAATAGATAAATATTTTGCCTGGTTAATTTTCAGTTCCACAGCTGCTGCTAAGCCAAATGGAAGGCCAAGCGATAAAAAAAAAGCTCTGCAGTGGCAGCAACAGCATTAGCAGCAGCAGCAGCAGCAGCAGCTGGAGCCGCAGCGGTAACAGCTGCAGTTTGTTGCTGCAACTAATTGCATTTAGTCACCGGTCACCGGGAACAGATCGTCTAACGGTTGCTTCCGTTAAGCAGACGTTGCATAGCCATGAAAAAAAAAAAAATAATAAAACGGCGAATGATTTTCCAACCAAATCAAAGCATAGAGCACCCAGTAATAATCTAAGTAACAGTAGCGAAAACAGTTTCCACATGAATGCACCTGCTGCCAGCACGAGCCTGAGATCTGGCCAGGGCGGAAGTAGCGGTCATTGAAAAGGTTCAATCGATGCCTAGTCCAAGTGCCACTATATGATGCTGATGCTGATGTTGATGCTGCTGAACGATGATTGCAATTGACGATCATGACGATGATTGAACCAGCACCATCGTAATGAACAATTAGAGCCTGAGGTGCCGACACGTGGCTGGCAGCAAGCGCAAACATCCGATTGCAATTGTCAATCGCTGTGCGTATCTATAGTATTCATAATATCTCTGGCATATAGGGAGCTAGTTCCGGCGGCTCTTTAATAAGGGAGCTGTTAAGAAAATTGCACTAAACGATCGACGCTTGTATATTAAAATTACAGCTCGCTGTAATGGTTTGTAGCAGTTGCTTATGGCGGAAGTGGTGTACCCCGTCAGCAGGTTCACATGGAACGGGTCAAGTCGAGAGGCGACCGAAGTAATATCTACACAAACCCACACACACACACACAAACACACACGCACACATATACCAGCTAAGACTTAAAGTTCTGGTGAACTGTCGGAAGCGCAGCTCTTAAGCAATATCTAGCTTAATTAGCGGCAGGAGGGGAGCAGTGTGGGATGGGGGTTGTGGAGCTCCACATGGCGATGATTTGGCCAACGAAACTGGAGTCAGAAGCAGAGCGCGCTTCAGCTAATGATCATTGCAGTTGAGCTGAGAGAGCGAGAGAGAGTGCGAGCGCTAAAGAGAAAGACAAAGAGGGCACGTGAACGTGAGAGAGACTGTGTAAGCGAGATGGCATATGCTGTACTATACGAACAGGTAATTACACCTGTGCTAATACGCTTCACTGAGCGCGCCATGTGCGAGCGAGACGAGCATAGTTGCTGCCGACACTGGTCTATTGGAGAGTAGCGCAGCCAGCGCCGCGGCGAGGTTACAAAAACCCTGTGCCATCATCGAACCCAGACAAGTCGCAAATTGGAACGCAAGCGAGCGACGTCGCGTTTTGCTACAAAATCGCTAACAGTGTGACCAGAGAATAAAACAGTTTCTACAGTAGTAGAAAGAGAGCGAGCGAGAGAGTTGGCCTTGTGACTAAGTAGTCAGAGAGTTGGCCAGTCTTACCTTGTTGCTGTTACTGCTGCTGTTGCTGTTGCTGTTGCTGCTGCTGCTGCTGCTTCTGGTGTTGGTGGCGCGTTTTTTTTGTGTACGTCGCTTTTGGGTTACCTGTCGTGTTGGCCACGTTTGTGACGATCCGATCAGTGCACCGTCAGCGAGCGGCGCGCGCAGTTCGGGGCCCCAGCAACAGTCGCACAGCAACAGCAAGCAACAACAACAGGAGCTATCGCTGGGAGAGCGAAAGATAGCACAGCAAAGTGTTAGATAAACTGATAAAACAATAGAAAATAGAAATAGACACAGAAACGTGGCGCAAAATATACACATGCATGTACACAACACACAATCAAATCAAATGAACTACAACAAAAAAAAAAAAAAATGAGAAAAGAAAAGAAAAATACCATAAGAAAAACTAAAACTACAAAGCAACAACAACGTCAACAACAACAGCAACAAAAACAACGTAAATGCTCAACGTCAGCGGCAAACGGCACAGTGTCAATAAAACTCTCGAATTCATTAACACAACACAAAACGTTCTATTAGTAAGCACTTGCAAATTTGTACGAAATGAAATGGAGATTGAGACGGAGACGAGCCGAGACAAGCAACAAATTAGCGTGGAGAGACCCTATCGAATGGCGAAGAGGAGCAACGCAACAGTTGAGAAGCGATTCAAAAGTCAAAGCTATCAAATAGAGGAGAGCGGTGCAAGCACACATATTTCACAAGCTCAGAACTCAAATAACAGAACACAGACACCCAACCCGGACACAAACACAGACAGACACAGATCTTAAAGTGTTAAAGTCATAATAATAAAAACAAAGCTGTCCTTGGCCTCTAAAGGTGGCAGGTGAGTTCAATATTATATTTCTGTTTCCTCATTCGCAAACGTTTTTTTTTTTTAAATTTTATTTTATGTTTTGTTGGTTTCTGTTCTACATCATTAATCACTGAACTGTAAAAGATCTTTTAGTATGCCTATGTTAGATATAAGAGTCAAATATATATACGCATTTTCAGTTTTGGAGATTTTTGTTTAAAATGGTAAGGAGCAGAAATTATGTTAGCATCATTTAAAATGAGGATTTCGATTAGCACAGGTTCATAGAAAAAATATTGAAAATGGTATAATCTAGTCTATATTTAAAGTTAGGATCATTTAAATGGGCACACAAAAGGGTTAGACTAGTAAAAATTCATTGATAATGTATTGAAAATTATAATCTACTTAATTGTTATTTGTATGGAATTAAGAAAAAACTTACTTTCATGTCTATTTTTTTTTAAAGAAATTTCGCAACAAAAATTAAAACAAAATTGGTAAACTGAATTTTATGACAAGAAACCATCAGATATATCTTAAGTGGAAGTAAATAAGTTGAAACTTGAAGAGTTTATTAGTTACAGTTAAGATTTCTGTGCTACACTAATACTTTATTATGGCATATTTTGTATGTACATATTTTACATTATTTTAAGGACCTTATGCTTTTTTATGAAAGGACATAAAAACAGCAACATTTAACGACTTTTTGGTCTAATAATGAACAACTTCTCGAGTAGCTTCTCAATATTATTCTAAAGCTGTGATTATTACTGAACTCTATACAAGGCTCTTTTATGGCCAGCTTACAATTAGAAGCCGCCAGCGAGAAGACTAATAGATAAAATCCAAAACTGTCTCTCTTCTCATATACTTTGTGCTCCATCATTTCACATAATTTGTAGCATAATGGCTCAAGAGACTCTGGCATAAGCATTTAGCGGCGCTTTAAACAAGTCAATAAACGATTAAAATAATGATTTTTCAAAAAAAAATTTCAATGCCCACACAAAAGGCAACAGGCCCAAAAAAAAAACAGAAATACTACAGACAAAAGGCAAAACAAAAAAATAAAATTTAAGATGAAGAAAAGGGGCAAAATTGAAATAATAAAAGGCAACTTTGGAGCAGCTCGACAGTGCTCGGCACTGAGCGCGTTTGTGGCTATAATTGCGAACCAACTTGGCAAGTGACATCATTTTAGGCAACTTTTTGAATTTGGCAAACAAGTTGTCTTTTGCTGTAGCTGCTGCTGTGTAGTCACAGGTTCTTTGGGTTTAATTGCTATAACTTTATTAGGTTATCAGTACTGCGTGTGTGTTTGCGACTGTGTGTGTTTGTGAATGCTGATTTGGATGTTCAGGTTGATGTTGAGCTGTGTCTCATTAGCAACACGTGTGTGCCTGAAACTTGAACTCAGTTCACAGCTTAGCTTAATACACACACACTCACACATTCAATCGAATATATATAAATATATATATACATATATATATATTTATACACATGCATACGCACACACAAACGCATACAGTTGCAATATCAATTACAGCATGCCACAGGAGCAGTCAGTGGAGCCAGTAACTGGTTTTTGTGTAGTCAGTACAGCAACGAGAATAAACAAAAAGAAGGAAGAAAAAAAAACTCATTGCTGTTTGGGACACCTCCTGCACATTGCATACACTCACACACAGAAACACACACACACACACACACACACAGAGAAATACAGACACAGAGCTCCTGCAGGTTTCAAGTTGCATTTGCCTTGACTCGAGCTCTCCTAAAATGACCCAGAGCTATCGCCACAGTTGTTGCTGCTACAGCTTGCCACAGCCATAAAGTTGCAGCAGGAAACCCGAACAGCAACAGCAACAACAACAACAACAACAACAATTTGCAAACTCATGCCAGGCAGCCTTAAAAGGCCGCCTCATCCGCTCAACTCCGCTCCGGTACGGTTCGTTCTGACTCTGGCAAATAAATGTGCGTGATTTGTGTCTTGAGCGCAAGTGATGTGCCCACCACCAGCACGAGAGACAGGTGAGAGACACGGAGAGCGTCGTCTTCAGGCTCAAGCCTCTGACAATCCATCAGGCAAAAAGATACATAAAACACAACTAAACACTGAACACTGTGTTCTGTTGACCTCTCCAAAGAGTTAAAGAGCTACAGAATCCAACATCCCATGAGTCTAAGTGCTCAGCTCAGACTCAGGCTCAGCAATTTGCTGCCTCTGTTGGTGGCAGTTGCGCATGTCTAATTGCAGTCAAAGTCACTACACTTAACCAGGCAACGAGTCGTGTGAATCTGCCACCAGTGTAGCTCCTCTCAACTGTGATAATTGCTTGCGGGTCAAGCAGATGCAGCAGCATCAGCAGCAGCATCAGCAGCAGCATCAGCAGCAGCGGCAGCAGCAGCGGCAGCAGCTGCGGCATCACCTAAGATGCAACTTAAATTCAAAGTTTAAGTAAAAGTTAAAAGTTCCTTGATCACTTGGCACTCTTGCAGACGTCAACAATTTTGAGAGCGCTTCGTTTCGCGCACGATCGCTACTTGAGAATGTTAACTTGCCACCGACAATGAGCTGAATTACAAGAAAAGAATCCAAGAAATAAAAAAAAATAGCTTTAAGCGGTAATGAACCAACTACAAAATGATTAGGCGGAAATTACGAGTAGGTAAAGAGTTCTCAGTGAAAAAATTTGTTAAAAGCTGCGGTAATTTTTGCTTTCAAACACAAAAGTGTTCAGGGTATATATAAATACTTTATATGACTGTTAAGATGTAAGCGATCTTTACATTTCAATTGAGGATTTAACCGTAGTGATATGCTTAGATAAAATTAACATTTTGAACGTTATATATATAAACTATGGCTGATATTAAGATCAAATACTCAAGCTAAAAATTTAACATTCCCTTAAAGAGGCTATTCAATTTTGTCAGAAATGGGAATGAAAACAACTACTATAATATATATAACATAAGTACAGAATTGTAAAACCTACAAAAACGTAATATTTCTATCTCCGAACTAAAATGTTGATGTCAGCAGATAACTCTGGTTTTCCAGGGTGTGTAATCTGTGGCGTGTATAAAATAACCCTTTTTTCGTGTTTTGTTTTTTATTTAACATTATAAAATTGTTAGAAACTTAAAAAAAAAAAAGTTAATTTTCAGTCACTCAAAAATAGTTCAGTTTATTTTTTTATATGTTGTTTTTTTTTTCATTTGAGCCAAATATAGTTGATGTCAAAGTGTCTTGTCAGTTGGATGTGTTCTTTATTTTTATTATTTTATTTTATTTACATTTTTTTTTATTTTAATGTCGAGCTCTTCTGATGAGTTGTTGCGTTTCCTGGAATGGACCAGGGCAGGGCCTGCCGGGCAACACAATCTCTTTCTCATTCACTTTTCTGTTTTAATCGTTGTAGTTGTTTTTTTTTTTTTACCAATGTTTGTTTTCACATTTTTGAATGCGTACAGTAGCGCTGACCTTTATATTTAATGTGTGTTTTGTATGTGTTGTTTTTTGGTTACTGTCAGTTTTCGGACAGAAGTTGAGAAATGTGTCTGAAAGTGCCGCTAACCGTTGGCATTAATGATCGCCGTTGGCAACAAGGCTGGACGAGTTTTGGCGAATTTCTAATAGCCAATCAATTGCGAAAGGGCTGTCCGGCTACTGGTTGCATTCACGCAAATAACAAATGGCATCATTTAAAAACACATTTCGCCTGCTCATCAGCATGCATGCAGTCAAAGTCAAAGTCGGAGTCCTAGTCGGAGACGAGGTCTCCATCTCATCCCATCTTCAGTTGCACTCGCACTCGCACTCGCAGTCGCAGTCGCAGATGCAGTTGCAGTTGCAGTCGCTGCCTTATGCGCAGGTGCACAGCGGGCAGTAGTCACAACATAGCATTGCTCATATATCTTGGGGCAGGTGGGGTGGTGGTGTCGGTGTTGTCGGTGTCGGTGGTGCGACGACGGGTTGCCGGCTGCTTCAATTGATGCTGACAGCGAATGAAAGGCGCTGGCTGGTGACTGCAGAGGTCGCAGCACTAAAAACCGCTGCCTGGTCATGCTGCTGCTGCTGCTGCTGCTGCTGCTGCTATTGCAGCTCGTACTTCCTCTCCAGATGTGTAAACCAGTTTCGAGCCACGACTACGACGACGACTCCCCAGATCAATTCTAGCAGATTTCACTTTTTTTTCCTGCTCGCCAAGTCGACTCTCGACTGGGCCCTGTCAGTTTTTTTTGTTGTTGCTGTTCTTGTGGTACGTTTTAAAGGTGCAGCTCGAACGGTTGCAACTGTTGCCTGTTGGCTGCTTGTCGTCGTTTTGTTCCTGCTACGTTCACCAGCTTCCAGCTACCATCCATTGGCTGAACTGTGGCAGCAACGTCTGCATTGAAATTTTTATCTGAATGAGTCGCGCAAACATGTTGTCGTTGTTTGGCTGTTGCATGCCACAAATGTGCGATTGGCATGTCAAAAGAATTATGTATTGATTTTGATTTTGCGGAAGTATTCACGACGATCTTTGAACCACGTCCCCCCCTCCCCACGAACAACATCACCAGCAACGCAACCAATGACAGCTACTCCAAAAAAAAAAAAAAAAAATCTCACCAAAAAGATTCACTTAAACGCAACAAATTCAAACTAAATACGTGCAACATGGTGTAAAGGATAAACGAAAAAAAAGAAGAAAAGAAAACAAGTTTCAAGTGGTTGCAAGTGGGCGCCGTTTGGTCGCTAAATGAATGACACTAAATGCTCCTGACAGCAAACATTTGTCGGTGCCTATCGCAGCGGGGCAGTTAATTACATTTGCACGAAATTATGTTAGTTAATTGATTAAGCGTCGAATATTTTGAGCTCTTTTGATTAACCGAAGGCGCCCCTATCCACCAAGTGGGCAGTTCCCACTACAGACTTGGCTTCAACGAAAGAGCCACACAAATTGCTATATTTTCCTTTTTGGCTTTAGAGGCTCTCAAGTTGATGCAGCAGCAGTGAGGCAGTGTCTGTATCTAAAAAGCGTGGGTGGGTGCAGCCTCAGCTTCAGCCTCAGTTGCAGGCACAGGCTGCACTAGACAGAAATTGCTGTTGTAGAGGCGGCTGCTGTCTAAACATCTACATGGCCGTCGTTTTTCGGGGGTTGTAGTAGTAGTAACATCAAATAACCCGAAACGAATAGTAGATTCGATATAATAGCTAAACAGCGTTTGCGCTAGTTGCAATCAAAAACGCATCAGTCAACTATAAATTAAAACGAAACAAATTAAACTGATCAAGTCGAGCCTAATATGAACAAAAGTTAACAACAGTTCTCTAATTTTGTATAATTATGCATTGAAAACTTCTGTTATAAAGTTTTGTTAACTATAGACAATGGCTTAGAAATGAGGGAGTGAATCACGTTTTTACTCAATTGTCAATAAAAAATAACGGACTGTATGAATCAAAAAGAAAAGCTTAAAAGTCAGACTAATATGACATTATTTTCGGTAACAACGTACATAATGTGATTTCCGTTTCGAGTACATGCCAGATTTAGATCGACGAGACTTAATAAAGATAGAAGGAAAAGCATTTAGTGGCTAAAATGAGCTACTTGTGAAATACAAAAATATAAAATTGTTGTCATCTAAGAGAACGAGAGAGAGATAGAGCAGAGGGAGAGGGAGAGATAGAGACTGTTCATATCGCCATTGTTAATGTGTATTATTATTATTTCCAGTTGAGGATTTGTTTGTATGCCTGTTTGCCTTTTTATTTCGTATAGTTATTAAGCAACAGATACTCAGAATTAGTCAATGGCAAACAATAGAACGAGTCGTTCTCATTGTCATTTAAAGCTTTGCCAACGCATTGTTCTCTTAAACTATTTTAATATTATTTTGTTGTTGTTAAAGCAATTGTTGCTGTTATTGTCGAGCGCCTCTTTTACAGACATACACAGACATACACAAACAGACACACACACACAGGGAAATAATATGATATACACGTCTTTTTTTCGATATTTTGTTAGTCACGTTTTTTATTTTTGGTTTTTTTTTTTGAATGTTTACCACATTTTATTCTGTTTGCCGACGAGTAAAAAGTCAAATATATATATAAGTATATTGTATCGAAACCAGAAATCACAACAACAAACACCGAAAAAAGGCATGAAAATCTTTCAAATCAGATTAGAAACGAAAGGCAGCCACAAATGAAGAGCAACAACGACAACAACAACAACAACAACAACAACAAAAGAGGTAGCTTCATCAGCTTTGCTTACACAGCACAAAATATCTCACAAGAGCTGTAAGAGCTTCAGATACATACATGGTGTACATCTCTGCATTTACAGAAACATATACAGATACAGATACCGATACAGATACCGATACAGATACAGATTCAGAAACAGATACAGAGATACAATACTCGATGTGTAACAGTGTAAGCTGCTGCTGGTGGGGATTATGATGTTGCCACGTTTGGTCAAGCATTGCATTGGCACTCACACGTCGCCGGGTTGCCAACTTAATGACAGCTTCAAGTTTCTTCGCGCTCCCAAGATACATATACAGCTACAGCTGCAGATACAGCTACAGCTACAGTTTTAGCCGCTATTGCGTCTTTGACTTTGACTTTGTGGCAATTAGTTAAGGCTGCGCGCTGTACGTGGCGTATACACAATATGACTATATATCATCTCCTGTGAGCTTGTGTCTGTGTGTGTGTGTGTGTGTGTGAATGATGAGTGTTGAGTGCTGGCTTGGCAAATAATTGCTACTGTTCATCAGCGTCGTGAGCTGCCAACATATAATTAAGATCAGGCAGTCTACAGCACCACATACAGGTCACTCTCTCCCTCTCTCTCACTCTTACAGTCACTCTATCTCCCTCTCTTTCTCTCTCTCACTCTCTCGCTCTCTTTTTGTGTGTGCGTGCGCGTTGCTTCCGCTGTACCTTCCGTTCTCATTGCAACATTTAAAACGCAATAACTTACTAAATAAGGCAGCCGAAAAAAAAAGAAGAAACACAAAACAACAACGTTGTGCATTTGTGCATAACTTGGCACAATTATTTAATACTTGAAAGGCATCACGCAAACCGGTTGGGAACTCTACAGAAACTTCATAAATAATAATGAAGGATAATGATGATGATGTTGCAAGCAGTCCCCAGCCAGGGACAAGGAGCAGGGCAGGCACTCAAGCAACATACCACGCCAAGCTGGCTAGCAGACAGCCACAGCTCTCTCTCTCTCTCTTTTTCTCTCTGTCTCTCTGTCTCTGACTGTCTATTCCCCCGCAGACATATGCGTAGAACTTGAGCCTGAAAGTGCCGCCAAGATTTATGTATGTAAAAACTGTGCAGGAAGATAAATACAAAGTCTTGTGGCAGGGCATTAAAAGTTAACTCCTTAAAAAAAAAACACGTCAGACGTAATGAGCAAGGGGATAGCGGGTGTGGCAGCGGACAGCGAGTGTTGCGGGAGGGGCAAATGGCACCGCAGGCCGCTTTATTTGTCAAGATTAATTACAAAATTTGCGTTAAATCATAATTTTCAATGTTTTACGACGAGGCCTGGTGCACGGGGATAGGTGTAGAGTCATCCATTGATTTACGGCTGCTTGTTGGTGGTGAGTTGTTGTTGTTGTTACCGTAGTTGTTGCTGTTGTAGTTGTCCATTGCTGTTGACAAGCCCACGCTGACTGTTGCCAGTAAAACCAGAAAAAAAAGAGTGTTGGCCATGTTGCGAGTATATCTTTTGCCATTTGCCATGGGAATGACATTTATGGCCCGTACCGAAACGTATTTTTTATCGACAATTATTTGTTATTTTGTGGCTTGTATTGATAAGCTGACTCTAATGCTGACCGAATAATTTGATTGGAAAACCCTATTGTACATGACTTACAATAATAAAAAGTTTGTTGCCAGACGATGCATAACACATAACATTTTTCTCAAGTTGGTTAACGTAATATATATGATATAGATTTTATTATTTAATTTCATTAGTAATATTTTGTTAGTCATTTAATTCCTTATTTATTTTATATAAATCCAATGGCATTTCCATGCTTTTTTCGTTTTGTTGCTCTGTCTTGTGCTTTACACATTGATTAATGAAGAACAATTTGTTATTTCCTTTGCAGTTGCGACTATGGCAAGATCATCCGACAGGCAACATCGCTTGGTATTGGCATTTCCCAGGTGTGTTTTATTTCGCCATTCAACAAGTGCAGCGCTGGCACACCAACTGAGGTAAGCGAGACTTCCGCTTATGGTTGTAATTAAGAAATGCTTACTGAGGGGTGCCAGGGGGAGTGGAGTGCAACATTTGTGCCTTTCATTAGCAGAAAATTTGTAGTGGCATGCCGCCAAAGCTTAAATCGTATTTCAACAGAAAGCACACGCGTCCAGTCCAAATCACTTAGCTACATACATAAATCTATATATATATCGATCATATTCGAGCCAGCTTCTAACTGCTCGTGGTACGGGTTTTAAAGGCGTTATCAAAGCGAACGGCAAACTAAATCGTGAAATTCAAAGTGACGTGTGGTATCGCAATCAGTGAAAGCGTGTGAACTGAACTTGAGACATTGCCACACAAATAAAATAAATAAAAAGGAAAAAAATAAAAAAAAAATACAGACAATAAAAAAACCGCAGGTAAACATGAGGTAAACATAGTGCCAGTCTCGCAGTTACTTATGCATATGCAAAGGCACTTTGAGCGACAGGGGCAACAGTTTCAGAAGGATGGGGTGGGGTTGATAGACGGTAAGGTAGCCAACACATAAATCTACACATGTTAAACACATAGGCCAAAGGCACTTTGAATTTTGTATGTTGCTGTTGTTGTTGTTGTTGCTGTTGCTGTTACTTCTGCTGTTGCCTGTTGCCTGTTGTCTGTCTGCCAAGTGCTACCAAGCTACACACAACATTTCCCATATCAGTTAACAATTTGTCAACTGGCTGTGACTTGAATGGCATTTTCTATACAGCAAACAATGGGCAACAACGACAACAACAATTTCTGATTTCAATTCATGAAATGCACAATTGTTGTCGCTGTCTGCCTTCAATTGGCAACAACAATATCAACAACAACAACATTCGCTATAAGAGAGAACAAAAACAACTGTAATTACCGAACAGACTAGGCCAAATAATTGATAAGTTGAAGTCAGTTCTCTTACACAAGTGGCCTGTGATAAGACGGCAATATGTCAATGTTGTACACATAATAATATAAATAGATATGTACAAATGTTAGCTTCAGTCAGTCACTCGGCATAATCACTATTGTGTTTCTGTGGTGAAGGTTTTAGATTGTTTGAACTGTGAGTCAAACAAAAGTAGCTGTTAATAATAAATCATTTACTTGGATTAGAATTGACTCATGGAGATTTAATCAATTTAACTACCATTACGTAGGTTTCATGATTTCGCCAACAATTCTCAAACAGTTATGACGGCCATGCATTTAGCTTATTGAAATAGCTCTCAATAATGTTCGAGATTAATTTAAAGCCTGGTTTGAAAAATAATAAGTATAAATTAGTGTCTTTTTTATGCGGAAAGAACAGAGCTGAGAGCAGTTCTGTGATTGCCTGCCTTTTCAATGACATATGGGTTAGAAAGGAGTTTGTAATACTTTTAACCTTGGCAAGTAACTCAAGCTCTCAACATTTAAGACACAACATTGGATGCAGCTACAAAAACAAAAAAAAACCAGTCTGGGAGGTTTTTTTTTTTTTTTTAAATTTCAAATGCTAAGTCTGATGAAGTGAAGCATAGCCTGAATAATATTTACGGGTATTTTATGGCCGGAGCTACGGCCATAGGTACTAGTTGGTTTCAGCTGTTTCTGGCTTATCTGGTCCTGTACAAGCTTCTATTGCCTTAGCTATAAATCCGCAACTATTACCTATCGACTGTTGGAATCTGCAGCTCCTGTGGCTGTGTTATTGAGCCTGTTGCCGCTAGAGATAAATGTGCCCGCGAAAGCTTTGACAAGCGATTAACTTTACAATTTATCGCATGGTCACCAAAAAGCGCTCAATTGAAGGCAGCTCCAGAGCACCGGCTGCCAATTGTCGTAAATCTTTTGCAGCCCAGTTGCAACAGAGAGTGCCCAGCTTAGGCCACTTGTAGTTGGTTGGCTGCCTTATGTTGCATTATTAATTTAACTAGTTGTGCAACAAGTGCCTGGGTCAGCGCCTTTAAAATCCACGCCCTGATTAAAACATCAGCGCAAGCAACCAAGTTGTCTACAGACGGGCAGGTATGTTGTAGCAGGTTGCTTGCTGGTTGAAGACAACTTAACTGCCTGTCTCAGTCTGCTTCACATATTTATTTATGCATGTTTAAACATATTTAATGTCAATACGGGGGCAGCCAGGACCAACACGCATTTAATTATGCCCAGCGCATTAAATTAATGAACATTTTTATCAGCGTGCCGCGGCCAGTGTCGAGTGGCGACTCCAGCATCGAGCGACTCGACACAGTCCAGTGGTTTTAAAAACAGAATCCAGTAGCTGTTCCAATATATTTATTGCAACGTCTCTTCTTCTGCTGCTGCTGCTGCTGCTGTTGCTGTTGCCGTTGCTGTCGTTGTCGTTGTCTTCGTCGCCAGTGCCGGGTTTTAATCGCATTTAATATATCATTTTATTAAGCCAATCGTTGACTGGGTGCTGGATGCTCTCTCGGTTCCTACTCGATTTGTTGCAAACCAGCCAGCTCTCATCGTCTGCTTAGCGTCTGGCTTGGTAATTTGCGTAATGCCGTCATAAGCCTGTCAGTTTATCATTCGCAACACTTCTCGCCTTATATTAATTTCTTGAATGACTTTAAGCGGCGCCTGTGGCGACGTCTGATGACACCTAGCCAAAATGCAGCAGCTAAATATACAATTTGCTAGATTTTGTTGTTTTGTCGGCTTGACAGGTAGTTGAAACTGAGTTATGCCTGGCATTTCATTTCCGAGTAAACTGTTGTACGCAAGTGTTGCAGCTGCTAACACATTGCAAACGGCATTCCACAACTCAAGTCAAGCAGCCAAACAACCCAACAGCCCAAAGCAACAAGCAAACCAAACCAACTAACCAGGCCAATTGTCAAATGCTTTGGCCAACCAGCTACCCTACGAGTTCCCCTTAATGTCTGTAAATGCGCCTCTGGCTGAAGCTGACTCTGACTCTGACTACGAGCTCTCGAACTGACCACATACATAACAAACTGTCAGGCAGAGCCTCGGCTGAATCTAACGATTTCTTTGCAGCTTTATACTTATTGTTGCAGTTACCTTTTTTTGTTTGGCTTACCATGCCTTTAATACTGTGTCTATTATGTAGATCAGCGCACTAGTTAGCAGATGACCAAGGAAAATTGATGCAGCTTAGATAAACCTAAAGGAAGACTTACTCGCACACAAACAGATGTCTTAGTTTCATTGCAAAACTAATTATATACGAGATAAAAATGTTAAATTACTTAAAATTACATCGTTTCCTTAAACCTAATGTGTTGCATGCTAAAATATATGTATGTTATATGGCTGCTGTTTGAGGTAGCCTCTCGTAAAGTAACCCTCGCACAATTGACAATCACATGCATTTTATTAATACGTATGCTCGTATATTATGCTCTGTTATTCTGCAGAAATGCGCCTGGACAGCAATTGAGTGCAGCCCGAACTTGTCAATCATGGAGAGCAGAGCAGAGCAGAGCAGAGCTGGAGTTGTAGAATGGCTAGCGTACGCTTCCTGTTGGGTAAGCTGATACATGCGATGGCAGGCAAATTGATCTTCACTCACAACAAAAACAATGGCGAGTCTGTGACAAAGACACACACATTCACTGAGACACACACGCACATAGACTTAGTTGACCCCGACAGTGAAACGCAAACTGTATGCCTTGACCTTTACCGCCTGTCGAGACTAATTTATCAAATGGTTCAAGTGTGGCCCATCATAAAAGCCACTGACTGAGCCACAACTGGGCACAAGAGACGATGCATAATTAAGGCAAAAGTAGAGAAAGAACACAAATGCGTTTTTAAACCATTCAGCAACGCCCCTTTCTAACAGTTTTATTTTTTTGTTACTATTTTGAATTCCATTCGAACATTTTTTTTGTATTTCTGTATTTTGTTTGATTTTCGTTAATTGCCGCTTATTAATCTTTGGGCCATTTTGTTGGCCACGAAGAATCGAGCCAGTTTAATGGTCTTACAAAATAGGAATTCTAATTAATGAAATATTTAAAAGTCGAAGAAGGAAAAGCAAAAAAAAATACAGTTTGTAAAAACAAAAAACTATTTTGGCTATTGTTTGGACTCCTAAGCAATTAATAATAATAAAAAAAAGTTAGAAACGGGCTCAGTGATAGAATGTGAAGAATCTCTACACTTCAGCTGTTAACAAAGCCTATTCTTTGTGTGTCTTTTTTGGATTGTTCGCAGTGCTGAGTTTTTGAAACAGCTCTCATCACACATGACAAATTCCACATTAATCTACAGCTGCTTCCATAGAGCGTATAATTTTTGAACAATTTTTGGTCAGAAAAATTAAGTAATCAATCATTTGGCTTGGCAGAGATATCAAACAGACCGCTTTAAAAAAAAAATACAAATTAGTTGTAGATAAAACTCAAATGTTAACATAAAACAGGCGACAAAAATAATCTAGTGACTACAGCTTAATAAAGAGAAAAAGGGAGAGGCAGATAGAGAAAGGCAGAGAGAGTGAGAGAGACGCATATCGCGAGAGAGGGAGAGAAATATGTCAATATGGTGTACCTACTTTTTATATAGCTAAAAAGCTTTAAAAAAAAAACTTGAGTTGAAAGTGGCTTCGTCGACGTAGCCAGAAATCGCATGTGATTGAAATGAAATATAAAATTACATTAAATGACCGGATGTAATTGCGGTGGTCGTGCCAGTCGCTCAACTCGCTCAGTAGCTGCCGCACAGCTCTTACGCCGGCCCGATGAATCATGGCTAAAACGAAATGCGTCGCAATTGTAGTCAGGCAGTGGCAAAATAAAAGACTCAGGCAACGAACTTGAATCACTTGATGTGGGCGCACGCTCACATCACCAAAACAATAAGGAATCTCTAAAGCCCACGCTGCACTTAATAAAAACTATTGTTATAGTAGGCACCAGTCAATGAATCGTTTCGAGTATCTTATCAGAGTCGAACGATGTTGTCAACTGACAATTGCGGCACATTCAATGCGTCCTTTTCACGCCACACGGCAGTTTTAATGCGCATTTACTTGTCAATTATTTTTTGATAGCATGATAAGAACACATGCAAGCCGGTTGAAGCTGAGGCTTGAATGCAAAACGGCAGTCAACCAGCAGCATCTCGGGACTTGCTGGCCAACTTTTAGTTGGTTGTTTGCTATGTGGCAGCCATTTGCATATTAAGCGCTTGTTAGTCTTGGCGTTGAGTTTTAGTTATGGCCAAAAACATTTGAGTACTTGTATTAGGCCATTTTGGGTAGTGAATTTCTTTGGCACACAGACAACAGGCAATTGCCAACTGGCAACTGGCATCACAGATCGTGCCCAATGACACAAATAGTTGACATTTGTTGCTTTCAGTAACTTAATTTATGAGTGAAAGATGTGATCAATGATATCAGCTAAAACATTCATCATGAATTCACAATTCTTAAACGTTAACAAATAATTGTCCAAGTAAACGAAAATCTAATTTGGTCTATAATTTTTGAGCATAAATCAAAAATCAACTCGACTTGTACTTGTCAGTTAATTGAGTAGATTAACAACGCCAAGGCTTGATCCAATAAAAATAAATTAAGTTTAACTTGTAATATCTTGATGAATGCTGATATATTGGAAATATTTCCTTTTATTAAGAGCCAGCTGACCTACTTACATATAAGATCTGTCTCAGTAGACAGTATGTTCATATTGCTGTGCGTGCAACAATTTTCGTTGAAATCAATTTGCGAAACAAAAATGGAAAAAAGTTGTAGCAGAAAATTACAAAAGAAAGAAAATTGTTGCTGTGCATATGCCACGCACGTAGTAACAACAATAACACTAACAACGACAACAACAACAACAATCAGACAATCATGCACATAATCATGCTATCAATATATGGCAATTATCAATGAAATTTATAACAATCCACGAAATGTAACGAAAACATAACCGACCAATAAAAATTTCATTTTCATAAGGAATCAGAAATCGGGCCAGAGCAGTGGTATGCAGGATTGCAACAGCTGCATTTCATGTGGATGCCGCGTGCTGTGTCCAGCTCGTTATATTCAAGATATTGCTGTTGTTATTATTGCTGTTGGTGATATTGTTGTTTCTGGTTTTGCCTGCCTCTGATCTGCATCATAAAAACGTGCCAGATTGATGCGTGATTGAAATGCCAATTGGCTTCAAGTCTCTGAGTCTCTCAGCTGAAACTCAAGCTGCCTCGTTATTGTTGCTGTTGTTTTGTGGATTGTCTTGGAAATACATTTGAGGCACGTTGCTTGGACTTGGACAGCGCGTGTGCTTACCGTTAAGGCTGCGTAAGAGGCCTTCAATCGTATCTTCAATCTTCCCTCCGGTTTTTCTCCATCTCATTCTCATACTCTCCGTTCTGTAGATCTTTGTTTGCATTGTCATTGCAGACAATTAGAACTGGCTCTGATTCCGAGTAGCATTTGACTACAATTTGCTTAAAAAGGCCGCTAGATAAACGATAAACAGTTGTTACGGTTACCTTTGGCCATATACGATCACAGCATGTTGTAGCAACCAATTTCCGCCGCTAACCGTTCGGTTCTTGTCCACGACATGGTCAAGACCATGACTAGTTTCTTTTCTCTTCTTTGGTGTACTCTTTGCTGGTGGGTAAGTCCATATTGTTATAAAGTCCGAAATGCAGACAACTGGTTAGAAATTATTTGATTTCTGTTGTTTAATTCAATAAAGGTATAAAACTGTAAACAGTATGGATCATTAAAATCAAATATCCCTTTAGGTAGCTATCTTAACTGGAAAATGAATAAAGCACCCTTACCCTTTTAACTGGAAAATTCAATATAAACATATTTAGCTAGCTTTCTCTTAAGAAAATATACCATAGCAACATTCGTTATAGAATTTATGTCAGTGTATATTATCTTCGTTCTTGAATTTCGGTGTTTTCCGTGCAGCATTTCTATTAATATTTATGGGCTTGTCGTTGACGCTTTGCCTGGCCGTGATGAATGAGTGTATTGAGGCAGCTGCAGATCTTCGAGTAGCATTTGGCGCCAGTGAACGGCGACAGGCACTGAAGTGCCTGCCATGTAGGGCAACAACTGGACAACTTAGACAACTGGACCCACTGTGAGGGAGAGAGTGAGAGAGACAGAGAACAGCGAGTAAGTTGGTTAACTTAGTTGTAGGTATCAATGAGTGGCAGCAGACTGCAAATGACTCTTATCTCTTGCTGGTAACAAATTGACCATTTCAATTAATGAAAAACGCACTTAAACATTAAAGAGATGCTCGGACTGTCGGTGTTGGCGCTAATGATGCGATGAGATGCGCGTGGATGCGAAAACCAAAACAGAGTTTCGAGTTGTAGTAGTTATTGGAGGAGGAGACGGTGGCGGCGGCACAGGTTGAGGCAGAGGCTAAGGCAGATGCAGATGCAAAGATGTAAGGACAGACACCGCTCCCATTTGCATATTTTGTTGTCGGTTTTGCTGACGACGATGATTATTGCCGGGGCCAAGAGATTAAGCGCGTAAATTTGTCGTTAAAAATCATGTTGAGATTGCGCTGTGAGCTGCGAGTGTACCGAAGAGGGAGAGAGAGAGAGAGACACAGAGAGAGAGAGAGAGACAGAGAGCGAGAGAGAGCGGGGGCAAAGCAGACGTTGTTGACAGAGACACGCGATTAAGTTGCGGGCAGGCCAAAACAGCATCTGTTGAGATTTAACAGTGTTTATACACTGCTCGTTTTTAAAAAGAGATAAATCCCATATATGTATAGCCGTCTGGTTATTTGGCTATAATAGCTAGAGACTTAAAGCTAGAAATATGCACTCATTAGTATCTATATTTGCTTGCAGTCTTAACTCATAAAAATATCCTTGGTTGAATTACTGAATTCAATTGTGGCTAAATTTATACACTTATCTGTCCTTTCTCACATATATATCTTAGCTTTATAGTTCTCAACTTTGAAAATCCTTCACTTTTGTTGCCACAACACGAACAGAGTATGGCATAGTCGTATCTATTACATTTTCCATATTCTGACTTGATTTTTTTGAAACTTTATTTATTTGCTTGACTGGTGCTTTGATTACGGCGCTTTTTGATTGATGGCTGTCGCCTCACGGCGCATGCTCGGCATATCTATGAGGCTGGCTACCTAACTGACTGACTGAATGAATGACTGACGTACCGATTTACTGTTGCCTGATAAGCAGCGTGCACAAGCTAAAAAAGAAACAAAAAGAAGTGGCAATTACATGAAGTGGAGCAGCAGCATTCGGCATTTCGGCATTTCGGCATTTCGACATTTGCATAAATTGACCGCAACGAAATGAAACGAAACGAGAGACTTAGGCAACAAACTTGATTACGATTTGCACACTCGTCTTGTCTTGTCTTGCCTCGTTTCCCATTTCGTCTCATTGCTTTCTTCGTGACTAATTTGAGGCGACGTTTCCCAGTCTCAGAGCCAAAGTCAGAGGCCACAGGTCATTTGTAATTCGGTTTCTGCCACAGCAATTTTCGATGTTACAATTTCGCTGCAGCAACCCAATTTGCCTCCAACTC
The DNA here is from genome assembly GCA_035043505.1 of Drosophila setosimentum. Classification (NCBI taxonomy): domain Eukaryota; kingdom Metazoa; phylum Arthropoda; class Insecta; order Diptera; family Drosophilidae; genus Drosophila; species Drosophila setosimentum. Next base: position 4,272,835 of record JAWNMY010000007.1, read on the forward strand.
AAACGTCGCTCACAGCCACTTGCCCCCAATTTCCGCCCTCTTCAGGCTCGCTTCCTTTCCTCAATTATGTTCTGAATCAGCGCATGAAATACTTTAAATGCGCATCTTAATTAGTTTAGCCAGCATTATAATCTTTTTAATTGGCCGCTTGGCTTCCTTTTCGGATTTCATCACATATATTTATACCCATTAAAAATGTCTACAATGGGCACTATACGTTTGTTTAAAATTGAAAAAAAAATTTCTGTCATTAGATATGCGCAGATAATTGAAGATACAATATTAGATAAAAATATGCCATTAAAATATTAATAATCATAAAGAGAAACTATAATTATCTACGAATATATTTCAGAGCCATCCGGAGCTGAAAAGAGGGTATCTACAGGTTGCTAACTCAAATACGTTTACATTTTTACTGACTTCTTTGCTTTTTAACCCAAATTGAATTGTAATTTTATGCAGCACGCAGCAGGCACAGCCACAAAAAGATTTTCACAGCGAATTATGCGGCCAACCGCAGCGTCCCAGACGCCTTCAACTCCAGCTCCAGCTCCAGAGATACTTACATGTGAGCATGTTGTGTATACAGTATGCAATGCCTAGGTGGGAACGTGTAATTCCCACGCATGTTGCCGCTCCCCCTCCCTTTCCTGCTTTCAATGGAAATCAACAACTTCCGCAAGCAACGCAAACGCAACTGGAATGAAAAAAAATTTGCGTTTTTGATTAAATCGTGGGATATATCAAAGCGACGTTCACCTTATCAGACGACGGCAGCACAGGTGAACAGTTAGCAGCTATAACGTGGGATAAATGTTTGAATCTAACAAAGAAGATGCAACTTTCAGTCCTGCCTGTGACAGTCAACAAGTTCATTTTATTTTTTGCGACCGGTAAGTTTTCCAAGATGTCAAGTGTTACCATATCTGGCAAAGACGTGGGCTAGATCTTTCATTTGCCAATAAAAAATGAAGTTGCTACCTGAATTTCTGCTGGGTAAGTTATTTTTCATGTGTTTTTTCTTGTTGATCTGCATCTCGGCACAGTTAATGGCACTGGAAGAATTCACGGGGTTATTTTAACACGCCCGTGATCTCTTAGTGGCATCTATGGTGCGGGATATTACGTGCAGAAACCGAAAGCTTTTCTCGCTTCGTATTCAAAGCATGCTTCTTAATTGTGTTAATTGAGCCGTAAAAAATCTTGAGAACGGGCTTAAAAATATTTAATTTATTTCTATGTGTTGTGCGTGATGTGGCCAATTTTTTGTCAGTTAGCAACAGGCTTAAACTGCAATAAATTGGTTAGCTACTCTGTCGTGATAAGCCCCACAAATAGTATTGTGAGAACTTTATTATTGTTGTCATTGTTCATTGCGTGCGCTCATTAGCACCCAAGCTCAACAATCTAATTCATAAATACTGATTGTAAAAAAAAATGAAAATAAAACTTTCAAAAAAATAAAATCATACCTAATACCTTTAAGAACTTTAAAACATTTGCTGGGCTCTGGGGTCTTGGGAACACCTGAGCGCCGGACGTGGCAGCCTTGAAAAATCACCTTTCACACTGGCCGCAGTTGGAGGCAGAGGCATTGCTACAATTAACAGTTCAATGAACTTCAACCATAGCGAGCGGATGGAACGGTGGCTACTATAACAACAATAATAACAACAACATACCAACAACCACTGAACAAAAAAGTAGCGGCGAACGCTTGGAGTGAGAAAAAAATACAAAGTACCACTGCTAGGCCAGAACCATGGATAATAGCCCAGCGGAGCTGTTGGGCATGGTAACACAAAAAAAAACATAAATAAAAATACACAGACAAAGAGAAAAAACCAGCGAAGAGCGGGAGAAAAAAGATAATTAACTTTTTTTCCTATCGTGTTAAGTATGCCAACTGAAAGAGACGCAGTTCGTCAACAAGTTGGAAACCGACCAACAAATTACAGCACATTTCTAAAAAGCCCGCATATGTGTGTGAGAGTGCCATGGGAGTATCAGTTGTTCAGGTGGCCAGTTGCAGGGTTGCCCTTATTATAACCGCAGAAGTGCCTAGCACAAGGGTGTTTCTAGCGAATTTTTCTGGGGCTTAAGTCTCTTCCGACTTGTCCACTGAACGCTTCAATGATTTCATACATAAATTGTTGCTGCATCACGAATGCAAGAAAATTCCTGCACGAGCACTTTGATGACGAGAACTCTGCACTTGTCCACCAACAGAACCAGAGACTTCCACGTTCCACTTGGCTGGTCTCGGAAGTGGTGCAGGCAGCGATGTTTCCTGTTTGCCAGCAGATTGCAATAATTTATGAGACACCTTCGACAATGAGCCAGAAAACATATCAATTTTCTGCAAATGAAACAACTTTTACAAAATTAATATAGATATTCTGTAGCAGTTAAGGTTGATAGAAACATATGCAGTTTAAATAAAAACAAATACTCAGACAATCTCAACCACAGTTTTCATTACTAATATTAAAAAGTCCAAAATGTATTTTAATTTACAATTAAATATGAGTCCGCTAAAAGATATAGAGCTTTTATTTTGAAAAAAAAAACAGAATGTTACAAACAATAAGGCATTTTAAATAAGTAAAGGAAAAATAGTTCTCATCTTTGTTAAGTAATTGGCTTCAGCTAAAAAATCAAGCGAAATCCAAGCAAGAAAATATTTAAACTGCGGCTAGGTAAATTTAGTTTAATTCAAAGCACACGAGTTACAGTTCAACAATTTTCCACTTTTCCAGCCAACTGGCAATACAGCTGCTTAAAGGGCCTAAACCAGGGACACGTTTCTGTCTGTCTGCCGTTTTAGGCTATCAAATGACGACAGGCCAAATTGCAATTCAAATGCTGCCTGCTGCTCTTGTTCGTTTTGTTGTTGTTAGTGTCACAGAGCGCTGGAAAATTTATAAAATTACTTTTAATCAGTGCGAAAATTAGTTGCATAATTTGAATGGCCAATGGGTCTAGCCCCCCGAAAGCCAAATCAAAAACTCGTAGTCGCGTCTAAAAGCTGAGTTCAAGTCTGTGGGAATTGTGGCAGTTGCCAAGCTGTTGGCCATTTGAAATAGCGCTCCAGATTTGCGAATTTGTTGTCCGTCGCTGAATACTTGCTGGATTGACAGTGCGGGAGGTAATTTTGGCGGAGACGCAGCTGTGCGTTGAGAGTCTTTTTCCTTTGCTGGAATGCGATGCCATTTGCCATGAGAATTGCGGCAGTTCACACAGTCCCAGGCGGGTCGGACTCTGATTGACTTCCTAGCTAAATTATGCAAATTAAAGCAAGACATAAAAGGGGGACAGAAATAAAGAGAGAGATAGAGAGAGAGACAGAGAATAGCACGCTTCGTTTTCGATATATGAGCTGCGATTACGAGGCGGCAAATAACAAATAAAAGCTTAAAAAAAAAACTCAGCTAAACTGCTGCTTTAGATGTAGATGTTGATGATGTTGCATCAGTTGCAGTTGAAGTTGTAGCTGAGGCTCATGTCAAGTGTGGCAGCAGCCGCTAGCAGTTCAACTTTTGCAAATGATGATGAGGCTCAATCATAGTAACAACAGCATCAACAAAAGCATGCCCAAAGGCCTGCATAATCCACGACAAGCGACAAGTTGTCGTTAGGCTAAAAATTAAAGGCACCTACAAGAGAGCGGGAGAGAGAGAGAGAGACAGAGAGAGAGAGAGAGAGAGAGAGAGAGAGAGGGGGTCAACGGCTATGTACCGTGGGCAAACATTTTAAGTTTACATTTTTGACGCATCAATGCAGATGGCCAAGATCTGCATTGGCTACGGCTCCGAGACTGAGGCTGTGCAAATATTTTATTAGCAATTTTCAGCTTAAATGCCTCCAAAACGAGGCGCGTCGCATTGGCCAACTGGGGGATTGTTGTTGGTTAAGTGCACTTTAGTTAACCCATTGTATATGAGGTATGCCAACGTTAGCATATTTTAGAGCTTAATCTGTTGGTTAAGCCATGCTTAAAAGAGCTATCTTAATTCAAAAGAAGTGAGAACGACAATACTAGGCAAGCTCCAGATATCATACACTTGCTGACCTGAGTCATACTGCCCATAACTAAATTCCATTATAAATAAATTAAATGTTGAAAATAATGAAGACGAAGGTCTTCAACATTCTCTTGGTAATATGCAAGACTACGATAAATGGTTTCACACGCGGCATAATGTGAAAATTAATAAAAAAAAAAAAACAGACTTTTATTTATTAATTTGGATTAAACGAAATACACGCCGAAGTTTAAATTGTTTTGTTATTTTTTTTTTTTTGTGATCTAATTTAAGATTTTTGCTGTTTTACCTTTTCCTTCGAGCTTAATTTTTTATTTTTTGCTGCTGAATTTTAATAGAATTACCTTCAATAAGAATATAATTAATATAAATGCCATTACTTCTATTCACATTATTAAGCCATAACTTTTGTTGGTAATATTTCCAATTCATGGTATAATTATATTTTGCATATTTAATATACTTAATAATAACACCATGTTACAAGTGCTATGGATTAGTTCAGCATTAGAAACTACAACTCAGTGAAGGCTAGAAATAATTCAAATTTAAAAAAACGGACGGTGAGGAGAAACTAGTAACCTCGTTTCAGTTGGTTGCATTATAGCTCTGATTTAAAAATATTTGTTATTGGTATAATATAACTTAATTAGTAGATTAATAAGAATAACATGGAAAGAAACATTACATTTAAAAACTTTTGTGTTGTGTGATTTTGGGGTCTCATCTTTACACGTATTTCACCATATTGGCAATGATTTTAAGAACAAAATGTTCGGAGACTCTTAATAAAAATATAAATGCCAGGTGGTCAGATTTTGTTGCTGCTATAAGTTCCGGTTCAACCGGACAAATCTGTCAATATTTTTGCATGTATTCTATAAGCTCAACATGCTCAGTACATCTTACGTCCAAAATAAATTACTAAATTACTAATATCAAGTAGTTCCCGACTTTTGGTGTGCCAACCCCATTGTTAATAGATTCCGCGGGCTGACCTGATTTATCTGCCAACCCTTAGGCAGAGTTATTGATAAGTCTAATGTACATATGAATTAAAACAAAGCCTTTCACACATTCAGCTAAGCAAAATATAACACTAATGTTAGCTAGCTCTCCGTATTTAACTCTCTCTCTCTCTCTCTTTGTCTCTGGGGATTTCCAACTAATTAGCGAGCGAAAAACACGTGATGAGTCTCGCTATCGGTTCAGTGGGATCAAAGCAGCAACAACGTTCACAAACTTATTGCATGCGAAATGAATGGCAAGATGACGACCTCAAAACGCTGATGCCTATACTTATGTCTATACCTAGATATATCCACATATGCATACAAATATATATGTACCTATGTGTATTTTCAGGTACTACGTTCGATTTATTCGTTTCGTTGGGCGACTTGTCCCTGAAATTGTGCAGCAACCCCGTAGCGAGTATTTCTTGTAGCGTTTCAATTGATTAAATGCGAAACTCTACTATGAATTTATTAACAATTCAAATTGCAATTCGAACAACACAACAACAAAACACCAAAAGCCAAACGGAAATACAATTTGTATCAAAAGAGAGGCAAAGTTTGAGAGCAATTGCTTGCATGTGGTGAGGGTTTGTGAGGCCGCTAAGCAGGCATAGCAAAGACGCCCATCATGTTGTCAAGTTAAGTATTCTTCTGTGGGTAGGTAACTATCTTGGCTTGGTTGTGGTCTTAGCTAAAATAACCATTTGTTTTACTTTTTGTCATCTTTGGTACATTGGTCTGGCTTTTCGTTAGTTTCTTCTTTTTTAGGTTCTTCACACTTCTGCGACTCTTTGGCAGCATCAATTTTCTTAGGTTCTCCACATATCTCCGCCTTTGTGTTCGGTTCCTTTTCTTTAGGTTCTTCACATATCTCTGTCTTTTTGTCAGATTCATTTTCTTTAGGTTCTCCTCTTTTATCCGTATTTTTGTCAGCATCCTTACATTTCTCTATGAATTCTTTTGGCTTCGCGTTTTTCATCGCCGCTTTGTCAACTTCGTTTTCTAGTTTTTCTTTACACGACACTTCTTGAGTCGCCTCGTTTTTTCCTTTGGCTGATAGCACTTGAGCCTTGATTTCATCGGTAACTACTTTGACCATTTCCTTACATTCGACTAATACCCTGTCCTGGTCCTTCTCTTCAGTCTTTAGTCCAGTTGTGCATCCGACTAAAATTTCCTTGACTTTCTTACCAATTTGTTTTTTCATTTTCTCTTTCTCCTGTCTTTGTTTTTCAATTGCTTGCTTGTTAATTTGCAACAGCTGTGATTTGTCCAGCTTTTTTTTCTCCAAGTCTGCACACAATTCCTTTTGCTCATCAGATGATTTATTAGATATCTGCAGTTTGGCTATCTCCTGCTGCTTCTTCTCTATGGAGTCACACCAAGCTTGAAGATTTTCATGTTGAATATCTTTCGCCTGAGCAGTGAGCTGCTTATCACATTCTGCTTGCCGATCCATCATGGCCTCCAAGCTGTTCTCAGCGAACTCGTCCTCATCCGCCTCGGCATCGGTTATCACCTGAATACCGCCACTGAGGCGCCGTTCGTCACGTAGCTCTAACGATTGATTCTGTAGCTCAACGAAACTGAAGCGATGATATGCAAAGTAGTGAGCATTTTTATAGTCATATTTCTTGCCAGCACCGGGACCGAGGCACTCATCACGTCCGCTAAATTGTCGATAAGCTGCTGGTCTTACAAAGTCCGCCACCTCGATGCCCTCGTGATTAACACTATCCGGCGCATAGCCCTCATCGGCCGGATCCTTTGGCGGACGTGGCGTATTTGACAGTTTGCTGGATAACTTGGTCTTCGTAATCTCCTTCAGTTTCGTCGAGGTCTTAACCGTATTCGTCTTATCGCTTAGGCAACGCATAGAAATGGGACGTAGGAGTAACTTAAACATATTGATTTCTGGGAAAACCCCTAGTTATAACCATTAAGATGAACAGTACGGATATGTCAAAGTTATATTTGAAACATAAGCATTTTAAATGTGACGCTAATTAAAGCATGCTTAGATTAATTTTGAGCGAGTAACGTTTAGTCTTTGAATTATTTGCGTGTATTTCTCTATACGATATGTGTTAGAGCAGCCGATTGCTGGCATTTCCTATACGGCTGTTTCTCTACTTGGAAACTGAGAGGTTGAGCGGGCCATTTGCAGCTAAGCAGCTTTCTGAAATAACGCTGCAAAGTCAACATTCACTTGCCGAAAGCACAGGAAATCAAAATGTCACAATGGAATCTTAACAGTTTGCATTGCTCTTGCAATCCATTGGGTTTTGTGAACTTTCGGCTATGTGTGTATGTGTATGTGCACATGTATGTATTGTTCCCACAGATTTGACAATAACGTTTGGACCTCGCTGGCAAAATTGTTCGCTTCGTCTTGCCAATAGAGCCTAGTGAACTGAGCCAATTGCGCCCAAGGGAGATTCGTACAGGCAACTGCAGTTCTGATGAACTTTCAAGTGATTTTTCTTAACGGTCGACTGTCGACACAACAACAATCTGACACCAAAGTACGTCTCACTTTAAAGTGTTTTTGTAAATAGATAAGCGCAATTTTTCCTATTAAATGTTTTGCGGCAGCGTTTATGTTGCCAAGTAGCAAGTTCAGGAATTTCTCCGGCTTTGTGCTCGGCTTTTACCTGCTTCTGAAAAATGAGGCTGTTATAAGTTTCACGAATGTTCAGTCCAAGTCATAGAATAAAAATAACAATAATAGAATATAAATATACAATTTTTCAAATTATAAATTACTTTCACCAACAAAAGAATGTTTATATTTCGTATACGTTTAATTTTCTCTCCCAAAACTCTATATTATTTGCAATCAAATCGATCTACCCTCTTGCTACCTGTGCAGAATATGCATTGTGTTTATAGTTATACCGTTAAAAGCATCACATCTCCCGCCCCCTGCCTGTGTTCATGCGATTGCAAGTTTATTTTTAAGTGTGTAGCTTAAAGTTTATGTGTTGGTGTAGGATCAACTTTGCTACCACTTATTCGTATGCCCTGGACTGGCTGGTCTGTTCGTTTATTATTAAAAAAAATTTGTTGCCATTTGCTGCCCTAAAGAAAGTTGGTCCAAGGTTTATGGCCAACTTGCGTGCACACATGTGCGTCATCGGCAAGAGAGCTGGGGAGGAGTTCAGGAGTTTGCTCGTGTGCAGCAGCCATGACCAAGTGTCAGAGTCCATGAAAGGAGATTAGGGTCAACTGGGTAGTTGGCCATAAGGCGCACACTATAAACCACCTGTTGTTATCCAATCTGAACTAAATGAAGTCTCAAATTCTTTTTGTGCTTGAACTATTCACACGCTGTTCGTTGGCGTTTATTTATGTAGTTGACTCTGTTTTATACTTTTTTTTTTTAAGTTTAATAATGCAGTTGAGCTAACTAAGAAAGTTATACAAAAAACAGTTAAACTTAGGGCTAGAGTTAGGAAGAGCTTGAGCTTGAGCTTGATTGGGTTAGTTCATGATTGAGTTTGCATGTTAAGAGAGGCAAAGCAAATAGTTAAAGTAACCGTATCCCACATAAAATTAAAAAATAACACATTTGCTTAGGTATAAAAATTGTGTGTTTGTGTGTGTGTGTGTGTGCTTAAGTTCTAAACATAATCAGGTTTCCATTGCAGATGATCGATGAGGTCAGTTGAAGTTGAGACTTGCAGTTTCTCTTTACCATTGAGCCTGACGATTGTTACTATTGTTGATGGACTGCAGCTCCTCGCTCTCACGACGCTGCTCTTCGGCACGGCGATTGTCCGCGCGACGACTCTCCTGATCCTCCAGTCGGTCGAGTTGCCAAAGCTCGTTGTCCAGCAGACGAGGACCCTGGGACCAACTGATGGCCGCATTACCATTGAGCCGTGTTGAGATCAAGCCATTCAAATTACCAGAGTTCAACAGAAGTGGTGAGCTAATGAGTTGTGCCTGCACCGAAGCACTCGACGGTTGTGACAAGATCAAGGGCTGATTTGTGCGCTCAATGCTGAGGCGAGCGTTGGGCAGTTGACGCCATGCTTCCAGATCCAGATCAAGTCCCCTAGGCAGCAGCGAGTTTTGGCTCAGACGCGATGTCGCGATCAATGTGGGCGGATGTGAGACAACGCTGGCCTGAACACGCTGATTGGAGCTGGGCAACAGCAGCGTTTGGTCGAGGAGACGCTGCTGACTTTGGCTCTGGGTCTGGCTCTGGCGGCGTTCCTGTTCGCGACGCAGCTGCTCTCGATCACGCTGCTCACGATCCCGCAGCTCACGATCACGTTGCTCACGATCACGCTGTTCACGATCACGTTGCTCACGATCACGCTGTTCACGATCACGCTGCTCCTGCAGCAGCTGCAACTCGCGCAGTTGTTGCTCCTGCTCCTGACGCTGTTGCTCCTGTTGTTGACGCAGTTGGGACGTTTGCTGCACCTGTTGTTGGAATTGCTCCATCAGCTGTTGAGCCTGTAGACGCGCCTGGTTCTCGGCTTCACGGCGTGCTTGGGCCTCCAGCTGCAAATGCGACTGCTGCTGTGCATCGACTATAGCCTGGGCCTCGGCCATGGCTTGGGCTGTGAGACGGGACTGCAGCTCCTCAATGCTATTGTAGCGAGATGAGGAGCTGGATGCAGATTGGGATTGAGATATACTGCTATGTTCATCCAGACGCTGTTTGGAAACAATGGCATTAAAGCCGCTTGCATCATCCGCTGTGTAGTCCACAATACGCCGTGTGCCATCCGGTTCAACGAGAGAGTATTGACCCATCACCAAATCACCATCCCGCTTCTCCTCCTGTCGCTTTTGATCGCCGGTTAGCGTGTCGTGCACATCGTAGGCAAATGTGTATTGTGGCCGGCTATCGTAATCTTCACTAGAGCTCGGCAAAATGGTAGTGGCCTCATCCAAATTGGAGTCATCGTTGTTTAGCTCGCCACGCAGCTGCTGCTGCTGTTTTTGCAGACTGGATGATTTGCTTAACTGGCTGAGTTCAAGAGGTCGCAAAAAGGATGCATAAGCCACATTGCTGGTCAGCAGGCACAGGCACAGAAACAAGCAAGACTGTAAATACACACATATTTAAAGGTATATAAACATATACAAATAGGTATATAAATATTTCTATATATATATACATATAAGGCAAAACAGTTTAATATGGATTATCAAGTTTTTTTTTTCCTAAATTTAGACGCATACATCAAAACATGCCAGCAAACACTAATATATCAATTTTGACAATTGCTATTGGCATCATAAATTTGCTATTGACTTTTTACAGGCCTCATAATTGAATGAGTTTCGAACCCAACTCTTGAATACCCCACAACTCAAACCAATTTATTTTGACAGCATGTTGTTCGAAACTTTTCTTATACCTTACGTCTTGGCAAAGGCTATACTCCATTTTCGACTAAGCACCCAGGAGAAAATAAAATACAAAATGATAATCTTTTTTTTTAATAATTTTATAAGAACTAACTAAATAGAAGACATAATTGAATGTTATTAATGAGAGTAATTAAATTGAACACAAAATTCATTTCGATTGTAGGGAACTGATATTTTAAATTTGATATATAAAAAAAATATATTTAAGTCTGGCAACATTTGCAGAAAGTTAGAGAGCTTCAGCTTCGATGTGATTCTGTTAGTCTAACTCAGTCCATACAAGTTATCCCAATATGTTAAAGAGTTTTATCGTTTCACATTTTTGATTATCCTGATTTATTGCATGCCTCGGCTACGATGCCTTTTACAAGACACCGTCGGCAAACATTTATTACCAGAACTGTTTCGGACTTACCCGTTTCATGGCTAGAGATATCAGGTATGCGACTAGTTGGCTTCTTGCTTGTAATTTGTTTTAGCTGCTGCTCTTTGCTTATTGTGGCACGTTGTGCTACTGATGCTTACCCCAACAGCCATCGACTATTTTATACATAGCTGGACAGTTTGCTAGTTAGCCCAAAAGGGCCATCGCAAGAACCAGCCCACACTTGATATGCGTAGAGGCTTTCAAATTTGTTTAGTTAAAGTTACAAATGACCTTCCATGTTGGTGATACGCTTGCCTGACTTATAAAGCTGCAACGCAGCATTCACTTCTCAGCCATTCGCCACTGTTCGAAAATTGTCACCCATTCGCCCACAAAACATGTTCAAGTGGCTTTGGAAATTCGCAACCAAATGTATACGTAAATTGGTCAAGAAATTTCTTGTTTGCCAAACGAATTTGTAATGTTGCCTACACTCCAATTACAAATGGGCCAAAAATGACGACACAGCAACAGAAACAGGGATAGAGAGATGCCAAAAGGCAAAACTGAATTTGAATATGCCTAAAGCAATGTGTTCTGTTACTGTAACGAAGCAGATATATAACATTTTCGACTACCAAAGTCAGTTGAAAAATGTTGAACTTCAATTCAAACAGCCGATTGCCACAAGCAAATCATTGTTATTATTCGATTAAAAATCAAAATTTAAATGTTGTGTTAATCTAGAGGACAAGCAATTATCCAAAATGCATTTAGTTTTAACAAGGTGTATACAATTTCAAGTTTGAGCCAATCCCTAGATAACATATCTTATGGTTTAAATTGTTCGATTGTTTTCAAATCTTACCCGCAAAAATGTAAACTAATGCATTACAGGCCTAAGGTCGGATTATGCGAACTGCAGAATCAGGAGTTGATGATTCATTTGATTCGAGGTTGCGTCGAAGCACAAATGAACTTGACTCAACCAATTTCGTAGAGATTGCAAACCAACAACCAAACCAACAACCAAACCAACAACAAATCAACATTGAACTCGTGCAGATTGAAATACAAATGCAATTTTAATCGCTTACACTAGTAGTGCATGAAATGTGACCACAGCAAAGCCAACATGACTGAGATGTTAAACCAAAAGCCTGAAGCTGTCGAGCTTTAAGAACAGCAAGTACACAAACACACACAAACAAACAGGAAACACCAATGTCAACATCTGCAGAAGCAATGCGTAGAAAAAAATAAACGAAAACAGTAAATGAATCTCCAGCATAAAAAAGGGAGAAACAAGTAGTACAGGTTTAGTCGACAGAGCTCGAATAGGAGATACCCTGAACCCAAAAAAAGTTGATGTGGGTGTGTTATGCAAGAAATCACATTCAAAATTGGAAGTTCTATCTCTGAGATGGTCAACTAATAGAAGTACAGGCAGGTATGGCCTAATATGACTCGGCTGTTGATAATATTAGCATGAATATGAATACTTTATGGGGTCTAAAATTCTTGTTACTTCTATTGCGTACTTATGCATACCATCATTATACCCACTTACCCATTGCTAATAGGTCAGGGTAAAAAAAAGACAATAGAAAACAAAGGAGAGAACAACAAGCAAGTGGCCGCCAACTGGCTGGAAAGTAAAAAATTTCATGCATGACTGAAATATAAGAGGCAGACAAGCAGGCGATGCGGCCCAGCACCCTTGTTATTCTAGCTGGTGCATAGTTTTAGGGACCAGACACACATGACAGAGCAGCAGGAACAGGAATAGTAGAATATGTCACCGGTGGCCTAAACATTTTGCTCGACGCGCGCTTTTGCTTTTGGTTTAATGTTTCTCTCTGTGGCAAATTGAGTTACCCGCCATGATGTAATTCAGTTCCATATGTAATGGCGGTTCTGCAATAAATTTCAGTGCGGTCGCAACACACAAATCTCTGCAGCTATTTTCAGCTCAATGTGTAAGTTCGTTAATTCATTAATTTTAAAAAAAATTTGTAATAATTTCGCACAATTGCTATAAATCAAAAGGTCAATTAAGCTATTACATGCGCACAGAATTAAAATCCATTAAATAATAAATTACAATTAGTATTCCATAGAATAATTGTGCTTAAATACCCTGTAGACAATTTACAAGCGTTAAAGGTGAACTTGATTATTTTTAAAGTAACTGCGAGGGTATTTTAGGGTATACCTGCTGGTCGTGCACGCTCGACTCTTGTTTTATTTGTTTTTGTTAGCGTCGAACAAATAAAGTAATCAAATATTTCTGACCTGTTAGCGTGCAATTAAAATAGTAATTATGCGCAATTGGAATTTTCAATTTAAACTGGTGCGTTTGCTGAATTTAACAAAGCGGTAATAATAATAATCCACTTTTACATTGAACTTGAAGCTGGAAATAATTTATAAGCTGTGTTTCAAAGATAATAACAACATACTTCTGGATGTCACTGGTAGTATCTAAAAGTAATAAATTCAACATATGTACATACAATATACCAATTTTCTAAATATAAACACAGCACTGTTTACTAAAGTCAGTAATGGTAAGCAAGCAAAAGTGTCAAATAAAGCTAGAGTTCTATGATTTTGATTAGATTTTTGTCTGCTTGCCCATGAGGCCATTAACGTTTTACAATTTCGTAAAGCACTTCAGACCAAAGTGAGAGTAACTGAATCTGCGGCTAGCAGTGTTGGGTGGTGTCAGAATTTCTTTCTGCACTGATTGAGTTTCGCTGCGTTGTGTTTTGACAGATACAGATATAGTGACAGGGATAGCGATAGCGATGTCAGCTATGATAGGCAACTTTTACTCCGGTTGACTGTTTCAATTTATTTCATATTTCTATGTGTTTTAACGTTTTTGTTTTAGTTTGCTATTTTGCTGTGAAATTCCCTCGGATCGCACACCAAATGCCAATAGTTAAAATAAACACACAAACTCATAAGCACACAAAAACACAAAGTTACGCGGGACATGCGACAGGAAGCACTTTCAAAGTAGGCCAACAATATTTTTGCCATCTAAGTGCTTTGTTCTATTGAAAGGGAACTGAATGAAAGGCAGGCAGAAAGTTAAAACACCTCGAGCGTCATCGCGTTCATGTTGGGCGCAGCAGCCGCTGTATATTTTGAATGGCCCACCGAATCATGGGTCGTATACGCAATATTCGCGTATAATGCTGTCAAAGCCAGTTGCTGAGCTCCGTACTTTGGTTTGAACTCAAAACTCGTGACAATTTCAATTTCTATTATTTGGTTTTGCTATTCATTTCTTCAATTGTTGTTCCCTAAATGGCTTTCACAAATGCCAGGAAATTATTGACAGCTATTTTGAGTGTGTCTAAATAGCAAATACATACATATTTCATAAAATTGACTTATACAAATATGTAGATGTATATCAAAAGCCGATTGAGCATCCCGGAGTGATTAATCAAGAGCGTTCAACCAGAAGATAATCGTACAAATAAATTTGACAGCACTTGGATTACTTTTAGACATAAACATCACAATAATGATATCAATTTTTTATTTTTTTTTTGTTACGTTTTCTTGATTTTCTAAAACAGAAGTAAATACAACATTTTTAAATGCGGCAAACTGTATAGAGTCTCTTACCTAGTGATGGCTGGCTTAGTTCTCTACTACTTCAACTTCGCACATTTGCTGTTGTAAATTATGCACACTTTATGCATGCAGACAACGCAATCAACATTTTTGCATTTGCTCTAGATGCGTCACTCTTTTTTAGTAAAATTTTTTTTATTTTCGTTTTCTGTAGTTTGTGGTTATTTGTTGCTTTAAGCTGATGACATAACTTTTGGCAAGCCATCACATATTTAAATAGTAATAAATATTATTGTGGTGATACAAACAAAATGTATCTAAATATTTTGCTGTTTTCGGATTTAATTGATTGCAGATACAGTTGTTCAATTATTTAAATTATTCAGTTACAGTTTTATTCAACTATTTCTCTTTGAACATTGACGAATAAGTAAATATACTATAATTGATACCAGCTTTAATAATTATTATGTCAATTTTAAGATGATCATAGCTCGATTTATGTTTGAAAATGAAGTGAAATACACCGAATCATAATTTATTTAATTGCAAGTTTATTATCCATAAGCGAAGTAAAATAGAACAGTTTGTTGTAGGCAATCGGTGCTACCAGCAATAACACCCAATCCCGTTTTAGTAGTAGAACATAAATATACAAGTAAGAGTGCTGTAGTCGAGTGAACGCGACTACGATATACCCTGAATCCAGTTATTAAATATATACTTTTATTATTGGCAAATTCCCCTTTAAAAAGGTTTGCTCTAAAATGTGAGCAGCTCTGCAAGCACCATCTGCCGACAAACACGTGAAACGCGCAATCGAAGTTAGCATACAAAAGAATATTGACGCTCTCGTCGATTATCATGCCATCTCTTTCTCACACATGCGCTCGCATATTTATGAGAATTTTTTTACGACTATAACTTGGGTGTTTCTTATCCGATCTTGACGAAATTTTGACAGTTGATCAGTAGTATGCATGTATTAATTAGAAGATTCTGCCTTTAAAATTGTGGCATTTATTGCTATCGGAAATTTAATATATCGATGTTCGATAAACGGAGACAGTTATCGATATGCGCCTGGTATACGAGAACCTATATTCCAAATTTCAAGTCTCTAGCTCTTACAGTCTCTGAGATCTGTGTGTACATACAGACGGACGGACGGACGGACGGACGGACAGACGGACATGGCTATATCGATTCGACTGTTGCCCCTGATCAAGAATATATATACTTTGTGGGGTCGGAGATGCTTCCTTCTGCCTGTTACATACATTTGCACAAAGTCATTATACCCTTTTTACCCATCTTTAATAGATTCAGGGTATAAAAAAGAAAACCATTGACGCATATTGTGCAGCAATTGTTGATAAAACTAAAATTGAAGAGCATCAGTATATTTGAGATTTGTTGAACAATGCTTTATAATATTTTGTTTGAGCATAGCGTAAATGAAATACAAGAAATTAAAATTTAAATTTAAAACGTAAACATTTAATTTGCTCTAATGTCCCGAGGTAAAATGTAAGAATCGAAAAAGATCGAAATAAATGGAAAGAAAATTAAGTCGAAGTAAGCAAAACAAATGTTGTGTACTGAGAAGGGTAATTAATTACTTTCATTTGTTATAGCGCCCAGTGCGGGTTTGATTGCCTCACTTGTATTCATTTTTGTGAGAAAATTTAGTGTGAAAACGCGGAAATGAGCAAATGAAAACGAATGAATTTTACTTATTTAAAGTTGACTGAACACAGTGAATAAATTTTAAAAAGTTTTTAAAATATATACAAAGTATAAATTTAATATTGAATAAAAAGGTATAAATAATACATTAAATTTATTTAAAATAAAAATTAATAATGAAATTAAAATGGGAAATGTACAAATAAAATATATGGTATGTGGGGGTATTGAAATGTAAGCTTGTGCGACATTTATTGCTTGGATTGGTTAAGAACAGAAAATATGTAATCTGATTAAAAAAATGTTGTTGTGTATAAATTAAGTGAAACATTATGAAAAGAGATAGGGAGCCAGAGAGGGAGGTAGAGAGAAAAGAACGAGATGGTAAAAATCAGAATCTTTAGAGTTAGGTGAACTAATATCGGTCAAAGTTATGATAGAAAGAAACATTTTATTGAATGAAGATTGAGTTCTGCAGCGAATATATGAATAGGCATTATAAGAATAAGATGGACTTAATAAAATCAAGTATTATGAAGTTTTCCAATCAGTTGAGCAGAGCAGTGCTCTTTACTCTTAATTCTTTACATTCACCACCACAGCGAACAGCGAATACGCCATTTTCAACGTGGCAAAGAATGTATTCAGATTGAGCTCAAGGAATCCGGCCATCATCCTTTGATTTGCCATTCTCAACGTCAATTGAGTAAAGACGAGCATATTGCGTCGTATATGGGCCGATTGTTCATACCAATTGCTCGAGAAGATGGCATAGGGCAATTGTTCCGCTTCCTCAGCCACATCACTGGCAAAGTAGCAGCTGGGAAAGAGCTGCAGGCAGATGACGGTAAATAAAACGGCATAATACATCAGCGACAGCGTGTCCCGCACAAATAATAGCGCATAGGAGACGACTATGCACATACTTGTTCCACAGAACACTACTTGTATGAACTGCACACTGCTGATCGTCCTTCTCGTCAGCTGATATAGTCTAAAATATATGAAAAAAATATATATATTCGGAGCTGAAAAGTTGCATCGACATTTATGTAAAAATAATTAAAATTAGAGTTAATCTACAAACTTATTAATCTCATTATATTAGGAGAAATTTGTATTACAATTTGAAATATTTGTGGAGAGGCTGTTACACTGTTACAATTTTACATATATATGTGGAGAGGCTTTACTAAGCTTAACAAGAAGATTGGAATTTAATATTTATCTTAACTAAAAAGATTTCATTTAAAATTTGTGGATGTTTTAAATGTGAGAAGATAAGAATTTAATAATTATATATGCACGGCTTTAAGATCAGATAACCACCGAATTTATTTTTTAAATGGTCTTCAAATTCATATAAGAAACAAAATTTTCCACGCTTGTGAGGGAAATTTTGTAGTTTTGCGTAGCAAATAATTGTACAAAAATCAGCTTAACAATTTTTAATTTGTTTTACTTTTTTTTTAAGCAAGTACGTCTTACCTCATTAGTAGACTGAAGTCCTCGAAACAGGCACGTGATTGTTGGTGAGTTTGCCTTTCGGTTTGCTGATAAGCTCCTATTTGAGACACACGTATGCCAAGCAGATGGATGTGACCGCTCACATAGCACAACGTTAGCGGGGAATAAACATCATTAGCTACACCCTGTATATATTCGATCATCATGCTGACAAGCTGATAGCTAAATGCTAAGCCATAATAAAAGCCACTGTGCTGCCAGTCGAAGGGCAACCAGGCTACATACAATAATTCACGGGGCTCAGCCAAAATAGCCAGAAATATAGCGGGAATGAACACTATGTAGATGACGGCGAAACTTGTATAAATGCAGCGAGTGATGCGATTAACATGACACTGCAGCGTCTCCCGATAGTAGCGTTGTTCCTCGGCACTCTGGACACTCTTATCCAGCTCATGTAGTAGTTTTTCAATCTCCATCATGTGCGGCAGGTGCCACACGTGCGTGATGTACTTCAAACTGCACGCAGTAGATAATAAACTCATCGTTAGGTTCTTCAACCGTTCGTCTGGTGTCGCCTGCAACATCAGACCCAACAGCAGATGCAATGGAAACATAACAGTTATCAGAAAATGCCCTATCACCATAAGTACAAAAACCGTATGTGACCGAACTCCAAAAAACGTCGGAACCAGCAATCGAAAGCACAGCCACAAGGGACGATAGGCCCGTGTACTGTCGCAGACCATTTTACGACACTTTCAGTTGGATGCATCAGTGGTGCATCTGCCTTTTATGGACTGGTCGCTAAGTGACATTTAAACGCTACCAATTAATGCAGAAATTTGCTGTCATTAAGCCAAGCGGATATTTAATTATGACTTATCATATATTCGACAATATGCACAATGCATTCGAGTTGATGGAAACTGATTTGTATAATTTAAAAAAAAAATAAATAAATATATGAATTAAACTTGTGGTTAAATATAAAGGTTAATATGCCAATTTAATTTTATTTCCCAAAATAATTAATTTCTTGTCCAGGTGAGTTTTTAAAATAAATATATTTAAAATATTGGGAACTAAATGATACTAATTGAAGGATTAAAATCGAATTGAAATTAATTAATAATTGTTTAGTTACTTAAATTATTAAATTATCATGTGCAATTACAATACCAAACATTTGTGAATTCCATTTTCGGGTGGAATTAAATTGAGTACAACTTAAGTAACTGTTACTGTACCAAGTGTTCGATATTCACCGACCAACGCAAATTCATATTTAAGGCTCATTAAATAGTCGACAGCTGTCCGCACCATCAGCTCAAGTTGAGGGCACTGAATAATACATAGACTTAGCACCATTACTCGCGCCATACAATGTAAATCGGCATCCATTTTAACTTTTCAAAGAGATGGCCATAAAAACAAAATGTTTTGCAACTTTTTATTCGTTGCCAGTGTTTAGAGTTTAAACCGTTTATTGCAAATTTGACTAGGCGGATCTAACAAAGTTGCCATCATCGTGACATCAAGATTCATATCCCACAGTTGCAAGCTGGCAGCTAATTGAGATAAAAAGTTTTAGCTGTTTCGAGTAAAATGTTAGAGTAGTTATGTAATTTATGGAGTGCAATTCTCAAGACTTACAAACTGATTGTTAAAAATGACACTTTTTCAACTGAATTCTTATTCCATTCTCTGCCATTGTTTGGATTAAGGTCTCATTGTATTGTAGACAAGAGAAAACAGGAACAACAATTTTCAGACAGGTCCCAACTTGGCGGGACCCTCAAGTGAAAATCGAAAGATGCCACCGAATTTTACGCTTACTTAACGATGGCAGCCTGCAGTCAAATGTTGCCAGCAGCTGAGTTTTCCCTCTGACAAAAGTTCTCGCTGCGTATACGCAATGGCAAAAAGCGCAACCGTGCCAAAGTCGAATATAGAACGTTGAGGTTAGCTACTGTTTAAATGATACCCTGTAATCGCTTAAATTTGTAAATAAGAAGTATATTTGTTTGTTATATTTCAGTATATATTGGATCGTATTAAGTTGCAAAGCCCCTCTACACTACTCAATTAAATGGTATTCAAACAGAAGAGCAGTAGCTACTGCAAACATTTCTTTTTTGGCAAACTTTTTTCTGACTTGCTATTTGTTTGTGGTTTCCGGCATAAAAGTTTGGGCCAGAAAGTTATTTGATTTGGAATTCGGAACTTTTTTGTATACATAGCTTGGTGTATGTATTATATTTACACTAAATTAATGAAAATCACAACTGTGTGCAAAATGTAATTTAATTTTTGTTGCTCGGCGTCGCCAAGGGGCAAGTTACGCGTGGCCAACGACATCAACTTGGCAACTAAACAAAACAGCCTAAAAATTACGTTTTATCAGTCAACTGACAGCTTTCAAATTAAAATTTAACAAATGGCAGCTGGAAACAGATCGAAGCTGGAGCTACAGCTGAGCCTGCACTTGGAACTGGAGGTGGAGCTAAAAAACACATCTGTGGAGTGTCACGGTTCGCAGCACAGTTGCTGCTCTCTCCACCTCCTTCGCTGCTGGGTGTGGTAGCGATAAGCAAGTTCTGAGTTTCTTGTTATTTCGTTTGTCATGATTGAAGTTAAATTTAGTGGTACTTCATTTTGCTTGATTCTCGTTCTTTATCTGCCTCTCACTCTCGCTCTCTCTCTCTCTTTTTCTCTCCATCTAGCTCTCTCTATGTATCTGTGCATAATTTTTTTATTACACCTCTTGCATTGAAATTGAACTAATTTCGATTGTGCATATCGCAAACAACGCGCCAGAGTAAACAATTAATATTTCAATAGAATTGCGCTGATGCTGTGTGAAAATTTGTATTTCTCTCCTCAAATCAGCTTGGTGATCCACATCCACTCTCCATCTTCCACTGCGCACACGATTATTCATTCTCTGAATTTGCTTCTAATAAAACGCGCGACTTTTATCGCTCCCAGTGCACAAAGGCATTTAAATAGGTTTTCTAGCTGGTCTGCATTGTGGTTAAACAATGCGATAACACATGCTCAAGTCGGAACACAAAAAAAAAAATGCACACCCATAAAATGAACTGTTTTGACAGCCGCTGATATATGAACAAGTAAGAGTGCTGTAGTTGAGTGAACTCGACTACGATATACCCTGAACCCAGTTATTAAATATATTCTTTTATTATTGGCAAATTCCCCTTTAAAAAGGTTTGCACTAAAATGCGAGCAGCTCTGCAAGCACCCTCTGCCGACATATTTATGCATACAGAAAATGCTTGCGGCTGCTGATAGAAATGAGATCAATTTGAGAATATTTTCTTGACTATAAACTGGGTGTTTCTTATCCGATCTTGTCGAAATTTGGGCAGTTGATCAATAGATGCATATGCATATTATGTATAAATTAAAAGATTCTGCCTTTAAAATTGTGGAATTTATTGCCATCGGAAATTTAATATATCGATATTCGATAAACGGAGGCAGTTATCGATAAAATAACGCAAACTTGATCTACGAGAACCTATACTCCAAATTTGAAGTCTGTAGCTCTTACAGTCTCTGAGATCTGTTCATAGAGACAGACGGACGGACGGACGGACGGACAGACGGACATGGCTATATCGACTCGACTGTTGACCCTGATCAAGAATATATATACTTTGTGGGGTCGGAGATGCTTCCTTCTGCCTGTTACATACATTTGCACAAAACCATTATACTCTTTTTACCCATTTTTAATGGGTTCAGGGTATAAAAAGGGTTTACATACATAACAAAATAAGTCGGTTGACTCTTTTGCAATTTAACATTTTATTTTTAAAGCCTTTGTATTTTTCGTAAATAAATCATAATTTTTTTTTTTAATAAAAAGAATTTAACACATGCTTAATGTTGACTATATTTTAAATTAAAACCACAACAACCATTCCCGATGCGGAATCCAAGTCCACAACTGTATATTAAATAATGAATATATTCATTATATAAGTATAGTATATAGTATAAGTATTTGTTCAAATCAGGTCTTAACGAAAATTGTTTTGCTAATAAAAATTGATGGAAGATACCCTTAAAAGTATTCATTTCTATGAGAAACATTTGCTTAAAAAACAATTGTTCAAAGTTTGTATATGCTTCGGTTTACCACAAGGCGTCAAGTATTTATTGGTTTTTATCTTTATGCATTTGGATATGTTTTGTTCAACTAATTTCAAACGATTTTTCTCGACGTAAATATTTTCCAGAGCAGCGCACAGAAAAAACACAATTTGTTTTAAAAATTTCTTTTTGCCATTCCGCTTCGATAACGTTTTGAGGCAAGTGGGTGAAGTTGCCAGAGGGCATGTGGTATGAGGCAAGCTGAAACTCGCATGACTCGCCAGCTGTACTGTTTATTTAGTCTAGCCTCGGTCTGCTACCGAGAGTTTGTGCGAGTGTGTCCGATATGAGGAAGGGTGGGGGAGGGGTGCTCTATATTGGGTGTGTTTGTGAGTGCGTGTGTGTTGTGGTCGTTACAGTGGCTAATCGTTAAATTTTATCATGTGGTTATCCGCGTTTAAGTGCTGCCAAGTGTTGAGCGATTTGTGTAGCGCCTTGCCTCGCCTCGCACTTGCGGTTCACGACTACCATATAATCATGTATGTAATTCTGTAATCGTAATACCCATTTGCCAAACACAAATATCCAAATACCACAGCGCGCATGTAATTCCAATTTACAAAAGTTGTCACTAGCCATTAGCCTAATGGCCGGCCCTACCATGGCGCGAAGTGCAGCCCTTTGGCCTTCACACACACTTGAGTCATTCAGCAACACTCATTAGCAGCAGCAGCAGCAGCAGTGGCGACCCCAAAAACAAAGCCAATGTCGCAAACAGAATGATGAGAATGTCAGCCCTTAAAATGCACAAATTACTAACGGAAAAGTTCTTAAGAAATGTGCTTCAGTAAAGATTGCACGACTACTAAATGCCCTGTGCCTAGCTCGATTCATGATTTAATAAAGCAGATTACGAACAGACAACATGTTAAATTATTGTTTGATTTATTATACAAAGTGAAAAAGGGATTAAAATTGTTCAAAACTACTTGATTCTGTAAGAATCTGACTTAACGATTGTGGCTTTATCTGAAAAGGGTGTATAGTTAAAGGACCTTGAAATTAAAAAAAAAAAACTGACTTAATTTCACATCTTACCGGGCATGTTTGGCTGCAATGATCTTCTGTGTTTCTTTGGTAAAAGAGATTTTTAGCAGATTAAACTTACAAATACAGTAGTTGCTAGATCTCTGATTGGGACACATACTTTGTGTACAATGGAGAAGAAAAGTGCGCAAGGACTGAAAATAATCAGCGCCTTGCTGCACCTGAAAGCGATGTGTTGTAAAAGGATGCAAGTTAATTGGTTAGCGGCCCTGACCGGAAACGAATGGATGTGTTGGGGATGAGCAGTTCGTTGCTGTTTGCCGGAAAGCAATGGTGGTCACGCGCTCAGCATATTTGTTATGGATCACATTACGCATACGTTACGGCTGCTCGTAGAGCATCATGTAGCCAACTATATGTATCTGTCACTTTGATAGGCTAAAAGGCAATCAATCAAAATGCTATAATATGACGCAGTACCCCAGTACCCCCACCCACACATACGTACATACATACATATTCTGGCTGAGCTTCACGGATGTTGTCTACCCCCATCCTGCTTGTTTCCGTGTCCATGTAACGGACATATCGCTTTGTTGTGCTTGTCTTTCTGGTTCGCTCCTGCTGTGCTGTGCTATGTGCGCTGTTTCCGGTTTCAATTTTACATAAATGCTTTGCAGATAAGGTTCCACCACATTATTTTAGTCATGCCTATGGTCGGATGGGATGATGACAACATTTTGATGGGAACTAAGCATTTTGTAGAAAGATTTGCGGAATGTTAATATAGTATGGTTTGCCCTATTGCTCAAGTAAGGAGTCCATTAAGTGGAAAAGTCAGATCTCGTCAATCAATTATCTCAGGCTCCAGAAGTGCGAAGATCATCTGAAATATTTATTTAAAAGTAGCAAAGTTTTATTTTTTATTTTTATGAAATGTTGATATTTTTTATTATTATTTTATATAGGGAATAATAAAAGATTTAAGATGGATTAATACCCAAATGTAGGATCGTCTCTCGTTGTCATTGTTATTGTTGATTGTAGACCTGAAATTGCTGACATCCCAATTGCGCTCGAAAATCAATGTAAGTTTCCAGCTCCCAAGTGATAACTGCCAGTTACTGCATTTGTTGGTTAACCACTAAATTGTTATAGGTCAAGCATTGCCGTTGAATATAAGTCAATGTTAATTGTATTTTGCGGGTGACTGAAAGAAATAGCAGGAGCAGTGACTTCCCCTTAAGAACTGCTTATACTACAAGCTTACCGCCTGGCCACAAATGCGGTCATTAAGCCTCAAGCAACGCACTCTATACTTCTCCTCTAACTCCTCTACGTCCCACACAGCTCAGCCTATAAAATATGAACCAATTGACGTAAAATTGATTGTTCTCTGCTGCTGCTGCTGCTGGTTTGCAGCTGTTTGTGGCTGCTGTGACAGCGCTCTGAGTCTTTTTGCGCTTTATTACCTACAAGAACAACAACAGCAGCAGCAACAGCAACACCAACACATGAAGTGCAGACGTTGTGGTAGCGTACTTCACGCTTCCATTCGGTGTGGCAAGTAGGTTAACTGAATTCGCTCGCTTATCGCTTACTTTACACACTGCCAGCTATGCCAGCAATGCCACATAATTCCATTTAGCTGGCATATTTTAGTGTCAGCCAAGAATTACTGCTCTATGGCTAGGAAAGGATTTGGAATTTGCTCATGTCCTGTTCCAGTTAGGTTCAATTGAACGCAGCATTTCTGATAACCCATTGCTTTAATTAATGTATTGACTTGGGTCAGACAAAGGTTCGAACATCATCATCAAAAGCACTTTATGCGTCAGCCAGAAACAATCAGTCATTTTATGAGGATGTTTGTAGACTGAGATATGCAGAAGTATGTTCTTAGATAGATGACGATTTTATACAGTCCACAAATTAGAAAGAAATCTACTCAAAAGCTAAAAAAAACTATATCATTTCGAACATTGCCTTTAGCTGCTTTAACACACGAAATTGTGTTTTGTGTAATTTATACAAAAATCCACAATCCAAAATTTAGCTTTTAAATTCATATAGTATCTGAATTCTATCATCTTTGTTATATATTGTTTTTTATTGAATGTATACATTTGTTTCATAGAAATAAATGTTGAGTTGTAATTTTGGAATAATTCTGACCATTTTTAGATACAATATTTACTGCACCTATGATAATAATAAAAACTGCTGAAGGCTTATTTATTCTTGAATGCATTTATTTGTTCTGCACCTTCTTCATAAGTAGCATACCATTTTCACTTCTAAGCAATTTTTCAATATTTCACACGTAACACACATATCTCACCTATCTCATACAGATACATACAGAAATACAGCAGGCGAAGGCCTCAGTCAAATGGGCTATTTGTATTCGTTGCAGTCTCAGTGTGAAGACAATGCTGTGTTACATTACGCATACGCCGCATGGGCCCATCGAACCAAAACACAACACAATAATCTCTTGCAACATGTTCGAAGCACATGGTCCAACCGAAAGTTGAAAATGCCTCAGAGTCGGCAAAAGTTGCGTTTCAGTTGTATGGATGACATCGCAGCTAACGGTACAAATAGCGCATGCAACTGATTTAAAAAGCATAGAAACGTGTTAGGCACAATAACAATATCAACACAAAAGTGTTCGCTCTGTGTGTGTTTGTGTGTGAGTGCGTGTGTGAGTGTGAGAAAACAGAAAAGTCCTCGTTCGATCTAGTAACCAAAAAAAAAAAAAAAAAACACAACATGAACTGAAAGTGTAGAGTGAAAAATTTCAACAACAACAAAGAAAAGCAAGAAAGCAAACAAATGACTAGGCTAGTGGAAGTTACGTTGATTTCAATTTACTTTGGCAAATGAATTTCAATTGAGAACGAACAGCACTAGCCAATACAATTACAAACAAAATAAAAGTAAAATAAAAAGCGGAAAACACACGCGACTTTTTGTCTCTTGTTTTTTGTCGACCGTTGTTTGGGAATTTGCACTGCTGCAATGCTTGACGTTTGTACGGCTTCAAAAATAACCATAACTTGTCCTTGGCAACGCCTGCTAATTTTAACCCGACTACCAACAGCCACGCCTAAAGGTTAGGCTGACACATCGAATTAAAAAAATAGAAAGTGAAAGTCAATTGCAACAACTACAGCGAGAACAAATCCAAATAAATACATTAAATTTCGATAATATAAAATACATTTTGAACAGACGTTACCTGAGTGCCAAAGTTGAGCTCTGCTGATTGACAGGACGCAAGTGTCCCAGACTGTGATGGATGGCAAACAGTGTGTACTTAGTGTCCTACTCTGACACTTGCCATGGTTTTATTTTTTTGTTTTACTTTGGAACATTTTGATATGTCGAACCCAACACATCAATGCAGTGCACACAGCTAATTTGATGCGTTCGTTTGCTGACTGGCTGTCAAAGCTGTCGACAGCGCTGCCAAATGAGGCGTTGACAGATTTGTTTTTCATTAGAGATTGCATAGTGATAGCAGAGATACGATTTGAGAAATCAATATGAAGCGAATACCCGCAGATAGAAAATAATATTTGGTATCAGTTCATACAAAATTGATTTTAGTCTTCAACATCTTACTTATGTAACTAATGAAATTTGTTTGGTAATTTCAATGAATTTTACTCAATAGAAATTTATTAATTTTACTATTTCGCAAATTGGAACGTATTTATTCAAAGAATATAAATTACAACTTAGTTTTTAAAAAGGTTTGCTTTTATTGTATTAGATACTTTTATAGTTCTACTTTAAATGAGACGAAATTAGTGTAATTTCGGGACAGTTCTATGAACAGTTATTAAATCGTTGTAGCTGCTAATACAACACTGACAGAAGTCTATCATTTAATCATTAACATGGAATTTTTCTTTACAGTTGCAAGCTTTGAAAATTAAATTACATGTGGCAACAACCCTTACAGCAAGATATCCTATTTATGCTCATGTTATTAATTGCATACTCTCATATACGAATGTACACACATATACATCCACACACACATATATATATATACACACACGGTGGCCTGTTCATTGTATTAGTTAAATCAAGAAGTAAGAGGTCACATTACGTATACGTATAGACGCCGCGTCTACGGCCTATTGCTGCCTACTGCTGCCAGTGTGATGTGGCACGTGCTCAATTATTTGTCGCCGTCATCATCGTCGTGGCAAGAATATAGACTTTACATCCTGCGAGCCTGTCTGCCTGTTTGCCAGCTTGCCTGAATGCCTAACTGCACGTTCTGGGCCTGTACTCGTAATTAATTTATGCAATAATTTTTCATTGCCGACATAACTTGACAATATTTCAAGCTGGAAATATATTTTCAATTTGGAGTGCGCTTTTTCTACCTTTTGCTCATAACTAATAAAAAAAAGATAACTGGCACCACTAGGCGCCTGGCGTGTCCTAGCACCAGGACGTCCTGACTGTCCATTTCCATTTAGCTATAGCGTTGAACAATTGAAACATTATCTTTGTGGCACCCCAAGTAATGATGAATGACAAAAGGCGCTGTCCATGCAAGGGACATAAAAAGAACAAGTCGAGATAGTCGGCGAAACCACGAACAGTACATTCCGTTACAGCAGAACCGAGCATAGAAGCTTAGAAGGATATATACGTGGCCATGAATGCCGGTCATTAGGTTAACTGACTGGACAGGAAGTTGGCGAGTGCGCTTAGTCGCGCTATTGTGCCTTCTTGTTTTTTTTTATCTTTTTTTTTCCCAATTTTACTTCCATTGATTGGCGGCGGCACTTGAGCCAAGCACTTCGTACTCTATTGAGCCCCGGCTGCTGTTTTCGCACGATATCATCCAATTGGCGTGAGCGGAGGGGGAGGAAACGAATCCTGACTCGCACTTGACAATTGCCATCAAGGACAAGGAAATAACATTATAGGCACGCAACGATAAATTGCACAGTGGTTGCAAAAACCTTTCATTTCAATATTCAAAGGAGAGAATTTCTTAAAGTTTTTTGCTTGTAAGGATAAGATTGCCCCCAATTTTTAGATTTAAACATATGAACTTTATATATTTTATTTAACTATCGTTATGTACATAATTTAGGTACCACTGTGCTACAGATATGGTTTGCCTGACACCTTGAGTTTGAAACAGTTTATACAACGTCATTGATTGCTAGCTGTTTTGAATTTTTATGAATTTTGCAATGTCCTCTGAGTTTGTGTTTGGGATGTGGTTTGCTGTTTTTGTTCGTCTTATTTATTTTTTTTTGGTTCTTCAACTTGTCACACTAAATGTCAAGTCAACGTGCTGTGCGCCACCCTTCCCCTTAGCGTGTGTGGGTATGTGGCATCTGTCGACGAACTGAACAAATTGGCAGCGTGTCGTATGAGTAATATATGCTATCTTGAGTGAACTGCTTATTAAATATTGTACTCTCAAACTAAGTTTGCTCTTTTTACGAGCGTTGTGCAACGAAATTGATTACGCAAACGTTAAGAATTAAATCATTGTCGGCAAAACTTAAATTCACGGATTTCAGAGCGGTAATGTTTTTGCAGGCTATAACCCAGAAGCAATATAAGTCAAACAAAAAGTAAAAAAAAAAACAAACAAATAAGTGCGAAAGTTACAATTCAACAATAAAAACTCAATTCACAGCCAAAACTCAAAAGAAGAATTGCAGTCAAATTTGATAAGTTGGGTAAGTATTAAAGCCTTAAACATACTCTGTTAAATATAAGCATTGACTGTCTGTCTGCTTGTATTATTATACAGCTGTCCGGAAAAAGTTTTAAAAGAAAGTGGTTTTGCCAAAGTAATTTTATAATGTTTTTAGATGTCCCCAGACTACGAACAGGGTATTGCGCTGTTGTTTATAACTGAATGCAATATGGGCATGCAGCAGGCAGCATGCAGGCAGCTCTTCTACCGAAAATGAAGCCAAATTCATGAATAATGCAAACACAAGCCAAGGATACTTTCGGTCAGTACTGTGCACTATCCGGGAAATTAAATTCGTAACGGCATTGACTTTGTTTCGAGTAACAAATATACCTGGCATATTTGAAAATCTATGTTGTTCTTACATTGAGTAGCTTTCAGGTGCTGAAAATGTTTCAATTCAATATAGAAATTAAAAATATCAATTTATTTGTGTCAAAATTGTGTACTGACATCAATCTACTTATTATAATTCGCATTTTTATATATTTATGCAATGTTCTAAATTAATTAATCAAACGATTAAAACCACAAAAGAAATAAATATTAAATGACTACCGAAATAAGAAATATAAGCCTGAAAAATTAAAAGCGTATTTGCAGTTCAACCTTTTTGCGGATTAAGTTTGTAATTTGTTGTTTGATTTGTTGCCGCTGGCAAACTAGAAAATAGGCAGACTACGTAGAGCAAAACGCGAAATAATTTTCTCAGTTGTTGTTTGTTTTATTGCGTTTTAGTTGCTGCTGTTTTTGGTTGTGTATTTTTGCGCAATGCTCCAATTAACATTGTGCGCATAATTTTCACGTGAAAAGTACATTTTTGTTTGGCTCATTATTCAACTTCAATGAATGTTGCAGCGAACGAGCAGAATAAGGGCCGTGAAAACATTTACAATGGGCTGAGATAATTATCAAAAATTAATTAGTAGTGTTGAACCATTTTTCAATATGGCCCGTTCACCGCGCGGTGGTAATTAATGGCAACTGCCGCGGAGGCTGTATTTGGCATTTGGCAGATTTGCGTTACTCACCTGCAAGTTGAGGACCAGTTCCAGCCACACTATGTGTGCCATTCGCAGTCCTTCTGCTAGCTGTTGGAGCCCTCGAACAATAGCCAGAGATTGTATTGTGTGAGAGCCAAAACCTCCGCTTCAGTTTTGTTTCTTCAATTATGTATGTGTGCCAAATCCTAGAGCCTCCCGCTGCTGCCGAAAGTTATAGTTTTTCATTGTGATTAGTTTGAAATAGTTTGTTTACAGTTTTTGGGTGTCGTACCAAAGTTTGCACCCACTATGAGCTACGGGTAGATCCCGCATTGAATTCCACTTCTTAGAATAATGAGAAGAAAAATTGAATTAAGTATAAGGAATTTAAGATTTGTATAGCCGTCAATATACACTTTTGATTTCCATTCAATCGAAAAATTTGCAGTTCAATGAATTTCTTTAAATTTAAAAACACCTGTGTGGCCTAGTTAGAGAAGTTATTCTAGTGGTTATGAAATCAAAGCGTTTTCCTGCACATCAAAATATATATAGTTTCTTCGAGCAGCTGTCAGGAAATACATCTTTTCAGCATTTCAATAAATCAGCGTAAAATATGATTACATTTCCAACGGGTAATGCTCCATGGCATAATTCATACGCCGCATAGCCTTTCAAAAATGGCTGTTGATGAGAGCACGTGGCCGCCTGTCGCCATGCCATCCACACCGTAATTACACATTTAAGCCGTGTGTCATGCATATTGAGAGGCTCATTAAAGTGAGCAATGCCTCGGGGAACTATTTGCGCCTGCGCTCAGAGGCAACCACAGGTACTCACGTAGTCGTCAAGTAATGTGCCACAATATCTATTTGGCACTAAGTCGTTTTTTGGCATATAACATACATACTTAAGTGGTTGAATACTTATGTTGGCAACTTTTTCCTGAAAGACATTAATACCTTAAATTTAAATTAAGCAGTAATGTGACCCTTGTAGTGTCCTTTCGTCGTCCTTTCAGATAACATGAATTCTCTCTCTCATTATATTATTTATGTATTTTAATCAATTAGAGAACCAATTAGTGTAGCTGCTGTTTGTAACCAGGCAACAAATCCTATAATTGCAAATATATATGTGTATATACACACACAGCACGCAGAGTTGTCATTTTCTTCATTGGTATTGGCAGGTGATTAAATTGCAGCCCCAGGGTATGTTGTCAGCCGTCTTATGCTTGCCAAGGTCGAGTGGAATTTTTTTCTTGTGCAAAACGTTCAATTGTCAAAAAACAAAGCATACTCTTATATGGCAGATTTCACGAGTTGTTAATTTTCAGGCCGGGAAAGCTGTCAAAAAAACAAAAGCCCTCTGTGTGAATGGGGAAAAAGTCTTTTAATTGAAAATTCATGTGGGCGTTGCCAACAGGGTTGAATTGCAGGCATGTTTTAGGGTGTGAGACTCACACTCGTCTGGCAAGCGGAATGCTCAGCTCAAAATATTTTGCTTTCGTTGCTTCCGACGGCGACGCCAGAATGTGAAGAGCAGTTAAAGAGGCGTTGATTGTCCGTGTAACGCAGCCCCATGAAAAGGAGGTTAACAAGTCGAGGCTGCTGCTGCTGCTACCTCTTGCCTCCTGCCGCTCTCTGCGCTGACGTCCTGGCGTCCCGTGGCCTGCAACAAATTTTGTACGAAAAATATGCTTTAAGTGCCTGGGCAAACTGCATACGCGTATATGTTTACATGCTACATCGAGTTGGCTAAAGTGGGCTTAGTGCCGAAGACGAATCGTTAAGCCTTTCGTACATTTATGCATGGTAAACATATCGCTCAAGTGGAAAGTAAGCAACACACACTCGCACACCTACTAATACAGTCTTATATTTCATTTGCCTGGCTGGGTAGCTGACTAGTAGCTACTCAGATAAAAGTTGCAGCTAAATACGTCACTTGTCATTTGCGTCCAAAAGTGCACAGCAGCTTGAGTATGTCTGGGGAGGTAAAACTTAACCTTGTTGCAATCTATATATACTATGTGTACACCGATGTAAGTGGGCCTATTCGATTGCTGAAATGGAACTTATAAGGTTTTTGATATACAATTTGACAGACTCAGCAAAAGTTTCCACAAATCATGAAAAATAAAAATAATGAAAACATTGAATATCTGCGAAGTTAGGACATACTCAGAAAAAACATACTGGATTTCAGAAAAATAAATAAATATAAAGTAAACATAAGACTCTTCGTGGAACGAATAACAAATGTGGTCGCAATTAATGCACATAGCTAGTTTTCCGCATAAGAACAAAAAAAAAATGGTAAAAGATGACAAATGGTTCCACAAATATAAGCGAATCTAGGGGAGAAACCATTAGGGTATAGGGAAAGAAAAATGGAATGATTCTTGAAGGTTGCTGAGCCAACAACGGAAACGACCACTTGTTCAAGTATCTTGAAGCAATAATCTTTGGCTGCGGTCAGCAGCTGATTTGACATTACCAACTCGGCGGTTTCTACAACTGTTTATTCCACTTTTTGGATTTGAGTACAAGCATAAAAACGATTTCAATATATTCGTTCAGAAATAGTCATATATAAATATTCTGCAGCCAATCTAAAGAGTTCATAATCTGCACTGATATCATGTTGGAGAATAGTATTTTTGATATTCAATAACGCTAAGATTTAGTTTTAAATAAAGATTAGAGAACAATAAAAGTGGGATTGTGTAAGGAAGAGTTAAAAATTGCATATCTATTATACGAATGAAGTAAATGGCAGGCACTGATCGTAATTCTTAAAGAAAATATATCTCTAAGTTGTCTAGCGTACTTTCGTGTTTTTCTGTTCTAAAAGTTTTCAAAAATTGGTGAAATCAAAGTTCTGCTTATGACCGCATGATAAATTAGGTATGTAAGCATAGCTATTCATCACTCTAGCTCATGACAAGTAATCATATTCAAGAGAGAGGTGAACTACGTTGAACTACGCGTATAATTCAATATTTCAGTTACTAAACTAAGCAGCAGAGTCCCAAGATAGGTACGTTTGTGTGGCCAAGTTTTGTGAAGCACATCGAAGCTGGGCAAGGGGGCTTTTCGAGAGACTCTGAGTGCTCTGCTGTTAGAGTCGCTGTCATCGTTGTCGTCACTAATTGCCTGCTTGCCATTTGGGCTGCCATGGCATCCATAACCAGTCGTCGAATCCGTTGCCCGTTGACGTCAACTGTTTCACGGCATTGCTCGAATGTCGTCTAGCTAAACAAATCAGCGCTTTTCATGGCCGTAGAGCAATCAAGCCGCAATAATATTGCACTCATCGCACCAGCAATTTATCATTAGCCGCTGCATACTTCGGATAGGAGGTGGAAGGGACTGGATGCATGCCGCTCGCTGTGGCAGCAAAAACAGTCGCCTGTCACTGCTTTGGCATTTAATTTCCATTTTTATGCGCTTCTCTTTCTGGACGGGGAACTTAAGTGCTGCCATTTGCAGCTAGCGCCTTAGAAATGAGATAAACACTCACACATGCTTACAAAAGACGACACAAAAACACAAACTCACAAACACACACACAAACACACACACATATATATAGTCACTCACACATAAATTTAAGTTGAGATGCTTTTAGTTGATGGAATTGCATTAGTTTCATGTTCGCCATCGCGATTGCACAGCACTTAACTGGCAAAAAGGTTGCAGATTTACACATCACCTGCGTAAGCAATGATGAGCAATATGTATATATTGATATCAATGCATACATATCTATAGAGTATATTAAACAAAAAATATATATATGGATTACAGTTGACTGTGCCTTACATAATGCAAATGCTCGAGTCAATGGGTCTGCAATTATGCCAGTGTCAAAAGGCAGAACCCAACCAAAATCAATTCAATTCCCAAAGATGGCATTCTAGCTTCCTTCTGTTTGGCTTAAGTTGCTCGTCCTTTTTAGCGTTTGGTCAGCCAACTGTTCAATAGATAAGACCACATTCACGCACATTCAGGCGGTAACATAACGACTTTCACACACACACATACACACACACACTTAACATCCATTAAACACTTCATGAAATGGCCATTTATTGTCCCTTGCCTGTGGACTGAGACTCCATGGAATTTGTTCTGTGACGTTTGTTGACTCATTTTACTGGCGCACACTTTTTGGGAGGTTCTTGCTGTATTTACTTCTACTCATTTACTTTGGCATTTGGTGTTTGTGTTCTTATTCCGGGACAATGTGAATCAGTCAATAAATCGATAGTCTGTATTATTTATAATGACCGAGACACGCAGTCGGCCAAAACTTAGTTAGAGCCAACCACTACCCATTAGGGTCAACCCATTCTCCAACAATCTCTGCACTTGGCGCTGCCATCTTCAGCCCAGTCTATTTTATGTGGCCATTGTAGTTTTATTAATTGCCTTTGCCTCGACTGATTGCTGTCATATTTTTTTATTGATTGCCACACAACTGACATAGGCAGAATCCAATCAAAACGGGTGGTGCGCTCAGAAAGCGGTAATTTGCCGCTACAAATTATCAATAATACATACGACGAAATTACGTCAACAGTCTTGATTGTAATGCGAGTTTATAAATACAAATATTGTATTTAATCGTCTAATTATATAATTAGTAAAAGAAACAAGTTTACCACATTATTAAATCTGAAATCAAATTTGAAAATGGAAATAAAATTTTAATCATTGCTTATGAAAGTCTCTTTAATGTGACAAACTTATGGCCAAAGAATAATTCAATATAATCAAAGTTAAGTCACACTCTAAGCAATTTGGTTATATCTATATACAACAGCTAAAAGCGTTCATATTTTCTACAAAAAACCCGTAATATTTGATACCACTTACTAGCAGTTAAATTATATTTCGCATACAACTTAAAAATTTAAACACTTTAACAAAATTTCACTTTGCGCTTGTTATTATTTAATTTTGCCAACTGAATATTATGATTTCCATTTGGACTGGTTTCTCGGTTTCTGGGTTTTGCTCCGCTTCAATTTTCGGGTAACGGGAAAAGTTTTCGACTGGTCTCACGAGTTGTGAAATTGTTTTGGTTTTAACTGCAAAGTGCGCAACAATTTTTAATTGGTCAAGCAATATGTACTGTTATTATTAGGGTGGAGACAATGAGCTGACAATTTGCTGGGAGCTTTACGCCGAAACTCCGCAGACAGATGCCAACCCAAAGACCCCCCCGGCAAATTCATTCATTATGTATGACTTGATTGGCGCATTTGCGGCGGCATCAAGTGGGATTATGGCCTTGAACTTTTTGTTTAGTAGGCGTAGCCAAGGGCCGCAGTGTGTGTCATTGATTTATTGGCTTTCAGTCCCTAAGTCTAACTCACCCCACTCAACATGTCTGCGGGCAAACTTGTGTATGACGGAGGTGGTGGGCTATGATGGTGGTATAAATTTCATTTAAAGTTGTGCGCCAGAATTCTGCATGTATTACTAAAATACACACATGTATATATAAAAGTAAGCTCAAACCGCCCTCCCCAAAGTGGGCGGGGCACAAAAAGTTGTTGAGAGCCGAAACCGCTCGCATAAAATATAAGTAAAGTTTTGCCACACTGCATAATTAAACAGGTGACAGGCAATAAGGTAAGAAAATTAAAAAAATATGTATAGTAGGATAATACAGAGTGAATAGAAAATCGATACAGTGACACAGTTGTTTTGCACATTGGATTTCAGAGTCCAAATAAATCAAGTCTTTCTCATTAAATATAAACAAAATTGTCCTTAGCCAACAGCTCCAGCATAGGCGCCACCCATTAGATTAGGGTCACAGTGGGACACACCAAAATTGATCGATGAACAACAGTGAAATTTGTCAGCTTTAGTCAACTTCATTTTACAGAAAGCCGATAGGCCTTAACACTTATTGGGTTTCAGTTTGTGCTTTCATTCAGCTTTCATTACATCGAAATTAAAAGTGTAACTTAACAATTGAAATGTGAGTGCGATTTTTGGTCGACTCGTTTACACCTTGGGATTTATCGACTATTGAATGACTTGTTCTCGTTACATTTTCATTTTGTTTGCATTGTTTTCTCGGTTTTCATTGCCGTCCTTTTTCTGTCATTTGGTTACTTTGTGATCGTTCATTCTATAATCTTATAGTTCGCTCAAGCCAAACTATTGTCACATTGTCAGAGGGAGTGCAATCGTTAAAAATGTCAGTCAAGGCTGCACAGGAATGACACCAAATGAAATAAATTAAGAAGATTGCCCAAGCACTCGCTCGTCAGCTCTTCTCCTTTTCTGCTCGCCTTGTCATCGTTCATCAGCCATCATCAGGCATCAGTGGGTGAATCCAAGTGAAGTGCCACGCCCACACGCTTTAAGCAATGAACTTCAAGTAATTTGCTTTTACTGCGAGTGACGAACAAAGTGCGCCGCTTAGTTTGTTTCCCTCTTTTTTATTTATTTATTTTCATGTTTTTTTTTTGTTGCATGGCAGCAAGGGGCGCCATGTTATCAAAATTAATTTGCGGAGCTTGTGCGGGTTGTGCGGGTTGTGCTTGAGTTGGGGTTTTTCTGTTTGTTGCCTATTTTGGCGCTCTATTTTTGAGTTTGCAACGAGTTGGTGTTACTTCTGCTGCTGCTGCGGCTGCTGTTGTTGTTGCTGTTGTGTCATATAATTGTGCAATGTTCCGGAACGGTGCTTTGTTTCAGCAAAATGCCCCATAAACAAGAGCACATAAAAAATCGTTCACTTCTCGGCGAGCTATCTTGAAAATGCTATACAATGTGTGTCAGATGATTACGCCGGTTGGTTACTTCGCCAGTGTGTCAGTACGAAAAGTTCAATGCAATCTCAACATAGCATTACATTGTTGACTTGGTTATTTTTGGTTCGACTCTTAGTACACGAATAACAGAAGTCAAAAAGACTTACCATGGGATTGTGAAGCACAGAAACAAAAATATATTGAAAAAATATTAAGCAGTAAAAATATAATAAATACTATTAAGCAAAAAATATCTGAACATTGCAAAAATTAAAAAAAATATATCCTATTGTTATATATGATACAAATCTAAGTCCGAGAGAAAGAAACTATTTTATGAAAGTTATTTTAAATTTCTAAAATAATTAGAGCATAAAATATAAAGCAATTGTTGAAATACATTCAGATTTTGTGGACTCACCTTTGTATATAATAATATATTTTAGATTGCCATTAATGGGAATTTTTCTTTGATAACAAATATTTTATCTACTTAATATTGAATTGAATTTCTGTCTTTATGGAATGAGCTAAATAGCAAATATTTTTGTGTCAAATAAAAGCTGTCTAACGTTCGTGATGTGTGCTCTACAATTCTGAAATTTGTACAAGCTTAGAGTCCCACACTCACACACACATATACACCCACACACACACACAGATACAAACATAGAAAGGTACCCCTTACCGCTGTGTACATTGTTTAAAATAAAAAATGTCAGGCAGGCACCTTATTTAGGTCGAAAAGCACTCAGAATAGGCAAGAGCCGAGAAATTCCGCACTCGGCACTCCGTACGTCTCCAGCAACTGACTGTGTGTGTGTATGTGTGTGTGTGTGTGTTGGTGTATCTGAGTGTCAGTCAGGTGACAGTGTAAGCGCCTTAAGCTGCTTGAAAGCACACGAAAGCACACGAACACACACACACACACACACACACCCCACACCCCACACAAAACAAAATGCAGGACAACCGCCATATGGAAGGGTTTAGGGTCTGATGGCCAAGCTATCTATAAAATACAAGCCAGCTATCCTTTGTTGTGTTTCGAGGGCTGCCTTTCATATTGAGCTGCTTTTCCATTAAAAGTGTTATTTAAACATTTCCTTCAAAAAGTTTTACATTTAAGAAGAGTAATTGTGATGAACAGTGTCTTGAAAATTCAAATAGTCTAAGAAATTTAATTTATTAGGCAAAATTTGAGTTTAGTTGATCGGGCACAAGAGGAAACACTGCAAATGTGGAGTCCCTAGCTTAGTTCGAATTAAAAGGAGCTTTCATTATTGATTTCATTTAAGAGGCAACCCTCGCAGTTGCATTGGACTCATTCCTGACACTCATGGCTTCATCTCACTAAAGGGCGAAAGTTGTGCTCTAAAACTGAATTTACTTTGCTCTAACCATAACATGGAATGGTAAGCTCGAATTTCCCATGTATTTTGGTTGCTTTCTGTAGTTAAATCATGTAGTAAGATGCGTAATTTAAATAAAGTGGCGTACAAATGACAAAGGACTGACAGTTCACGTACAAGCGACAAGTACACAACAATGATGCAAGTGCAGCAGTATGTCAACACTGATGCGGATACACAGCTGCTGCATCTATAGATACGGATAAATTTTGTGCTGTCACAAACGAGTCGATCAATTTGGATGGCCCATGAAGCAACCATTGGCTGCTGGCGGCTAGCGTTAGCACACACCTTGCATCTCACAGATACAATATGTAAATAGCAGCATCCCTGTGCTGCCGCGCTGACGGGGCAAGCAAAATGTGAAGGAGGCACATCAACAATAAACAAAAAATTTACAAAACAGCTTAATAATGAAAAAAAAACGTTACAGCAAAGTTGTGTGTATGCCTCCTGCTTTTGTTCATAAAAATTTCATGTGCTGAAAAATATTTTGGCTGTTGTTCGTGTTGCTCTTCGTGTTGCTGCTTCATCTCTTTTCCCATTTGCCATTTTGCATTTTTATTTTTGTTTATTGCCTCGCCTTGTCCATTTACGCGCATAATTTATGCATAAATTTCAATTACCTGACGCCCTCAAGTATGCAACATATTCAGGGGCCTCTTGCTCTCCATGTGAGGGTGGCCCCAGGCAGCACCCCATGTTGACTGCCATTAATTCACTTTGGCAAGCAGCCAGAAAGGAAATGTCCTTTCCCTATGTCACATCTGCTTAGATAGAGCATAATTTAATTATTGAGCTTGCACTGAGCTTCATTTCGAGCTTGAGTGCAGCCACATTAAAGCATTTTTAACATATGTGCTCGTAGAAATTACTGACTGACTGACCTATCTTTGAGTAAGTAGAAAATATATATTTTTTT
The DNA here is from genome assembly GCA_035043505.1 of Drosophila setosimentum. NCBI lineage: Eukaryota > Metazoa > Arthropoda > Insecta > Diptera > Drosophilidae > Drosophila > Drosophila setosimentum. The sequence continues at coordinate 4,311,430 of JAWNMY010000007.1, forward strand.
TTTTAATATTTATATTATATTTTTAAAGTAATCTACATCTGTACGCTGTTCCAGTGACAGACATATTAGAACAAAGTTTGGTTTGCTCGAATTTGAAATTCAAAGCACGTAAAGCCTGACACACGTTCGCGTCATTGCTCATAGATATGCGAGTAATTTATATGGGCAAATATTTGTGCTTGCTCGACACGAGCGTGGGACCAGCTGTAGTTAGCCACGCCCCGTGGCGCTTCTCCGGCGCTTTAAGTGTGAACACGCCCCATTTAGCTTGGGGTATTGCCGCATTACAACTTCATTAAAATGTTGGGTTGCAAAAATTCGCATATATCCCATATTGTCCACAGGGGCAATGCACATTAAGCCGAATTGCAAGATACTGGAGCAGTTCAGTTCAAATCAGTCGAGTCCTTGGACCAACTGGCGATTATCTTTAAAGTTTAATTGATGACCACAGACTGGGGCAAAAGTTAATGAAAATGCCGGCCAATGGCGAGGCGTGAAAATATGCAAACTGACTGGGATCTGGTCCCCAGTCCTGGAACAAGGCCAATGCTGATGGATAATTAATTTTACTGAGCCGTGGGCTTGTCCCTTAGCTTCAACCGTGTCTGTCTCTCTGCCTGAATATCTCTCAGTTGGCCTTAATGAATTTGCCCCACAATAATTGGATTGTGTCGGGTAAGAGCTTTAGTAAAAATAAAATCTACTCACAAATAGACACAAGAAATAAGAATGTTATGCTTGTGTTAATTGAACTTCTAAGTATCCTGTAATAAATTTTAGCTTAGAGTATCAGCTTAAGAAGAAAACAGTTTACAATTTTATTCAGCACTAATCAAACTATCTTTAACAAACCAGCTTTTTATATGTGAAGTTACATTAATGGTTTGATTTTGAAGAAATCCACCGATTTTCTTAATTTAATATTAAAATTAAGCAGTCAGCAGATGATTTTCACTCTTGTTTATGTATAGTCGAAACCATTCAAAGCGCAGAAAGGGATAGATTAATCAAAGCGCTACTTCAGTCTGTGCAGCTTTTTACCCAAATTGGTATACCCATTTCTCAATAGAGCCCACAGGACATTGGAACGCAAGCGTCGCCTTAAATTATGCAAACGCTGCGAAAGTAAAGCGTAAAGGCAAATACCGATTAGCACAAGGAGTGCGAAAGCCAGTGGGACTGGCCACCACCTACGCAGTGTGTGTTGGTGGGTTGGTGCCCTGTTGCGAACTGTACTTTGAGTTACGTAAATGGGTGTCATTACGCGTCGACCAGAAGCGATTTTTTTCCCCCTAACTCCAGTTTTTGTGCGTGGTCTTTACTTCATTTGCTCATTAGCTTGACTTGACCTCCAGTCGCACTGTTCTTGTCCTTTGGCAAGGATTGCGCATATTTTTGTCTGCGATTATTTTTCACACTCAATTTATGTGGTCTTGTCGTTTACGGTTTTTTTTTAGGTCTATATAAGTTGTCAAGGCGTGAAAATGTCTGGACAATTAAATGCAGGTGTTTGCAACAAAATATGGATTTGGCATGTGGCATTCCGGTTTATTTCTGTGTTCTGGCATTCAATGTCGCAATTCATCAACAGAACTCGAAAGTTGCTTCGAGTGACTGTGCAAATAAATCAAGACAAGCATTGACCGCAAATCTGCTGCTGCTAATGACTAATAGAGATAATCACACGGCAGGCGGGCCACGCGAAGATGGGAGTCCGATTCATAAGTCCATTGAGCCGTAACATAATATTTATGCGGCAAATATGCCCCATGTGAAGCGAAAGACACTTCAAGCCAAGAAAGTTCATTGCTTAAGTAACTTAATCTGTCAAATGTGTGTATGTGTATGCTTGTGGGTGAGTGGTTGTGTGTGTGTGTGAGACATCATCATAAATATAAACAGCTCATCACTTGAGCAGTTTGTCCACTCGTCTCTCAACTTATGTTCTCATGTAAGCTTTAAGCCTCCATAATTTGATATTCATGTATGTATGTCCAAGTCATCAAAGTGAATTTTGTTAATGCTGCATTTAAATCAATGCTTTATCCTAACTAATGCTTTCATATAAATACTTATGTATTTTCAGAGCACAAGCAGCAGCTGTAGAAAGGTAAGCAAATCAAGGATAAGTCACTCAACTATCACACATACGTAAGTCAGACAAACCGATGGAGAAACAATATAAATAAGAACAACATTTACATATTTAGCGTGGAACCCATCTATTTATTTACATATTCAATCCACAACCAACCCAAATAACGGCAATCATTTTTCAATGTCAGTCAGCATTTTGCTGTGTGCAAATTATACACTTCTTATTCCTCGATATTTAAATCAGCAAGGATAAATTTCTTGAATCAGAACTGTACTTAATTTAATCTTATTAAAGTGCCTGACAGCTAAACTTTTCAGGAACTTATCGATTAACCCAAAACGAAAATTTTATTTAGAAATATTTTTTAAGATTTTGGGAAGTACTCTTGTCTAGCTAATAATCGGTAAAAACAGTTAGATACTTCTCTTATAAAGATTTCAAATGCATGATACAAATCATATTTATATCATCATATCATATTTATATATGTCTTCTACGAATTAAATTTTCATCAAGTTACTTTTGAGGAGTAGATTGAGCAATTAATATATTTCAATTTAACAATGTCAATGTAAGTGAAATAACTGTGTTTATGTGGTTGTACTTGTGTGTGTGGTTGGATTGATGGTTTATCAATATTTATGAAGCTGCTGTGTAGTCAATTATGATTTATGAGCAGGTGCCTGCTTAATTTGTTGATTTCTGCCATCCAACAAATATGCCCATTAATCAGCCCTGGCAGCTATGCGAACTGATTGCAAAATTGACTATGAAATTGTAATTAGTGCTAATTTCACGCCGGCTTTACCAAATGACCTGAAATGCAAATAAATGTTAATTCACATAAATTTTCACATGCTCACATTAACATACAGATGCCAGCTTTTTGGCAGTTTTTTGCAGCTGTATTCATGCCATTTTTACTTTCCACAATTAATCGCACTGTAGTTGGAGCCAGATTAAAGAGCCATAATTTTTAGTGCTTGAATCTCGATAGCCGAAATATCAATTGGATTGCGAAAGATTTTAGTAGGAAAGTAATAAGTCTCGAGTTAAGTAAAAATTCCTGCTTTTGTTGGCTTATGCTCCTTAAAGTTGTGTGCTTATGTGTAAAGACTGTTTACTTAGGTATATTAAAATCAAGATTACCCATTCAAATCGAATAAAAAATATTTATCTCTATAAATCTAGTTGATATTCGAATGAAAGTTTACGATGTTAAAAATAACATTTCATAATTCAGCTTGCCGCTTCTCGACTTTTATTATGGAATTTTGTTCACTCTGTCAACAAAATTCATTGACTGTCAATTTAGTGATTAGATTTTATTCTTTAATCTCATAAAAAGGCAAACGCAAATTTAAAGCATGCCCAAATCTGCAGTCTGATGTCCATATTGAAGACGACTGGAGGATGGCTGGATGGGTAGTCATTGACTTCTGTTGTTGGGCATGGCTCAGTCTCCCGCCTCTTCTCTGTAACACTCTTAATTTATACGCTGGCAGCGACGGGAGTATTCGGTGGCTGTGGGGCACATATAATTTGACTGTGTTGCCGTAGAAATTTAATAAAGCAGCGCCAAAAATTATTAGCATATTTAAAGGCAAATCCGGCACATAAACTCAAGGCTCAAGCTCAATGACATCAAAGAGCAATGGAAGCTTTGGAGCTGTGCCAGCAAGGAGCCCCTGGCTCATGTGGAGAGGACACCATACAACAACACTAACTCCAGAAGTTCACAAAATGAGACGGCTGATAATGGTCTTGAGTTGCCAAGTGCCATTGACAATTGCTAGTCATGAATAGAAATAGATTTGCATAAACATATAGTCTGAACTAAACGAAGTCAATTTGAATTATTATTACAACCACTGGACTTACGAACTCAAAAACTAAATTCAAATACCTTAACATAAGATACATTTTACTATTTACAATTAGCAAGCGATGGCTTATCAAATTAATAAAGAAATACTTTAGTTTTCATTGCAAATTAACTGGCGCATACGACACATTGACCACAGCATTAGCCACAGATAGAGTAATAAGATATCCTAGAGGCACCCAAACTGGATCTGAAGCATAGTCAATGGGCATTAAAATTAAAGGTATAATAAATAAGTACACTTATTTATACAGCATTGTATGCTATAATAATTTTCATGTGAGTTGGATTAATAAGCAGCTTTTCCATATCACTGACAAACTTATAGAGTTATATATAGTTATGTATAGTTTACCTTCTTAAATCAGTGCTATCCATAAATGGGGCACATGCACATTGATTCTATAAGTAGAGTAGGGGGGAGTAGTGAGTTGATTTGCACACAGACAACAGATGTTAATGCCTCAGTGAGCAAAGTGCGTTTCGCTGTTCGCCTTTGTGTGTGGCATTTGTCTCACTCTCCGCTTTATTGTTATCGCTCTGACAGTGTCCTGGTTGCTGTTGTTGTCTTTGTTATTGCCGGTTGTGGTCAGTATTAATATTTGTTGCTGGCCAGCCTCATACGCATTGTGGCCACAAATTGTATGCCCAAAAGCTGATTTACGTTTTACGATGGCCATTATGTGCCCGGCCCGACTCTGACTCTGGTCCTGAGTCCTGGTTGCCCACTCCTTTAATGTTGCGCCAGTAACTCGCTTTCGCATTATATCGAATTATGTTATAAATATATGAAATATATTTGCCATTGCCAAATACGTGTGAGCATGCCGAACATGAAGTTTGCACAGTTTTATGGAATTTTATGTCATATGCGTGGCTGATTCACATTTCTTCGCAATGACTGGAATGACACGAAGGCCAAAGCAATTTTGACGCATAATAAACCTATTACCATTTAATCATATTTTACTCGATGTTCCGGTGTTTATTGTATCTGAATTGTAATAAAATGAATTGCTAAACTTGAAAATTATTAGGCAGTGTAATCAAACAGAGCATATGATTTATTAAAACGAAAAAGTATACACTGCATAAATAAAAGCACAGAAATTATATCCCTTTTGTCCATACTATGCAGTGTGGCATCCTTTGTGGCTCTTTCCGGCAAAAGCAATCAAGCGTGGCAAAGGACGAAAGGGCCATGGGCAATCGTTAAAGAACATTATCGTTGCATAATATCCGCTAATTTGTGCGCATAGCAACCAATAAAAACAAAATGTATAATAACCAATGCAGCAGTTGGTGGCCAGCCCTCTCTCTCTCTCTCTCTCTGAAGAGGAAGTCGCCAGCTGTGCGGGTCATTTGCTGGACAATGAATGGGACCCACACATAATGAGCGGTCAATAAATGACTAATAAATGTTATATTTATTTTGTGCAACAATGAATGCCACAGCAAGGAGCGCCAATAATTCAAGTATACGATATCACATTCAGTCGGGCATATTCTTGTTGTCGCCTTAATCAGGACAACAATTGCGGCAAATCAATATTTGGCGTGCACATTTAAAATCAGCCCTTGACATGGCACTCAATGCTGAGTGGCAGGCACTTATTATCGAGGCTAGAGACCAGCCATCAACCAAAGTCCAATTCCAAGTTCGACTTCCACCCACAACCTCGATGGCATTTAATGCTTGACAATGCTTTAGTTTTATTGATTAATAGCTTGTGCTATGCGAATTTCTTACAGGCCTGCTGAATTTCATAAAACTTGAATACAGCAAATTTTTCAAATTGTTTGGATTTGAATTGCCTTATTTATTTATGCCCAGCTTTTAAAGATAATTATTTGATGACGACATTTTGGGCTTTTGCTTATTCAGCCCTAAATAAATACACGCGCAGATCTTTAATAATTACTTTAAAGCCTAGCGGTTGAAAAAGTAAAAAATTCAAATAAATATAAGTTATCTTGGCACTGTTTTCTGTTTTCTTTTATTTTGAAGATATGCGGAGTCCGTTTTTATGAACCTTGTGTAAATTTGTTTTTCTGCTTTAATTGCCGTAGTTGTCGCTGCTGGGGATGCTGTCTGGGCTTAGCTCCAGTTCTGCTTTCCTATTGTACAATTAAAAAAAAAAAAAAAAAAACGAGAACCAAACAATCAGCAACAACAACGATGCAGCAACAATTGGAAATCATCCTTTGTTGACCTTGCACATTGCAGGACGACTGCGTGGCATGCTCATTATTCTCTCTTCGTAATTGTTGTTATTATTGTTGTTGCTTCTTAAAAAAAACCGTCAAGATTTCGCTTGCATTTTAATGGTTGCAAACAAAATTTGAATGCATTGCATATAAGATGCGGAGATTGTCGGAAAAGGTCAAGGTGAATACAGATGAGTGACTTCACTTCGAGTCACGTCAAAAGTGAAAAGACATGTACAAACCAAACGTGAAATCTGTTCAGATAGGCCTGCGAGATAAGAGTAATACTATAATAAGTCCCATCTCACACAGTGCGTATACTCAACATTTTAATTTAAAATTTGTGGGCCAGACATTACTTTCCTTATGAGCACAACAATGGAAACGTTTTACATGTAGTAATTAGAGCCAACTCTTCCCAAGCTGTCTAGTAAAACCACATATATATAATACATATATATACATATATAATATATATATATATATATATATTTATATATAGCGAATGAGACTTCAACAGCAAAATGAGATGAATGAATGCGAATATAATAGTGTAGGAAAATAAAAGGCAACAGAGAAGATTGCGAGTCGTTGTTTAATTTCATTGCTAGAGCAGAAGATACTTCTACTGTTGTTGTTGTTGTTGTTGTTGGGCGTGATGTGGGGCGTGTAAGCACATCAGGCAAATGCCTGATGATAAAATAAAATGCCAAATGTGCGCGCATTATTCAAATGTCATGATAGTCCGCAGAAAAACCCAGCCCACAAGAATCTCAGATACATCGAAGAACTTATTGCTCACATGAGTGTGACTGCGTTGACGTGAGTGTTTGGGTTTGTGTGTAACGTATATAGGCGCATACTGACTAGCTATACAATTTAATATTTTCTTATCTTATCATATAAAGTAGACACTCCGTAGTAATGGGAAATAATAAGAAAAATATGTATGAATTACCATTTCTGACACTTAACCATGAAATGCAGATTCTCAGTCTATAATATAATTAATTTATATTTTTATATTCATACATATACACATATATATTTATAATTGAAAAGTTTGATACTTGAATTTAATGCTGCAAAATTTGGAGCGTTTTTAAAATGCAATTTCGTTGGACTTTGCTGGTGAGTTCCTGTTATAATATTTAGATCCGTGGTATATAATACTATATTCCAAAAATTTTAAATTAAAATGAAATTAAAATGTCTGCAGGGTCTGCAAGAGAATGTTATCATCGGAGTGCCGTTTTTACTTCTACTTATTCAATTAGTCTTTGGCAAGAATTCAGCAAAAATTCACTTGCGCATAGGTTTTAAACTCTTAAATGGACCGTAATAAAAATAATGCATAGAAGTATTTTTTATGCGCATTTGCTTGTCTGGAATTTCTTTTCACTTCCGTGAATGGAATGGGATATGGCATGGCGGGTTTACCATTTTGGGATTGGGGTCGAATCTTTTACGAGCTTGTGGCTCCTATTCACGCACTCACAACCATGCACATACACACAAACACACATGCAGTTGAAGAAATTTGTTTAACAATTTCAAAACACATACACACAAAAGAAAGTGGAAGTGGAAGTGGAACAAGTAATAAGAGGTGTGAAGTGGTATGTGTGACAAGGCATAAATAACTAAACACCTGCAGAATCTGTGGTGGCACAGAAAATACGGATGGCCCACAGACACATCTGTCGTCTGCTGCTCTGCTCTGCTACTTTGCTCTCTGTCAGGCACGTCTGAGTTGTGGCATTATAAATTACGCAGGGCTCGTCTGCCTTTGCTCAGAGCATTTGTCAATATACTTGTCTGTTACTGAAGCGAGACGAGTCGTTGAGATTTGGCATGCCAAATATTTTACCAGCCAATAATCCAAGACTTCTATGCATGGTGATTGTGATTTGTGCACCGCCATCAACATCAGCAACTATTTGTCTGGCAAAATATTATGTATTATTAAATACTTTCATGGATACTATTTCGTATTCCCTTTGAAAAATTGTATATTGCATGTATATATACTTGTTGTGTAACGAAATAGATCATCACCCATGTCTTGATCAGCACCCATGTCCGTCAGACCAAATTTTTCTTGTTTATATAAGAAAAATCTTCTAACTGGTTAAACTATCTTGATAAAGTATGGTATATATCCGTGATTTTCTTAAGTCACCCGTAACATTGGAGGTAATAGCATGGGACCACTATATCATATAGCCATATAAACCATCGGTCGAGAGTTGAGTTTTAAGTTGTGAGATAGAGATAGGGTATCACAATTTCTAATACAATATAACTATACAAATGTATAATATTCACAGTCATAAATCAGTATACATATGAATAAGAGTGGTTTTAAACGTACAAAATTATAAACATATTTCAAACTGCGAACTAAATTGTAAGTGTCATCGGTTAATAAGGGTATGTAATCTTCGGCGCGTCTTTCTTAGCTGTCCTTTCATGCTGTGGATTATAACAATTTTTAAGGAGACAATATTTTTTTTAAGCTAAGTAAGTTTTGAGCTCATGACATTGATGTCAACGGGCAATTAAGCAATTTTAGCTTATAAATTGTTTTGGTATAAATAAAGAAAAAGAAAATTTACTAGATTTAAAAATGAAATTAATTTTAGGCTGAATAAAGACTTTTGTTAATTAATGTATGTTTATTGTTTGGATTTATTAACGTCTTTTTTCACTAGCGCCATCAAGCGACGGCTGTCGGCAGCTTGTATAACCGAACTGTGGGCTTTTGTGGTGAAAAGCTTTCATTTCAAAGAGAGCGCAGTTTAGTCAGCTGTTGTCAATAATAACAGCTAAAGACAACTGCAAATCAATAGATAACTTATTTCCCAAACGAATGCAACTGATAAGCAGCCAACAGACAAAGCATTAACACAGCGACTACTGATAAGCTCTACAATCATTATGAGCATGTATCAGAGGCCTTAAATCTATACTTAACTCACCCTAATAAGTGTCTCTAGATGAGGTTATCAGTGCACTTGTATTTTGCATGCTGATTTACGAGCCTTTAATCGCTTTTATTCAAGGGCTTCAATTCATGGCCAACAGATATGAACGTAGCTCCCTCTCTCTCTCTCTCACTCGGCCTCTTTTCACTCTCTTGCGCTGTATCTGTCTCTCTCTCTCTCTCTCTCTCTCTCTCTCGCTCTGTTGCTTGTTTGTCGTGAGCTTTTTCAGCTTTGATTAATGCAGTGTTGGCTCTTGTGAGCTTCCACTCTCTTGCAGGACTTGGGACTTGCCAGCAAAACGATTTGTCGTTTGATGCTGTTGCTGCCAGTTGATTCGCAACACGTTTGCCGGAAGGTGGCCAACGCAGGCAACAGGAAGCAAGGACAATTTCTACTCGTCACTCATCGGACTCAAGTTGCCACGCGAGCTCTCGTATGTATGTGTCGGTATCTGTGTCCATGTGAGTGTGTTGGTGTGTGCGTGTGTGCAGTGTCATTATTGAAATAAACGCGTGATTTATTTGCTATAATTGCTTGTCTCGCAATTGTAGTTAAGATCAATTAAACTCTGAGAATCAATCGAATATCCAACCAAGCCAACTTGTTGCTCTGAGCCAGCTAAATGTTGTAGACCTGTTGCCCCCGCATTAGAGTGAAGCAGGCGTAATTAATGTTAATTACAAATATTTGCTAAACAATTTGTTTTACACAGCTTTCATCGCCGGGCCTAGGCAATAAATTAAGAGCTAAACGCCAATCGCGAACCCATCCCAAACACATTGCTCGGCTCAACAATTAGGCGCACGTCCAAGCAGAGTAAATAACATGAACCGAAACCAGAACCGAGGCCGAGTCACGTCCAATTTGAAAGGCGTGGGAGGCGACTGACTGACTGACAGGCAGACAACTAAAATTGCATTAAATACATTCAAATTACAATTACGTAACCCAAAAAAATATCCAAAGACAGCTACAATAACAATTTTAGTGAAACGCTGCCATAAATCTGAGATGAGCAGTCAAATGGATTTACAAACACCTTACACACACCAACACCCACACACACACACACACACACTAAGCAAGGCGTGTTGCCAGACACACCCCGGAAATGCCCACCATACACCTGATCCACAGCCCCAGGAGCAAGTTCTGTTACAAGCTGCCAAACAAAAACAAAAGCGGCTTAACACTTGCCCCAATGATGATATGGCCGCCACGCCCACAATGTTAGCGCCCTCTGGCGTCGGTCGCAACGCTTGCTGTCGTCATTTTTCCATACGCCCTTGGCGTGGCAATTCAAATCAAGCAGCCTAACCAGCCAGGCCGAGCAGACAAATAGCCAAACAGCCCAGCAGCCTGAACTGACCCTTTTTCCTTAGTCAATCTAACTCGCAACCTTTTTCGGCGGGGTCAGCAGACCGCTGCTGTTGAGCACAATAAAAAACTCAAAAATTACACTATTCACCAAAAGTTCTTAGCAGTTTTTTTACAAACAGATACGTACAATTGTTGCTTTTCTGTACAATGAAATTGTACCAGAATATTGTATGGATGTATTTGTAAAAAAAAAAAATAAAATCAATTGCTAGAATCGGTGGAGAACCAAACTACAAACTAATACACACTTTTCTGATCAATATATTTTAAATATCATTAATAGTTTGACTATGACTTTCAATCAATATATTCAAAATGCCATTCACAGTCTCATAGACAGTTTGATGCACATTCTAAAATTTAATTTTGTTATTTCAAAATTAATTTATTTGTATATTGAAAATCTTAATCACAATATAGTTGACTCTATTTGTTGTTTAGTGTTTTGCCAAAATGTAGAACTTTAAGAAGTGAGCAGCCAAGTGTTCTTCATCGTCTTGTTGTTGTTGTTCGCTTCCAACGCTTAAGCCGCAAAATACACCCAAAGTTTATATTTGTTGTGCCTCATTCTTTTGTCTTAAATATATATTTATATATATATATATTTATTTTTGGCATGACACACAGACAGACAAGTTGCCTGGCCTAAACGGCTCAGCAATTTGCCTGCGTTGAACCCTTGTCCATTGGCTTAAATCTGATGCTGCTTTTATACAGCTCCTGCTGCTGATGCTGCTGATGCTGCTGTATCCGGTCTACAGCTGGCAGACAATGGTTTTTGTTTTGACAGATTTGTGAGTAACAATTTCAGCGCCCGAGCAAATGTTTCCAACTGAGTTGACTATTTGCAGCGTAAATCAAAGGTAGCAGGCAGAATCACTTTTAGGAGCCCAACATATTCAGCATTTTTTGGTTTTGTTTTTTTTTTTTTGGGGAGGTTATTCAATATGTAGCGCTGTCTTTTATCTACTCAATAATGCTTTGGCATAGCGTGACCTTGTGCACTGGGTATTTACGACCTAAATATTACAGAATTCATTTACCAAATTAAAGCCGGCATGCTTATCCAAGCCACTGAGCTATGCAATTTATCTGCAAACATGAGCACACACACACAAACATACATACCTACACACACACACTCAAGCACCTAAAAGTATTAATTAGTATTGCATAACGAATTGGGGCCCAAGGGGCTGGACTAGGATCCAAGGGCAGGCGAGCATAGCCGAAGCGAAAGAACAGCGCACTACTGCGAAACTCAACGAGCTGAACATTTGAGCTACAACGCTTCCAACTAAAACTTATTATAATACAATAAACATAATAAGAAGGGCGAGCAAATGCTCAACACGCAGCAGCAACAACAACAAAACAAAACAAAAAAATCCATAATGACCAAGTTGGTTTCGCGTTTCAAGCTTTTTTTCGCGTTCACCTTTACTTCATCGACATGCGAAGCAAACTTTTACACACACACTAACACACACACCCACGCACATACACTCACATATGCATACACTCAACCAGCAAAGCATACACTTACATTTACACCGCAACAAGGTGTTGACACTCTCCCGCCCAAATGCGTTCTTATGAAAAGCAACGATAAGTTGCACGACATCTAAGGACAGTTACAGACATCATAGAAACATATATATACGTATAAATATTATACACATGAGAATAATGACAGGATCGACCAGCCACAATGAGGGAAATGCGATACCTGACAGTGTCTAAATATTGTTGTAACTAAATAGAAACAGCTAACTGAATGCCTCAGTGAATGATTGAAAGAGTGAGTTTTGCAAACACAGGCTGCCAGTCACTGAATGAGACAACAGTTAACATTTGCTTACATTATGTACTTTTCTGGATTTTCTGTATGCCTAAGACACGTTTTGTATGCCAATGCCAAAAAGTAGGCAACATTTTAAAATGCCACAAATTAAATTCACAAACATTAAGTATACTCACCGTTGAAAACGCCAGGTATCCATTTACAAATAATGAGTACAGAATTTAAATAGCAAAATAAAACAAGAAAATTTATAAAAATTTTATAATATTTAACATAAATATTAACTTAAGAGGCAACTTTATGAAATATTATAAATATTTAATGCTCACAATTAATTGTTGAGTAAATGTCTTACAAAAAAATCACCCAAAATCTTTGAATAAAAAATTAGCTTATAAGCACAGCATAAATCTAGCTAAGGACCACAGAGTACGGCATTTATCAAGCTGGAAGCTGTTCTTGCTCCAGTGTCTCTGTTACATCGCTCGCATATTTATTTTTATAGTCTTTTGGCAGTTATTTGCGGCATTTTAACATTTTTGTGTGGCAATTTTTGACGCCTTCCGATGCGCGATAAGCGCGCTGGACGAAACCAAAAATACAACAAAATTAAAACAAAATAAAATGAGAACGCAAACCAAAGCCGCACCCCGAACGCGATTGGTGGTGCTATGGCAGACCTTAATGTATACATTTGAATGCCATTATCACAATATGCTGGCGATAGGCAGCCACAGCACCAGCGACAGAAACAATAACAATAGAGCCGCGAACAGTCGGCCACAGAAAGCTACTCATTCATTGTATGTGTAATGTAGAGGTGGCTCTACGAGTTTGTCTGTCTGTGTGTCTGATTGTCGGTTTGTATGTCTATCTGTCTGTCTGCCTGTCTGTCTTTAGGTCTGTCTGTAGGTCTGTCTCTGTGTGCGAGTTTGAGTTCTCCGCTTATTTCCAAGCAATTTACTTTAATTCGTCCCAATTTAGAGTGAGGCATATGCCAGGCACAATATCAGCACCAGCAATTTCATCAGTTGACTAAGAACACTTGCCACACCCCTGAGGCAGGCAGCCCTTTTAGTTGACACACCACCACACCTGCTCTCTCAACTGTAGTGCTGTGAATGTGTTTCTGTGTATAGTCCGAATAATAATGTTTTCATTGAGCGGAATCATCATCATCTATAAGCTAAGTACTTCATGTGCTGCACCATTTTGGGGCATTGGGTGTACAGTAAATTGAAATTGCAGTCATTTACAAAAGAGGGAATGGCATAGAAAATTTGCAAGAAGGATTAACCAAGATGAAAGCACTTTAAGCTCAGTTTTCATTATAATATTTTGTAAATCTTTCTGTGTATGCTTAAGAAATTTGTTTCCAAACAATTTTAAAACAATAGATAGGAAAAGTGCTTATCAAATAATATTTTAATCAATTTTATCAATATTTTGAGTTGGGCTTTAAGGAAAAGAGAGTACAAATTAATTAATTTGATAATCTGCAAGTAGTTGAAATGGCATAAATCTAATATGAACTTTGAATTAAAGTAGTTCCACTCTCGTGTTAGATAAGCTGTCAATTTCGGCAGCCCAATTGTAGCAAATTGGCTTAGGTTGAGTTATTTTCAGGCCATGTTCTAATAGCCAATTTAATGCGCAGAGTTTGTGTGCCTAACAAACTAAACAAGCTTAGCAAAATGCTTACCATCATCATCAAGGAGTGATTGTCAAGTGTGCAGGCGAGCATAAAAAATCACAAAAAGCCATAAGCGTGTTAACATCATGTCCAATCTGTCGAATCCTCGCCGTCTGGCGCCCGGTTCTGCCACGCCGGTCACTTCAGCTATACAACCAGTAACTGTAGCAACGGCAGATCCAGCTTCAACTCCAGCTCCGGCTCTGGCTCCGGCTCCGACTCTCGCTACAGCAGCCGTACCCACAGCTGTGCTAACTGCGCGGTTGAGCGGCACCAACACGGTGACTAGCAGCGCGTTAGCACTGGATCAGTCAGCATCACTGACAACAACCCAGCAACCCATGTTGGCCACATCCTGCCCGGATTCACCCATACGTCGCGTGTCCTCCAGTTTAAAAAACTCTGCCCTCGATTTCGCCTCGCGCTTTTTCAACAAATGCAAGGCGGCCACATTCACTGTTGATGGCGCTACTTATACAATCGGTGAGTAAACTTTGCATTTCAAATAGGTATGAGTCTCAAATAGAGCCTGCCTCATTTGCAGTAACATTAGTTACTTTAGTGCAGCGCATTGAAAGAGTACAAAGAAATCAATTTGAAATCATTCGTCAATCCAAAGTACTAAGGTCAGCAAGTGTCTGGCAGACAAACACCAAAAAAGAAACAAGAACAAAAGAATAATACCCAGACATTTGTGGGATTCACAGTCGCACCTGATTGGAAGGATGCAACGAAGCAAATTGGTATTTTTAGCGTGCTTTATTTTTTTTGCTCCCTGTTTGTGGAAATTGTCAGTGTGGTACTTTTCTTTGTCTAGAATTTGATGCACAACACGTCTGGGTGTGTTTGAGCGTGTTCAATTGTGTGTATATATCTGTAATTCAAACTGACATTGAGCACAAGGTCGTCGGTTGACATTGGCCCCTGTTTAAGGTGTGCCATTTTATTATTCAGTCGCAATTGCTATTATAATATCGTTCCGAAATGGGACACACTCTGTGTATGTTCATCAGACTACTTCTCATTTAAAAAATGTTTTATTTTATCACAAATGTAAAAGGATTTTTAACATCAAAATTGTCAATATAACACGAGCGTTGTATGGCAAGGATCCGAAATGATATTTTACAAATATGTATAAGGGTATTAAGGCCAGCTAAAAGATACCGCTTTCCTCTCAATATATTTTGCTCCAATTTTACATTTTTTTATTGATTTTGTTGGCTACATAAAGTGCAACCAAAACATAATTTGATGATGAGCATGACAGGCTGCGTCGGTATCACTCCAGTCTACTGGCAGTAAAGGTCATCAATTATCGACCAGCAGCTAAACAATTTTGTTATTTGTTATATGCTTTATATGCTATATGTAAATATTGACGAATGAAAGTTTGCTTGAGGTAAAACAAACATAAAATTTTTATAAAATGTTTACAAATACATTTATTTATGGAATGACCAGTATGTGAACGCATTCTTATGGTAAATTTAAGTCAGCAGTAAGCTCAGACTAGTGATGTTTAATAATAATTTCTTCTACATTAATAGAACTAGATCGCGAGATGAATTAGTTGCAGTAAATTTTGATTGAATGACTTCGTTTGCGCTTCTGTGGTTTCGCTTTCATGTGGTAATTTAGTTCAGTGACTGCAAAATTACAAAAGGGAAAAAATTCGCATTCAGAAAAATTATATATAGCAGCATTCTATATTAATGTAAAGTTGTATATTTTAGAGACGTAATAACTAAACTAATCGTTACAAAATTATTACTTAAATCGCATTATGGATAAGTTTCAACCTAATCATTATAAATAAAAAATGAGGATTGTATATAATTACGATATGTATTTCAACGGATTTATTTTATTATTTTATATACTCCAATTCACATCCGTTCAGTCAGCTGTATATCTGTCTATAAATATAAATTTAATTCAATGCTTTATTTGCACACCTTCAAATACTGTTTGCTGCATAAGCTTCAATTCGTAAGGTATTCAGCGTAAATGCTGGAAAAAATGTATTTTTTCGGTTTACTGTTCCACTCAGTGAATTGCAATTTGCGCAGTAGCTGAAACAGTAGATTTAAATCTTCAGTGGATTACTGTCGAGTTGGCTAAAGTGCAGATTCGTATTTGTTGCTATTTGCATAGCATACGGAATAAGCGCTTATAATATAGTCAGCTGCGGGCAAATCCGTAGTGATAAGTCTCATGCAGGTTGCAGTTGCACATCTGGCCATCCAGCAACCAGAACGGTCAAATTTGTGAACCACATTGACCAAGATTACCGTGCCATGTTCTCATTGTTTGAATGCGCTGCGAGTCTTGAAAGTAATCCAGCTGAGTACTTGCTCAGTTGTGCCATGCTCCTCTTAAGAGTCGAGTGGTTGCCTTGAAACCGGATCTATGCAAATGTAACAATCAAATAGCTTTGCCCGACATGATTGTAGGTGTGTGTTTTGTCTCCATCAGGTTTTGCATTCATTATCATGATTGTCAGTTGAAACTTTTTGATTTAAAGTAATTGTGCAAAGACAGCAATTATATTCTGTTCTGTTTTGCCCATTGGCAAAATAAAAGTTTTCATTTGCACAAGCAACTGATTTCAATTAATTCCGAAATAAATTTGGAAGGTAATCTAATAGTGTGGGAGTAGATAAGCACATTTCGTTGGCGTTCCATAAATTCCAAAAGCACATTTTGCAAAAGCATATTTGATTGCATTTTCTCGCTTATCCTTTTAAAGCACTGAACTGTCCACTCCATACCTATCTGTCCGCATGGTGAAACGAAAATATTTCAACCAAATTCTCACGTACCAAGGTATTAAGTGAGCGCAAACCTTTTCTTGACTCTTGCCCCACTCAGAGAGTTACAGCTGCCAGCAGCTGCGAGCCAGCGAAATGCCCTAAAAGATAACTTGGCTTGTGTTTTATTTTATATGGCACGCAACTTGGGAACTCTGAGCCCGAGGAGTTCCCAGGAGTCGCATCTCAGGCAGATTTCCTGCTGTTTACCGTGTTTGTGCGTGCATGGATGGGAATGTGTTTATTTGAAATCTGCGATAAATCGTTTCAATTTGATACATTGATATCGAATGCTTATTTTTGATTTACAGCATTTATACTGAATTCAGTATGCCCACATTTAAATGATACATTAAAAAATTTATAATATTTAAGGATATAAATTAATTTACTTGCAGCAACAATACGGTCAATAATTGTACACAAGCCAAACACAGAGATTGTTAGTTAAGAGCCGGCAGACTGACCAGCAGCCGCACTGTTTTTAATGATGTTATTTTTAATGATTTCAATTAAAATGCCATTTAAACTTAATCGAAACGCGCTGCAACTAAAGAATGACTGCCATTGTTGTCCTGTCCGGCAGCTGCGCCCAAGAGATATGCATGAAGCAGAACAAAGCAAAGGCAAGGCAAGTAATGTGAAATTGTCAAGTTACGATAGACAGACTTGGGGACTTGTCTATGCGTAGCCCTCACGTCCGGGCAAAGAAACTAGGCTGGAAACGAAGTGCATCAGCTGTGACATCAATTAAAACTTGTGTGGCCGTAATGCAATTAGAGTTGATGCCAAGCATGGCATAGTGATGCAATCTCTCTAGGCATTTAATTGTCCAATCGCAGAAACAGCTGCAACAAGTTGCTCCCAACGGAAGCCTCATTAATAACTCTCAGCGGTCTTAACTGTCAGGTTTTTGGGGACCAATAACTTCTGCATTCATTTTGTTTAATCTTTAATTGGTAATTTCACAAGTGCACAAGTAAGTACAAAACGGGGCTGGCCAACCGTCCAACCAGGCAAACGACAGCAACAGGACACAAGTGACACTGGGCGTGTCTCGTGAACAACAATGGTCGTCTTCAGACCATTTCCAGCTGCACCCTAGCTTCCCGTTCCTGTGCTCAGCAGTGGTGAGGAAATTGCATTGTCAACGCCAGATGTTAAAAGACTGGCAACCATTTCAACTACCTACCTTGCAACATGCTGCCTTGCTTATGTCTCTGCTGGACATGCTCCTACTAGTTGCTGCTCTGTATCATAGACGCGCAAATTAAAAATAATGACAAGCAAGAACTGAAACCCGCTTTAAGCCAAATATATTGCACCCTAACCACATGCAGGTGTTCTTAAGTAAACATGTTAATTATTGGGCCACAGGCAAAGGTATACAAAGGAAGTAAAGAAGGAAACATGTTTTCAATATTTTTAAAAATCATTGAGATAGTAACGAGCCAGTAGTAATTAAAACTGAATAGTATAATGCCTTTAAATAACATTTATACAATTTGCTGACTAACGTATAGCATTGTGTTAAACAAATAATATGATATATATAACACCTAACAAAATGAAATGAACAACTTACAAACCAAATAGCACTTGAACAAATGAAAGAACTATCGTTTGGCAAGAGTGACAGAATCACTGTCAGAGTGAGACCTTGTTAATCGAAGTCCAGGCACAATTTCAGTTTGATTGCGATTCGCACGCTTGACTCGTGCAATTTGTTGTTTTGTGTGTCTTGGCCTACCATTAATCAGGAAGTTACACTCCTGCAACGCCATTTTGTTGCATGGCAGCCATTGTCATGGCGCGCAATGTGGCAGTCAGCTTGGCGTTGATTTACTTACCTTTTCCCATCTACATACACACACACACACACACTGGTCGTAACCTGTTGCAGTGGCGATTGTAACACGCTAACTGCTGCGACAATTTATCGATTGAGACCAAGCAACAGAAAGCACACACAAAAATAATAATAAAAAAAAAAATTAAAATCGATTTCACGCTCAAATTGATTGGCTTTTATTGCAGGGCCATTTAATTTATGGCAAGCAGCCTGCTGCTATAAAACCAGGCACGGCGAACAATGAGCGACAGCATATCTTAGCGACTTATATAAATTTAAATTGCGACTGAGACGCCAAATGCGGAGACCACAAAAAAAAAAACAAACCCGCAGCTAAAGCAAATTCCATGAGCCTTGAGCTGACGACCTATCCAAGCTGCTGTTGCTCCAACATGTTGTAAGTGTTCTTTGCCTCCGTGTTTCCTTGCTGGCAACATTGATTTTCTGCTATGCTGCTAAATGGCAGACACAGAGCACACCGCACATCCACCCAATTCCTTGCCCCTGTCAGCACACACAGCCATTATTATGTTGTGGATTTTCGACTACCCCTCTCTCTCTCTCTCTCTCTCTCTCTCTCTCTCTCTTTCTCTGTGTGTGTGTGTTTGTGAAATGCTGCCGATGTCGAAGTCCTGTTGAGGTTTGCGGGCATATATTGTGGCAAAAGTGTTTTTATAACAGCAGCAGAAGTGGGAGACCAGACAAAACCAGAACAGCCATGCCCAGCTCAGATCAAACTAGAGCATATATTCTGACATCCTGACATCCTTTACCTACCTACTCTTGGCTGGTGTCATTTGGCGAACGCTGCTCAACGCAACTCGCTCTACTTTTTGGCAATTTGCTTCAAATTTGGCATTAATTTTTCATACAGGAAATTGAAATGCTCCCATAACGGGAAGTCGTTAACTTACCAAAATGGAGCCTGCAATGAACAACAATGTTGCTGCCTTTTCTGTTGCTACAAGTGCTGTAAGACCAGGGAAATTATACAGTTTTAGCGCCGGCTTAAAATTCAATTACAACTTTATTAGTCAGAACATAAAAAGATAAAGTTTAATAAATAATTTGTGGTTAAGACGCAGCTTATCGAATTTGGCCACCTAGTAAAAAGTTGTATCCAGCCATTTTCAAAACAGCACCTGACGCGTGCGTAAGCCACATAAACCGTTAGCTTGCTGAAAACTTTAAATATCCAATCATTGGAAAACGACAGCCAAACCATGTCGAACCGTGTCTACATTAAATTTAATTGACATCGTTTCTGTCCATCAGCGCATTCATTTCCTAATGCCCGTCTGCCTATGTGCTTTAGTGCCGCATCTGTGACGGTAACTTCAATCAACGGAAATTGAAACGCAAACCAAACACAATTACCCATAGAACCCTAACCTGTCCTACTGAAAGCAAAACGACCAGCAAGTGTAAAATAAACGCTATTGCCATCGCCAGCCGCTTTGTATATTTGTCAGTTCGCTGGAGCCATATTTATTTTATTGACAGCATCAGTTTCAAATAGATAAAACGGCCGAACACCATCAGAAACAGTGGAAACACAGCGCAAAGTATTTTCCACATTAAGTTTCAAGCGAGCCCCAAAACTTATTATTGTTTATTTTACAATTTAAATAAAAATAAAAAAAATGAAAGAAAGAAAAAGGCCAACGAAAAAATGTAATTTAAAAAGTAACTCGATTGACGTGCGAATACTTCAGCTCTGTGTGCTTATTGTTTGGGTTGTGTTGATTGTGTGCGTTGTGTTTTCCCATCGATTCATGGGAAGCCAAAAGTTGTTTACGTTTCAGCAATCGAATCAACAAAATGAGAAAGCAAGCCAACTCCTGCACTCACGTGCTATTCGAATTGTTTTATTTTCGTACTCGAATGAGATGGAAAGATAGAAACTATATCAACAGGACGCCGAAAATATCATACCCTTGCTGAGTTTTGTTATCGTATAAATTATTTCGTATGTACTATTATAATGATTATTAAAAATGAATTGGCTTTTAAGAGAGCTTATCAGTTAACTGGCCTGGCCCACGCTGATTAGCAATCAATATAAAAACTTTTCTAATTATGAGCTTGTAGATAAGTACCAAGAATGTTATTGGTAGTACATTTAATCGAACGGACTGCAATCAGCCGATTATATACAGACTCTAGCACAAAGCTTTCACTCTCATCTTCATCATGGAACGCTGCCACTCGACCTAATTGAATTCGAAGGCCACTAACGGAGCCGCATTTGCATCATCAATCATGCGCGCATTGCGTACTTCATACTCCATACTTTTGCTGTCAGCATCAGCAATATTTTATCAATCTACCAAACACTTTCTCATTTCAAGGTGGTGTCAGATGATGTGTAGTGGGTGGCTGGCCGCCCAACCTTCTGGCCAAATAAATTATTATGGCAATCATCGGTGACTTTTATTTAAGTTGAGGCACAGCCTACGTTGCGTCTGTTCCCTATCCAAAGAAGAAGTGACCAAATCAACACGAAAAAAAAAATCTAAGAAACGCCACAAAAAAAGGAAAAGATATTACTGAAGGCAGACAAAAAACAATAACGCTGCAGGTGATATTTTTTTATAGACAACTTCTCGTTTTATAGCTTTTGTGTGCTTCTTGGCGAAATTGATGCCGCTCATTAAACACCTGGCGAGCGAATCCTGCCCAAGTCTTCACATTCTAAGTGGGGAGGCGTGTGAATAAAAAAGTTGAACTTCAATTTAAAGTTAAGATTTCTTTATATTTCTTTTTCTCACAAAAGCAATATCGAAATGCATTGAAAAGAAGTAAAACTTTACACTTACCTGCATCTGGCGGTGCAAAGGTACTCAACTTTGACCATGCGGGGCGTGGCGAACACAATGCTCAGAAATGTTTGGCACTCAGTAAAGTTTTTGCCACCGTGTTCATGGAGCGAACCAAGCTGCTAAAAAGCTGTCGTAATGGAAAAGTGGCGCTTAAATTACGAGTTCCCTTCAATGCCTTTGAGCATTTCGCATTTCGCATTCCGCATTTAGCTGGTAGTCAGTAACAGCAACAGTTTGTGAATGCTCAATAAACGCGCTCACTTAGTCCGCTTAGCACTGGACCTTTGTCTGCAGCGCTCCTGGCCCGATTGCGAATCGGATTTCCATTTTGCATAATTTGTAGCCAGTGGCAATTTTAGCTTTACTATGCGGCAAACTTTTATCAAACAGCTCGTGCAACTTGTGGCCACTTTGTATTTGTAATCGCTCGCGGCAAGCTCAGTTTGCAAGAGCTCCACGACAAGCTATGTGTTGCATTGTATCGTTAAAACAAATTTGTAATATATTAACAGATATCTAAAATAATTTTAATTCTTCTTTATTGTTGACAAATATAGTTTGTAAACTGAAATCTTCAAACTTAAACTTTTTACATAAAACAATCTTTATTCATAATTGGAAAAAGAATACCAATTTAAACCAATCTAAGCCGTTGTTACATTTAGGGTGTGTCTCCGATCCGCTCTCTTTTTGGACTGCTCTACTTGTCTATCAAATACACTATTTTTTTGTCCTTGGATTCGACTGGGTTTTCGATTGGAGTTATTCGTGGGTGTGTCGTTGTAGAAACTACAAATAAACGACATCGCCAACGCACACGCGAGTGTATATCTAAAATGAGGAGTGTGTTGACAGGATGTCAAAGACAATCACTGGGTTAGTGCACAATGGTGCTTTGGTGGGTTTATTACCTAGTACACAGTTACTGCTGACCGATAAAAATCAACTAATTGAAAAAAAGAAAGTGCAGACACAATAAAAACAAGTCTTACATATGGAGCCAAACAAATCTAACTAATGGGAATTATTTGAGGAGTGTGTATTATTGATACCTGAGTGAATTTGCAACTCAATAGATAATATCCAAGATAATCATCAATATCAATCAACATATGCATTTAGTAGTGTCCAAAATAATCCAAATTGGATTATAAATTTTTTAATTAAATTAGCGAATTAATTCGACTGACAAATTTGCCACGACAAACTCAAAAAATGTTCGCTTCACTTAACAGCCCCATAAAATACTGGAAATCCATTTGAATATTGGTGGATTCTCCCTTTTGTTCATAGTAAACGTAATAAGAATGTAATCACTTGCTTTGCTTAAACATAAAAAACCTCGAAATTAACGAGGCGTTCTTCGCACAACGCATCTCCCTTTCACCGTCACACGCTGCGTATACTTACGAACCATTTTTCTTGTTTGCTTAAGCTATTTCTTTATAACGCTGTTTCCGTTTTTATGTGCAACACAAATCAAATTTATGCGTTAGCCAACAAAATGGATGGCAGTGACCACCCTAAGCAATTCTGTAACTGATATCAGCCCCTACCAACGACGACCCCTATGAGCCCCTCCAACAGTCGATGAAGTTGTGAACGTGTTTTGAAATTTGATTTCGCATGGCAATGCCCGCAGCTGCCAGTTGCTATTATTATCATTATTGCTATTTCTACGATATTTGTATATCTGTCTCACACACATACACACATGTGTATGCAATCTTATGACCATGCTGCTCCTCCCTCTCATTCCCCTGTCCCTCTCTGCAACGAGCACTGCACACGTTTGTTGTGCAAATTGAAATTGAATTGCGAGCTTTAAAAGTTTAGAACCACATCGAGACTGAGGCCACAGAGCTCAGCAACCCTGCAGCTCACTTAGCAAGCCATCAATGTGAAAGAGATGGATAGCGACAAAGAAGCGAGAAAGAGTAAGCGAGAGTGCAGCTCCAGATCCTCTTCAGACATGGGAACAAAACTTTTCATAGATGGTATCAATGGGCGGCAACATTGTGATACTGCTTTCTCTTTTGACCATTGCCATATGCCATATAGGTACGGATGTCGAAAAGCGTGTTTGCTTGTATTTGTTTTTGTATTCGTTTCTTTGTGTTTCAACTGGCATCACAAAAAAACAAACACACACACACAATAAGAGTTGAAATCGCTTTTATCGTTGACTGCACTCAATTACTTATTTATTTATCTTTTTCGTATTTCGTATTTTGTATTTGGTTTTTCATTTCGATTTGTAGTTGCAGGCTAGAAACCAAAATTAAACAGACTTTAAGTTTTGACTTGATTTTCTACCACAAATGAGACTTTTAATCATGTATGTTCATATGTGGGCTAGAATGCCCACATAATATGTAGGTTATCAAACGGCATTACGAGCAGACCAATGAAGCGATTAGGCAACTTCTTCAAGCCCTGTCAGATTAGTTCACATCAATTGAGTCATACATATTGAGATTCTACAGGGTGTCTCTGAATCTTGTATTTGCATTCAACAATGCTGACTGCTTACCCTTTAGTTATTTCATTTATGTAAAATACATGATAAATGGGTTAATGCTGTGATATACTCTTGGAACTGGATAAGCCTAACAAAATGCTAAGTTTTGACAATTTTTCAACTTAATAATTATAGGCAAAACATCGTTGGGATTTTTGAAGATCCCATTTATGTTGTGATGAGGAGGACACGAAATTCTCTGCACACTTTAGCAAGTTGTAAAAATTGGCGACTATAAAAACTAAACTTTTTTTTTAATTCAATTTCATTTCCGAAGTGCTCTACGATCTTTTTTTCACAACATTCAGATAATGTAATTGTTGTAGTCCTTATATGGCAGCCCTTTTGCAACACCCTGTCCGAGCCAACAGTTGCAAGTTCTTCCTCGTAAATCAGATACCGATTCGACCGTCAGATCCGGCCAGGCAAGAACTTTTATGTTTGTACTGTATGGGCAAATGAGACACCGTAGAGTGTGTACCCTTGTCCGCACCAGTAGAAGTAAAGGAAAGACCCAACCATGTCCCTTTGGCGCTAGCTCAACGCACATATTCGATTTTCGCTTAGCAACCTGTTTTTATTTTTGTTTTTGTTTTGTTTACCGATTTTATTTGCTTTTAATCGGCCGACCGGGCCACCAGGACCAAGGACTTGACCAAGCTTCATGCTGTTCTAGTGATTGCATCGCTCTAGTGATTTCCTTATTCACGAAATACAGTTCTTAACTGGTCACAAGAATGTTAACCGCATCAATTTCCATTTGAAATGCATGCGAGTATTTCAATAATTTACTACTTCGTGAACGCAGAACATTTTCACAATTATGATGATGATGAACTTAAATTTCTGATTTTTTTTTAAATATTTATTCGCACGTATACTCAAAAGCACACACACACTCACACACACTCACACACACATCTTCACACAAAATACACTGCATTTGATATGCATAGAAGGTTAAAGTTGTGAACATTTTTGAGTTGCATTATAAATATTTTATGTGAGAGCCAGACAGAGAGAGAGAGAGAGACAGAGAGAGCAAGCAGTATATACACATAAGTTGAAGTGAACCACATGCACTGGGTTGCGTGCGGATGAAAATTGTAATGTTAATTAGAGATGACATCTTCAAAGCAGTGTGTTTACCTATAATCCTGTGGTCGTATTAACGGCAAAGCAATAAAGCTTAAAATGGAACTTGGGTACTTTATTCTTAGTTCACAAGGAGTATATAAGGAGTATATTACTGATATACCCAGGTATATTTTTGTATATGAGTTGCCTATATATATGTGTCTATAATCAAAAGGTCAATCTACTTTACAGTTTACAATTTACAACATATATACATTCATATATATTTCAGCAACTCTCACACTAGAAGCAGTGTTCTGTGCATCCCTGTTAGTGGACATATATTTATTCTCGCATATATATTTCACACTTGTATTGCTTGGGCATCAAATGTCTGACAACAATTTAATACCCGCATTTACACCAGCCTCTGGCAACAAATTTTAAGTGCATTAATACACAGCGCTGAAAGGTCTGCAAATTAAATATATATTCTGATTAACTGAGATGGAAATATTAATTAATCATTAATCGCGATGAATCGAAAGCTTTAGCATTTATTATCCCCAACAATAAAAAAGAATTTCAAAGAAACTGTTTTCTGAATCGTAGATTAAAGAATGTCGCGAATAAAAGATTTATGGTACTTACTAAAGCTTTTGAGATATTCTCTCAATTTTCTATTGCCTAGAGCCAACTTTTAATGTATAGAACACATTCACAATAAAGCTGCTTTTCACGTTAAGCTGCCCGGCAACACTGCGACATCCTGCCTCCTTTGTCAGTGTGTCCCAAATGCAAATACTGGCGCCGTCAGTTCCCCAAGGAAACTGTATAATGTCGATATTACTTGCCATCGAATTCAATTTAAACAATTTTCATATTAGTCTGAGCGCTTGACATAGTGTGTCAAACTGTCTCCCAATGACCTTTAAATAGCTTTGGCAAATATTGATTATGTGTCCATGTCGAGATTCAGAGTAGTGTTGAAGGCGAAGGCGAACAAAGAAAGCGTAAATGGAAATACAAATCATATTGTAAATCCAGCACTGCATCCGTTCACCTTTTTTGCAGCTGCCAGGCCATAAGTCCGGCATCCAATCTGCTCTCGCCAATGAAGTGGGATTAAAAATTGAGACGAAGGAAACGCAAACGCCGGCATTTGCCAGGATAATACAGAGCAACCCGGACAGGCACTGCCAAGACACCTTTGTGCATCAGCTGACAGACATAACATTGGCTCTCGATTGGCAACCTTATTGTTATTGTCGCCGCAGTTGCTGCCATTGCGGCAGCTCTGCATTATGTGCATTCAGTCCAGAGTGGATGGTGTGCCAATGTCCGGGACATGCGGTTTCCTGCAATTCAAGTGCTCTGCAAATTGCGTCTGCAAATTCGCAGTGTCACCGGGCTGCATTTGCTTGATCATACACTTAGAACAATTTTGCGATATAGTATTAATTTTTCATCTTTAAAGTTACGAAGTATGTTTAGAAGTTGTTTCTTTATTCCTAAAGCAGACAATGCCCCATTTGTAATGTAATGTGCAATAATTACATGGGTGAGGGCAACCAGTTTCTCGATAAATAAACCAAACATGTTATGTGTGTCATGTGTTAATGGCAGTACTATATTTTCTATCAAGATTGCTTACCATGGCTTAGATGGTTGGATGAATACCTGTGATATTTAATTAAATAAATTTTGTGGCTATCTAATTCAACTGCGTCAACTGTTGGGTATTTTGCCTTCATCGCTTTCAATAAAAATAGGTTTAGACCCAACAACAGTATATGAATTTAAATTGAGAGCAGCTAGGGCACACTTACAGACACAAACGAACACACACACACAGAGGAAAACACCAGCAGCTAACCGAAAATTGGTCCTCTAAGGCACATAAAAATAATTCACGTTGTAGCCATTTTGCTTACACATGAGCACGCAGGCAGGCAGACAGGCAAGCAGGCAGGCAGGCAGGTTGTCAGGCAGGCTGGTGAATGCTGCAGACATTACACATACGCATTGTTGTGGTTTCTAGGTAAAGCGCTGACAACCATAATGAGATGTCAGCGTTGACTATCAAGTGGCATTGGTGGCTGCTGGGCACTTGGCTTGGTTGGACCCAAGCGGCCTGCTTCAAGCGGATGTGAGCCAACGCAGGACACGAGAACAAAGACCACCATTTCCGTATCCACTTCCACATTCACATTTCATGCAAAAGAGAAGCAACAAAAAAAAAAGCAACGTCGACGTGCTTAACATTTTTTAAGCCATAATGAGCAGCAGAAACAACAGCGGCAATAAGACAAAAGTAAAAGGCGGCGGGGCGTGACACTTAAAGTGCCTTTGGACTGGCGACTGCACACGCATAAATATCCTTATTCGCAGGCCGCACTGGCAAGCTGGCAGACTAATTTCAGCTCCACTTGCCTATTGCCATTGCCACCCATTTTAAATGATGACAAATGCGCATGTCTCTCAAAAAGCAGCAGCAGAAACAGAACGATGATGATGATGATGTTGTAGCTGATTATTTCTTCTTACGACTCAACTTAAGCAGGGGAGTCCTGCTTCAGTCTTCCTGTTGGGAAGGATAATATGCTGTAATAAATTGCACCAGCAAACCAAGCGACAGCGACAACAAATGTTATTGAAATTATAATTTATATCAAGGACATGCAGCAATTGCATTTGAAAAGGTATCCCAAAAGTCATGCGAAAATCCTCTGCTTTAACCACATACTATTAATGACTTCACAATAACGACACAGCCTACAGCGAGATCCTGTCAGTCCCTTTGGCTTGCTGTCTCTTCGCTAAATTGTTGGCCCCCAGGGAATGGACAGCTGCCAGTTAAAGAGTAAAAGTCATTGACAACAACTTAAGCTCTGGAGTCGGAATACCCGTACCATAAATGTGGCACGCCCCTCGGCAGTGTCAGCAATGGAAAACAAAGTTTTCCGAACGGAGACAAAAAGTTTTTTGATTACCTCGATAGGAAAGACGCCTTTCAATCCATAATGACTAAGTTTGCCAACATTATGCCAAGCCCTGAACATTTAATAATTAAAAGGTTCTCGCAACTCCTTTCAATTCGCTCTTCTGGTTTGCTGGTTTGCTGGTTTGCATGTCCACAGCGGGTGAAGCTTATCGAAGAAATCAAACCAAATCGCACAAGCAATTGCACTTAGTGCAGCCAAACATGCGAGAACAATCCCATCAAAGTGGTGGGAGGGGGTACCTGTAAAATCAGGTGAAGGCGTGGCCAGTGTTACTAAATTATAACTCTGCTCGCACAATTGGCACGCACACAAGCAACGCACAAACCCCTCAGCCTTGCATATTGAAGTAAGTTGCTGGAAAAGTTACAGACGAGTGCTCTATTTATACAACTGAAAGTATTTCTTATGTGGTCAGACTGGTCAGTCCCATCTGCTAGCTGACAGTTATTGCAAAATATTTGAATGACTGTTTACCACATAAGAGAAAAGTTATTGCCAAATACCAGCTTGAGTTTAAATGGTTATTTGACATATTAAATGTCCCCAACATTTCTTGTGGTTATGCTGCAAGCTGGCAGCATTAATGACAGCCATCAAGACCTTGACATAAAAAAAATAAATTCAAAAAGAAGAAAATCTGTTAAACAGTTGAATCAGTTAAGCTTGTTCATATTTATTTGTAAGCGAAAAATATTTAAATACTATTTAGAAGCCCAACCCCCTCTTAATTCGTTCATCTAGTATTTATTTGAAGCTTTCACTTATGCCAACGAGATTTTTTGGGTTTTATGTATTGCTGAAGATGCTATTTAGATATAAGACTATTTCCTAGTACAAGCAAAATTAACCAATCATTATAAGTTTGTAACTAATTCATCTAATTTTATAATTAAATCCCACACAGCACTAAGCATTGACCAGCTTGTTATGAGGTTGGGTACGTACGTATCTGAGTGGATGGCGTTCATTTGGCTCTTTGCACAGCCAAGTCAATCATGGCCCACTTGACCACAAGCACTAAATCACTTTGAATGGGTCAATGCTTGTGGCAGAATCAGAGGAGATACCAAAAATGAAACTAGAATTGGAACGGAGCCGAAGACGTCGAGCTTCAGCTTGAGGTTGTCTCTCTCGCCTTGGGCCGACTGCGTCCACTTGTCAGCTGTTTATATTGCCAGAGTACGCGTGTTCTTGTTACAACACTTATATAAGACTGCAATCTCGGGCATCTCTGAGCCGCAGCCACAGACTCTACCCCAGCGTTTGCTGCGACATCGGCATGTTGACAGCGACATTTACATAGAGCAGCTGGCAGTGCTTCTGATTCTCGTTCTTCTTCTTCTACTTGGCCGTCATTCTTTCAGCCGTCAAGTGCCTCGAAGTAGGTGTGGCAAAATCAATTGCACGCCATTTTAACTTGAGACCCAGCAGCCATTGACAACACATTAACCCGAAGACGCCCCCAGACTTAATCTACATACACAAAAGACGCATGCATTATTTATGAGCATTTTTTCGGGACGATTTTTTTTTTCTTCTTTGAAGACAATAAAATATATAAAAAGCTAAAAGATCTGCAAAAAAAAAACTGCTCAGTCAGCTGAGGGGGCAGCGGGGCGCTCCATTTAATCGCTGACTGAGTTGAATCGAACGCACGAATTGACACTTGAGATGGATTAACATGAGACATGGGAAAATTCATTGCAAAGAGACTTAGACTTTTATATGCCACACGTTTATGCAGAAGACAATGGAAATGAAATTTGGCTGGTTTTATCATTTAGACAGAACTCCACAATATAAAACGTAAAAACATGATTACAAAATACATTAAAAGACAGAATTATATGAATGCATTTAATTATCTATGAAATATTGCATGCTCACGTTTTCTCGTGAATTTCTATTTTTCAATAAATTGAAATTGAACAATTTATTTAAATTTTTGCTGACGAATTTTGTGCCTTATCCGTTTTCTTGAAACACAAAAAAAATAAACGCTTAAGCTCATCTGAAGTAAAACCTAAGCAAATACCATGACGAATACGCTGCTCCATAATTCATGTCGCCATTTGTGTTATATATGTATGTAGGCAAAAAGAAAAAAAAAAAACAAGCAATTTGCGGTTGTCGCTGGAGCGTTAAATTGCTACAGTTTTTTTTTTACAACGTGGCCATTGTCTCATTTGGGCACTTAAAACTAACCAACATTTCGTTGTCTCATCTCTGCTCGTCTTGCTTCCGTTTCCGCTTCCGAGCATCATTATAACAAGCAACAATAGCAACAACAATTAAACAGCTGCTCAGATCCCTAGGCAGCCATTATGCTCAAGTTTAGAAATCAAGGGGTAGAAAGAGCATATACAAAGCTAATTTTAGAGTTAGAAGTCAACTTCATATTTTGGCCATCAAAATTCCGACCACATAATAGCCTGCTAAATAGGTAGGACGTATTTGTCATGGCTTGTCACTTGACAAGCTCACGGCAAACTCATTCGCAATTACGGTGCTATGTTAAATGCTTTGTCATACATCAGAGTGATGTCGTTATTTATTAATGAACTGTAAATGTGATTGATGTGCTTGATGTGTCATCTCCGTACCCATGACCCGTGGTTGTTATCCCAACGAATCTGAATTCACCACACTTGGCATTAATATATAAACGCTTTAAATCAGATGGCACGCAATTTATTCAATTTAACATAAGTGTCAACGCCAGAGTTGCTCTTAAAGTACCCAGTTTATTTTCATTCAATATTATGACATGCTCAACAGACCTAGTTAAGTCTCACGCCAGAATGAGTAAAACTCGTGTTAAATATTAATAAAATATCAAATCAATCAGTCGAGTGCTTAAAATACCCAACAAGAAAAATGCAAATTGAAAAAAATTACTGCATTTAAGTGAAAAGATGGGAAACTATAAAATAAGGCATATCCTTAGCGATTACACACAAGCAACAACTGCCACTGCCACTGCCACTGCCATAATGGCTGTTGCACATGCAACAACAGGAAATAAACAGGAACAGACGCAAAGGGTAAATTTGAGACAGACAATGAGCCAGAGTAATGTCATTGCCTTTGTCAACGTCAACATATAACAATGGATCTAATTTGGCTCAGTAAATTTACTGTCATTAGATGACAGCGAGTGCTGTGCTTAAAACTTGCTCTATTCAGACCATTTTGCCAGCTGTCATTTGGTAGTAATTAGAGCAAATTAGGCAACTGATTAGAGAACTACCAAAGAGTACACGACATAGCAGCACAACAGGATACTTATGTAGGTAAAAAAAAAAAACAAAACCACGCTAAATTTTCATTAGCAGCACCTGAGAGCAGCCCATTGTGCATTTAGACTCTTTGTGGCTGTGGTTAACATCGAGTGGAGTACTGTCAAATGTAATGCTATGTATATAAGCGCATTACAAAAGCGAATTAAAGTTTGTGAGACGAGAATACGCGACTTACAGATCCCCATTACAATAGCTGGAAACATCTTTGTTATGCGATAATTAATCAAGCAAAACGAAATACAGATTTTTTCCCCAATTCACATTATATCCTTACGCTTTGTGTGTCGACAGGGTATCAGCAGCGTAAGCTGCAGCAGCTGCTGCATAAGTTGGTTCCTGGAACTAAGTGAGCCAGTTTTAAACAATAATCTGAGACCTTGCTGCGATAGAAATCCTTTTTTCCACTACTAATTAATTAAGTTGAGCGACTGGCAGATGCTAAAGAAGTGTTGGCAAAGAGGAGAGCAAAGCTTGCAAAGAGGAGGTTGCGAGGTTGCTTTCAATGTAGTCAACGTATACGCACTGTTGGCCTTGGAGCACATTGTTTGACATGATAACCGGCTTCTTAGCACCTGACATAATTAAACGTTATCGTTGTCCCGTGTGGATGACGCCGTCAACTTCATAAGCGCATGCTTGACCTTCTTGCAAGCTGCGAAAATCCAAAGGATATTTATATATATATATTTTGTATATATTTGCACAAGTACAAGTGCACACACACACACACACGAACAGTAAGACCTCAAAACATAGGATGGAAAAATGCGCTTATGAGTTTTGTGGTTGCTTTATACAAAAACAACAACAACAACAACAGCGACAACAACTAACTTAAATATGCAAATATTTGCACAATGACAGCGTGTAGTAGCGGGCTTTGTGGGTGGCTCCGAGCAGCGAGTGTAAGCCTTGTTGATGACATGACACTTGCAACACTTTGCCACACAAATCTATTCACAGCCGCACACACAGCCAACCACACACTCAGCACACAAACTCAAACTCAAACTCAAACTCAAACGCACAAGTATATTTTAAGCAACTAAAGGCCTGTTTATTATTTGTGGTCTTAACCATTTATGGCACATTTGTGGCTTTATTTTCTGGCCGACAAAATTGAATTATTTTGGATTAATATTTATATTATAATATCAATTTGAAGCAACTTGGCAGCTTGACGTTGAACACCGTTTAATGACTGTAATTAAGACGGCTTTACATGCAGCTGCGCCTGACTTGGGCTTGCCTTTGCTTTTTTGGCTGGAGAGGCGTTTCAAGGACAGGTCTTATCCTTATCAATACGTCACAGTGAATGTCTGATATGCCCCAGAGAGTCGAGTACTGGCATTCTCTCTTAAGTTGAAGTTTACTCACCCAAAATTGCGTTCTCTTTTTTTGTTACGCTCTTTACCCTCTGAGTGGGGGAAAGCTTTGTGAGCAAAAAAGCTCTTACAACTTCAACAATTGACAATAGGTGTCGCTTGACGATGGCACGAAAAGCTGCACAGTTTCGTTGAATTTTAAAAAGATAAAAAGTCGTACAGATTTTGTAAAATTAATGTATTTTTCACAATTGGTTTGCTCAGGGTGAAATTTATTGGTCTGCAAGCTTCTATAGATTTCAAGAGGGTATAATAAAAAACAAAATAATATAGCAGTCAATTCAATTATGTATATATTTATAATCAATCCTTGAAATATTAAACAAAAAATTTGAGAATTCGATCTTTCAATAAATGCCACAGATACAGATATGAAATTACTTATTGTAGATTCCACCTTCAACTTAAGCCCCTCCCTATTTGACCTCCTCATATTCGTCTACCATTCTACATCTAACTCAAAAAGTTATTTTGCTATCTTTTGCACTTCTGCGAATAAACAAGTTGCCGATCAAAGCCGTTGTAGGTAATAGCTGTCAATGATCGGAAATTGACAAGATTTTTTGGTTCCGATGCCCAGACATCGATATGGCAACGCTGGTTCATTAGGCAAAAAAGCGTTGAAAGTTGTCGTTGCTAGCACAATTTGTATCGCCTGCCGATCGCTTGGCTTATTAAGTTAAATTTAATTGGAGTAGGTAAACAGTCAGTCAAAGTCAAAGCACCAAACGTTGTCAACGTTTCCCCTCCGCCCCCACTAGCCAACCCCTGTGTGCACAGCAGAGCAATAACAGGCTATAGCCCAAACTCTACGTCACTCTTATGCCATATGTCAAATATAACAAACCCCAGCATCACCCCAACACACCTCACTCCACACCTCTCCACTCCTTCTCTCATATAACCCCTGGTGATCTGGCGCGCATATTTCATGGCAAGGCGATAATTAATGCAACCAAAAACTGAAATACAAAGTGCCTCTTGCTTTTGTTGTTGTTGCAAACTTTTTTATTAAATTTGTTAGTGTTTTGTTTAGATATAGTGCTTTGATTGGGTACATTAGATATGTGAAGTGGCTGGCAACAGTCATAAATAGAACTCAAAGTTTGAATAGATGACTTAGATAGAAATTCAAATACTTTTATTTAGATTTCAATAGAATCCAAATTAAACTCTCGCCAAACATATCTGCATTCATAAAAATACAAGAAGAGTTTTGCAGAAAAGTTTTCCCCCATTTATCATAAGATATTTTAATACTTTCTGGCAGGGAATTCGCATTGAGTTAACAGCTTTTGAGCACATGTCATGTTTAGTTGCTTTGGCTCACGCGCTCGCACAGGAATCTGTCAACAGCTTTGATTTCGGCTCTTGGCCAAATCAATCCGACCATAACACGTTGGCTCTATGTGTCTCTCTCTCTCTCTCACTCTCCTTCAATCTCCCGCTCTCGGTCTCGTTTTCTCTGTCGTACTTTTCGCGGCATGTGCAACTGATGATTTATTGGCGTTCGCCCGCTTTGGCATTTGACGTATTTGTGCAACATGCATTTTGACATTTACCGCTGATTTGTGTGAAATTGAAATAATAAAAATATAAACAAAAATTATAAAAAAAAAAAAAAAACACAAATATTATTTGGCAAACGGTTGCCAGCCGAGTTTGTTCACTTAATTAGATGCAGATTTCGATTCTAATTTTTGATTTATTAATAGCACTAGTTTAAGACAAGCGGCGACTTTAAATTGGCGCCGGCAGCTTATTTGCGTGTCTTTGCTTTGTCTCTCGACGGTGCGTGGCACGCAATGCCAAGCCCCCCAATGGCTGGGAATCGAGGCAGCGCTCCGCGTGGCCAGTTTCTTTTTTTTTTTTTGTGGCCAACAAACCAGCTTGGTCAGCTGGTGGCTTAGCGTGGCAGCCTCAGATATTAAACGTCGCTTAAGCAGTGCACAAGCCGCTGGCTGCAATACACCCAATATTTATTATTCATATTCAAATTGTAGTGCAATTCAGACAGTTTATACATAAAGGCCAGAACTGCTGCTAATGTGACCTAAGCATTGACCAGGTGAGCTGCACAAACACAAACATAACACACAGCTTGACCCAATTAGTTAGCTATTTGTCTGGGCCCAGTGCAAATTTTGGGAAATTAACATTTGGCTAATTGTTACAACAGGCCAACTAATTGTTTTGTTCAAGCGCAGACCAGAACACGTTCCCAAATAAGCCCCCTCATCGCCCTCTGTTCTGCCACAAGAAGTATGCCTTTAACATTCTCAATCGCATTCCTGTTCTAATTTGTATTCGCATTCATGACGCCCAACGTTGCGAATGAGTAATATTTACATTTGGTTCAGAGCCGTAAATTGCATTACGTTGCGCACAAGTGCAGTCCCAGTACAAGTTATGAAAATTGAATCACTTGCCCAGTATTCCAAGAAATGTAAATAGAATTCACACCAAAATATTTTATTTCTTAAGTCATATGCATAAATTTAATTTGCATGCAACCAATTTGTAGCACACACACACACACACACATACATTTGCATGTGAATTTGATTTTAGAAATATACATGTTTGTTACTATTTTTAGGCACATTTCCCTTACAATTTAAGTTACGGCTTACTAACTGTTATACGAGTAATTAAGTTTTCTAAATTAAAACCAAATTTGAAATATTTTAATCAAATCTGAAAATCTATTTACATAAATGGTTTCATTTTTTTTTCCAATTTTCCTCACAGCTCCGTTTCATTCATTCAATATAGCGATTAACTGTTTGTTATAGATTTAAAAAATATATATATTTTAATATGGTTCTGACAAATACAAAAAGTACTTAATCTTGTAAAATGTGGCAATAACTCAACAGCAGAAAGAGTATTGTGTAGTTGTCATTTTGCGTTAGATTTTGTTTTTTAGGCTTATCTTTAGCACACTTTGAGGCGCTGCTTAAGCGGAATTAATATTGTTGTAAAGTTTCTACAGCAGCTTTTCACACACACACACACCCATACATACACACACATAGAATAGGCCACGCCCCCTGTTGCAGAGCCGAGAGACAGCCGACAGTTGTAGCTCATCGTCGCCTCATCTTTGGCTCAATTAATGCTAATGGGTTGCCTCTTGAGCCGCCGCAGCTTTTGTGCACATTTAATGAGCTCACCGAGCCATGCCCACATTTAATTTTAGGGAGAGAGGCGAGAAAGAGCCGTGCCGTCCTTTAGCAAGCTAACTGTAATCTTGTGTCTTATGCTTGCTATAAATATAACTGATTTTGTGTGTATTTTCTTTTCTCTCATTGCAGGTAAGTCGCTCAAATACTTTTGCCACTTAACGTTCGCCAAATATATGGGGAAGGGAGTAGGGGAGGGGCGATAAACGCCGGCTCCGGGGCACCGAGATCAGGCCTGTTTATATTTGGCATAATGGTAAGTCAGCCCCACAAAGCAAATAACTGAAAATCCACATGGCGAACGCCGAAAAACAAAAACAACAAAAGAGACATCACAAGTGGGCGAGAGATAAAGAGAGTGAGTGACAGGGAGGGAGAGAAAGAGAGAGAAAGAAATAGAAATAAAACACTTGTACAACTAAAGGAAACAGCAGTTGAGAATTGTTACTGAGGACGCGTTCCAGATAGGTGCCAAAGTTTCCTTTTCCCTTCTTTTATTTTATAAATTTTTATGCCGGGCTTGTGCGCTTATACATATTTATCTGCCACTGCCAGTGCCAGTGTGTGTGTGTGTGTGTGTGTGTGTGGTTGTTCGCTTTAAGGGTATCCCTGAAATGGCTTTTCATTTGTTTTGTTCGGTGTATTAGCTGGAAAAGCTATAGCAACAACAACAACAATAAGACCAAGGTGCAACCACAAAAAGTGGGTGGCAACCTGTTGAAGTTCCCAAACTGAGGCGCCAGAAAGTAAACAACAAAAATGGATAACGCTCCGAAAGGCTGCCGCCAACTGCACAGAACACGTCTGAGAGAGGGGTAATAGGAAAGAGAGAGAGACAGAGAGAGAGAGAGAGAGAGAGGAAGAGGGAGAGGGAGAGAGGGAGGGAGGGAGGTGTCAGTAGCCAAAAGAGTCACTAAGTTAAAGCTTTGCAAATAGCGGGAAATTTAGCAAAGGCTACACAACTTTTCGAATATCATGCTTAAAGCTTTCCGAAAAATATGCAGTACACCTTTTATTTATTTATTAAACTGAGTATAAGTTAACTAAGCTTATTTTAATATAATTAATTCTTTGTAAATATAAAAATAAAATTTTTCTTGCTACTTCTTAGAAATTAGAGTACTACTATTCAATATTAAACTAATATAAAAATAATATAAGAACAAGTTCATTAACCGTTTAACAATCGGGAAAGTTACAATTCCAACAAATTTAATATTGAATTTGAAAGCTGAAAAGTTACGGAATTAGAAAATTAACTATTACTAATCATTTTTAAAACTAATATTAAAATTGTGGTTTTATATAAGTCGCTCAGTTTATTTTGCTTAATAATAATTTGGTTAATTATGGAGACAAATTTCATGAACATCAAATTTATTTCGAATTTCGAATTGAATGTATAAAAATAATAACTGAGCGATAGAAGTTAGGGTAGTTCGATTAGGCTGTAAACAAACCTTTTACCAATTTATTCAAGTGTGCAAGCTTTTGTGCCCAAAAGCACACATATAACGGGAAATTCGTGCTAGTCATGAAAATACCCTGGCAACCGTTTATTTTTGACAGATATTCTAGTTCCCTCTCTCACACACTCGCTCACTCTCTCTGGCACTCGCGCTCTCTATCCGTTGTGTGTGTCTCTCGAAGTTTTCCGCGCGCAGATTTCGAGCTTTGCATTTGGTCGGGTTATTGGGATGTTTATGCTCTGTATCTGTGGTGCAATTGCGAGAGTCTCGATATCTGTCGTCTCTGTGATTCTATATGGCCACAAGTGGCCCGCTGCTTGCTGTCTGCTGTCTGTTAACTGCTGCCTGCTAACTGCTGCTGGTGTCGTCGGCGCCGTCGTTGATGTTGACGTTGCCGTTGCCTTTGTCGTTGTCGTTGTCGTTGCCGTTGCTGTAACTCCGAAAAATCCAGTTCCAGTTTATCCCCAGCAGGCAGCATGTGCGGACGTTGTTGTCGTCGTCGTGGTAATCGTTGTCGTTGTTGCTGTCTTCGTATATGCTCTTATCGTGTTCTTGTCTCGTCTTCGACAGCTCACTGTTGATGCTGATGCTGCCACATGAATTCGCGTTCGGATTGACAAATCGCTGATCACGCAGTTCGATATCGCATCGCGATCGGTAAAGCACTCACACAATTAGTCAAATTAACTTCACAAATCGTTGGTGTCAAGTGCAACTTACAATCACAGCAAATCAACACAAATTCAAATATTTCAATTATATAGCGAAAATTGGTCAATCACAGTGTTAAACGTAGTGTAATGCATTCGTCCGTATTTCTTATTTTCTATAATTTGTGTTATTCACTCAAAATTTATTCAGCATAGAGTGGGCTGGGATTATTATCAGAGGGCCCACACCTTGCCATTGTGTTTGTTATTCCTGATTAGCTTTATTTATCATTTATCGTATTGTGATTGGTCTCCTTTATGACTCCGCGCCCATTCACATGCCTCTCACAATTTATGTGCAATGCAATCACCCGAAAAATTGTACAATTCAATGTCAACAAAGAATCAAAAAATTGTTAAACTGTGAAAACACGCAACACCAACAAGTTATTAATTGAATGACAAATGTTGCGTTTTATTTGGCACCATCATAAAAAAATTGATATTGATAACGTTTGCATTCAAAATCGGAATCGTGAGATATTATCCGAATTGCTAATTAAATTAATGGACTGAGCAATTACTTAAGCCGCGCATTGCTCATACGTCCCAACGGCACGCTCTCATTGCTCATACGTCGTGTTGTCTGTCAATCCATAACAGTTGCCAAACAGATTTGGCTCATTTGACGTCATTTTCGGCGTACATAATCATTGGCACATACTGTCGAGCTATCAAATCAATTTGCCACTCGGCGGTGCTCCATAAAAAATTTATACAAATGATTACCATCGATTTACATTTATCTTTATATGTATTTGCAAAGCCGCAAAGCGCAAAAGTTCACGAATTTAATGTAAGAACGCATAAAAAAATGATGTGCCGCACACTCGCATTAGAATGAACTGCGCATTTAAGGCGACAAAAATGCTTACACATTTTATAGCATAATATGCTATGTACGTGTTTCTATTGCCAAAATGTATTATTTTTTTCTAAACGAAAGAAAGCTACACATGACTGGGGATAAAAACAATTGCTCTATCTCTCGCTTTACAACATTTTGCATAGCTAAATGATCAGAGAAATATTTTAATAAATTTAATAATATTCTTAATGAGGAATATGATCACTTGCTAGCCCAGACTTTTGAAATATAGCTGCATATAGTATTTCCAGAAATGTGAAAATATTTTGTTGACTAACCTATGACGAGTATTCCACATAGATATATAGATATATATATATACACATTTCAACAACTCAAAAAGCTAAATAGCAAATTAATGATGTCTAATTTTTTTATTATTCAAAATCTTGTTAATCAGGAATGATGTGTTAGCTTATTGAAGCTTATTTTTGTGCCAAATTACAAAATAACACAAGTAAGAGTGCTGTAGTCGAGTGAACTCGACTACGATATACCCTGAACCCAGTTATTAAATATATTCTATTATTATTGGCAAATTCCCCTTTAAAAAGATTTGCACTAAAATGCGAGCAGCTCTGGAAGCGCCCTCTGCCGACACACAAAAACATATTGAAGCTCGCGTCGATTATCATGCCATCTCTTTCTCACACATGCACTCGCATAATTATGCAAGCAGAAAATGCTTGCGGCTGCTGATAGAAATGAGAAATTTTGGCAGTTGATCAATAATATGCATATGCATATTGTGTGTTAACTAGAAGATTCTGCCTTTAAAATTGTGGCATTTATTGCTATCGAAAATTGAATATATCGATATTCGATAGACGATAATCGATAAAATAACGCAAACTTGATCTGCGCCTGGTATACGAGAACCTATATTCCAAATTTGAAGTCTCCAGCTCTTACAGTCTCTGAGATCTGCGTGTTCATACACACGGACGGACGGACGGACAGACGGACATGGCTATATCGACTCGACTATTGATCCTGATCAATAATATATATACTTTGTGGGGTCGGAGATGCTTCCTTCTGCCTGTTACATAAATTTGCACAAAACCATTATACCCTTTTTACCCATTTTTTATGGGTTCAGGGTATAAATACTCATTCAGATATTGCAAAATGCTGCGATGCCAGCGTCGCTGCATTCCGTCACTGACTGTGCAAATTGTTTATACAAATATGAACAATTTTCTTTACGAACTACGAGAACTACAAAAAAAATCAAAAACAAGCAAATAAACTAAAACAACTTCAAACGTTGATCAAAGTCAACTGCGTACCGGACACAAGCGACGAAGTCGCCGTCGACGCTAACGTCGCCGTCGGCGTTGCTGCCCAAAAATGTGTGGCTAGCCAAAATATTCTCAACATTTGCATTCAGCCAAACACACCTAACGGATGCAATATCAACAAACGCGCACGCAGATACAAAGATACAAATGTTTATTTCTTTTGCCGCTGCGCACGTTTATATCGTTTACAACTTGCCGACGTCACATGACCAAAACCAGACAACGCTGTCGGCCAAAATATATATACACAAATAGTTATAAAAAAAATTAAATTCAAGAAAAAATATTGTTTGATTGCCCGCATGGCAATTGTCAACTAGCTGCCCCACACCACACACACGCAAACACACACACACATTTGCAACTTAAGTTGAGAAAAATGTTTGTGACTGCCTCGATTGCATTTGCGCAAATTGGTCTGTCCCATGTCTGGTTTATGGTTTGCGGCTTATTTTATAGCTGTAGTTGTATTGTCTATTTCAAATTTGGACTATTGTCAGCTTACAGCTCGAGATGCGTACCAATCCGTAGAGTGTCTCCATGACAACGACAACAGTTTGAAGTTGTCTTTCTTCTCGATCTCGGAAAGCTAATTGACAAGCCCGGGGGATCAATTAAGAAATACCACAGATTGGCTTAGAACCACACTTGCAGACTGAGAGCCTCGCAACAATGCGGCCAATTATATATACATATATATATATATATAAATATATACGTGTTTATATGTTGGTTACCCTTTTTAGTTAAATGCATGTGGCTGGCAGGCGCAGACATGCCGAAAAATGCTTAACCTACATTTCAAATTATGAGCTGAAATTCCGACGGAAATTTACAAGCAGCAGAAATCTCATTACATTTTATGCAGCATCCGCAACGGCACCAAAAGAAACAGATGCAAGATACAACAAATTGTGGTATGCGCAGCTCATCAATTCTCAATGCCCATCAGACGGCGACGATTTGCGATGTCGAACCCGTTCCTGCAACACACGCACTGCGCCCCATCGGTGAAAGATAACAGGGAAACAACAGGAGAAACAGACGGAGAGACAGACGACCAGACAAAAAGGCAGAAACACGCAGAGGGCATTTAATTAAATGCACTTTAACATTTTATTTTATTTTATTTTTTTTGGCTACTGAGGCGATCTCCTTTCTTAATTTCTCCTAAATCGAGTCGCATCGATTTGCCATACATTTTGCTGAGGCTTCCCAAACCCATTGTATCGAAAATGTAAACATTACGTTCGATATTTTGTAAAAAAAAGATATTCAAGCTAAACATTTATTCTTCCAGATAATATAATTTGATATTTTTATTCCATTTTGGTTATGGTTTTAGTTTAAGTGTAAGCCTCTTTCAAAATTAACCTTTTTGTTGCACTTTTAATGGCATATTCCTCTCAATCTTTTGTCGATAGACGGCTTCGATAGAAAATTGCTTAACTAGCGTATCAAAATCAGCAGCTTGCCATCTACACACTTCAACATCAACTTTGTCATATCTACGTCATTTTTGCTCAAGTGCAAACTCTCGCAAAAAGAAAAAATTAAACTAAAATAAATAAGCAATAATTATAAAACGCAAACCAAACTTGGAACCAGTTTTCGGATGATGGTATCCAGAAAAAAAAGAGGTTGGACCACTTGCTGGGAGCTTCAAAAAATATTTTGAATGATGTTAACGATGCCCTTTGGGTGTTAATTACAAGTACGGTTTAATCTGGACAATCGACTGTCATTAACTTTAGGAAAATGAACCGCAAATGTGCTAATGAAACTGACAGACCTTGAAATATTTACGGTCAGCCAATAACAAACACAAAAACAACTTAATATAAATTCGCGTGGAAAATTTGGTGGAAATCGCTGCGAGAAGAAGCTGTACAGATTCATTCATTCAATTAGCTTGTCACAACAGCTTTTTACTATATAAACAGCCCAAATGTCGTCCATGTATACAACCAAAAAAAAAAGTTTCTGTGTTTACAGATAAATTTAGACGCGAGAGCGAACATCACACGAGAGCAAACCAAATTAACAGAGAAATTTGCCACAAAAACAAATATTACAGCTGAACTGTAGAACAGGAGGCCTTTGTATGTTCTATAAACGATTTTTTTCGCTGGAGTTCTCATTTTCATTTTGTTTTGTTCTTTTTTGTTTGCTTGTCTGCGTGTCAATTGAGGCTTTTGTTTTGTTGCCATGTCGCATTGTCTACCGCCATTGTTTCTATGGTGGTTAGTAGTCAGAAACAAAAAAAATGGGGATGGTTGGATGAAGTGCTTCGCAGTGATGTTCAATAACTGACTAAAGCGAAAATTAAATGCTTCTTTGAGCCAATGACTGACACCAAGCTTTGAAAGTTTGGGCAGCTGTCACCAGGACAGATATCAAAAGATATTAATATTTAAATTTGGCTTAAAGCCTGCAACTTCGATTTGCTGTTTCACATGAGAAATTTGAAGAATTTGCAAAGCGCGAAATACAATTGACTAGCTGCTTATCAAATATTAAGTTTGGTTTATTTAAATATATAAACGATAATTGACAGTTATCCCTTAATCTTAATCTTTTCATGCTCCGATGTAACAAATGCAGTTTGTAATCTATGGGAACGACCTTTCTAGTCAGTTGATGATTTTTTTTAAATATCAACACAGAGAACTTGTCTAACTTAATTATAAGCTTACATATGTACCGATATAACATTGAATATAAGTAGTTAATTTCAACAAACGATTATCACATCAAAATAGGCTTTTCAATACTTGAATTCCAAAATAAATTCTCAAAGATAAGAAGATTATTTTTACAGTTCAGATTGACATGGAAATCCATTTACAAATCATAAAAATGTATAAAAAAAAAAAATGAAAAAAAGAGAAATAATAAACGTAAAAAACATTTAATAAGCTTTGGCGAATATCTCAAGTTGATCTGGACAGTTTGATTCAATATAATCTCTGATATGTATAGCCAATAGACAGGGCAGGCTTACTAATGCGGAAATCCAGTTACTTGGACCTTCACACATTTGTTATTCTGTTTGTGCGCCTGCCAGATTGAGCACCGAAACTTGTTCAAATGAAGGCAAAACGAATTTCAGAAACACCTGTCCAAGCACACATACACATTTATATCTATGTATATGTGTCTGTGTGTATGTATAATAATAGTGACAGGACACGCTTAAAGCCCTGACAGGCGTGAGTTGCATGACAAACTCTGATTAGCCGCTGCTTTCTTTTTGACCCAGCCGTCAACCCATAAGGACAGCTGTTTAATGATGAATCGCTATTTAAGTTCAGGTACAGAGAGAGACACTCCACACTTCTTCAGAACTAAATCAAATCCCCGCCCCATTTGGCCATGTTAAGTGACTTAAGTGCCGTCAAGAACTTTTCGCTTTCTTCTTGCTGTCGCTGTTGGTGTTTTCTGCTATGGGGGAAAACATAACGCTCTTTGTTTTTTACGTTTTATTCTTTTTATATTTTCGTTGGCGCTTATCTAATCAATAATCACAAAAAATGTCAAAATAGCAAACGTGCAAAATCTGCAGGGATATTGACAGCAACAAGGACGAGCTCCCCTCCTACCCAATCCAGACACCAGGGGGAAGGGGGGGGGGGATGCACTGCGCAGACGACAAGTCCTATTTATGCTAGTGTGAAAGAACGTGCTCGGTCCTCTGAAACCAAGCAAACAAAAGCAAAAATCTGCTAAAAGTTCATTGTGCTTGTGGGGGTGTGTGGGTGTGTGGGTGCGGGAAAACTTTTAAGCAAACAATTGTTGGGTGGATCTCTATGGCCTAATAAAATCAACACCCACAAGCCGTCACCTACTAATACCTCGTGGAGAATTGACAATATTGATGGCTCTGCTGCTTTGGCCGATAATGGCATTGTCGGTTTTTCGCAACAACGCAACTTGACCAAATTCTTTTTGCATAGCATAATTTCCAGACATGGCCTTGCAACGTGAAAGCGTTGTTAACTGCCACCACTAATTTTCATCCAAACACTGCCCAGACACGTGTCAGGCCATCAGTATGGTTTTATACTGATTGGAGCTGAGTGCGGGTCTTATGCACATTTTGACCTCATGATGCAAACGGCTTAATTTTTGAAACGTTAGCGCTTTCAATTTGCTGGATTATTGCATAATAAGCCAGAGCTGCTGTAATGTCGTTATTTATTCAA
Organism: Drosophila setosimentum; assembly: GCA_035043505.1. Lineage (NCBI taxonomy): Eukaryota > Metazoa > Arthropoda > Insecta > Diptera > Drosophilidae > Drosophila > Drosophila setosimentum. The sequence goes on from JAWNMY010000007.1 coordinate 4,356,006, forward strand.
TAGTGGTAAAATAAATTGTGATTAGAACTATGCCGGTAGATAAACAATTTCAAATTTTAATTCACAATTTGTAATATGTAATTGTAATGTTATACAGAAAATGTAATATCTGTTGTACTTCTATTCGCTGCGCCAGGTTTGAAATGCAGTAAAATAGTTTTTACTGCAATTTTCTCATTTGGCCCATTTAATGTGCGCTGCACTTAAACAAATATTATTTTCGTGACAACAACTTGCATGCTTGTAAGGTAAAATAACTAAACTTAAATTGCTAATTATGCAAGTAGCGTATACGTAATGAGATTCTCTATTTACGTATTTATTTTGTGTTTAGCCTTTCCAAGTTAAAGTTAAAGTATCTATTTCGCAAATAGCGCATACGAGATTGCTTCACAACGCAAATAGTAGAATAAACTTTGGCCACATTTGTTTTAGATGACAAGTTTGCTAGCCAAGTTGCTGTCTAGCAACTGATGCACTGCGATCACAATACGTTTGCTGTGCTGATTTGGGCTCTTAAAAGTTAGGGGCGCCATAAAGCCCAACGCAAATAGACAAAAAGCCCGCCTGCCAAAAATCACAAAGTTTACCAAACGCTCTTTTTCCAATACCCAAACACACTCGCACACAAAATCAGAATTGTACGGAGAGGAGTTTTCGGTTGCCAACTTTTTGCTGACAATTTGCGACTTTTTGCGTCTCAAGCGATATTTTCATTCATTGCCCTTTCGTTATTGTTATTGTTTCTGTTTCTGTTTCGTTGTTGCTGTTGTGCAGCCTTCCAAAATGGTTTCACATTTCAACGCGCCTAGAACTATGCAACATTTGCTTGGTTGCCTGCCTGTCGCAGACAGGCTCTCTGGGTGGGTTGAGTGTGTGTAAGCTGAGACCGTGACGATGACGTTGGTATAACGTCCACAACTTGGCAGCCAGGCAACCAAATTGTTTTAGCAAGAAGCATTTAAAATTTAAGCATTTCTTTTTATAACACAATGCAGACCCTCAGAATAGTGGTCATAAATGTGGTCGCCATTTAAGCTCTCCTTTAAAGCAATGCGTTGCGAATTTCATTTCTTTTTAAAACCTGTCAAGCCCGTTATAGTTTGAAATTATATTAAATCTTTATTATTCTGCACGGATTCAAATTATTCCTCCACTTAAAGATAAACAAGCTAGCTGCCACACAAATAGGTACATTAAATAAATCAACAAATTACCTAAGAAGAAATCGTTGGTAATATTATTTTTATTGCTATGGTATTTCCAGTGCGAAGAAATATGTGTAAAATAATCTTCCAGCTTGTTAAGTACTTCGTGTAAGTTTCAAAATTTCAACTTACTTTCCCAACTGAAAACGCACAAGGCTCATTGAACCATTTTACTTTAATTTTTTTGTTTTTTTGTGGAGCTGTCTGTCTCTTTTCCGCATTTTAGGCGTTGTGCAATTTTTGATGCCACTTTAATTAGCAAAACTTTGTTGACGGGCAGCTGTCATCCTGTAGTGTTGTCATCCTGGGAACTGACGCAGGTGCCCGGCCAGCAACCGCATTTGAATTGCTAATTATTTTGTTGATTTAAGTAGAATAAAAACAAAAAACAAATTGCTAAAGAGATGCACGTCTCAGAACTTTTTAATGATGATGCAACAAAAGTTTAGAGTTTGCCAGTTAAGTTAAGCTGAACAAAATGTAACTCTAATTTTGTTTTAATTAATGCGTCGTATCTGCTGCCGACTGCAACCAAGTTACCTCCACCCGGACAAACAAACACCCAAGTAAGGAGGGATTTGTCGAAACTTACTTTGGACTTAGATTTGAATAAAAAGTTTTTGGCTGACTGCCAAAAACGGGCCACAGTTCGCGCTCTGAGGCGATAAACCTGCCAAGGCGTCAAAGCTGGCGCGCCACGATTATGGCTTAAGCATGAGCTGCAAGAGTTTAGATGACGGTGTGGCTGGGTATGATTGTATGCATTGAAATGGAAATGTGCACATTAAACAGAAGCACACAGTGAAGAGTGTTGCAAATGCCAGCCAATATGTTGCAAACTTTCAGATTTTGCGACTATGTTGCAATCGCAAGGTAAAAGGGAAAACTTTTACATTGAACCCACAAGAAATCAATAAAGTATTAACAATCATGTTTACACATAATCTATACTTATGACTTTCGCTTTTTATTACCTGAAAGCTTACAAGAGATTAATAAAAGTGCAGCCTGAAACTTTATTAATATTCTTCAATCGGATTTTAAGTAATTTTCGATGCTTTCTAAGAATATATATAGTTATAACAAGATGACTCAGTCTGTGCAGTGTGGAAGTGCCATTCCAGTCCATTGCACTCCATTTGATGTAATGCCTTTAAATACAGCCTAGGGCCACTGAGCACATACATACATGGTTCTCCTTTCAGACCAGTCGCTAATAAACTTGATAAATGGCAAATTGCCTCAGCCCGATTTGGGGTAACCTCTGAGCGCCATTTTGAATTTCACGCCATTAGATGCGAGCGAGTGTAGCGGTAAGATTTCAGAAATTGCGCATCATTAGAGAGACAGACAGGCCAAACGGTGTCGAGTGTCGGCTCTCGAGTGTTTCAGTAAAGTCATCAAAAGCTGGAGGAGCGGCGGGGGCAGGGCAGAGGTGCCTGGCCTGGTGCCTTCCGCACTTTTGCGTTTGGGTTTTTATTTGCCCAAAAACCAAAAAAAAAAAAATTCGTAACTTTCGTGTGTAGAACAAATACAAATACACAACATATATACAGCAAATATGAAGCATATTACAGAAACACACACAAATGGAGCAACGCACTGGGTCAACAAAAACGTGGGCATTGGAGCCGACTGTGGGCGGGGCCAGTCAGAAGTTGGCATATTTGTCAGCTTTCAACTCGCGCAATGACGTTGCTGATGTTATGTGACGTAATGTACACACAATTCCTATCCAAAAAAAAAAAAGAAGACAAAAACAACAGTAAAAAAAACCCAGCCCAAAAATTTAACTGGCAATTTTTATCAAAGTAGCTGAAATTTTATTTTTATAAAGTAAAATTTGGTTACCTACCCTGAAATATAATCACATTTGAGTATGCGGCTCGTGTTTCCAAACGTATTCAACGTATTGCAATTTGAGACCTTCAAATGCTGCTTTGGCACACTTTGAGATTGCGCATCGTTTGCCGACTGTAGAATTTGCCAAAGTCGAATCTCTAAAAAAAAAAACAAAGTTTGTACAAGCAACAAAAGGGCATAATAAACTTTTGTGGCAAGCAAGTGAACTGCGCAAACAACGTGCAACTGAAACTGCAGTTTTTAAGCTTCGAGCAAACTTTGTATGCCGGTTTGAGTGAAGTGTTTTGCCGGTCACACAAACTGATATTAGCTCATAATGAGTTTCACATTAAGTGTCCGATTCAATTTCAAATTGAAGCTGAATAATGATGTCTAACTTAAATCTGGCGAAACCTTTAAAATTATAATTAAAATTGACCATTAAATTTAAAATTATTATCAGCATAAAAAAAAACTAAGATTGTCTTATTCAAAATATTATTATTATATTTCGAATCACGGCGGGATTCATGTTCCGGTAGAGATTCACTGCGTCCGTCAGCTAAATTATATAGTAAATCTGATAAAAGAAAATATCTTTGGAATTGTTAGATTGTACTTTAAAAATTAAAAAATTCATAGCGCAGTACTTAAAATGTCACCATTTTCTATTAAAAATTGTTCTTTCAGCTGGCACTTAACAACCAATTAAAATGCACCGAACACGGTGCAAAGACATGGCCAAACCTGTATAGAACGTAACTTTTGATTTGCGCTACCTGAATATGATTAAGCCAGCAGGCAGGTCGAAATCGGTGAAGGTGTGGTTGGGGTTATGGATGGAGGCAGTTTAAAAGCCAGTCCAGAGAAACAACTAAACAATTCCAGTCAATTTTGCAATACCAATGCACAGCGTTGAGCAGTTGCAGGTCTAAGGAATTTACTGCAGCAAGTGTGGAGGTTAAGCTTTTACTAAGTTTTGGGGGTCTGGGGCAATGGAGTGGCAATTTGGCTTAAGGGTGGGAGGGGATTTTGGTTAGTTAGTAGCTGCAACAGCTGCAAATGTAAACAGAATGAGGCCAATGCTGGCATTCTGTGCATTTGCATGTTGCACGGACATTAGAGCAACTGTTGATAGACGTTCACTACTAATCACCAACTACACTGAATTCCCTTACACACACACAAACGAACACAGATACACACATGCACACAAGGAACCAGAGACAAGTGGCACGTGCACAGACACATGAAAATGAAGCCACAAAATGACTTTTTACTTGGCTCCGGCCAGTTCACAATGCCAACTCATTTCCTTCTCTACTCGTCGACTGGCGTCATATACACTGCTATTTTATTTCCAGTTCCTTGTAAGTGCTATACATTTGTTGCCATGTTTGTTATCTTCTGCATAATAAGTGGCTGTCGAGACTGCTAAGCGTTATGCATATTTCAACGAAAATATTCAAGCAGTAAGCTAGGAAAAATTGTCAAAAATTATTTTTAAAAGTTTACACTTCGACAAAACAGACCTAGTTAAAAGTAATTGTTTTTTTTTATAATTAATATCTATACGCGTTTTGAATTCAGGACCCGATTCAAAATGCCAAGGCTACAAAATTGAAGCACTTCTGATTTCGATTACTGTCCTCTACCAAATGTACATTTTTTTTTAGTGTAGCTTGGCCATTTCACTTCGCCTCGTGTTCCTACTGCGTATTCCTTATGTGTATAAGCTGCCTGTAACTATCCATTATCCCCTTCTTTTTCACTCACTGCGTATGCTATAAATTATGAATATGCTGCGTAATTTTGATGCGACAATTTTGCTACTAGGTTGCTGCTAGGCTGTCGGTTGTCAGTGCCCCCAACCAATTAATTGCCAATTGCCGCAGGGCCTTGCTGCACGGCACCCCTTACTTTCCTGCATATGTTTGCTGGCGAAGTAAAGTCATAAAACGTTGCCCAAAGTCAACAGAAACTGATGGGAATGGGGGATGGCGGCGGGGGTTGGGAATGAAATGCAAACACAACCTGCGAAAAAAGCACGAGACAAAGTTTTTAATTTTGCTGTCGTGTTTGTGAAGTACATAAAAAGAATTTTAACAAAGGCACCCAACGCATCCCACTTCCACAGTGTTTCTCACTTCTTTTTCACAATTTATTTATGCGTTTAATAACGACATCATCAGCATGTAAATACATATATATACATATACACACACATATATCAGAGGACTTCCGCTTGTGTGTATGAGGAAGGTGTGTGTGTGTGTGAGAGCGCGGGCATGGCTCGCGCCTATTCCCTTGCGGCAGTAATAAAAATGTCGCTGATTTGACAATGTGCTTTATGTGGTGCGACTTTTAAAGTATCCTACAGCTACAACATACTGTGCATTAATTTTGAATGACTTAAAGCTATCCTCCTGTATCGAGACCGTGTCTCATGAAAGTTACATTAATAAAGCAGACAACTCATTAACTCAATGCCAGGCTCATTTTCTTGGCATAAGCGCCCCAATCAGCAGCAACTGTTGCTCTGACAACTAAGCCATCACATCTTCCCAACCAATCCATACCCACACCCCATTCCCATTTCCATTCCCAGGACGAAGTCATCGCTTATGCGTCAATGGCAGAAACGAGTAAACAAACATTGCCTATAAATAAGCAGCTAATAAGGATAATTGCCTGCTTTACAAATTGTCGCTCGCTGGCATTCAAAGTGCTCCCTTCCACTCCACTCCACTCCACTCCAATCCACCATGCAAGGAAAAACAAGGGACAATGCTGATGTGGGCTGTGTTCTATTTTGCTTATTTGTATTGCATACATCTACAAGTCAAAATAGTAATAAATTGCTAAAGAAAATTGCGTGGCGCTAAAAGAAAAACGATTCGAGGAAAGCTAGCCAAAAGCCGCAGCCCCAACATATGGCAAGTCCTTTGAATTTTTTACACAAACATGTATATGCATACATGTGTAAAAAGACATATCGTATAGATGCACACACACATACCTACATCTCCATATGTATATATATGAGAGACAGACTTATTTATGGTCGTGCGGTGCGGCAAATTAATAATGCGACTTTCTCAGTTGCTGGCTCTCGGTTCTGCCTGTATGTAAATAGAATTTACGAGCTGACTGCAACTAACCCGCAGCTGGTGTCCCACATAAAGAAAGCAAGGAGGAAGGGTGGAGAAGGGGTGGGTGGGGGCGGTTAAAGACTCAGATTGAATATGCAGAACATAAAGTTTGCTAACCGAGCGTTGTTAATCCAATATTGTCTGAAAATGTTACATAATTGTAACTTAAAACTTAATATTAATATTAATAAACTAACTTAAGGTATCCAAGTTGGTTAATTAATATAAATAAATAATGCGCTAATTTCTAACTCTAAGCTCCAACTTAAACATTATCTTGTTGCTTATAAAATTTAGATGTTATCTAATGGACTCCGGTCATCGAGGGTATCTAATTTTCGATCAAAAACAAAGGAATGAGACAGAAATCATTTGAAGTATGTTTTTCAATGATTCCTGCTTTCTTAAAAAAAATACATTTTCTTGTAAATGTAATTTTATATTACAATTTGAATAGCGATCTGTAAGGAAGACTTAATCTTCTTCTTTTGCCACCAGAATTTTCCTTAATCGCCCAAGTGATAAAAAAATCAAAAAGTATTTTTTATTCGGTCATGTGATTAATGTGCATATTAGTTATTTCAGAAATGCTTGCCAGATGTGTTTTGGTCCGTAAGTACAAATATGCACAAAAGTATGTTATGTCGAATATTTTATAGGAAACTAATGCATGGCTTTGATCAGCAATCTAAGCCTTGTGGGCAAAAGCAATTTGCAATTGAAATTGTGGCAAAAAACGAAACAAAATAAATTTGGGCCGTTTACTTTAGGACCATGTCGCCTGTCTGGCTTCCTTTCTCATGTCCTTATGCTTGTGATGGCCCCAAATGGAAATGAGTAGCTCTTTCTCTCTCTCTCTCCCTTTTTCTTTTTCTTTTTCTTTTTTGCGATTCGCTCAGTTTCTTGCTACAAGTGTCACATTGGCGTCCTTCGCTGCCAGTTTTCGCTGAAGCGGGCAAATTTATTGCACACTTCCTGTCCGCAAAAGCAAGTGCCTCACTACCTGAACGTGAATAAGGGCGTTTGTGTGTGTGTTTGTGTGTGTGTATGTGTGTATGTTACATTCAATTACATACAATTTTAGCTGGCTTTTGTTTGTTATTACATGCATCGATCGACACAACGGCAGCCGCCTCGTTTGATTAACGAGCCCCACTTTTGAGTCGTGTGCTGCATTTTTTCCAACGATTCACATCTATGCCACTTTAACTTTCCTTTATTTTCAAACAACGCGACTGGCGTCCTGCTGGCGCCACACCAGCAACAAAAACATGAAGAAATTGTCCGGATAAAATTACAACAATTAAAATGAGGCAGACAAGGACAAAAAGGATGCATGCGACCATAATGCGGGGGTGGGGAAGAGGCGGTGGTTGAGTGCAAATGACATCGAAACCAACCGAGTTGCATCAGTGGGCTATCAACAACAGACTTCAGCCGGGTATATCAACATTGGGTTTTTAATCTATACTAATTTTATTGCGGAAATAAACCATACTTAAAAAAAATTCTGGGTAATTTTATCAAATGCAAAGCCTTTGGGAAATAAGACATAGTAAGATATATTACTAAATTACTTTCAAGATCAACATGAATATAAATTTATGCTCTTATTAGACATATTAGGATATAATAATGAATTAGTTCCAAGATCAACATTAATCTATAAGTGGATATTAGTCCTTTCCTCTCATTATCATTGTGACAGGACTCTTGACTGAAGTGTATTTTAATTTCATCTTTAAGCTATTTCCTTCTGTGTCTTATGCCTTTCACTTGCCAAGCAACATGTCGTATTTCCCCTTTACCCTTCTCAATCATCAGCCGTTGACTCTCTGCTACTTTGCTACTTGTGAGGATTGTGTATGCGCTTTTAATTATTTGTGTATGTTTTTGCTGAAGTTGCTTTGTTGTCATACGTTTCTCATTTGCTGTAACGGGTCTGTCCTTGACTGTGGCCCCTCTCGTGGCACATTATGCGCCATATTTGAGGCTGAGGCATGCATGTGACAGATTTTAATTAAATAATTGACTTGTACCTTGTGGCTCCCATTTAAAGATGAGACACAACTCCAAATACCAGCGAGACAAAACTGAACAAAACAAAATGAAGATAGCCTTAGGCCCAATTATAGTGATGAGACTAGCAGAGAAAAGTTACTTGCCTGGTTGGGTTCAGTGGAACCGAACTATGAACGCTGTTAAATATTTATGCGGGCTAAAAGTTTTATCGATATCGTGCACAACAAAGGACCCATACAGCTAGATGAATGGACAAAACTATGCGCTACTGCTGTTATGGTAGTTTCTGTTGTGCATACAAATTTTAAATTTATGCCACGAGTTCCCTGAACTCCATGGCCCAGACCACCTAACGTGCATTGACTTATGCGACTCCGGATCGCATTGCTTATTTTGGTCTTAACCTTTTTAGATAACGCAATTTATGGACCAAAAGCATGGCTAATAACTTGTGGCAGCGCGTTAATGGGCTTTGGCATTGATTTCAGTCAGCCAGTCCCTTAATTGTGTCGTAAAAACGTTATTGATACGTCATTAGGCAAGCGATAATCATGGCATATACGCAATATTCGTGGCCAAACTTCAAGCTAGCTTAAATTGAATGTCAGCTGTGCAACATTCGCAACAGAATTTTACACTTCCCACTTGAAAATTCGCTTAAAAAGAATGGGTTATAGCTTAGAGAAGTGGCCAGCACCCTATGGCTGACGGCCAGCACAGGGCAGTGGGCGTTCGCCTTGAAGGACAAAGAAACGAAAACCAAACATGCAATAAAGATACAATTAATATTTCAATGTTCTCCCGAGTTCACGAACTCGAGCATTTGAATTTATTAGCAATTGAAATATATATTATACGCAAGTTAGGGCCCTTAAATCTTCTTATCAGTCATAATCTTCAGGGCAATTGTCATATATTGGTCATATTTTCAAACAAGTTCTATGATAGTTCAGAAATTGCTCATATAACAAAGTTATAAAAATTAAAAATTGGAGTACCAAATAGAGAGATGAAAATTTCAATGGAAATTACTGACTTAAAATTATATAAAATTCAATTTTTCAGTAGAAAATCGAGAGATGACAAAGTCTAAGAAAATTCCCAACTTTAACTTATATAAAATGAAAGATTTCAGTGGAAAATAGAGAGGCACACAAATCTTAAGATAGAAACTGAATTTAACTTATTTAAAATTAAAGATTTTAGTACAAAATAGAGATATAGAAATAGAAATAGAATTTGCTTACTAACTAATACCAATTGTAAGATTTTAAAGAAAGTAGTAAAGTGTCTAAAATGAAAGATTTCATTAGAAAATAGAGATATGGATAAGAAAATTTCTAACTTTAAACAAGACGCAAATTATCAGGTTCAAGTACTTGAAGTTGCATACGATAATTAAGTAACCATAAATATAAATACAAAATAATCATATCAAAAGACAATCACAGTTTAGACTGAGAGGCTCTTTAAGAGACTTCTCTTAGACGGCATAATTATCTAAATAAAAAAGTCGTCTTATCAGCAGCTGCTGAAAAGGTATCACGTATTCCGACAGACAATCGGTTATCTTTAAGATAGTGGCATATTTGCGAGGGATGGACCGGCAGCAGTATGTGGTTGGCATGCCAACAAAAAGGCTTCACACTCGATAACTACATCCAGCAACCCATCCACCCTTTAGTCAACGTGACGCCATGAATGTGTCGTCCCATTTCATTTGGCGCACGTGTCAAGCGAAAAGACATGCAAAAATGAACTGACCCACACAAACAGATATATCATATATATATATATATATATATATAGAAATGTGAACTAAAATTATTCAAAAATGTACGACATCAAGCAGTATGAAGAGGCGAAGCCCATATTGCAAATATAGAAATTAAATTGTAAAAAAAAAACTTTACAACAGCATTAAAACAAACAAATTTAAATTGACGAATAAATTGACATGCTAATGACTGACTGACCAACACAGCACACATTCAATGTAAAACACACATTTATATATTATAGATGTATGTATGCATAAGCTCACGCTGTGAAGTAGTTATAAATATTTGAGCAATAAAAATCAGAATCGAATAGTTTCCCAAAAACAATGTCATCCCATTCAATTCCAAATACTGAACAATAAAAGGGATATAAGTTTGCATGTTGACTCAAATAATTGACAGCAGCATGAGCAAGAACTGCAATAAGAGCAATATTGACTAACTAAAATACAGCGCTGGCCATTTGCATAGTTCCACTGTAAAGGGACTAAACATATGAATATAAAATACTTGAAGGATATTTCTTTGCCTTTGCGAGACGCAGACTATTTTGTAATGTTAAAATATGTTATCCGAATTTAATGCGGATGTTTACCAGATATTTGTTAATTGCTGTAGCGACAGATATATACGCAATACGTCAGAGACAGCAATACACATATCTGTCAGCATAGAAGAATGGCATTTGATAGAAATTGAGTTTCATTTTGATATTGCATTGATTTTAGTGACATTTCTGTCATACACAACGCTGCGAATGCGTGCGTTTTTTTGATAGATTTCCCTCTTGCTATGCATTCATTTGTATCCTTTTGTATCCTTCTGTTTTTGACAATTTCGTTTTCATTTATTTCGCTTCATTGTGATATTGTGTTTCTTTTTAATTAAATTTGATGCTTGCGCAGTCATAAAAGTGGCTCAGCAGATAAGGCAAAAAGTGAATTAAAGTGCAATCAATTTTTAAAGAATTTAACAATAAACATTAAAATTCAACTGGCGCAGACAACAGGCATAGTTTCCCCCACGCAATTTGACTGAAAACTCGTCGGTAATAAAAATGCGAACGCGTGCCGCGTAAAAAGCGTCGCGAGTCCCTAGAAAAATAGACCAAATCGGGAAAACATGGGCGATACATTGGATGAGAAGCCACCGTCGCGACGTGATAAGCCGCAAACGCTGAGCATTAGCCCCGCTGAGGCAGCAGCAGCAGCAGCAGCAGCAACAGATGCTGCAACAAGCCATACGGCCAGCGTTGCTGCAACGACGAGTTATGCGCACCCGCGATTACATAGTGAACCGGTACGGGAACGGGTACGGGAACGTGATCACTCCAACGACGCTCTGAGCTCTATGGGTAGGCGCCATGATGAATTTGCGAACCCAGCTGCACCACCACCCCCACGTCGCGAAAGTTTCAACAGCTGCGACCAGCAGCAACATCAACAGCTGGCAAGCAGTCCTGGTGGCACCGGTCTACACAAGCCACTCGGATCGAGTGGTCGCTCGGCAACAGCAGCGGGCCTCAATTCACGGTACTCGTCCAGCGTTGTTGTTGGCGGTGGCGTTGGCAATTTGGCCGGCACCACAACGCGCAAGTGCGTCTTAACGCTGGACGGGTACTCCTATGTTATAGGTAAGCTGGCAAGCTAAAAGCATAATAAGACTCACTGATGCTTTACTGGCCGCCGCCCCACATCAACGGGAGAAGCCATAAGGTTGCTCTTTATGAGAACTCTTGCCCTGCTTTTGACTTTGAATTCATAATAACGCCTCCCTCCACTCTATCGAATTAAGTGCTTCTGGCAAACGCATAAAATAATATATATATATATCTATTCTTCTATCATTTCATTACAGGTAAGTCCATTGAGAGGGCAAGCACAGAAAGTCAAACTCAGATTGAAACGACGGCCCAGGTACGTGGCCCATTGCAGCATTAAATTGAAAATGAAATTGAATTTACTTCTAAAACGTGAGCAGGGAGGAAGGGAGGTGTGCGCGGATAGCTATTATAAAACTTGACTGCCACAACCAACCTCCTAACCGTATCCCTACTGCTAACCAGCACAACAATTCATTTTGAATTGTTGTTGGAAATTTATGAGCATGTTTTTATGCTCCCTGCATGTGGCCCTGAACGCTGAAGCAATCCTGCAATACAGCAGATTGCGTATACGACGCATTGCCTGGGCAAACATTTTGGAAAATACGCAAAACAAAATGAAAATGTATTTTCAGCCTGGCTCATAGTTGGTTTAGTGCAAGCTACGGCTTGAGTGACAGCATTTGAGAGCCGCCTGTTACTGGGCGCCTGAACACACGTATACATGTAGTTTAGTACTCTCTGCATGCCTTTGACCACTTTACCTTTTGGGCATCGTTTACATTTCTGTGGTGAGCAAACAGAACACACAGCATCACACAATGAACGAAATGGATGTGTATTGGCCAGTTGTTTCTATGCTAATATACTGACACCGACCACATCGATTGTGCATGTTCATTGAAGATAAGATTCAATGAATCAAATTTAAACCCATAACCATTTTAAAAACGAGAATAATCACTGAAATTTAATATACATATATTTGTGGTATTTCGAATGAAATCACATTTGAGGAAAATTATACTAAACGAAATCTAATAAGCGAAAATTGAAATATTTTTAGTGTTGAATTAAAACAATTTATAGGACTGTGACTAAATCAACAGATTACATTTTTTATAGTAAATCATACTTTCACACATCGTATTTTATGCTAATCTCAGAAAGTTAGCTGCTAGCGTAACTGACCAATAATAATCTCATCGATCGTTTTCGCTAATTAAATTAAATTCAAAATAATTTCTAGGCTATTAGGCGCATTTAATTCTCTCTTTCTCTCTCTATATATATATGTATGTCATATTTAAAACAGCAAATAACTTGCAGTGATTTCCAAGTAATGCAGGTCAAATGTCTTCAGCATTTTGATGATAATCATGTGTTCGGCTTATGCATCTCAATTCACAAAATTCTAGCATACAAATCGACAGATCGGCGAGAGTTCACCGCTTATACTATATACGTAATTTAATCAGCTGATAATTCGTGGATTCACAATGAAATCTCAATTAGTTATTATTATTATACCAAAAGCTTCAATTGAGAAGTCAGGTGAAGAATCCACTTGTGAATCGGATAGTTAAAGTGCAGCTGCTTAATTTTGTAAAATTAATATACGATTAATATATAAATACGATATAGATTTTCTACCGATTTTCTTAGCTGATTGATTAATGATTTTTAATTTTATTTCGGATTTATTAATTGGATATTGGGCAAATGAGAATTTACAGTTCAAAATCAAAGTCCCTAGCAGACGAACATGGCTAATTCAGCTCATGCAGACATGCTTCACCTTCTATTTTTGCTCAAGTTCAGTATACTCGGCCTTAGCCATTTGTAATGCATTCAGGTATAAATGATAAATAACACCAATTTGTTTAACTGCAACAAATTCGGTAAGCCAGATGGACTGTGCTCAGTTTGGCAAACATTGCTACGCGTCACGTAGCTGCCACAAATTGTGGGCCGATTTGAGACAATGGCAAACCAAAGCCATGTGCCAAGCTCCCAAGCTGCCAAGGGCCCAAGTGACAATATGGCGCGTCCTTTGGGGCTACAATTTATGGGCGCTGCAATATTTTGCAAATATCCGTAGAATATCCTGCGGCGACAGCGCAGACAAACAACAATGCAATAAATAGTCAAGTGCTTGTTTTTGTGTTCGCTTGTAAGCTTGTTGTTGTGCGATAGACTGGTTGAGTGTGTGTGTATGTGTGAGTGAGTGTAGTTGTTGTTTTTGGAAGTGTGTCCTTCAATTGACATATTACACTTGTTGTTGGCTCGGTCGCGGGTGCTTTCTATCGCTGCACGCTGATTGTTGTCAGTTACAGACAAAGGACTCAAAAGAGTAGGAGGCTTAAAGGATGCGACCATCGCCATTGCGGCCGTCTGCTTTCTGTTCATCTGTCTGTTTGACTGTCTGGCTGGTAGCCCAGAGCGCCGCTTGGCTGATCAAGCGGTCACAACGGCAAGTTCAACTTATTGACAGCAGTACAGCGGCAAAAGCTTGCAACTTAATTGATGTGCTGTGTGGCAGCCATCGAGATAGAAAATCAAAGTGCACGACTTGGACATATTCCACAAGAAGGTATTTGACACTTTAAAAAAAATATGAATCTCGTTCCAATCATTACAAGTAGTTATCCAACTAATTTTCGATTATAACTAATTATCAAAAATAAGCATAACTCCTCGTATCTGTTGCCTTATAAAGATTGCCTTCATAGTTATAGATGAATCGAATTAAACTTGATACCTTCTATCGATCATTCATACAAATGGACATGTCTAATATCTAAAATGGGATGCTCCTCAAGAATATATATACCTATGCTACACGCTTGCCTATTGTATTGGCTACAGGGTATAAAAAGGGTTAAGTGTCCAATTTTTTTTAAATTCCCACCCAAAAAGTGGTTTTTGGGTTTGATTTTTAATGTGAATTGCGAGTGAAAATCGTGTCTGCAAATTTAAATAGAGCATCAATATAAAGCTATGTAAAAAATGTATTTCTCTGGAAAATCGGGTTAGTTTCGTTATGGCTGTATGATGCTATTTGTTGGGGAACAATCGGTATATAGGAATTTATTTACTAAAGAAGGCAATTACAGTGGTCTAAGACAGGAAACATTCTTAAGTTAGCCGCCTACTTTGAGTCGCGCATAAATTCACGATTAGGATAAGGCCAACTCGAAGCACATACATAATTCAAATGCCCTTTGCTTTTACCTTGAGCTGAGCTAAAGTTGACCTTCGTTTGCATTTGTTTTACCCATTCTTCAGCAAGCCAGCAACATTTGCATAAAGTCCAGTCATTGACTTAAACGCGCAAACATTTAAATTTCGAGCCGATTTCACAAAAAATGTTTGAGCAGCCTTATTCAATTTGTATGGGGCAGACCTCAAAAGGCTTAATATATGCAACTTTTTTCAGAAAGGTTCCTGCCTTAACGCCAGCCGCGCCTCAATTGGCAATCAATTTGGCTTTTACTCTCTGTGGGCCAATGATGCCAACAATGGCTTTCATGTGACAGTAAAGCTATAATAAAAAATACTTAAAATGGGGGTGTGCTTTGAGTGGCAGACACCCTGAAACCAGATCTTAGTGCTACTACGTTTTTAACATATATATTTCGATATAATACTCATCCATGCTTTCGATAGGTATCGTTAAGTTCAATAATAAATTTTATTTGATAAATGTAATTGGTTGTACTACGCTTTAGACTAATTTTAGACAATAATTAACTCGAAATCAATTCATTTAAAACCTTTGAGTCCTGCACACATAATTACCCACACACAGGATACGACATATAACAGACTATCTGGGTAGAGTTTTTTTTAATTAAAAAGAGTTCAAAAGAGACTCCATTGTCGCTGCTGTTTGTGAAATGTATGAAGCCCGCGGCTAAGCAACCAAAATGGCGGTGCCAAAAACAGAAAATACAATCAACACACGCACAAGGGCACACACATAGACAAAGGCAAGAGTATGCTCTCTGAACTTTGGTTTGCTAGAACCCTGCCAATTGCCTGGCTTATACCCCTTCTGCTTTTCCTCTGCTCACCACTTCCAACGTCTCACACCAACTGCCGCTGGCTGCTGTTTGGACATCGAGCTGCACGGTGTGTTTTGTCTTGTTTTCCACGAATCGTTGGCAACATTTGGGCTCAAAGGATTTAACGCGTGTTCGTACATGAGTGTCCTTGGAAAATATCAAAGACAACTGAAGCAGACATTGTGTCGTCATTTGCCTATATCTGAACACAACGCAACCAATCAGTATGTTTGTCATCAAGGAGCTTTGATCGTATTTCGCTAATTTTTTGTTCATTTTACCTAGATTCCTAATTATAAATTTTATTTTTTTAACATTTTTAATTTTGCAGATGCACTTTTGCCAATTAAATGTGTACAAATAATGAATAGTCAAACATTGACAATAAAAAACACATATTCATAATATACAGTCGACTGAATTAAATTTCACTTACTTTCTTGAAGTAACTCTTCATGTACTGCAAAGAGTCTATATCCGATTGAATCAATCAATCAGATAAACCAGTACGAATATCTAAGTAGCCAGCATTAAATTACCAGCAGTTGACTGGTATTTTATTGGCATATCTTGAGAGCAACAACGGCGCTGCCAACTTCCGGCATCACAGTGCCAACAAGGATATCCACTCAGTAGCCAGCAAAGCGTTAAATTTATACTAACAGCTGATACTCCCAACTCCTGTCCTTGTATCCGTCACAGTTCCACTTACAGTTGATGTCATCGTCCTTGCAGGACTTACAACGCCACTGGTTGACATAGTCGTTATCCGAATGAAACGATGAAAAACTTATTCTGCTAACAAATTGAATAAAAATTATAGTTGACACTTTAGTTTTTTTTGCTCCACTTACAGTCATCGGAGCAGCGAGAATATTTATGGCAACGGATTCAGAGAAAGTGCATCTTTTTGAAGAAATTAATAGCCAGAAAACAGCTTGAAATAAATGAGTTTAAGTTTATATGTATTTCTGTAAATTCACTTAAATTTTTCGACCATAATTTACTCGATCTCGTTAATTGTCATTGGCATACGACAGAAAGTCCGATCGATCAGTGTTAATTATTACCACCCACTTGTGTTTCAATTTACAGCACCACTTGACAGCGATGAGCATAAGTGAAGCCGTACAACCACAATTTCGAACAACTGCCAGCTGTTAATGGCATTTAAGCCACTGTGGTGGACTGATGATGCTGCTGTTAATTTTGCTGTTGTTTGTTTTATTAATTAATTAATCAATCAGTGTGCACGAAGAAAATAATACATCAAAATGGCTAATTGAAATTCACTTTAGTCCATTTGTGACGCCACAAATTGTACATTAACAGTGCCACCAGCACCACATTGAATGACTTGATGAGCTGCCTAACCAGAGCGCGACGCTGTGCACTGTGAATGAAAAAAATAAAGTTAGATACGAATTTAACAGTTAGTTAACTCCATCCTCACGAACCTCATGCCCCACTGCTTCTCTGTTAAGACAATGCCAGCAGAAGCTGAGAGTCGCAATTGTTGGCTGACACTGCGATTGTTGGCCAAAAAGATAAAAGCGCTGAATTCACGGAACAATTTAAGAAGAGTTTGTTTTAAAAGTTTGCATTCAATGTGAAAGTGGAAAGCATTGAAAAGACGACAACCAATTTGACTATGTTGAGAGTGGCGTATTAGCAATGAGTTGTTTAAGCCACACAGCGAGTTTCCCTGAGATTCGTCTGAGTTATTTTATTGCCATATTAACTTGCAGACAAGTACTCAAACTTGTCTCAATGCTCATTTTTTATTACACTTGATTGTTGATTATTTAAAGTTCAAACTAAAAATATTATTCTTTGATTACAAATGGAGAGCAATAATTTTTATAATTTAAGAATAGGGAAATGACTTAAGTTGTCACGATTTATATATTATATATATATATATCTATAGTTAGCTACAAGAAATGATACTTGTTATAAATTTGACATTAATATATACTTGTTTAAGGACTATCTAATCAAAGCTTAAATGGAATTCAGCGTAGAGAATCATAATTAAATATATTGCTATTAACAACTCTATTATCAATGAGCTGATATATATTTCAAATTTCGAACAGAGATATATATACAAATCTATGTAGCATAAATAAATATATTTGCAAGCTACATTTTGCTAACTATTCATGTACTCTTGGGATTTTGTGCAACAGAAGACATTTTAAAGGTCTAATGGCTGCAAAAAAGAAAAATATTTATTATGGCATTCTATGCTCCATTCGATGTTGGTCAATTTAGCTAAATTATTATTGGCTTTCATAGAAATTGTGAACTGATTTTGCAGACAAAGTTTGAAGAAAGTTTCTGGTCATTGCAAATTGGACAGCAAGCAATCAGTTATGAGAGATATTTTAAACTTGCAAACTTTAGCATAATGTCAACCTTTATTCCATTGTCCCCTTGTCCCCATATCCCCTTTTCCGACCCTCCCCTCGGTGTTTCCGTGCGCAGTTACACTGCGACGGTTCACAAATCTCTTTGGCGCAGTTCATAAATCTTCGAGCTCGTGAGTTTGGCCGCGTGAAAAATAATACGAGCTGTGAAACAAACGAACCAGAAGTAGCAAACTAAACATTAAATACGCTTCTAGATATAAAATTTGAAATTATTTACATAAATGTAGTTAGAACATTTTTTGACGATTTTTCCAAACGTAGAAAACTGAATACTATATATGTGATAAACTATGAAAACAATTTGATATCTGATCTGATTCTACTTGTTACAGTATAAAAGCATTATTACAGTATCAAATAAATATTAAAATATGTTCATAAGTGCACTGAACCCCCTTATGTTATTTGTGAACCGATTAGTTACAGTTGGAATATATATAATACGAATAAAAATAATTGTATTACATCAGCTATCACTACAGTATAATATCCTCAAGTAGGGCATGGAATGATGTAGATTACGCTTTGGCAAGCTGCCAAAGCGACAATGGCGACCTTGTGGCCAGCAATTTTATTCCGCATGTAACATATACAAAAAAATCTCCCACTCCTTAATGCAAACGAATTTGGGAAACTGCAAATGGCTAAGTGAAATTTAATTCGCTTTCTGCACAGTGGACAATTCATTAATTTTGATTTCAAGTGATTTTTTTTTTTTTTGTGTATTTATTCAAGCCGGTGACAATGACAAGCGGAAATGGACACAAAGTGCGTTAATCTTGAGATTATGTCTCAAGCAGCTTGCAGACGAGTCCCTCGTGAGCTGCCAGTGTTAAAGCGCTGCTAGATAGGGCTTTTCTGTGGATGCAAGGAAATGCAGGAGATATATGTGTATATATATAGTATGATATAGACATGGGAAAGTGACAGTGAACTCACCCAGGCTCATAGCTGGAATCCACGCCGGACACTTCCACAATCAGTTTCTGCGGTCGATCGATGAAGTCCGTCAGATTTACCAACTGTTCCTTGTCACTCACATTGATAACCACAATGAGTGTGTCGTAGTCCTTGAGAGTACTGAATACCCCACAAATTAATCATAATAGTACGTGATACATTTTGGGCGTTCAATTTCACATACCGCTTAAGGGCAAAGACTGCCCGGGATAGGGGTTCAATGGAGAACTTGCCACGTCTCAAAATCGGCAACTTTCGCAATTCAATCAGCGATCTGTATACCATGTAATGGCTCTTGGCAGCCTGCTGCTGCGCTTCCAAATTCAATTCCAGATAGTTTGGATGCAAGGGCAGCCAGGTCTTCGCAGCGTCTGAGAAACCTAACCAATTTTATATAAACCAACTTTCAATTTTTATTACCTCAAAATTTCTTACTATAAATTAAAACCATATAAAAAGATTATATATATATTTATATATGTAATAAGATAAATTAATAAATAAAATCTATTCGAAATCCTAACAGCGTTTGACTTTGTCTGGCTGTTTGTAAACAGTTTATCAACTCAGAATATTTTTTCATCAAAGTTCTTTTTATACCCTGAACCCATTAAAAATGGTTAAAAAGGGTATAATGGTTTTGTGCAAATGTATGTAACAGGCAGAAGGAAGCATCTCAAGGAAGCATCAAAGTATATATATTCTTGATCACGGTCAACAGTCGAGTCGATATAGCCATGTCCGTCTGTCCGTCCGTCCGTCCGCAAGCATTTTCTGCTTGCATAAATATGCGAGCGCATGTGTGAGAAAGAGATGGCATGATATTCGAAGCGAGCGTCAATATGTTTTTGTGTATCGGCAGAGGGCGCTTGCAAAGCTGCTCGCATTTTAGTGCAAATCTTTTTAAAGGAGAATTTGCCAATAATAATATAATATATTTAATAACTGGATTCAGGGTATATCCTAGTCGAGTTGACTCGACTACAGCCCTCTTACTTGTTTAATATAAAAAAGTTTAACCATTTCTAAAATTTGTAAATTGCAAATCAGGCAATTTTTGAATTGTCGATATGTTACCAATAAATACTATTAATAATACATATAGTATATAAAAATTTAACTTGCCTGCATTGGTGGCGTTGCTCCATTGAAAGGGTGTTCGTACCGGATCCCTGGAGAGCATCTTAAATTTAAGTTCACCCGCATTGCGTGCTGGTGGATCCACTGTTTCCTTCCAGCTGATGTCGCGATAATCCTCCATGCCCAGCTCCTCGCCCTGTCAGAGAAACATAATATATGAATAAGAAACGACGACCTTTAAGATAAAGACACATTCACATTGTAGGTGACCGCAACGCCGGGTAGCGTCATCAGCAACATGTTCATCGCATCGACGCTGGCGGGGCCGAAGCGTGAGGCGACACGTGGATTGTCATGGTTGCCCATGACCCAATTGGCAGCGTGCCCGCGTGGCATATAGATCAGCCATTTCTCGACATTGTAGACAAAGTCACGGGCATCCGATTCCCTGTTCACATCCGTAATGAAATGAAAGTTGAAGGGCAAATGTGAGCCCATTACCCCACTGCCATCCTCATAGTAATTCATGAGCTCAGTTAATCCGGCATACGCCTCAGTCATTATTATACGAGTGCTATCCTCCGGATGCTGGGCGGTGTAGTCGTCCAGCAGCGAACGCCAGTGCTGCACCATGGTCAGCACCTCGGGCAAATCCTTGGTGTATATATGTTTGGTGTAATCGTAGGACAATGGATCAGTCGATTGGCCGCTAAGTGGCTCATCTGGTAGGGTTTCATTCTCGAACAAATGATTAACTGCATCAATGCGAAAGCCAGCGACGCCTTTGTTCAGCCAGAAGAGCAGCACCTCATCCATTGCCTGCACCACGACGGGATTACGAAAGTTCAGATCCGGCTGCTCCTTGGTGAACTGATGCAGATAGTATTGCTGGCGTTGCACGTTCCACTCCCAGGCAGAGCCATAGAATACCGATTGCCAATTGTTTGGTGGCTGGCGAACACCTAACTCATCCAGCTGCCCATCTGCCCACACATAGTAATCCTCAAAGCCTGACACCCGAGCAGCTGACTTCCTGAACCATTCGTGCTGATTAGAGCTGTGATTGGGCACAAAGTCCAGAATGATTTTGATGCCCAGTCGCGAGGCTGTGTGCACCAGTTCCTCAAAGTCAGACATGCTGCCATATTCCGATTGTATGGACTTAAAGTCGGATATATCATAGCCAAAGTCAACCATCGGTGATTGAAAAATTGGACTTAGCCAGGTAGCCGTAATTCCCGTTTCAGCCAGATACGGCAGCTTCGAGATGATGCCCTGCAAATCACCGATACCATCACCATTGCTGTCCTTAAAGGATCTGGGATAGATCTGATAGATGACAGCATGCTGCCACCAGTCAATAAAGTCATCCGTTTCAGTTCTCAGCAGGCTGGTCATGCTCGGAGTGGGCATTAGCAGGCTGCAAAGTAGTAGTAGAAGTAGTTGGATTGCTCCAATTATCTGATGTCCTTGCGACATTTTGTCACAGATTTGATGCCTTGGCGACGACTACAGCCGCGACTCGGTTTCAGTTCTGTTTTAACGGGTGAATTACAAATTGACAGCGTTGCCATCATTATAATTTTCACATCATTAACTCTTAATTACGCAGCGCAGATTATTGATAATTTTAATTGGTAGCGCCTGACGAATGACAGATTCAGATTCCAACATTTCAGTACTCACAAAACCAATGTGGGTAAGCGAACCAATTTAATTAATTGCTTTATATTCATTTAAATGCACACAAATAAATTACTTTTTTACTAACAAAACTTTGTTTATATTTATGTCATTGCAATTAATGCATTGGAGATATAACTTTAATCAATATTAATATATTTGCAAATAGCAATTTTGTTTTTATTTTGATTCATTTCTTTATAAGCATCACTCTATCTCTTACAATATTTTACTTTAATAAGAGAGCGTAAGAGTTCTTCAAATGCCTGAGCTTTTCATCTTCCTATACTTTCGCTCTTTCTCATAACTGACATCATTTATTTGTGTTAGGCATCTCATTACCTACCTTAAGTTCTCCTCGCAAGTAGACAAATGAAGAAAAAATACAAAACAAATAAACTACCCCAATGTCATACAAAAACAAACACGTCGCGTCACTTACAGCTGTCGTGATCAACTAAAAATTGAGAGAGCAGCGTACGACCAATAAGTTTGCCAATAAATTTGTGCATGCTTACGGTCCACTTAGAGTCCACTGTTGTGCTCACAGAATCCACACGCGTACACCTAGAAAGCCGCAGAATTGATGTATATTTTTATTCAATTTCGAAGAGCTCTAAATTAAACTCAACTTTAATTTATTTAGAGCTGCCAGTAACGTTGGCTATTGTGTAATATATTTAAGAGAGAGAAATTGGAACAAAAAGAAATTCAGACAAAAGGGGTAACAGAAAATGCTTTCTCATTAATTAAAACGTCCGAAACGCTTTTAAGTGTAATACAATATCCCATTACAACTAAATTGAAATTGAATTTGGCGTAAAACTATTTAAACTATAAGTTATGCTCGAATTGAATTTGATAAATGGTTGTTCAATTGAAATTCATTCGCATATAATAAATGATGATGCTTTACAAATGAATATCTATTTACCCTCAATTACGAAAAAGCAAAATTAAAAAAGTTCTCTTAAACAAAAGGCGATATTAGTTTGATGCTTTTCGATAAATTGCCAACATAAATTTCAAGAGTTTTCTTCGATCAAACATCCGCCGCATTGGAGCGTGTGTACCGGGTAGTGTCCTTGGACCTGCCTTGTACACATTGTGCACTGCGGACTTGCCGATACCAGTAAGCACAAACACGCTGCTTGCCACATACGTCGTTACCTAGGTTTGTACCTGGACAGGAAACTTACATGGCGCAAACACATTCAGATCACGGCGGCAGTGTGTAGATCGAAAAGGGCAAAACTCAACTGGTTGCTGAAGCCATCTAGCAAACTCAGCATGAGCAACAAGCTGCTGGTGTATAGGAGCATCATCGTGCCCACATAGGCATATGGCATTCCATTTTGGGGCACAGCTGAGTTAACCAAATTCAAGTTATGCAGAACAAGATGCTCAGAGACATCTCTGGGGATCCATCTTATGTCAGCAATAGGACGCTGCACAATGACTTCGGTCTTCCGACAATTATGGAAGCAATCAATCGGCATACGAGTCGTTACAATGACCGGTTGCATAACCACAAGTTAATGTGCTACAAATGTAATATTTAATGTTATGTATTATCTGCAAAAACGAGTTCTATGTTTATAGATTTTAATTCATTACTATTAATCGTACCTTTACAAATCAATGTGTTTTATATACCTTCAGTAGGTTGATTAATGTTTAAAATATAAATGCCATATCAAAACAAAAAAAAACAAGAAGAGTTTTCTTAAATATTGCCATTCTTGGATTTAGTAATTTACTTGCGTGGCTTCAGCTGTATAACTAAACCTTCATACGGTGACAATTTGACCTCAGTGGACTTCAGACGCTCACCCACCCTGTACTGGGAGAAAATGCTGACAACCAAAATGGTTAGTTGATTGGGCATGTCGATGAAATCACTGACATCCACTTGCTGATTGCGATTGCTCACATTTATAATGGTCAGCACGGTGGATTGACCCTTCAGTTCACTGTGAATACAGAAAGAATGATTGAACATGGTAATTCTCAATTTGGAAATAGTTGATCACTCACCGCTTAAAGGCAAACACTCGACGATTAAAAGCCTGAGCGGCAAATGTACCATCCCGCAGGACTTGCGATTGCCTCAACTTGAGCAAAG
This sequence comes from Drosophila setosimentum, assembly GCA_035043505.1. NCBI lineage: Eukaryota > Metazoa > Arthropoda > Insecta > Diptera > Drosophilidae > Drosophila > Drosophila setosimentum. The sequence continues at coordinate 4,379,964 of JAWNMY010000007.1, forward strand.
ATTGATAGACCTTATAGTGGCTGCGAATGGCCTCCTGCTGGGCATGAATATTCAGCTCCGGATAGTTAGGATGCACAGGCAGCCAGGTGCGAGCAGCAGTAGAGAACCCAGCATTCACCTCATCATTCCACTGCATCGGAGTGCGTTCGGGATCGCGGGAAATCAATTTGTAGCCATCGCGACCTGCAGCACAGGCGGGCTGATCCACCGTATCTTCAAAGCTAATGTCCGGATAGTCCTGCATGCCCAGCTCCTCGCCCTGCACAAGGAATTAGATTGAAACTAGATGCACATCTCGAGATTGTTATTTACTTACATAGTAGGTAATGCCAATGCCCGGCAGGGTCATTGTTATCATATTCATTGCATCCACTCTCTTCACACCGTATCTGGAGGCCACTCGTGGCCTGTCATGATTGCCGAGCACCCAGTTGGCCGAGTGTCCAGGCGGCATATAAATCAGCCATCTCTGAATGTAGAAGACAAAGTCCTGAGCTGAAGACTCTGCATTTAGCTCAACAACGAAGTCAAAGTTGAACGGAAAATTGGGGCCCTGTACACCATTTGCATCTTCATAGAAATCCATTAGCTGGGATATATCCGCATAGGCCTCGGTCATCATAACTTTGGCTGGTCCCGAATTTTTTGCCGAATAGTTGTCGAGCAGCCGGCGCCAGTGCTGGACTAGTCCATAGTTTTCCGGTTGATTTCTTGTGTAAATGTGTTCTAAATACTGAACGGAATTTTTATCAGTTGTGGTGCCGCTTAATGGCTCATCTCGCAGCTGCTTATCCTCATAGATATAGTTCACGGCATCGACTCGAAAACCGGAAACACCTTTCTGCAACCAGTACAGTAGAACCTCGTCCATAGCCTGCAGCACGGCAGGATTGCGATAGTTGAGATCAGGCTGTTTTTTGGTGAATTGATGCAGATAGTACTGTTTTCTGTCGTCATGCCACTGCCACGCGGGGCCGGAGAACTCAGAGACCCAGTTGTTTGGTGGCTTTTGAGTTCCGTCAGCCGACACTTTAGCATCCTCCCACACATAGAAATCCTCATAGCCGGCCTCTCGCTTAGCGGACTTTATAAACCATTCATGTTCGTCGGAGCTGTGATTGGGCACGAAGTCCAAGATGACTTTGATGCCCAGCCGATTAGCCTTAGCAATCATCGCATCAAAATCCGAGAGTGTGCCGTACTCCCTTTGGATGTCCCTGTAGTCGGATATATCATAGCCAAAATCCGCCATGGGTGACTTGAAAATGGGACTTAGCCAGATGGACGTAATGCCCGTATCCACAAAGTATTCCAGCCTGGAGGTAATGCCATTAAGATCACCAATGCCATCACCATTGCTGTCTTTGAACGATCTGGGATAGATCTGATAGAAGACCTCATGGCGCCACCAGTTTTCATTATCCAGCTGCTGATGATGATCCTTATGTGCCAATCCCAATGAAAGGAACCAAAATAGGCCCACAACTAAGCTCCATTTGAGAGTCATCTGAACTCGATGAAGTTCTAACTGCTTTTAATAATTCCATATCGATTTTACCGACTTTTTATAGTTTTCTTACTGCCGTTTTGTTTTACGTACTTTCGATTAGATTAAATATTGGTTCAGATGGCTCAAACACTTACTTCATTCTAAGTAAATTAATATAACACTTTTATAATTGGCTTAGACAATGCAGCTCATTGACATCTCTTTTGAAGTTGACCATCTGATTAAACAGCGGAAAATGCATTAAACACATATCGATATTGAGTGGGATATTAACGAGCCTTCTAACTTGGACTGGGAAAACAACTGAGTTGAATATTAATTCAGTCTTGCACTGAACTCAAACACAGCACTGGAAGTAAACTAGTTCCGCTAAAAGTTCATAATTACATTTCTGGTGGAATAAAGAAATGTAACAAGTTACAAACAAAGCTATTTGCTCACATTTTACTTACATTACATGCAATTATGGTCTAATTAATCTGTTATTCAGCGCCTTTGCTATATTTCTGTTTATATATAAAATCAAACTGCTATTAAAGTATGAATGAAATATCTTCTGAATATTATATAAGATGAGTGCCTACTTTAAGATTTTGTTCAACAAATTTCAAGATATAAAATGGTTAATTGTTTAATGACCTCTTTTTATTATAATTGAAATATGTCTTTCGCTGGTTAACCTGAAATACATATTAAAATAGTTAAACATCTTCTACTATTTAAATAAGACTTTCAGGTTGACCAGCGATTATTAGCTTCTGCCTTTAAAATTCTGGAATTTATTCCTATCAGAAATTTATATGTATCGATATTCGATAAACGGAGTCAGTTATCGATAAAAATAACGCAAACTTGATCTGCGCCTGGTATACGAGAACCTATATTCCAAATTTAAGTCTCTAGCTCTTATAGTCTCTGAGATCATACAGACGGACAGACATATATGGCTATATCGACTCGACTGTTGACCCTGATCAAGAATATATATGCTTTGTGGGGTCGGAGATGCTTCCTTCTGCCTGTTACATACATTTGCACAAAACAAGTATACCCTTTTTACCCATTTTTAATGAGTTCAGGGTATAAAGAGAGCGTAAGAGTTCTTCAAATGCCAGAGCTTTTCATCTTCCTATACTTTCGCTCTTTCTCATAACTGACATCATTTATTTGTGTTAGGCATCTGATTACCTACCTTAAATTCTCCTCGCAAGTAGACAAATGAAGAAAAAATACAAAACAAATAAACTACCCCAATGTCATACAAAAACAAACACTTCGCGTCACTTACAGCTGTCGTGATCAACTAAAAACTGAGAGATGACTTCGGTCTTCCAACAATTATGGAAGCAATCAATCGGCATACGAGTCGTTACGAGTTCTATGTTTATAGATTTTAATTCATTACTATTAATCGTACCTTTACAAATCAATGTGTTTTATATACCTTCAGTAGGTTGATTAATGTTTAAAATATAAATGCCATATCAAAACAAAAAAAAACAAGAAGAGTTTTCTTAAATATTGCCATTCTTGGATTTAGTAATTTACTTGCGTGGCTTCAGCTGTATAACTAAACCTTCATACGGTGACAATTTGACCTCAGTGGACTTCAGACGCTCACCCACCCTGTACTGGGAGAAAATGCTGACAACCAAAATGGTTAGTTGATTGGGCATGTCGATGAAATCACTGACATCCACTTGCTGATTGCGATTGCTCACATTTATAATGGTCAGCACGGTGGATTGACCCTTCAGTTCACTGTGAATACAGAAAGAATGATTGAACATGGTAATTCTCAATTTGGAAATAGTTGATCACTCACCGCTTAAAGGCAAACACTCGACGATTAAAAGCCTGAGCGGCAAATGTACCATCCCGCAGGACTTGCGATTGCCTCAACTTGAGCAAAGATTGATAGACCTTATAGTGGCTGCGAATGGCCTCCTGCTGGGCATGAATATTCAGCTCCGGATAGTTAGGATGCACAGGCAGCCAGGTGCGAGCAGGAGTAGAGAACCCAGCATTCACCTCATCATTCCACTGCATCGGAGTGCGTTCGGGATCGCGGGAAATCAATTTGTAGCCATCGCGACCTGCAGCACAGGCGGGCTGATCCACCGTATCTTCAAAGCTAATGTCCGGATAGTCCTGCATGCCCAGCTCCTCGCCCTGCACAAGGAATTAGATTGAAACTAGATGCACATCTCGAGATTGTTATTTACTTACATAGTAGGTAATGCCAATGCCCGGCAGGGTCATTGTTATCATATTCATTGCATCCACTCTCTTCACACCGTATCTGGAGGCCACTCGTGGCCTGTCATGATTGCCGAGCACCCAGTTGGCCGAGTGTCCAGGCGGCATATAAATCAGCCATCTCTGAATGTAGAAGACAAAGTCCTGAGCTGAAGACTCTGCATTTAGGTCAACAACGAAGTCAAAGTTGAACGGAAAATTGGCGCCCTGTACACCATTTGCATCTTCATAGAAATCCATTAGCTGGGATATATCCGCATACGCCTCGGTCATCATAACTTTGGCTGGTCCCGAATTTTTTGCCGAATAGTTGTCGAGCAGCCGGCGCCAGTGCTGGACTAGTCCATAGTTTTCCGGTTGATTTCTTGTGTAAATGTGTCTTACATAATCAACGGAATTTGGATCAGTTGTGGTGCCACTTAATGGCTCATCGCGCAGCTCCTCTTCCTCATAGATATGGTTGACGGCATCGACTCGAAAACCGGAAACACCTTTCTGCAACCAGTACAGTAGAACCTCGTCCATAGCCTGCAGCACGGCAGGATTGCGATAGTTGAGATCAGGCTGTTTCTTGGCGAATTGATGCAGATAGTACTGTTGTCTGCCGTCGTGCCACTGCCACGCGGGGCCAGAGAACGCAGAGACCCAGTTGTTTGGTGGCTCTGGAGTTCCGTCAGCCGACACTTTAGCATCCTCCCACACATAGAAATCCTCATAGCCGGCCTCTCGCTTAGCGGACTTTATAAACCATTCATGTTCGTCGGAGCTGTGATTGGGCACGAAGTCCAAGATGACTTTGATGCCCAGCCGATTGGCCTTAGCAATCATCGCATCAAAATCCGAGAGTGTGCCATACTCCCTTTGGATGTCCCTGTAGTCGGAAATATCATAGCCAAAATCCGCCATGGGTGACTTGAAAATGGGACTTAGCCAGATGGACGTAATGCCCGTATCCACAAAGTATTCCAGCCTGGAGGTAATGCCATTAAGATCACCAATGCCATCACCATTGCTGTCTTTGAACGATCTGGGATAGATCTGATAGAAGACCTCATGGCGCCACCAGTTTTCATTATCCAGCTGCTGATGATGATCCTTATGTGCCAATCCCAATGAAAGGAACCAAAATAGGCCCACAACTAAGCTCCATTTGAGAGTCATCTGAACTCGATGAAGTTCTAACTGCTTTTAATAATTCCATATCGATTTTACCGACTTTTATAGTTTTCTTACTGCCGTTTTGTTTTATGTACTTTCGATTAGATTAAATATTGGTTCAGATGGCTCAAACACTTACTTCACTATAAGTAAATTAATATAACATTTTTATAATTGGCTTAGACAATGCTGCTCAATGGCACATCCTTCGAAGTTGACCATCTGATTAAACAGCGGAAAATGCATTAAACACATATCGATATTGAGTGGGGTTTAACGAGCCTTCTAACTTGGACTGGGAAAACAACTGAGTTGAATATTAATTCAGTTTTGCACTGAACTCAAACACAGCACTGGAAGTAAACTAGTTCCGCTAAAAGTTCATAATTACATTTCTGGTGGAATAAAGAAATGTAACAAGTTACAAACAAAGCTATTTGCTCACATTTTACTTACATTACATGCAATTATGGTCTAATTAATCTGTTATTCAGCGCCTTTGCTATATTTCTGTTTATATATAAAATCAAACTGCTATTAAAGTATGAATGAAATATCTTCTGAATATTATATAAGATGAGTGCCTACTTTAAGATTTTGTTCAACAAATTTCAAGATATAAAATGGTTAATTGTTTAATGACCTCTTTATATTATAATTGAAATATGTCTTTTAGGTTGACCAGCGAAAGACGTATTTCAATGTGAAGTTTTTTGGTTAGAGTCTGAAGTTTATTACTTGCCACATCAGGCAATGATATGCTTGAACAGTGGGTCAGTATCCAATGTACCACACGAAGGGCCATAAACATTGGCCGCCAAGTTATCATTAACAAAGTTGTGCCGTTTTGCTTTAGAAAATGTGGAAAAATGTTTGCAAAAATAGTCGGTAATTTATGCGAATTTTTATCGCTATTTGTTCTTGTCTGTTGACTTGCTACTCCTTCCGCACATTTCGATGCACTTAGCACGTTGCTATTTCAATTTGTTCGGTGGCAACCACAAACTTCCGCTTCGTGACCGCTCACCAAAATGTAGGTCGCTTGCAGCACTCTTTTGGATGTGAGAGATGAGCAAGGCACGGAACATGCCCCATGGCTAGGACTCTTGCATGTTGCATGTACGACATCTGGATGGCTAATTAAAACAATTTGAAAAATATTGTACAACAACTGCTGTTGTTTGCATTTCCTACAGCGCACTGAAAGTTTATGGCATACTATATTTAGTACGAGGTATGTTTTTGAGTACGTGATGCTGCCTGCTCCTGTCAGCCAAAGAGTTCACCACACAACATTTTTGAACATTTTCACGCAAATATATGCAGAGAACTTCATGTAAAACTTTCGGCCAAGTTAGCAAGCTATCTCGGCATAATTTTCAAGATTTTCCATGGCAATTTATTAAATTCCGTTAAAAGCCGGGAATGTGACATGAAAAGGGTTTGGCATTTGATTGGAGAGTGTTTGGCACGTGTTTCTGCGGGTCTAAATTCCACATATTGAAATTCCATTCGATTAGGTAACGTGCAACATACAGTTTAGGTTTAAATTGTGGCCAAAAGCAGGCAAAAAATCTATACATTTTTGTCGGGTGCAACTCTTAAACGTGCTAATCCGCTCAGCCTATCCGTTCATCCGTAAGTCCGTTGTCTGTCTGTCCATGCGTCTGTCATCCTGTCAGGACATGCAAAGAACGAGGCTTACCTTTCATTTTCATGTCGCAAACTGATTGAATTGAGTCGGGAACGCCAAAATGCGTTGTTGTTTGTTGGGGTCGGACCCTCGCCAAGAATTTATCCATTTTTATTTTTCTGGGTGGTCCACACAGCAACAGCAACAGTGGCAGCAACAGCAGCCGCCACTGCCACATGAATAAATATCAGCCTAGGAGCACATATTTTAATATTTAAATATTTAATAATATCAAAGCAATGTGAGTTTAGCATATTAAAAAACATGCAACACCAAACACCGAAATGAAAAATGAAGGAAAAAATTGACTGATTAACTCGTGCCACAAATCTGATTCAAATTGAATGCACACAATTGCAACATCTGGTTGAGTCTAAATTTGCATACCCTATCAAAGTGATATTATTCTTTTGATAAATAATCATTCGCAACTGAGCGATTAATTATGTTTTGGAAGAGTATTACATCGTCGGCGTGGATGATCAAAAATAAGACGATTTCTAACTTTTATTTTCCATATTTACGTATGAGTTTGTGCAAATGTTTACCCTCATTTTGTTAACCTTTGGCAACCCTAAAGCGCTGGCAAATTGGTTCGGTGCAATTCGTAACAAACGATGGATTCGTGATTTTGATTGCTATTTGCGTTGCCATTTGATGTTGTGAATACGTTTACGCTTATCAAATACTTGTTATCAAAATCGATTACAACAACAATCATCGGCTGCCTGCTTTGTTGTCACTCGTAGAGATTGTCTACTTGTATTATTCAAGGCTTTCCATGCATATTAAATATGTGGTGAAAAGGCGGCATGCAAAGTACCTAATTATTAGTTGTATATGGTCTAAGTCTGGCCAACGTTGAGTAGGTTTAAGCTTCATATATTATCGAGATATGAGTATTCTTGTAAATCTGAACTTTTAGTGACTTTTTATGTCTCTATTATTTATTGTAAATGTCAATAAATAAATATGCATATTTATAAGTTGTATCAGTAAATAAATTAATATTTTGATGCTTGCATTAAGATAGATATAAAGCGAAAGCTTTAGTGAAGCATAGCCGTTTTTAGCTGGTCTCCAAAAAGTATGCAGCAAGAATGTGATTGAGTACTTACTTTTAGATAAAATGCGAAAGACACGATAGGAAGCGAACTCTTGCCGAAGATTAAATGCACCAGAGGGACAAGAAAGAACGTTTATCTTCGACAAGCCGAAAATTAAGTGCCCTTGTAGACCGTTGTTAATATATACTGACATCTAAATTTTTGATCCAAATTACTTCTAAGCTGATATATGATGCGGATCAAGAAGGATTTGATGTATTGCAAATCGATAAACTAATTTATAAAATACCCTCTACAAATGTATAATAGGATGAAATTTTATAATTATTATTTGTAATCGCTTAAGAACTCAAAACCTCAAGACTTCTGTTAGTCATCCTGATGAAGAGTACACAGTACAGTATTTCAAAAACTTGCTCATTGTATTCATTTACTGCCTAAGAGACAACAACTGTGATAGCAATTAAGCCAGATAGCTCATTTGGGGTTTAACTCCGCAATGATCCGAAATCCGTCAGCACAAACAGTTGTGGTATTTGCTGTTGATAGTATTTGCCAATTAGTTTTCATTCCCCGAATTCCCCAGAAGCCAACCTAATTTTTTATAGTATTATTCAGCTATTGTAAACAAAAGATAAAAGCTCGTGTCATCATCAAACTCAACATTGTATTATCTTTTTAATAACATTCCCCTCGTGCCACACAACTGACAGCTTCCTGTCATAAAACAAACGGTAGCCCCTCACTCAAATGTACCCCCGTTATGTTTGTATATTGGCTGATTGCCGAAAATGTTGCACCGTAGCATTTATACTTTGAGTAATTTGACATTTACGTTGCACGTATTGAGATCCCATCAGCAGAAGCGTAGAACAGTTCATAAATCAGCGAATCCGTAACTCAAACTTGGAAGCGGCTTCGATTAATTATGCGCAATTTGATTGATGTGCGTGAAGTGAATATTGAAATGATATCAGCATCGGGTGCCTCCATCAATGGTAACAAAATAAAACAAGCTCAGACCGACTTGATGACGATGTCGTTGTTCACTTTTAATTAGCATTTAATTACACTATTTGCATACTATGCTATATACCAGACCAGTATATACATATACTCGTGACAGACACATTGTGTGTCTCTCATTGTAAGCGAAATTGTTTCTCATCAATCAATCATAGCAAATAAATGGCTTTAGATTTCAGATCAAGTTGAAAAAGCACTATATGTGCTCATCTACACTTTTTGAGGTTTCTTAGATATATAGCTAATATTTTCACATACCTAAGTAAAGTGTAAAGTGTAAACATCAATTCATAAACTTGAAAATATTTATTATAATTGAATAAGAATCATATTACAAAAATCACAAATAAAATAGTATTATAATATTATTTGTGATGGCAATGGACGCCCTATTTTGCCACCTTCACTTTAGCATGGACCCATATTCCGAACGTTGAGTGCTCGTCCCAGTTTCTTGTAATCCCGCTGAGTACACTCGAATTCACAGCGATTTACATAGGTTACACCATTGGAGCCGCACACCTGCCCCTTCTCCTTGAGATTGCAGGGACAAAAGCTGGCCTCGCTTTGACCTAACCAAATGGCCGCCAGCACCAAGACGACCAAGGCAAACAAATTCAAAGACTTCATCCTCACTTGAACTAATTAAAATGACGCCAGAAAACTGAACGATTTATATATATATATATATATATACAAATATATATTTAAAGTATTATCAGCAAGATGCTCTGAGATTTGTTCAGATGCTTTGCAACGTTGCCCGTCAAGCGTTGAATTTACACTGAGCTTCAAAACGTAAAGCTTCAAGTGTTTGTTTGTGAAATTCGGCTGTGGTTGGGGAGGGGGGGGGTTTGGGGTATGTACATACATAAGTGCTATCTGAGTATGCGTCAGGTTTGCTAATTAGTCAACAAATGTGTTATTGTCTGTGAGTGTTTCGACTTGAAAACAAAAACAGATGCGTTGCGCTATTCTTCTCTCAGTTCATCTTTCTGTTTCTAAGCTTTGCATTGTTTATCTTGAATTGTGAAGTGCTCAGCAATTTAGAAGGCTGCCCATTGACAGCCTGACCAAAGCTGCTGCATCGGCAAACCCAAATTCCATAAATGCTATGCCAATTTGGAAACTAAGTTGGAAAAGTTATCGTGTGCTTCGTCTAATTTCCCCAGTGACTCAAAGTTCTTCAAATTGACTGAATTACTTGCCAAGTACTTAGTTAGACAGCGAAAAGAGTGCGCCAATTGACTTAAGCAAACAACTACCTATATATATATATATATATATATATATATATATGTATGTATGTGATGGCATTTTATTCATTCTTCATTTCATTTATTGAAATTGAAATGGAAATGAAAATGGAAATGAAAATTAAAGTGAGTGCCCGTGCTATTTGCAACAACAACAGATGACAAACGCTATTATTTTAGGCCAATTACTTTTGCCACCTACCGGATTATCAAGGGTTCAGAACCATCGGCGCACCCAGCACGAAAAGGTGGCCAAGCTGATATGAAGAGAGGCAAGAGAGAAAGAGAGAGACAGATAGTGGGAGAATATAGTTTGGTAATAGAGATGAGCGCGTGCTTTGCTTTATATGCTTGCTCACGCACGAAAATCATCTGATAGTAAATAATATAATATCTGATAGTTAATATATATTATTATTATTATTAATATATTATGAGTAATACGATTGGCTAAATCTCAGGTTTCAAACTATGAGTAATTTTTTGTTATTAGCTTTATTATTATTTAAGGGGGACTAAAAACGCAATGTACATTTATTTATCGAATTCCATTTTTAATTATTATTATTATTATTGTTATTTTTTGTTGAATATGGACAAGCAGTAGAACAGTCTAAGCAGTCTATCATTTTTAATATGGTCCTTAAGCCGACTGCGAAATCCTCTGATACCAATAAGTATACCATCACCTTTGGTAATCTAAATAGGTAATTATTTAAACAAAAACAAAACCAAACTAAAAAAAAGAACAACTGTCAAACAGTTGCGATAAGATAAGAGCTCATGTAGAAAATCGAAGTAGACTATTCCAAGTAAAGCAGAGACCACGACCAGTATAGAATTTGAGCTGATTGTGGATTAACCTATAAAGCATAACAGAAACAATGAAACTACTTGGATTGATCTTGGCGATGTGCCTGCTACTGTCGGCATTTGTGAGCGGCCAGCAGGATACTGAGAAGGCGACCAAAAGAATGACCTGCCCCTGTCCACGCAACTTTGATCCGGTCTGTGCCAGCAATCTGATCACCTATCCAAATCGCTGCATGTATGATTGTGCACGTCGTGACTTGGAGCGTTCTGGACGCAGCTTGAACTTAGTAAGATCGGGTAGTTGTTAAACCGATATCTACAATATCTACAATAATTATTGGGTAGATATTCTGAAGGCAAATAAATAAAAATGAACACAAAATAATAAGAAACTTTGTTGAATCATCAATGCGTATACATATATATGAATAATATTATTGCTTATCAATCAAAAGCATTCAACTGATAAAGGCTGGCGAATGGGGGAAAAAACCAAATATGCCTCGTGTTTTTATTTGATTCATGTTACAAATTCTTTACAAGCAACCATATTTAAATAAGCAATTGGAATATCTATTCAAATTCCAGTCTGATGGCAACGCGGACAGGCTTTGCGATGCAGTGAAATCAGTCAATACTTTACTAAAAATGTCAATTACACATATTTACATTGAGCGAACCAATCTGAAACTGATATTTTACTATAACAAGCATAAGCAAATGAGATACTATTTAGTAACCACATCTGTTAATAGGTGCCAAAGAATTGGATGAGTGTAACCACAAAATACCGATCTTTGAAGAAGGTTCCTAATAATCTATCATCTAAGTTTGGCTTTAAAATTGCGGTAGACATAGGCTTTGTGAATATTCGAGAAAAGGATTGGGCGTAGCCGGAGAAGGAGTTTCCCAGTAATCTGACTTCCAAGTTTGGTTACCTTAGCTCTAAAATTGCTCTAAAAGGTTGGGGCGAGAGTGGGCGTGACCGAGAAAAATTAACTTAAATTACCTTCTGTATCAGAGTATCAAAACATACCGAATCTAAATAGGTAATTATTTTGCAAAAAAAAAAAAACAACATTAAATCTACCAAACAGTTGCTATAAAATAAGAACTCATATGCAAAATCGAGCCAGACTAGCCCAAGAAAAGCAGAGACCACCGCCAGTCTCAATATTGTGCTGCATGTGGATTAGCCCATTAAATATATACAAGGCAATGAAGTTACTGGGTTTGATTTTGCCGCTGTGCCTGCTGCTGTCGGTATTCGTGAGCGGCCAGCAGGATGGTGGAAAAAACACAACAATAGTGGACTGCGTATGTTCATTCCACCCCGATCCGGTCTGTGCAAGCGATAGGATCACCTATGCAAATCCTTGCAACTTTGATTGTGCGCGGCGTAAATCGGAGAGTTCTGGAGCCACGTTGTACATAGTAAGAACGGGTCGTTGTTAAACCTATGCTTACAATATCTACAATATTTATGGAGTAGATATTTTAAAGACAAATAAATACAAATTAATCCAAAATAATAAGAAATTTCGTTGAAATATCAATGGGTTTGCATATATATATGAATGAGTATCTGTAATATTATTGCTTATCAATCAAAAGCATTCACCTGATAAAGACTGACTTGCCATTAATAGCTATAAATCAGATGGCAAAGCACTCAATGCCGAGTGTTCGCTTGAGTAAAATTCTGACTTCTCTTCATACAATATATAGATCATGATTTTATAAAAGGAATCAAATAAAAAGAAAAGAAAAAAAATCAACACAAATATTGGAAACGAACTAAGCCGCTTATCAGTTTTTTTCGACTTACTTACTTGATGACTGAGAGACCCGCTAAAAAATATAACACGAATTACCACGCTACATTGCATTTCCAAATTTTTCATTGTAATGTTGTATTTAAAATGTTGTATTTAAAAAAACGGAAAAAAAAATAAAATAAAATAAACATTTTTGTGATAAATATACACAGAATAGTGATACTTTTTCGCTAAAAACAGTTTGAGTATTTATTATATTTCCAGCTGTTTCATACTCTGTTTACTGTCATTTAAATTTAGGTATAGGTACATACGCATAAGCCAAAAAACTGTGTAAACAACATTTAATATTGTATTAGCAGTTGGACAAAAAGCTCAATTTTTAACCCATATTGAACAAAAATTATTAAATGATATGCATGGTGTCGCGTAAAATGAGAATTTGTCACAGCTACACTATTTATTTCACATATTGTGCAGCTAGATTAAATCAGCCAATATTATAAAAAAAAAAGTATGAAACTTGAAAAATAAGCAAGTAAAACAAAACGTTTTAAACGTTTGTTTCAAGAAATTATGAAACCAATATGCTGTATACCTAATTTGTTTTTAAAATTTAACTCTAGAGACTATCGATTTGAGTGGTTTCGATTTCTGCATTCATCGAGACTAGGTATAAGCAATTTTGAATGCTTTTATTAATATTTAATTGACAATCTTTACAATCTTTGTAACATATTAGTATGAATTCCAATAATACGGAAATAAGCAAGGTCCTTTTCTGGATTGGGAGAGATTGCGTTCTTGGCGCGCTTCGCGCTTGATCTCACAGTTCAACCAACAGGCCTGCAATAAATGAAAAGTACAGCGACAGATGTACCCCTGAGCGAAAGATGAAAACACATCGCATTGTGAATAGAACTGAATGAATTGTTAACACTGTGGTAATATTTATATTTATTAAATCAACAACGTTAAGCTGTGTGGCAAAAAGTATCGTCGTCACTAAATAGCGTTCACAATTTGGTATTATTATTGGTATTATGTAATGCGGGCATCACAGCGAATGCTCAATAAGTCAATATAATTTTTTAGGAGTGCCTTCAATTGCTTACAACCAAACAACCATGTTCTCGACTTAACAGGCAGCTCTGCAGCAGATGTTGACCTTAGCGAAAATGAGAAAATCATATAAAAGGCTTTCGCAACGCCTGAAAAGCAATTTCAAATGGAATTTTTAGTCAAAGGATAACCCGACCAAAGTGAAAGGCTAAAATCTACATCAAAATAAAATTAGATATTAAAATAAACAAAAATCTACTTAGGGTGCTGATTAGATACCCTTCACAAAGTATTTTATAGACGAAAAATAATAAAAAAAATTTGAAAAAAAAAAAAATTTTTAAAGTACATATTACTTTTTATTTACTTTAAGTGATACTGATAATATTTGTATCTAATTTTATTTCTTTTATGCATATTTCATACATTTCGAATAAATAAATTGAATAGAATATACAAATTACAACTATTCTTTAAGATATTTGCAATATAAATCATCATACATATATTAATCATTTCATATTCTTAATTTACCATTAGATGAGAGTTCTAGAAAAATCGTACTGATAATTTTAATCAGTGAATAAAAAATTGTGAATCATTATATATAATAATAAAATATTTATTTTTCTACCTGATTAGCAAAAATGCTACAAGCTCTAAAAATGTGTGCGGCAAAAGTATAGATGATTAAAAATAATATAATCGCTACCTTAAATGGTCGCGATAAAATAATTCAGACTTAGTTCAAATATAATAAATATTTATTAAGTACATTTATTTTAGTACTTTAAATTGATACACAGCTCTTTAAGAGTCTCTCCAGGAATCGAATAAATTGAAACTATGCTCAACTATTCATGCTGATTAAATAGTATCCATATACCTTATTATTTATATTCATGTACCAAAGTATGATTTTGAAGTATTCCACTGAAGACCCTGTTAATCAGAAAGCTCATACAAAATGCATAGTATATGCTCATCCTGCTTACTACCCTTTCGTACCTTCTGGCAATGGGTTATAACAATACACTTACCTAAGTTTACACCCCTAAAAGTGCTGATATATACAAGGGGCAGCCGAGGACCTTTGAGCAACATATATATATATATATATATATATATATATATATACACGGTTATGCTGGGACCTGTTGAAAGGCTATTCGTTTACACACACATATGCAAAATATTTATACAATTTTCTAACGACATTTTTAATATAATTTAATGCTTACAGTTGCCAGCACGCCGGAGACTCTGCCAACTAAACGTGAGGAGGCGACCGCGGGGGCAGGTGCGGACAGCGGTGGCAGCAGCGGCAGTGGAGCTGCAACAACCAGTGGTGGTGCAGCATCGTCAGCAGCAGGAGACGGCGCAAGTGAGCCAAATAACGGCGAACAGAGCCCCACAAGTTGTGAATTGGGCAGCAGTATTCAATGCGCCAATGCGACAATAAACGGTCAAGTAGCAAGTAAGTAAACCTCAGGCTATACACTTCTCATACACCACCCCACAGACGAGCGGAGCGGGTCGGGTGATGAGTAGGGAGGATGACACTCTCAGAAAATCAATAGAGATGCTTGTACTCAAATCAAAGTCGTTACACTCAAACAAAAAACTATGTTATACTGTCGGCATTTGTCAGCTTTGACTTACAGTCTTAGACAATGTAGTTGCTAAACCGAGTTAATTTGAAAATCTATACCGTTATGAAGGCAAATAAAAATAATAAGATATTTCGTTGAATCATGAATGGCTTTCATAATTATGTTTATCTATTAAACGATTCTGAGAAAATGGCAGTTGCTTGAATAATTATTTATAAATATGAATATTATGGTAATCAGTAATTTCAGCAGTCAAAAGTGCGCTAACAATGCGAATATACCATCGAGATATATATATATATATTCGTATATATACATATTTATACTTATTGTATTATAATGGATGGCTTTGCGATATACTTTGATATGTTAGTGCTTATTAATAATGATTAATTGCGCTTCATGTGCCGAAGCTTCTTGATTGTTTCTCTCCTATACAATACCACAAATATATAAAAAAAAAAATAAAAAAAAATATAAGACTCCTTCACCAGAAAACTAAGTTGACATTTCCTGAAGGTTTCTTACGAAGTTGCTAATTATGTAAGCTAATAATGATTTTTGTCATTTATTTATATTGTTAATGCTTGTAATGAGTATTTCTGTCTTTTTATCAAAACGCTTTATACTAATCTAATATTATTTTCTATTGCAATGTAAAATTCGAAGCGAAATCTTCTAATCGAATTGTTCAATTTATTAGACTTGTTTTCTTTGAGTGCAATCAACACTTTCATTTGCAGGAATGTTGCAATCCCCAAATGCAGACTCTGTATAATTTAAAAATTTAACAAGAACAGTAGTCAGCACAGATTTTATGGTTAAAGGTCATATTCCGATCGAGGAAGGCTCACCTGTTCGTAAATGAGGCAACATTTTGCACACATTTTGTGTTGCTGCTGATTTCTGGCATGTTTAGCTCATTAAAATCGTGAAGAGTGGCCACTAAAAGTAAGCATAAAACATTTCATCAGTCCGCCTCCAAGTTGATAGCTAAGATTCTGGAGAGACCCGCAAATGGAGACCCAATAAGCGGGCCACAGTAACAACTTAACAAACGATACAGTTAAGCAGAGGAATCTCGAGTGTAACATAAATTTAAGTGCTGCATAAAAGTCAGATTTTACGATAGCGGGCTGCCAGCAAGTAAGATTACCTCTCCACCTGGAGAGGCAAGCGATTGCCTGTGGCGACTCCGCTGCACTGCCAAAATAAATGGAATGCATTTAAGTGTGGTTGTTGTTGTTGTTGTTGTTGCTCTTGTCGTTTACTTGCCACTTGCCACATTGCCGCCCCAGGAGCTGAAACATTTTGTTTTTTCCCTTTGTGTTGGCCAGCTGTAATGTTCGCAATGCGCGACTCTTGGCAAATAAATAAATCCTTAGCAATTTACTCGGTAGCATCTCTTGGCATCCACTTCTATTTGCGTTGCCTTTGTCCTTGTCACAAGCCGGCAGCACTCGGTTGAAGACTGCCAACCCAAAAACCGGTCGCACGTTTGAGCATCGGGTTCAACTGAATAAAGAATTGTGTGCCACAAATACCTTAAAGTTATTCTACAAATTATTGATTTTCCTCTGCTAAAGTGTGAAATTGCGTTTAGCTTAAGGGTGCAACAGTAGCAAACTTTCTACTTTTTTCTTCATTATTTCCTTTCTTCTTTTCGTATTCGACAATGTTGTCACCCATTTAATTTAGTTAACGTACGTTTGAAAGTCAATTAAATTTCCCATTCCCTTCATTCTTTAATTTTACGCTATTTAAAATTTAGCTCGGGCCAAAAACTATCTCAGAGACTATAAGAGCTACAGTCTTCAAATTTGGAACGTATATTCCTTACTTAATTTCTTTATTATCAAAAATATCAATATATACATTCCTTGATTATTGATAGCCAACAACAAAAGCCACAATTTTAGGTGCAGAGCAATTTCAATTGATATATAATTTACGCTGATCAATATTATTGATCAACTCAGTGTATGTATAACGTAGTCGAGCTCACTCGAATACAGCACTTGTTAATTTTATTTTTTTGATTCAAAATAAAACTTATCAGATTATGTTACATCAATCACAACAAATTGAGGATGCATTCGCTGGTAACTCAATAAATGCCAGTTATCGTTTGCGTCAATTTATTTGACGAACGAGGCGTTGTTTTTATCAGTTCATGCCTTTATCTAAACAAATTTAAGCTTCGTATACCAAAGAGCAGGATAATAATACATTAATCGTATATCTGGAGCATGATAAATGTTTTCATTCGTCTCGGCATATCTGACATATTTGACATACATATATATTTTGAAATCCGTCAGTCAGTCAACTCAGTCAGCTTTGGGAAAAGTAAATTCTTTTCTTTTTGTTACAATCTACTTACAATCTAAGTGTGTTTCTCTGTACAAAGTGTCAACTGTCAAAGTGAAACATAATTATTGCAATCCGACTAACACATACTCACTGTATAACCCTTTTTAAATTGGAATATTTGCAGAGCACGGCTCACTTACAATCGTACGGCGTTCGAATAGTCGCAAGAGCTTCGCACAAATCGAAGGACAATCGCAGACAGTCGCCTCGCCCTCGTCGAGTAGCAGTTTCTTTCAGACGCCGCTCAGTGAGTCACTCGCCGAGCGTCTAACTGGTCGGGGTAGCAACGGAACTGCTGCGTCATCGTCGTCAACGATCGGCGATAAACGTTCGATAGATAGCGCATCGAGGAATCCGAACTCTGCCGGCAAAATGCAGCCGTCGTCGCCAAATAAAACAAATTTCGCAACCGATGCGACACCAGCCGCGTTCGATCGAAACACCAGCGAATATAGAGCTGCTCGCGAATCTAGCGAGTTTTTGAATTCGACTACGGGCACATTATTCCCAATTATCGATCGAGAAACGTCGGATCAATCGATAGACACGGGCTCAAATTTATCGGTCGCCGATGCATGGGAAACGGAAACTTTGCCACCTGTCGATACGCCAGATGCTCTCAATAAAGCAGCTGTGAGGTGAGTTTATTATTGAGAACTAAGAAATTGTTGTAAATAATCATTGGGCGAAAACCAATCTTAGAAAACTTTTGATATTCATTAAAAAAAAAGAATAACATCTCTTCAATACCACAAACACTTCGCAATTTTAAATTGACTTTAGAAACACATTCGAAGTTAATCGTTGTCTTTCCCTTTGGCAGAATACGCAGCCTGCTACGCCGGATGGATCATGAGACCGTTGCCTACGAGGATATGCATCGTAATCTGCATTATGCGGCACGCGTGCTCGAAGCTGTCTTCATAGACGAGTCAAGGTAGGTGCAAGTGTTGCATGTGTTCGTTTTTCTTATACACCTACTATTTGCGCCATTTTCTAACCAAAAGTCTAACCACGAATCTGGAAAAAAAAAACAAAAAACAAAAGAAAGTTGTAATTTGCTGGCGCTTTCGGAGTTCGTAAATTCAATTGGTTCAGGCTTTAGCGTATTCGTAGGTCTTTCCCTTTAATAATGCTGTGTGGCACGAACATTAAAAAAATAATAATAATAATTGAATTTGCATTAGGATTGCACACAACAACAAGCGAGCTTTAAAGCAGACCCATGAATTGTTGTGTTCCATTGGAGCATTGCATATATTGCGTACAACTACTATATACATTTACTATATCATTATAATTCATCTATCGCAAACATTTAGCTAACTACCACATAATTTTATTCTTTTTCCGTTTACAACTTTCACACGTTTTTTATATATATTTTATTTCTTTTTATATCTGTGTGTGTGTCTATTGTTTGAGCAGAAGCCCCACATCAGGTAAAAGTAAATTGGGGCAGATTGCGTCTTCATCCGTTGAGAGCGAAGAGTAAGTCTTTATAGAGTCAACTTCCGATTTGGTTTTTAGCCATTAACTTTGTTGATTTTTAACTCTAAATCTCTCTATCTATCTCTCTCTCTCTCTCTCTATCTATCTCTGTTTTCCCACCCGTCCACCTATAAAACCTCAACCGCGTGCTCATATCAACTACAAAACTCACTTACCGCAAACACCACAACATCAACAACATCAACAACAACATCAGCAACAACAAGCTACTACAATATTCATACCATCACTTGCTCTCTTTCTAAATCCTTAAAACTCTATTTCTAACTCTTTAACTTTCTATCTCTCATACGTTGTAGTGCTATTTTGAGTTCATGTGTCGAGTATACTAAAGACTCAATACCATTTATTAATGCCTTGCTATGCAGTAAGTCTCTCATCTATCTAACACTATATATCATCATACGGTCATCTCATGTATCTCATTAACGAATATATGCATTTTAAACAAAAAACAAAAAATAAAAGAACGCGTGAACTTTAGCTAGTTTAGTCAAGTGTAATTAACTAACTAACTATTACTTTTTCTTCGAATCGTGTAAAATTGTTCCCCTTTGCCGTCAAGCACCTTATTACTGAAGATCTTTCTTAAGCTATCTCTCTGTTTTTTCCCCTTCTCAAATACACTGTAGACTCTCGGTGTATTTATTATCGATGTAACTACTTAGTAATTTTGAAGAGTTTGTTCGTCCCCCCGAGTGCGCCAGATGATCTATCATCTATCTTTCGCATCATCTGACTTTATCTGACTATCATTACTTGCAACATTATAAAACAAAAAAATAATTCTATCTCGACTCTTTGCTCTACGAACACAGACTACTATGGGAAGTTTCTGCCTACACTTTTGTGTTTTAAATTAATTTTTAAAAGTCGATTGTTGGAAGAAGACAGTTGTACAAATTGCATTTTTATTATTTACCACACACACATAGACACACAGACACACACAAACAGCCAGAGGACCCAGCCTTCAATTAAAAGCCCGAATTCCCAATGCTGCTGTCACTCACAGGCGTGTTCATTTTTTATTTTCCCTCCTCATATTGTGTGTGTAAATTATTCAGAAGCTCCTGACACAATTGTTCGATTTACATAGCCAAGTGAGTGGGTGGCGAGTGTTTCGCCACACACCCAACAAAAGTATTCACTTGCAACTCGTTGAAAGTATGAAAAACTTTGTTCGTGGTCTGCATTTAAACAACGAGTGATTTCTTCTTTCTTTTTTGTCTGTTTGTCGAGCGTGATTTTTGTAGCTTTCAGCAACTAATCAACTCGCTCTAATTTACAATAAATAAAAAATTAACAAAAACCAAAACAAAAACTTCAACTGATGTACTTTTCATTTTTTCTTTCTACTGCCAACCATGTTTTAAAAACAAATTCACAAAATCATAAAAATTACAAAATATATATATAAATATATTAAATATGTATGCCAATCAACGAAACGTACCAAAAATATATTTGTCGTTTGTACCGGTTCGCTTTAACTCACTGCCAACTGCTGTGCAAAAAAACACTTGACCCCACCAACCGCCCACCAACATCTCCGCCTACTCTACATCACAAAAAAAAAATTTTAAAAAAAAAATAGTGAAAATGCTGCTAAGCGCTGCAACGGCAACTGTAAAAATCTAAACAACAACAACGCAAACAGCAGCTGCGGCCTGCATAAAGAAGCAGCAGCAGCGGCCGAGGAGCAGTCGTCAGACAATCAGACGACGAGCATCGAAAGTCGCACAAAGGGCGTTTCCCTGGCGCCACAAACACACAGCGGACCCACTGGGCCGCCGGAAGTGAGCAAAACACTTGAATCTGTGCAAGAGGAGCAAACAACTACGACGGCGACAGCGACGACGACGACGACGACGACAACTGAAACAACAATAACAGAAGTACCAAAAGCAAGTGACGTAAGTGGACCGAGTGAAACGAGCCAATCTGCCGGTCAAAGTGTTTCCAGCAGTAGCAGTTGCAGTAATAAAGCGACCGTTCAGCGACAAAGACGCCTGCGCACACCGGTCTGGGCAAGATCAATGTCAACGAATAAAACGTACTTGAATAATGATTTTATACTCTGCATTAATTAGCGTAATTTCGATTTTGTATGCGATTTTCAGTTATTTGTACGATATTTAACGTTTACGTTATATTTTACGTTGTTACGTTACACGTTAACCAACACAGCTCCAAAACAAACAACTCTCTCTCTCTATCTCTCTCTCTCTCTATCTCTCTATATCTCTCTGCCTATTTTTCTCTCTCTCTCTCTCTCTCTCTCTTCCTCTATGTCTCTGTCTCTGTCTGTGTCTTTATAACCAATTACTGTTCTTATACTTATCTTGAAAATGTCTCCGATATTTTCCACTGCTGTAAATATTGTCCTTGTACTGTTCCCCTACTCTGATCGCTTTAACTTTCAACCTGTATGTATCTAAATAAATATATTGATTCCCACTTTTTGTACCATAAAGTAATCCTCGTTACTTCGCTCAATGTTCCAACTACCCCGACCCCTTGCATTTTTACATACATTTTGATATTTGTAAATGTCCCTTCACAATATTGAATTCATGGCATGTGATATATTGTCCTAATAATAATTTCAACTTTTATATAATACTAATGTTAAATCGTTTAAATTGCTTGCGCATGTGTAAGCTCTGTTTGCGCTTCATCAATAAGCTAAAACCCAAAAACCGATCTAAGCAAACCACATTTTACTTATATTCAAAAATCAAAAATCGGTTAACGTCTTCTCTAGCATCGATTGTATTAATCGATACTCGCTTACGCTGCCTATCGATTTCGACTTATGTTAACTTACAGCGCGAGCATCAGATATATAACAGCGCTATGGCACCGATCGCGTGGTGGCAACGTTCGCGTGTCTCTTGCCGCCAAAAGTGAAGAAAAATAACATATTTGTTGTGCCGAAGTTCCTTTTTTTTTATAGATAATATAGTTTATTTTATTTGCCACTGATTGTGTGCGCTGAGCAGCCGTGTAGTGTTGAAGTGAGCATGAGCAGCGATAAAGTGAAAAACAGTAACGAGCCTGATGACTCGGACGAATCGTGCGACGTAAGTTGGACATTGAGAGTTGACATTGACTGCAAAAAACAACAAATTAATAGCCACAATTTCCGGTTGATGCATGCAGGACGAATCGGCCAGTTTCACAACGAATAGTACCACATCGCGCAGCAAGTCGCCAGCATCGAGCACGCGTAGCAAGCGACGCGGCCGCCGCAGCACAAAATCAAAGAGAAAAACCGGCGCCGCCTACAAATACGAGTAAGACGAATATAAACAAAAAACAAAAAGCGAAAGTGAATCAAAGTTTAACGATTTGCTCACTTTAAGCACACATGTCAAGGAGAATCATGGTGCGAACATATTTGGCGTGGCATTCAACACGCTGCTGGGCAAGGACGAGCCACAGGTGTTTGCTACAGCGGGCAGCAATCGTTGTACCGTCTATGAGTGTCCACGCAAGGGCGGTCTCACCCTCCTCCACTGCTACGCCGATCCGGATGTAAGTAAAGAGAATAGCCAGCAGCAAGCCAGCAAATTCGAGTTAATACATTCACATTATTCAATGCCAGCCAGATGAGGTTTTCTACACCTGCGCCTGGTCCTATGATTTGAATACATCGGCGCCACTATTGGCTGCGGCCGGTTATCGGGGAGTCATCCGCGTCATTGACATCGAGCAGAACGAGGCAGTGGGCAACTATATTGGTCATGGCCAGGCCATCAATGAGCTCAAATTCCATCCGCACAAACTGCAACTGCTGCTGTCCGGCAGCAAGGATCATGCCATTCGGCTGTGGAACATACAAACGCATGTCTGCATCGCAATATTTGGCGGCGTCGAGGGTCATCGGGATGAGGTGCTCTCCATTGATTTTAATATGCGAGGCGATCGCATTGTCAGCAGCGGCATGGATCATTCCCTGAAATTGTGGTGCCTCAATACGCCGGAGTTTCAGCACAAGATCGAGCTGTCGCACACGTTTAGCCAGGAGAAATCGACACTACCGTTTCCCACTATTACCAAACACTTTCCGGACTTTTCGACGCGTGACATCCATCGCAACTATGTGGACTGTGTTCAATGGTTTGGCAACTTTGTCCTGTCCAAGTCCTGCGAGAATGCCATCGTCTGCTGGAAGCCCGGCCAGCTGCATCAGAGCTTTGAACAGCTCAAACCGAGTGACTCCTCCTGCACGATCATCGCCGAGTTCGAGTACGATGAGTGTGAGATTTGGTTTGTTCGCTTCGGTTTTAATCCGTGGCAAAAAGTCATCGCACTGGGCAATCAGCAGGGCAAGGTGTACGTCTGGGAGATGGATCCCAGTGATCCGGAGGGCGCACACATGACCACGTTGCACAATTTGCGCAGTGTGGCGACTGTGCGGCAAATTGCCTTCTCGCGGGATGCCAGCGTCTTGGTCTATGTGTGCGATGATGCCACTGTTTGGCGCTGGAATCGACGACAGGCGGCCGCTCTTTAAAATAGCAAAAATAAGATAAAATAAAACCACAACCAAATCTCACGTGGCCAAAATCGCAGCACAACATGGATTTCTCTGCGCCTAGTTCCTAGTTATTAGTCGTTAGTCATTTGCCTCAATTAAAACTAATTTCATATATTTGTAAAAATCACGTCTCAATCAATAATTGTATTTATATCAGCCAGCTAAATATTAACTTGTTTGGTTAGCAGTTAAATCATCTATCTTCGCATTGGCTGTTGTGGCAGTACTAGTTGCACATTTTGCCACACACCTTGCCACCACCCCCAAAAGTAATCAGTTGGATAATTGAAAACGCAATCAGCTGCATGCAACGATATCCGGAGATGAAAATGAATGCGACAAACACTATGTACCACCGGTTGTAAAACATAATTAGTGTTGTGTTGCAGTTGAAAGCCCGACTTGCTGCCACAGTGCTGTTTGTCCCCAGTTGTCCATTTTCTAATGGAAGTTTGCAATTGAACGCTATTTATATGCGCTGCGCTTACCTCGAGTGGATGAGATGATATAAGTGCCGTGAAATTGAAACTGCAAACAAAGACTCCTTCATCCACTCATCCAAGTCAGTCGAAGCAGCCCGCAAAGGATAATCCAGCTGCCGCACAACTGGTCCCAACTGGCTTATTAAGCAAACAAAGTCTCGCATCGCTTTTCTTTATGCTTGCAGCAAAAATTCAGGCTAAGCAAGAAGCATAAATATCATAGATGCATCGTATTTTACATGCATCAACGATATTTGTTAAATATATTTATATATTTTTTGCATTTTTAAAGAATAGAAAACTGTAAATTTTAAATTCATCCAGAGCAGTAGTTAAGTAGTTTAATAAATTCTATATTTATACAAAAATATACTCGGGTATTTTTGAATCTGCTGCGGCTTTCAATATTGATTTACTTAGCCAAGCGTGTAAAATTGTCTAGTCGCATATTCATTTGCTGTTTATATTTTGTCTATTGTCTTCGTCGCCAGCTGCTGATTGAGTTTTTGCATCTACTCTTTG
Organism: Drosophila setosimentum; assembly: GCA_035043505.1. Classification (NCBI taxonomy): domain Eukaryota; kingdom Metazoa; phylum Arthropoda; class Insecta; order Diptera; family Drosophilidae; genus Drosophila; species Drosophila setosimentum. The sequence continues at coordinate 4,404,634 of JAWNMY010000007.1, forward strand.
TGCGATGTTCGTTGACCGTTTCATTGGATGCCGCCGCTGCAGAAATTAATCGAGTAGCTTAGTGACATGTGCAAGTGTTTTATGCGAATGGCACTGTTAACAGAGCATTGCACAGTCGACGCTCGTACATTGCTGGTATTTGCTCTCTCCAATTTGGATGTGAGTAATTAACAGCAGCGTTTTGCCTGCCACTGCTGCGCTGCTGCTGCGGCATTAAGCTGTCAATGCGAAGCGCAGTTGACTTTTGGCCTTGACACGCAAATTCATCCACCGCCTACCCAGTGGGGGAATATTGGGTGACTCCGACCGACCAGCCGACCAACTAATCCCAGCCATTTTGCCGCATTTCTTCCAACTGATTGCACGCTGTCGCTGTTGCTGTCCTGGGAACCCTAATCCTTTGCACCACAAATCGTGGCTGGCGGTGCGTCATTTTCATTTCGTGTCGTCTCGTTTCGTCACGTTTCGTCCCGTTTCGTTTTGTTACATTTAATGTTGATATTTTGTTTGTTGATGGTTATTGTTGTTTTTTTGTTGTTCTTCTTATCTCTGTAATATTATCGTTCTCATTCAGATGCAACTCAGCAAACCATTCCATATCGTCCACCACCACCGACTCCGTCTGCCACAGCAGCTCCACACATGTCCTACGCTATGCCCGCCATAGCATAATCAGCTTCAACGAGAACAACAGCAGTAGACGAATCACGCCCCTTCGGTTTGTCACCCCCTACTCCCATCTCGTTTTTTCGTGTCTGTGATTCATATTATATGTATAGAATTTGGCCGCTGCACTCCCCAAAATCTCAATTATCCGCACTGCAAAAAAGAGCAGCACAACAGCAATGATTTGCGTATTTCAGCTCTCTCTCTCTCTCTCACGCGCGCACAAGCACACACACACACACACCCTGTAGTTCTGTTGCATTCGCACTCACACTGTGTGTTAGTAAGCACTTGTCAGCCAAAAAATTAATCAAGCCATCACCCCAGGACAAGTCACATGCGGCCGTCTCCTGTCGCTTGAAATTCGTGTTGAACATGTGCAAATGACACCAGAAATTAGTTTAGCATGTCATTTGTCGGCCAAAAATGTAGCTGGCAGAGCGCAATCATCTCAAAAGTCATCATTTAGCGACAGACTTCGTAAGCCGCTGGCACTTAAAGTCCGCGACTTAAAAGCGTATAAATGAAGAATATTGAAGTCAGTCGAGTATTTAATATCCGCATTTAATATCTACAAAAAGCTTAAAGCTGCTATCGAGATTATAAGTGCTGGCTTCTGTTTGTAGACCTTTGATCAGCTAATGGACGACTCATTTTTGATATTTATGTTCATTGGAATTGAAAATGGACCGGTTTCACCTGATATAAACTTTATATCAAAAGTAATTTCACCAATCACACATACAACACTTAAGATATTTGCTGACGCAACTGTTCGCTTTATATTTTTAAGATAAAAAAAAAATATAAATAAATAAAATTAACAATAAAATGCCAAGAAACAGCAACCACAAAAAAACTTTAATTTCTGTAAAATTTGACGAAGGTATTAAATTCGATATATGCATGTTTGTGTGTTTGTATATGTTAAAGGTCTATTATTATTACCGCCGATATCAGTAGTACAAAATTCACAAATTAAATACCATTTGCGGCTTCATTCATGCTGATAAGGTGGAAATCATTTTAATGTGTTTCAGTATTTTGTTTAACGCACTCGGCGACGCTCGTGAAAAATTAAAAAAAAAAAACTGCAGAAAAAACAAAAAACTTTACGCGCATTTCAAATAAATCATAATTAAAATCGGAAGAGTTCTGCCATCATGCTGCCAAAGCCGAAAAAGTAATTGCAAATATGTCATTAATTCCAATTAAATTTAATTAAACTATATGAATCATTAAATATGACAATGTATAATTAAAGCACATTACACCAGCACTTCCAAAATGCAGTCAATTATAATGTGAATAAATTCCAATGTGCTGAAAAACCCAAACTCGCATAAAAATAAATTGGGTCAAATTGGGAACAGGCAAGACAAGTTGAAGGTCCCCCAATACACATATATATATATATATATATATATGTCTATATATGTATTACATATAGCAAAAACTGTTCTATTGTATACAAAACGTTACAGTTAGTTAGCAAATTGTGAGTGGTACAATTTATATAGACAACGGGTCGCAATCATCAATCATCTTTTGCGTGAAGCATTAGACCAGTAGACGGACCAATACGATTAAGTGACCCAAAAACACTGAAATACGAAACGAACCCAGGAAAATAACAACAACAACAACAACATTCACCCACTACCCACTCGCGACCCGTCGCACTCTTTGAATAGCCCAATACAAACAGAGAAGACGGCGACAGACAGAGTTGAGGCCCATCATTTTTGCAAGGGAGGGGGGAGGGAGGGGGGGGGGGCTAAAGCTGAATGTTACAATAGGAAAATCAATAATAAATGATGTTAACTGCCAATTTTTGCTACATAAGCACAGAACAACCAGTAAAATAGGTGCATCCAAATTGAAGATAGCTTCTGGCTGATGTCCTAATGCCACTGTCGCTGGTATTAACAACGATACACAATGCCAGAAAACAACATACAACGGTGTATACTCACTTTAATCAGTGTGCTCGTGGGCGCCCAGTGCGAGGGTTTCTCAATTCATTTCTCTATAACCACAAAAACTGAAATTTATTGTTGGCATATACGAACTAATATTCCAGTAACAAGAATTTAATAATTTAATATTATTGATAATTGTTAATATTAATAATAAGTACTATTATTATTTGAAAATAAAAGAAAACTAAAAAGATTATCATATTTATATGATAATTGAAAAAAATCTGAAGTGATAATTATTTTAAATAATTGAAAAAGTGATAACAATTGATTTAAAAAAAACCCCAGAAAAATATCTGAATTAATAATTTAATTGAATTGAAAAAATGTAAGATGATTTATTGAAATTATAGATTAATAAATAGAAAGTTCGATGAAAATTCTCAAGCAACGCACGCTCTCACAGCATACTCAGGATTTGGAATCTAATGATGTGGCACACGCAATGCGTTTGTTCCTGGCTTTTGTGATGTTGCACACATGTGGACTCTGTGTGGGGGTAGGGGTGGGGGTGTGGGTGTATGTGCGTGTGAGGAGCGCCTCTGTTGTTCAGTTTACAAAAGCAGCTGGCTTTCGCAAAATCATTGAAAGAAAACAATGCTGTCAATTTGGCAGCAATTTCCCTCGTATTCGACTATGGCGGCAATGACAACAGCTCCGACAAAACGCTTTAGGCATGGGGCACAGGAAATTGCAGACATAACTATTAAGTGGCATACTTTTGTTGAACATGGCGGTGGTAGGGGGTTGCAAGGGGCGTGCTACATTATCATTGGTCCTCTGAGCTCCATTGCCCGCCGGACGGACGGCCTGGCCTCAAATGAGCCTTAAAATCAAACCCAAAAACATAAAGCTATAAAATGCCATTCTATGTGCCAAAAGCTGGCTTTAAGCTGTGTTGTTTCTCTGGAATTTTCATCAAAAGTTTCCATTTTCATAGAATAGAGAATATTCAGTTATCTGCAACAACTAACTGAGCTAACATAGTATTCAAAGAAAAGCCAACGTAAAAGTTGTGCTTACTTTGTTTCTCACCAAACTTAATTTACTCTCTAATAGACCACATTGTTTTATAATCAGTACTTGATTCAATTCAAATGAACTTAAATTTCTTCGATTTGCTACTTATTCACCCACACACACACACACATTGGAAAGAAAGTCGGCAATTGGCAAACTTTTGACTCAACCTGTTGCCTACTTCAAGGCGCTCGCGTGAGTTCTATCGAGCATTTATGGCGAATCACGCAAATGTGGCAGTTTATTGTAGAAGAGCCACGCGTGCCACACTAGGCAATAGTTGAAATAAACAAAAGTGCTGACGCTCATTATGGAGCTGCTTGGGGAATGCGAATGGGAATGGAAATGGAAAGGTACCGAAACTTGTATAACAGTTGTTTGCTACCTTGAATGCTGACCTCCGAGCAAAGAGCGGCGATTCCCTCGACCGCCATCTACACAGATACTCAGATACTTGCTGGCTGGCATGCAAAGTCATTAAATACGTTGAGGCAAACGGGAGGACTCAAGAAGGAAGTTTCTGGCAAAGGCTTTGTGCTTGTTGTGACGTTGTCGTGTTTATCAGTCAGCCAAAAGAGCCAAGGAGCCAGGATATAGCTATAGCTCTAGCTATATGACTATATTGTTTTTGTTGTTGCTGTTTGTTTGATGCCTTTTAGCATTTTCTGTAATTGTTTTGTGGAAAGAAGTAGTAAAAGAAATATACGGCGCTGCTTTTGAACATAATAGTTGCTCTGTCCTAAGGACGACTCAAGAGTCCTTTCTCTTCATATTCGGTTACTAATGCGGAAAAACGGTGTATATTCGGGTATGCAGTTAGGAAAGGTGACTAGTTGTAATTGTAAATTATCTTTAAAATTGTACAACAAATACGTTGAATAATAATTAAATCAATGCCAAATAAAGTTTTAGATTCCCAAACTCCACACAATTTATCTAATACACTTAGAGTAGAGTAGAGTATTGCTTGGTCGAGTTATTCCAAATCCAATTAGTACGTGCTTTTGTTTATTGAGCTACTGCTCTGTTGTCATAATTGATATGCTCTATCTGGTTTTATAGTGTGACATGACCTGCTGGCGTGCGGCCGGAATTACGCTAGTCGTGGTGTATATAGTATATAAGAGCTGCACGCACAGGCTCTGTCGGAGTACGTTGTTTCCTTGAGCCAAAACCGGAGCCGGAGCCGGAGCCAAATCCAGAGCCAGAGCCTGGGCACGCAAGCAGCTCCAGTTTCGCGATGTTGTGGCACATTTGCGCGCGGCTGCCGCAGCATTTAGTTTAAATTTAACTCGCAACGAGCCAACTACGCGCGTCGCAGCAGCCACTGCCAAAAAAAAAAGGATTAAAATCCGCCACGCGCAAGCCAAAACAGAAAATAATATAAGTTACTTAATTACGAAAAAATTGGCTGTATAAATATTTGCAAAACGTGTTTATTTCTGTCTCGCTCCTTCGCTGTTGTCATCCATTAAAAGCGCATTTGGCGTTAATTGCAGGCATACTCCATCTCTCTCTCGCTCGCTCTCTCTCTCTCTCTATATCTTGATCTATCGCTCTACGATTCGCGCTCTCTGCCTCTCGCGCAGCTGGAACAGTGATAAATTACAGTTAATTTCAAATGTGCGAATGCGAGCATAGATAGAGCAGCTAATTAATAGTAGTTGTAGTTGAAGTTGACATTGACGCAAAGTCAATTTATTTGACACCTCTCCATCGATGTCTACAGCAATAACAACAAAAATAAAGACAACAGCAACAACAACAACAAGAACGAGAACGAGACCGAGAACACCAAAGGAATTAAGCACAGTTCGCCCGCGATCCTCACGATGAGCCGCCTGAGGCGTGAAAGCAGCCGTCAAAGCGTAATAACAGTTGAACTCATCCAGTTCATAATTCAGTATAACGCACAGGAGACACAGGAAAAGAAGAAAAGGTGCGACCAACAACATATTCGCATAAAACAGTGCTAAACAGTCTTATACATTTTTATACAACAACAAAAAAGAAAGCAATCAAATAAATTCATAAATAAATCAAGAAACGTGTCCAAACATTTCCAAGAGCAATGTTTTGTCACATTGATGCGGAGCGTTCCATGAAAACGGACTGGTATTACATAAATAATTTCACGTTAACTGACTCTAAAAATTATGAGTTAGCAAAAAACAAAAGCAATGAACATTAAAGGAGTGAAGTATATATGCAATAAACATCGTAGAACCTCTCACTTATCCCTTACGAACTGCCCAAGGACCCACACAAGTTATGCGATACATGCGGTTGGTTGGGGATAGTGTACACTTATGTAACGTTGTCAACACTGTGTGCGAATGTGTGCGTGTGCGTGTGTGTGTGTGGGTGTGTGTGTTTGACTTGAAGGCAACTAGCAAACTATCATTTGAGCTACGTATTTGTCAAGTCGTGAAGTAAATTAGAAATATGAAGAGCATTCAGTTAAGCCTCTGAGCGAATTGTGATTTTTAGTAGGAAATCAAGTGAGAAATGAGTGGAAATGCAATAAAGTTTTATAGTTGTGTAAAGGAAGGAACATATATATATATATATAATATATATATTTATATACATCTGATGTCTTCCTTGATTGGATTATGTCGCTAAAGTGCAAAGATTTCCTTTTACTGTAAGAGATTGCAGGCAGAATCAAAAAACATATATATACGTATATAACACTCGATTATTAAATCCGATTTATTTTGCAATATTGTGTAATACGATATACAGTTAGATCTACAATATCTAACTGGAAATATACACAGGACTCTTGCAGCGCAGACATTTTACTCCCATTTTTCCCACACAACACTCTGGCATATTGTTTGCCAAAATGATTTGACCTTTCGCATATTTTATTAATGGAGACAGCTGTTCATATTTATATGCACTTTACATTTATTCAATAAGAGGGTGACAGGCTGCCACAACAAATTACTATACATAGATTTTTTATGCATAGTTTTCTATTATTTATTGTGTTTAATATCCTAAAAGCTTATTAAATTCTTAGGTCGATTTTTAAACGTAACTTTTGATACTCAATTGAACATGGCTGGCTTAGCTAACCAAAAATTACGTATTCGATATAGGTTATAGATTGTTGTGTACCTATGATTAGTTAACATATTTAAGAACATCACTTAAGTAATCTCAATTACATTGAACCTCAATGAAGCAGTCTTAACTAAGTAGAGACATAATTTGTGTTAAGTTTTGGTAGTATCCAATGCAATAACCACAGTACCGTTACTTACACCCAAATGGGGATTTCAGTTTGCTCTGCGCAGCACTGCGTCTAATTAACCATAATTGAATATGGCGCTAATTTGCTTAAGTCATTTTAGGGGCTCTTCGGGCGGGCTTGCGTAAGTGCTTTTTAGCTTTCTGCCATAACGAGCTACGTTTTTTATGTATTTATTTTTTTTATCTCCTGTGACATTATTTGTATATCTTCTGGGAATGGGGGTGCTTTGTGAGTTTTGTGATTTGCTGAAAAGGTTTTTAAAATGTTGCCATGGAAATGCACTGATGGAGGCTGCAAGCGGATTCGCATTCCTTTTTACCTTTAACACATTTTTAATTGACCAATTAGCTTGACATTTGAGTGCGTTTTCAATGCCAATTACGAGTATGTAATAATACGCCGCACAGGCTCAATTATATCTGTGTATATGTATACTTTACTGTGTGGGTCCAATTTCTTTACAAAATGTTAAAGCAAAACTTAAAGTTCTTTTTGCAAGTGGCGTCTTCGTCTTGCGTTCTTTTGTTGCACGTTGCACGTTTGCTGTTGCACTTGCAAAATAAAACAAAAAACTTTGCATGCAATTAGTGATTTCGTTTAGTCAACACACACATATCGCAGCCACACACACACCACACATACACAAATACAAGCATGCACTGCCTGATCAGCTTTTTTCGTTGCATTTTAGCCTTGTAGTAAACTTTGTTGCATCCAATTTACATGTTGAAAATTGTTTCTATTCTCAAATCTAATTCTTTTCATTTCGCTTAAATGTTCTAATTTAACTTTAACACTAATATGAACAATGAATTGGTCTTCCAAGCACTCCTAAAACAAACTCTTCCCCGCTCCTAACACAAAAGCCGTTTTCGTTTTCATTTTCTGTTTTTGTTTTTGTTCATTTGTTTGCCATATATTTTACAGTATATTTTCTTTTAGTAACTTTAGCTTAACAGCAATCGCAAAAAAAAAAAATGACAAAAAATTGCGCTATAAAAATTATTTGGTTTGATTTTACGTAATTTGGTTGAAAGATTTAGTTAAGCGTTTTGGCATTTTTCTTTACAAATTAACAAAAAAAATATATTTATATATAAATATATAAAAATAATTTATTACGGAACTGGACTAACAATTTGTTCTCTCTCCAACCCCCTCTTTCCCCAAACAAAAACCCAACCCAACTCCCTTTAGGCGCCTGGCCGATGAGGATGACGAACTGTCCGAGGTGCAACCGGATGCGGTGCCACCCGAGGTGCGCGAGTGGTTGGCCTCAACCTTCACGCGCCAAATGGCCACCACTCGCACCAGGAGCGATGAGAAGCCCAGGTTCCGATCGGTGGCCCACGCCATTCGCGCCGGCATCTTTGTGGACCGCATCTACAGGCGTGTCTCCAGCTCGACCCTGATGCAATTTCCACCCGATGTCGTCAAGCTGCTCAAGGTGAGTGTTAACTTTAGCAGGATTTTAGGACAGTTGACAGGAGCCAGGCGGAGATCCTCATATGACATACACTCATTTCGTATTTAAATTGGTATAGATTAGATATTCGTTGAGAAAGTTAGAGAGACTTATCAAATATTCGAATTATACATATTTTGTGTTTGAATGCAATATTCAAAAAGAAGCCAATCCAGTCAGTATTAATGTAAAAGCCAAAACAGTGTTTTTAAAAAGCGTTTTAGTTTTAACAGTGGAAATGATTAATCAACTGGATATAATCGATTTTTGTGACTAAAATTGATTGCATGAATCCAGAAATATATTTCCAAAATTAAATGTATTATTAAAAAAATTATATTGTAATGTATAGTTCCTGTGATAGGTATAGGATGAATTCATTGTACTAAATGTACACATGTTTACCAATGGAATACTACACGACTTTGTTTGAAGAAGGAAGCTAATCTACCTTCCAAGTTTGGTAACTTCAGCTTTTGAGATTTTTGGGAATGTGAGTAGGCGTGTCCGAAAAAATCTATGGTAGTGTTTCCTAGTAATATACTTGTGGTCCCGAAGTTTATATGTCAATATTTAAGGGAAATCATCATCAATTTACGCTCAAAGTTTCTGCTTTAAAATTGGGAGAGATGGGCAGTTTTATCGACTTGCAATTATCAATCATATCTATTTCCTAGTGCCCAAATTAATTTAATTTTGTTTTTTTTTTTACAAGTCTTAAGTCTTGAGAATAATAGATATTGCATATTTGTTTATGTATTATAAAGCTATTCCTATTAAATGTTTTCAAATGCTACCCTAACAATAATATAACTATTATAACAGCTTTTTAACAGTTTTTAATTAGCTGATATGTTGTCTTGCCTATATTCATATATCATATATAGAACCTTGATGAATGGACTTTTGATGTGTTTGCATTGACCGAGGCAGCCAGTGGCCAGGTTATTAAGTATGTGGCCTACGATCTGCTCAATCGCTATGGGGTCATGCACAAGTTTAAGATAGCGCCCGGCGTACTGGAAACGTTTCTGCATCGCGTGGAGGAGGGCTATTGTCGCTATCGTAATCCATATCACAACAATCTGCATGCGGTGGATGTGATGCATACGATGCACTATTGCCTGTGCAATACGGGCCTGATGAACTGGCTGACGGATTTGGAGATCTTTGCATCGCTGCTGGCCGCACTGCTGCATGACTTTGAGCACACGGGCACCACCAACAATTTCCATGTGATGTCCGGGTCGGAGACGGCGCTGCTCTATAATGATCGGGCCGTGCTGGAGAATCATCATGTGAGCGCCAGTTTTCGCCTGATGAAGGATGACGAGGCCAACATCCTATCGCATTTGTCGCGCGAAGAGTTCAAGGAGCTGCGCACTCTCATTATTGACATGGTGCTGGCCACCGACATGACCTATCACTTTCAGCAGCTGAAGATAATGCGGAACCTGCTCACGCTGCAGGAGCCCACCATTGACAAGTCTAAGGCTTTGTCATTGGTTCTGCACTGCTGTGATATTTCCCACCCGGCCAAACATTGGGATGTCCATCATCGCTGGACCATGCTGCTGCTGGAGGAGTTCTTTCGCCAGGGTGATCTCGAGAAGGAGCTTGGTTTGCCGTTCAGTCCGCTCTGCGATCGCAAGAACACGCTCGTCGCTGAATCTCAAATCGGCTTTATCGATTTCATTGTGGATCCCAGCATGAGCATTATGTCCGATATGCTCGAGCATATTCTAGCGCCAATTGCGCCGGTGATTAAAACCAAGCCAGCGCCCCTGGCAGAGGAGGCGGTCGGTGTGGCTGAATCAGAGGGCGATGATGCAAAGCTATCAACCACATGCCCCATGATGCGCAAAAGCATTGCATCCTCTGCCAACAAGTTCACCATTAACAAACCATGGCTAACCTGTCTCACCGAAAACAAGAAGATCTGGAAGGAGCAGGCCATCAAAGGTACGCAAAGCTAACCAGCGTTGAGCCTTTGGCTTGTAATTTTGCATAATTTAATTGGCTTTCGCTTAGCCGCATTTTGTGGTCAAATTAGGCCAAGGCCTAATTGAATTTCACTGTCTTGCTTGCGCTTTGATCTTTTGCCAACTGTTATTAAACTGAAATTATTAGTTATTATAAAATACTCAAACCTATCACGCAGAGCTCTTAGATCGTCGGAGAAAGAGTGCGTTGTAAAACCAATCTAGACGACAAGCAATTACATTAAAATGTTTTAAGCTACGTAAGTCAGCAAGTCAGCAAAACAATTTTAAATTAAAACGAGGACTAATTTGAATAAAAGGTCAGCGATATAAAGACATACAGGTTGAACTTTTCAGTTTATTCAAACACAAAATAATTGTGGCATGTTGTCTTCCTTTCACATGTCTTCATATTAAAGAAATTTTATTAATCGGAGACTGTTGGCAATGTTAAACAAAAATAAAATAAAATCCGATGCATAGATAATAAATCGCACGCAAAGGCATCGATTAATATATGCATCGATGCCTTTGACGTAACTGTTCATCACGACTTGACTAATCCCTTAAATGTTTGCTCACACAGATGCCGAGGCACGAGCGCTGCTCGCCGCCACTGAAGCTGCTGCTGAAGCTGCTGCTGAAGCTGCAGCCGATGATAATAAGCCCGGTGCCGAAACCGAATCTGGCGAACAAAAGGAAACGGCAACAGAAGCCGCTGCTTAAAACTAAAACTAAATGTGGCATTGACAAGCGTTTAACTAAGTAGTCGTATAAAAAGTACAGATACAAAAGAGATACATATATACAGATAGATACTTACAATCTCTGCACAGATTATAATTAGAATACCACCAACAACAACAAGAACAAGAACTATGTAGGATCATGTACACGTAAATATCTAATTTGAAAACTGTATAAAAAAAATTAATATAATATGTTGATAAACAACATGGTAAGAATAACAAAAATGAAATCGGCAAATTTCGCAGCTTCTTAAGAGCTATATTTTCATGTTAGTAGCTGATCAATCAAAATGCATATATAGGATTATCCATGCAAAAATATGAATATTATTGAATGTACTATTTGATATATAGTATAATCCGTTGTTGCAACTAGTTTGTTAATAATGCTAGACAAAATTAAACACAAAAAAAGATAAGTAAATATTAGCGCAGAGCACAATTCGAGAGCATTTTTACTTTCCGGTGTCATATAGGAAAAACAAACGAAAAACTCTGTAAATAGTTGGCATTTGTATGAAATTGTTTCGCTTAATGTCAACAACAACAATAATTGATAAGCATTTACTTAGCTTAGTTTATAGAGTTGAAATATTTACTTTAACTGCTTTGAAGCAAACTCTCTACTTACCCTTTACGTATTTGTATATTTTGTTAAGTTATTGTTTAAACTAATTTGAAATTTTTTATACGATTATGTTTTTATAACTTTTCTGTATGCAACATCTTTCATTAAATCATATTCTTTTTGTAATTCTTCAACTTGTTTTTATTTTATACATATTTATCTATGGTTTTTTTTCTTACACTAAATTGCTCAATTGCTGGATTGCATGCGAGGACACCTTGGGCTGTCTAGATGTTAAGTACCTAACTAGCAATGAAGACAACAAACCCATACCTGAGACAACAACTAGTTATACAATTACTGTAAATATCTAAAGGACCTCTAACAGACTTTTTCCAAAAAAAAAAAAACAAAAAAAAAACCAACAAATCAAATCTATATTTACTTAAATTTTTCCAGTCTACTTATGCACATGGCTACCTAATCGATGCATACCTCTTATCGTATGTATTTGAAAGTTAAGAATATTTATATAATAATGCATACCTACAACCTAAATTCATAATCCTAATGGCGCACCACATCCAATAAGTGTTGTTTAACCATAAGCATATTTATTTTTATACGTGAACAAGGCTACTGTTTACAAAAAGAAAAACCAAAAAGAAAACCAAAAACTAAATCAAAAACAAAACAAAAAACAATATCTATACCAATTTATATGTTAGACGATTCTTTTCGTTGAGTTCTTGTGCGTGTTTTTCTCGTATTCGATGAAGAATTCAAACTAAAATGTTTTAAACGTTTTTCAAAATGTCTGATAGCGGGACCATTCTTTTAAGATTTACCACTGCTCTTACCACAGAGCGGCAGCGACAGAGAGATAGAGAGACATAGGGTTCGAAGGCTACGAGCGAGACGGCGATATGATATGAAGGGTAATTACCGTTGTCGTTCGTGTTCGTGTTTGTGTTCGTGTTCGTGTCTAGGAAACCAGAGTCAAGGAGCGGGGGGGCGCGGCAAAGAGCAGTGGTAAATGTGCTTAGCAGTAAGGTACCAAATTATCAGCTGAAATTGGGATCATAGCTTTATTAAGGTAGTAAATACTCGCAATTAACTACTATAGTTGGTAACAATGCATGTAGTGCACACATGCATATATGTATAAATACATGTATGTATATGTATATGCAAATGCATATGTATATGCATATGTATGTGTGTATGTGTGTACTAACCATATGCCGTATAAGCCATATTAAACCATACAAATATAAATTGTAACTTAATCTCATACTTATTATGTGTAGCTACAGCAAATATAATCGCATAGCATATATATACCATATATACATACCGTAAACAATAAATACAAGAACACATACACATATGCATAATTATTAATAATAATATAAATAATGGTAATAATATTATTGATAACAAATACAAAAATACATATTATGTATATATAATGGTTAAGAATATGTGTGTGTTTGTGTTTGAACGCTCAAAGCGATTAGGTAACGCTCAGCTATAGTCGGCTATAGTCCGTATCTGTATATGTCTGTACAAAATTGAAACTGAAAAATTTGGTGAACGCTGTTGAAAATAAAAAAAAAATGCGTAGGATTTAGGGCACTGATCACTGTGCAAATTGGATTCAGTTGTTTAGCAATTAGAGGAGTACATGAAAAATCCTATTAATTCACTAAATTGTTATATATATATTATATGAATGTAATCTCTGTTACTACTAACACATAGCAAAAAACAATACATTCAAGCATATGTCTTAACGTTATTAGCGAATTCTAGTGTTGTAGCAACAATAAATATTTAACATACATATACATATATGCATACATATATTAAATGACTATAATACAAAACAGCTCCTGACTATATAATAATAATACATACACACATATGTATACTTGTGCACGCATCTTCACAACAAGAAACTATCTCAGAAACATCATAATTGAAAACTTCTTGTCTTAAGTTTTTTTTAAGAAAACGATAAGATTACAATTTACCATCGTAATGTCTTGCTAACTTTACCAACAGTTTCGACAGATTTTTATTGATATTTTTCGCTTAAAGTTTCATCACAAGTGCAAGTCAGTTATAATAATAATAACAATATATGTATAAATATATGAGTTGAAAGCAATCATTACATTTAAAGAATAAACTATTATAAAACATATGTAATACTTAACCAAGCAAATTAAGGCAGACCCAACTAACAAACAAAATGTGTGAGTTTTGTGGAAAACAACAAAGTGCACAGAACATCGCGCCAATATTGCAAATTGGAAACCTATTTTTAACCAGCACAACACTTAAATACTCTTTAAGCAAACATACTGGACTATAAACTGTAAATAATTTTCTTTCATTTACAACTAAACAATGCATTGTTTATATAGCAATTAATTATGAACTTAAAGGTTTTTCGCAAAAGCGCCTAAATTGAGGTTTATCAAAGAAATCAAGTTTTTATTTTCCTAATAGGTTGAAATCAAAAAACATAAAGTATGCATACTTATTGGCTGGTTTAAAGTGTAGCAAGAAATGTGTGCTTATTACGAAATACCTTCAAGAAATTATAATAACACCATATGACTTTTAATATACTAATAAAGATATTATTAAACCTATAACGTTGATCTTTTTTTAAAATGCTTCGATTACGGGTTCTGATTTAAATTTAAAAATATCGATATTTCAGGCAGTGCAACTCGATATGAATAACAGTCGTTAACCGCATGCATAACAGAGCTGGAATGGACAGCCTCGAACAGCTGTTCAGCTGTGAGCGTAACATGTGATTGGTATTATGTACACGTTGCGTGCTGACTGTTAGTTTTTTGTAAGTAGCTGCACAACAAAAAGTAATTTTCTCGCTCAGTGTTTGTATAAAAACGTTGTAACAAATATCACATGGCCGCGTTGCATTGAATGAAAATTTTTTTACGATGTTGTCGCATTCGCAATTAAATGAAAGCAATTTCAATTAGCAAAGCAACTCAGTTGTCTGGGCTTGTGTGAGTGTGTGTGAGTGAGTGAAGTTTTTTGCTTATGGCGTTGCCATGCAGGCAGCAGCGGCGGCAAGTTGCAGATTGTTGTTGTGGCTACTTATTTGTTATTTGTGAAAAGGCCATGATAAATGTGTGGAAAATGGCCAAAACGTTTAGGTCAAGTGACAAAGTGACACACTAATCTAAAACTAAGTCTATCGACGTCAAACCTTCGTCTGACCATAAAACGGGCCCCGCCCCATTTGAATATATTTTTTATTTTCATTTTCATGTTATTCCTCCTTTTTTTTTTGTTGTTGTGTACCAAAGTTGTCTCTAACCAAATTAAGCACAATACGTTCACAAAACCACCTTGGCACGCCTTGACGCCGGCAACCCCAATCCCACCCTCCTCCGCTCCCGCCATATCCTCCCCATATGTTTGTCGTGCTTGGACTTAATTAATTTTGCACAATAATCGTAAGCAGCTTCGCCATGTAAATAATCCCCAGCCAGCCCCACTGGAATCTTATCGTTGGCTCTTTATCAATGGCTCTTTTATTTTAGATAAATATGAAACGTAACTGTAAAATGTGAAAGTATAAATACCTATAGACCTGTTACAGATCTGATATATTAATCCAAATTCCAATCAACTGCCTTTGTATTCATCTTCTTCTTCTGAGTTAATCTGCTAAAGAAAAGCATTTGACAAGTATTTTATAAAAGTTGAACAAATTGAAAATTCATCCATTTATCGCTTATTAATTAATTTGCTTATCTCGTACTTTAATTGTAAAAACAAATACATATCAGTTATCATGTTGTGTTCACTTTTTTGTTGCTTTTTCTTCAGGCAGCAGCAGCATTTGCAGCAGGTTGTTGTTGAAAGATACGCCAGCGCCATGCACATAGAAAACGGCTCGAGCAGTCAACCAAAACGATCCAGTGCCAAAAATCGTAGCGAGCCAAAAGCGTGAGCACCCCAAAATCCTGTCCAAACCAAATGCGGCAAACGCAACAATTGGCCAGCATTTAAAAAGACACTCGCTACACAAGAGAGCTAAAGATAGAGACAGATAGAGAAAGAGAGACAGGAAGGAAGATCCCCAACTAGTCAGGCGCTAAACAGTTGCATTTATTTTCGATTGTAATCCATCAACATCATCGTCGTCGGGCAACATGGGCAACAAGAACTCGTGCTGTGCTTACTCGAGTCCACAGTCGGATCGCAAATCGAAGGATATACCGCCAGTGTTCGAGGAGCGGCATACTGTGCCGCATACATCGCAGCATCAGTTGGATGGCCATCATGGGTCCGGTGGCATTGCGATGTCCGTGCATCATCAGCATCATCAACATCATCATCAGCAGCAGGGCGGCAGTGGCAGCAACGATAACTTTGAGAATCAACAGAATCTGCAGCACATCTCAGAGCGTGAGGCGCTCGAGGGTGAGGAGGATCCCTCGGTGGATCCCACAGCAGCTACAATGTTTCTGGAGCGCTCCAAAGTGGAGAACGGTGGCATGTCCCGCAAACGTTCCCAGCATCAAATCGCACAACAAAACAGCGGAGGCGGTGCCAACACTCCCGGTGCGAATAGCTCGGGTGGCGGCGGCATCGGCACTGTTGGTGGCCTGAAAAAGAGCTCCTCCTGCTCAACAATCTATTTGGATGACAGCACCGTGTCGCAGCCGAATCTAAAGAATACGGTCAAATGCGTCTCACTCGCTATTTACTATCACATTAAGAATCGTCAGTCGTATCGACGTCTGGACATCTTCGATGAGAAGCTGCATCCGCTGACGCACGACCATGTGCCCGAGAACTATGACACACAGAATCCGGAGCATCGCCAGATCTACAAGTTTGTCCGCACTCTCTTCAATGCCGCCCAGCTGACGGCCGAGTGTGCGATCATCACGCTCGTCTATCTGGAACGCTTGCTCACCTATGCCGAACTCGATGTGGGACCATGCAACTGGAAGCGCATGGTGTTGGGTATGTTTTGTTTGTATTTGAAATATGACCCATAAAAAGTGATGTTCATATTAATATATTTTGCTTAGATTTCTTTCATGTATATACACACATTATTTATAGGATTTCTTGTGTTTTGCAGGTGCCATACTGCTTGCCTCAAAGGTGTGGGATGATCAGGCAGTGTGGAATGTTGACTACTGCCAGATACTCAAGGATATTACGGTCGAGGATATGAATGAGCTGGAGCGTCAATTTTTGGAGCTGCTGCAGTTCAACATCAATGTGCCCTCGTCCGTTTATGCCAAATATTATTTTGATTTGCGCACGCTTGCCGAGGCGAACGAGCTCAATTTTCCCACAGAGCCGCTGTCCAAGGAGCGTGCCCAGAAACTGGAGGCCATGTCGCGTGTCATGCAGGACAAGGTGACAGCCGAGGCGCTCAAGAATGGCATCAAGAAATGGTCCTCGATGGACAACATCAGTCAGGGCGGTCCGCGTCGCAGCGTGGCCATATTATCGTGATTTATATTAGCTTATTAAAAACAAAAAACAAGATGAAAACAACTGTATTCTATTCTGTAGACGCCGTAGCGGTTCCACACTGTCCTTACCACAAAACAAAAACAAAAAAAAAACAACTAAAATGATCGCCTTTAAGCGTAACACGATCTAAATTTATTTAATTATTTAATTTGTACTACATTTCGACGAAATCAATATTTGTAGACACTTCACGCATTGCTTACAAAAACTAAAACCAAAATTCACTTTTGTACAATTCAATTACATTTAATTTCGTTAATAAACTTTGCTAGAAAGTTTTTTTAGCCAATTAAATCGAATCTAAATGAAGACAGACACAACAAAATGACGAAAGTTTTTAACACACACACACACACTCAGACACACACACCAGTCTCGAATGAAGGACCACTTTTTATATATATACACAATAATATACATAGCTTGCATAATTGTATATTCTTGGAAGTGACACTACCGATTGCCGTCAAGGATTTGGATGTTTTTAATATATACATGCAACTACAACTTCAACAGCGCGTAACCAATTGCCAAAAAAAAAATCTATTAAAAAGTAAAAGAAAGGAAGAAAAAGAAATGAAAGTAAAACGATAATTAAATCATAGAAAATGCTCTGTATAAAAGCTTGAATATTGAACATTGTAATTTTTAGATTTTGATTTGGTCGACAAACAATGCAAATTAATCTCAATGGATTCCAAAAGTGACTAAATCCAATATGTATTTTAACAACTGCGCCCGAAAAAAAAAACATTTCTGAACATTAGTTAAGAATTTAATTTTTGTTTGTGTCCCAATTACATTATTGTGATTTATGATAGTTTCATCTTAGATATCATATATGGAAAGATAGCTTTCTTATCGACATTGCTTGAGGGCGCAGCACAATTATGGGGGCGCGAGCAGCGCCAAATTAGATTTGTTTTGCTTCATATTAGCATTAAAACACAGCGCAATATTAACCCAAGATTCGTGAGTAAATTAATATTTAGTCATATAAGGATACGAATTATATGCAAATGTATTTTATTTTGTAATTTATTTTACGATAACGCGAAATAAAGCAAATCACAAACTAAATGGCTCCATACTTACTCTGATATAATGTCTTATTTACCAAAGATTTTACAAAATTCAATAACTTCCAGCTTTCAAGCTTTGAGTTTTTAAAAATCGAATATCCTAAATAATATATATAATAGGATCATTAATTGGTGCGCGCCTAACGTGGCTGTCTTTTTATATAAGCAGCAAAACATTGAGGTTTGAATTGACCCCAGCCAATCACAATTACTCGTTCCATTCATTCATATGTTTTGTAAACAAATAAAACCAAACATAAACAGATGAATGAATGGGCCGTTTTCTAATTTGATATGTATACGATATTATTGTGCTATCGATGTAAGTGGCTTATCGCATTTTTGAAATTTGACATCGATATTTCTTAGCATCCTGACCATCAGTGGTGCCAAAATAGCCATTTTCCGCTCGATGTTGGATATAGTACAATAAATTCGCTTGCCAAAAATCATATAATTTGTCTAATATTGTAATTTTTATTTTATTTGAATACGAAATATTCTAAATTTAACGAATTATAGTTTTAAAAATCAATCATTTTAGGACTAAGACTTGATTTTATAAATGTTACTTTTTGTGTGTCGATAACACCAGAGTAACACTAAATATCGTATAAGAAGTGTCAGGCATGTATGCTAAAATATCGATATGCCGTTTTATTATATCAACCCTAGTTCCGATCTCCTCGCTCCTCATTTCTTGTGCACAAAAAGTGCATTTAAAAGTAAATACAATTGTACTGAAAAAAACTATGGGTGAACGCGATTGAAAATGTGAACTAAACCAAAAAAAAACCAAAGTGCGTGCGGTATGGAATTTTAACGAATTCGGTGCCAGCCTATAGCCAGCATCAAGAATTTGTATGTGTCGTGGTGCGGGACGCCTGCTGCTGCTGCTGCAACATACACAAGCGTTGAAGAAAAAAAGAGGAGTGGTGGGCCAGTCTAAAGAACTTGGATTTCTGGTCTGACCGCTGTAAGTAAATTGTGCATGTGTGTGTGTGTGTGTGTGTGTGCATGTGTGTGCATGCACATACACACACAAATACTTAATCCGAATTAGACATCAATTGTGCTATTCTTATGGAACCTCGATGCTGCAATTTTTTTCTTTAATCTGAATAATTTTACCGCCTTTTTATACCAAAGCACAAGCCCCGAAAAGCAGCGCGCAGTCAGTCAACGCCAGTCAATAAGAACAACGCAATCGCTCACTAGCGCACGCACACACACATACAAACACACACAGATACGACTCACCGTTTCTATACCTCTCTCGCACTCGCTCTCTCTCTCTCTCTTTGTCTCGCCTTGCGTCTTTTCTGCCTCTCCCACGAGAAACAGGAACATTGAACACGAAAAAGAGCTGTGCACGAAACACAGCACTGGCAGTTTCAAACAATTAAGAATATGAACAAAAATTAAAAAAAAAAAATATTCTTTAATTACTACAAAAAAAAAAATTCTACAACTTCTATAATTTTTTTTTGTTTTAATAAATAATTATAGCGTTCTACTGAAAAATCTGAAGCGTCTGATTCTACCAACTGTACTGCTGCCTAAACAGTTGCTCAGTTCCATGAAAATACCTGCACTACTATTTATTATATTTTTGAATATTAAATAATTATTATTGGTATAATTTTTTCAATATTTGTATATTGTATATATTTATTAATCAATATTAGCTATTAAAGGATTCAATGTTTTAAACGTATTATGCTAGCCCACAAAATAATGCGAGCTGATGAATACATATTCCGTTTGCTTGAAAGATGCACGTATTAGTAAGTTGTATGTCAAATGTATGTGCTCACTGTGTATTCGTGCAGGGCACGAAACGAAAGCGCCTCACGAAGAACTTTACATCGCGTTGCTGCTGCTGCTTCTGCTGCCTCCGCGTCTCATTCAATTTTCAGTTTGCTTTGCTCTGTACACCGTACACCACCGCCTCTCACCCGCGCGGCGATTTGATTTTTCTACTACTACTGTTGCTGCTGCGTGCTAAAGTTTTTTCCACACTCACACACACGCACGACTACTGCCACCACTACAATCAAGTAATTTTTATACATACATACATATAATGGCGTCATAAGAACATATTTTTGCGAATGTTTGTGCCAAAATTGCCCACAAGCAATTGGCGGGGGTTGGGGGTGGCAAGCAACATAGTGAAAAGTGCGCTCGCAAGCGAGTCGAAATAATCTAATTGGAAAAACAGTGTACATTTGTGAAATTCTAATACAATATTATCAAATGACTTTGCGGTCGACAGCTGTATGTGTGTGAGTTCGAGAGTGAGCGATATTTTCAAGTGTCTGTGTATTTGTGTGTATGTTGCGTATGTATGAGATACGTGAGCTGCTGTGTGCTCAAGTATTGTATCTGTGTGAGTGTGTGTGTGTACGTAATAAATATACACATACCGAGTTCCCATTAACGTCATCATCGTGTCATTTTCTTGTTTGCAAGGCGGCGCAGGGTTGCATTTTCGAAAAAATTAATTTTTCGTATTAATAAATGCAAATGCAAGTGAGAAATTGTTTCATTGTGTGTGTGTGTGCATATACCCATGTATGGCAAATATGACATTTTGTGTATATGCTGCCCCTCTCAGAAATTACATTCCTAAAATTTAGTTGGCTACCATATGTTACATTAAACTCAAATTTCCTATACGAAAATACAATTAAATGCATTATACTCTATATTATGGTAGTCTCTTACAGTCTTTTTCTGTTCGAGTATCGTTTATTTCATTAGTTGGTATTTTATTAATCAATTATGAAATGCATACTAATTGCCTTTGACGAAAATATGTCTCTCTCGCATCTCTCTGCTCAGTGCAAAAATATTGAGCGACAACTAAACAAAATTAAAAATAAAAAAAAAATGCGGAGAATCGAGACAACAGCGGCAGCAATAATTATAACTATAACTCGAGTTCGGCATAGAATGTGGGCAAAGCGCAAAACTTGCTTGTATGCGCCGCCTGTACTGTTGTTCGCTCGCTCTCCGCTTCGGTTCGGTTCGTTCCGTTCGTCGCGCCCGCCTTAGCTTTCATTTTTTCTCGTTTTGCCTGTGCCAGCCTTTTTCGCTTTATTTTGTACTTACGCTTTGCGATTCAATTCGTTTTTATTGGTTTTCCGCTTTAGGCGGTTGGAATTGTACGTAGCGTCGTCGTCGTCGTGCAAATCATCAGAGGGGTGTGTGTATGGGGAAATGGGGGAGAGCGTTGTCGTTCAATGAATAATGAGAGGCAATGTAAGTATGGCAGAGAGAGAGTGTCGAAGGCAGCAACAGCGTATGAGAGCGAGAGAGCGGGCAGCGAATATCGTATGAGCGCGGAGAACGAAATAACAAATAAAGCAAAGCATAGAAGTGCACAAAGCAAGGAAGAAAAGGCAAGGGCCAGGCAGGCCACACAGTAAAGAGACAGACGACCACAGGCCGAGAAGCCAGTGCCATAGCATTGGAGAGACAGAGAGAGTGAGATAGATGAATGAGAGAGAGGGGCAAGCACAACTTTTTTTTTTGGCGGAACAGCCAAAAACGAAGCAAGGCAGAGAGCTCCAATATCTAAAAGACAGACGGACAATGCACGCACATACCGCAATAGATAAAGCACATAAACTAACATATAAATATAAATGTGTGTGTGTGTTTGTATATATATATATATAAGAACTTCTTACTTGTAGTAGTAGATACAATTAATTTTATTTGTTAGCACGTTATCTCAGTTGACTGATTTTAAGATAGTTTCAATTTTTAAAATGCTTATTAACAATGTATGCAGTTTTCAAGCACACACACTCACATGCATATGCATTAGTGTTGGTGCTTTTGCATATTGACTGCAAGTAATTTTCACTTTACTTTCCCTTCGCCTACGGCTGCCTCCACTGCTGAGCTCGTTGTAGGCGGCAATCTTTAATAAAGGGCCGTGGTTGGGGTAGGGGGTAAAACAGTACCGTGCCGCGGTACGTTTGATAATTTCGCGTAAACATAAACACAAAACAAACTGTTGCTCACCGCTGCTGTTATTGTTGGTGCCTTTCTCTCTCTATGCAGGTGGCCCGAGCGTATCGAAATAAATACTGATTGCAAGTGCATAAAGCAGCCTGTTAACTGTAAAATACATTTAATATGATAAGTTTCTGCTGCTCCTCCTCCTTCAGGTGAAGCAGCAGTACGATGATGATTATTAAGGCCAAACAGCAGCAAAATATAACATAAAAAGGTGAGTATTGAGTGTTGGTGGTGTGCAAATGAAGGTTAGGCAGTTAACAGCATTTTAATTCCAATTGAAATGTGAGCTTTACTATTTCTGAATTATTAGCTAAATGAATTGAACATTTTTTTAATGCAGAATTTATCCAACAAAAGAATAACGTCATAATTAAATGAAATGTTTAAATGTAAAATCTAATTTCGTTGTTAGACTCGTAAAAAACAAATAAAAAACAACGTAGTTTTCAATGCATTGACCTCATTTTAAAACATCTATATAAATTTAAATTTAATGAAAACATTTAAGTACTGAAATTAATTAAAAAGATCATTTCCCAATTTAAAAATAGGATTTTTTATATTTGAAAATAAAAAGTAATTTTCCTAAAGTTTTCTTTTACTCTTGAATAGTTATTTTTGTGCTTAGCTTTAGTAGCATTTCGTCTGCTCCGCTCATTTTATTTGCCCGGGCCCCAGCAGCTTAAATTCGAGTTACACACAATAAAATGTTATATGTATTACATATGTATATGTATGTGTACATATATTCTTCCTACCTCACCATATAAAAAGTGGCGCTCTATTTGTGTGTTACAAGAGCTTCTTCTCTCCACACACCCCGTCTGCTGTTTCTCTTACGAATTTGTATTTGTTTTGTGTTTGTGTGTCGTCTGCTGAATTATTTGCTGGGCCAGTGAAAACAATCAAATGTTGTAAAGCCAGCCAGGAAGAGAGTGTGAGAGAGAGAGCCTGATACAAGAGCGCACGCAGCTTTGGCAGAGGGATCGGGAGAGGGGAGTGTGCGGCTTAAGCGCTTACTACATCTCTGGCAGGACCTACGCAAACAATTTAATACGCTTCTCTCCGCTACCCGCCAATCCATCCAACCCCCACACGTGCGCGCGCGCTTCGTTTCTCTCTCTTTATGCTTCGCACTTATTTAACCCCCCGCAGGCAGCTCTAGTTTTTCACACACACACTCATATATATGCAAACACAAACACACACATGCAAACACTTACGCGTTGTCTTTAATCGATTCGTACTTCTTGATATTTACATCAGCCGCCACCTGCCTCCTCTCGCACTCTCACTCACACATTGACAATCTGCTACCGCCTCTTTCCCCACACGTTCGCTCTCAACACACACACACATATATATAATATATATACATATATATATATATATATATATACATTCTATCAAATGCTTGCATACTCTGATTGGATATCTAAATCCTGAATCCTACTAAGGCGAGGCTTCGACTGTTGCGGCTCACTTCACACCCATCTTAGCAGCTCAGCTCAGCTCCACTCCCTTTTTCTCATGTATGCATCCATACTTGTTTTATGTGTGTGTGTGAGTTTTGGTTTTACAATTTATACAAAGTTATTTCATTGTGAGTGCAGAACTGTAGAACGCTTTTAGAACGACTAAAAACTCTCTTTTTCTCTGCTGCTGATGGATGGATGGGACATTTATATCAATTTATCATCATAAAATCAATAACTGCCCCGCAGAATTTTTGAGCATATTTACCACATGGCGAATTAGTCACTCATGTGTGTGTGTGTGATTATTTATATATGTATATGCTGCTCAACTGTACTTGTGCACGTCTCATTGAAAAGGGTTAACGCTCGCCAGTCAATGCACCAGTTTTACATTTGTGCACTTTTTACAACAACAAACAACAGAAACTATAAAAAGCGTTGCGCCCAACTAGCAAAATGTTGTCACACTGTTAACTGTTAACCGCTCTTCTGTTATTTGTTTTCTAACACTGTTAATCTTAACATGCTGGCGAAATCATTTGAGAGCTTAGCTTTAATGAGAGAAGATTTCAGGCTTATAAATTATGCTTAAAGTCTTAATTTTTGTATCTCAACAATGTTTACTTGTTGCAGGTGAATTCACTGGAATATATGTATGGCCTGCAGTCGGAAGTAAAATCGATCAACTCCAAGAATTGGCCTATACGAATAGAGAGGAACAGAAGAATAAAGCTACATGGTAATTTGGCCAAGCGCTCCATCACATTTTTGATACATACACGCTATAAATGTGTCCAATTTGAATAATCCGAGACAATAAATTCCACTTGACTTTTTGTAGCCACGACGGCCAGCAGCGAAAGCAGTCGACAGCAGCAGCAACAACAACAACAATATGTAGACTGCAACAGACAACAGCTACAACAACAATAACAAGAACAGCAATTCAAGAAGCAAGAAGGAACGCAGTAGACAACACACGCAACAAGAATCATAATATATATTTGTTTGTACAAGGGGCGACAAAAAGCGGCAACAAGATTGCACCGTTTAGTTTACTCTAAATGCAGCACGTGAGCGCTGCCAGTTCGGCACCTTCGGTGGTTTCAGCACCGGTGGTGACCACTGGCGGTGGCACCACCATCACCTTGGGCGGACCGCCGTCATTGCCCGGTGTCAAATCGACGGAATCATCGCATAAAGAGGACGTCGGCAAGCAGCCGCCACACGGCATTGAAATGTATAAAGTGAACATTGAGGATATATCGCAGTTATTTACGTATCACGAGGTCTTTGGCAAAATCCACGGCGATGTGGTTAATCATGTGGCGGCGGTGCATGGCAGTCAGCTGCCACCGCCGCAACTGCCACCGCCGCCCCCCCTACCGCCACAGACGACGCATTCGGCAAGCGCAGCTGCAGCAGCAGCGGCGGCGTCCACAAATAATGCAGCCGTTGCTGCTGTAATGGCCTCGGCCAATGCAGCAGCCGCGGCTGCAGCAGCCGCATCAGCAGCGGCATCAGCACAACAGCAACAACAGCAACAACAACAGCAGCAACAGCAACAACAACAGCAACAACAGCAGCAACAACAGCAACAACAACAGCCAGCGACAAGCACAAATGCTGGAAGCCAACAGGGCAGCGCCACGGTGACAACGACCAGCTCGGGAAGCAACGGGGGTGGGAATGGGGGCAACAACAACAACTCAACGACAACGACGGGTGAGTTGCTAATGCCGAAAATGGAGGGAGGCATCCATGGCGTTGATGGTCAGTCGAGCGTTGCGTTGGCGCCGGATGGCACGCCCATTGCGACTGGTACGCATGTGTGCGACATTTGTGGCAAGATGTTCCAGTTTCGCTATCAGCTGATTGTGCACCGCCGCTACCACAGCGAGCGCAAGCCGTTCATGTGTCAGGTGTGCGGTCAGGGTTTTACCACATCGCAGGATTTGACCCGTCACGGCAAGATCCACATTGGCGGTCCCATGTTCACGTGCATTGTCTGCTTCAATGTGTTTGCCAATAATACGAGTCTGGAGCGCCATATGAAACGGCATTCAACGGACAAGCCATTCGCCTGCACCATTTGCCAAAAGACTTTCGCACGCAAAGAGCATCTGGACAATCATTTTCGTTCGCATACGGGCGAAACGCCGTTCCGTTGTCAGTACTGCGCCAAGACGTTTACGCGCAAGGAGCACATGGTCAATCATGTGCGCAAACACACGGGTGAGACGCCACATCGTTGCGATATTTGTAAGAAGTCCTTCACGCGCAAGGAACACTATGTTAACCACTACATGTGGCACACTGGTGAGTGTGATTTGGTGACCGGGGGCGGACAATGCGAGCGGCGAGCGCCACGACCACAAAAACCAGATATACCAAACAAAAATATCAAATTGCAATTCTCAACTCAAAAAAACCAAAAAAAATGCAAAGCAAAAAAAAAAACAGCAAATATTTACAAAATAATTGAAATTATCAAAATCAAACAGAAAATCGATAACCGATACCAATATTCCTGTAGAGTACAAAAAAAAAAATGAAAAGAATTACCAACCAAAATCAGCTACAGATAATATATCAACAGCCATCACATCACACCAACCAAAATCAATATCAATTGATCAATCAATCAATCAATCAAATAACCGCAACTGATCCTGCGTTCTTCCTCTCGTCTGCTTCCTGCTCCTATCCAACAACTGTCTCTACATTGCCTATGCTTCCTATATATAAGCCTTCTTATATGTAGCCTTCCAGTATTTCCTGCATTTTGTACTCACCAACCACCTCACCACACCACACTCACAAATCGATCCCTAATATTACTCCTAATGCTTCTGAAATGTACATTTTAGAGCTGCATAACTGTCGATAGTAAACACCATTTGATATCGATCAGTTCGATAGAACACTTTAAATGTTTATAAACCATATTAAGTGTTATTTAGTGATGACAAAATGAAAGCAAATCTATTAGATTATGCTAATTTTTTTAATTTTCACTGTTTTTTTTTTTCAAAATACCATTTTTGATACTTTGAAAAGTTTTTCAGTGATTATCGTCTGTAAAGTCGATTATTTTAACTGTTTTGCAGTCCAAATTAATATCTTTAAAATGTAAAATCGATTTTTTTCTATAGAAATTGTATATGCTATCGAAAACTAATCGATTTAAATAGCTTGAAATTTATATTTAATGAATGCTGTCGATTGCTGTTCAGTTCCGTACATTTTCAACTCTCGCTCAATACTCGCTCATACCGCTCATAACACTCCCCCCCAAAGCCAACATCACACACACACGCACTCACAAATCACAACCACTCATCATCAATCCAAATCTCTCCACTCCACTACAACTACAGCTACAATTGCACTCCTCTCAACCTGCGCTCTCCCCCGTTTTGTTTTGATCGTCGTCTTTATTACGATTTCTGCCTGTGTACCCTCTATCCAAAGTTCTTCCCCCCATTTTGTCGACGCTCTCCCTCTCTGCTGCAAAGGGTGCCAAAAAAAGAAGAAAAAATATGAATTTATATGTACATATATATATACAATATATATATATATGTATAGGGAAGCGTTCGTTGTTGCTGCTTGTCGATTGCCAACGTCCTGTGCCTGTGCCTACGGCATTATCTGTGCGACATACGGTGAAACACCCGCTCACACACACACACACACACACGCTACACACCTGAGACAGGTTGAGTGAGTTTCGTGGAGAGCGGACATCATCTGTGCACAAGCAGAAGCGGGATTAAAGAATCACATTCCACTTTACAAAAGACAAACACACACAAACACACACACACACACACATGCATTAAAGCTAGGTTCAGTTTTTGGCGTCGAATCCGAATTCCATTCAATTTTGCGAACTTAACGTTCACACGCACACATCAGCATTGCGCTAGAACTGGAAAATATGATTAGGGGTATTCAGTAGCATTCGCACACACCTGCGATTTATTAAATTTGAATGTTTTAGCAATACATTTCCAGCTCTAGGCACTCACACACACAATCAAACACACACATACACACACCTTACATCCTCATACACATTCGCTTCATATGATCCACAGAAACACAAAAACCATGCCCACCGCCCATGCGCCACCCACAAAGCCGAGCCTCCGTTCGCTTCGTTCGAACCCAACGCAAGCCACGGCCAGTTTCACACACACATAGCGGTGCCGGGGGTTTCCATTATTTGATTTGTTTTTTGTTTTTCCATTTGTATTAAATTTTTTCTTAAATGCCATTTATTATTTTGATTTCGTTATTCATATATACAATTTTTTTTTTAGTATTTTGGCGGGTTAATTTTAAATTTTACAACAATTATTATGTAGAGAAAATACGAGAAAACGATCGCAAAAAAAAAGTTTTTAAAGATGCTTGCGCTAATCAGAAAAAAAAAACTCCCTACCCTATACTTTCTGTTCTCTGTTCTCTCTGTGTACCACAAAAAAAAAAAAAAAATACAGGTCAAACACCGCATCAGTGCGATGTCTGCGGCAAGAAATACACGCGCAAGGAGCACCTAGCCAACCATATGCGCTCCCACACCAACGAGACGCCGTTCCGTTGCGAAATCTGCGGCAAGAGCTTTAGTCGCAAGGAGCACTTCACCAATCACATACTCTGGCATACAGGTAAAGAGACAAAACAGAATCAAACCAAACCAACCACAGACAAACACACAAACCAAGTCCAAATATATCAGTCGCACTAAAGTCCAAAACTGGAAAGGGAAGGGAATCAGTTTCCCTCACACAAAAATACGCACACACACAGACGCAGTCAGTCGCACAACAACCACACATGCATGCGCGATTGGTGCACGAGCAGTGATAACGAACTCGCGAAGGGGCAAGGGATGGGCGTGATAAAAAATACAACAAAAAAGAGAAAAGATAACAGCTTTTAATCAATATAAAATTTGATATGATTTATTTATTAACTATTGGAACTTGTTTACAAAAATTAATTCAAAATAACTGCTATAGTCAGAGTTTAGAACTCTTGATTTAGAATTGAATTTCAATATGATGGGTATAATTATGATGTAAAACGCATATTCTGATTATCTGGAATATTTGTATAACGAATATTATTATAAAATTTAACAATTTGCATTTCATTGTGTGAACTATAACTTAGAATAAGCAACAGTATTCTGCCTAGACAGAGTATCCAAGATAATTAAATTGCATATAGTTAAAATTTAGTAAATATATACTGAACTTTATCGGATATTTTAAATAACAACAGAGACTATAGAAATGAATAACTTCATTGCTGCCTAATTTTGTGAGTTAGTTAAACGCCCATCCCGATTGAGACCGACAAGACTAGACTTTTATAGAGGGCCCAATTATATAGAACATATTGTACAGCTTTGAATGAATGATTACTAATCTGTAATGTTATTTGTACGATTCTTACATTTTACCACGCAAGCAGGTGAGACGCCGCATCGGTGCGACTTCTGCTCCAAGACGTTTACGCGCAAGGAGCATTTGTTAAATCACGTGCGCCAGCACACGGGAGAGTCACCGCATCGCTGCTCCTACTGCATGAAGACGTTCACGCGCAAGGAGCATCTGGTGAATCATATACGCCAGCACACGGGTGAGACACCGTTCAAGTGCACGTACTGCACGAAAGCGTTCACACGCAAAGATCACATGGTTAATCATGTACGGCAACATACAGGCGAATCGCCGCACAAGTGCACATATTGCACCAAGACGTTTACACGCAAGGAGCACCTCACCAACCATGTGCGACAGCATACGGGCGATTCGCCGCATCGCTGCTCCTACTGTAAGAAGACCTTCACCCGCAAGGAGCACTTGACGAATCATGTGCGTCTGCACACGGGGGACTCGCCGCATAAGTGCGAATACTGTCAGAAGACGTTTACGCGCAAGGAGCATCTCAATAATCATATGCGCCAGCACTCCAGCGACAATCCCCATTGTTGCAATGTCTGCAACAAGCCCTTCACACGCAAGGAGCATCTGATCAATCATATGTCACGCTGCCACACCGGCGATCGTCCCTTCACCTGCGAGACGTGCGGCAAATCCTTCCCACTCAAGGGCAATCTGCTGTTCCATCAGCGCAGCCACACTAAGGGGCAGGAGTGCGAGCGTCCATTCACCTGCGAGAAGTGCCCCAAGAATTTCATGTGCAAAGGTAAGTCAATCACTTAGTCAGTCAATCAATCCGCAGCAGAGTGTAGCACGCGAGACGTTGCGTCAGCATAGTAGTCCCCCCAGTCCAGCTGCTTCTCTGCTATCATTCAACTATCCAACAACTCCCAAAAAAAAAAACCCACACAATGCAGTGAAAAGTCTGGGACAAAAGTCAAAAAGTATAGTTTTTCAAGAATTTAGTTAATTTACTTTTTACTATTTTCTTATATTTAAATATATATTGAAGATTGTAAGTATATATCCAAAATTACTATTAGCATTTAAAGGTAAACGGTGAAAAATATTTTAAAGTGCAAGTAAAATTATAGTTTAGATAATATGACTTAATTATATTGCAAGGTAAGCTAAATCCCTAAGTTAAAAAGTTAATGTTAAAAGAAAATAAGTTAAGCTAACACATAGTATTATTAATATTATTTTAAATTGAAATTCAAGCTACTATTTATATATCAACTGACTTTTGTGTCAACTATTCGCTGCACTGTGTTCGGTCGGTTGAGTTGCCCCCATTATATAGCCACCATATACTCTGCAAAAAAATGAACGCAAGAAGAAAAGTAAGAGAAGAAACGCCAGCTGCTCGCACTCTCGTTTCAATTTGGTTTTGGTTCAACTTGCCGTCTGGCTGCCCCCACCCCCCACAGGTCAAGTTGGAAGAGTTGCCCACCCCCCAAAGCCCCAGAAAATGATTTGTTTATTGTCGTTGTCGAAATTCGATAGAGATCCTTGTCGGCAGATATCTTCATGTCGCTTCCATTGTCCGTTTCGCAGGTCACTTGGTTTCGCACATGCGCTCCCATTCGGGAGAGAAACCGCACGCTTGCACACTGTGCAGCAAGGCGTTCGTCGAGCGCGGCAATTTGAAGCGCCACATGAAGATGAATCACCCGGATGCTATGATGCCGCCACCACCCGTGCATCCGCATCCGCAAATACCGGCTGGTGTGCTGACCCAAGTCAAGCAGGAAGTGAAACCGATCATAAGTGAGTCGGACACCATTCATACAATTAATAATAAGACACGCGACACGCGACGTGTCTCCCACTACTACGCTCGTTCAATAACCAAACTAACCGACTCTTCTCCCCTCCTCCCACCTGTCCGGCACATTACAGTTCCCCATCACTCGGCGACGACGACGATGCACACCATCCAGCAGATAACAGCAGGCGCCGCAGCGGCGGGTGCCGGAGCCGTCCAGTTAGCGCCAGGCCTGGTGCCGCTGGTCACCAGCTCGCTCATCTCGCACAATGCACAGCAGTCACAGAAGCAGCAGCAGGCGGCGGCAGCAGTTGCCGCCCAACAACAGGCGGCGGCAGCAGCCGCTGCACAGCAACAGGCGGCCGCTGCGGCGGCAGCCCAGCAGCAAGCGGCGGCGGCAGCAGCGCATCAGCAGCATCAGCAACAGGTGGCCGCACAACAGCAACAACAGCAGCAGCAGCAGCAGGCTGCCGTCGCTGCGCATCAGCAGCAGCAACAGCAGCTGCAACAGCAACAGTTGCTCCAATTGTCCATACAGCAGGCGGCCCATCATCATCAGCAGCATCAGCAGCAGCAACAACAGCAGCAGCAGCAGCAGCAACAACATCACCAACAGCAGCAACAGTCGCATCCGCAGGCACCGCCACAGCAGCAACAGCAGCAGCAACAACAGCCGCCGCCACAGGTGCCCATCGCATTAATAAGTGATCCGAGTGCGCTGGCCCGTGCCGCCATGCAGCTTCAGCATCTGCCCACAAATGTGGAACAGCATCCGGTGGTTTACTAACAGTAGCCCCTGCTGCATGGCTACCCAGCGACGGCGGCGGCGACAACAACGACCACAACACAGTGGTGAAGAAACACACAAAATCCGGCGGCCAATCGAAGCAACTACTGAGAAACATCAACAACAACAACAGCAACATCTACAATAACCCACAACAACCATAACAAGCAGCTAGTTAGTTATATGACAACAATATAAAGCGTATACATTTATATAGTTTTTAACAAACACAAACAAAAACAAACAGCGCGCTGGGTACGCCTTGAACCCCTCCCTCCTCTCATCTCATCTCGTCTCATCGCATCCCGTCTATCAGCACCCTCTTCCCAGTCTCTGGCGCCCACTGGCGCAACGTGCAATACAAGAAAAAGAAGAAAACATCTCATCAATTTATTTCCCTTCCAATTGTTCTCTAACCGATCTTTTTTAAACGCTTAGCGTCTATATAATATTATATATATATACATATATATATATATATATATATATATGTGTGTGTGTATATTTTTCACGTCCCTGTTACATTTATGAAATGTACGCGCAACGTCAGCGATGGGCGTGGCTGCTAGCTGTGCTACCGGCCAAGTCAACAATCAGAGAGGGTTCTTCATCAAAATTGGGTTCCAACAAGATGGTTTCGTAATCAGTTTGATTTTTATTCGTTTTCGGGCTCCTGTATTTCTTATATTATTATTATTATTATAATTATTATATTTTTCTTATTAAGCTATCTATGCATAGGAAGTGAGAGAGAGACATTCATATATATACAACTTACAAGGCATCCTCATATACCACATACAACAATTATCATAAGTATATATATTTGTGTATACCCATACATATTAACTAACATAAATTACATATACTTTGTATATAGAAAGAAAACTGCAGCAAAACTTTGGAAAGTCATTGGAAAAATTATTGTATTATTTTGTGCATTTTGTAAGGCAAAGTATGTAAATGAAAAAGCTTAAAAAAGCTAAAGCATACATACATACATACATACATAGAAACTACACATATACATACATACATACAAACATACATATTATGCTTATAGCAGCGCCCAGTTAATATAAAAAACCGCCGCCGCCCCCTCTACCTTCAAGTCCCGTTAACACTTAAGTCAGACAAATTGTTGCTTGCTTGTCCATCAGAAATAAATGAGAAAACGAAGATGATGAAAAAGAAGAAACTGAAAATTAAAATAACCAGCTATACATGGGGCAAGGTGTATTAGAACAGTTAACTAACTAACGAGCGAAGGAAGAAGCAGAGGGACACGCGTAGGCTAAGTCGATAACTAACGAGAGTTGAGAATGCATGTAAGAGAAGAAGTAGAAGAAGAAGATAAATATATATATATATATATTATTATTATATTTAATGTTAGTTGAACTACTAAAAATGATTAAGATTGATGATAATGAGACAGAGAACGAAAGTGGATTAGTTTTTAGTTACATCTACGAAATGTGTGTGTGAATCAGCGCACGCGCTATCTTTATGATTACGATTATGATATATGACAACAACAAAACAACAAGCAAAAACGGAAGAAAAAAAAAACAAAACTAAATCAAGAAGTTATAACCTCCTCCCCTACACACACACACACACACACACAACAAACTCACACACACTATTAAAGTTAACAACAATATTAAATAAAACTTGGCACAACTCACAATTAAATATAATAATTACTGTGCTTATGTTGAAAACAGCAAAAAATATATAGAAGAAGCAAGCCCCAAGCGCCACAAGCAACAACATATCTGCTTTAAATTTTACAAAAAAAAAATAATAAAGGATAAAAAAAAACAACTATTATTAGATGAGTCAAGTTTATTCATTTTTAAACACCACACACATAATGCTTCCTTTTAAATGCAACATTTTAATAATTTAATATTTTAATTAATCATTTATAATTTAACAAAAAAAAAAAATAAATAAAAAAATTGTACATGTACACAAATAAAACAACATACACAAAAAAATTAAAAACAAAAATAGTGGTTGGTTTTGCATTGATTCGTTCATTTTGAAAGAGTAAAAAAATGAGAATCTATTAATTATTTTCAAAACATTTATTGGCGGCTATAGAAGTTTTAAAATATATACTAAGAATGCAGGGAACAATTGAAAATTGTAAAAAAGAAAACAAAAAATAATACGAAAAGTAAAACAAATGTTGCGCGCATAAATTAAATTGTTTAAACAAAGAAGAGAAAACACAAATTATTGCGAAGTTTTAGCAGATTTTTGATTGTATAACGAGTCGCTTAAGTCTTATGTATTTTTATATCGAAAAAAGTGCAGCTAATGAATTCAAAAATTTTGAAAACTTCGCATAATTGTAAAAAACAAAAACACACACAAACAATACACACACATGCATACATATTTATGTAGTTGTTTTAGCCGTGTTAGTTTTTGGTGTTTTTAAAATAGATTGGTGATGTGTATAGTAGGACGCAGTATAAAAAAAATATAGAGTATATATTGTACGATTATTAACTTATATATTAACTGAGTAACTGTATCTGTAGCAAGCGAATGGCAATTCTTTAGGTACATATGTACTAACAACAAATTTCAATTGTGTTGCAATATTTAAATAAATTAAATGTTAATTTGTAAGTATAAAAACAGACACATACAAACACCACCCACACACTTACAAATACACACGTAATACTAATAATAATAATGATTATTATTATTAACAATAAGCTGCTGAGTCGCAAAATGATTCCTAAAACGCCTGGCAGCCAATTAAAGCAACAATAAAGAAAAAACAAAAGTAAAACATAAATCAGTAACAATACTAAGTAAATAGAAACAATAATGTACTATAATGCAGATACAATATATACACTATATATACCTACAATATATGCCTATACCGACAAATGAAATTGGATGAATAATAATAAAACATTATAAATACAACATAGAATATATTGTAAAAGTTAAATGTAATTAAATACATACAAATTGATGACGTAGTAAGCACCAAACAACAAATAAACAAGAAATTAAAAAAATAAAAACAAGTAACGATAAATAATAATAACGAAGCAACAACAAAACAAACAAATTTGAAAGGTAATAACGAAATTTTGTAAGTTTTTTTTTACATTTTGCAGATAATGCTTTCATTTCTAGGGAATACCACAATGAATAACATTTACAGCGGCAGCGTCAGCTTAAATGGCTTTGATATTAATTAGAACAGTAAAAAAAATTAATATTGGCCTAGATGCGGAACTTGCTTTCATGCAAATTAATTAAACGTGAATGAAATTGCAATATGATAAGTGAGCGCAGTCTTATCAAAAATTTTTTTTTTAAATTTGACTAAATAACTATCGGCTCCGAATGTTGCTATACCGATAGTCTCAATAATTGCGTGACTGGCTGTGGCACATCACTAACTGAAGACGGCAGGTAGGTGGATGCCGCTTTGCCTGGAAAAAACCACCCCTAAAAGCAGTCACGTTTAGGTAGGCAGGCGTCTGGAATTATGGAACCTAGACAGCTGGCGGAATTGCATTTATTTGGCAGTGTCTAAAATGCGCTGCGACTGCCAACAGCTAAACAACAACGGCAAAAGCAGCACTCCAAGTTCCAAGCCAGCCCACAGATGACAACAGCAACAATAACAGAGCAATCATCAGGTAAATTCAAACGACCTTGAGAATATAACCACATCAGAATGCCAAACAATAACTATCTACTGCATCTTAGAGCAGAGCCGACCACCTTCGCTGCTGCAGTTGAACGATGACGTTTTGGCCTTGATACTGACCCAGTTGAGTGTGTATCAACAGTTTGAGCTGACACACATCCACAGTCGCCTGCGGAGCATTGTCCAAACGCTGTGGCGCACGCGCGTCCACAATGTTGTGCTGCACGATGAGCAGCTGTGCCGGGCCTCAACGCGTCAATTTCAGAGTTTCATGTTGGCCCTGGCGCCACATCTGGAGCGGCTCAGTTGCCAGCAGCTGGATGTGCGAAGATTGCGTATGCTCAGTGGACACTGTTTGCCGGGCGTGAGTAGCCTCGAGTGGTTGGGCAGCGAAGCGCAGCAGCGACGCGGACGTGTCCGTTTTGTGGATGAGGATGTGCGTCTGTTGAGGCGCGTCTTTCCATCGCTGCGCAAACTGAAGCTGCGTGGCTGCCAGGTGACGGGCAAGTATCTGTGTGAGCTGGAGCTGCTCAGTGAGCTGTGCCTGGACGAGTGTCAGTATCTAGAGTCGCAGCACTTTCGTGACATATTCCGTCAGCTGAAGCTGCGCACCTTTGACATAATGGAGGATTGCGATGAGGTGAACTGCTGTGACCTGGTCGACGTGCAGCTTTGTCCAACGCTCGAGCACATCAAGATTGCCGACTATCATCTGTGCATGGAGTCGGACATAACGCAACAGCTGCTCCGATTGCCCCGACTGCACAAGCTATCCATCTACTCGAAAAACTTTGTATTCGATGTGCTGGCCCGCATAGCGCGTCCCAGCAGCCCAGCCACGGCTGGCGGCACCAAGCAAATCGAGGGCTTCTGTTTCAGCGGACTACTCCATGACTATGAGCGCTTCTTTCGCGAGCTAAGCAATCTGCGCCAGTTGCGCCGCTTGGAGGTGCACGGCCAGTCGAAGGATGAGGGCCAAATGCAGTGCCTCAGTGATCAGATGCTCTCACAGTTGGCCGTCCAGCTGCCCGAGCTGTGCGAGCTGCACCTGTGCGGCCATCAGCTGGAGAGCCCGGCTGGTCTGTTGCAATTCATTATCAACTGTCGCCAGCTGCGTATCTTGGACATGACGAGATCGCGTTGCATTGGTGACGCGTTCGTCACACGCTGTCTGACGGTGCTGTCCAAGCAAAGCTGGCGCACTCAGCCACTGGAATTGTGGATTCGACAGAGTGATATTAATCCCAGCTGTGTGCAAGTAGGCGTGCAAAAGAAACATTAACTGATCTCATTATTGATGCATAACTAATTTCCACATTTTGATTTGCTTGTAGAACCCGCGATATTTGATCAGTGAAAGATGGCTGAGAATTGATACCAAAAAGATGACGCCCAATATGGATTATGTGTCCGGTGTGCTCAAATTTAGCTTTGTAAAATTGTAATTGATGACCTGTCCCATACTGTGCCTAACCCCTTATTATTATTAATAATTATTGATACTATTATTAATAATTAGCCCCGTATTATAGACGAAATAAAAAACAAATCGCTTAAGTACGTAATTATATATGAAAATTTAAATTTAATTTACATTGATTGATTGGTTTCTATTTAGTTCAACTTATTAATGAAAGCTATTTATATTTACGAATTACGTCTTTTTAAGAATGGAATCACCCTTCAATCTTTCATTGCAACTAGTTGATAATAAATAAGAGATATTTCCGTTTCTTAAATTAAAAAAAAATATTTTTTACAAAAAAAAAAATTAAATAAAGTAGATAGAAATATATATATATTTATAGTAGTTAAATGTTGTTGTTGAGGTTGTTCAATTTTATCACATCAGCGCCATTGCTCATTGGGTCCAAATGCGATTGGAACTTGGCTGTGTCAAGTCTTATCAGTAAACGCACGGAAAACTGGAAAAACAGGAAAATTTTGTAGATTTAGTTGGCTGCAGCTCTGTTACCCAATTGCCCAGTTGTCGATGTTGTATTTTGCCGGCCAGGTTAGAGTTTAAGTGATAACGCATGAGTACGAAGTGAGTGACGGGTGGTGGCACTTATGTGGTGCCCCCATTTCGGGGTAAATGTTGCTGCTCCTGCCCCGTCTCCGGGCAACTCTAGGCCACCAAATCGTTAAAAGATAACCTGCGCCAAGATTATGGATTGGTTGAACCGAGTCGACAATTAAAACAACACTAAGTACTGAGTGCACAAGCGTTAAAAATTAAATACAATATTCTATGGCCAATACACTGCACAAAAATGTTTTTTCATTATTTGCCTAACATCATCCAAGTCATTGACCGATCCACCATGCATATAAGCAGACAAGCTGATTACTGCATTATCAGGCCGAATATATTGTCAATTCGATCGGCGTCTGCTGGTGTATCGAAAAGTGTACAAACTTATTTTGTACAGTGCATCAATGAACTTTCTTTAGGTGCAGTATCAATTCATTGCCTGCGATCCCGTTGCAACGCCGCATAATAATCGTTTTGAGTTCAGTTTTCTTTTTATTAATATTTGTTTTCTGTGTATGTGTGTGTGTGTGTAAATGTTTTTTTTTTTTAAGTACTAAAGTAGCAGCATTTTTCTTAAAGTAGTCAGTCGTTATCAAGTCAGCATTTAGAGAGCTTCGTATGCGTCTCGAGAAACTGGAAAATCTTTTCCACTTGAAGGATTCAAACAAAATACAACAAATAAAATCGAGTCAGTGGCCAAGTCAACGGTATTTGTGGCATTATCAGTGAGAAAGGAACCCGATGTGCATTATCAGAGTTGAGCGGCGATAACCTATATGGGACCTTTGTGTCTTCGGCACGACATTAACAGCAAAAGACACTCCAAAACAGGTGTTTATAGCAGGAGTGATTA
Organism: Drosophila setosimentum; assembly: GCA_035043505.1. NCBI lineage: Eukaryota > Metazoa > Arthropoda > Insecta > Diptera > Drosophilidae > Drosophila > Drosophila setosimentum. The sequence goes on from JAWNMY010000007.1 coordinate 4,443,078, forward strand.
ATCTGTTTTGTGCCGTATAATTTGAAAGGTCATCCAAATCAAATTACCGAGGTAAGTCTTCGCGTTATCACCCATTCAACTGGCTAATTGATATATATTAAATTGTTGAATTATTATGTTGAGCTATCATAATTATATAAATTAGCAAAATGCGACATCCGGATTAAAAAAAAAGCATTGCTAAAATTATTCAATTGCATTGAAGCAAAGCAAACCCATACAGTATTTTATTATTTTTGACAGCTGTTTGTCTATTTATCAGTTTAAATATGTTAGTGCAAACTAATCTCTCAGTTTTAAGACTATTGCGATTCATCGATTGTGAATCCCTATAAACAAAGGTGGCAGAAAAATAATCAGTCAAAAGTTGAAAGTCCTCATTGTTTTCCAGTATTTCATAGTCAAACTCATAACTTGCGCATATAATTATGCTCTTAATATTTTAGTTCATGATTTAAGCATTGGTAATTTTTTGGTAATTTAGTTCATGAAGCAATCGGTTTCTTATCACATATTTGTTTATATTTATTTCATTTTTTAATTTTGAAGTTATGCATTAAACATTTTATTTATATTATTTATTTACTTTTTTTTTGTATAAATAATTTATTAATCGATACATTTATATTATTTATTTGTTGATAAGCATTGTTATTAGTTAATTACCATCTTATTATCTTTTATTTATTACAAATTCATTTGTGGATCATTTATGCTTTCTATGAATTGACGTTGATGGTTTGTAAAACTTAAAATTGTTTTAATTTTTTCGTCACCGGGAAATAAAACAATTTGTACATATTTAAAATTACCCACCACCCCCACCCTCCCACATCCACACACACACACACACAAAAAGAAATACAAAGAAATAAATACATTATGATGATTGTATATAAATAAGCACTTACAGACAAACGTCGATAACGGGGAGATACATTTATATTTAGCGATCACCATGCCATCCCCTTTCCACACGTGCACGCTTATATTTTTGAATACAGAATTTGCTTGCGCCTGATTGAAATGAGATCAATATAAGTATATATTTTTGACTACAACCTGGGTGATTGTTATACGTCCTTGATGAAATTTGGACAGTTGATCAAAAATATGTCAATGTACATTATGAGTGGTTATCGATATTTGCGAAACGGAGTTTTCGATCAAATGTACTAAACATGATCCACGCGAGGTATACGAGAATTAATATTCGAAATGATGTCCCTAGCTCTTATCTGTCTGACAGACTTACATGGCTATATAGACTCGGCTGTTGATGCTGATGATGCCTCCTTCTTCCTGTTACATATTTGCATAAAACCATTTTCAATAAGTTCAGGGTCTAAAAAAATATGTAAGATTATTTTATTTTGTGGCTTTCAAAACAAAATCACTCGATTTCGAACGTATCTGGATCAGAATTTAATGACGACATGATCTGCTACTGAAGCAGCAAAAATAGCATAACACTTTGCAAACTATGAGACTATGGCAATCTCCATTCGGTCAATTTTTAATAAATAATGTGCCAAGGAAAAATATGTCAAAGTTTAAATATCTAATTGAATAATATTTTTAATTAATACTTATACTTGACTTGATCCCGCATTATAGCAATATTACAGTATTAATATTTATATTATAATATTGACTACTTGTAACGTGTTATTTATTCATAACGAGTACATAGTACAACTACTAAGCCAGTTGACATTAATTAAGCGACTAGCTACATGAATCAAAAACGTAAACGTAACTTGATACTGACTTCGAGATTCATTGCAGGTGAAACCATCGTGCTACGAGTGACATGATTGTAAGAAATCGGATTGCTGTGACCAGTCTCGTGGGTGTTATGCTCGCCCTGTTGGGACTCTTCTATGTGCTCAACCATGAGCGCATACAACGTCGCGCCATGGAGTGGGTAAGTGCAGCAAGGACGAATGGATTGCCTATCAGCCAGGACTCTATCAATCATCATATCATACATACTTTCAACAGATGATGGTGCTCAAACCCAATTCGATGCTTACCAATCTGTGGCAATCACCCAACTTGAGCATAGCGATAGATATCTACATCTTTAACTGGACAAATTCGGAACACTTTAACGATCCGAATGTGAAGCCACGCTTCGAGGAGCTCGGACCCTATTCATTTACGGAAACTCAACAAAAGCTGAATATCGTCTGGCATCCAGAGAATTCCACCGTATCCTATTTGCGTCGCAGTCGCTTTGACTTCAATGCCACGGCCAGCAGCGGAAAACTGACCGACACCATTGTGTGCCCCAATACTCTGAGTGTTGGTCTACTCAATAAAATGCAGAACTGGAGTCCATTTCTGCGCACCCTCATGCTCACGGTCATGAATTTGTATGGATCGGAGGCGACATTTAAGAGACCTGCCGATGACTGGCTATTCAGTGGCTTCGATACGCCGCTGATAAAGATGGGCAAAATGGTTCCCACCAAAATGCTACCCCAATTGCATTTTCCCTACGAGCGCATTGGCTACGGCTATCCGGTAAGATTGATTCTATGTAAGGTGCAACTCTTTCAAACTTTAGTTTCATTGAAGAAAGAACGGTCCTTTAGGCAATTCGAAGAATCTGCTCTCTTTTAAATAGAAGTCAGTCTTAAGTCTTCTAAATTGTTAAACAATGTATTTTTTTTTTTATTATTTTATGAGAACTTCATATTTCACTTTTGTGTTGTAATATTGTATCAGAATGGGATGAATTGGATAAGTGCATAAGCAAAAGTTTCGTGCGAGGGAAAATATTACGACCGATTATGACGGATATTTGATTAACTGATACGATTCGATAAAACGTTGAATGATAAAGAATTTCTGTAGATATGGCAATTTCATAACGCTACTTTCAATTGAGAACTCTATATATAATGATACAAACACGATTGTAATAAGTAGTTTATACCTGATAATTGAATCATATTTATTTAAAATTAACGGACGATTTTAAATGAAAAGTAATAATTTAGAATATTCATGAGTGAATGGTTCTTCGAGTTTGAATAGCAAAATGGTTGAATATCTGTTTAAGTATCTTTTGCATTCACAAGAGCGTTTTTTTTTCCTCAGTGTACTATTTGTAGTCTTGCTTGGCCCCATGGAAAATAGTTAATAAATTGTTTCTCGCTCACAGCGCAATGGCAGCACAGAGATCTATGGTCATTTTAATGTCTACACCGGCCTCCAGGACTTTAGTAAATTGGGTCAAATTGCGCGCTGGCGTTACGACAACGTTACTAATGGTCATCCCAAGTGCAAACTGCGTGGTAGCTTGGGTGAGTTTCATCCAAGTCCACTGCGGCAGGGTGAGTCGATCTCATACTTTCTGCCCGACATTTGCCGTGAGCTGAAAGTTGATTATGCGGGCACAATGGAATTTGAAGGTGTCGAGGCTTACGTCTACAAGGGCTCGGCGAGGAATATGGCAAATGGTAGCATAAATTAATATAAATGGTGTATAAATCAACCATTCATTGACCATTAATTGAAATTTCAGGAACTGATAATCCAGAGAACAGCTGCTACTGCACGGACAACTGCCGGGAAGTGCGTTCGGGTCTGATGAACGTCTCCGCCTGCTGGTATGATGTGCCCATTTTTGCCTCATCGCCACATTTCTATAATGCGGATCCCTACTATGCTGATGCAGTGGATGGTATGAAGCCGGACAAGGATCGCCATGAGATTACCGTTATACTAGAGCCCAAGACTGCAATGCTTCTGGACATCAAGGCGCGTCTGATGATCAGTCTGCTGGTGGAACCACGTCCAGAATCGTAAGTAAAGACTATTAATCTCTGTATTGTATAGAAAATATTGCTTATTGATAATCTTCTCATGTGTCCAGCGTGTTTCGCAAATCACGTAGCAATTTCTTTCCGCTCGTCTGGGTCGATTATAGAGTTCGCATTACACCGGATCTGTTATTTTATTTAAAACTCGTACCGATCTCAGCGCTCGTCGCAAAGATCTGCGGCTTTGTAGCCATAGTTTTGGGAGTTATGATGGTACTCTGGTATCCGCGACAGATGCTGTTGCAGAAACATTTCATGCGCAGGATCGATATTACCAGCATGGAGACCCGCATGCAGGCAGCCACAGCGAATACGGAACCCAAGAATTATACGGTAGAGGGTTCCCCACTACTCGTGGGATTGCATTTTGTGGCGGCATTGGATGATTCCCAGCGTGCCAGTTGAGAGCATGTGTCATATTAATAGAGTTAAATGTATTGTGATAAGGAGTAGTTTCTAGAGTTGAATATGTCTGAGTCTAAGTAATACTAAGTACATACAGAATAATGTTAGTGGTATTTAAAAAGTAAGCTAATAAAATATCAAATTTTTTTTTTTTAATGTATCCTTTCTTAGTCAAGTCCCTACCTATCTCGCTTATTTCATTATATGTGAAATGGAAATCACGGTCAAAATACGAAGTTCTCGTTCTCAATAAACTTTATGAATATAATTGTAATTATAAAACTTGCCTTCTCGCAGATTACTCGGGAATTTTTGGATTTTACTATCAAAATTTTCGTAATCAACAAACTCAAAACGCCACTAATCAATTACTGATAAGTATTTCATAAGAACTACACGAGATACTTGGTATATGTATGAGTATATGAATATATATCTGATCTGATAAATGTTGACATTCCAACATTCCATTTTATGCTGAAAAGGGATAGAGAACGTTAAGAATATGAGTTTAAATTATGTTATTACCGTTTAAAGAATAAGCCTATTGAGCAGCGCTGTAACCGTTTCAGAGAGATAGAACCGGTTTTGTCATGGATGGCCAAGAAGTACAGACATAGGCAAAGGGAGATGCAAAGAGATAATGTTGAGAGAGCGAGAGCAGCTAAACAATGCCTACGCTCTTTTGCTGCTGCCACTCTCATTTGCTGTGCGCATACCCTCTCAGTTGTCCAGTTGCATCGATGCTCTGAACATTTTGTATAGTGAAGTCAGCGTTACACCTACAAATTACAAAGACATACCATAATATTACAGTCACAATTTAAAAATCATTGAGTAAGATAGAATTATGTCAAATTGTATACCAATTTTGAATATGACATATAGTGGAATATTGGTGTAGGGTATTTTAATGTCGAGCAGCTGCTGAATAAACGGCTACTATTTGCTTTTAATGAAAAATTTATAATTGCTGCTTGGTGGCTTTTCGAAAAATAAAATTGTTTCAGTCGCAGAACAGGCGTAGTGTCGCTCAGACGTGGTGATCTTGTGACACGTGGCTGTTTGGCAGAGTTCAAGATCAAGTTAACGGTGCGTTGTCGTCTGGCTATATTAAAACAAACGCGCGCGAGTGAGACGCAAGTAAGCAAGAAATAGACGCCACCAATACAAATACACACGCATTGAAATGACAAAGTGCATTCAAGGAAAAGTTTTAATTTTATTGTGGTCATGAATATTTATGGAAGTGTAACTAAAATTAAAGAGTATTTGAGAAAAAAACATGTTATTTGAATAATATCAAGACGAAGCAGTAAAAGTGACAACCAATGTCGCAGACGTTGAAACCAAAACAACGCTTAACAGCTAAAACGTAAGAAAAAAATCCCTACACACATACTTAAAAAGTTGTTGTTGAGAGCACTCGAGTGCTTGTGCGTATGCGTGTGAGAGAGCGCACAGGGCGCGGGCGCGAGAGCGTTAAGCCCGCAGCTGAATACGAATATTTCTATACTGACTAAACGAGCGTTCGCTCCTGCTAATTGTATATCGCTGATAAAACAGTAAACATTAAACAAAATAAAGAAATACGCTGCCATTTTGTTGGAGTTACGTTTCGCAAATCATATAGTGACGCATCGCGTTTATGAGTTTTGCCAATTGAGATTAGCACCACAAATAGGGAACATATAACAGTACACATATGTATGTATGCATGGGTATATGTTAATTTTGGCACATTGCACTGTGTTTTGATCTATTTATAGGTTTATCAACACATACAGCATATGAACATAGTGAAAGAGCATAATATGTCAACAGGTTGCGGAAGTAACGCGCAGCAGAACAACAACAACTCAAGGATTCCTGTGCAAGTAAATTAAAAACCTTGTATTCTTATTTGCACTTCATACAATAAACCCCATTAATGTTCAGCTTAAAATTTATTTTATTTTGTACTTTTTTTTTATAATTGTACGAGACTAAGTTGTTGCCCCCAGTCCATGACTAAGTGTTAAATTCGTTTCTGTATCAAGAAAGCAAAGTTAAATAATCAGAGCACTAGGCAAAAAACTGGCTGTGGCTGTGGGCGTTGATCACAAATACAGCTAGTCGAGTAATGGAACACCCATTATTTTTCTTAGGTATATTATTTTCAATATTTATTTAACCTTGCTACGTGTGCATCGATTACAAAGTAAACACACGTACATTTGCAGCATACATGCCCAGGAATGTTGAACTGTTTTTGTGCTGCATCAAAAACAAAAAAGTATAAAAAAACCGGTTTTTAAGAGGCTGGATAAAATCATCAGCGGGCCAAGCACATTTTAATTTTCTATTTAATTATATATAATTGTTGTTGATTGGTTATTTTACCTATGAGCAGTTTGGATTACAAGTCCGTTCTTTAATAAAACATATAATTTTTTACGATTAGATTTACAGTTAAGACGCAGTAAAGATTCGTTGCGCTTCGGCGCGTGATCCGTTTTCAATTTTCACACGCTCTCCGAGCCGCTGCTGCTCTCGCAAGTTCATGTACAAGCCCCGATAACGATAAACCGATAAGGCTCAACTCGCCTCACACATATTCATGTATACAAATTAACTGACTGGACTTTAACGCTCTCTCTCTCTCGGTGTGCTTATCTGTATTTTCAGACAGCGTCAACGACTCCGACAACGCAGACAACAATACACAAACGTTTAGCCTCCTCAGTGCAACATAGGAAGAGCAACAGAACAGGCGTACGAAAAACTAAAAAAGTTTCCTGCGCAACACCCACAGCAGCAACAACAACAACGATAACGGAAGTAGCCTCTCATACGGGCAAGGCCAGAGACGTTGTCGGTAATCGTCATCGAAAATCGCAAAAGCTATCGCAATCAAAAGAGATGACATCACGCGCGCGTCTCTGTGCCTGGCGGCTGAGCATTTTCTTATTGGGCACATGCTGCATAGCCGGTGGCGTTTATCTGCTGCGCAACTGGATTGACATATTCACGCACATACGCGGCAAGGTGAGTGAGCTGCTGGCTGATATAAACATGACATGTTGAAGGGGGAGTCATTTTCAAATATGTAAAGTATCTTTTGCGTATGGCAAGACTTTCTAGTAAAAATGAACATTATTTTCCACGCCTCCTCCCTTCGCAAATTCAGCATATTTTCGGTTAGGTAATGTTTTTTTTATATTTATTTTATGGAGGTGCTCCATATCTGTTAGTTCTTATCTAATCTGTCACGGTTCTTTGCATAATTACATCAGTCTTGCCATCCGATAAATTTCCATCTCTAGGGAGTCAAGATTCTTCAGCAGCCAATTTGCCAAAACGGCGTCGGGGTCAACTGGGCGTGACCTCGCTCATTAGCATACAATTAGTGTGACATTGGCGGTTAGCAGGGAGAGGGGTAGGCTCGGCATAGGGGTCTTTACTAGTTGTCTGATTAAATATCAATTGGACTCAATTTTCCACAAAAATACATAAAAGTGAGTGTGCTGCAGGTGTTCGTTAAAAGACAAAAGAACGAAAGATAAGATACTATTTGTAAATACCCTTTTAAAGGGTATTAAAATTTTATTATATGAAATGTGTAACTCATTGAAGGCGATGTCCTGTGTCACTATTAAGTATATTGAATCAGCGTCACAAGCCGAGTCAATATAGTCAAGTCCGTCCATCTGTTCGATTTCTTAGATATAAAGCTATCTTGACGAACAGCCTTGTTATATATGCGTCTATATAGCATATACATCATGTAGGAACAATCGGTCGAAAGATGAGTTTGAGTTAAATTTTTTGATATAATATAATTACGCAAACTAACCTTGGCATTTGGAATATTAAGTTTAAAGCCAGTCGTAAAACAAATAACATATAAATCCACTATGTTTTAAAGTACATAGACATAATAACAAATTTCGAACTCTGGACTTCAATTTAAATGTCAGCAAATTACCTCAGGTCTACAAGGGTATACAATCTTCAATATGGTATTCTTACTTGTCTCACATTAGATTATTACCTATTCTTGGCCACTGACTAAGAAGTTATGCCTTAATACAGTTAGCTGATAGATTTGCCCCTACAACCAATTCATCAATGTGACATGAATCACTGGAGCGAACAGCTGCAAGGTTAATGGGATCACTGATCTATTTCGCAAACATGTTGCCAGCGGAAATATATATACGGTTGCATTGACAAAACTCGTAAACAAACAATTTTAGTTTTTGCCCTAGCAATGACTTTTATCTTATCGCAAACCATTTATCATTAGAATTTAATGCCATAGATTGATTAGAAACGATGTCTGAATCGCTAACTCTATTTTATTCCGTTTATTTTTTGGTTTCTGTTTTTATTTGATTGTGTTGATTTTGCCTTTCATGCAAGCCTAATTCATAAAAGGCTTGTAATTCCACCTGTCGTATATTGCACAAAAGTGTGTCGCCCTTGACCAAAGAACACCTGTTTTACTGATTTTGATATCAACCAACTAACAACAACCGCAACAATCTCGGAAATCCCATCCATTTCAACTAGCTCATATTTACACGTGCCGTCGTTTCACACCAAACACGAATGTAATAATAATTCTTTCATCAGTTAGTCATTTCCTGAATTCAAAATAAGTTTCAGCGAGAAATAATGAAAATATGCCTAAAGCTTGTTTTAAAAGGACCGCTACGGATTTATTCCAAGTGCTATAATATACACATAGTATCTAGCCAAATGATAAATGCATGTCATGATGGATTTATAGAGATATTGGCATTGAACAAAGCGTTCCAAAACTTTATTCAACCATTTTAGTGCTCTAAAAAAAAATGTGAAAAACTAACAAACGAATGATAATAAGAACTAGCAATCTTAATTAGATGGTTAATTTTATGATAACTTATAGATCAAATTGTTTACAATAACGTCATTGACAATTTCAGGAAATGGCACTCAGCCCCACATCGCGATCGTTTGAGGGTTGGAAAGTTTCGCCGCTGCCGCTCAACTTTGATATATATCTATTTAATTGGACCAATCCGGAGGACCTTTACGAGGGTTCCCCAAGAAAGCCGCACTTTGTTCAATTGGGACCCTATCGATTTCGTGAGAAACCCGACAAGGTAGACATTGAGTGGCACAATCAAAACGCTTCGGTTTCATTTCGCAAGAAAGCATTTTTCTACTTTGATGCTGCCGGCAGCAATGGCACCCTGCAGGATGTAGTCACTTCGGTCAACACTGTGGCACACGTGAGTTGTAATCAAAAGTGGTGAATACATAATGTCATTCTAAAACGCTATTGTATTTTTTTAGGCTGGTGCCAGTCGTTTTTCCCAATTGCCCTCAATCGTTCGTGCGATAGCGTCAGTCACGCTGAGCTCAGCGCAGGATGTCAGCGAAACACGAATAGCCGAGGAGTGGATATTCAAGGGCTTCGAACACACCTTGGTCAATCTGGGCATGTTTCTCAATCCCTCTGAAGTGCCATATGATCGCATAGGCTATCAGTATGGGCGCAATGGCAGCGCCGCTTTTGATGGCGACCTGAACATATTCACTGGCGCCGATGACATTAGCAAAATGGGCCAAATACACTCGTGGAACAATTTAACGCACACTGGCGCCTTTGAGGGTGCTTGTGGCAAAGTCATGGGCTCAATGGGTGAATTCTTTCCGCCCAATCTAAGCACCAAGGACAGCGTGTACCTCTTCTTGCCCAAATTGTGCCGCGCCGTGCCGCTGGACTTTAAGGAGGAGATCACAGTGCATGGCGTCACCGCATACAAATTCAGTGGCACCAGACACGCCGTGGACAATGGCACAATGTATCCGGACACCAGTTGTCTGTGTGTTGATGGCAAATGCATGCCGGCGGGTGTTATCAACATTAACCACTGTGCTTTCAATACACCTATCTACATGTCATATCCACACTTTTATCTGGCCGATCCCAGCTATCTGGAGGCGTTGGATGGCCTGCAGCCGGATCCTGAGAAGCATGAGTTCTTCATGGCACTGGAGCCGAACGCTGGCGTACCCATGGATGTCGGTGGTGGCTTCCAGGCCAATTATCTGATGCAGCCAGTGCCAGGTGTTTCGTAAGTTAATCATACATACCTGAGTTTCGCAGTGTTGATGACACCTTCTAACATTTTTCAATTTGCAGTCTATATGCGCGCGTGCCACGGATCCTACTGCCACTGATGTGGGCCGAGGAGCGTGTGCGTGTCAGCAAAGAAATCGCTGACGACGTAGCTCTCGTGCCACGCATAGTGATGTTGGGTCAGATCTTTACGGGCATACTGCTTGCCGGCGGTCTAATCTGCACCTGCTGGTATCCCACACGCCAATTGACGCGTCTCTGCCACAGCGATGATCCCAAAGCCAAGGCCTCCGTATTGCGCCCGCTCACCACATTTGGCGCCGCCACCAATGCGACTGGTGCGATGCCAACTGTGCAGCAACTACTTCGTCAGAACGCCAGCGACAATCAGCGTGTTGTCGTCCGTCTGTTGGACTATAAGCGCAACTCTGGCATTGAAGATGCCCATGACGAGTGCAGCGCTGGCAACACTTCCACAGAACGGCTAATCGAGAGTGGCTCAACAGATGTGATAACTAGTTAATATATGTATATATATATCGTTGCATCTTCCTTTCATTCGTTGTTATAAATATTGTACAAACTTATTTATATATATATAAGGAGCCTTCGTCTCGCCATTAAGACTCAAGGGGCTGTTACCCCTAGCCGCGTTGCCTCATTCACATAGCGTTATTATAAACATATTCACACACAAACCACTCATCCATACATACGCACGCACACACACACACACACACACATAAATCTTGCTCACATGCTTTCCTCATCTCACTGCACCAGCATTTATATGTATGTGCCGGGAGTTTATTGAGAGATTGATAAGATTATTTATTTATTAGTGCCAAAAACAAAAGAGAAGTGAAAGTCATTAACTAATTTAGTAAGTAAACTAAACATCTTTAGAGTGATTATTCTAGGCCCAAAGCTATCAATCCCCATGTTAACATTAAAGCTGCGCACATCCAAAGTATTTTTATATTATACTATATTATATACATGTATAAATTTAGTGCATAACGATATTTTTTAGTGATTTTTTTTATACAACATGGCGGCTACAATTTCCGTCTGAATTGAAATGAAGTGATACACATATAAAATGCGTTTTCAACAAAGGTCCTCAACTGAATTACATACGAAAACAATTTCTTAAAGAAAATACAACTGAATAAAAAACAAAACAATCAAAAAAAATACAAATACAAATGAAGGAATAGTTTGTTTACACGCTCTTCAGCCAGCTGGAGACGGCCCAAAAACAGAGGCTGACAAAGCTGAAGCTAACCAGGGAGTTAAATGTGCTCACACTGTTTCCTGTATTGCCCAGATCCAGTTGCGAGGCCAGTTCCTCTGGCACATCCAAATAGACACGATCCAAGCCGAAGCCGAAGATAAGTTTCCGTAACTGAGCCACATCCACATAGTCGTTGTCAGACGACCAAATGGTCAAAGTGCACTCGTTGGTTCTATTAACGGCAGCAACCAGATTGTGCAGCTGCGTGGCGCTATTGGCGGCAATGCCGGCACGGACGGGAAAAGTGATGGACTGTCCAGTGGAGGTCACATTGTTGTCATTGATGACCTGTAGCATTGCATCGCACTGCTCCTCGGTGTACTCGCCCTCGCGGTAATTGTCACCCCATTTGGTCGTCCAGCCAATGGAGAGAACGGCCTGCTTGTAGCGCATGCAGCCGGCAAAGAATTGCGCCGGATCCACTGGCACTGAGCTGGTTTGCATCACAGGTCCGCTGATTATATCGGCATTTATCCAAATGGGATATGTCATCTAAGCGAATAACAAATCAGTTTAATTAGCAACTTAACAATGGTCCAATGGTTTTGCCCACCTTTGGTATGGTCTCATCCAGAATTCCAAGTGAGCCCTCGAACACCTCTATTGACTTGAAGTCCAACTTAACACCCTTCTCGGCGCCCTCGTTCTCCTCGTTGTGAGCTTTGATTTGCTCCAGAAAGTCCTCCAGTGTCAGATCCGAGACCTTTGCAGGCGGATGTGCCATCACCGGCAAGTCTGAGCCCGTGCCATTCAGTTTGCCCAGCACAATATCGGCCTCAATCATATCAATGTTGCCTTTGAAGTGCCGTGAATAAGTTAATGTGGCATTTAAGGGACAAATCATGATTATAGTTTACACTCACTGCTGAGTGACTCGGCGAGCAGTTGCTGGCTGTTGACGGCATGCGCCCAGGTGATGGCAGTCAGGTTGGTGGCCTTGCCGGTGAGTTTGCCCTTGTCGAATCGCACCATGTCTACAATTTTTGCATGCTCCTCCAGATCCTGCTGCAGCGCAATGAAAATGGGCAGATTCTTCGCTTCTGACGTCTGCAGTGTGGCCAGTTCGTAATAAAAGACGCTGTCGTTTAAAGCAGCTCCATTGATGTTGACCGCAAAGTTGGCTATTTTCGGACAATTTTATCCAATTAAATCTATCACATATCAGCGAGAGCTCTCTCTCTCTCTCTCACTCTCTCACACACACGTTTATGATATGAGAGAGGTGCAGATATTATTCTATTTACTTATTACCTTTAATAATTCGAAATCGTCGCTCACAAAGAGAGACAGTCACATGAATGTATGTTTACCCACAAATAGGGTTCAATTCTGGTATCTATGAATACATGCCCATTTACATTTTCGTCACGCGTATGTGTGTGTGTGTATACATACATGTGTATGGGGTTAGCAAACAAAGAATGGTTGTGTGCCAATGAGTGCCAATCAGTAACGGTTAATGAAGTTGTGCTTTATTGGAGGCCCTGCTACTGGAACAGTTTCACCCGAATGCCACAGCAATTTCAATAAAACTGCGAGCGACTTGAATTTATGTGCGAGAGAAATGCCAGTTGCAATGGGAAACAATGACAATGACATTTTGATGGGCAAGCTGCAAAGTGCGCAGGCGCAATGGAATGCAAGTGATTCGTAGACGACGACGACAACGACGACGACGACAACAACAATAATAGTTCCTCTGATAAGTTGAGCGACTTTACCGAGGATGCATATCAGAATTGCAAGTGACTGTGAACCTTGGTGGCCACGAGCTTCATTTGTGCTTTTAATTGCCATATTCATGCTGAAGATAATCATGTGAAATAATTACATTAATCACCAGGCAATATATATTTGCGATAAGCATATCAAGCGTTTAATATTGAAGTATTTTCATTCTCTAATCGTTGACCTTTGTTCGTCTAATTAAAAACAGTTATATCTTATGCTTTTCATAATAATGTTGCTTACCTGTTCATTTTGGTAATTGTTAAATATGAATTTTAATCAAAAAACATTTATATTTCTTCGACTATTTTAAAACTGCAACGTACGATAAGTCCAATGTGTCGCGAGTAAAGTAAAATGATTTCTAAACCACGTCGATAAGAATGTATTGAAATCGATATCGGTATATCAAATATTAAAAATATTACATTTAATATAACATATAGCGATAGAAGTTACTTGCTGCTGCATTTAATTTGTGAGAAGTGACTGGTGATGGTACTCATACTAAGAGTGAAAGTTTTGTTTACGCACATCTCTAATGTCGGTCTGCTATGGAAATGTTAACTTCTTTTACAGCCAATGTTAGATTTAAATAAAATCAAGTAATAGAGCAGCCTGTTAATAGCATTTGAAGCAATTGTTTCATTTGATGCCGCTGTTAGAGGTCTGTTAAAAAAATACTAAGATAAAACAAAAAACACCTAAAAAAAAGAACTGGTGCTCAATGTGCCTTGGGTATTACGTGTACTGCTTGTCTTTGAATAACATTTTTCGGCTAAACCGCACACAATCAGCAGCCAGTAGCGGCCCGATAAGCAGCCGGCACTATAGTTGAGAACACTCTAATCGCTCAAGTGTATAGAAAGTGATTTCCAAAAATGGACGATCTTATCAGGAAGGGTGCTCTGTTCCTCATGAACGAGAAGTGCTACGACAATTACTTCTTGGATCACAATTTCTTCGATGGTAAGTTGTATCCGTCAATCAAATTCCTGTTGTTGTTAAAAGCATTTTTTATGTTCTTTTTTTTAGTGCCGTGCTTTAAGGCGCTGCTGAGCAAAGGTCTTGGCATTGGCATCATTGCTGGTTCGGTGCTGGTAAAGGTGCCGCAGGTGCTGAAAATTCTCAATAGCAAATCTGGCGAGGGCATTAATCTATTGGGCGTTATGCTGGACCTGTTAGCCATCACATTCCACATGTCGTACAGCTTTATGAATGGATATCCATTTAGCTCGTGGGGCGACAACACTTTCCTCGCCATCCAAACCGTCGCTATTGCTGTCCTCGTTCTCTTCTTTGGTGGTCGCCGGCCGCATGCTGTCATCTTTCTGCTTGGCTATGCGAGTGTGCTGTACGTGCTCAACTCTGGAATGACTTCCATGAGGGTGTTGCTCACCATACAGAGCTGCAACATACCCATTCTACTGGTGGGCAAACTGTCGCAGGCACTGACCAACTATAGGGCCGGTTCCACGGGTCAGCTGTCGGCGGCGACGGTCATATTGATGTTTGCCGGTTCTTTGGCACGCATCTTTACTTCGATTCAAGAGACTGGCGATCAGATGATTATCCTCACCTTCTGCGCTTCCACTTTCGCCAATGGCGTCATCTTTGCCCAGCTCCTTTATTACTGGAACAAACCAGTCGCTGGCAAAAAGAATGTCGGAAAGGTCAAGAAGCCCATGAAGAGCAAGAAGGCTGATTAAGCTAAAGATTGCATAGCTTTTAGTTTAAGAAACGATTTCTCGACATGATAGAACAAATATCAAAACTTTCAATAAACTTATTCTTAGCGAATTTAATAGGAGTCTCTCTCCGTTTAACTGTCGCTTTTAAAGTGCTGCTGCAGCAGATCCAATGCACGGAAACGATGCGAGATTTTATTCTTCTCCGATTTGGGCAGCTCCGCATAGGTTTGATCGTAGCCCTTGGGCTGAAAGACCGGATCCCTGCATTATAAATATTTTTGCTCAGAATTTTAATTTAAGAAACTGCCAAATACGAACCAGCCAAAGTCGCGTGGACCCCGTGGCTCCACAATGGAGCCCTCTGTGATGCCCTGAAAGATTTGTGGCTCCGACGTGCTGCTCTCACAGTAGGCAAAGGTGCAAATGGCACGTGCCGATTTATCATCCCAGCCGCTGAGCAGACGATGCAGTCCCTCTGGCTGCAGTTTGTCCAGGAACCATTTAATATATGGACCGGGCAGACCGTGCAGCGCATTGAAGCACAGGCTGGTGTCCTCGATCAGTACGGGCCCATTCACCTGTTGCGCTGCCTCCTTGCACTTCTTCACCGCAATCTCCTCAATCTCGCCCTGCCACTCGGGCAAATCCACCTTCTTCGAGATGACCTGGAGGGGGAAATTGGGTCCCAGTATGGCAATCAGTTCCTCTAGCTTCTTGGCATTGCCCGTAACAAACGTAATTGGTTTCGACATTCTGCGCTTTTATGCTCGTCAATTGAAGCAATTTGTCAACAACAAAATAAACACAGATATAATAGAAAAAAAAATGCGGGCTCGTTTCACAGATGATTTCGTCAGGTGCGCCATCTACCGGCTGTTTGGACTCTCAATAGCACAGGGTCGTCATGCGTTCAAAAAAAACGACAATTCAAGCACTATATTTATAAATAAATATTTTATATTTAAGCATAACAATATATAAAAACAAAATACTAGAGAAAAGCGCCCCAGCCAATATACATTGCAGCGAGATTGTCTACCTTGGTCGCCTCATTGATCAGAAAGTTCACCTGCCCCTCGGTGGACAATGGAATGCTGTTTGCCTGCTGTCTTTTAACCTGTAAAAGAAAGCTGAATTTAAGTACTTGGTTGATGCACTCAATACTAATAGTACTACTCACATGTCCCTGCAGGCGCTCGGCAATGCGCTGTACATCGTTGGTCACTTTGGGATCGGTTAATTCGGCGCCAGTTTTGCTTTTGCTAGCTGTTGCCGTCAGACGACTCTGGACGCCCAGATCGTAAACGAACGGACGCAGCATGGACATGAGCGTTTTGGTCTCCTGCCTGAGCAGTCGCAGCGTAATCTCGCAGCACTTGCGAAAGCTCCCCTCGACACCGAGTGGTCCCATGGCCGTGATCATGTTGTGGGTGAGGCGAAAGGGAACCACTTCAGGATAGGCAAAGGCCTCGCCCTGATTGAACAGGCAATTGAAGTCGACGTGGACAGCGTCGCCATTGCGCTCATCGAACAGTATGTTCTCGCCATGACGATCGCCAAGCCCGAGAATGTAGCCCACCATTGACATGACGGCAACGGTGCGTATATACGAGTTGCGTGCCTCATACCAGCTGTGCGGCGTGCTGAAGCGCTGCAGGAGCCAATCCTGAAACACGGGCGGATGTGCGGGCAGCAGCTGCTTGAGGAACACCTCACGCTTCCGCTCCATCGGCTCTGTCTGCGGCACGGCCAACTGTTGCAGCTGCCTGCCACTCATCACCTGACCCCGCTGCATATACAATGCGATGCAGATGCCGCGATAGGAATTGAGATTAGGCAGCCACTCGAGCAGGCCGCATTCCTCGTTGAAGGGGAGTACTGCATAGGTGCGAATGTGCAGGCGACGCTGGCGAGCACGTGCATCCTGATGCAGATAGCGTTTCATCAGGCCATTGAACTCCATGAGACGCGCATCCTTGCGCAAATCATCCTTTGGTTTGACCATCACATCATAATCCTGTCCATCACTGCAGCGTATGGTCAGCTTTTTTGGGCGCGCCGCCGAACGCAACACCAGCACCTTCTCCTGGAAGCCACTGATAAAGATCTGCTGATACGGAAACCAGTTGCTGGCAGGCAATTTGCCATTTGAACTGGGCGACGGCGTGTTATCCTGTGCCGAACTAATGCTAAATGTGGGCTGCATGTACTTCTCGAAGGGCAGCAGAATGTTGGAGAAGTTCGCCTGGTTGCACAGCAGCGGCAATCGTTTGTCCAGATCGCTCAGCTTGTAGCTGCGATCCAAGGTGACCTCCTTGTTGGTGACGCCAATCAGGCGCTCGGTGAGCGTATTGAAGTCACTCAACAGACGCTGAAAAGTGGCATTCTGGAGTCGCTCATCGCTCAGGATCAATTTGCAGCGCTTCACACGATTGACGGCAGCAGACTTGAAATGGGGCAAAAGCATCCAGAGTGACTGCTGCGGATAGTCCCCGATAAGCTTGATGATCACGTTGCGCAGCACACCAAACACTTCCGGCGATGGATGACACAACCGGCTCAGCATCTGCGAGTAGGCCGTGTAAAACATGGCCGTTGGCAGCGCCGAGCAGCAATTGTTAAGCAGATCGTTCATCTTGCGCACCAGCTCCGTGTGGGAGGCGGAAGCGACTGCTGTGGCGGCCGTGTCCAGCCAGAGACTGATCAGTCGCGGCATCGACTGATAGACATGATCGCTGCCATAGCGCAAAGATTTGGCATAGTTCAACATGATCTGCAGCAGCAGATCCTCATCTTCGCGTGAATTAGTTGCCGACGCTGTACGCGCCTCTCGCATCTTCTCCAGAAATTGGGCCAGCTGGACGTAACAGCGCTCCGATTGTCGATGCACTGAGATTGCCTCGTGGAAGTACTTGAGTATGGCATCCGCACATAGATTCATGGAGTCCGCGTTGTACGTGGCCTGCAGATATTTGCCCTCGAAGTAGAGGTGACGCTGCTCAGCACTGAGCTGCTTGGGGTTACCATCGCACTGCTGTCGGATGGTTGACAATTGCTCCTCCAGATAGTTCATGGCCAGCACCTGATCGCCCTTCTGCCAGAGCAGCTTGGCGCGCTCCAAAAAGAGACCACTTGGCCGATACTCGGCGGCCTTCATCAGATACAAATGGGCGCGTTGCAATTGACTTGCATTGCGATTGATCTGGGCGCTATTTAGCCAGAGCTGGGCCAACTGCGTTTGCAGCTGGGCCTGCAGCGGCACACGATCGCCCAGGCGACGCTTTAGCTCGCCAAGCAGATTCCGACGAAAGCTATAGATGGGCTCCAGCACGCGTAGCTGTGGCTGCAGCACCTGCAAACGCGACTGCCAATCCGCAAAGTATTTACGCATTACTTGCGACTGCTCCTGCTCCTGATCCTGCAGGGTGGATAGCTGCTCCAGCAGCTGCTGGCTGCACTGCAGCTCGTGCAGCATGTGTAGCTTTAGCACCTCATCATAGGCATGCGCATAGGAATGCTGTTGCATGGCGGAACAGCTGCGCAACTGCTCCAGCACCGATCCACGCATCTTGTCCAGTAGCGCCTCAAATTCCATTTTGGTGGTTGTTGGTTCCCGCAGGGCCAGGCAGGCCTGTGCGCACTGGGCATGCCAGTTGGGTCGGCAGCGGCTCTCCTGCTGTTGCTGCAACTGCAGCTCCTCAAGTTCGTCGTAGCTGCCCAGGCGCCAGAGCAGCTCCGCTTTGCACTCACTGAAATACTGATCAGTGTGACGATCGGACAATCGCTGCCAGAGGCCATCGGCGATGAGCAGCGCTGTCTTGGGTGTGTCCATGCGCAGATAGGCGTCGATGATGGCACGTATATGATCTGGTTGGAGTTGCTCCGTGCTGGACAACAGTTGTTCATAGCATGTAATCATATCCTGTTGCCGTTCGACCAAACGATTCACCAGAATCTCCTGGGTCACACTCATATCCGATTGGCGCGTCTGCACTGCCCCCTCCACCGAATCCGAGTCCATCAGTCGCCCATACAGCTGCACTAGGAACGTGAACTGCTCGAGTAGACGCGCCGCTTT
Source organism: Drosophila setosimentum (assembly GCA_035043505.1). NCBI lineage: Eukaryota > Metazoa > Arthropoda > Insecta > Diptera > Drosophilidae > Drosophila > Drosophila setosimentum. The sequence continues at coordinate 4,462,225 of JAWNMY010000007.1, forward strand.
ATCACCCTCCGCGATGTAAGCCTCCAGATATCGCAGGGCGCGCGCATACTCGCCACAATTATAGCTGGCGCGTGCCACACGCAACTTTTCGATGCGCTGCAGGAATTCATAGATGGCACCATAATTGGCATCCACAGATTGGGGCGGTTTGCCACCCATGCTCAGGCCATGCAGACGCTGCCATTCGCGCAGCCAACGCTGCAGAAAATCCAACAGCTCTGCACACAATTTGCCAGCCAAACGTGACTGATCCTCCGCACTGGCGCCCGCCTGTGGCACAGCACTTTCTGACTTGGTGTTGGCGCCATACTTACTCGACTCAAACAACTTGTAGCCGAGTGTGTTGGGATCGACTGGGATTAGTTCGTTGGGTGTCTTCGATGCTGTGGCACCTTGTTGTTGGGACAGCTCATCGTTGGCCTGCAGCACCGCCTGAAACTCCTGTTCAATGTGTAGACGCTGCTCAGCAGTGCACTCGAGCAGCGCATGGAGCAGTATATACGGATAGAAGGTGCTCAACATGTTCGAGTCGCGACGAATGCACGGCTTATAGGAGCTGAGCAGGTGACGCGTCTCCGACGACTGCACATAGTCGACAAGTCGTGCGGCCCAAAGGAATGCCCACAGTTCGTACGAGTTCTGCGTGTAGTGGCTGCCAAAGAGTGGCTGTTGCTGCAGCGTACTGGAGCGCTGGGAGCAGGTGTAGCAGGAGTTGAGCAACGGCTCCATTATTTCGCGCATGCGTAAGGGTAGCGATTGCCAAAGCTGTAGCTTCTTTTGCTCCTTGGGCACAATGCCGCTAACGGCGAGCGTCTCCTGTATGGCCAGCGAGAAGTTGTCCACATGCTTCGTTTTCTGCTGAAACTGATAGCCGCGACACAGCGCTGTTAGTGCCAGCACTGTAAAATCATCCGTGAGAACGCTCAGCGGCACCTGTTGTGGACTGGCAAAATTGTAATTCGATGGCAAATAGCTGGCATCGATGGCACCCAGTTCGCCCAGACATTTGGCTGAGGCCAACTGCAGCGAACGATCGTCGTGCTGGCAACCCGCCATAAGCACATTGACTATCTGCTCCATTAGTGGCTCCATCGGCAGCTCGTTCAGCATCATATGATTGAGTTGAGTGCGTCGTCGGCCGAGCAACTCGGAGAGATGCTCCAGTCCATAGACGCGCACCTGCAGGCATTCATTGGTGATTTGCTTATGTAGAAAACCCAGTTGATCCAGCAGCGGCGCCTGATCCTCGCCAGTTGCTGCAGCAGCTCCCAAACACAGCTGTGCCGTGTGCCGCTCAATACACTTTCGTATGGGCTGCGAAACGTTTTCCATTCGCTCCAGAAAGTACAAGTCTATAATGGGGATTATGTTTAGGAGTTGTTTACAGTAGCTATCGAGAGATCCCAGTGCTTACCTTGTATATAGTTGCCCAACATGGCGCCGTTACGGAGGATGACAAACTCGTAGAGTTCATTCACCTGCTCCACGCTATATGCGAGCAGCGGCTGCAACGTGGCCACTATGCGGCCCAGAGACGGACCCAACTCCTGTATGTTGACCACATGCAGGAAAATGTGCCAAATCTTTAGGCAAATGCGCTGCAAACTTGGCTCCTGTAACGTGTGCACAAAACTCAGCATGGCAATGATTTTGAAGCGAAATTGTGTGACATGTTGAGGGCCAACGAAGCGCAAGATCTGGCCAAGACTATACAGTGTCTCCTCTTTGAGTGGCTTCTCAAATGACGGCTCCGACAGACAGCTCTCAAAATAGGTGATGACACCGAGTATGCGCTCCGCTATAAACGTGGAGAACTGTGCATTGGTCGCCTGGGTGGATAGTTCATCGCTGCCGACGCTCAGTTGGAGTAGGTTTTGAAAAGAGCGCATAACAAAAGTCGGATTGCGATTGAAATAGATGAGTAGCTCGGCAACGGTTTGCTGCAGAAATAAATGAATAATGATTATGATAATGTTTAATAAAGTAAGGAATAGGGGCAAGCTAAATCACTGACGCACCTTCACATCGGCATTCATCAGTTGCTGCACTGTGCACTTGGTGCAGCTGGTGACCAGCTCGATGCAGCGATTGGCAAATTCTGGTTCTTCGGTGAGATAGACATGCGCATAGAGCCGTAGAAAGGAGGTGGAGAATAGGGAAGCCACCGGCTTATGCAGCTGCTTGGCTATGAACACAAAGATGCCCTTGCAGCGGGGCTCCCTAATGCAATAGGGCAGCACCAGCGAAGTGAGCAGACGATGATATTTACAGGTGAACTCCTGCACACACGAGAAGCCCAACATCTTGGTGAGCTGTAAGTAAACAAGTATTAGAAAAGTATTTATTGCATGTCATATTCCAGCACTTACCGCTCTGAGTGAGTGAGTGAAGCGCACTCCTTCCGTGACATAGGCATAAAGCGCCAGCTGGACAACTAAGCCGAGTGCATCGCGCTTGTACCAGTTCCACAGCGTAAGTGTCTGTACTCCGTGGCGTGCACACATTTGACAGGCGGCGAGCACCGCCTCCTGGGCGACGAGAGAGCGCGTGTGCACCATGAAATAGAAAGTCATCTTGAACCAGTGGAATAGCCACAGTTTGTCGATGTCGGCATGTGCCGAGCACACAATCAATCGGAGTAGCTTGCGCTGCTCCGCCATGCTCTGCTCCTCCAGCGATTTCGAAAGTGTGCGCACAATGCAATTGAGCACAAGTGAGGCCAACTGATGCATAAAGTCCTCGGACTGGTTGGCCAGCACAGGCACCAAACGCTCGTAGCTGCGTTCGTTGAGCTCCTGCAGGTTGGACGACTCCTTGAGTAATCGAATGCACGGCGATGGGTCCAATTTGATCAGATCCAAGTGATATGTAATGTAGCCACATGGCGTCTTAAAGAGCATCGCCTCGGCGAGGCCAGCCAAGTTGGAATTGCTAAAGGTGGGTGCACTGTTCGGCTTGCAGCTGCCCAAATACAAGCCAGGTAAGGTGGCAGGCAACGGTTCACATTTGGGGCAGTACATAACCACCCTCTCGCTAATTTTGAAGACATGCGCCGAGGCTGCTGGCTGCGCTGCAGTGCAGAGCAACAGGCGTAAAACAGCGGCCAGTGTGTGACCGTCCTCTGGTGAGGCACACAGTTTGGGCAGCGCCTGTTGCAGTTGAGCGGCTTTTATGTAGCCGGAGACATAAAGCTGTGACAGGTGCTCGTTGAAGAGCTGCCTCAATTCGGATTGCGTCGAGCTGAGCAGGCTTATGTGTTGCTGTGCGAAGAAGCTCTGCAGTTGCGTGTGCGCGCTGGAAGGCGTCTCCAGACGTAGCGTGGCCAAAGCCTGGAGAGCCCCCAATTGATGTTGTTGCTCCTTTGATTGCAGGGTGTGCTGCAGTATGCTTAGGAGCTGCTGTTGCGTGTGCGGCTTCAGTTGCAGCCGTATGCAGTTGGTTTGCAACAGAAGTGCACAGAGCCCCATAAACTCTGGGCTAGCTGCACACTGTGCCTGCTCCAAGAGTTGCAAACTCAAATGATTCAAATTGCTTCTGGCATCTGGTGGCAGTGGCAGCTCATAGTGCACTGGGAGTTGAGATAGCAGGGCAGCATTAAGCGCCTCATCGCTGGCAGCCACCAGCTTTCGTTGCTTATCCATCAGCAGGAGATGCTCCATTTGCCGCAACGCACGCAGCAACGCGAGCAGCTCTGGCAGCTCTCCAGGAGTCGTATCGGTTAGCAGTTCAACCAGACAGATGCTTATGCTATCCAAGATCCTTCCACGCATTGCCGGCTGTTTGACAGCAACGACAGTTAGCAGTGGCAACAGCTGATTGGGTTGTCCACGCCACTGACGCTGCACGAGTTGCACTGTGTGTGGCTGCAACTCACAAGCAGTCACCTCCAACAACTGGTGTTGCAGATAGTCGGACACTGTTTGCATCAAGTTGTCGCGCGCCTCGCTTGCAGGCAGACGCAACAGCTCGTGTAACAGTTGACAGCAAAGATCCAGGCTATGAGGATGAGACAACCTCTGCGGCTGCAACACGATTATCAGTTCTTGTGTCTGCGTTGCCAAACGCCTCAGTTGTGTTTGCGTCATGCACTTGGCTTGCAACCAGCGGCAGGACAGGGACCACATGAGGACAGCAGCGCGCAACGTCAAGCAGGCATAATGTGCCACATCTATATTACTTGACCAGCTGGCGGTGGACTGGGCCTGGAGCACGGCGCAACAATAGCTCAGACTGGCCAACTTGGTATCCATGTTGCACTCCTTGAGGGTGAGCAACGCCTGCTGCAGACTGCTGGCAAATAGTTCCGTATGCGTCGCATGTCCGATGTGTTGGGCGTGCTGCAGCACCAGCAGCAAGTACTTGGCATACGCATCCGTGTGCTCCAGCTGCAATTTGATGGCTTGACAGGCGCACTGCTCATCGAATGCTTGCAGGACACTCACGTCGCAGCGAAATATCTGTAATTCCAGAATGCGCACCTGTTGCGCAGGCTGCTTTTTGGGTTTTGTGTAATCAAAGGCGCTCATCTGATCGTTAAGCTGCTGCAATGCCTCCACATAGGCATCCACAAGGCGTTCGTATAGCTTGGGATGATTGCACCAACAGGATGCGAGCAGCTTCTGCTGTAGCTGCACATTCTTGAGGCACTGTCTGGATTACATTGGTAAACAAGTATACTTGAGATACTAGAGACAGAGGGAGAGAGAGATCCACTCACCCCTCATCCTGACACTGACTCAAGCACACGGCGAGTTTGTTCAGCAGCCAAAGCAGGAAGACGTCTTGAAATTTGTTGGGCAGCTCGCGCACCGACGAACAGCTGATGAGACTCGGATCCTGACAGAGTATGTTGTCCACCACACTGTACACGGCCGACAAGTTGGCTTGATTGCGATTCACCATATTGTACAGCACTTTCCACATATCCTCACGCTTGTCGGACATTTTTTCAAGTACAATCTATAAATTTTAAATACAAAAAAGCGAGGGACATTTATTTTGTACGTAGCCAGTGTTGCCAGACCAACGATTAACAACTGTTGACTGATTTTAATAGGCTGATACGAAGATCGCGTAGTTTTGCGAAAATAAAATACCAAAAAATGCATACCAAATAAACTAGAATCAGAGTAGTAAAATCGTGCTCTACTTTATACTAAACTGACAAATTGCATATATCTTTAATAAGATTTGCATTTGATTTTTAATAATGTAATTCTTTAATTATGCCATAAGGAATTGAACAAATGATTCACAGTCGAATACCAGGCAGTTATTGGTGTTGAGTTGTTCCATAATAATAATAATTTGGATAGCTTCATTATCTTTCCCTTATCACTATACAAACCCATATGTGGCTATTAACATTGAGCAAAATCTAAATTACAATAAAAATTAGCATATCTTTGATTTTGTGGCATGCGTCATATAATTAATGGGCTGGAACATATCACGTTAGGAGCAGTTTTGTTCTGATCAATTTTTAACCTACGACGACGACCTTTTAAGCTATGTACACATTTAATAAATAATACTTTTCACCCCTATACGGAAAAGTCGAGAATGTATTGTCGCAGTAATCATACAATTGCTTCAGCGGATCCAAAGGCCAGGAATATTATCCAACCGATTAGATTAATGCCCGCCGCGGCGCTGAAGACCATCGGCCAGCTCTGGGTAAGTTCCAGGATGTGACCGGCTAGATAGACGCCCAGGAAACCGGGTATTGCGCCCACTGTGTTCATCAGGCCAAAAACGCTGCCCGAATGCAGCGGCGCCAAATCCTGTGGATTCACAGTCACCGCATTATTATGAAAGCCGGTCCCACCAATGATGATGGTCATGCAGATTAGCGCCGTGTGAAAGTCCGTCGTTCGACTCATTACGAACAGGGCCACATTCTGAGCGGCAAAGCAACAGCTCTGGATTAGCTTGCGCACCGCCGTCGTTGACCAATCTCTGGCTATCAGCCGTGTCGTCAGGTATTTGGCAAAGAACGTGCATGGAGGCAGCGCCAGCCATGGAATCATGTTGACCACCCAGCCCTTGGCATGCGGAAATCCATCGTGGAAGTATGTGGGCAGCCAGGAGAGCAGCACAAAGAAGCAATTCATCTCGCAGGCATGCGTCAGCACACAGGCCCAAAAGGACAGCCGGCTGAAGTAGCGCAGCCAGGGCACAGTCGTCTCCGCTGGCGTTTTGTTGACGCACAATCGCGCCGGTGTGGAGATGTTTATAATGCGATTCCTCTCACCGGCCATCGCATAATAGCGCAATACCAGCGCCCAGGCGAAGCCCATTAGGCCAATAACACGGAAGACATACGACCAGCCAAAGTAGTCCAACACAAAGGAGCCCATAATGCCAGTGAGTAGTGTGCCCATTGCCGACCCGGATGTGAGGAGGCCAAAGAAACTGCTGCGCTCATTTTGGCATAGATTCTGCAAGTATGGAACAATAGTTTAATATATATTCATGGTCGTCTCCAAGCGGAACTCACCTGACTTGTCAGGCTAATCATGCTGGGAAAGTGCACGCCCTGCAATGCGCCATTTAAGATTCGTATGGTGACAATAATGGGTATCGCATAGCTCTTAACCGATGCCGCCGACCAGATAATCGTTGGCATCAGGAATGTGATGATGGACCAACCAATGGCCGCCAGTAATATGACACGCTGGCCGCCAAATCGGTCGCTGAAATAGCCACCCATTACTTGGGTGAGTGTGTAGCCCCAGAAGAATGAGCTCAGCACGGTGCCCGAATCAGTTTTACTCCACTTTTGTGCGGCGGCAACTGCGGGCACCAGCAGCGGCATCGTTGTCCGCGTTGAATATAACATGCAGGTGCCAGTGAGTAGCGTTATGAACCAGATGCGTTTCTCGTTTCTGTGGAAGTGCATAACGATTTAAATCTTGGAACTCCGACTACACTCTGACTACTACTTGCCTTGTCCAAATGCTTTGGGTGTCCACCAGTTCGCCGCGTAGCAGCGAATACTTTAGTTTCTCCTCCATGTTAACTTATTTGCTTGTGATGAATTTTGTATTTTCTTACAGCTGATATTGAACAGTCTTCATTTTAACTTCAGCTGCAGTTGTTGTGTCGCTTGTGGCTTCTGCATTTCTGTTAGGTGCATTACTTTAGGTGCGTATGTGCATATTTTGGTACATGTGTTCGCCTTTTACGTGGCCACTTTTTTAAACATCTTATGAGCTTAAAAGTTTATGTGTTCAGTTTGGTCGAATTCTGTGTACACTACTTTGCTGCGAACAAGTGTCGAGTATTTTAAAGAGTGCACTTATTTATATTTTAAGAATTGTGCACATAAGAAATATTATTCATTTAAGCAGTCGAGCTCTGCAATACTCTTACACATTTTAAGTTAACAGCAATTAGAAATCGCTTATAGTTATTTATAGTTGCTTCGCCGAACTTTAATGCTTTGCCCTTGCGACCTTGCCACACATGTATAAATCTGGTTGCCGGAACATGTGTTTTGGCGTTGCCACTCTAAAATATGCAGAAGTGTTGCCATATGTTTTGGTATGGCGCGCAAATGCGCATATTTGAATTCGTGAAGTAATAGACTATCATTAAGATGTAGAAAATCAATTTGAGCATTCATATTGAACCATAGCGTGTGTTCATTAATTTTATTCAAGTAATCACTTATATAGTATTTAGTATATGTATTTCATTCGTGTGGAGTAAAGGAGGGGAGAACGGGACCAGAGACGTTGACAGATAACGTGAAATAAATATTTAGATTACAGCATATCCGGCAATCTAAGCAAATTACTCATCGAGCGTAAGATGCACATTGGCGGAGGGATGCAGGCCCAGCTCCTTAAGCGTCACCTCGTTGTGCTCGATCTCCAGCGACTTGCGCGGAAAGGCACATATCAACTTGTATCCCTCGAATGGTATGTGCTTGTGCGTTTGCCTGATATACAGACGCAGTATCTTCAACTTGGTGTCCGAGGGCCAGCGCAGTTGTACGACCTCATCGCTGCCTGTGGCGTCGAGCAGGCGCAGCTTGATCGCCGTCAGCTCCGCCGCCTGTTTGCCCAGTTGGGCCTCGTACGAAATGGTGGCGCCCTTGAGCTCCTCCTCGTCGAACTCTTCGAGGCTCTCACAGTCACTGGCGTTGTTGTTATTGTTGCTCCCTTTTGTGGGTGTTGCTGCTGCGGCACCGCCATTCTCATTAATGGAATTCTTGATGGCCAGTGCCAGTTGCTCCTCCTCGCTGAGCTCGAGCAGCTTGGCGCGCTTTTTGGGCGTGCTGGTCGTGGAAGAGGAACAGGATGCGGCCCCCTCCACATCATCGTCGTCATCATCATCAATTTCGATTGCGGCACGCTTGGAGGTGCTCGCCTCCTCCAGCGAAAAGTCGCGATGATCGCGTAGAAATTGCCGCAAATCTGGCAAAACATTTTGTTGATTGGGCTCCTCGGGACTGCGCCAGACCTCCTCGCCGGTGCGTGGATCAATTACGCATAAATAGGGCAACTTGGCACAGCGATAAAAAGCAACAAAGCGCCTGCCCTCGGAGCTATCGTTGTCCACCTGCCAGAGCACAAACTGGCGTCGCACCAGCTGCTTTAGCTCCTTCATGCTCCACACGTCACGATTCATTGTTTGCGACTGAAAATTATCGCCCTGGACATTGACCAGCAGCCATCGTTGGCGAGTGCTGGCAAATTCGCGCGCCGACGCCAGCGAGCCCGAGTAGAGCAGGTCGGTGGGCGGGCGATAGAGATCACCAAGGCGGGATGAATTGCTGCTGCTACTGGCATTGGAGCGACTATGCAGCGAAATCGCCTGACCAGCGACAACCATTTGGGCCGAACGCTCGCGGCGTCGACGATGTGTACTCGGATCGGAGTAGACGCCGGTGGCTTGAAGCTGCTCCTCCATTAGAGCACCTTCGCGTGCAAAATCCCGGAGCGGACAAACCTTGACGGGGTGCGTAACACGCGACAAGCGACTGTTGCTGCTGCCGGACGCAAAAAAGTTGTCATCCTCCGGCAGCAGCAGTTGTTCCCGGACTGGAGCAATGGGTGCACGCACCACCTCCTCCTCCTCAATAACTGCGGCTGCGGCGCCAGTCGCTGCATTGGAATTGGGAGCACCGTTGCCACCTTGCTCGAAGAACAAGGCAACGGCTGCGGCCACATCGTTGGCACAGGCGCCTAGATAATGTTTGGCCTCCTCGGTTGTGCAGGCTGTGACTTCAACCACGCGCTCGACTAGTTCGTCAGTTGTTGCTGCATCGCCACTTGACATTGCGCTGCAGCCTGCGTTATTGGAATTGCTTGCTTTTGTTTTGGTTTGGTTTTGAATTTTACTAGACGCTTACAGCAAAACACTGAAAACAGTAGCTTAATACCTTATTATAATATGTAAAACGCAAAATTCGCAGTACTGTATTGTTTTACAGCACTCAAAACTAGTGTTCAATGTGTTGACATGAAATTTATCGATGGTATCGAAACGAGATGAGCAAAAATGTTGTGAGTAAATTAGCAGCTGTTATTATAAATGTTAAATCGATAACTGTTACTTTGATATAGTCACTGTTGTGGCTGTTACTGTTACATCAATCATTGCTCATCTCTAAGCAACAGTATCTCTGCGTGAACTGCACGATAAGAATTGCTGATTATAAAAAGGAAAGAAGTTCAATCAAGTATGCGCGCTTAGATTAAACATACCGATGCGAAAGTGATTGTGCGTGCATTGCGCCTGTAAAAAGGGCTTGCATTCTTCCAATAAGAATTCCTATATGCAAAGTAGAAAAGTTCAAGTGCTCCTTATAACGAAATTATGTGCTGAGAGTGCATATAAAATAAATAGCTGTGAGAGAATTTCAAAGCGCCAACACTGCTGTTGCTGTTGCTATTGGCTCTGTGCATTAATTTCATACCGCACCCGCCGCTCCCCTCCTGTGGAAGTACAAAATGGTTTCGCTGATAAAAAAACAATTGCTGAAGCATTTGTCCATGTAAGTGTCATCGTCATCGTAAACAAGTTAATAACATTAAATTCAATTACAAGCTTTATGCTAATTACGGCCTTACAGTTGGCTCTGTGGCGCCACTTTGCTGTGGGAAATTCAATTGATTTTTCTCTGTTCTGTTGCTGTTTTTAGTTTCATTTGTTGTTGCTCTGTATGTGTTTGTGTATATATGTATGTATGTATTATACTTATATGTATACTTTTTGCAGTATTCCAATGTCTGCATAAGGGGAGGGGATGCTTCTTTTCTTTATCGTTTATCGTTTAGTCTTCCCCACTCCCACTCCCATAACAGCGCTAATTTGGCCACCTCTCCTCACCTTAAAGTAACAAGTGGATGAGTGCACACTGCCCCTACCCCTTGTCGCATGTTTGTGTGTGTTAACGTGTTTTACTGAAAAAATAAAAAATACAATTTATATTTTGTATATAGATTCAAGCGGCCTTAATTCAATTCTTAAAAGAGTTCACTTATTTCTCAAATTATGAACGTGTGCACCGGATATATATATATATATATAAACCTGTATATATTATATATATATATTTATGAGTGTGTGCGTGCACAGTTATGTATTTGTACGTACTTTTACGTACATACATATGTGTGCGTGTCCTAACAGCTGGATAAATAAGAGGTGCACAGGAGCGGATTACAGTGTAGAATTGCATCCAAATAAGAGTGCAGTCATTTCTAGCACTTTTTGAGCAAAAACTATATTTACATAAGCCAGCTTGTAATCTTAGTCGGTTAGCTTAAATGCTTTCAGTAGGCTTATGACCACTTGTAGCGCCGTCTGCTTAAATCCAGTTCGCTCCTGTGCACCAATAATGTATGCAGCACATATGTAGAGGAGTATATATATATATATATATATATATTTATATAAATATATATGTATAAATATATATGTAGAAATATATATGTATGTATGAATTCACAACAAATGCCTTAGTTTGCTAATTATTTGTCCCGTGTTTTGAAGTTTGTCCCACACAATTAAGCTGCAAAAAAACTAAGTTTATAGCAAGACTTTACGTGTAAATGCAAAGCAAACTTGTTGCCTTTTATCTTCAGTCCTTGCTTCCTTCCTTCCTCCCTCAAAACAAACGGATGCTGAGTAAAAAGTTTCGTCTCTTGTCCCAAAAAAGTTAGCAATTTAATAAACTTTGGCAAACAGCAAGTGAACTCATTTTTATCTCAGCCCTAATTCGGCAAACTTGCAAAAGGTGCAGACTAGCTTTAAGGTGGATTAAAATTTACAAATTAAGTTTCCGATACGTTGCATTAATGCCGCGATTTAAGATTTTGAATCACAGTTAATTTTGATTTTGAAGCGAGGTCTAACCGCAAAACTGAATTACAGTGGCGGACAAAAGTCTCCATTCGCCACCAATTTCAACTCATAATTAAACAAAAGTACCCATTACTCCGAGGCTTATAAAGGGAATATATATATAAAAGGTATATGGAGGAATGGCATTGAGTGGAAACCCAAGCTTTTCAATTACCTTCCATTTATGTATGAGCTGAGCAGTTGTCTATTTAATCATCTAAGAATTGAAAGAATTTAATCAATTCATCAAGTCGCTCAATATTTAGATATAAATTATGCATGCAAACCATCGACTTCAAATGGGTCAATTGGTGGCAACTGATGGGTCAGCAGAAGCTGCAGATTGCGGCGCCACACTTGCTGCCACAAATGAGTGTTGACAAGTGTGCGCAGCCAAGCTGAGATAAATAACTTGTCAGCATCCTAACTAAAAGTCTTTTAAATATATATATTGTGTTTATTGCAGCTACACAAAGAACCTGTCCTCGGATAAAATCAATTTGAGCACATTTCGTGGCGAGGGTGAGCTTTCCAATCTGGAGCTGGATGAGCGTGTGCTAACCGAATTGCTGGAGCTGCCCAGTTGGCTGCGTTTGACGTCGGCCTGGTGCAATCATGTGTCCTTTCGCATTGGCTGGGCCAAGAAAAGTGTGCCCATAACGTTGGTATGTAAATATGGCTTATGGCAACACGAATCACTTGATAAACACTCTCTATTTACTCTTTATTCCCATCAGACGCTCGACGAGGTGCGTATTACCATCGAGACCTGTAATCCCACAGCGCGTGATGCTGGCGGCGGTGGTAATGCGACCGCTGCAGCGCTGCCACAAGTGCCTCAGGGTAAATACAGCTTCATACACAAGGTTGTCGATGGCATCACCATTGTGGTGAACACGGTGAATGTGAACTTTGTGAGTGCCGCCTTTACCGCGTCCGTGCAAATGTCGCGCATTCGGGTCGAGTCCAAGACGCCCAAGTGGGAAAATGGCGATTTGCGTTTTACACGCCTCAAGGATGCCCAGAAGGGCGTTATCTTAATCTTCAAGGAGCTCTCATGGCAAACGGTTCGCATCGAGGCCAGTTCCACTCAGGACAAATCATTGACTCCGCTACGTTTGCTAACGAATCATGCACGTTGTCGAATCACGATACGCAAGCGTCTATCGGATTGCGCAGTGTTGGCCTCACGTCTATTGCTCATACTGGATGATCTGCTCTGGGTGCTGACCGATTCGCAACTAAAGGCGGCGCTGCATTTCGTTGATTCACTGTCGGGTCTAATCAAGGTGGCCACACATGCCACTCAAAAGACAAAGGCGGCACGTAAATTACAGGTCAGTAGGGGAATAACGTTAAGTTGAAGTTTTGCTGACACATCTTGTCTAAAACTATGTCCATCTGTGGCAGTTCTGAAAATTGGCCATTTCTAATATATATTTTCTTGTTGCCGTATAGACGCTGCCCGAGTATCAGGCACAGGTTGCCCAGCAACAGAATCGGCTCTCGGAATCGGCGCATACGACGACGGCGCAAAGGATGTTCAATGCATTTGATGTGCGTGAGACTTCGTATCATTTCTTTAGTCAGCGCATTGATTTGCATTTGTGCGACGATGAGGGTGATGGACGCTCCAGTTATCCGGAGCTGGACAAGGGCGGTGCCCTACAGGTGTCTGTGACCGCATTTCAAATCGATTACTATCCGTATCATTTGGCTAAATCGGATCGCTCGCATTGGGCCAAGTACAAAGAGGCGTCGGTGGCGCCAGCATTGTGGCTAAAGGAATCGCTCAATGCGTTTCGGGAGGCGGTGCTCAATCTCAGCCAACCGAATCGACCGGCGATGCATGCCCCACTCGAGCGCAGTGCGCCCGCCTCGCCCATAATGCTGAGTGCATCGTCGCTGTTGGGTTCACAACATGGCAGCGTTGGCCCCGGCTCCAATGGCAGTAGCACACCCACTGCAGCAGCAGCAGCAGCAGCGGCTGCCGGTTCCGGTTCGGGATCGGGCAATGCATCGGCCAGTAGCCAGCATACGCAGGCAACGCAGCAGCGCAGCACACTGGAGAATCTGGCCAAGCTAATGAGCTCTTGCTTCATACTGAGAATCGAGGATTTCACATTGTATCGCGTGACCACGTCGGGCAAAAAGCAAATGCCCAAGGAGTTTGTCTCAGGTATGACTTAATTGGGATTAGTCTCTGGCTAACCACCAGTTACAACACAATAAATCAAATAAAATATATGTAATTCTTATTTGTATATATGCCTAAGGGCTAAATAACAGCTGTCGGCGCTCTTGCCCATATAATTATATATACAAAATGACAAAATGAACACTCAAATTCGATGCATCACATCACAACATACACAGACACACACAGACACACACACACACACACACATACTCACACACACGCCAAACACCTTATGCTCTGACTAATTAATTTTTCGCATATTTCTCTTTTCTCAACGTTCTCTGCTTCATTCATATTTTGTGTATTTTTAACTGAACTCAAATGTTTTTTGTTCTGATTTTTGTATTTGCTAACATGACATCTCACCATCTCCATTGTCACATGTGCAAAACGCTTTTGTTGTTTGTGTTGTGCCTCTCATTGTCATTCTGTTACTGTTGTTAACTGTAGCACAACATAAGAGGAAAGGCAAATCTTCAGGTGAATATTATGCAAAACATTGCGTATTTTGGCAGGTGGTGAAATAAAAAGAAAGTAAAATCGAAATCATAAGCAATAACAAAAACAATAACTAACCAAAAAGTTCGTTGTACCAAATGATTCATAACATTGTTATCTTATAGTTAGATTAGACACTATGCCAAAATACTTTGTGTGTGTGTCTTATATGGTCAGCTTGGAGGAGAATGCTATATATCAATTTGACTTACATATACTTCTGATTGCAGGTGACAAGGATCGCTATTCGTTTCCCGCCGATATGCCCATTGTGCACGCCGAATACACGTACTTTTACTATCCCGGTGATTTTGTTTTTCCATGTAAGTGTTGTCTGCATCTTGTTCAAGCTTTAAGTTATTTGTTGATTGATTTTTATTCTGTTCGCAGTGCCACCTTCAAAGTTGTTTGTGCACATTAATCCACTGCAATTGCATTTTGATCTCAGCTCGATATTGTGGTTGAATTCGTTTGGTTTGAATCTACACGAGAGTTTGTTACGCACCAGCGTCGGCTCCCAGGCCACGTTGCAGCAGCAGCCGCAGAGCACACGCGGCTCCATTGCTTCCAATGCCTCGTATGGCTCCAATGGTACACAGATGGCCGCTGCATTGAGCGTCGAACAGGAGCCAAATCTGACGTACATGGATGTCAAGGTGGAGGCCATTATGCCGCGCGTGGTCATGGAAGCGGCGCTGGATGCGCCCAACCAAAAGGATCGCCCCAAAACGATGCAAATCCAAATCTCACGTTTCGCCCTAACCAACATACGCGAAATGGGCAGCTCACGTGCGGATTTGGCTCAGGCGCTGCATTCACTGCAGGAGGGCTCACTGGTTTTCGGCAGCGGCTTTCCCTCGGTCGAGGGTGACATGTGCATTGTCACCGATCGCATTCTGTCGCATGTGGCCGCCTCCGATGTCAGCATGCTGTCGGCACCCATGTCACCGATGCAAACGCAGCTGCCGCGTTCCGCTTCCACACAGTACCTGTCACGATATGCCATGTGGTCGGAGCCGCGCGATGTCTGGTGCATAAAACTGGATCCCATTTGGGTCGATTTTCTGGGTGCACGTTCGCTGGGTCCCAATAAATCCATACCGTTTGTGGATGCGGTGCCCATTACGCTCTGGCTGCATTCTGGCGGTGCAGCGCAGACGACTTCACAGTTGGAGCTGGGCAGACCTCAGAGCACGGCCAGTACGCAAATGGAGAGCATGGGATTGGCGCCATTGCCAATGCTGCCACCATTGCCACGCAATCCGTTCCTTAGCGATGAGGATGTGCGCGTCTTGCAGCCCCCGGCCAAGAATGATGCCACGCCCATCGAACGTTCCGCCGATATGCATGCTATAGCGCATATATCGAATTTGGTTAGCCTGCAAATCGATCATTATCAATTGTTATTCTTGCTGCGCCTTGCCGAGGAGTTCAATGAAATGTCTACATTTCTCAATTTGGATGCGGAGCGCATTCTGCAAAAGGTTTGTGTGCACCACCTGCAAAAATAGCAAGAAATTACAATTAAAATTCGTTATTTACGTTTGTTTTAATTTCCTCAACAGCAAAATCAGCAAAAGTCCATAATATTTGGATGTGTTGTGCCGCAGATCGAGGTGACGCTTGTGATGCCATCGCCAACACCTGGTAAGGAATCGAGTGGTGGTGATGCTGAAAGTGTCTTACCCGATTCAGCTAGTTTGGGTGATGATTTACACATGAATAGTAAGAATTATATTTCTTTTGTTGTCTCTCCTTCAAAAAACTCTTTAGTTTTAAATTTATCAACTAACCGCTAGCTAACAATACTAATCCATGAACAGTGTAGCCCTCTAAAACATTTAACAAACAACCAAAATTCTCACACACACCTCTCACTAATTCGTGTTTCTTAACCAATCTTAACACACCGTAATCCCCAGTTGAGGAAAACCTTTAATTTAATTCTTTTGGGTTTCAGCATTTGCTTTTATTGCTGTACTATTGCTTACATATGTATTATTAAGAAACATTTTTGTAATGTAGGCTGGCCACGTAGGATTTCAAGTCACTTAATTGTTAACTTCACTCAAATGGGCGTGTTTTCAAAGCCCAATTGAATATATTGAAATCTTAATAAGCTTGCCATATATAAAAGTATAAAGAATTGAAAATTATTGTACTGTAACGTGCGATATAGTCGTATAATGGATATTTATTTTAATTTGGCTTGATAAAACACGCTCATACGTAAATAATCTCGCATGTTTTTGTACTAAACTAACGCAGCAAATATTAGTGACTATCTAATCGAATATTGTACAGTAAACGTATAGTCAATGTTCAGTACGTATTATTTAAATCAATCACGAATTTCACAGGCGGCAATATAATATGGCCCACACCACCACCGCTAGATCAGCTGAAGAGTAATACATTTGGCAGCATAGAGACGCCATCGCCGGTTACTAACGATCCTCCTTTTGACAGTGGCATACATATATCCAATCCAAATACACATGGGTAAGTTAAGTTACACTCGACATTTAGCCAACACCTATAATTCAATAATTCAATTTAATTCCTTAGTTACAATGTGCAAATTCAGAGCACACCAACATTAGCTTCCTCAACGCCAAGTCAGGGCTCACGACCTGACACTGGCATCTCCATGCAATCGCAATCGCAATCGCAATCAATATCAATATCATCTGCCTCAAAGAGCCTTAAAGGCACCGTTCGTCCGGGTTCGGGCGGAGACAATGTGCCTAGCATAACCAAGGAGCTTAACTCGGGTCTCCAGTCCATGAAGAAGGGCTTCTCGAGTTTTATGACTTCGGCTATTAAGTCGGGCACACCGAATGATGATGCCAGTGATACATTCTCCGTGCAGAGCGACATTAGCTCCGATTCGGAGAATTTTGCCATAGTGATGGGCGACGATAAGACCATGGACTGCATGGATGTAATGTTCCGGCTTAATCCATTCACGACTGACAACAATTTAAAGACCTCACCGGTTGAGGTGGCCAGCGAAGTGTACGAGGAACCCAGCAGCTATAAGACAAATATGTCGTCGCCCTCGGAGCCCTCAGAGGCGAGCACCTGGCGACGACGTGATTTGGTTTCTATGGCCACTTTCAGGTTACAATTTGCATGCAATATAATTCAATTAAAATGCGATTTAATCCGGGTTTTTTCCAAAATAAATAGATTGACGACCGTGGAGATTATACGTCAGCAGGAGGGATCAAAATCTTCAGTGCGCTTGCAGGTGGCTGCCGTTTCTTGTGATGAGTGTGGCGCCATACCCTGGGATGAGTTGCAGGTATGCTCAGAATTCTATTCTTATTTGTGCAATTATATACTCTGTTACCAATGAAAAAAATGCGAGTGTATTCGGTTCACATAGTCTAGATTGATCTTTTTCATTCGTGTTCAGCTCTTATAACATTGGAAACAGAGTATAGCGCAGTCGGTTACTTTCGACTCTAACATTCTTTCTTTGTTATTATTTTCTAATATTTCAATTGTGTATATAAGCAAATCATTTTCTTGTGTTTTCTTAAGTTCTCAAATCTATTCCATTTAACTTTTGACATAAGTTAAGTATATCTTTTTTCGCTAAACTTTCCGGACCGTTTTTTGCATGTTTTGATATTTATTATCTGAACATCTAACAGAGTTAAAATAATTTAAAAATAAATAATTGATTTTATTATTATTATTTATTATTATAACTGTAAGATAAACTTCTCATATAATCAGTTTCTCATTATATTTTCTCTTTTCTCTGAAAACCACATATGTTTTCATATAAACAAAAATCGATCTCAATGTGTGCTTATTAAATACAAATAATGTGCTCAACTTAAAATTTACTCTATTATGAACAACAAAATGACAAACACAAAAAACACTTTGTAAATTGATTAACGACAACAACTACATGACACAAATTTTAAACAACAACAACTACAAACAACACTCGTCACCAACAAAAACAACAAACAACACTCTTCAACAACAACAACAAAACAGATTGCGCATCAAGCGAACAAGGTATAAAAAAGCTCAACTACAAAATTAAAATTCTTATTTAAATGCTAGATTATTGATTTTGTTTAATGCTTTGTATATACTTACATAACAACTATTTAATGCCATTTTTTTTAAGTTAACATTTGTTTACAACTTTTTGGAAAATGATTTTTGTTGGATTCATTGTAGTTACTTTTTTGTTGGCTTCTTTTGCCAGCGCTGCTACAGTTTGAAAGCGTTTTTGGCCACTAGTTAAAGTAGTTCAATTGAAATTAGTTATATATAATTATGTTAGTTTGAACGGGCTTTAACCATAGTGTGAACAGTGAATATTCCGCTTAACGATACAAATATTAAACTCAAATATTGTAGGAAGCTTATTATTTATTGTATAATTCGAATGTGTTTTTTGAGCATGCACTCACATGCCGACCTCCTCCCATTTGGTTATTTGCTCAATGGTTCCAAAATAATTTTTGTAGTGTCCACTCTCTTTGAGTTTTGGTTTATAATTGATTTCTGGTTGGATATTTTTTTTGTTTTTAGTTTTTTGTTGCAAATTGGCTTGGTCAAACGTACACCTAAGTTTGAAGGCGTTAACACCATAACTGGGCTCATACGAATATTACTAATAACAAACACTAAAAAACACAACAACAGCAACACTAACTGAAACGGTACATGGAAGCTTTAAAAGTTGGCGCTCTACTAAAGTCCGACGCCGCTTACAGCAAAAATTACAATAAGCAAAGCATTAAATGAACTCTATTTAGAAGATCTTTAACATGACATTATGCAACACTGTCAATCGCTTACACACACGCACTCACAGACACCACCTCCCCCCACCTATACATACACGCAGCGCAGACTGTGCATGTGTGTGTGTGTGTCTGCTTGCTGCTTTGCATGTTTGTCGTTTGTTTGCATGCCCAACTACTAAGTATATGGTATTTTATGGGGTTATAGTTCAATTTATCGATATTCTGTTGATGATCACTTGCAGACAAAGTTTGGGGCACGTTGCAAGGCCTGGAATTTGGCGCCGTACAATCCGGAAGCACCGCCCTGCATAAGACTGCGCCTCGAGGAGACTCTGAATATGCCGAAGGAAATTGAGGGCATCATCGATCGCAAGCGCATACAAAGGTTTAGTTTTGCTAATTGATAATTCGCAACACTATTTACAGTTAATACTATTAAATTATTAGCTGGTTTACCCATCATGCCGAGATACGTGTTAAGGACATCAATTTGGATTTGTCGATGAGCACAGTGATTGGTCTCGGTGATCTTGCTGAGGATGAGATCATCTCACCCCCGCTCCCCGTCACGGTAAAGTCGCTATTGTAAAGCTTCATATGTTTTATATTGCTCATTTCATATACTTTGTATCAGATCAATTTGGAAAATGTGCGCATCAATTTGCTGGAAGACCGTCCGCCCGTCAATATTACCTCACCGGGCCCAGTGCCCATAAATCTATGCATTGGCCGCATGCATTTGGAGCGAGACAAGAGCGGTCAGCTCAACATACAGCCAATTGGCAAGTATATGGCAAACACAATTTCTTATTACGATGTTCACATTATTATGTTTTCCCTGGCAGATTCAAATTTAAATGCCGAGCAGCATCAGGCTTTGAGTGGCGCTTTGTTTGGTGCACCGCGCGAACGCGATCGTGAGCTGCTCTCTATGCAGCTGGTTATGCAGCAAATGAAGCTGGACAATGAGCAGCTGCGGCGGCAGGTTGTCGACTGCAAATCCAACACAGACCAATACAGGTATGTGTGTTTTGCACATTTGAATTATATCTAAAATCTTAATCATAAACGCTTGATAGGCAAAAAACCAAACAAGAAACGGATGTGCTGCGCTCGTATTTGAAGGCAGCACAGGATGACATAAGCATATTGCTGGAGGAGAAGAAGGCGTTGTTGGATACCATTCGGTCCATGCAGGTGTGCATTTAATTGATTTACCAGTGTACATCGCACCATACACACTTACACGTTCTTAACTGTCTATCTATATGTACACCTCTAAATGTTGTTTGTATTTGTTTTGTCACTTCACATGTTATGTAATTGTTGTGCGTGAAAAGTTGAAATACGTAAGCCTTAAGCATACCACAAATAATAATGCAAGGACTAAAGGTCAGTCACTAACTGCTTGCATGCTTTTTGATTGAGCTCTACGCACTACTTACACAAGTACCGAAAAAACTTTCCGCTTTCGCTTTCAAAATATTCAACTATATAAAATAATCAGTCACTAAATGTATGCTCCATTTATAGATGCAAATAACATCATCGAATATGAGCCGAAAGAATGATGGCAACAGATAGCACAACTGCATGGACTGCATCCAATGCTGCGGCGAGAACAATAATGCCTAGGCCTGGTATGCACTAAAGTCGATGCCAACACCATTAAAGACGTCCTTGATTTTTATTGTTATGTCGCTTTTATCATCAATCACTGCGTTGAGTTTAGCAGAAGACTGAGCCGTACTGACCACGGACACCAATCACGTTGCCGTTCGTCATCAAAAACATACTTACTTATATATACTACATACTGTATGCTATATACTATATACTATATACTGTATGCTAAGTACTATACACCATATTCTTTATTATATATATATTTTTATTGGTTTT
This sequence comes from Drosophila setosimentum, assembly GCA_035043505.1. Classification (NCBI taxonomy): domain Eukaryota; kingdom Metazoa; phylum Arthropoda; class Insecta; order Diptera; family Drosophilidae; genus Drosophila; species Drosophila setosimentum. The sequence goes on from JAWNMY010000007.1 coordinate 4,482,967, forward strand.
ATTATTTTTAAGCTAGTTAACAACAATTGCTAATGTTCCAAAGAATGTTTTCCTTTTACAAAATGTTTTAATACACTGTTTAGATTGTTTTGTGTTATTGCTTGAACTTTTAAAGCTGCAACATATTCTAATACACTGTTAATTATTTAAAAATGATCAAATTAAGTGAGCATATTTACACCTGTACATATGCATAACTATGTAATTCGTTATTGATATTACACCAAACTAAAACATTGTATATTCAATAGATATTAATAACATATTGTTGTGATTCATGATCATATCAAAATACTAAATTTTAGTAGTATTTATTATGTACTATTCTTATGTATGTGCGTATGCATTGATGTTGTAATCCATGTGCTAACTAGCAAAACCATTGGCCAAATCTATAAAAAAAAAAACTAACTAGTATTGATGACTACTACATAATTAGTAGTGGAACTCCAAGTTATTACAATTTTGTATTAAAAATCATTCCAATTCAATCAAACCACGATTTCTCAAAATTACTATGTACCCACACATCCATACACAAAAGCATATGCAGTACTAATTGAAAATGTTTTATTCTTAACTAAATCAAAAGTAACATAGTAAAAAAAAAATCAAAATAAGTCAAGTTATGAACGCGTATACAAATTTTAAAATAATAGTTTTCATATTTCAAATTAAAATCAAATCTATACACAAAACATATAATATATATACGTATATTTACATATGTATGTATGAAAATTTGCGTTTTCTGCTTACGAATGTAAATATGTAACAATATAATATAAAACATACAAAAAATATTTATTGTTATATATGCAATATACGAACGTTTTCATCTGTAGTTAGGCAAAACAAGATTAAGAAATTAAAGTTGCATTAAATATTGACAATTATTAAAGTACTACTACAATGTGTTTTTCCTTGTCAGTTTCGGTGGACTAAATAATTATGACCGTTAAGAGGAAAAAAACCAATATCCTCTTTTACGACAGCAGACCATATAAATAAAAAAATAAAAAAAATCTGGTTAATTGGTTATTTTGTACTTTATTTTTCTCAGGAGTATTTTAAGCGCTTTTAAGAGTGTCTCGTGCACAAATATATCCGCTCTGTTAATCAGGTAATTATGTTGACCGAAGTCCACATTATATTATTATGCATATTTTTAGATTTTGTTTGTTAAAAATATTGCTGTCATTTCCGTTTGTTTTTTAGCTGATTTTTTTTTGTATGTGAAACAAAATGATATGAAACAATATGTTGCCATTTGCAGAAATTTAGTCTGCTTGCAAATTTATCAGGCTAACTTAAATTTAAAAAAAACGGACAGATTTGTACTGAAAAAGTCTAGAAGGGCATCACTGATACAGATAAATGTCATAAGGACAGTCTACATATCGATGTTACATTTTTCATCGAATTTCGGCACATTTCTAAACATATATGTTGCAGAAATATACAAGTTAATGTGAATTATATTCAAGTCGAAGTCGGTGATAAAACTGTGTGAAAATGCAAAGTGTAAGGGACGATATTGAGCGTCTGTGGGCCAAAGCTGTGCATGCATTGGGTGTGGACAGATTTACACCTGAAGAATGGAAGGAAGAATACGAGCATTTCGTCAAATGCATGATGTCTGACAAGGAATCCTGCATCGTGATGAACACTGTAAGTGAAATGTACAGTAACTTGTTCCTTTGTATATGGCTATGTGTTTATAGGAAGCGCAATTAAGAGAAGAATATGATGAGTATCTACCGCCGGCACTAAAAAATAAAAATCGGCCCCAGCATACACAGCCCACGTTCAGAACGGGGCAGCAGACTTTATCGCAGCAGCAACAAAATGCACAGCAGGTTGGTAACGCAAGCAAAATGGCCCTTTTTGAAAGTATGATATAAATTTACTTTATAGAAACTTTTGCAACAACAACGCCAACAACAACAGCAGCAGCAACAACAGCAGCAGCAACAACAGCAGCTGCAACAACAACATCTGCAGCAAGAACAGCAGCAGCTGCAACAACAACATCTGCAGCAAGAACAGCAGCAGCAGCAACAACAACTACAACTACAACTACAACTACAACTACAACTACAACAAGAGCAGCAGCAACAACTACAAAAACAGCAATTAAAACCACATAAGCAAAAGCAACAAAAACAGCAACAACTAACACACCATAAACAGCAGCAACTACAACAACAAAAGCAACATAATCAACAACAACAGCAACATAATCAACAACAACAGCAGATACAACAACTACAGCAGCGGCAACAACAAAAACAGCAGCCACTACAGCCACAACAACAGCAACTTCCCAAACAGCAAAAACTGCAGCAGCTACAGCAACAACAGCTACAGAAACAACAACAGCAGCAACAACGCCAACGACAACAGCTTCTATACCAGGCTGAAGCCAAAAATCAGGATTGCAGATATAAGCCACATCCATTGAACATGAAAAACCAGCCAACAACGGACTTGAGCACAGCAAGCAAACATCGCAAATGAAATATTTAATAATTTGAACTAATTTTGATATTTCTACAGGTCAATCAAGCCTTGACATCACCCTCACAGCTCGTTAAATATACTAATGCCTTACCAACGTCAACGCGCATAATCAAGAAGGAAAAGTCTGCCACACAAAAACATGAAATAGGCGACATCTCCGACTTTTTTAACAATTTACCACAGATTCCAACAAACATTGGGAAATTGTGTCATGAGCCCAATTTAACATTGCCAGCATCGAGTTCCACAGTGCCTGATGTGCCGTCAAAGCCTGCGGTTGGGCAGCAAACCGAAAATGAATCGAAGCCAACCAATCGCAAGAAGAGAAAGAAACACTAAGAAATCCTTTAGTTGAGTTGAGCAATTGAAGAGATGACTAGATCCATACTTTACTAAAAAGAAGAAAGAAGTGGTTACTGTAAAAGCTAGTCGACCACATTTGCAAGTAGAATTAATGAGCAGTGCATTTTCAGGCAACACCAGCAAGCAGGTTGCAGTTTACCAAGCAGTGAACAGCCGTGCCAGCTGTTAGAATTTAAAACGAAATTGTCCATTTCCCTGCCACATTACAAATTGTATATTGCAAGGGATCGCTTGCGGTTAACAACAAAACAAAGCACTTCACATAAATTGCATTAAAAGAACACAACAGGAAACGTATCAGCAGCAGTAGCATAAACAACATAAACAACATAAACAACAACAACAACAACAAAAGCGTTATAAACACACTGCAATAAAGTTATAGGCAGCAAACCAAAATTGAATTTGCGGTTTTCGCGTGTGGGCCAAGTTGTAGTTTTTGGCCAGACTGACACTGAACAAGTGTGGTTCAGGTACATAAAACAAGATGAGACTACGCAGCAAATAACTGTGAATGAAGCTAAAATGTGGTCAATAAATGTGACGACCACACAATGCACAAAAATAACATGATTATGAGCAACCCACCCACTATAACTATCCCATATGCAATTAAACCATAACCACACACACACACACACACACACATATTAATGCACAATCTGCAATTTGCACCGACTTGCGTGAAATATTTACGCATCGCACCTTAAAATGTTGAGAGATATGGTTTAGAGCGGGCCATGTGATGATTGTTGACTGACAGTTAAAATTGATTTAAAACGTATCAACTCAGTGCAACAGGGCAGTGGCATTTACAGAACTATGATACCGGAACAACAGCAGTAGGAACTGTGGCAAGTAGAAGCAGCAGCAGCAGTAGCATAGGATTTATACAAATTACTCGACACTCAATGGCAGGCTGTCAAATTGAAGTTACTGAAAGGTATATGATGTATTGTTCGAGCTCTCGTTTGCGCTAAACAAACCAACACTCTTATTTAAATTGTAAGCAATTAAACTTGAATATTGATCCACAAAATGTGTATTATCGCAATAAATATGATGTACAAAATTCAGCATCTCCCACATTATTGTATCTAAAGCGATTTTAGGCACTTGAAAAAGAAATTTCTGTTACAACATTTTCAATACACAACATTTTTCAATTATTCGCATTAAATTTTTAGTGAACTAAGAATGAAAGTGAAATTAAGAATATGGTTTATGTTCGACGTTTATTGTAGCTGTAGAAACGTTATTCAATTTATGTTTTGCATTTATTTCAAAAGTTGCAAGTCAAACATGAAATATTTGAGTGTATGTAGAGAGCTAACACCAACATGACCGGTTTTAGTAGTGTCCATATATAGATGAGATGCAATCATTGCAATGAGCATCAAATCGTCAGCCAGACCATAAGCATTTAATTTTACGAATGGCTATTACACACACACACACGTACACACACACACTGACACTCACACACACACATACATCAACGGGCAGAGAAGTTGACCAAGTTTTAATACCCGTAGCCGCCGATGTAGTGCACTTGTAATCCCATTAAAATCCAATAAGTTAAATTATTCCCATTATTATTATGCGAGCGCACTTTGTCGTCAGTATGTGTCCTGGATGATAACTGTTTCTGTGGGCGTTTATCTGCCTGGCAGACCGGCAGCCAGTCAGTCAGTCTCTCTGTGTGTGGCTTTTGTTGGCCAGTCGACGGCACCCTTGACCAATATCTGCAACACTTCAAGCTCATCACGACTATTCTGTGGTTACGGTCATTGGCTTCTGCTGGCCATTAAATTGCATTACGGCCGACAATCATTGTCATTGTTATTGTTGCTGTTTCTCTTCTTATGCCATGTAATTTCAGTAATTTTGTTTGTCTTCTCTTGTTGTTGGGGTTTTAATTACTTTGCATTCTGATGCGTACTAATATTTAAGCGATCCAATTGTAATGCTCCTTATGAAGATTTTTTAATGTTAATGCTGCTTTGGTGACTCTAGCTAAAAAAGCCATTTCCGAATTGAGGGTCAGCCGTGTTGGGTTTGGCCGGTATTTATATATGCCGATCTTTAAAGAGATAATGCGGTTACGTATGAATACTTAGGAAGTTTTAAATCTCTAGCATTATGCCTTCTGGCTAAGAGTATGAAATCAAATTATTTGTATTAAGCGCCATAATCTTTTTTATGCGTGTGTTTCTAAAACTTTTTTAAATATAATATTTTACAAATCTAGGAAAAGTTCGTAGTCAACGACAAATGAATCTAGTTAAGAACTGAGCGGAAAAAACAAGCACATAAGCAATCAAATAACAGTTAAACTGAAGTTAAAATGTTGTGACGACAAATTTAAAAGGTCTCCGAGCGACGCTTATATTTTTGGCTGCCAAATGTTAGAAAACAACAGCAAAAATAACGACTATTTGCTTGGCATTGTAAGGTGCTAAAATAACGCATAAGCCATGTATGCCAATCAGAACTGAAATCCAATGCAGTGTAGTGGGTGGACAATAGGTTGGGGCAATCCGAACAACAATTTGGTTCATGAGAATGCGGCAAAAATTAGAAGCGAAGCGGACTGAACACAAAACACGCAACTGACAACGGAAATGGTACGAAGGGCCACAAAATAAAATCTAAACAATTCAAAAATTGAGAAAATTTCAAAAGCAAAAACAATTCCAGTTGCACTGCTAGCAAATATTGTAAAGCCAACAACGAAAAAAATGATCTAGTAAAATAACGCAACAAAAGTACACATTATTTATCCCACGGTCTCCTGAACTATATTTGTGTGTAAAAACAGCTAGATTAGAAGTGAAAATGGCCATGGAACTTAAACAATTTCTAGAAAATTATGAATTCAATCTCATGGTATTCTAAAAAAAACCTTTTAAAGTGCTGTTGAGAAAATAATAAGATATTTCTTCCTCTTTTTTTGGCATAAGTTTGGTGGTTTTATTGTTTCTTATATATATTAGATGGATTTAGAAATATTTGGACTTGTAGCAGATCCATTCAAGAAACTGGAATTAATTTATATTTGATTTAGTTTTTGTATGCGTTATTCAGCAAAGCAGCAATTTAAATTTTATTACTGTGAAAATAATCTGCAAACGCAATAAACAGCAAAAGTTTCAGAACTTTGCCCTACCTCCAGTTTGCAGTTGCCTTATACTTTTTTTTTTGTCAATGTTGTCGAGAGTTCGACAATTTAATACTTTGCATACGCGACTAAATAAATCTATTTCATGTAACCAAAATGGACATGAGCAGAAGACTAAAAGTTTATTTAAACACTATCTACATTTACAACAACTTCCAATATTTACAGTGTTTTTAAAGCCGGGTAGGTTTTTGAAAGTAAATGGCGAAAAAGATAATTTATGCATTTATTATAATCCATGCTTGCCTTGTTTCTCTTTGGTTCAGAATATGAAATTGAATATATTCTAAAAAAAAATGTTGCCCTGAAATAGGTTTTTTTGTTATTCTTTAAATATGATCACTTTTGGGAATATATAAATAATGTAAATATTTAAAGTAGCCTCTTAGTATTTTTTTTTTTTTAAATCTATTTGACAATACAATACCAGAATATGGTTCGATTTTAATTACCAAATTGTAAAAGTAAAATGCAATTATTAAAAAAGGCTGCGTATCCATTTATTTGTGGAAAACGGAAAAGAATAACTAGTAAAAATAAAAAATAAATTTTGAAAAAATTGTTAAGCTGATGGTAAGCCGCAATGCAAATGCGGCTTTAATCAATTAAAAAATATTGCGCTATGCCAAAAGTTTTCTGTATGTTTTGGTGTGTTAGTGCTGTGGCTGTGAAAATAACAATAAAGCAAATCAAACACAGAGCAGAGCAGCAGCAGCAGCAGCAACACAACAACAACAACAACAACAACAACAACAACATAATACTGTTAGGCTTACACTGGGCGTATGAGCAACATTTGTGGCCTGGCTGTCATGGCTAGGCGACTTTTGCCAAAAATGTTTTTCAAGCTCCGTTGTTGTTGTTGTTGTTGTTTTCTGCGGTCTGCTGGCTCGACTTGACTTTTGGTTTTCGCCGAGCATTTCGAACCTCTCGTGGCTTTGTTTGTCCTTGCCTAACGTTGCTCATCATCTCATTGTTGTTGTTATTCATTTTCGTTTGTTGTTATTGTCGTTCGTTGCGATGAGTCTTATTTATGTGTTGTTGTTGCTGTTGTTTTGTTGTTGCTGCTGTTGCTGTGGCTGTTGCAAAGATAATAAGATAAATGTTCTCAAAGGACTGCACGACACTGTGTACCATCGTTGCTTATGCAAAAGGACATTTGCGCAAATGTTCTGTGATAATAAATATAACTCTGTGTGGCATCACTTCTTCTGTTCTACCCCATATCAGCTTCCCACGCTCCCAAATGGTCGTTGTGGTTTGTAAACTGAAAAAATATAAGGCATTATATATATAAATATATGTATGTAGGTATACCAAAAATGTAGCATTTAGTTCAGTTTCATGTCACCGTGCTGAAAATATTTTGGGTGATTGTAATTTATGTTAATTTTGTCCATATTTTTTCTTGTCTCGCTAATTGGAAAACACATTTGGCTCTGCTAGATCTATAATAACTAAAATTTTTTTTTACCCCATAGTCAGAATTTTAGTTATACGGTGGTACAAATCGAATAACAGACAGCTTAATAGAGAGACACAGATAAAGCGACATTCATACGTATTTTATTTACATATAAAGATATATATAGTTAAAAGGTTTTTTTTTAATGCATTAAATCATGCATTAATTCTCTTTCAAACAGATATAAACACAAATTAAAGTGCTCGCAATTTATTAGTTTTTGGACTTTGGCCATTGTCTATTTTGTAGTTTTGCAGGGCTCTGCATAAATTTACGAAAATCACATTAAATAAAATTTTTTTGGGGTTTGTTTTGTAATGAATTTATAACAACATTTCTAAACATTTACCACCCATAAATGCAAAAATCGAATTTACATAATTGACATGAGCACTAACCGACCCACAACAGAACCAAAATTTATTATTACATAGTTCAAACCATGTGTAATATATTTATTCGAAATGTGTTACAATCTGCATTTTTTGAAGTCCCTAGCTCTTATGTTATCTGAGATCTGTGATCTTGTTAATACAGACAGACGGACAGACGGATATGGCTATATTGACTCGGTTGTTGTCCCTAATCAAGAATATATATACTTTATGGGGTCGGAGATGCTTCTTTCTGCATGTTACATACATTTGCACTAAACCATTATACCCTTTTTACTAATTTTTAATGGGTTCAATGCATAAAAACAGTTTCAAATGAATAACAAATACATTAAATGGCATATGAGCTATATGCTTATTCAAAGAGTATAAGTAATTTTTTAGAAATAATTAAACTTCACTCTGTTATATAACTGATATAATATTAAATCTATTCGCACGTTCAAATTAATGACGAATCATGGAAAATAAAAAATGTAATTTTCCATAACAATGGCTTGGTTCAAGTCATGAAGAGTTGAAGTCAAAAGGCAAGCGGAGGCGCAAGGAATTCCATAATTAAACGTAGAACGCATAATGACACCTTAATAGGGGGTTTCAGCAGGGGAGTGATATCCAACACCATTTGCATTTCTTTTCATTTCCATCATGCTGTGCAATGGAATTGAAAATTGAGTCATTAAGCTCAGCAACGGGCAACAGGGCGTATACATATTATTAAAATGCAAGACGAACAAAAGCATGAAGCACAACTGGTCGTTCCGAGTGTGATCAACTTGCCGGTTATCTGTAATTAAGAACACTAATTAGCTTAGGAAAACGTAAGGGATGGAAAACTTACCATCTGGTATAATCGAAAGCAAAATGTAGATAATAGAACAACATCATTATACTCATTCAACCAATTTTAATGGGGTGAGGGTATAAGTAAATAAATATCTTTTAAACAATTTTACAAGTGCAATAAATGTTATACAGCGAAATGAATATAGGAATCTACCATCATTTGACATTTTGGCACACTTAAAGAATATAATTTTTAAACGATTTTCAACAAGGTACAGGGTAGTAAAGAAACATCTGCCTAAGATAAATGCTTTTTGTTCGTGAGTGCGTCAAGCGAAGCATTCATGTAAATTTGCATACAATTATATTCGCATTAAGACAAACGCACCGTGATAATGGTCGTTAGCGATGAAAATATGATTTGATCTTATGACAATTGTAATTTTTCATTCGCTTGATTTCTTTGTCATATTCGGCATTTAGAGCAATGGCCATTTTTGAATTTATTTAAGTATTTGTTGTATTTTGACGTATTTTTTCGAACCCAATTGGAGATGATCACAATTGGACTTATAGCCCCGGTCAGAGCTCTTGTACTTATTTCTTTTTTTTCTCTTACAAAATTGTTCTTTAACACGACCTTATTGCTAATTTTAATAGCTTAAAGTTTTAATTACGATAGTTAAACAACGAACTGCAATTTGAAGAGCTTTTAAAAGCAGAAAAGTAAATCACGAAATGTTTTTTTTTTCCAATTCATTGCCAATAACTTCAATAAGGCAATTTATTATTTTAAATTTCATATCTGAAAATTTACCTAAGAATCCAGTTTAAGCTTTGAAAATAAATTAGTAAGTTGACTTAAAATTGATTGGCTTTTTCTTACAAATATTTAATGTTTTAATTATTTTTAAATTGCCCAATAAAGTTATTAGTTTGAAAATGTTATTTTTTTGAGCTTTAAGATTTTTATAGCCAAAGAAATATATATACATATTTGTGAAATACTTTTCTTGGTGCGTAATTGAAAATGCGGTGCGCCATTGATAAACTACCAGCACACAGAGCGAACGTACGAACGAAGGATTCGTGATAAGTTTCTCTGACAGCCAATCATTTGGGATCTTCTCCTTCCCTTCCATCGCCTCACCCATAATTTTGTGCTGTTTGGCCACTGTGGCTGGCTACGTGTTTCACATTGCAATTTTCAGCTGAGCTCATGTGCAAACGAGCAATTTCATTGGCAACAGAATCGAGCCGCATGAATTTTCTTTTGTGAAACTGCAGCTGCTGCTTGTGCCCTGTATTCATTCAATCAATACATTTTGAGCTTCAATTGAATCAAATGCAATTTATGCAATTTGTCTCTCACTCTCCGAGCCCTAGTCGCTTAACCCAACTAACTCAACTCCAAATTGACCAGGAGCTGGTTATTAATTTTCCAATTAAAGCAATGGCAGCTAGCCTAATTGCTGTTCTCCACAGCTTCTGAATCGCTATGGTTTCCAAGATGCTTATGTAATAACTTTGTTGATTGGTTGGTTCGGTTCGTGTTTCACACTTTGTCTCACACTAGCTCTAAATGAGAAGCGAGCAATTGCGTTTGTCTTTCCAAGATAGTCGCAGCATCAGACTGACCAGAAAGCAGTGACTCACTATGTATTTAAAATAAGAAAAGAGTTGAGAATTTTGCAGACATAATATTGATTAATTATATGTGTAAGTATAAGAAATTACTTACGCTTGATTTTTAGATTTATTTTTATTCGATTTAAGTCCTTAAAATACTATTCTTATACGGCTCATAAATATATATGAATAATATGAAATATGTGTTTCATTTTGAGTGGATTACCTCGTAGATACTAATTTTTTAATACACCAGAGTCTTTCTTAATTGCCCACAAAGTCTAAAAAATGTTTTATATTTAATAAAAATATTTATTTAGTATCATTTTGTATATTTGATTTTTTTTTAATGTTCGCAAGATCAAGGGTTGTAATTTTGTCCATGGAGTGGCTTTTCTAAATGGATTTTATTTCTTGCGAAATGTTTCAAAATCAATCATATTTAAATTTCAACAATGTTGCTTAAACTGCCGCTTTATAGTCAATACATTGAATATTTAATAACCCACTGAAATGTACAACAATTTAAGTTGTTAAAAATCTCACTATGCCTTGCAGCGATTGAGTGTGCAGCTCGTTATCAGACCTGGCATGACATTTCGGGATTATGTATACTCTGTAATTATAATGTGATTGTGTGGGACACTTAAAGGGAATATCTTTGTTAATAGTTTAAATTGTAATGAAATTATACTGCATTAATTGTATAATAAATATATACTCATATAATAATTTAAAATTTATATATTCACATATTTGATTATTTTATCCAACTGCCGATTTTTCATTTAAAATTAAGTTGAATCGTTTGAAGTGTTAAATTTCAACAATTGGCAATGCACTCGTTGTGGAACACTAATGGGTATTTTAGGGATGGGAATGCATATTCAGCGACATTCACCATTGTTTTATGTTAACAGTGCCTCTCACATTATGCATACTCCACATGGGGAGACAGCTAGGAGCAGAGACAAAGGATGTGCGAAACTGTACTTAGGTATTTGTTCATAACATTATGGCAGACGTTGCGGTTCATTTGGTTAATGCATGCAGCCTGAGCCTATTATTCAGGACTGCATTGTGTGCGTATACGTATGTATTATGTATGATGTATGTGTGAGTGTGTCTGTGTGCAAGTATGTGAGGTGTTCATGTGTTGGTGCAAAGCTTTTGTTCGGTGTGCGTTTTGGTCTATTTGTAAGAGCCAAGGCATTTGATAATGGACTGAAAAATTACAGTGCTTGGCGTATTTGATTCATGGTTACATTTTTCATCAGCAGCTAATAATTTCTTAGACGACCTAAGTGACCTAGTTCAGATTATAATTGAGTACCTATTTAAATTATGAAATGATTCTATAACTTTAGATTACGCAAAGCGCAATTGAAGCTCGAGCATCATCTTGGCTACAACCATCCTAGAACACATTTAAGCAAATGATGTAAAGCATAATTGCATTATTATAATGATAATTACATTTTCTATTGAAAGAAAGATTTAACTAACAATCCCGCCTAATTAGATTTCATTAAATTTTTTTAAAAGTGCAATATGCTCCATAAATGTAAATATGCAGATATTTTATGCAGCTGACATGCACACATACTTTATACTTTTATACACACGCGCGCTTAAATAAACAACACACTCAGCTTGCATGGTATGCATATAATTTTTTTTTATTCTTTGCTTAAGAATTCTTGGAAAGCATGAACAGCCGCATCGGAATTTCTTCAACTTCAAGAATATTCAAACTTGTGCCACAAGATTGTAGTTAGACTAAATATGAATGTTTCTATGCCTTGAGTAATTAGACTTCAAATCGAAAGCGGCCACAGGATATCTCCAAGCTGATCATTGTGGCAGATAATCATCTGGCTTCGTCTTTTTATTTGCCATTGTGAGCTTTAGCAGCTGCTGCGAAAAAATACTTACAACAAATAAAGGCGGCCATGGCTCAGTTCTTGTGAAAAATTACTCATTAAAAAAATTACAATAATTTTTAATTAACCAAACGGGCACAACGAGAAAGCAATGAAAACAGCCACTGGAGATTTTTTCTACCGTTGTACAAGTGTGTGCACATATGCATATATGGTTGTGCCTGTGTGTGTGTGTGAGCCACGCGACCTGCTTATAATGGCACATTATGCAAATGAAGGCATATTTTGTTGTGCTGAAAATGAACATTAAAAATATAAGTATATTTAAATTGAAGGAAAATGAAATTTGCTCACGCAAATCCAATTAAACTAAATAAGGATGAAATAAATAGCGGAATATTTAATATAAAAGTCGAGGGGCTTTTGCATTTGGCATTACCTGTGAAATTGCTGCTTGAGGCATTTCTTGTGCACTTGCTGCAAATGACGACAATAGGCGGCGACTTTGACTTATTTCCTGTCTGACCCCGCCCATATCTGTGCAACCATCTCATTCTTGACAGCACTTTGTGCAAGCGGGGGGAGTGTTGGAAAGTTGGGTGTGGGTGCTGGCCCATCACTAATTTTATCTATTTCTCGCACTTTGGTCAAAGCAATTGTCTTAGACATTTTCATCATGTAACGACCGTGTGGGCGGCAAGGGCAGGGGGCAAGGCGTTGCTTTGGAGAAAGCTAGTCTTCAAGTGCCGCACAATCCTCAAATGTTATCCCCACTCCACCCGTTTCTACTCCCGGACGCAACTCTTGAGCTTGTTCAAAATCAATTTCTTGCATCATTGTTTGCCAAGTGAAGTGCACTGGAAAATTTCTTGGAGCCATCAGCCAACAGCTTCCACCCACACCCACTTCGGCATGAATATATATATGTATATATATATATATATATATATATATATACGAATATACGTCCTTTTGCAATGTGGTGTCTTAAAAATCAACGTCATATTGAAATGTGTTGAGGGCGTTGAGTGCGCTTCGTAGTCAGAGATCCAAAATGAAAGCAATTAAGCTGCCGCCCAGCTAAAAAGCCATGCACTAGAAAATTGATTTTCATTACTCAATTCGCGCGACTATATGCACTGAAAAATGGGCAATCGCCGTTGGCCAATTGTTTGGCTGCTTGCAAGAAACCTAATGAACGCCAAGCAGCCTGACCACATGGACTTTGCTCTAGACAAAGACCCAATCGAATCCCAATTCTAAACCCACTCTCACACCCATCAGCCATCACAATCAGCAGACAGTATTTGGCCGTATTTCAGCTAAGCCGTGCGCGACCCGCCGTCGACAATTTTGTGCACTAATTTTTGGGTGCACAGCGAGCGAAAATTCTTTTAACCAGCAGCTGAGGCAGCAGGCGATGAGCAATTTCGTTAGCATCCTTAGGATCCTGGACAAAGTTGTAATTTTATTTTCGAAATTCGTTTAGTTCTCTCTGTGTTGGCGCAAGAATTCGTTATTTTCCAGGCTCTGCGGCACACACACATATACAAGCACCAAAACACACACACACCAAAATGAAGTTGGAAAGATGTTTTTTTTTTTTGGCTTATTTTTTGGTAGTTTGCGAAGCAATGGCTTAGTTTGGCCATGCGTATCACGAGATCCACAACTAACTGCGGACAGTTGTGGGCGGGGAGTCTGTGTGAGGCTGGGGTTTCGGTGTTGTCTCAACCGCCGCCGCCGTCACCGACGATGCTGCTGTCATGTCATCATGTTGATGAAGCAACCGGATGATGAATGGACGTGCGCCACAGTGGAGCTTCAATTGATGCAATCAGCGTAAAGTGACAGTTGCTTTTTTTTTTATTTCTGGCATCCCACTGCTCTTGTTGTTGGGCGTTGTTGTAATTGTTGCAGCCTCATGTCGCGGGTGTCAACTGTCAGTTGTTGTTGGTCGTTGTTATTTGTTGTTGGTATGCACTGTGACTTTGTTAGTTTTGGGGCAAGACAATGAAAACTTTAATTTTGCCTCTGTTTCTATGTGTGCTTAAAAAGCAACTGTCTATTAAATCATACACACATCTTGCTACAAAAATTTTATAAATGTGAAAGACCAAGGAATAACTAAAATCTGGATCCGGTAATTATTCCGAATTGTCTTTATGTTTGTTATTATTAAGAATTAGAAACTATACTTTCGTTCGAATAGTGGAATTGGCAAGATTTCAAATACCTACCATAATTTATGATAGCACATTCTTTGATTTTCTTAAGTAATTATTCTTTGATGCGTAACTTTTGAGAACAAAACAGAATGACACATTAATATTGTTATCAATTTGCACAGCAATGTAGTTTTAGAGATGAGCAGTAATATTTTTTGCTACTATAGTTTATGGAAACATGTTATCCATTTGACCACACAAACTCAAGAAAGTGTTTTGCTTGACAAGCATTTATAGACTGTATTTTTGTACAGCCTAAAACTTGTCAGTAATAACTGAAATACTTTATTATATTTGAGCAAAAGGTTGACAGGATAACATTTTAAGTCGAAGGGGTATTATATTAAAGTGGTATTTAAATATCTTATTTAAAGCAATAATAAATAACTATTCTTCTAATATCTTTTATGATCATAGTAATACAATAAGATTTCCATTTATCGTTTTTGGGATTCTACAAAACAAAATGCAATCGAATTGCATATAATTTCCAATCAACTTATCGTAAATCTCGATTATGAAAGAGCTGTGTGCAGTACAACAGAAAATATGATTGCTGTTAAGCTCTAAAAAACCATTTGTACACAACAAATAAAAATATTTCATGCACTTGCAGGTGGCTCCATAAATATTTTCCGAGGCCGACAAAACAAAATTTTGCCCTATTGCAAAATAAACTTTGTAGAGATATGCGCAAATAGAAATTGGTTTTGGTCAAACAACTAGACACCCATGTCAGCAGCAGGCAACCAACAAAGGAAAGGGGCAGAAAAAAAAATTGAAATTAAGTTGCCTTCAAAAAGGACAAACTAGAAAATGCGAAGCGGTCGGCTGAATAAATGTACGAAATCAGCATAATGTAATGGAAACAATTTTTACGACAATGGAACGGCAGCATCTTCGGTACAAGAGCTAGTAGAGAAAACTTGACTGCTGGGCTGCTGACCAATGTCAGCCCTAAAACTGACAAATTAGCATTTTTTCCATTTTATGCCAACGGCCGCCGATGCCGCCGTCCAACTAAATATTTGCCCCGGCGACCGTAGCACAAAAAAAAAGAAGCGTCTGCTAAAATAGTTCAGTTGAGCTGAGTTATTTTTGCAGCTGACCTAATTTTATAATGGAAAACTTGCGATAAGTTGGCAAAAATACCAAAAAAGAAAAAACAACGGATCCCACGACGATGACGAAGATGGCGTTGCTGGCGCTTCAGGCAGATAAATAGCTTGGTTCAATCTTCCACCTCTTCCCTTGGATAAAACAGGCATTTGGTATTTTCTTGTTGTTGTATTACCCTGGCTGAGGGTATTGCCTTTTGGTCACTGGAAGTGCAACGCATCAATGAAGAAATTTTTAATATTCCAAAACTATTAAAAGCAATGACTACACAAAAAAAGTCGTTTTCTTCACAGCTTATCAAATATATTCACAGTGTGTTTTTTGCAGATTTTATTTAGGATTTATTATAATACAGGGTATTTAGTTTTCGATATATTGTTAGATAGCAGCACAATCTTGTTATCTCTTTACTTGTGTGTTTGTCCTTACATTTCATTTCGCATAGATTCAGAGGATGGCAGACATATAAATCTCTTTTGTGTGGACCTGAATTTAATTTCCACATGCTCATGAATAATTTTCAAATTTCGAATTCAGTAAAACGTGAAGCGTATTTCCGCCACCGGTCCAATAACAACGACATTCGCAGGCTCAGATTCAGATTTAGATTCAGTTCCAGTTTCAGCTTAAGTCTCCGCCACATGCTTAGCCTTTCAGCAGTGTTTTTTTGGCTCTTGTCAGCAAAAGAAATATTGCCCATATTAGGGCCACCCGCTCAAAAATACCAGCTCACCTGGGCTACACTGCAGTTGCACGATGCCTTAGCTTTTGGTCATGGCACTGATTTCCTTTTAGTCCTTTCATAACTTATTTGCCAGGGTGCCATCTGAAATCTAAACATCTGAGCCTTTTAAAAATCATAAAATTTCCACATCCATAAATTACACACAATAACCCCGCATACAGAGCAGGTTGAAAGCCAGGAACCGCAATGGTTATGAGAAATAACTTTAATTTAATAAAAATGTAAGAAAAGGACTTATTAGATAATGATTATTTTTATTATGTTTCTATATTTATTTGTTTCTTAATGGTTAACTTTAAGAATTACGTTTAATATTTAGTTTTCATTACGTTTTCTTAATGAATGAGCTCTGCATGGAAGTGAAATATTTATAAACTGCCGACGTTGTCAATCAATCGAATTGGATTGGCTAGCTGCAGAGGAGTGTAGCAAGACCAGGGGGAATGCCTTTAGGGGATTGTTTGCTTCAATGCTTTTATTTGCAAATTTTATTTATAAGCTTGCACTTCAGAGAACGTCAGAGTTGCAAGCACTTTCGTTGTGGTACACTGCTGATGTCATTTGCCGCTGTCGTTGTCCAAAAGCGAATGAAGGACCACGCGACAGCTTATCGTGGGAAATCCTATTGTCGTCATATTGTCATAACCGCAGTTCCTCTGAAATTCCCCTGCAACACTGTAGCCTGCACCACCAACAGACAGTTTTGCCACTGGCCGCAAAGGAATTGCTTTGGCATGCCCTTTGTACTGCTGTCTTTGCGGTCGCTATTTCATAATGGTGCCTTGTTGCTGTTGTTGTTGTTGTTGTTGTTGTTATTGGTGTTTGCTGATATTCTGGTTGCTGCTTGTTGCTGTTTTTGTTGTATATCTTTCGCTTCAGTGGCTTAAGTTCGTACTTGGCACTACTTATCTTTTGCACCGACTTGTTTGTTAAATGACGAAATGAATGTGCATCCCTCCCCTTCAACTGCCATCAGTATTGCATTCTCAGCTCCGTCTTACGTACTGCGTCTTTCGTCTTTGGTCTTTCGTCTCCATTTTCATTTTCATTTTCATTCTTATCTTCATCTTAGCTTTTCGTCAAGTTTACTTCGCCGACATGCAAGCGATGTTGAGTAGCGGAAGACTTCACAACACAATGCAATTCCCAAAATTGTCAGCGTCATAACTCAGACTCAGTCGGTAGTTAGCGGTTACAATTGTTGTTAAATGTATCAAATACGTATGAACGACCAAGTACAATACATTGTGTAATTGTGTTCCCACATTGAGAGTGTTCTTCTGCTCTGGACAGCGAACAAATCACTTGTAAGTATATTAATAACTAGCTTTTCAAAAATGTTAACAAAATCCATTTTCCAGAAGACAGTGAAATTTTTAGACTTTGATAAATTGTAGTAGTAAATTGGATAAATTGTAGTAGTATATTAGTAGTATATTGGTTATGTGGAATGTCCGTCTGTCTAACTGTCTATCCGTCTCTCCGTCTGTTTGTTTTGAAAACCTTAGAGACAGAGACTTGGCACTTGGAACATATACTGGTCTGTGTCCGCGTAAAACGAAGTGTAAAAATTTGAGTGCTACGTCCAATAGGCGGCTAGGAAATCGATAAGATCTATATTCGCAAAGCCAAATATCTCCCAATATTTTAAGGCTTAAGTTACCAAATTTGCGTTTTAGTTTGTTGTCGATATCCTTCAAAGATTGGCAAATGCCACGCCCATGTCCGCCGTCTCCAACAACTTCCGCCCAGAAATCTGAAGTGCGCATATGTATCTTCCACATTTGGTAAGCCAGAGTCACCAAGTTTTAAAAGTTTGTCACTGGTAACTCCATTAATAGATGGATAAAAAATTGGATGGCCAAGCCCAGTCTGCCTACCTAAACTACGCCCACTCCCGTTTACAAATTTCCCAAAGCCTATATCTCCAGCAGCTTCTGAGCTACAGTTACCAAACTTGGAATGAAGTTTACTAGGAACCACCTCTAATAATTGTATTCAGCCAAACTAACTCCCGCCTCCAAAATTCACAAGCCTTTTGCAATTTAAAAGGCAAACTTGGACGGTATTTCTGCTTATGGTATCAAAGTATTTCGCGTTCTCTCTTGTCTAATTAATGATAGTTATAGCAAAGACTATAGAGATACCTATCCCCAGATATCTCTATAGTTTTTGGTTATAGCTAGATTTAGTTGTCTCTTCAACAAGAACGACTCTATAATATCTTTTATTAAACTAACATCAGTCGAACTGCTTGTCTCTAACTATATATGATATGAAATAAATTAAATTAAGCAATCAAGCGCAAGTGAAATCAGGGTGGGATCTTAGGCAAGCCATACTTTAGAAAATAGCATTAATGGAGGACAAAATTGATAACAAGAGCCAAAGATAGCCAGATTGCAAGCAAACAAATATACACGCAGGCAAACAAAATACCAATTGATGCCTACTTAAAGCAAGTAAAAATGCTATAGTCGAGTGAGCTCTACTACAAGATACCCTGAACTCAGCTGTTAAATACATGAATTCTAGTTGTACTGCCAAATTACACTTTAAAAAGTTATGCACACAATGTAAGCAGGTGTGAAATATGTTAAGCAATTTGACGCATCAATTGGAAGAGTATAACTGTAATACTGTGGCTATTATTGCTATCGATTTCTCTCGATAAATATGAATATATATGGTATACAAGAACTTATATTTTGTAGCTGTATTCACAGAGACTCTGAGATCGCTTTTCTCACACATATGGACAGGCAGACAGACGGACTAACATAACGAATTTGGCTTGATCAACTTGGCTGTTGATCCTGATCAAGAATATATGTATATACACTTTATGAAATCGGAGGTGCTTCCGCCTATTACATACTTTTGTACAAGACCATACCCACTTTACCCGTTTTTAAGGGGTTTAGGGCATAACAATTTAGATTCGCTTTGTCAAAGAAGTTCTGTAAAACGAATATTATTCCTAGCTCCCGCGATTAAAATTTAGTATCTAATCTATTTCGATGTTGCTAAAGAGAATTCTTGCTTTTCAAAAACATTCGTTAAATGAAGCTTCCATCCACAAAGCGTATTCAATTAGTCAATAGCACAAACTATTTTTTTCTGCAGCCTGCCGATGACAATTAGCCTGGCTTTACTGTACAGTTTCTCCTGTACCCGGATTGCATATTATATTTGCGGCCAGCCGCGCACTTTTAAAACGTGGCCAAATGCAAATTATGCTCCATCATGTTGAGTAACGACAGTCAGCAGCAGCCGGCAACAATCCTCGTGCCCTTGCACTACCAACTCGCTGTCAGGCAGCACCCTCCCCAGTGCGGGTCCGTCTTGCGTCCTGGCAGGACATGGTCCTGTCGTAATTAGCTCTGCAGAACGTAGCTGGCGATAATTAATGACGTTGGTCACGTTGGTTTCATGTCGATTTCATTTCATGACACGGCCGCAGGCAGTTCCTGTGCGTCGTCCTGTGCCCTGCGTGTTCTTTGCGGTGATTTGTCAAGCGTTCGCATTCAATAAGGCCAAAATGAAACCAAAAAAAAAAGAAAAAATGGAGAAAAAAACATGATTCGCTTTTGGATGCATGTAAATCTACATTAAATTGAATTTCGTTTGCTACGGAAAGGCGAGCGCAAAAAGTGAGAATTTCCTTCATTTTATATATTCTTTTTTGTATAGAGTAGCTGCGACTCTGATGATTTTTGGTTCTGCTTTATTTTGCTGTAGCTTCATTAAATGCTGCCCATTTAGAATTCAATTGCAATTTGATCTTAGAGGTTATTCGATGAATTGGAATACGTGAATAATTCATTGCCTCCACGCAGTGCAGCTTTGAGGCAACTTGTTTCGCTCAATTCAAATGACATCAGCTTTTCAGCTCGAATTCGATTATTCAATTTATAATGCATGCACATGAATTAAAAAGCAGTGTTAGTGCTTGTATTTGGATTCATTCGTTGGTTTGACCATCTTTAGCTCGTTTCGCTAATTATTGTTTGCGGGTTATTTTGGGGGCATATTTGCGAATCACTTGATTTAAGCCAACAAGTTTAATGGCAATTTTATTTGAGTTGATTAGTGCACAGTTTGTAAACTAGTTATCGCAGCCAGTTGCAAATCTGAGTGCCAATCGCAATTTCACCACCCAACGGGCATCAAATTAATTAAATTTGTTTTGTTTGACTTATCCGCTTTCAAATATCATTCACATCGTCCATTCAATAATTTACAATGTTTGTCTAAATTCTCGTTCAAATGTTTTTGGACTGAACGTAGCAAATATTTGCATATAAAGCACGCACATATGTAATGTAAAACCATGTAATAGGTATTCACATATGTATAAATATTTTGTAGATATATAAACTGTAAATATTTTGAGCACTTGACTTAATTAATGTGGCATTACTTGCTCCTAATTCAGTTACTTATATTTTCATTTACTTGAGTTATGTATGATGTTTATAGGGACAATATGACTGACGATAGTAGTGGTTGATTTCCTTATTTCTTAAATGGATGAAAGGATATAGAAAGCATCCTCGACCCCATTAAGTAATTTTATTCGAACGCCTAGTGCATTCCAAATTGATTGCTTAGGATATTTTAATATACATATTTTATATTTCACTTTTCTGCTTTTCTCACATTCTGAGTTGTATTATAAAGCTGTTGACCAAATATCAAATAGACACATAATGAGATTGGTCAGGATATCAAAATATAAATATATCATATATAATTTAAGAACTCATCTTTAAACTGATTGATCATATTGGGGCTCTATATATATTCATAGTACATTGTGCAGATTTACCTGTTCATGATACCCTCTTCCCTTAACTTCACTAAAGGCATTTCAATTCCATGTTAGTCAAAATGATCATATGCTTTGCAACCTGGGAACAATGTGGGAGTTAAGATGTTTGCAGACATTTCAAAACATTATATTTAAGCGTGGAATAAATTCTGGAAAAAAAAACAAATGTTGTGGTATTTCCAAATAATTTGGAAACCTGGAGCTCTTGAGCATGCGACAATTCTATATAAGGTATTTATTTTAAAACCAATTTCTAGGTTTACTTTTAGATTTTCAGAACCAGCTCCTGGGCAAGATCGTTGGTTTAATATTTTACGACAGGAACACTACCATCCATTGAGACCTTTGTGTAGCCATTGCGTATTGCCTGCAGAAGACAGATTGTAAATTACTCACGTATAAAAATTACAGTTTTTTTGTGTCATTATTGTATATGTATTGCACAAATAAGCTACAATATGTTTTTATTATTGCACAAAAAGAAAACACTAAGCTTATTTTTCCGTAACACGTTAAGTTTACTTGTTGGTATCAACCACTGCTACAGCTGGTTGAAGGGGACCAAATTCTCGAATAAATAGATCTGACCCGATGTCAACCAGCTACATACAGCGTTGTAAATAAATTCAAATTAACCATATATATATTTTTGTTTGTTTGTCAATGTTATTGATTTGTATATTAATTGAATTGCGTCGCATATTGTTTGCATTTCATTGAGCACCATTGTTGCAACATTCGGTCGCATGACATTGAATCAGTTAGCTGCCGCTGGTGCAGCCGTAGCACTCAGTTCTGAATAATTTTGTTATAACTGACAATGCAGCGTAAATCAATTCGATATAATTGCGTGCCATGATTGCTAATATATTCAAAAATAGTAATAACTTTATATATGTCACTATATTCGTATTAAATCACAAAAATACAACCACGAAATGGTTTGATGCCCGTAATTATTTTTGTAGACACTTTATATAAATTATATGAAGAACGCTGCGATGTGGAATTATATTTACATTGGATTTTGGTCGAATTCTAAAGAGAGTTCAGCTCCATATTTATATAAATGTTAATTAATATAGTTATTTATTTTTATTTATTTATATAAATGTTAATTAATCTAGTTAAAAACAAGGTTTCGTTTCAATTTTGTTGGTCCATCGAAAATAGCCAAGTCTACAATGAAAGAATCAAAAATTTAATTATTCAGAATATCTTAAGCATAGATAAGAGCTAAATTGATTACGAATAATTGTCCATTATGAGCAAACTATATACCATAATGTCAATATTTCAAGCTATCATTATTTTGCTGTCCCTGCTTTGGCTAATTTTGCTGGTTGTCACTCTAATACGATAATATTCGCTAAAATTTAAAACTGTCTTAAAATCATTCCACTTTTGCCTGGTGGCTAACAGACTTGAGAAGCTATTTAGGTTACCTTAATTTTAAATGAAGTAATTAGATTAAAATAATAATCCTAATATGGTATATATAACAACCGAAACCTGTATTCCAAATATTAGAACGCACAAACCTGAACTGTTGACTAAGTGATAATATAAGCAATTCAATTAAAATTTAATTATAAATAATATATTTAACGCGTTTGATTTTTTGTTCTGCCGGTTAAATTAACTGTACCTTTTTTAATATTTGTAATTTACTTTTAGAATTAGTTTTAGAATTTAATTAGTTAGATTAATAAAAAACTATAAATTTTGCTGATTTTAATTTGCTGTGTATTTTAGAGTCTGTTATTCCCACAAAGCTCACACTCGCTGCAGCTGTTGGATTCCACGCACACACACACACACACACACACTTCCTCTAACACATATGTATATGTAGCTGCTGTTGTTTCCGTGAACAACATTAGCTTCATTTGTTCTATTGTTTTGATTATGATTTACAATGCCCAAATGCGTTGCTTTTGTCTGCTGCTATCCGCCTTTTGCTGAATGTGCTTGCGGCTTAGCTATTTGTGTGTGGCTGTGTTTGTGTGTGTATATGTGTGTGTGTACTAAAGGATAATGCATTTGCATGTAGAGTGTAAGCACAGCTAAACAATAAATTTAATTTAAATTGTGCGCAAAAGTGTTTGCTCTTGTTTTGTGGGGGTGTTACTATTAACGCTCATTAGGCCTTGGCCTACTCGTATATACGCGCAAGGTAATTAGCAATGGGCTAAAATTCCCTGGCAACTAAATGGGTAATAGAATGGTATGTGAAAATGAATGCACGTAACGAGTAAATATATGAATTTATACATTTTTTTTTTTGTAAATATTTTTTTAATATAAGATATTGGTTTACAATCGATTAGTTTTAACACAGGATCAAAAAATCTAATTAAAATTAAAAAGTAAATAAATTAACCACTTCAAAAATAGTATTTATTTCTCATTATTAAAATTAAAGTAATAAATATTAATATACATCAATATTTCCAGGTCCATGGTTTTTTATTTCTTATATAATCCCATATATTTCCGGTGTGATTCGTCTAAAGGGAGACCAGTCAACCAGTCCAGTGAGGTTCAAACATATTTAAATTATAAGAGGTGAGCAATCCATAAATAGAGTAGCTCAACATTGGCTTCTGATGACTTCATACATATATGGTATTTCATTTACAATTACTTTATTTACATTTCAGAAACTAAAAACAATACAATTTTGAGAAAAATATGATTAAATTAACTTTTTGAAATGTCCTATTTTTTGGTCGTACACTGGCATATAATTTGGATTGCTGCATTATTCGCCTGTCATTCTCTCATCGGGTGAATGTTGTCTTTCTGATGAATCTCCCGAATCGCTCTTATTCGCATTCTTTTTGATTTGATAGTGTTCCGAGGGGAAAAAATTAGCTTCCAGCTGGCGTACACCATCCGGCTTGGTCAGATCGTATGCAAACTTCAGATACTTATCGAAGAAGACTTTCGAATTATGACTTTGATTTTTGTTTCGAGTCAGACGCTGTGCTGCATTGACCGCTTTCTCCGGTGATTTGGTTTCCTTCAGATGTTTGCTGGTCGGAAGTAATTCATCAGCCCTTATCTTGGACACAGGCTCATCGAGCCTATGCTGGCGTATTTGCTTGATATGTTGTGCCATCTCTAAGTGCTTGGATAGAACGCCGTTATGTTCAATGGATGGGGCTTTAGCTGCTGGTTGCATTGTAACTGATGCTGATGGTGCTGTTGGTGGTGCACGCACCGGTTCAACAACTTCGAACCGTTTGCTGTACTGTTTTAGATTGGCGCTTGGCTTCAGTTTCATCGATTTTAATTTTCTTTCCTTATCTTTGGTGGCTTCCTTGGCATTGACGCTGACCATGGTTGGCTGCCGAATGGTGCGCATATCTAACTTCAGGGGCTTGATGCTTGGCTTACGGTTGCACGCACTGCTGGCCATTACTGAAGTGGTTAGAATATGTTTTAGATATGCTTGACGAAAAAGAAAAAACACAGCACAAACAACTGTTTCGGTTTCGAATGAATGACTTGAAAATAATACAAAATTTCATAAGTTGGTACTATGTTGGTAGAGATGTGACACGTTACAATACGAGTATATGTTTTAATTTTTTTTTTGATTATATTTAGCGGTCTTGTATGGTGAAAATATTTGCACGAAATACTTAGCTCTGAGCAACATAGTTTTATAACTAAAAACTTAATCTGGCTTGCAAAGTTTTATAGTTTTATATTTATTTTTATAGAAAATATTACTATTTTATGAGGAAATTCAGTGGTAAATGGAGATGATTCTTGTCAGTTGAAAAGTTCTTGAAACTTTTTTTGGAAACTGTGGTTAAAAGTTGGAAATCAATAAATGATGAACTTTGGCATTGTTAAATACGAAATGAATGCATAAAAGATTTTCACAAATATTTCCTTTTTCTAAATTTAATTCTGCAGATATTTTTATGCCTTTAACGTGTATATTTGAATTTATGTGTACATGTATGTATCTATTTAGTGGCAAATCTGATAACTTGTCCGTTGCCTGTCAGCTACTCAAGTTTAATTTGCCTGTCATTTCACTTTGCTAACGCGAGCGATAAAGGGACTGCTAGCTGCCAGTTGTGCGCAACCAAACTTAGCTCCGGACACCTTCCCTTTCATAACCCTCTCAGCGTGGCCAGGCTGCGCACAATTTGTGAAATGTAAGCGAAAAAAATATAAACTTTGCTCAGGTTGCCAACATTGAAAGGGTAATGGGGGAAAGGGGGTTTTCGGGTAGGACTTATACAGACACAGTTTAGCCGAAATGAAACTAATTACGTTGGTGACTTTTCACGCAGATAAGACTTAAATCACCTAAATGAAAAAGAGCTATATTTTTTTTTTCTCCTGCCCAAGTGGCTTGGACGTGATAAGAAATAAATGCTATAGCTGACTTTGCTTGACCAGCATATACCCTGTATACTGTAGGTGGGAGCAATGTATATGTAACCAAATATTTATATGTATCTTTGTAAGAAATTGTCAAAAATGCGGATGCATTTTGATTTTTCCATTTTGTTCATTCAACATGAACTATTGACAAAATCCAAATTAAGGCAGATTTTCGATCATGCTACCCCACTTGGTACCCTAGCATTCAAAATGAAATGTAAATAACGTCATTAGGCGGCCGCAACTATGGGCAAAGTGAAAAAGTCAAAAAAATTCGACTGCGAAGCGGGTTAATTACGCTACAAACAATAAATTACTTACTCCATGGGAATGTAGAGAAAAAGCCCAAGATTAAATAAGTGCGTATTGCGAAGAAACGCAAAGACATAGAGAGAGAGAGAGAGAGAGATCGAGAAACGGATGGATGTAGGGATGTGAGGCGAGGGCTGCTTGACTGCACGACCCTAATCAGCTTAGTGAACGATGATTAAATTTTTGGCCTTTGAAGGAATTGAAAGCGAGTGCAACACATTGCCAACCATTGAAATCGCATTACGTATACGACATGTGCTGCATTAACTGACAACGTGCTCCTGCTGCTGCTGTTTCCTAAACCTTTCAACATTTCATAGAATTTTCGCATTTTATGCGCTTGTCTAACATTTCTTTTTTGCACATTTTTGATTCTTTTTCTTATTTTCCCCAATTTGTGTGTATGTGTTTCTTTCACTGGCCTGTCAGTTTTGTAAGCTGTTCCCTCGTCGGGCTTTTTGTATATTTGCTTTCACTTAATTTCATTTAGTTCTGGCTTGTTTTTGTGCTGACTCAGCTCATCATGTTGGAAAAGGAATTTTTTAATTAGGAAGTGTGCTTATCCGGAATTAATTGTTATTTTTGTGCCCAGCGGAACTAGAAAACACAACAAACCAACCAAAGACAAAACAGAAAATTGAAGAAAAAACAAAAAAAATAAATTATCTTCTTTCCTTACAAGCAGTTTTACAGTTTTAGCTTAACTCTTGGGGCTGAAAAAGCCACTTAAATTTAGGATTAAATGAAGTTCCTTTTGGGTACTCTACAAATTTGTAATAATAAACAGCTTTGTGTGTGGTATATTATAATAAATTTATTTGTGTTATACCAAAGACTAGCACAACTTGCAGTGCTAAGCGATGTTATGCATAATAAATAAAACTTATTTCGGTTAATTAAATATAAATGTATAATTTGAATCTCTTGTGAACAACAATGAAGGTATCTTTTAATTCTTAAAAGGTCCCTTAAAGTTAGCTCGACCGTAGAGAGACGCTGCCAGTTGCCTTGTGCCAATTGCTGAGTCAACAACAACACATATACACTTGATATTTCTGTATTCTTCTGAGTGTGTGTGCGTTGGATGGACCCTATGAGGGAGCGTGCGAGTAAGAGCCTCCGCTTCAGTGTCATTGTGAGTGACACTTCTTTGCTTTTATTTTCAGCTGCTTCTGTATCTTCAGTGCAGATGAAATGCTTGAAGCATTTGTCCAATGTGTAACTATATACGGTTGCAAGCTGCCAGTTGCCAGTTACAATGCTGTGCTTTTCAACGCAACACATACAGCCGATTCTACCAGGCATTAATGTCAACAATTATTGCGCCTGTGAGCAACCAAAAAATACTTAAATCTGGTGATCTTATTGTGAGTGCTCTAGGGATAAATGCAGTTGCAGTTGTAACTCTTGACAGGCAGTCAATTTAAATTGGTCGACTGCTCCGAAATGTTGTCCAAAAATATATATTGTAACATAAATTTCAATGCGATGGCTGATGCGGGCGATGGCTGATAGCGGGAGTGTTAGCTTACATATGTGCTTAAGCGGAAATCATGTAACAAAATACCCTCAAATATGTGTGTACTAACTGAAAATCATCCTAAACTATAGTCCCTGCGCACACACATACACACACATACACCCACAAAAACACATTTTACAAAATGGCTGCCCTCAGCTGCATTGCCGCCATTCGTTGCCGTTAACATTTCCGCTATATTTGTCTGTCTGCTCTTTGCAATTTATCTATTTCTCCCACCCAGTCTCACCGATTCTGACTATCTCTTGTGTCTGTCTGTCGGACTGTTCAGTCTGTCGGTCTGTCCGCCTGCCTGCCTGCTTTGCTGGTTGTTTGTTGGCTAAATTCAACTTCGTTGCCGCAACTATTTCCCTCGATATTTTCCATAGCTCTTTTACATTGTGCAGTTTTAGTTTTTATCTATCTGTGTTCCCCGTTTTGCTCTTGTTCTCTAATGTTTTAAATATAAACTCAAATAACGTCGAAAATAATACATAAATCACCGCAAATATCTCGCTGAATTTCTTTTCAATCTACAAACGCTTGGATATACTTTTCTGTCTCTTACTCAGTTGTAAACAATTCTGTTTGCTGTTCTGATTTTCAGCGATAAATTATAGGAACCCAAACCGAACCTCGCCTCAACCTCCCGACCAGTCCGTCTCCCTCGTGCGCAAGTTTTTATCTATTAATTTGATAGCCGCGAGTATACGTTGTAGCTTTGTTGTTATTCACAAGTTGTTGCTGTTGGTAGATATAAAAAGCAAAGCCACAAGAGACATTGATGCGATTTGTTAGAGCTTATGGGGAAAGCTTTGCAGATATGTTTTAGCTGAATTTTGTTGTGGAAAATGTTTGAAAGTATTTTCTTTGATAAACAAATGCAATTAGGTTCTGAGTGAAGTTGTATTAAGGGAGAATATATAGCAGACATTACTTAAACAAGCTACAAATACAATAAATAATCAGTTTAGGTTATTCAACTTGAACAGCTTTTAATTTATATGCATCTCAAATTGTAGTCCATGTTTTGACTTATTGAGCTAGCTCTTATTGCAGGTATTCGAATTCCATAGTCATTGCCATAGCCACATGCCATATCGATTCAAGCACGTCTCGAGTCTATCTATCAGTGAAACTATTAAGTACGTGCTTAAAGTGTAGGGCAATTACTTGGGGAAACGTTTGCAGTTATTGTGTTGCACTGGTCGAGTGGCAGTTAAATTTCCCATTTAGCCGCAGCAAGCCCAAGCGATCCATCAAGTGTCGTGCAATGTGTGCAGCAAAGGAGTCGCTTTGGTTTCTCCTGTTGCTACTGTTGCTGCACTCGGCTCCAACAGCGCCTGCATATTGAAATTTGATTCGCATCATATTTCGCAAAGCAGGACATGGTCTACGTAGTACTAGTCTGTTGGCCAGAACAGACCAGGTCAGACCAGACCGCACTGGCAGTCAACCTGTTCACACGGCACATGAACCAGTTAATTAAATGATGAAAGCATTGACGTGTCGCCAAAGCATGACCGTAACGGGTGCTATGCTCTAAGTGTGGTAGACTGGGACAGTTGATGTTGATGTGTCTCACCTGTACGTGGTATACTGGGACACTTGACGTTGATGTGGCTAATATGTGAGAGTCAGTGAAATGAACAACCTGCACCGAAGCTGAATACAAACTACACTAAAAGTTGCCAAGTTGTCAGCATGCTCGAGTGCCCCATCAACTGCACCAATAAAAATAAGTCCCACTATAAAACCCAGTTCGATAAATATTTATCATTATCATTTTTAAACAATAGATTGTATTTTTCAATATTTCTAAGCGTTTTTTTTTAATGTATAAAATAATAATTAAAAAAAAAACATTTAATTTTATATTATAATATTCTAAAAAAATTTAAGAGGTGGAAACTTAAATGTTAAAATTGGCGATACCTTTCATTTAAAAAAAATATTTCGTTAAAATAAATTTTATTTGCAGTTATTAATAAACGCACTTTCATAAATTTAGAACAACTTAAAAAATAACAAATATTATTTCTCGTTACCTAGTTCAGGGTCACATTATTGTTCTGAGTGCAGATGGTATTTTAACGGGCTGTGCGTTGTAACAGTGGCTCCTGTCCACCTGTTTGGTGCCTTTATAATGCATGAAAGGCAGCAGGAGTTTGCTGGGCACGCACGCATCAGTTGCATGTCACACGTCGCTTGATTGGTTGCCAGATTCGTTGACTACTCGGCTGCTTGCCTCACATGATAATGTCATCGGCGGCGCCACAGGCAATGGCCAAGTAGCAGCAGCTGCTACGGTGTGGTCATACATTTGGCCAAAGTTACGACCATACCCCCTCCTTCCGTTTCTGTGTGTGCATTTTAATTTACATTTCATTTTCTTGGCATTGGGTTTGCCACTGGCTGCTTGCGCTTGCCTGCCGGGTGACAATTTTGTGCAGACAGTTGGCCATTTGTTGATTTGATTGATGGTCAACGCCTCGAGTTACCAACTGCTAACTCAATACAACTGCAACAACAACGACAACAACAACGCCAACAACAACAAAACCCATTGAGTTTTAAACACAGTTGATTGTTGTCGTTGTTGCTAAGCTACGTGAAATATTGTTGTTGGACTAGCTAATGAACTTACATATTTGTTGCCATTAATAAGTTTAACATATCACCACGTGTATACTGCTCAACCCGCTCCTCCCTTTTCCTTTTTCCTAACAGCCTTAATAGGCTGATAATTTTCCATGTTGTTCGCTTTATTTGCTTTCACTGAATAACTGACCAGCTAACTCTTGCTGATGTGGTATCTTGTGTAAGTAGTTTCAATTAGTAAAGTTTATAAATTAGCACAGATTTTATATATTAAGTGTTAAGCACAAATTTTGCCTTTACAACATTTACCTGGGGCATTTTGCTTGTATTTTCCATGTTTTCTCTTCATATATATTTGGTCGGTCTGCAAATATGAAGAGAATATTTAAGACAGTTGGTTAGTTACTGGTGGCACATATTGTTTAGGTATTTTCAGTATTAATTAGCTTGTTTGTAGCTAAACTAGATTATTGCTTCAAGTGAGTTTAACTATTGTCAGTACATTATAATGCATTTTCATGTCATTAATATTATTATGTGCGTAAAATTAGAAGGCACGACGTATAGTAGACTTGCTGTAGAGGTTTACTTAAAGCATGTATAAGTAATTTTCCGTATTTAACTGAAGAGTAGGGATATATAATATACAATATATTATTTTGACATCTTATAAGCAATAAAAGACTGGGCGCATTACACACCACTAAAGATATGTAGATAAGATTACGTAATGTTTATCACCTTAAGGAAAACTAATGGGTTCAACAACTAATCCCCTAACAACACTTCACACAAAAAACCTAAATTGCAGCCAGTGGGGTCCAAGAGAGCAGCAAACAATACACAAAGTTAATCCAACAAAACATTTACTTATCTTGCACTTATCCTTATCAGCTGGAAGGATATGTGTGTGTGTGTATATTGGTGTGAGTAGAGTGCCCTTAGCCATGCAAACTCTCAAGAACCGAACAAACAATCGATAATTTTTGCTAACTGAATTGACCAAGTCAAGGGGACGAGCCAAAAGAAAACAATTTCGGCCAAAAAGACAAACATGCTAACAAATAAACTCATTGAACATTTTGTGTAGCTATTGATAACATACACACTCACACACACCCACACATCGGTGTATAGATCTATATCAGAGCCATTAGGTTCACTTAAATATCATAGAGATAGAAATTCACACAAAACTGAGTCAAAAGTAGTTGGCTAAACAAACAAGCAGTTAGAAGAGCAAAAACAGAATTCAACTTTGCATGTACTGCGTTCTATTTTCGACTTTTTTGCCAGATTCAGTTCATAACGAGAACAAGTTCAAGCGTTGGCTAGGCTGACAGACAAGTGCATTTTTTATGCGACTTTCTGGTTGCAACTTCCACTTAAATTTCTTGGGAACGGTGGCGGGACAACATAAATCATGAACAGACACCGACAAATGCTACACACAAACTGCAAGCGAAATGTGTGAAAAACGTTTAGTGTCGCCACCAAATGGTGGGGTCTTTAGGAACTGATATAGGAAGAAAGTGCTTGCCAGGACGCCCATTGCCACAGTTGACGCAGAGATGCAGCAGCACCAGCGGCAACATGACCGAAAATACTCTGCGGTTTTTCCTCTGTTTTCCATTTTTTTTTTTTTTATTCTTTCTTGTTATTCTTTTTTTTGGTTTTATTTTTTAGTGCGGTAACCGCGCGAGCAAAGCTTCCGGCGTATTTTCACAGTTGCACTTGCAACAGCTGAAGAGCGTGCTAAAATGGCTTTAAAAGGCTATCAAATAAAAGCCAGACGGAAAATCTACTATTGCCGCTGTTGGCAACAACAAATGGCGTGAAAAAGCTGGACAGAAACCAGTAATACAAACAACAACTGCAAGCTTTCAGGCATGTCTAGGCCTGTGGCCAGCTCCGAGAAAAGTGCTACAAGTTTGCTGTTTGTTGTTTTTGGTGTTGTTGGCGTTGATTTGCAGTAAGTTTTGCAGCAAGTTGCAAGTTTGCTGCGGTGTCTGCAGTTTGTCTGCACAAATTGCCAGTCACTCTGTGGACCGATAAGAGCCGATGGCCGAACTAAATTGAAAACTGCTGTGCTGTGGCGCCTCAAAGTAGGCAATGCATTTACCATTTACAAACAGGCGCGTCAAGTTGAACTGGATTTTCTCCCAGCTCGCAAATGATTTTCCGTTTTCTGTTTATTTTGTTTCCTTGCAGTTTTCCCCGTTTTTTTTTTGCACATTTCCTGTGCTCGTTTTATTTTTATATTTTTGTTTTTGGCTGGCACGCCACAATGTCTGGCTTAATTCAGGTCGCTTGTGGTCTCTACCTTCCTATCCCTCACCTCTCTTATCACCCCAACGATATTAATACTTAAAGCACTGTTAGCGCTCGACTGACCATCTTATTTCATTTTCTATAAATTTCTGTCGAATTTACCGTAGGCGATTATAGAGCACGAATATAATATTACTTTAGAATGATTTTATAGGGAAGTTAATTTTAAATATAAATTCATGTATATTTTGCAAGCTATTTTGAATTAAAAACAATATTCCTGGAAAATAAGGCAAAACAGTTGAAGTTTTTCAGAATCTAATGCTTAAGAAGTTTGCCTTTGTTGTTCAAATGCTTGTCAACTCTGCGTGATTTGCTTCAGTTTCATTTCGTTAAGTCCCTTAAAAGTCGAATGCCAGTTTTGGCCATTGTAATTATTTTGGCTCGTTGCGCTTTGTGTGATGTCTCGCTGTGGAGCGGCTTTCATTCCAGGGGCTTGATGGCTTGATGTGTGGTATAACTTTCCGCAAATGGCTGTCACCCCACCCCTGTCAAATGGATATCTCCCCGCCCGTATGTATTTTTCTATGTGTGTGAAGGCTTTTATTGTGCGCATATTGGCCATGGTGAGGACGTGCCACTAACTTGATTGCCATTTCAATTGACCGCAATTTTAGAATGCTTTTTCCAATGACTCTGTGAAGGGTACCACTAGCGCTACCTTCGTCCTTCGGCCTTCGTCCTTGGCCGTCATCCATAGTTGGCCACTGTCGCCCGTTGCTTCCTTTTGTATCATAGCGGCCTTTTGTTAGCTTCCGCATCATTACGGACTTTGCTTTCGGCCATTTTCATGCTGTACTTTTTTTTTCTGCTTTTTTTTTCCTTATTTCGTTAGACCCGTCTTGTTATGCGACTGGAGGAGCGGCTAATCTGTCCGCTCATTGAATGAGCCAACGAGTCAGCTTTGTCGAGTCCATTGCTCACTTTTTGTGTGGGGAGCGGAAGCAACCACAGTTGCCGGATGCATTGATAACCATTTCCTATAGACACAGCCTTCCATCAGTGGAATTCAATTTTTTTGTTGCAGCTTTCATTGGTATTTTGTGGAATTTCAATTAGCGTTGTGTCCACTTGTGACCCTCATTTTGTTTTTTTTTTTTTTGTTGATCACATTAATTGCTCTAAAGTCAATGAGCTGGCTAAAGAAATTCCATTTAAGCAATATATGCGCCAATCTGATAAAATTGGGGTGGGCCGGCCATGCCCACCGACCGCATGGTAATAACAACAAAGCAGAAAAGCTTGAAACTAATTGCAATCCTTCCTTTGCATTTGTTCACTCTCATCCTCTTCGTTATTTAATGGGTAACGCCCAGCGTCCTTATACATGCTGCACTTTAAGTACTTTACAGGTTTTGCTTTATTGTTTTTATTTTATATTATTATTTCGATTTTTTTTTTGTTTTTATATATTTTTAACGCCTTTTGTTCCGTTGCTCACTGTGACCTTTTGTTTGCCTCTTGCACGTATCACTGCACAAAGGCGCAGCGGCCATTACGTGCCTAGCCAACTGTGCCAGTATGTGTGTCGCTGTGTGTGTGTGTGTGTGTGTGTGTGTGTGTGTGTGCGCGTGTATGTGTATGTGTGCGCATGCAATAATGATTGGAAAGTTTCGCTTTGCAGTTGCGTTTAAAAAATTTAGTGCACGCGGACGACCCAGCCATAAATATTTGGCAAGAACCATTGCCACAATCAGGCGGCACATTTACATAACAAAACTGCATGTGAAGCGACCATTATATAATTAGAAATGTCTGTGTGTGTGTGTGTGTGATTGAGTAAGTGTGCACGGTAAGAACTTTGTGCAACGCCTTGGCCATTAGAGCGCAATCAACTCTCAACATCATGGGCGCCAAGCAGTCAAGCCACAAAAACAGTAAATGTTGAAATACCGAAAAAAAAAAAAATAGGAATACACATCAATGTAAGTTTATTAGAATGCTAGATTTGAGCATACCCTGTACTGACGAGTGGCCTGAATATCTTATGACATATTTCATATAATATATAATTATACAGCTACATATTATCATAGAATACTTAAGACATTTAAACATGTTCTAGACGGAATATAAGTTAAATGCAATTGCAGCTAAATTCAGGAATGTGTGAACGTAATGAATTAGTAAAATTAATTTGAATGAATTTAAGCACTTTGGTGTGCTTCAGAATTTCAAATGTATATTTTAATATAATTAATTATAATTATAATTATAAAAATTACTTGATGAAATGACGCTACACCGAGCAGCGTCTTTCTGTTAGACTTCTATTGCATAAATTGAAAATTATTATTACGTAGAAGAGCATCGTAATGCAAACTTTATTTTCGAGTATCAACTGCTTATTGTGGCACAGTTTTTTCGAGCAGGGAAACTTTTGCGTTGCATTGTCGTAAATGAAATGGTCCGCACAGTTAGTTACTGTCATAATTTTTTACAGACTTTGCGCCCTTTTTGTTGGGGCAACTTGCACATTTGCGCATTCGCCTCGCTTTAATTGGCAGCATGTTGATAAGTGCAATTGAATTGTCTTTCGGTTTGGGTTATTTTCCAGAGTTTTTTGGTCGCATGGTATTTAATTGCAATTTAAGTAGTTTTTAATGCCTGCGGCTGTGGTTCATTTGACTTGCCTTGAACATTAAGTACGTGAATAACTATTAGCTAAGTCTCGATACGCTGCGGAAAATTGCAGTTGGCTTAAAGCTGCAACAAACTTGCGGCAACAACAACCAATGTAGAATCCATTCAAGTCACGATGCTGTCAGACACCTCCAGGGCTAAATTCGAAGTAGCAACAGCAGCAGCAGCAGCAGAAAAAAAATGTCAGCGCCAACCACAAGTCAAATTGACTCTGGCTTTGACACGTTGATATACGATAAAGGTATTTGCGTGTGGGCGTGTGACAGTGTGGGCGTGGCATCACATACACGTATTTCTTACAGTGATGTCACAAGGCATTTTCGTCACCGTCTCTTCGAGATGACGGAAAGCAAGCCAGCAGCAACAGCAACAAAAGCAGCACCAGCAGCAGCACCAGCAGCAGCAGCAGCTTCAGCCGATTCCTGTTGTATTCGAGTGCCTCATATCATTATGTATATTGGAATCTGCACAAGTTTTTTGGGTGGCTTGAGTATGGGGTGCGGGTTTTTTTTTTGGTACTGGCTTCTTTGCTAATGCTGGTTTCACACTGATTACACAAACGTGAGTAAGCTGCTTTCACCATTTCGTTCTACATGCAACATCAGTTGGCAAGCTTCATTTTCATCTCCCCAGTTCATGCATTTATTCATGCTTGCCTTGGTGTGTGTGTGTGTGTGGGTATGTGTGAGTGTTCATTCACTTGCTCATGTACTCATTCATTTACATCATTTGTATGTTGTTAAGTCAGCAAAAATTTAACGTACTCCTCTGATTTGCACTTACTCATGCTTCTACCCCACTCACTCTCTTTCTCTCACTCGCCCTCTCTTTCTTTAAATTTTTGTTTGCGCATGGTACTTGCCAAATTGGGATGTGATTTTCATTGTGTGTGTGTGTGTGTGTGTGGCTTTTACTGGATTTTCTTTTCGTACATCAGGCTGAAACATTTTTTCTTCCTTCCCTTTCTTTTTCTGTTTTGCTGCGAATTTTTCCAATCGAAAATGTTCAGGTGGAATTGAGAAAAGTTGTCAAGTAATTTTCATATAAGTTTGAGTTCACTTAATATTTTGAAATGATTTGCAAAATGGAGCTAACAGTTTTTAATTGGCCTGCAAATATTGCTGGCTTATAAAGTCTACACTTGGAATGATCCGTCAACTTTAGTGCTGGATTCACATTAATTGTGGTTTATAATAGATGATTTTATGCTTGAAAAACTTTTATGCCGCGTTGCTATGCTATAAGTAAATATCTTTAATCTTTTGTATTCTCGGTGCTAAGCTTTCCTAATTAATTTTATTCATATGCCAGTTTATTTAAGGTCACAACTAATATTCGTATTCAGTAAAGTGCGGCGTCATTTTAGACTTAACACTTAAGCTCTTTCTTATCTTGGTTTGTTTTATAAGCTGATGCAGCATAAAAATATCGCTTAATTGTAAAAATACTAAAGTATTAATCTAAAACATATAACGATTCAAAACCGCTTTGAGAATGAGATTTATTCGGTTGGGCGTATAGCCTTGTGGAGGGTTAATTAATTTGTATATTCTCTTAGAATCTTGGAATATATCCGTATTTTTGCTGAAGGCAGTACATAGGTTGGAGATGACCGGTTCGGACCACTATATCATATTGCCTCCATTAGAACAATCAGTTGATAGTTGAGTTTTAAGTGTCGTGTAAGACAACGGCTATCTCAATCAGGAAAAAATGATTATCTATGCCACACCAAAGATTATATTCAGTTGTAGACCGGTTTTAATCTGCTGGAATATACATTTTTGTTCTGAGTTTAAAATTTTCAATATTTCTTGCTTTGCTTAATATTTAGCATTATATATTTGATAAAACGCAGAATCCGCTTATTGCTGGTTTGAAATGAAAACAAGAAAAAGTGCAGCTACGCCTTTTGCTCGTTGTTGCCTTTGGGCTGTCTGTCAACATCAGGATTGCGCTTTTATCCGCTGTCTGATGTGCTGCTGCTGCTGCTGTTTGTCTCTCAATCATCCTCTACGCCTTTCATGCATTGCTAAACAGCACTTGCTGCTGCTGCCACGCCCCCTATACCGACATGGCTGGCAAGTTGTTATACAAAGTGCTCAAAAAGTCCCATGTCAATCTGTTGAGCAGGAGTCGCTTTGTATTCTTCAAATGCAGCTGCATTGTCAGCTGGAGGCGTTGCTCATCATTGGCAGCGTGGACAGCCGAACGCACATTGAGTAGGCACACACACATAACTACACGACACTCTGTGTGTGTGTATGTGTGTGACAGCATTGACATTTACGCAACATGTCCCTGTTGCATGTTTGCAATTTGCATTTGCAAATAGTTGCAAAAACGAACATCAAATGTGGCAAATGTGGCACGACAGGCGCATGGTTGAATGTTTCTGGATGGTGCGCTATTCGCTTGCCTGAGTTTTGATCAGTTTAGTGAGTTTTCTAGTTCTCCCCCCCAAACCCACCATCACACCTCATC
Source organism: Drosophila setosimentum (assembly GCA_035043505.1). NCBI lineage: Eukaryota > Metazoa > Arthropoda > Insecta > Diptera > Drosophilidae > Drosophila > Drosophila setosimentum. Next base: position 4,520,418 of record JAWNMY010000007.1, read on the forward strand.
CCAACATACTGCTGACTTTGCACCCCAAAAGTTTGCAAATATGCATGCAAATTTGTGCAGTGCTGGTAATGCTTTCAATTTTGTTGCCTCACAACCAACACACACACACACACATACACACCCACACTCGACTAGTTCCCAGTTTTAGTTACAGTTTCAGTTTCATGTTTACCATGTTGCGGTTACCCCGTTGGCCCATTGTTGTTTTTGTTTCTGCATCATGGCGGGTTTTTTAATGGGTTGTTTGCATGCAGGCACAACTGCACTTGTTGTTGTAGTTGTTGCATAATCAAACTTGCCATTTCCATAAAGGCAGCTGCAAAATTTCGAATATGTGTAAGACCCAAATAACCGAATAGCCAATATGGTTTTCTCAGCTGCTTCTGCTGGTTTGTTATGTTATGAATGAATTGATTATATAGGTTATGACCAACAAAGATAGACAGGAGTCAACAGCTATTATTCTGACGGCTGTATTTTCATTTTGTGGCCTCGGGCATTATTCGTTTGAAATTCTCATTGTCTCAGGTTTTTCTTTTTTGAATATTTGCTTAGTGTTGGAGCTAGTCTTAATTTGCATGCCCCAAAATGCAGCAACTGAATTCGATTCCATTCTCAGCATATTTTCAAATTAGCATATAGAGCGCTGGGAACGAGAGAATCTGCTATTAGTAGTGTTTTTATTTTTTTTCATGCATACATTGTTTGCAGTTCAATTAATGCATACATTAAACCCAAACCCTGACACCTTATTCCCCCAGCTAACAACAATAAATAGTTTGCTATGTAGCACAAATACGTCAAAAGGCTTGTCAGTCTATTATAAGGTAATTCGGTATTCTTGGGCAGTGCAGTAGCTAGTTATGTACATAACTATGTTTCTGAATGACATTTTAAGCTGCTTATGTGACGTTCTAATTGCCTCTCAATTAATATTAAACAGCAAGCACTCAAGTCAAATTAGCAGAGCTAACCATAAATCAAACCAGTGGCAATTGTGGCAGCTGGAGATTTAATTTTCATAGCATTGAGAGTTTAAACGAGGTATTAGGAAAAATAGGAGTAGTACTATACTACATTTAAAAATGTATGTACATTATAAGAACTAGCAAGATATCAATATAAAATCAATTAACAATACCTTAATCAAAAGAGAGAGAAAGGAAACCAGCTGTTATATATATTAAATCGATTTAAATACAATATCTATATACTTTCGCCAACTCATTACACACCCTCTTAAGCCATTTTTAATTTTATATCAGAATACAAAATTGCTTAAGAAATAGGCCTGCTTTTAATCAATTTTTTTTTATTATATAGAATTATAATAGAATTGATAATGAAACATGTTTAGATTTTAAATGATCTAGTTTCTTTATTGACAAATAAATTATTTGTGAGTGTTTCTCGATTAAAAAGCTTTTCAATGTCCTATATGTTAGATGGTGATACATATGCCGAAAGTCAATACGAAGGACATCGCCTCCCAAGCTGACTCGCTTTCTTTTCAGCCGCAGACGTTTGCCGTTGACAACGTGAAAGTACTGAAATTTATGTTCGACATTTTTCCGGGTTCACATACGTTTTACGAGTATTTACGGCGGATACAACCCGCAGCTGCTTTTCGCGTGCCAGTTTCTCGCTTTATCAGCGCTTTGTTACGCCCTGTAACTGAATGAGTGGATATGTGTATATTTGTCTGTATGTGTGTGTGCATATCTCACTGCGTGCGGATTTAATTTGGTTTATGCCCGCCCCAATATTTTATCTCTGCGTTACATATAAAAAAGCAAATATTTGTATAAAAATTGAAATATTTATATATGTGAGATATTTTTGTATGTTTTTTTATTGTTTCTTGTGCGCATTTCACAGCCTCCATGACGAGTTATCATCGTCTCTCTGTCTTTCTTTCGTCTTTGTCGTCTTTGTCGCTGTCGCCATTGTCCTTACGTTGTCCTTGCGTCAAGTGTCAAACGTTGCTGAGTGGCCAACGCCGTCGCCAGTATCCTCCTTCTCCTCTCTCCAACTCCCCGGCTATTCCACTATTTGGGGTTTATTTGCGTTGGCGGCAATGTGTCTCGTCGCTTGGTGTCGCCCCTGCCTTAGCCTCCCTCCCCCTGTTCCAATTCCACTGTCTTATTTTGTTACGTTTTCCGTTTGTTCTACATTATTTGCTACTGCTGCGGTTGTTGTAGTTGCTTCTGCTGCTTTTGCCTGCCCTGCGGCTGCTGTTGCCTCCCTCACTTTACATGTATACATATTTATACATAGATACATAAATATATATTCAGATATTTTTCAACGCCTCTTGGTCTCCATGTTGTAGTTGTTTTTGTGCATATCTTATGAAATTGTTTATATTTCTGGAGTTACTTTGGGGTGTGTATTTGGCAGTAAAATGTTTTTATGCTGCCCAACTACTCAAAAAACCTCCTGCTCGTACAACACTCCACAACACTTGCCGCCTTACTTCTGTCTCTGTCTCACTTGCCAACGTTTATGTGGAGTGCATAATGGTTGTTTACTTTTAGCCTTCCTTTTTTGCACCTTTTTTTTGCTTGCCACTTTATTCACTTTGAAGTTTGGCCATCTTATGCTCTCGACTGAGGCTGACTAAACTCAATAACTTTTTTTCCTTTAATTTGTGACAAATTGTTGTAGTATAAAGAAAATTTATTTATGTATTCAGTATTAGTGTGTGCAAATGGTATATTCTGCTTGCTAGAACTAAGAAGGTGTCGTTCCTTGAGACTTCAAGTTGTAACTTGTTGTTTTTTTTTATATATATATTTTTAAATTTGAATTCCTTTAAGTGAAATGGATCGTACTTAAATGTTTCCACTCCAATTGATCTGACTGAGCTCTACTTGCCGCAAACAAGATACTTTTCTCTGAATTCCTATATAATTTTAATTTTCAATAAAAGCAGGTCTTTAGGCCAAAACTAATTTGGTCCTGAGTTCGAGACATTATTTTATTTTTTATTATATTTTGCGCAAATATATTTTGATGTTTTCTGTTATGTTTCATATGTATTTTTAGAAGACCTATATTAAAAAGATTTATAAAGAGTTATTTTTTTACAAATCTAATCTGGAGTCTATTAAAAACAAACTTTTCTTGTAAATACGTCTATTTTTTTTCGTTTTATAACATGCCAGTGTCAAAAGGACGTCAAACAATCATCAGCATTCTGCTTCCTATAATTTGTATGCATGTGTTATATACTTAATATGAAAGCTTCAGCATGTGTTAAATTCAACACCTCAAACTTTAGCTCTTCACATGTGTGAGTGTGTGTATGTGTGTGTATGTGTGTATATATGTCTTGAATAACAGGCATTTGCTGGTAGTTGGTAGTTTGCAGTCTGTATTTGGCAGTTTGCAGTTCACTGCAACTGAAAGGATTTGAAAGAGGTTTAAATCTTTAATTTCAATGCGAGCACACAACATTTGAGTGTGAATGCGATGAGTGTGTAAGTGTATGTGTAAGTGTGTGTGTGTGTGTGTGTAAGTGTGTGTGTGTGTGTGTGTGCTTGCTTCTAACAAGGCAATGTAGGCGACACTGAGTATGCAACACTAATTGGTCGTGTCATAGTCACGTAGCCAGTGCCTTTACCTGGAGTAGAGTCTCAGATTCAGATTCAGATTCAGATGAACATTCAGCGCTGTTTCGTGTAGCTGTCAACTGGGCAACTTGGCTGGGAAATATTAGAATAATCAAATGCCTATGGAGACGAAACTTGCCTGGCTGCCTCAGGCCGGAGTCTGTGGCTCATCTTGTCGTTTGCTTGGTTGGTCTTTTGTTGTTTGCCTGTGGCTTTTGTTCGCCTGTCCTGGATGTGGATCATGTATATTCTGCTACCATATTTATTTACACACACGCACAAATACACAAACACACAAGCACTTGTGAAATTTATTTTATTTGGCATTTATTTTTCTTTTATCCTCTAGTAAAAGTCAAATGCTTTATATGCAAATATGTAAATACGGCATATGCCAAAAAAATTTAGCACTTTTTGTATCTTGTGTATGTGTGTGGGTGTATCGAGCACAGTTGTCAGTTTGACCGGCACTCAGATAGGGCTTATTAGCCTGTTTGTTTTGAGTCTTGTCTTGTCTTGTCTTATTCCATCTCGGCTTTTTACCCCAGGCGGCAAAGATCTTTGACAGCAGCTCCAGCTGCCTGCTGACCTCAAGTCCAGACCTGGCCGGCTTACAGCTGTCCCCTGGTTTGGTTTAATGTGCAACACATATTTATTGTACAATATACATAAGCATGTGTATCCCTTGTGCCAACGGCCTTGACTCAACCTCAGAACTTGCTTTTGCATGTTTTATGGCAGCAATGATACAAAAGCTACAAATTTGATAAATATTCTAGTTTTTTCTTTTCATCTTTGTTTGGCTTACATTTCAAAAATGATCACGTATTCTTAGCTCTCAATTTTGTAGAGCGTTTTAAGAATAACACACAAAATCTGTGATAACAAATAAATAATAAAAGTAAATAATATACAATGTATTGTTTTTAATTTTTGCATTTTTTTTTTTAATTTCAATGATTTAGACAGATTAAAGTGATTTTCTTTAGTTGTTCAGTTTAGAATACTTAATTATTGACTTATAATAAAAGTTTCATTTATTTGGTTTGTTGAAAAGGCAGAATATTGCAATTTAAGTCTATAGTAAAACTGTACTTTTGTTGTAGTGGTAATTCATTTGAATTGTTGTCTCGGTCTTACCTTGTCTCTCTGCTTGACTGCATTGTATTACAATTAAGACAAGGTACTGTTGGATTTGGCATGTCTCTTGGCAAATCGCTTGAGCTTTTGCAGTGACGCTTTTTATTTTGCCAACTGCAATTTGAACAAAAACTTCTCATGAATAAATGCATTTGTGGACCGTCTTTTTACGCTCAACTCTATGCACACAAGTAGAGAAAGCATTACATGTGTGTGTGTGTGTATGTTAGTGTGTGCAAATCCTTGGCAAATATGGTAAAAGTCAAGGATTAGAGTGGCGCATATGCGGCATATGCAAGCTTTCAACTTTTGTTAATATTTAACGTTGCTCTCAGGATATAACTATATATGCAATTTTCAATGAAAGCTGAGTCAAGCAAACATAAATTTAGTTAGGGTTTGGTCAGAGCCGGGTGCAAACTTTACTTCATACATAATTCCAAGAATTGCGGAATCCAGGTATCCGCATTGTCCATAGTTGGAGAGTTGGAGGGTAGGTTAAATATTTGCACTGCGAAATGACAAATTAATTGTGAACATTTTCTGCTTGGCGCTTTTAAAGCAAAGTGCAAACAAATTTTTCGGTGCAAACAAAATTGCAGAGGCGTGTGTATCATGTCGACCAAGTTGCCATCCTGCCATCCTGTTTTATGGCGGCGGGTAAATTAAATTCCTTGCAGAGGACAACAATGTTGTCGAAGGGCAGCTGGCTGCGCAGAGTGCAGGACGATACATGAGCAGAAAGTAAACAATGATGTACAACAAATGCAATAACAACAACAACAACTAGTACTCCACTACAACAAAGAGAAGTTCTGGGGCAGGTCCGGCAGTATCAACATTGATGCGTCAGTGACTTGCCACGTTGGTCTAATAGAATCAACTCTAACTTCATTTGGAAAAGTGGCAAGAGTGTTGGTCCGGACTGTATACCGTGAAGTATATTAGTTTTCTACATCATACAAGTTAGTTATAGGTTCAATAAATTAAACATCCGCATTCAAATTTGCAGTTATATATTTAAACAATTTTAAAAGTGTACTAAAATTCAGCTTTTCTATAACCAATTCTCCAAGAGTTTTCCACATAGTTACACAAAATGTATTAAGAAATATCGAATTTTTTGTGCTCTTTCAACTTGAAAACAAAGTTCCGCAATGAATAATTTAATTCGCTTAGATGCTTGTCATGAACTCAGAATTATAAGACTGACGAATCAGAAAATGAAATAATAATAGAAATATTTGTGTAAGACGTGTCTAAGCTATCAATTCAGTCAAATTACAAATAATATGAATTTTGTCAGTAGCTGAGACATTTCATTGAATTCGTATCACATTGAAAAACATTTTGGCACTTTAGAATTTGGCAATTAATTTTCTGCTTCGACTGTTTTCATCTTGTTTATTTGTGCGACATGTGCAGACAGACATGGCCGAAAAATCAAACAGTTGACAACAGCAATAGATATTTACAGGGAGAGAGAAATAGTGAGAGCGAGGGATAGAGAGACAGCGAGAGAGAGAGAGAGAGAGAGAGAGATGAATGCGTTTTTATCTATAAACTCGTCTATGAAATGTCGACTTACTTTGAAGCGGATTTAATTACATTTTGAACTTATGGAATGGTTGAGGACGAGAGAGAAAATGGAAATGCAGCCAACTTGAAATATTTGGTTATAAGCTAACGGATCTTAGTCTTTTTGTTGACTTACCTAAAATCTTTTGATATATTTGCATTTTATAATGACAGTTGAAATTTTCCACTCCATGCTCCGGTCGTCTGCAAATATATAAAATGTATAACAAACAATAATTAATATATATTTCAAGCTGTTAAGCTTCCAACTCATTAAATCAAATGATTTCTAAAACAGTAACAACAATCACCATTCAATCTCACAATATTTAAATCATATATTGTGTAGTCTATCGCTACTGCTGTACTGGATATATTTCTGTCGCACTCTGTCGACTTGTGCCATCCTTGTTGATGCTGAAATTATTCTCGTTTGGCAAATGCGAAATCAGCAATGCGTAATCAGAGCAAACAACAGAAACACAGACACTCAACGCTCATATTGGCCGTCTTTCATATTTATAGTTCATTTACAATGGGAGAGGTATGGCGGACAGCAACTCACACTAGTTGTTGTAAAGTCAAAACCATTGCTTTTTGTTATTCGCATATTAAAAATTCAAAGGCTCGACGAGAAAGCAGCTGGAAATGTGTAGAATAGAAAGTGGAAAAACTCGCTTTGTATAAATATTAATAAAGTAGGCCATAGGAGTGCGAGGTCTGCCATTGAGTGGGTCGTACTCGTTGCTATTGAATGGCGTATTTCTAACAAGAAATCCTGGCCTATTTACAAGTTATAACATTTCTTCCACCCTTGAGGCCAGACCAACCAACCAAGTTCCCATCCTCCTTCCTGTGGTTTAACTTGTGTGCTTTGCTGTTATTGGAACTTTGCTCTTGTTTGTGCTTGAACATACAATATTCTCGATGTTGTTGTGGTTGTTGTTGTTGGAGTTGTTTTTGTTACCGCTGTTTATTTGCATAAGAACTCAATAAGCATCGCATAATAAAACCAGAAGCAAGCTCCAATTCTCTCTCTAGAGCTCGTTATTGCTGCCTTGCTCTGTTTTGCTCGTCCAGCTCCACGCATCAGCGCTTCAAACATGACGCAGCAAATGGTCTGTGTACTTAGTGTGTAATTACCAATTCTGACAAGTTCGGGGAATTGAGTTCATGTTCTGGTCTAGCCAATGATGCTTGAAATGATAATGCTGCCCTCATGCGAAGATTATCTAAAACCAAGTGTATAAGCATAGGCAAGCATCTTCAAGTGCTTAGGATCTTAAAGTGAACTTAAATTAATCACAAATTGTCAATTTAATTTGTAAGATTTTGGGTAAAGGAACAGTCTGCCAAGGAATGTGTTGAAAGTTAATAACTCCACCTTATCGCAATCGTTTACGTCGAGTAAAGTATTCTTTATACCCTGAACTCATTAAAAATGGGTAAAAAGGGTATAATGGTTTTGTGCAAATGTATGTAACAGGCAGAAGAAAGCATCTTCGACCCCACAAAGTATATATATTCTTGATCAGGATCAATAGTCGAGTCGATATAGCCATGTCCGTCTGTCCGTCCGTCCGTCCGTCCGTCTGTATGAACACGCAGATCTCAGAGACTGTAAGAGCTATATGGAATATAGGATCTCGTATACCAGGCGCAGATTAAGTTTGCGTTAATTTTATCGATAACTGCCTCCGTTTATCGAATATCGATATATTAAATTTCCGATAGCAGTAAATACCACAATTTTAAAGGTAGAATCTTCTAATTAATACATAATATGCATATGCATACTATGGATCAACTGCCCAAATTTCGTCAAGATCGGAGAAGACACTCCCAAGTTACGGTTGAAAATATATTCTCATATTGATCTCATTTCTATCAGCAGCCGCAAGCATTTTCTGTATGCATAAATGTGTATGTTTCTGAGTGTATTCTGTGTTTGTCGGCAGAGGGCGCTTGCAGAGCTAATCGCATTTTAATGCAAATCTTTTTAAAATGGAAATTTGTCAATAATAATTGAATATATTTAATAACTGCGTTCAGGGTATATCGTAGTCGAGTTCACTCGACTACAGCACTCTTACTTGTTTTAATTTGCTCTTCTTTCTGTTTGTAAAAAATAAATGAATTCACTTCAGTCTCTTATAAAGTTTCATGCTTTTGTGTCTAAAATGTGATTTTCTATTTTACATGACTTGCAATAAATCCCATTGATCAATTGAAGAAGAAGTTTACAAGATTCATTTGACAATTGAAATCTGTTGCCAGTCTTCTAATTGTAAATGAAATTTGGTTCGAAAGGCAAATGACTGGTTGAACAAACGCAACAAGATTACACAGTCAAAGCTCATTAAGACGTCCCCCCACATAACGACAATATAAGAGTGTATGTATTTTTCCGGTACAAGAGCTGCTTTCAAGTGTTGTTACGCACAAAATGTATAAAAGCTGACGACACATACATAAGCCTTGATTAGAGAGACAAGACACTCCGATGCAATGTTGGAGTCCATTAAAATCCACTCAAGTGCACTTAAATGCTTCCGAGAGCTTTGCACGATTGCAATGGAAGACTGAAGTCCTAATTCGACTCACACTCGACTCCTCTATGCTGAGTCATAATGAGACTTTAAATATAAAACACGTTGAGTGTGCTCTTCCTTTGCATACCCTCTACCTGTAAAGAGAATCGTTTGTTCCTTGCAAATCAGCTGCTTTTTTTGTCTTAGCAGCAGCTTTAGTGCAGGTTGTAAAAAATGAAAAATGTACTTTGGTGCAACTACTTTAATTTATTTGACTGTAAAGCATTGAATGAAATATTCTTTTAAGTTAATAAGTTTTGCTTCTAATTGCGATTTTTCATCACCATCATTGTTATGCTGTAAATGAGTTTGCTGATCTGCAAAGGAAATGCATTAGTTGTGCTGGCATTTCGACTCTAGTATATACCCTGTAAAACTTGCCTTCAGCGCTGTACGCGTACTTAGTGGCAGAATGCCAAGCATAACGATAATTGGCATATTTTGCGCCTTTTTTAACAATAGCAGAAACAATTTTCGCTGATCGCAGTTTAGTTCATACCAACTAAGGTTGCAGGTAATCTCATACACGTCATCGTACTGCCGGCGAGGAAAGTAAGAGGAATAAATTGAATTATATTGAATATAGTTTACTTGGATATTTACTGACAGCGTATTCGACCAGGGTGCCCACAATACAGTAGACTAGCATGGAGTAGACGCTGACCAACAGAAAGATCGTGGTTATCGAATTAAATCCGTTGAGATTTACGCAAAAGCCAACCAAAATCGAGATGGCCGCGGAGAGCACCTGAGCAGCGATCATAACATCAAAGGTATGCTCCACAATCTGACAATAGCTGAAAGGATTAACTGAAATAATGCTTGGCCATAAAAAAATACATTTCAACATACTTGGTGAACAACTGATGCCAGTTGATTAGATCCAAGAGCAGTGCATTTACATCAGTATCTACAAAAACTCCCACAGCTGATACGTATCTTGACTGCTCCTTATGATGCAGTGCATCATTGAGTGCGGCTGCTTTTAGTTGAAAAATGTGAGCAAATGGGAGAATCTGCAACAGCGAGAGCAACACCATCATATCACCAATATAGAGGAAAAGCCCACCCAGGACGGCCGAAATCAACTGCACCACATAGGTGCATGTGTATCCCCAGTTGGTATCGATGGGGAGACCGGGTATTTCGTGCTGCATAATCGTGACACGTGTGCCATCGTAGAGTATAAGGATTCCAGGCAATGCGCACATCATAAGGAATGAAACCAGGTAGCCAATGCGAATGATTCGCCGGACCTTGATCATACGGGTAATGCCCATGTTGAATGCATCCCAATAGTTCGCACCGCGTTGCTCATATTCTGCATAGATGTCAATTATGTTGATCAACAATTGTTTAATGTCGGAATGTCTCTGCAGCATAGTAATTAACTGGCAACAGCTATTGATGAGGCCACCGAACATCACCACCGATTTCAAGCCATCCATCCAATGTTTCTGCGTCTGCTTAATCGTCCAATAGACAGAAAAAATCAGAAAGTTCACAGGCACCGTCATTGTGAACCAGGTGCGATGGTTGAGTTTCAGACGTGGCACCAATATCTCCAATCCCATCAGTCTGGCGCAGTGGTTAATATTCGCGACGAGATCGTTAATTCGCACCGAGGGCCTCATGCTGACTGTTTGTCTGTTCAGCTCGAGCAGCAGCCTTTTATAGTCCACATCGTCCCTACGCTATAATTGCTGTTGTTTGTTTGTAATTGTTATGTAATTTTTTCATTGATTTTGTAATTATTGCAAAATTGCGCAGTTGACATATGTTCCCATGTACCAAGGTTTCGCGACAATATTAAATTGCTCTAAGGCAAAGAGGCAATGCATTTTATCAATATTCTGCTCCATACGAATATTTGAAATTCAAATGCAACCCAAGCGTAATAAAGTAATTAAATAATGTAGTCTTCAAATTTAAAATGAGACTTACTGAAGAACTTTAGACTCCAAGTGGTGTTTAAGACACAAGTTAATTTTTTATACACAAGGCTAATTGTATGAAACTGACTGCTAATAAAAGAACAATAAATTTACACATTACGAGAGAATTCAGACTTAGTTGGCGTGTTTATTGTAATTTAACAGCAGTTGAGCATTTTTTAACTGTCTTCGAGGAATTGGCAGTGTAACCTTTAGGAATTATAATGCAACTGTAACAGCATTGTGGCACATTTCCTTTTGCTTTGTTGCCGTAATCTAGTAAAATGCAATATCTTGGCCGTATTTCATGACTGCCTGTGATTTGCGCCTTTAAAATGGCTATTAAATGAAAGCAACCATTAAACTGCAAGCTGTGCAACTAGTTGCAATAACAAGAACAACAACAACAATCTATGCAACAAAGTTGAGCTCTGGATGCCTGCCAAACGAGCCGAGTAACTCACCTGAGCAAAACTTTTGCCTTGGCACTAATTAAATTTAAGAACGTTTAATAGCTATCTGCCCAAATGGTTTTCTCTTTCATTTGTGTACATTTTATTTATTCAGTTTGGTCCTTAATCAATGTTGTTGTTGTTGTTGGGCTGGGCCTTACTAAAGTTTGGGGTTTGAAGAAGCTGTAACGCATTAAATGCTTAAAATGACAGCTAAAACTTGAGAGCATTTTGCTGGCCTCCTTTTTGTTTTGAGCTTTGTTGTGGTTGTTTTTTTGTTTTTTTGTTTTTTTGTTAGCACGTCACGACATTCATTTTTATTGCCAAGCTGCCACGTGTGTGTGTGTTGATTATATTGTGCTCTATGTGCAGTCCCTGAGCGTCAGACGCTAAGTCGCAACTAACGAGGCCATCAACAGGATGCGGCACCAGCACAAAAGTCGATTGCAGCCAGCTATGCGATTAGAGATAGAGATAGGGAGAAAATTGAGAATGAGCCAGGGGCCAAAGGCGGTGCTGCCCTTAACTGTAATTGCCTCAGCCTTAGCACCCGCTCGACTAACAGGCCCTACAAATTAGGCTTTAACGCTTTCGATGGCATACAGCCCATCCTTTCATTCTGTTTTGCCCGCTGTATCTCTCTCTATCTCTGTGTCTCTCTCTCTCTCACTCTCCCTTTCCTGCGCTTGCCCTTGTTTAGCCCATAAGCAAGCGGATCTTAGAGCCCGATTGGCTTTAGCAGAAAGGTTTTTTTCCTGTGTGTAAGCAGCTGAATCTACAGTTTAGATGAAGGAGAGCCTGTCGAAATGGATTTCAGTATACAGTTTCAGAAATAAACTAAGCTGAAGCGGTATATTTCGTTGAACTCATTTTCTAGATTGGTTAGATTTTTATTGGATTCTACCAAATTAATAACAAGCTGAAATAAGCAGATAAGACAAAAGAATGTTCCTTCATTAAAATAAATACATTGTAATTTACATCGAATTTCCATGAAATCTTATGCATATTTTAAATGGCCCTTTTAACAATTTTTTAAAGGAGCCAACTTTTGTGATATTACCAGTGCGGACATCAGACCCAAGACTTAAATATTCGGGGCACGTTCATAAACAGTTGTTTTATGGCCTATGGACAGCAGCTGTTGCAGACTCATCTGTGGCCAGGATAAAACCAACCCAACCAAAAAAGAAAGTTATTTATGGGGTACTCTGTACACCGTTGATTGTAAAGCTGAAGTGTTTTTGGCTGTTTACTATCTGTGTGATTATTACAAAGTAATTTAAATAGTCTGAAGAGGGAATAATAATTTTTAAAAAAGGCTAAGCTCCCATAGGGTATTTATATTCTTGAACAGCACCTTTCCGCCTGTGTGGCTGTCCGTCTTTATTCGCTTATGTGAAGAAAGCTATCTGGATATGGGAGCCGACTGGATCGAATCACTATATTGTATGGCTGTCATATAAGCAACCTGTCGAAAGATGACTTTTAGTTGTTAAACTGAGAAGCTAATAATCAAATGGAGGGTAAACTGGATTAGGTAAAATAAATGAAGCTTATTCAGAGGTAACTGTTAGTCGAGTTGAATTCCTGTTGTTATCTGCTGCTATCTACTGCTGAACGTAAAACTAGCATTTTTATGCAGACCGGCTATTAGGACCAGGAGCTGGCCCACTGACTGGACTGTCTCATCCATTTTTTTTGTTGTTAATTTTTTGTTTATTTAAAGAGGGGGCGCATAAAATCAACTGTAATGGGCAGGGTTCGTTGATAGTTGGGGAATGTGTTCAAATTTACATGCACATTAAATGACGAGACGGTGGCATGTGGTCTGGAGGGAGATGTGTGGAGTCAGCTTTTGCGACTGGATGGCTCGATATGATTTGCCAAACATTCAAGTCGCTTGGGCCGTTGAATTTTAATGGGCAGCTTGAATAGGGACTTGGGCACTGAAACACTTGGAGTGTCGTTAAGAGCAGCGATAAAACTCAGCTGGGGCATGTCCAGCTACCCAACTACCGGCTTGCCAGACTGCCCACTCCACTTGCAGCCACTGAACAGTCGGAAGCTGTGCAATGGTTGCGCTTTTGGTTACGGTTACGTTAACGTTTACGGTTTTGTCTGCTGCCAAATTACGATGCTGACCATTGGCTGCAATTAAACTCACGACCAATACACACACACACTTACCCATATACACACCCTGGCGCATCTGGTGTGTTAATTGAGGTAAATTACGTCATTTTTTATTGGAGTTTTTCTGTTGGCTTTTTCGATGGTGTGCGCCTCCAGCGACTGCCGAATAGGTTTATTCGAAAATTTATATATTTAATTAAATTTTATTTGCAGTTACCCCAGAAAGTGTGCTATAAAAATGTTTACTGGCATTTGGTAGTCGCTGCACTTAATGAATTTTTTAAAATATACGTTAATGCGGTTTTGCATTATTTATTGCTTAAATATGCATGAAAATAATTTGGAATACCCTGTAATTCTTTTTGGACAGTAAACATGCATATAGGCTCGTTTTTCTTCTAGGCCACAAAATAAAATACATGATAACAACTTAAAATACTGCATATATTTGCATCCTATCAATTTAATAATCAGCAAAGTATTTTATCAGCTTTTATCAGCTGCGAAAAGAGCATATCAGATTGAGAAGCAACCATATCAGAGAAAAGGGTATTTCTTCGTGGAGTCTCGACAAGCCCAGTGCGTTATGGTTTTCCCTGCTTTTGCCTTTAAATTGTGCGCTAAATGACTTGAAAGGTTTTTTTGTTTGTCTTAAAGTCAGAGCCTTAAGTCACAGACACTGCATGTTGTTGTTGAAAAACTTAAGCGTTTGTCTGCGTTTCTGTTTTGTGTTTCCTTTTTAGTTTGTATTGTTTTGCTTTCAGTTGTGTAGCTGCAGCTGCTTTTTCCTTTGTATTTGCTCGTCCCTACGTGCGCCTTCTGTTGTGTCAGCTTCCGTTTGCGCCACACTCTACCCATTCCCTGTTCCCCCTTTCTGTGTGTGTGATTGTGTGTATGCGTGAGAGTGTGTAAGTGTTTGCCTTCCTGTTTTGCGCCTGGAGACTCTGAACGCTTGCAGCTTTCTTCATATTTCGTCCGCTTTCGTTTACTTTATAAACTTGTAAAATATTACACAAATAAATAGAAATTGTGTAGTGTACGACCCGCAAAGCCAGCTACTTAGACGACTTGCCGCCATGGGGCAGAGTATGGGGAGGAAAGTTTTCAGCGCCTTTAATTTGCTGTCCCTAGAAGTGCTCTCTCTCTCTAGATGCCACAAGTCAAATTAAAGTCTAAGGATGTGACAGCAGCAACGTGTTTTTTGTTGTTGTTATTTTTGGGATTGAAACGCGATTTTTTTATTGCATTTTGCGTTGATTTTTACTATTTTGCTCTATGATGTTGTTGCTTGTTACCAGCTGAACTGTTAAGTTTTTTTTGGTTTTGTGCGCGGAAATTTTTATTTGTTGTGCATGCTGATGACATTTTGCAATGTGTTTTTTGCAGCCGCGTCTGGGAGACACCCCATCACCCCTCACATATCTGTCTCTTTTTCTGCCACACTCTATGCTGCTCAGCACGCTAATATCAACACTTTTCTGCTACGTAATTACTTTGAAATTAGTTTGCGTCGCAAACTTTGTACATTATGCGCATCCTTATGGCTGGCCCCGAGCAATGCACACACACACACACACACACCCACACACATTTGGTTGGCTTAAAACATTAAAGTTAGCATTAGTGTTGCTGTTTGTCTTGCCTTTCCCCCCATTCCTTCTTTCTCTCTCTCTCTCTCTCTCTCTCTCTGGCTCTCTGTGCATTTTCTTTCGTTCTCTATCTGTAGTTTTCTCTCTTCTTGCTGGTTGTTGCTGTTTTGACATTGTTTTCAGAACTTGTTTGTTATTTCATTAAATTAAATGTTCTGGGATTTTAGCGCTTAGTACGCCCATGTGTAGTGCTGTGTGTGTATTTAAGCGCGTGCATGTCACTAATAAAATAAATATCATTAAATTGCTTTCAAAATACAAAGAAAACGGAGCGCTCGCTAATGTTGAGAAACAAGCACGACAATTTATTTGCTGGTAAATGTCAAAGATAAATTGAAAAATCAACAGTCAGATAGTAAGAGAATGCAATTAAAATATCAATTTGAAGCGAAGAGCAAAAGGGAAATATAATAAACTAACCGCTTCTAAAAATGTAGTTGGCAATATTTGATTTGAATGTAGATTTAACTGGAATGGCTTCTAACTAAAAAGCTTTACTCTTAAGTAAGGAGTTTATTTATAAAAGATTGATATAAAAACAAAATTGTTGATAAAAATTAAATGTTGCTAAGCGGTTAAATTAAGTTCAGTTTTTGAGAAAACGCAATTGTGAAAACTTTGGTAGGCAACACTTAATATTTGAAAAGAGTTTTATTTACAAATTTCCTTCAGGCATTTAAAACATATATTGATATTCAATGTGTAAGATTGTTTGTTGCTTGATTACCTGTTCTTATACTTTGATACCGAAATAATACGTTCGGTATCAAAGTATATTGGTTTTTGTGTCTGTCCGTCTGTCTATATGAACGCAACTTTTTTTTCGGCACCGTTAGAGATAGATGCTTGAAACTTGAATCATATGTATACTGGCATGTGCCCGCGTCAGACAAAGTGCTCTATATCGGAGTGCGACGTCCACTTGGAAATCGGCAAAAATCTATATTTGCAAATCGATAAAGCCACATATCTCCCACAAATTTGAGACTTCAGTCACCAAATTTGGTTGGTAGGTTGTTGACCGTCAAATTTGATGGGTATATTTTGGTAGCCGTCTTTAAGAACCGATAAAAAAATGTTATGGCACCGCCCACACCTGCGCCATAATCGCATAATTCAGGCCACACCTACACCTGCCGCCCCAGGAATTTCGGACCTAGAAATGTGAAAAGCGCATTTTGTGCGCAATTGTGGAGCGGAAAGCTAGAGTCACCAAATTTGAAAAGCATGTTACTGGTCACCTCCGCCTCCTAAGTCGATACACCTGTTGTTGTGAATCGATAAGACCATATGTCTCACACAATGGGAAAGCTAGAATCTCCAATGAGAATGGAATATTGCTAGGAACACCCTTCAAAAGCGTTAAAAAAATTTTGGACCACGCCCACTCCCGCCTCCAAAAACGATTAAAGTCTATATCTGCCGCAATTTAAGATCTACAGTTACCAAACTTGGAAGGAAGATTACTGTGAACATTCCCTAATAATTTTATTCAGCCACGCCCACTCCCGCCCCCAAAGTTTTCAAAGTCCACTTCATCCGCAATTTAAGAGCTACAGTTACCAAACTTGGAAGGAAGGTTACAGGGAAACTCTTCTAACAATTGTTTTCGGCCACACCTACTTCCGCCCCCAAAATTTACAAGAGCCTATTTCTAGTGCAATTTAAAAGGCCCGAACGCAACGTTCGTTCTTGTTTAAACATGTTTTTGCCTGGCTACAGGTCGAGTGTTTTTCTAAATACTGAAATAGATTTCGAATATTGTCGGGACTTGTCGCCAAGCAGAGAATCAGAAACTCATTTAAGTTAAATGTGTAAGTAAATATTATATATCTAATAGTTTTCCACTCAAGCGTGGGTGCAGTTAAAGCTTAATTACTTTCCGGCAGGATTCCCATCATCATCAAAATTTGTAGTGGCTGCTGTGCAGCAGATATCAAAACAATTACTGCAACAAAAATCAATGCTAATTTTGGTAGCAACAGCATTGCACATGACAATTATATAGTTTCAAAAAATGATATGCAACCAAGAGCAAATAAATAAGCAGATAGTAACGATAAACACTCAAAACAAGCGAGCAACAAAATGTGATTCAGCTAATGGTTAGCTTAATATTTAAATCCAGTGTAATAGAGATAGATAGAGAGAGAGAGAGAGAGAGAGACAGAGAGAGAGAGAAAGAGAGATAGGGAGAGGGAGAGAAAGAGAAGGGAGAGTTAGATAGTAAGCTTGCTATGTGTAGGGCGTGGCAGTTACACGCACAAATTGGTATACGCCGCTGCTGTAAATTGCGTTGTGCATCCGACGCGTTGTTCAAACTACAATTAAAATCATTCAATTTTAATACGCAGCGTCAACACTTGCATAAGCAAATAAGCAGCTGTAACAACAGCAACAGTAACAACCATAACAACAATAGCAACTGTAAAAGCAACAACAACAACAGCAGCAGTGCCCGCAGCTAAGCAAACATTTTAAAATATTTAAACAACGCGATGAGCAAGAAAAACTTGTTGTTATTTTTGCAGTTGTTGTCATCGTTGTCGTTGGGTTAAGTGGCCGCCATGCATTTTTACGCTTCATTGTGTTTTATGGGCAGACGTGGTATGGCAAACAACAATCTACCACCTTCCGCCCATGTGCAATCCGTCCCTCCCTCCATTCAACGAACTGTCAACGCCCACCCACGTTGCATGCCAGCCACAGCCCTATAAATACTGTGGCTTGTTCTCGAATGTTCGTGTCGGCACGCCCTTTCTACAGGGGCCACGTACTGCCACCTGCTTCCTTCCCGTATCCATTTTTGCATGCTGCACCTCTTGGCCCTTGGCTTGGCGTTGCTGTTGTTGCCCTTTGCCAACTGTGTGGCGAGGACCTGACAGCCGAATCAGGTGCAGGAGCAGGAGCAGCTACGCGTTCGTGGACTGTTCGTGAATTTTTTATGTTGCAACCAGGTTGCTCAAATAATGCACAAGCCAATGAAGCATGCCTCCGACCAACAATATAGGTTGCCTGCCATCTGCCCCACCCACACAACACTGTTGTTATTTGTGCAGCAATTTTTAACTTTGTGCGGCATTCTGTGCTGCACTAATGAAAATGCAGCCAGCGTCAAGCCAACATCGCAATACAAACAACAATTATGATTGGGGTGTGGGGTAGATATTATAGATTACACAGATACACAAATGCAGACAAAGATACATTTACAGAGCCTATAGCTTGATGTCTGTTTCAGATGCGTAGGTAAAAATTAATTAAAATTCTTATGAGCCGCTTCAAACCGAAAGTCAATTAACAAAGTACATTCCTGCAATTGACTTAAGGGAGGAATACTGTTTATTCCAACTACGTAGCGGAAAAACATTGAATTCAATTCCAAAAGTTAAACTCAAAGTATCATTAAAGCAATTTTTTAAATAAATAAATTCTACTATGAGTTAAAAATAATAAATTTGAAATCGATGCACTTTAAATAAATATTTGTTAATTTTATTTGAGTATTCAATTTAAGTATTTATAGAGTAAATTTTCCTTCACTCGTCTTTAAGTAATTTTCAAAAACTCGGAATTTTACAAATTAATTAGTATTTTAAACAGATGGAAAATGGGCTTCAAATGTAAATTAAGAAATTTCACCACTTCCATAAAGAAGAAAATTGATAATAAAGTGGCCCCAGCCTCCGCATTAAATAATGATAATTATAATGAATCGGAAAATTTCTGCCTGGCTGTGAGTTCAGCAAAATTCACATTGAACTGAAGTACTCCGTATCCAGGGGCATCTTTAGGCCGCTCCATTAATTATTGTCAACAATGTGGTAAAGGTAAGGGTAAAAAGAAGTTGAACGAAAATCATTTATTATTTTAATTAATCGGGAAAAATTGTTGCTTGCCAGGTGGAAAATGGCAATCGCAGCAAATGAGTAAAATGTCATTTGCCAACATGTTGCTGACAATTGTTCAATTTGCGTCAAAAAGTTGTGAGGCTTATGACAGTTCCCTGTTGTATGTTGTTGTTATTATAGTTATAGCCGTCATTTGCACATTAATTAATAGTGAATTTCATTTATTAATACCTTTACAAAGTGAGGAATCAGATCGACTGTGTTATTGCTGTTGTGGCAGATGCTGTTGCTGTTTCTTATGTGAGGCACTTTGAGCTAGGCCCTAATCATTAATTTGAGAGCATAATATTATTAATTACTTATTAGTTGTTTGTATGAATGAGTAGATATTGAAATGTACTTCCTTTAATTATGCGATTTCTTTATTATACAATATTAAATCAAGAATTTTGGAAAGTTTGTTTATTAATCCTTCTGTAATAATTCACGTTTTAGTTTTTTTTTTTTTTTTTAATTTTAAACAACACAAGCAAGAAAGTTAAGAAGATTATTTTTTCCACGTTACCAATAAAATCTTAAACCGATTCGAGTTTCTTTTCAACCTGATATGTCTTCTGTATGCATAACGTATGTTCAATTAGTCAAATTAGTATTTTGTAGACCTGATCACAACTCTTCCTATCAGCAACTTTGATATGTCAACTGGCAAACTTGCGCTGACAACTTGACAACCACGAAAAGAAAAGGAAGAAAAAAATTGAGCTAAAATAATTCTGGCTTACGTTTTGGTTCGTTTTGTGTTTCGCTGTATGCATAACAAATTTGTAGATGCGTGTCGGCATTTCATCAGCTTTAGGAGGTAGCCTAACAAGGTTAACAGTTCCGCCTTCCAATCCGCCAACCTTTGTTGAGCGTCCTTTTTTTTACTGGTTGGGGCTATATTAAACTTCGCGTCTGATCAACTTGTATTATTGTTGCTGTTGTTGTTGTTGTGCACTTAACACGCTGCCGCCGTGTTTATTATGTATGAAGCGTAGTCAACGAGTCTCGTACACGCATATACAGGCACATACACAAATACACTACCACATACCCACGCGGACACGCAGATTGTACGCTGTCAAACTTGCTGAATAAGTTATATTTTCCTGCTGTGTGCATTGTGCGTTGTTGCTTGCGGCCCATTTAAGTTAGATTAGCCGAGAATAATATTAATCAATCACGCCTCAGGATTTTTTTTTGGCTAGGCATGCAGAGCGACGAACGAGTCCAGGAATTGTCTGTCGGCGGGAGTGTATGCGAATATATGTATGTAGCCATTTGGTTGCTCCATTTGGCTAAGACTCTTGTACTAAAATTTGCTGCTAGCGCTGCGGCTGGCTTTGCTTTTATCTCATCATTGCTGCCCATGGCTGTTCTGCTCAGTTTTCCTCCTTTTTATTCCCTTCCATTCTCTTCCCTTCCTGCTGCACTTAATGATGAGCTTCATCATGTGCGTCTCCCTGCTTGGCATCTACAACTGACAGCTGCTGCCGTCTCCCCAAAAACGTGTCCTGGCTTAGTCAACTTGCTAAAGAAAAATTGGCAAAAGTTGAGGAACAGACAAAAAAAATAAAATATACTCGTCTATATGATTGGCTCTCCGCCTATGTGCGTCCTGTGTGTACGGTGTGTCCTGCATGCTGTCAGCTTTTTCAGCGCCTCTGTCCATGCTTTGTCTGTTTGTTATAACATCATTTATTTAGCACTGCGGGCACAATACATTTCTTTTCGTCCCTTTTTTATTTGAATTTATGCTGATAATGTGAGAGAAAAAATATATATACACAAGAGTAAAAAAAAAATTCACCTACCAGCTGACAATGTCAAATGACAGCAGCTGGTACAGCAAAGCGGCATCAAGGTGTGCCATGTGCTGTTTCCCACCAATCCCCCTGCAGCTGGTATGATTAATCTGCCGCATGAAGACAACACTGGCAGCGCACTTTATCATCATGTACACTGCACACTGCAAAGGCATATTAAATATTTATGGCCTGCCAGCTGCGAACATGCGAACACACATATTCACACACACACACACACACACACACACTCACTCACACACTCACATTTAGGCTGGCAAAGTATGCGTGACGCGATTGATGCAGCAATATTGTGAGCAAATATTGATGGCCAATAACAAGAGCAAGTTCAGCTTAAAAAAAACAGGTCTCATATTACGAAATGGACACAGATAACATTTGCCACAGCTTCAGTGGAATCACATCAAAGTGTGTTAAAAATAAATTAAATACAAAATATATAGATCAGACTGTACCATACAACAACAATTGCCTTATATGTTCAATAAATCTAACTGTCAACGTTTATTTGTCTTAAAAAGTGTTTCATCGAGATGCTCTATAAATAGATTATAATATATAATTCAATAACAATTGTCTTATATTTCCCTTATATATAACTCCCCACAACAAATTTTTTGTAATAAAATGTTTGCAGACTTCGCGCAGCTCTAAAAATATTTCTTAACATTATAGAAAAAATAGATCAGATTAGTCAAAATTTTCAATAACTTCTACCTTGTAAATAGTACTGCATCCACTTACTTATTTGCCTATATGTTATTCGCTTTGTATATACATCTATTAAACAAATATTTTATGTCTAATAAGTATCAGAACTGCATTTAATCTATAAAAATGCAGCATCTGCTGTTAAGTCGACAGTTTGTGCTCCTTCTATTAAAAAGGTTAGGGTATTAAAAGCGACTTTGATGCTCAGCTGCTTGTTGCATGTCTGTGCTATATGTTCTAATAAATTTATTGACATGCGCCATCATCAGACGCACCCACACACCATCAACTGCTACCTTCAGTGAGTTCCTTCCGGTGTCTCTTCGCATATTGTAGGTGCAAATGTTTCCGTTGTTGATGCTGTTGCTTCTGCTGCTCTTGCTGCGTCGTCAACAAGTTTTATGCGCATATTTGTTTTACCGTAAAAGTAGAGTGTAAAAAGAAATAAGGAGGCGGTGGGGGAGGAGGGAGGTGTGATATCGAGCATTGAACAGATTGCACACAGCTTAATGTCTACTAAAAATCGAATTGTGATCCATCAACTATGCTATATGTATGTGGTCATATACGAGCTGGAGGTCGCAGTTCTGATACCGTCGCTTAAAGTCAGAATCGAGCTGGTGGCGAGAGAGCGGTGGGTGGAAAAGTTGCCTGTCACTTGTCTGGTGTGATTTTTGTAGCGCATTTATGTATAATTTTATATTTATGAGCATGGCTGTTAAAAATGGCCAAATAAGGGCGGGACAGCGGACCAGTTAGCGGAAGATGTGTTTATGTCTTTAATGCTGATTTATGGCGTCAAGGCGACAAGGCGTTAACTTTGTGCTCAAACTGGCTGCAGCAACTCAAAAAAAAAAAAAAGAAGAAATGATTGAAATTTGCACTGTCTAAACATTAATCAAAGCTTTATGTTTGCCTAAAGACCATAAAAAGGGATTTCTCATTCTTGACAAATATGAAAAAAAAAACATTTGCCTACTTTTCAGCTCACTTCATTATCTATTCATATAAATCGCAATACTCACGCGCTGCTTGCATAGTTAAGGCAAAAACTACTTCAGCAACAACAACAAGTGCCTTAAATAATAAATGCCTTTTGGGAAAGTCGTTTTGAGAGCGGATGAGGCGGTGAAGGGACTGGCAAGTAATAAGCCCCTAAATGCAGCCCCGAAGGCAGTGAAAGGCGCAAAGCACAAAGCAAAAATGGCAACATCTTGAAACTTGAGCAGCACTTGATGACTTGCCGCAGGCCATGGCGGAGAGCGGTGAGCGGAGAAGTGGTCAGGCTATGGGTAAGAACTGCTGGGGGGCATGTCGCTGGGAAACCGCAAGTCCCAATAAGCCACTTAAAAAGTTTATAATTAACAGCAGTCGAAAAAGAAAAACAAGCTAAAACAAGCACAAGTGCATTTTGGCGAGAATACTCCGCCTAGAAAATACCCTAATATGTGTTTGTAAGTGTATATTTACATAGAAAACTCGCTCTAAATATAGAATATTAATACTGTATTAAATTCTCGACGCAAAATCGATGAAATCTATAAATTTTAAAAATCATTATTAATCTAAATATTTTTGGTATTTTTTTGCCAAGAAATATCTTTAGTTCCTATTAATTGGTTTTTAAATGTATTTTTTTTTATTAGGAAAGAGCGTATTAAGTCAATGGTGAAATAATTTAAAAGTTAGTTTTTAAATTTAAACGCAGCCAGTTAAAGTGCAGCTTTGGTTGCCATATACAATAATTAACGGGCATTGCGATTAATATGCGCTACTTGTAGTCTTTGTGTTATTTTTAATCAATTAAGTTTTGTCAGTTGCTGCTAAGCTTAAACTGAAACTTAAATGATGACCCTCACACGTGACATGTATACGAAATGTACAAATGTGCTTAACTCCTTTTCGCCTCAGCTTCTCCTACAACACTTACACACACTTACACGCACACACACACAGAGAAAGAAAGATAGAGAATGGAGAGGGGGAGATAGTCACAATGCGTGTCGTTATCTTTGGTCGTTTGGTCGCCTTTATATTTACTTATATGCAGTTAATAATTATGTCACTCCCTCGTCTCATGTATGGCATATCACGCCTCTTGTTATGCGAATGCCCCTATTATATGCTCTGCTGCTTCTAATAATGTGCCCGTTACTGTCAGCTCTATGCTAGCCTCCTACAATAGACAAAGTCGACGACAACTACTCCTCCAACCCTAATGCTACCAAAGATTCGCAAACAAAAGCGCAGCTGCACACACATTCTCTCTCTGCCCGGTGTGTGTGAGTGTATGTGACAGCTGTTGTTCTGTTGTCTGGCAAGCGGATGTGCGAGCATTGTGTTGGCACATCCGGTTACATTATGAAACTAACACACACACACACAGTTACACACTCTGGCCTGTTTTGCAGTAAACTTAAATGATGCGCCCATCTTTCTTTTTTTTTGTTTTCTTTTTTTTTTTATGTGCTGCCCAGGCTGCCAGTTTCCAGACGGCGTTGCCGTTGTGTGCTCTGCATTAAATATACTCGTTTACTCGCATACACCCATGTATATATATATATTTATATATGTGTATATAAATATACACAAACACTTGCATACACACACAAAAACACACACATTGCGCATTCGGGGCACTGTTCTTAAGTGTAACTACAGCCAGGGCCACACGTTGCGGCCATAACTCATGGCCCGTTAGTATATATGGGCATTAGGATGCTTTTACCAAACTAGTTATAGATTACACTACCGAACACAATTATAGTTTATAGAACAACCGTAGGTTTTGTGCTTTGCCTTTACTTGCTTAATTCTATATTTGTTAATTTTCAGAAAGACCTTTATAATAATAAATGAAATCTAAAATAAATAAACTAAAGTATTATTATTTTTTTCTGTATGAAGACTTAACTTTTTTTCACTTTAACCTTAACATAAAATAATAATAATTCATTAAATTAATTAATACTTAATTTAATGATACTAATTTGATCGGAAATCGTAACAAATTGTGTGTTTTAATGTTTACCTATTTAGTAAAGTGTTTAGTAGATTAAAATATAAACAATAAGAAACGTATTGTCAACTTCTGTTCAATCAGCTTCAAGTAAAATGTTGTCCAGTGTAGTTTAATGTTAGTTCGGAAGAGTTTGTATGTTTTTCAGAGTGTGCTGTTGGGGACACCCACATTAAAGCCATCAGTTTGAGGCAGCTGGCTCAATCGCACGCAGGCCTTCTCGCAACGCAACCAAAAATATTTCACGTTTCTGTTCAGAGAAGTGCGGTACAATGCTCTGCCGTATCCTCTCACGACCCCTCGTTGCCAAATATATTTTATGGTCCTCTTTGGGCACTTGGGTAAGCAGATAATTACATAAAAATGAATAATAATCTTTAATGATGCGCCACCGTCTCTGGGGTATTGACAACAACAGCTTATTGACAAAATGTGTTAATGATTCTGCAAATTGAATTCCATTCAGGTGGACTCCTCTTTGAGTTGTGCGTTCGTGCTGTGCGCGTGTGTGATTTTGTTGGTGTGTGTGTGTTGCAGGAGGAAGTGGACCTGCAACGAGAAGCAGGATGGCTATCTAAATAGCCGGATGTAGTAGCAGTAGACTGCTGCTCAAGATAAAACTCTGTAATCTCGGCTGTGTATATGCTGTGTTTGTGTGTGTGTGTGTGTGTGTGTATGTGTGTATGAGGGAGTCGGAAGTTTCGTTTGATAAGGCTCGGAAGTATCTGGCGAAAGGGGCCACAAAGTGTACGCAACTAATAACTTGCATTTTACAGTTGGGAAGTGGAGGATAATAGACCGCTAAGCCAATGGACAATGAGCTTCAATGAGCTGCGGCAAGCCATAAGACGCCACAACAGAAAAAGGAGAGAAAGGCAGAGAAAGAGAGAGAGAGAGAGAGAGAGAGAGAGAGAGAGAGAGAGAGAGACAGATAGAGGGAAAAAATAAGGCAACGCTATTAGTTGGCGAGCCACTAAGACAAATAGCGCATATAAATAAGCCACTCGCTGACAAGGCAGCGAGTCCGCACATCCAGAGAAAGACTCAAACCCAGACCCAGACCCAGACGGAAACCCAGACTCAAACCCAGATCCATACCCAGACCCAGCCGGAGACCCATTCAGGCGGCAGGACCCTAACAGCGACCAGATGGAGACATGGCCAAGGAGCGCGCGCTTCGCAGCGGCTTGTAAAGTAAATAGAAATGTAATAATGAGATAAGAACAATAAGCGCTACGTCGAGCTGAGCCAAGGCAGTTGTTGTTGTTATAGCTGAGGCAGCATTTGGCCAATGTCCAGTCTAATGTCGTCTCGTATCTCATATTGATGTGTCGCTTGCTGGAGCGTGATTATGAGCAGCCTAAACGTATTAGAGACCAAGTTGATTGGCACACACTCATCTTGTTTGGGGGGAGAGGGGTGTGGGCAAATTGGCGATAAGGCACTAAAAATTGTTCTATTTGTTTGCTTTGAGGGCTGGCTGCTGCGTGATATATTGAAGAGGCAGATGGATAAGACAAAGCTGAATGAGAACAGATGCTGGAATAGGTCGCTCCATTGCTTATTGCTGGATTAATCTGCGCCAAGCGATGGGGCTGCACAGATAAGTGACAAGCCCAACTTGAAAACTGAGACAATCATTTCGGATAGCCTTGGGGCGGATTGATGGGGTACCTTCATAAGCTCCATCGAGTGCTCTCAACAATTCTTTATGACTTGACGTAGCTGGTTTAAGATTAACGTATGCTATTTGATTTAGAAATTGGAGGATTATGTTTTGCAATAATTCAGCAAGCTATACACATAAGAGAATTACGGTAGGAAATTAAAAGAAACCATTGTCATTAATCTTTTAAATGACTTGCAAGAGCTTAAGAAAATCATAAAGATAACAATCAGTAGCAAATCACAGAAAATATTCTACATATTATGTTGTAGTTTAGTTTCAATGATCAAAGGCTTTTATTTGAGCAACGTTGATTAAAGAAGTAATTTGGTAAAATTGAGACAACTATCTCTTTACTAGAGAAACAAATGTGTGCAATTATTTTAATTAATTTCCTCAAACGCTTGCAACTTTGAATCTATAGTAGTCTGTCAAGTTTCAAAGAGCTAAAGCAATTTGAAGTCTGCAATAATATTTTATGAATAGACAAGAAAGCTGCAAAAACTCTAAAGCGTTCTTACGACATGTACAACATTTTCTCGTAAGGTAATCAGACTGATTGAATGCATTCCCTCCAATTTATTTGAATTATTACTTGTAGAAGTCTTTATTTGAACCTATTATGCATAACGTGGAAATTATCAAAGAAAATGGAACAGAATTACGTACATATTGTGCCGGAATCAAGACTGTGAATTTAAATTGTAATCAACAACAGCTGATGCCAGCTCAATATTGGCCTTGGTAAATGCTGTGCAGCTGAAGTTCAATCGCTGCCATGTTCATTGAGCCTCACGCAAAGGAACATAGTGTCAGAGCCGGAGTCTGATACGTATACCGAGTCCGGCTCGAAGGCAGGAGACACGTTCGCCACGTTCAGCGCACTGTCGGCTGCAGGCAGCGCCTGATTTTCAATTGATGTATTTGCCGCGTTCTTTTAATGTTGCAGCGCAGCTGGGGGTTTTGGTGCCTGCTTTTTAAGCTATGCAATCATCGATGCGGCTGGCTGTCTCGATTCCTGCTGCTCTAACGAAGCTGCCACGCGCAACGCATATCCGCAGTGTGCTGTCTCCTTGCTGTCTGTGTCACAAAATGTGAGGGTGGAGCTCATAGCAAAGTCAACAACATAGTCGTATCAAATACGGCATCGTAAATGCAATAGAGAGCACCACTCACACTCACAGACAGCACTAATACTACTGACTCGGCAAGCGTCGTCATTATAAATTGAAAGGCATTTCCAGCGCAAGCGTCCAGCCCAAAGGCAAAGGCATACGACCTAAGGGGCAGTAGAGTTGGGAGCTGGAATAGAAGCCCTGCAGATGCCTTTTACCTAAACTGCATCCGGCGCAGTACCTCTCGACTCGACTGGCAGCTGCTGCTATCGTCGTCGTGGACTCTCTAACATGTGTCGCTTCGAGGAAATTGAATTTTTATTAAAGGAAAACATTTTTATTGCAGATTATTTTCGTTTTCTTTTTTTGTAGGTGGTTGCGAGATAAGCGGAGGGGTGCGACGGTAGCTGATTGAAATTTCTAAATTCGACAGTAGCTTGCAATTGAATTACAAGAAAATCAAAAGCAAACAAAACTTTTGCCCCTTAACTTTGACAGATAACTTTAAAAAAAAAATAACTTGAGTGCGTCTTATTAAATTTAAGTTCGCAAGAAGGAAAACTAAATTGCTGGTGATATTATAACAGGTGCTTATAAGCGGGAGCTACAAATTGTACAGTCACGCTCTTCGATTTTCCACATCCTCTTCTCGTTGCTCTCTCTGTATTTCCGTCTTCCTTTGGCATGACGTTTTTACATGTTTACTTGGCTATCGAATTGAAACTTCAAGCTCAAGTTGTGTACAATTTGGCTTATAGCCACGCCCTGCGTCGATCCCATCTCTTACCGCCCCTGGGATTTTGTAGCTTTAAAATTATAGTTAGTTAAATTTGAAAGGATGTGGCAACATAATATTGCTGTTGTAGTTGCAGCTTTGAGCTGATTTCAGTTTGGCTGCTCGTAAAAGAGTCGATAGGTTAAATGTCGAAGTCGCCGACAACGTTCGACCAACGACAATGGAATGCATTGAGTTATAAAATTTATAAAAGCATTTGCAGTGAGCATTGTCAAAAGTATCCACATTTCTGCACTTAAATTGTTTGCACACAAATATACATAAAGTAAAAAATATCTTCTTCCCCACGATGAAGTCTTGGCGAGCGCTTACCAGTCTTTTATTGATTTTTAGAGTATGCTTCGATTTTGGCCTTTTGCTTTTGGTCACAGGTGCTCTGGAATATCTGCAATGATGCAAAACATTTATCCATTAAATTTTCATATTTATTTTTGTTTTTGTGTATCAGCAGATTCAGTTTTAGTTGATTTTGCGACAAACCGAAATTGTGGTCGAGTGTTTTTTATGGCACTCAATAAATTCCAAATGGACAAATTTCTTGTGCATTTGTAAGTGCAGTTTAGCCCAGTAGCCAAAAAAGAGCATTGAAAACTCATCAAAGCTTTAACCAAGATTTATTGTATTATTTACACAAATTTTCAAAATGACTTTCATTGCTCCTATAAGGTTAAAGTGAGCTTAAAGTGTCATTTCACCAATTGCCAGGTTAAAAAAAATAAAACATTGAAAAGAACGATTATAACAGGAATGAGAAATTGCTGGGAGAGTTATGGGCAGGCTGGAGAAAATGGAAAACAAAAGTGAAAAACAAGAAAATGCTCGTACCCATTGAACTGAGTGAAAATTCCCCGTAGAAAGCAAGAACAATGGAAACTTTGCACTTTTGTTTGCCGTCACGTGCACTCAATAAACTTTGAACAAATTTGCATTTGCAGCTATACGCACACACATACATGAACTTACACACAGAGTCTCAGTTGCAAGGACAAAAAAACAAGAAGCATCACAGGCGACACAGTCAGGACGCATTGAATTTCAGTTGTCGCCATCCAAGAGCGGAAACAAAGTTAAGCACACAACGTCCACTTCCTGTTTTTGTTTGTCGCACATCGTTTCAGCTCGATTTGCAAGGGCTTTCTGCCACAGATTTCATCGGGTTTTGAGGCTGTGTTGCTTTTCACTCGAATTCGATTCACGATCAAAAAGGCTTTAAGCCAACAAATCTGTGCTTATTCATTTTTAAATTTTAAAGTCGATCAGCTCTTTAAGCTGCAAATGAAATGTAAATTGAAGCGGCAGTCAATGTTTTGTGCAGCATAATGAAGACGCTGTCAATTTTCTGAGCTGGCCAAGAACACCTAGATAGTTCTGCTCAGGAAATGAGTAAAGATCAACAAACTTTGCATCTAACCGCACAAATATTGTTTAGCAGGTGGCAAGATGGCGTGATGCAGCTGCTGCTGCTCCCCAGACACAAGTGCAACGCATCAGCAACCAGTACAAGCGGCAGCAGCGCATAATCAACAGTGGGCGTTGAATGTTGTTCTACTTGCAAGCGAAAGCGAGAAATTTACTTTTCTTCGTATGTAGACAGCAATTTTGTTGCTATTTGCAATTTATGCAAAAGTCATATGTTGATTTGTTGCCAGGACCGCAGCTCTCAGCTCTCAGCTCGCAACTCCCAACTCCCAACTTCTAATACCCAAGAACAAAATGCAGACCGTGTAACAAAAGGTAAGGCAGGACCTAGACTCATGCCAACAGCTGGATCAAAACAAATATTGATTTAGTGCGGTCTGTGCCAATGTCCGAGATGCACATTTTATTCGTAATGCATTCTATTCATGATACCCTGTAACGAAGAGAGTTTCATAATTATGTGAAGAACGCAGCTTAAAATGCATGAGAGATGGTAAATACTTTCTAGGTCATACGTCAAAGGTCTTTCACAAAACCAGTGTATTTGCTAATCGTATATACTCAATATCCTATTTGTTTTTTGCGTGCAGCTATTTTAAATTCGCTTCTATATCTGTATTTGAGGATTGAAGTCGAATTACAAGTAGCTTGCAATTTGCATAATAATTGGCTCCATGAATGTGAGCAAACGAGGCGGTGTTGGTCTTGGGACGAGCTGTGACAGTGGCTGCAGCAAAAAGGGCAAACAATTTGTGCCACGGTATTGCTATTGATGGATATAGATCTAAGGCATCATCAGCTGAGTGCTGTGAGAGTAGTTTTCACTGCCTGATTGCTTAGCTAGCTGAAAGCAATTTCAGCTCAGTCCAAATATTGCATATAAGTAAGTATTATTATGTTATGTAAATATGAAATGGCAGCTGAGAAATTTCTGCTGCTAATCTGCCATCGTGCTATTAGCATTTGGCGTCAGTTATTAATAATGTGGTGACGATAAGGGGACGACAAATCTGCTGAAGCTTGAAATTAAGGCCGGTGATATAACAAAGCTGGACCTCAACTCTCCATCCCCAGCAACCTATTTCAACGCTTCACCTGCACGGGTAAACAACCCCTGAAAGGAAAAGAATTAAATTGCCACTCTTTGGCAAAATGATGTATTTGCCCTTAGCCCACGAGCCGCACGCCTGCCATTTGAATCCTTAACTCGCAGCTGCCAACCCCATCCCAACCCAACACCTTGCCCCTCCCAAGCAGGACCCGAACCCGACTCAAGTTGATCGAAAAGTTACTTTTACCTTTGGCTGTTGCCTTTTGCATTTGCCAAGGGTTTAAATTTAATAACAAACACAGTCTGATGGCAGCTGAGCACAGCAATGGAAACAGTTTTAAATGGATCTCGATACATTTGACTTAAACATTTCTATACCCTTTATACAAAGCAGCAGATATGGGAGGATTGACTATTTGTATCTAAACATGTGGACAGAGTTAAGGTATTTAGACAAAGATATTTTCCATCAACTAATATTATTTAGTTTTATATATCGACAAAAATTAAGATTAGGATAAGTATGTACAAATATTGTCTTTGAAACCGCTCGTTTCTTATGGTTTCTAATATATAAATTAATAGACAGCACATAACCATTTAAAAGAGTATTCTGTGTTCAAATCAAATACCTTTATAGAAGTCTGTTTTTCGATGGTATTTCATATTTGAGCAATTCATATCTTCTCCTAGAATGCTGTAAGTTACGTAATATGTGTTAACTCATACACACAATATTGCCCTTCCCATTCCAAGCCACCTTGCTTTGAGGCATACGCCCCTATTATAGCAGGAAATTGTCGGTTGTACGCTATAAATTATTCCACACTTTACTGCACTTTACTTTCATTACGGTCTCGTAGTAATGGCACGTGAAATCAGGCGTAATTTATACCTCTTTATAAGCATTTAAACATGCTTATATTTATGTATAGAATATATTCAATTTTTGCAATGCGTTTGCAATTTATTTGCACGTGGCTAATAAATAACCGTAATTAATTTAATGTGCCAAAAATTGCGCAACAATAAAAGTTTCTCACATTATTTCAATAGCTGGTTATATTTCATTTTATTGTTCTCGATTTCAATTACCTGTTTTTTTGGTGTTACAATTTGTTTTGTGGCAATATAAAATTAATTTAAGTTCGCTTTTTATAGGTAGTTCGTTTTTTATAAGGGGCATGTTAATTCCCTTTGTAAACTTTCATTCACAATTCATCTGAATAGTAATTGGGCTATGCAAACTTAGCCAAAAGCCGCTTCTAGAAAAAATTGTACAGTATCGAAACACTTAATAACTCTTATTTCAACTGAATATTGAATCAAAATAATTAATGCTAATAAATGTGAAAATATAAATAACAGCAATAGTATGTTGAATATAAATTTTATTTAATTATTAGCATGCGGTTGATATCAATATGAATACGACGTGTTGTGAATTTAATAAGTTCATAAATTATAAGCCTCTTTTGATGCTGCTAATTGAAACAATCTGCAGCATTTGTATGTGTCCAAGTGTCATATCCGAGATTTATCTCAAATATGTATGCTTAAATCGAAGCAAAACAAACGTAACTGGAATGACTATCCAGTGGGTTTGGGTTTTTGAAGGCAGTGCCAGATGGGCTTAAGCGTACCATTTTCAAATGTAATAGTACCAGTAGACACAGAGCCAAATTTCGGAGACACTTGGGCATGAGCATTGATTACACTACCATTGAGAGTTCACAGTTCAGAGTTTACTTAGCAACCTCAACCCGGCACATATAGACGAGACTATCTGTAGCTGCCTGGGTATACGGGGGCTGCACTGAAGCGATTTGCGAGCAAAACTCATCGTTGCCAAATTTCTGTGTGCATTGGCAATCAGTGTTAAATAAACGAACAGACAGCCAGACAGACACACGGACAGCTAGCAAACTAGAGCACAGGGCAATCCGGCGGGAGGCTTTTGGCCCAAATGACAAGCATATAAAATGCAGCATGAAACGAGATACTCGCTCAGCATTTATAAAACTAGCAACAGTATTTCGAGCAAAGCTTAGTGATTGATTGATTTTCAAGTGGAAAACCAGAACTAAGAGCCAATATAGCCTGCGGCCGTTCTTGGACATAACTATTCACCAGCATTGTACAACAAAACATGTTACAAGTTCTCATTGTCTTGTCTCTTATTGTTATCAGAAATATGCAAAAAAAGAAGACACCTTAATTAGTTTTACTGGCCTTAATTACTTTTGTTGCAGTACTTGCGTAAATGCGTGTTAGTGATTGTGTGTCTGTTTTGTCTTATCGGAGTTGCACATTCAGTTATAGTGCTGAGAGAATTATTGACACACACTTTGGCACTAACATTAAGTCCATTAATTGCATTTTTATCTGATTTCCTTAGAAGCCATTTAACATATTCTGTGATTATGTTAATTTGCAATATATGAACACAAATGCAATTATATTATAAGGTAATTTTGAATAGACAAGTCGTCTTCTCTTCATATATGGATATGCTGTACCCATCATAAAATTAATATAAAGATATGTTTTCTATACACTAAGTAAGCATATTTGTTGAACAGATTAATACATTATTTATTTAAAATCAATTTGAAATAAATAGTATTTATTATGCGTGGCTTCAACTAGCAAAATTTTGTATAAACGCATTTAAAAACGGTGAAAATCAATCAGTCTTTTAACCTAGCCTTAGAATGACTATCTCTTCAGGTGCCAGTGTCTGTAGAATTACTATCGACTTAAGTTGATGATATTTTACACGTCAAACAAGACCGCTGCGAGGGCAGAAGGTAACAGCAGGTATGATTGTGGGGTGGGAAAATAGTGCTCTATCAATGACGAGGAAAAATAATGGAAATTCTTTTTGTTTGCGCTCGTCCTCCACACCTTAACATGGAAAATGATGTGTCGAAAATATAGCGCTGAAGACTAAGCTCAGGCCAAGCCATTGACAGGGTGATTCCTCAGCAATATCTATAT
Source organism: Drosophila setosimentum (assembly GCA_035043505.1). Taxonomy (NCBI): domain Eukaryota; kingdom Metazoa; phylum Arthropoda; class Insecta; order Diptera; family Drosophilidae; genus Drosophila; species Drosophila setosimentum. The sequence goes on from JAWNMY010000007.1 coordinate 4,554,005, forward strand.
ATGTGTGTGTGTGTGTGTGTGTGTGAAAGGTTAACTTGCAACAGACAGCAGCAGAAGGAAGAAAAAAATATATGAAACGACAGGAAGTGAGTGAAGCGACGAGCTGATTTATTACAAGCGGCGATGCGGATGCCGATAAGCAAAGAGTCGCTGCGAGTGACAGAGAGACGCAAAGAGTGGCAAAACTAAAGATAAAAGATGGTGGGATGAAATAGAAAGCAGATAAGCTGCCACCAAGCAAATGCAATTGGCAGGCATTATCGTGGAACCAGGCGATGAGATCTCACCCAGAGCATCCGACTTGCGACTTCATCAAGCTGAGTGCCTGCAGTTTTAATATAATTTGCCAGCGACATAAATCAGCGTAGTGGATCACAAAAGCCGGAGATACGAAAAAAAAGTAATAATAAAGTACTAGTTGAGCTTTAAAATATATTTACATATTCTAAAACTGAAAGTCAGCTAAAGGCTGCAAAATAAAGGGACAAGTATTACGAAAAATGGGAGAAAAAAATCAGAAAAAAATTATTTAACATGTAGTGCACCCGGAGAGAGACTCCATTAATATTGTGCGCTCAGGTGAGCAGCTACTGGTGCAGCTGTTGCCACTGCTGTTGATGCCTCCTGATGGATGCTGGTTCCACCTCAGAGCTGTCTTGGCACCTGCTGCTTGCTCTCTTTGCTGTTGATAAGAACTAAATGCACTCCCAGTGGCAGCCTTTCAGCGCGCTTGTCATTTAGTTGAGTTCTATTTTTTTTTTTGTTGGCCTTGCATATTTCAAGTCATTTCGTTGGCGTTTTAGTTGACATTCGCATTGGGTTGCAGTTTCATGATTTATGAAAAATTGTACTAAACATAGTCTCATAAAAAGTGAGCAAGACACTCGTTAAAAATATAAAAAAGAAAAATGTAATGAATCATATTACACTAATGCTGCAACAATTTTCGAGTAAAATGCTAGAAATCGTTGGAACATTTTACAAAGTAGAAAGTTGTAAAAACTTATAACCTCTTAAACAGATATATAAATTTATGATTTCGACAGTTAATCGGCTCTTACTATTATAGTTTAACCTTGCGAGCTGGTCTAATTATGTAGTAAAAATCTCTCAGTGTAATTTTGAAAGTGAATAATTATTCAATCCTGTTCATTGCAGATAAGAAATTAATAAAAATCTAATCAAAATAAATTGCAAAATCGTTACAATAATGTTGTGCCTTTAAAGTATACAAGCTCAACCTCAGAGCTCATTATTCGCCAAGCTCTTTTTAGCATAAGCAGTCGCAAATTGCCACACACATGCACACACACGCACACACATACGCATATCTATTTTTTGTCCATTTCATCTAATTACAAAAGTTGCGCGCCTGGCAAATGGTACAAAAAGCCGACGAGTTGCTTTTTTCAATATGTTGCGCATGCATAAACTAGACAAGCCGTGGGCTACTTGCCACATTAACTAGACAAGCCGGGGGCTACTTCTTCCCTAACCTTCCCCCATTTTCTATAATTTGCCGACTGCAACTGACACTTTAGTATGGAGTTGGGGCTGCTTGTGGTCGTTACCTATTCGCAGGACAAGAAAGACAGATGGCAATTGTCTGCAGACTGCAGCTGCGCAGTTTTCAAAACTTTACAAAGTTTATAATTAAATTACAGAATGCCAACACATACACAAACACACACACAAGCTGATAACTGCATATGTGTCACGCTTTAATAAATATTCCCTGTGTGTGTGTTTGAATTGGATTGGTTTTTGCCTTGTGCTTTGTTGCCATTTCTTTAATTTCTCGTCGTGCGCAGTCAAGTGAGTGCACTCGGTGTGTCAGTATATGTACGTGATTATGCGGCGCCAGCTGCTGTAACAATATATTAAGCCGTTAAGTGAGGCGCATCTCTGGCACAGATTGTAAATCGTATAAGTTGCGTATACGTAACGTGGCACAAGCGCTGATGATGCTGCTGCTGCAACAACAGCAGAAATATCAACAACGAAATATCAACAACAAGAGTGGCAACATACAGTGTAGGAGGCTGCCTGTAACCTGACAGACACACGTTGAAGCGTTAACAATATTACAATGAATTAAAGTTATGTTCGTTGGATGTGGATCACCAAGGGAAATGCGAATGGGAATAAGGAATATGAAGCATGGAGTATATGGTTATGACTGTATGTGTTCTGTAAGCTATTTGCCACAGCAATTCCACCAAAAAACAAATGTAATAATTACAGCAGCAGTTTCAATGCATTTCCTATATGTGTGTGTGCTGCAATTATGAATCTTTCACTGTGGCAGACAGCAGAAGCGTTGCCAGGGCGACAGGACATGTATAGTCACATGGTCACACGGCAGACAGTTTTCATCCATCAGTCGCTCAGTCAGTCAGACACACATGAAGACATCAATGTTGGCATTTTACGTAAATACAACCGCTGCTTGCCATATGCAGAGGCAAAAGAGTGAATGGTGGAATGTGTTCCGAGCACGTTTTTTTTGCACGAGCATCGAGCTGTTTTTATTGCTCTTTCTATACACAGAGACAATGTTACGAGCACTAAGGATTTCATGCATTCGACAACGTGGAGTCGCTATAATAATAGCACATTGCGTTTTATAACAAAAACTCATGTTTTAAACATTTTTACATAACTACCCGTGTGCCTGTAAGTGTTGGTAACCTTAATCAAGCAGAACATTCTTTGCAGCCTCCAATGCTATCACAAAAAGTATGCTACAAAAATTTGTGCACCAGAATTTTCAATTAACTGCTAGCGAAAATAACAAGAACAAGGAATAAAATATGTTTTGGTCAGATGGACGTAAATAAGGTGCCGCTAGAACCATCTATCAAAGTGTGCGCTTATCAAGATTACGGGACGAAGCCCGTCCGTCCTTCCCATTTATTTATTTCCGTGTTAAAATCAAATATGTATACTGCCTAACCTCTGGAATGTAAATATTGGCATAAACATTTAAAAGGCAACAGCTACAACAACATCAACAACAATTTGTAGTAGAAGAGGCTGGAGGTGAAAACCAACTGCTGCCCAGCCAGACACGAACATCGCCGGTGTAAAAGTAGCCTTAAAAGATTATTTGCTGGGTGTCCGTGTCGGGCATATTGAACACACCCTAAAAAGCCAACCAGAAACACGAAGAAAAACCTGAACTGAACTCAACTCAACTGAACCAAATTTATAAGAATCAGAAACAAGGCCAGTGGCTAATAATCAAGCAGTGGCCCCAAAACCATCCAAACCAGTTGAAAATAGGCCACATTACCTGGCAATATACCAGGAATCAGCTGAAATTGGGTGTGGCGCTGTAGCTCGGAGTGATGTGAGGGTAAAACGTGAACCTTATTTTTCGTATTTCTCTTTATTTTTGTATTCTAACTGCTTTTGTTTTTAACCTTTAGAAAATGTCGCTCTAGGCCAAAACTGGCAACGAGACAGTTGGCAAAAGCTTAGGGGTCACTTGGCTCAGGGTTTGTGAGTTTGTGGCTGGGTTTGTTGTAGTTGTGGGACAAACGAGTGGAACGAGGGGGTGGGGACGGCAAGTTTTCCATAATAAATCACATAAATATGTAACGCGACTCGCTAAACGAAAATGGAAAAATATTGGCCAAGCTGCGAGTGACGTGGATTTGTGCCATGGATTTCTAGTTGATGCCACAGGCATCCAGGCAGGCAGCATCAGCAAACGAAAGATTCTCGACCAAACCACCCTGGTCTCACTCACACTCCAAACTCAAACCCAAATCGCCTGGAATGGAACGTGTTCAGCTGCTGGCTGCTGGCTCAAATAGGATTAGCTTTTAATGCTTTTCGGTTATGTTATTTACAAATGACTTTTCAAATGAATGCAGCAGCTCTGCTTCTTGCTCTTTCTCTACCTGTCTCTCTCTCTCTCTCTCTTTCTCTCTCTCATTCTTTGCCTCACTTTCTATAGGTAGCAAAAATTTAATATATATGCAAAGTTGTTGCAATTAATCAAAGCTGTTGAGTTAGTGGCTGCCTGCTTGTTGTGTGTGTAACAATTTATGGATCATATTTGCTGGCATCTGGCATTTATGAAACCAAACTGCAATAACAATAATTAAATGACCTAGCTGCCAGCTCGTAATATGATCGTTAAACATTTATATTGGCTTTTAATTAGTGGAGTTTTGACCTCTTAATGTTAGCTAGCAAATGAGTAATATAAATGGAATATGTGATGATGGTTTTATAATAAAACATTCGCGTTTGTCAGATCAGCATATGTTCAATGCCATTGTTTTAAGTTATAATTAAAAGTAAAGACTGCTTACCCATCTTTTCAGACCTAAATTTAATAGCATATCTGAGAAATTAGGCCACTTGCCAGCCTGTCTTAACCCGTCGCATATTAATTTCAATTAGCATCTCACCAATTAGTCCATAACCAACTTGTCAGCTGTCAATTAAACGTGAATACAAATATCAAACAATTCGCTCCTTTCTATTTTAACTATGCAAATCTCACACGCATCACAGAGCATGCCAGCCTCAAAATGCTTTTACAGCCCTCGTTTCCATATTGCCACTTCCATTGCCAGCTGGCCAAATCTCTGCTTGAAAGCGGCTTAAATGCGACTTAGCCACCTTAAGATGTACTCCCTCTGTTCACTTTACACCATTACCAACCCCTCCTTGGAGTGTGCTGCGCGCTTATCTTGAATATTTTCATTAATTAATTTACTTGCAATTGCTTTGCATTTGAGCTCCAAGTATCTACAGTGAATCCTTAGCGAATCCACAATCCAAATCCTAACCAGTCGCATAAATATTTGACTTGGCAAATGCTGGAACGCCTCCACAGCAACAACAATAACAGCGGCATTGAGAACTCTTTCAATTTGCAGTCACAGCAAAATGTAAATGGAATGAGCATAAGTCTGTCTGTCAGTCAGTCAGTCAGTTAGTCAGTCAGTCTGGCAATCGGTCAGTCAGTGAGTCAGTTGCCGCATCCTAAGTACAATAAGATGTGGTTTTTATGCCTTGGCAGCGGCAGCTGCAAGAAAGGATTTTGCATCTTATCGCGTTGCAGACGCGAGTTGCTGTTTGCTCTTGTGGCATGCAACTTGGCTGCAGCAGAATAAGAAAATTGCCAGTCAGCCAACAGCGGTAGTCCATTGGGCGAGGCAAGGCAAGGCAAGAAGCAAACTTTCCTTTGCCGCACCACCTCCCTCAGAACTTTTGAGTAATGAAACCTTCGAAGTAATGCTGTCCGGGACTTGAAAATGATACGCAAGTTGTGTTTTGTAAATCTTACGGATTAATTATTACAACTTGGCAATGTTTACAATGCATTTCCATTTTCAGTTGTTGCTTAGCTTTTGTTTATGCTTAAGTATCTTATCTCAAAAGCTTGCCTAAGCTATTCTTTCTTTTTTCTCCCTTTCTATGGTTTAACCATTGGCATTTGTGTTTGGTTTTTGGACAAAAGACTGAACAGAAGTGAGCTAAAGCTCATGAGCTGCTGTTCGCATCAATGCGAAGTAAATTGAACGTACAAAACAATTAAAAGACTTAAACAAAATTGCAGCTATGTAGCATTTGGAAAGTGACAAGTGGCAGGCAGCCATCAGCATACTTGCGCATGTGATGAACATTTTTTAATTAAAAACTAATGTTGCGAAAATATGAGACAAGGCAGTAAAAGGGGTGAGTTACAAGCATGCCACACACACACACACACACACACTCACAGAGATAGAAGCAGAGACACACGCAAAGTAAATTACGCCTAATTGCGAGTGTTTAATTATGCACTAGTTTAATTTTATGGTCTTGCGGTTAAGCAGGGGTCCCAAGTGCGAGGCGGGGATCTCGATTTGTCGAGTCCTTCATTGGCCTGACTGCCGCAAAATATATGGCACACACATATATATATATAAAGACATTAGGAAAAACGAGGAAGTGGATGCTTTGGCCAGCTTGCACAGCTCCCACACACAACCAGTCAGAACGTGGGAATACGCCAACCGTTTGTATTAACATACGTTACAAGCTGTATTTGAGCTGTGCAACTGAGGGGGTGGCCCTGGAGCCGAAGGGGTGGCCTCTTAGCTGTTTGCCAGCTACTCATCACCCCTCCTCTTCTCTCTCTCTCTCTCGCTCTCCTTCTCTGAGCTTTAGCAAGCTTTAATTTACGCAAGCAAAGCAACCGAAAGTAGCAAATAATTGCTGGCTACGTAAGCGTTGATAACATAAAAGGATTTCCAGCCAAAGCACAAACACAAGGCGCCATTTACTACAATTATTTTGGTTTTTGTTCCTCATGTTGTTTGTTTTGTTGTGTTTTTCCCTTCACTCCTCGGACCCCTCGTCAGTCAGTCAGTTGGAGATATTTTAGTTGATGGCCACTCGACAAAGCTGGCAGCTTTTGGTAAACGACTTTACCCGCACTCTCTGAAATTGTTTTCCAAATTGTTTTTGGCATAATAGAAAATGTATTTAGGGAGCTGCAGATTAGAACAGCACAGCACAAAACTAATAGAGCATTAGAAAAGCAGTGTCTTCTCGACTTAAAGATTCTTACAATTTGTTCTCTAATTTAGTTAAATAATAAAATACTATCGACTTAACTGGCTGAAAGCAATGTATAAACTTTTATAATAACAAACACAATTTGAATGAGCTGTAGCTAGAATACTGCAAAATTTGGTTTAAATTAATAATTTCCTATATTTTATCATTGACAATATTCAAATTATATAATTTTTGTATTTATTGTATGTGTTACACTGCAGTTATGAGTTTTGAGAGGAGAAATATCCGATTTTAATACCAACATAATTTCAGATGTTTAAGTCTAAGGCAAGCAAAAAAATTTTCAATTATAATAATAAGTGAAGAGGAGCTCAGGTAATTTTTATAATTTTCCAAAAATAACCAATAGCAAGTAAAATAACTCGGCTCGCCGTGCCAGCCACCCATCGAAATAAAACTAACCTTAACAAAGAGAAAATTGTTGCAAGTATTCTTTGGTCGAGTATACCTTTGGGACAAGCCACTTTTCGAAAAATTGGACAAACTTATAATGTGTGCAAATTGGACCATAAAAAAATCATGTGTGAAAATTTGCTATCAAAGTGAAGTCCTGGGAAATTGGTCCGGTGAGTGTCCTGGGCCGTATTTCTTGGGCATTCGGGAGACCTTTTATGGTTTGCATAGGGAGTGCTGCCATTAGAGGACCGAAATAAATAGCAAAACCTCATCGCTATCAGCACCTTGTCTGCGGCCCTCGACAAAGTGGACTTTTATTAACAAGGCCAACAAACAGTACTGGACAAATATCTATATACATCCAAGAGATAGATAGAGAGAGAGAGAGAGAGAGAGACAGAGACAGAGAAAGAGACGGATTGCAACAAAGAGTATTTGTTTTTAATGGGTGTGGGTTTTTGGGTTTGCTCAACTCTCAGACAATTTAAAATTAATTGGTTTCCATGTCTGGCAGGATGTGCAGGAACTCTCTCTCTGTCTTTTGCTTAGAAGGAGCAAGCGAAAGCAGAGGGCCAAAAAGGATCCACAAATTGGTCGGCATTACATTTGGGGCCAAGCTCTTGCATATCCTGTGTGCGGTTTTTCACGCAAAATGAAATCATTTGAAAGTGCTTGCCACTCCCATGCCCCTTGCATATATCCAGGAAAAAAAGAGAGCATCATCACAAGGCAAACAGTAAAGTAAAATGGTTCCTTTTTTATTTTTCTTACTTTTCTAACTTCCATTTATTTCATTTTTTTTTATTATTTTGTGAGACGTTTCACAAATTTGCCTAACCATCAAAGGGATGAGCTGGTTTGTGTGGTTTTTTTTTGGGAGCTGGTGGGGTCTGTTGGGGGCTGTGGGTTCTCAGCAGCTGATGATACGCTGCCTAATTAAATGAAAATTCATGGCGTATGGCCCCAAAATGAAACTTTGTTTGCCATTGAATTGTTTTTGCTGTTGTTCTTGGCGTTGCTGTTGTTGTTGTGCCTGATGTCTGCTGAAAAGTATCTCAGAATTACAACAACACAATGGTGTCTGTGTGTGCTTGCAAGGGTGCTTGTGTAACAAAACACACAAAGTTGTTTTGTTAATACGATACACTGTTTTGTTGTTGTTGTGCTCCTGTTTTTAAAAAGTCACTTTTTTGTTGCTGTTTGTTGCCAGGCAGCCGCCGCTGCCTTAGCAATTATTTGAGTTGTAGTACAACAACTGGCACAACAGATACTTACACACACATCTAACTGGCATGTGCATATAATTACTTTGTATACATTTGCATGGCAACACAGACAGAATCAGTGCGAAACATTGTAATGCGTATACGCCACGTATGTGCCACACTAAACAGAACCCAACGAGACTCGACTCGACTCGTCTGTCAGGCAATTTTCGAGTACGCCCCCAAACGTTTGCTGACTACTGTAATATGCTGCCATGTTATGTCGTAAATGTCGCTTTTTATTATTGTACATACATTCTTGTATGTGAGCATGTGAGTGCCTCTGAGTGTGCGAGTGTGTGTGTGTGTGTGTGTGTGTGTGTGTATGTGTGTGTACATTACCATCAGCTTTCGCTTTTACAAACGTCTCACAGTTTTTGTTTTATTTACATTTCGACACGAGTTTGCCAGGACTTTGGCTGTCTGTCTGCAATGTCTTTGCCATCTAATTTTCTATGTAATGACAGCAGGACAGCACAGACTGAGGCAGCCAGCGACAATGACAAGGACATTCCACAGCCATGGAATGTGTTACAGTTTCAGGCTGTCACTTTACGCAGCATTTAATGGCGTTGATTTTTATAATTAAATTGAAGAAGCAACAGCAGCAGCAGCAGCAGCAGCAGCAGTTGCCACGCATACAACTGGTTAAACAAAAAAAGTAACAGGAGATAAGGAGTAAACCATAAGGTTATCAATTTATAAGCATAGCAAAGCATGAGCACTTTCAGCACTTTAGCACATTTGTTACACCTGACGTATGCGTAATGTATTCTAATTTATGTTTTTTGTTTTCATTTTATCTCATTTCAGTCTGCTCGGTTTTATTACCTACCTCCAAGCTGATTTATGTGCAGTATAATTTAATGTGCAGCCAAGCGAATGGCTGTCAGAGCCAAAAGCAAACATTTGATTTAAGCCAAGCTAAATGCATTGATAATCGAGATTTAAAAGCTACGCAAATTATTTTACACAAGCACATACCATCTTAAAGTGCCTTAAGCTAATACTTTATGACTCTAATGTATTAGGAGCTTAAATATAATTGGGAGAAATTAATTATTCAAGTATTTTAAATGTTCTATTTATGAATATTTGCAAACTCGCTTAATATATTTCAATAAGATTTAAGCATATTTCAAATATATTAAGTTCTTCGATTACAATTATTTAAAGCCAAAAAGGTTAATTTTATTTTATACATATTAAGTACAGGAGGCTGAAATTGTAACTAACCACTTTAAAGCTTAATAAATGTTTAATTACAAATAAATTTAAAACTTTCATTTAAATTAAATTTATTAAATTTTAGAGAAAATATCTTTTAATCTTATTTTTTCAAAAAATAATGAGTGATTTTTGGATAAAAGTAATCCACTTAAGTTATCGCTAAGTTATGCGATATATGAGATTTGGTTAGGTTAGATTTGACGGTTGCTGACCAAGGTGGGCACACATAGGCCATATATGTGATTAGTTATTGCAAAATAACAGTAGCTAACACTGATTTAAAAAATCTATAACATGATTTATATATTAACTTATACCCTACTTATTTACAATTCACTAATTTTATACTGATACTAAGCTAATTATTAAATTCTTTTCGGAATATATCTATGAATAATCTTAATTGTATTAAGCCCCATGTTAAAATTCCCTGGCTTCACAAGCACTCGCCAGCCTTTAAATAATACCCGCACTACATAAATTCACACATTTTCTCTCTAATTATTTATAATTTGGTTTTCACATCAAAACCTACACAAAATCCACAAAATATAATTATAAACCATATTAGCAGTATAGTGTAAAAAGCCAAACTAATTTAGTAATGACAACCACGTATGAAAATAAAAATCAAATCATATTTTTTTTTTGACCATTAAACAAATTTCACGCGACCAAAATATGAAATTCATTAAATATTTATTATTGGCTATGTTTGACCAAGGTGCAAACGTAATTAATTAAAATGTATGGCGACAAAAAGGACGCAGCTGCAAAAATTCAATGAAAATGGCGGCTAATAAGCAATATTTCAATATTATTTTTGACATCTAAAAACTTACCGCAATTTTCAATGTTTGCTGAGTTTCAAAATTTGGCTTAATTCTATAGCACACTTGAATATTGTTATTGCCTTATTAAGAGGAATTGCTGAGTGTGTGTGCATACGTTGTAATTAAATTTATGTTTGGTCCATGGTGGTTGTTGGTGGCTTGTCGGGCATGTTGCACATACGCATTTTGGTGCGTGTGGCACAAAATTAAACACAGTCACGCACGCAACTCACTGAGCTGAGATATTTTAATTGACACACATACTAGGCACTTGACACCTGAAGACAGTTGATGATCATTATAATGACGCTGATGAGGACAGCCAAAACAAGATAGCCCGACAGGCAGGCAGTTTGGGCACGCAGTCAATTCAAGTCCTTGCCCCGGTCTAACGAGGCCAATTGTCGTGTTGGCTCAAACTAAAACTCAAATTTTAAAACGACAACTTCAAACTCAAACTTCAAAAGTGTAACTGAAATTTTCGCGTCACTTTCTTGCACTACGTAACTCATTTAAACGTTGACTGAACGCGTCGCGTCGCGTATTGCAATTGAAACAGAAGTTTGGTGGGTTAGTCGTCGTTATTGTGGAAGATGTGGCTGAATTGGGCAGCGACGGGCAGCGGTGGCATCAACGGCATCGTCGGCATCGGCAGCATCAGCATCAGCAGAGGCATCACAGACAGTTCAGCAGACAGCAAAAGTTTGGGGAGCAGCTGCGTAGACCAGACCAGAGCAGACCAGACCACCTACAACACGCAACGACGACTGAACGAACGATTGCGAAAGGACCAAAAACATCAAGGCGGGCGATGGCGTTGGCAGCCAAATAACGCAGTCGACGTCGCAGCAGCAGCAACAGAAATAGCAGAAGCAGAAGCAGCAGCAGCAGTAGTCGCTGTCGAAACTCGCACGATGAGCAAATCTCGACACGAGAGCGCAACCTGGCCAGTGGGTGAGAGCCGATGGACGATGGACGAAGGACGAAGGACGAAGGACGAAGAACGGGCCACGAACTTTTCAAATAACGCTTGCAATTTGCGTAGCGCATCGGCATTTTGCGCCGAAGTTTTTGCTGCCTTCGCATTGCATGAGTGTTAAATTATTGGCTCAATGCACAAGCAGCAGCAGCAGCAGCAACAGAGTCACATTTATCCGGCGGCTGCTGCTGGTGATGTTGATGATGATGATGCGACTGGCAATGGAACGAAACACTGCTCGTTGGTTATTCTTGGCGCAACATTTGGAATTGAAACAGTGGCCGCAAAGTTTCTTGGAATCTGTTTAGGAATGTGGCTAATATTAAACTTACATTTTAATTTAAAGCAATTAACCATAAAATCAAACTCAGTCAATCTTTCAACATCGAATTAGAGAACTAAATAATAGTGAATTTCCAAGCAAAGCTTATTCCTAGTAAAATATTAGCATTTATCTATTTATTAAATTTTATAGTTAATATTCAATATAATTTTATACACAAATCAAGCTCACAAATTAATTTAAATATTATTTTTAGATGCGTTTCCATTTCAAATAACTCAAATGAATCAAATAATAAGTATTTAGAATTAAAAAAAGCATCCTTATGTTCTGAAGACCGTAGATTTTAGATGAACTGCAGACTTAACAGCGTCTTAACAGTGTCTGCATCGGCACACAAGTACAGTTGCAGAAGTGTAAACAAAATGGAATGGAACAAAATTGCTCTTGCTCAGCTGCCGTGGTACATTCTCTCAGCAATGAGAAGCGCATGCGTCTCAACCACAGCAACAACAAATACAAGAACAGCAGACAAAAAATGCCACGAAATTCCGACACAGGCATCGTCACAACTTCGTCCTGTTGGCGTCGGCAGCAGTAGCAGCAGCAGAAGCAGCAGCAGCAACACCAGCGACTGCGGCAGAGAAACTTGCAAAGAGCCACGCAAAGCGCAACTTGCTCCATATATTCTAGTCCTACTTACACAGCGACATACTCCCACACATACACACATGCACACACACGCGCGCACACTCACTCGCACATTGCTGACAGAGATTACAGAGCGGCTGAGCTATTAGTTGCTGCGCTGCTGCTGCCGCTGCTGCTGCTGCTGCCGCAGTTGGCGTCGCTGCCTTTTGGCCTAGGCCTTTGTTACTGTTATCAGCGAACTTTTTGGCCGCTGTGCAGATTTCCAAATGCTGCCACTGATAACAGCAACAAAGTGCCAGGCAAAAGACATTAAAAGCCAACGAAGACGACCCAATTTTTTTTTGTTCCATCCATGCTACTGTTGCCAACATCATTGGCCTTACGCACATTCCCCGAGGGACCCGGATGTTTTGGGACTATCAATGGGCAGGGAGCGGGGGGAGCTGTATTTGAAATTCCGACTATAAGGTGTGGTGTCTGCTTGGCATATGAGAGCAGGCAGCGGCCTTAAGTGACTTGGCCAAAATGGGCACCATTTAAATGAAGAGCCAAATACCTCGGGCTGGCCGCTCTCGTTTTTCTTTTTTTTTTTGCTATTTTTATTTTTGTGTATTTTTTTAATTCGTTAGTTTAACTTTGAATTTGGTCTGTGACGCCTCGCGCCCCGCCTCTCAACTTAATTAAATGTTGTTAGAAACGCTTTTCATTCAACTGCATAAATTACAAAGCAAAGTGCCACTTAGCAGGGGGGCCTGCTCCACCAGCGGTGGCAGTGGCGGTTGCTGTGGCGGTAAGCCACGCCTGGAGGGACCAAATTACAGGGGCTCTCCATACTTTATGCTAAATCAAATAAGTGTCTCGACATTCGAGTTGGTGTTTTGTGTTAAAATTCACTGAGGTAAATTACTGTAATTATTTATTAATACTACTTTTTAAGGGTTAATGGTGTGACTTAAATATATTTTAAGGTTAACTTGATATTTAAATAATAACAGTTATATTAATGGATTGCATGCGGTCCATTAAAGTACTGATTCTGTAAGAATTTTAATCCTGATATTATCAAATACTGCAGTTGTGTCCAAATTCAATGCTGGTTACAGATAGGACATTAAATTATCAGTTTTTATATTCCATATCTCCGTCCATAACGATGCTTTTGAAATTGCAAAGTTGAGAAAAATTGAAGTTTTCTACTTCTGAAACGTTATGTAATGTACCCATTGGAAATCTGTTCCAGAGTCCGAATTGGCATTGGACATGTGGTTCATGGTCATTTAAATGACAAACCTCAAAACGATTCTGCACCAGCAGGGAACTTAATATGCAGAACAAATCGCTCTGCAGGACACAGGGCATAAGATGTTGCGACACCCCACGGCGAGAGGTCCATCACTGTACCCCAGGCTCAGGTCCTGCGTCCCCAGGCCTTGTTGCCGCTGGGCATCATTATTTTGAGGGGCATTAGTCTCCAACAAAATTGTGACCAGCATCAATTTGTTGTGCTAACATTTATTATAATTTATGATTACTATTGGCAGCTGCGTTGTAATTTATATTTGGACACAAGTAAGAAAAAAGGATTGCGCTTCTTTGAAGTACGAGGACTCTGCGCATTAGCCCGCCTGGTAATGTCACACAGCAGCAAAAGTTTTGCGAGTTGTGCAAAGTTTTTTTTGGAGTTTTTCGAAGATTTAATTTTTATTTTTCAGCTGCTTGTTTCAGCTGGCCTGCCTCGCATTTCAAAGTTTCTCCTGATACTTTGGCAAACATTCCGTAAAAAATGGCATACAATCTGTCAGCGAAATGTTGCTTTCCAAGTTGAATGGTTTTGATGGGGTGGGGCTGCTGCTAGAAAATCAATTGAAAATTTTCTTGGGCCTCAGGTGTTTCTGGACGGAACGGTGCAGAAAACTTTTTTTATTAGGAATCCCACAGAAATATAACCAATGCAGCAAATGTTAATCGATAGCTCCTCAACGTAATGCCCCAAGATAAAGTTTGCAATGCTTATCCTCTGTAACTGTAGAAATTTGTGGAAATAGGCTCTAGACTAAGTTAATGTCAGCAACACATTTCGAATCTATTCTATATTCTCCGTATTCATCAGACTTTTTCGCTGTTTCGGATATAAGAATACATTTTGCAACTATTTACAAATAGTATATATATATATATCTTTAAATCGAATAAAATACATAAATAAATAAGTCATCAGTCAGTAAATATAAAACAGAAAGCCGTAGGTGCTTTTAATGTGGCTACAGGTTATATCCTAGTCGAAAATCTCGCCAAAGTTTGGATATAAGAATAGCCTATTTGTTTCGCTTTGTTTTGTTTGGCTTTGTGCAGTTCAAAATTGGCAATTACATTGCCATTAGATGTGCTCTTTTTAACATCCTCTTTATAACGCCCAAACAAAATGCATATTTCATGTTTCGTACTTCGTCTACACACAAGTATATATTTAATATTGATTTTTTTAATGCTGATAAAAGCGAGTGAGAATGATGTGGTTTAACATATCCATCTACGTAATACTCTGTTACAGTGTATATAAGACAATTGTAAAGTTGAAAATTATTTCTGAAGAGTATAAGTACATTATATATAAATAAAGTTTTATTAAGAAAAAACGCAGACTGATGAATATTACCTAAAATGAATATACTCTCTTCATATTTAAATTATAGAGTATAATTATAATATAAAAATGTTGGCTACTTTTCGGGGAGGGGATTGGATGTGAGGGTGCAGACGTGACTGACAGCTGCTGACCAAAACATGGCTTTGACGAATGCTTCGTCGCGCCGCCAGACGGTTGTGAGTGGGTGGGGAGAGTTCTGTGTGCAGGATGTATCTCGTTTGGAGTCTCATGTTGCGGCAATGTGTTTACTGTCGTGGATGTTGGAATTGTTGTTGTTGCCGTCATTCCAACTAAAGTGTCAAGCAAACAGCGCAAATTAGCCAAACGTTTTCTTCCTTGGTTTGTTTTTTTTTTTTGCCTGAGTGCTGCGGGTGCGTCGATGAAACTCGTGAATTGTAAAACTTTATTTTGACAGCTTTCGTATTGGCCACCTTATGCCTGCCACATGCCTCCAACAAGTGCTACGGGAAGGCTAGTGAAGGGACGTGCAGCGCCGCTGTCTGGTCAAAACTTTCACTTAATGCCTTTAAAAATGCTTTAAAAGTCGACAGATTTTATTATTTCTTTCTGAAATGTTTGTGTTGGTGTCTTTGATATTCTGTTAATTTGTTAAGCGTTTATAAAACTGCGCTAAATATGTTTGCTAAAAAATTAAGCTTAAGCGAAAGTCTTATCGATATAGTCATTGCTTTAACGTAGTGCTTATTTTTAAAGTCAAATGTTTAATGTACTTTAAATTTTACTTTAAAAGATATATAATGATATAATGGTTGAATTTTAAAATACACTTTGGGAAAGATAGAGCTAAATCTAACTAAACGACGAAATTCTTACTAATACTTTAACATACTAATTGTAATACGTATTTAAATACTCGTGGCCTGGCCTGTGATATATCAATAACAAGCTTTGTTGCTGCTTCAATATGTTTTCATTCCCATTGAACTGAATATTGGCCAATTATATACCTGCTTACACAATCACCACAATTAATTAAGGTTGAAAAATGTATAAAAAATTTGTATCTAATCGTCGGTACCTCAATATTTGACCTGAAGTGCTCAGTAATTACTTACACCAATGCCATGAAATCAGCACAAAATCACAACTCGAGGAAATTAACTCATTTCCACATAAATTAGTTCCGAATGCCGCTCGATGCTGCGAAATATTATGCGTCGATTATGATTAACGATCATTGGCCTCTATTTTGACAGGGGGAAGAAGACGCCCGAGGTTGAATGGCGGACATAAATAACTCAAAGCTTGGCGGTGATTGTGCACAAAACGAGACACGCCCACTTATTGGTGAGGGAGGCGCGCAAGAATCAACGAAAATAGCTGATGTAAAATACATTTTTTGTTTAATATACCGCTTAGAGTTGGAGAGGGCATATCTGGTTGAACTTGTAAATGGGTTTAAGATTTTTCATCTCCGACCCCATAAAGTGTATGTATAATATTGATCAGGGTCAACAGCCGACGCGATATATCCATGTGCGTCTATCCGTCTGTCCGTCTGTCTGTATGAATGCACAGATCTCAGAAACTATAAGAGGTAGAGACTTCAAATAGGTTCTCGTATGCCCATAACGCAGATCAAGTTTGCGTTATTTTATCGATAACTACCTCCGTTTATCGAATATCGATACATTTAAATTTCTGATAGCAATAAATACCACAATTTGAAAAGCAAAATCTTCTAATTAATACATAATATGCGTACGTAAATTATTGACCAACTACCTAAATTTCATCACGATCTGATAAGAAACACCCAAGTTATAGTCAAGAATATATTCTCATATTGATCTCATTTTTTTTGTGTTACCTACGATTACGTGTACGCATATATGTATGTGTGTATGTATGTATGTATATATGTATATGCAAGTGTTGGTTGGCAGAGCGCGCTGGCAGAGCTGCTCACTTTTGGTGCTTAACTTCTTAAAGGGAAATTTGCCAATAATAATAAAATATGTTTAGGGTATGTCGCAGTCGAGGTCACTTGCTTTCTCTTAATTTTGGGCAGCACTGACTAGAAATATTTATGAGCTGTGCACGCGACGGTGCCTGGCGGCCAATTTTTTTAGGACAAGACTAGAATTTAGTGCAGGACACGACAATTACGCTGGACTGAAAAAAATATTGCCAAAGTCATTGACTGACCAAGAAATTTATGAATTATACAGCAGGAGTTGGAGAAGGGAAGAAGCTGTGCTTTGGACAGAGCATGCAAAAGAATTTCAGTGAATATGAGTTATTTGCACGCATAGCCAAGTTTTCACTTTACAAACTCATGAAAAATACATTAAAGTGAAACGTAAAAATCTGGCGACTTGTGAGCAACGCCCTCTTTTTGGGCGGCTTTGGTAGGCAGTCATTAAAAATAAATTTGTGGCCAGGCGCAGCTAATGAATAACGAAATTTTTTTCTATTCAAAAGTGTATATGTGAGTTGTGTGAGTGTGTCTGTATATATATATATATATATATATATATATATATATGGAATGTATGTTGAGGTATTTGTCCTGGGGTCCTTGGCTATCAATCAGTTGCCCAATTTCTGCCTCACTTTGGGCAATGAGCGAAGAGCCTGCTGCTCGTTCGTTCGTTTGTTTGTTTATTTATTTCCTTGCCTTCGCTTTCTGTGTGTTGAAGGACATTTTCAAGAATCCACAACCCCCAAAGTCATCAGAATTATACATTTGACATATTAGTGCAGGCCGATAAAGAAATTGATTTCTGCCATTCAGCACAAAACTCAACTAAAGTGTCCAAAAATGTCCAGACTCACGACTCAAGATTTGTGAGATGGGATTGTGCTCGGCTTTTTATATCAAATTGAGTTATTGAGTATCGAAAGGTTGAAAAGGTCCAAGCTTGTTTGTTCTCCCCCTTAGGTCCGTTTAGTTATTTTCTTTTCTTAGCGCTTATGGTGAATTTCAAATACAGAGCTTGCTCCCTTAAATTTAAACAATTTTTCTTTAAGACTTTTTTCTATTATAATTTAAAAATTTGGTACCAAACATTTTTTCTATTAATTATTACCTAACTTAACACTACATAAAATAGATATTAAAACATATTTAATAAATTAATATGTATATATATATATACATTCATATATGTATAACAATTTTTAAAATAATGTGATTTTTTATTTAAGTGCAGTATTCATTTACTATATCGTTTATTTTTTTATATTTAATTTTGAAATCAAATACCTCATTCAATTTGTAAGTATTATTTTAAATTAAATTATTTTTTGAAGCTACTTATTTAATTTGAACTGTTCTTAGTCGACATTAAAAAAACTTAAATAAATTAAGCACTTAAATTTTTTATACCATGATGCCAAGCAAAAGATGGGAAATGGGAATAAGATGAGAAACTTAAGAGAGAGTTATGAAAAGAGAGAGAGAGAAAGACAGAGAGAGATAGATGGAGATAGATAACTTGAGTACGCCGAAATGAGCTAACGAAGAGGTCAACGATGTCTGGCAAGCAGCTTACTTGGTTTATGAACATGTCCTCTAACAATGTTGTTTATATATTGGCACTCACTGTATAAATCTTGAAATACGCGCAGATTGCTAGACACAACTCACATACACAAACTTATGTATGTCAATATATATGTATGAATGATTCGTGATGAGAGCATCGAGCGGAGCAGCAACTAATCAAAAATCTCATGGGATTGTCGATTGGACGGTGGCCCGTGATGAGGTCTACACAAACATTTGAGCAGCACTGTCAACAACATGCCAAGCAGACAAACTGACACACGGACAGTATGGCAGGATGGCACAAAGCAGAAGCCACAGGACGCGTAACACAAGACAGGCAGACACATTGGACAAGACAGACAGACCGACAGGAATTTGACGTATTTTGTTCATGGGCCATGCTGCGCACATTGATGACAGTCAAAATCTATCAGGGAACGCTGGTCGAGGAGGGGGAGAGGTGTATATGTTGAGCAGCACGTGATGTCATTAGCAGTGGCAGTGGCAGAGGCAGCAGAAGCGGACATTTGTCATAAGTCACAAAATACGCCCGAAAAATGTGCGAAGGCGATGCAAATGCAGCCGCAACCGCAACGCCTGCGATGCACACACGCCAATCATCGTCAGCGGATATAGCAGGCGGGCAGCAACAGTTGCAGGGGTGAGTAGTGGCCAGGGGATGTTGGGGATATGGCAAACTTGTTCTATACCAGTGCTGCTGGGACTTTTATTTAAATTCCTTAATGAGCATTGAGCGTTGACAGTTGAAGTGCAATGCAATTTCCGGCTAGAGGCAGTTGCAGTTGCATGCTCCCGTGGCAGTAGCAACAACAACAGCAACAGCTATAGCAGTTGTTGCTGTTAAATTTGCATGGGCAATTTGCGTGCAGTTCAATTAAAACGCGCGAGGCAAGGAAATTGTAATTGTTTGAGTTGTAGGCGACACGCGACAATCAACAAAGTGACAAATTGACTTTTGAGCTGTTAGTTGTTGTTGCCTGTCTGTCTGTCTCTCTGACTGTGATGGCTGTTGCCAATTACCGCTAATGTCGCACAGTTGCCGCATTCACACATAAAATTAAAGATAAGCTCGCTATAAAAATAAGTTTTACTGCAGCAGCAGACAACGCGTCGTCTCATTCAACTCAATCGAGTTGAAGCAACAGCTGAGAGATGCTTCGCGCTGTGTTGTGGCATGCTCATCCTGCAGCCATATCCTGCCTGCGAAAAGGTTATGTCACGATAAAATTAAATCCAACAAGCGTGAAGTAGGTGAAGTGCTTGCCTCCAAGCAAATCGAAAACTTTCTGGTTGGGGTTTACGACTTGAGCGCTACGAGCCATGACTTTAACTAATTGCCGGGCATCTAATTTGTTGCTAAGCTCCTTACACATTGCCTAAAAGGACCAGTGTCCATCTAGCGATCTCGCTCTCTCCATCTCTCTCTTATTCGCTCCCACTCTGCTTGTTATCAGTTGGCACAGCCATCCAGAACATTAGCATATTTTTAACTTTTATATTCTGTGTAGTTGTTTATCTCTTGGAATAAGCTTGCAAAATGCCTGAATATAAAAGTCTTATATCAATCTTGCTACAACTTGATGTGTCCTTCCCCATTCCCCATTCAACCTTCCACATTCCTCTCTCCCCTTTTGTCTCTTTCGTTGTTGTCACTGCTGCCACGACGTATTCGTCGTCTCTGGCAAAAACTTTGAGCGAACTGGGGAACTGTTGAACTTGACAGTCGGAAGGGGCAGGGAATTGTTGGTAAGTCCGAGTCACCGGGCGACGCACCTTTGCTTTAGTCGACTTTTTATTCCCCAACTTCTTCTCTTCTTCTTCTTCTTCTTCTTATTCTCGTGTGTTTTTTTTTTTTGTTTTCTATGAATAAATTGCGCAGAATTTATGTGGAAAGTTTTGTGTGTGCGCCCCAGCAGCAGCTCCATTGCGAGCATGAAATGAAAGTGGCTAGCGGAGTTTAGATGAATCTGTTTGCCTTAGTCTGATGAGTTATCTGCACAAATGCAGCAGCGACGAAGGGTCAGGGGTCATACGCTGCCAGCTTCTGTGTGAAGTGTCTTCTGTGTAGGCGGTAGGCGGAATTGCAGAATTTATGGTTGAAATGCTAAATGAGCGCTCGGCGGCGAGTAGATCCTAAAGTTGCACTATTGCTGTTTTGCATACCAAAGATTTATAAAAAAAAAATATTATAAAATAAAATAAACTTTACAGTTAAGAGTGGTGTGTGCACTTTAAGTTGCATTTCAAATGCAACCAAAAGTTGGAGAGCTCGCAGTCTTGTTTGCAACAATGCATATGCACAATTCTGTTTGTTATTCTGTGAGTTATTACTCAATTCCAGTTCGGTAGAAACTCTTAATCGAAGTATGTAACTCGCTAATTAAAATATAATTGGTGCTTTCTCAAATTTGCTTAATTAATATATAAGTATTTACAAACGAAAGATAGTTAAACAACTTAAAGAGAGAGATATTTGTAAATTTATATTATGTTGTTTTCAAATGTATTGTGCAATTACACTATATTGTTTTTAAATGTATTTTTAAATGCAACTTTAAACTAAATTTCCGTTCGAAAATTATGCCCAATTGAGCAAATTTCAGCTTGAGGGCAATATTAGCATTTGCCTTTGGTTGGCAGTGATATACTACAGCTATTTAATAGCTATTAGTTTTGGCTTCTTCTAATTTTAAACAAAGTTTTCAGTTAGAGTCTAAGGCTTAAGGCAGCTCAGTCCTTAAACATTTATGACCCGGAAAATGTTGTTGTTTTTCGTTGTTGTTTAATAACGCCAGGCGATGCCAGCGTGTTGTCAAGAATGTGAGGATTAAGATTTACGTCGCTCTGTGCCGCAAAGGGAAGAAGGTATGACAAGGCAGGGCAGGGGATGGGAAGGAGAGGGCTGAGAGTCAGCTGCCTCATACATGGGCGCTTTATTTCCGACAATCCAAAGAAAAAGCCCACGCCCATAAAATGGTAACCGCAGGCCAAGAGCAAGTCACACGTTTCCAAGGCACTCGACATTGTCGTAGCAGTCGTATCGTGACGCTGACGCTGACAACTACAACGACGCCGACGGTGGCAGAGACAACGCATTGTGGCTACTACGCTATATTGCTGAACACCGCAAAGAGACACAACAACGTTGCGTATGTGTAATATTTCAGCATTTGCACTCAGGCAACAGCGCAACACGCTTTGCTGCTGCTGCCTCAAATGCTGTTTCTCTTGGTTGGTTGCGTCGTCGTTTCGTTGTGGCCCGGCTTCCCCTCTGCGTGCCGCTGCGTGTGTGGTCTACCATTATCTGTCTGGGAAGCCATTAATTTTTCAAGATTGATCCGGTATGCAAATTACTTACACAGAATGTGCACGAGCGCCAGCAGCGCTTCCTTTGCTACTTTTGCTCTGCCGTCTATTGTGTCTTCTATGCGTGTACCTAGTCTGTGTGTGGCTGTGTATGTATATGTGCGGGTGTGCGTGAGTGTGTGTTGCTATTAGTGTATGTCTGTCTGTGCTTGAGTACCAAATGTGTCTGCTCAAAATTGACTGCCTCGTTTTTCAGCATTTTCTATTCGTATTTTTTTATTTTTATTTATTTTTACGCTAGCTTTTGCAGTAGATAATTATTTGGGCGTGGTCTTAACGGCAGACCACAATATAACACCAAACTGGCGGAGATTTAGCCAACATTGCCATTGA
Source organism: Drosophila setosimentum (assembly GCA_035043505.1). Lineage (NCBI taxonomy): Eukaryota > Metazoa > Arthropoda > Insecta > Diptera > Drosophilidae > Drosophila > Drosophila setosimentum. Next base: position 4,576,111 of record JAWNMY010000007.1, read on the forward strand.
ATTAATATCTGTGAAGCAATGGAATTGCACAAAACTCATTTGCGTTTCAGTTCTGTGGTAAACTCAATTCACATATCAATTTACTGCATTTTCACTCTCAGTGCACTTAAATTTTTTTTATCACTCTATTGGAATTGTTTTAAGATATGAAAGCAGCTTTTTTTCTTGATCGAAATTTCGATTTGGTACAAGTTTATAATAAAATATGTCCTCCTAAAAAATGGTACTATTTTAAACATATTTAGACTTAGCGACTGAGCTTTTCAATTGTAGTTTCAAAATTGGGGTATATCTTAAATTGCTGAAGCATTATCTGCAAGTGGCAGCAGCACTTGGAAAAACACGCACAACACACTCGAGCTAAGCAATTTGCGTCAAGTGTGGTTGTGTGTTGTCTGTGCCACCAAAATGACAAAGATCACTTAACGGTTGAACAATGTTTAACAAAACTCTGTGGCAACATGCTAAATGCAATGGTGATGATGATGCCGACGATGGTGATTATGATGAGGGTACTGTTTGCCCACACGCAATACAAGCATCAAACACACACATACATATATACAAACTGACAGCTAAGTAAACAAAACGCGAAACTAACAGCCACAGTTCTCGTTAACACATCGTGATAACAATCAAAGCGAAACAAAAGCCAACAAAACAAAACAAACAGGCACAGGAACAGAAACAAGACCATCATCACCGGCAGCATGGTCAAAACAATATGGGGAAGAACTGGAAGGAAGTGAGTACCTGACTAGTGTGTGACGCTAAAATTCTGGATATATTTGTGGACTGCTGCAGGAAGCGGTGAACCGCAGAGCGTTATCTCTGTTCAGCTTTGCATAAATCAACGTGGCACAACAAATTTTTCTCAAACCGAACCCAAGCGTTAAATTGGTATCATGTTATCTATGTGTGTTTGTGTGTGTGTGTGTGTGTTGGACAAATTATCTAAGACATCCATTGCGTAAAATGCGGAAAACAAAATGAAATTTAACAATATAAAATCAACGCGGCAAGAACAATAAACAGCGAAAAATACAAAACTGTAAAGCAAACAAAACACGTCGACGGTCATTTAATTGGTTTACCCACACACAAACACAAGCAAAGCTCCAGGGCTCGCTACCGCCATCTGTAACTGTGTGTTTGCCTGTGTGTGTGTGTGCGTTGCATAAATTACATGAAATTTACAAATAAATTAAGCGCATGCAAAAGGCTGTCGCTGCTGCAGAAGGGCGTAACTTTTGTACAACCACCTAGGTAAAACAAGTTAATTTTGTAATTGGCCAATTGATAGCTAAAAATGTAACTGCCTCAAAGTATGCAATAGAAAATTAACAAATCTTTCAAATAACGCATACGCCAAATAAATGTTATATTTACTTATTAAGCAGTGTTAAAGTGCATATTGCTGTTTGATTTCAGTTCTTTAAGTCACAAAATATAAATAGTAAATCAAATAAATCAACAATAAATCCTAAGATTTATAAAAATACGTGTCTCACATTATTTGATCAAATATAAACAAAATTGACTCGCTTCTTTCTTGATGAAGCTCAAGTCTCTACAGTGATATACAACATTGAGTTATATATAGCACTTTTTACATTCAACCGCACAGTTGGCAAAGTTGAATGCACATTAAATGTTATATATAAATAAATTATAGACAAAATCACTCTGTCATAAATACTTAAGATAATAATAAATGTTGCTGCTGTGTACTCTTAGGAAATGTTTCCCGTCATCCTGAGCACAGGATGGCAGTTAAATCAATTGAATCATCAATCAAGTCACAGGAAATTAACAGAGTTTATACGAATATAGGCATAAGCAGAACAATTCGGTACGCACATTTTGGCACGGGTGTGCTTATGCGCCTATCCGCAGAATTGATCCTTCCATGTCAGGCTGGATTAAATGCTATATACGAATGCATTTCATTTTGTATTCGTATTCATTCATTTCTGTGGCTTCCATTTAATATTTCAGACGCAAGACACTTGCTCTTAATAATGTTTGATAGGCGCGTGCTTTGAGTGCCATCATGAAGGACAACAAATTCGAATCTTGCTGAGTTTTAATTTATGCACATTCACACACATTCACACACATTCACACACACACACACACCCACAATAACATAGCCATATAAATGTATTTATGTGTGTATGCGTGTGAGTGTGCTCTCTAGACGAGTGTTTCGCGAGCTTTTTATCGACATTTAATTGAAAGTAACTCATGCGTGTCAGCATCGCACGCGGTTAATGAGCGAGAAACTCGAATGACTGTCACAGTCACTAACTCTATCCCTCTCCCATTTCCCAACCCTCCCCCAATTGCTGTTCTTCTTGCTTTAGCTCTCTATATACATATAGCATATGTCTGGCGACTGCGAACTTTTTGCCAGCACGTGAATGACATCAATGACAGTGAAAAGGCGTTTTTTCTGCACTTAATGAGCACGACGAGGGGCGAACCAAGACTTCCATTCAAAACGCAGCGTCCTATCCGGCTGAAGCTAAGCAAGTTTCTTCTTTTCGGTTTTGTTTTTTTTTTTTTTTTTTGGCTTTTTATCTGTGCTGGCTGCGTGTGACAAGTTTATTTATGTGTCTGAAAGGCGACCGGATAAAAAAAAAATATGTATGGTGAAAGAAAAGCAGCAACAGTAGATGAAACGCTAACAAGAAATTTTTTTGTGTGTTATTTAGTTCGCTTTCCTGGAGTTCTTTTTTTGGGTCTACTGCCGTAGAAAGTAAAATTAAATGCTTGAAATGTATTAAATCAGCAGCCGTAACGAACTGACTGTTGGATTATACCGGTTTCAATTTAAAATAAAATATTTTGAATATCCAGGTGGGTAAAGAGTTATTTTCTGTGTTTAGTTACCTTTTATAACTTAAATATCTATTAATTATTAAATATTTTTCGCTGGATCCAGGTCAAATCTTTTTTTATTTATGTTTTTTTTCAATATTTTATATATTTCGAAGCCAGTGGGGGATTTAAACTCTACACCTGTCTGGACGGACGTTATAATTTTCTTATTCTTCTTATAAAGATGAATCCCGATGGCGTATTTATATATATAGCAGAGTATATACAAAATAAACAAAATCACTTTCCCCGGGGCCAGCGGAAAACATATTTAAAACAAATAACTGCTGTCGTCGAGTGAGCTCGACTACGATATATCCTGTACCCAGCTCTTATTGACAAATTTCCCTTTAAAAAGTTTTGCACACAAATATGACCAAGTCACAAGTACACGCTTTCTTTTGGCAGGCACAGGGAATACAGAGTAAAAACTAAGCCAGCGCATATTTTTATTCACAAACCCGAACTGGCGAACAATCATATTTATATATACGTACACGCAATCGTAGGTAACGGGTCTCTGCAGAATATACACAAAAACATTTTATCGATTATCATCGGATTGACGATTATCGAACAGACAGTTAGACATGGCTTTATCGACTCGGCAGTTGATCCTGATCAAGAGTATATTTACTTTATGGGGTCCGTTTGCCTGTTACATACGTTCGCACAAAATCAATTTACCCTTTTCACACATTTTTCATGGGTTCAAGGTATGATAAAGATTAATTTCAAACGGATTGCTGATGCTTTAAGGCACTTGCCCTGAAGTAGGCAACATTCAATTATCAAATAATAATGTACTTTTGAAATGCAACAAATCAAAGTAAACAATAATTCAAACGTTATGCTGGTGAACAATTCACATAGCTCATAAACCAAAGATACACATGGCATGCCCACGAGTACACACATACACACACAGACACACACACACACACACACACGCAGGCACACACACTGTGTACACATGTAAAATCAGGGCAATCATGCGTCAACGCTCGCTCGCTCGAACTTAAACAATATTAAACTTTTGTTATTTATATTAAAATTTTGTTTTATTGATGTGGTTGCCTATATTTGGTTTAGTTTTTTTCTGTTGATTTATATGAAAGCAGCGGTTTAGTTTTTGCCAAGCTGTTGCTCGGTAATATGTATGTGGAACAGCCAACAACTAATCTATAAATGTGTATGTGTAACATATGCGAATAGATGCCATATGAAGAATCGCATTTCTTTTGCTTACTTGCTTGACCTTTTTTTTGTTCTTTTTGTTGGCTTGTTTTGTACATGTTTGGCAATTTCCTGGCTACGAACGAGTTGACCACAAAAAAGGCAGAAGTCAAAATAAGAGGAAAATAGAAAGCACCATGAGCTGTAAATAAAAACCAACCCAAGCAATCAACAAATACATTTCAACAGCACCTTATAAAAGTATTTGAACCTTATGCTGACCAAATTTTATCGCATGTGACACACACACAACCACATATACACTTATTGGCATTGATTTTGGCTTTTATTAGCTCGAGCAGCCGCAGCGCAGAAGTTCCCAAGTCGCACTTGACTTGACTCCACTGTTGCCTCCATTCTGCCATTCTGCCATTCACCCGATCAACCCTCACTTCAGCTTCAATTGCCCTAATCCATTGCAAAGGAGGCGTGGGATCACGTACAGCATGCACAGCAGTATATCTTTTTAAAAACATTGTTAAAGTTTTGCTATAGTTGTGCTAACCCCCATAACCCAAACCGCCACCCCCCACCCCCACCCTCAACGCAATATTCCATTTCCCTTCCCCGTCCCCCTTTTTATGGAGCATGTATATACATATATATTTTTTTTATTATTGAATTCGAGTTCAATTTGTTTTTATTGATTTGCCATTTTGCACTAGCCCCAGAGATGTGACGGAAATTGTCAATGCTTTACAATAGTTGCAGGCAGCAATCGTTGCCACTACCACTGCCTCATGCCTTGCTCCGCGCACCCTATACAATATCATCATGGCTTTTTGAGCTTTATGTGCACTTGATAAAATTTCAATAGCTGGAACCCCATCGCACCCGATATTTGGGTTCCGTTGTTTTTCGCGCCAGTTTGACTTGCTGGGCTGCCTTTAGTTTTATGTGATATTAAAATTGATAGCAAATCGCTGCTGCTGCTGCGGCTGCTGCTGCTACTGCTCCTCCTACTCCTACTACTTCTCTTGCTACTGCAGTTCAAGTGCGCACCACTCGTGGACGAGGCATTGGGGAAGAGCTAGGGGTAGCGGTGGTGATTGAGAGAGGAGCAGATTTGGTTTTTATGGAACTCAGCAAGCCCGAATGCTTGGCAAATTGAATTTCATACGATTTTCAATAAAGCCACTTCCATATTGGGCATACGCGGTGTAACTCATGACATGCATTATGCGTGGCCAACTTTGTTCGAGCATTTTAATAAGAATAAAGACAACAAAATAGACAAAGCACAAATACGATTACAACAACGTGCTCCAAATGAAATAGCTGCTAAATGGGAAGGGGGCAACGCAATGCCTAAATAAAGCGAAATGTGACAGCAGCAATTGTTATTGCTATAAGGGAGCAACATATCGGTTGAATCAGTGTATAAAAGATATAAACTGAATTAAAAATTTGTATAACGCCTAAATATAGATATGTTAATCGAACAATGTACCATAAAAAAAATTATAGTAAAAGTTTCTGACTAATTTAAGTATTTAAAAAATTGCGAAGCACTTCAAACGGCTATTATTAAAAAAAAAATATTCTTTGCGAAGGTGATGCATGCAACTGAAAGAAACGTTTGTTGCAAGCTGCAGTGTCATATCATATCCGCCCAACAACAACAACAGTAAAAATACACAAATTCAACAAAGAGGGCAATAGAAGTCAGACAACTAATACGACTAATGCAATAAAACACAGACAATGTGTGAAGTTTAACGTTCGAATTTCAGAGTGCATTTCCCCATTTGTGCAGCGCATCGTAGCGCAGAGGGTGAGGGGGGGAGTAAGGTGAGAACAATGAGACCACACACACACACACATACTCACACATACAAATACACACTTATACACAAAAGCCAAACCCCGACAAACGCAACTCAGGTCGGACGTCGCTGCGTAGGCGTGGCTGCGTGTATAATTTGCGATTTATGAGCACAACGTTGACAACAGCGAGGAGGCATGTGTGGGCAAGCGGGCATGATGTGAGCAACTGTAACACGTGCTATGTATCGCCTAATGCGACTGACAAACACCTACACCCAGATAGAGTGGGTAGAGAGGGAAAGGGGGAGACGCCATACACTCACAGGCAGTTAAGCACACAGCGGAACTTGAACAATGTGTCAAATGTCATATATGTGTCGCGTTAATAAATTCACTCAAATGCTTCGAGTGCCCGCTGGCATAACAAAAATCCGCCTCGACGCAGACAAACAGCAAATCTATAGCATCTATATAGGCCCACACCAATGCCCCGTTTCCCATGCCAGTCCTTGTTTCGCGACAGTCAATTGTCAGTGACAAATACAATCCAATTCGCACAGGATGAGTCTTGAATTACCAACCGATTCAGCTTGAATTTCATTATTGTTGTTGTGTGCTATATTTACAAATGAACAGAAGCATCAACAGTTGCAGTGACATTTGCTATCTGGCAAGAATTTGAATAAGAGATTGAATTTTACATAGTGTCTATAGAAATATATTTAGTATAAATATAAGACTATTGAAACTTGAATTTTATTTAACAACCTATAAAATATTCATATGTGCTTAAAAAGATATAAAATGGAAAAAGATGTGAGACAATGGTTTGATAGGAAAATAAATATGGGCGTGCTGTCATTTAATTGCATTTCAAATGGCCGTTACCATTACAAACTACTACTATCAATCTTTGTTTTCAGCTCACTAAACCCTTCCGAAAGTCTTTTAACAATTTGTAAGCCAAGCAAGCAATCGAGAAAAGTATTAAATGTCCCCTGGTTCAGGAAATGATGCAGTAAATTCGTTATACTCTAGACTCACAATACACAAAAACTGGTCCATTATGTACAAAGGTACAATGCAGCAGCATTTATAACGAGTTCGTATATCGAAGTGCTTATAAATAAATAACCGAAAAGAATGGGATATATTACTAATAATACGTACAGCAAATTCTCTTCATGTATGCACTTCAGAGGCCTGCCAAATGAACTGCAAATAATACAGAAGGCGGCATATAAATAGTCGGCCCCAAATGTGTGCTTGTGCCCATTGCAGATGTACATGAATTTGTCATTGAACTCGCCTCAACACAGAACAAGACGCCAGCCCCTTGTCCGTGCCCCAGGCCGTGATGTTGCCCCTGACAATCCCATTGCCTCTTTGAACTCTATTTAATTGCAAAATCACAGCCAAAAGTGACCAAAACGTTATGTGTGTATGAGTGTGTGTAATTTTTTTTCAAGACTCGATTGTTGTGGTATGTGTTTGTTTTCCTTTGGCTGATTGCGTTGAGGCACCTTGCCAAGTGGCGAACGCGCGGAAACCTGATCCGGATGAACCAATGGCAATTGTCAAAAAGTTGGCTAGCAGCATCATCGTCAGTGCCATCATCAGCAGGAGCAGCAGCAGCAGCAGCAGCAGAAACAACAGCACTGCCCAAAAAGCTTGGCAACACCAAAGAAACTGCCCATTCTGATATTTTTAGCTACGTTTGTCGAGCAACAAAACTGAATAAATTTAATGCGGATTTTGGCAAACGATGCGACAACGTCATTCCACGTGCCAAAGGCCCCAAATGCCAGCGCCAAGTCCTGGCCAGGCCAGCGACGCATTCAGTTCGAGTTCGAGTTCAGCAGACGAACGCCATCTCGGACTCGCCTGTGGGGCATATGGGAAAGCAGAAGGGAAAAACGGGAGGTAAATTGAAATCTCTATAGGCTCACTCCATGAAATTCTATGCACTTCCGTGTTGGCATTTGTCGCAGCTTCATTGTGAGCAGCTAAGCAAGCTGCACTGTATCGCGCACAGTGGGACAAGTATGCACGATAATTGTTATCAATGAATTAAATCGACCATCTGGCCAGTTTGATAATGTAAATAATATTAATTTATCTTTAATTTACTAAGTTTTATTTTTAATTGATTAGCATTGTATTAGATAACGTAATCTAATCCATGGCTTAAAAGGGGTTAGATCAATGAGCAGCTTACATAAACATTTTAAGTGTAAGATTATTTAGTTAAATTAAATATATGCTGTTGATCCCGCTATATTAGTAGCCAAAGGTCTCACAGTCAGCGCCTCAGTTCCTCTCAATCTCAATCCGTGTATCTTTCTCTCTCGCTCTGATTGTGACTGCCCCTTCGCTGCTTCACCACCCCCCTCTGTGGCACTCGTACTGTGTATGCATTATAATTTGAGTGGCACGCTGAGAGTAGCTTTTGTTTTGCTTTTAATTAGATTTACATTGGCCACTTTTCAGTTGCGGCTGCCACATTTCCGACACTCTGCCCCACCCACTCGTCACCCAGCGCTCTCTCTCTCTCTCTCTCTCTCCCTCTCGCTCTCATCCATGCTGCAAGCCTAGCAAGCACTGCGCTTTGTTTATTTTGGCGCCTTGCGCACTCATTGCCCCCGTTGCACATAGACAACAGCAACCGTATTCCCCCTCGCCGCACAGATTGCCTGTTTTTCTTCTTTTATTTTGTTTTGTTGAATTATTTTCAACAGCTTCACTTTTTTTACTTCCGCTTTGTGTGTCACTAATTGCTTTTGTGTTTCAGTATTTACAATTGTTTTGATTCATTTCTTTTTGATCCACCCAACCACCTCCAGCTCTCCTCTTTTTCGTCATCAAATTCTCTCAGCAGCTCTGCGTGCTTAATTAAATGCACTTTGAGTGTCGACTCTCAATGCGCCATTGTCCAGGCATCCGCTGCTCCTAGGCCTTCTGTGTGAAGACTCAAAATATCTGACTCTAATCACGTTCTTTAATTAAATTTCATCGAGTTTCTCTGCAGTTTCACACTGCGTTCCTAATTGGCACACATGTTCAAAAATGCAAATTATATCGATTTGTTTTTGCAGTTGTCAAATACAAAATGCAAAATACATTACCTAATTGGCTGCAGTTGGTGGCTGCTTTGACAGTGACAATGTTTATATATACATATATTCCTTTAGCGCATAGTCCATTGAAATATGAATAAAAATTGATGTAAACTGGCTATTTTCCATTTAGTTTTAAAAACTATAAAATGCCATACATATATAAATATTTTGCCGTCCAATTAAAATGAGACTAACAGACAATAAAAATTCCCAACCTACATAATTAATTTTAATAAACTACAAAAGCTTGAATTTAAAATGCTGCTAGCTTTAATGGTTAAATAATCAATAATCAGTTCCTTAAGATAAGTTAAGCCAATGCAAAAATATATAAACACTTGTTAACCCTGGAACAAATGCATTGCGTCCCTGGCTGACGGGCCAAACTAAAATGGAGAAAATAACTCAGAAAAGTTGTGAAGAATAATATCGCGTAATGCTGCTGATGATGCTGCTAATTCAAAACCAGAAAAGCTTTTAACCAATTTACATAATTTGCTAAAGACCGACTTGGGCCATAGTCGCATCCAAGTCGCTATCAAGTCGCTTGGCTCAAGTCATTTTTCTCTAGCGCGAGGACGCGGGACGAGGACGAGAAAGGTCCTCTTTTAAAGAAATTAATTAATGAAACGTTGATTAACTTTTGCCAACCAGTCGAGCTGATGCCAAGCCTGACCAACAGGCTAGAAGAAGCGGTGGAAGCTTTTGTCCTGGTGGAGTTAGTGGTCCGTCGTCTGAGATTTATGTCGAGGCATTTGTCATGGCAAAGAGTAAACAAGCGATGGGCGAATCGCTACTCTGTGGGCGTGGCCTCTGGTGGGGCGTGAGCATAATCCACGAATTAATGCGCAATAAAGTTATTTACAATTCCTGAATTCATTTTTAAGAAAAGTCTCGCTCAGCTCGAGTCGGAGCGGAAAGTGTGGGTGGTGGCCGAAAGTCATCCTTCGTCTGCGCCAGAATCTGGATTTGGATTTGGGTCTCGGCTAATTAGTGTGATTGCCCAAAAAGTGAAATTGCATTTGAAATACAAAACAAAAGCTGAAAGGGGTCGCTGCTTACTTACCCTCGCCGATCCAATTAAGAGAACATGACAAGGTATCACTCAGACATTTAATTTGAGAAATATTTCTGCAGCCAGTCGGGGCTGTGACATAGATTCGACAATTAGTCGCTGAATTAACGCTTAAGTAGTAACCTAGCAATGAGAAAAATATTTGAATTATATTTCTAGGTGGGTTCGGCAAAGCTTTAAGTCAAGTCTTTTTAAGTTTGGTGAGCTTAAATAATACTTTAATGAATACCTTACAATTATTTCACTAAATATAATATATATATTTTTTTAGCACAACTAGCGAATTTGTTGTATATTCGACTAAAGCCGGCTCTATTCCTGATGAAGCATTCCCTAATACTTTCAGATATTCTTTGCCCCTTATGGCCAAGCAAACATTCTTGTCTCCTATTACTCATTTGGAATTGAGGAAAGGGTATCCAAACGCATTTGCTATTTCGTGCAGTGCGATTAATCATTGCTTGGGTCGCTTTGTTATTTACAGTGATTGAGATGGGGAAGTTGGTTTGCGACATGAAACTCGTCAAGTTGTTTTGTGCTTGATTGATTTATGTATTTGAGCCCATTGTTTGGCCCTTAATTAGTTTGACCAGGTGGCTGATTTTGGCTGCCACACTAAGTGTCCAAGTGCTGGTGGCGCACAACTTCCTCTACATGCTATTAGTCAAATTCTTAGAACTGGCGATAAGTTGGCAGCAGTTCGATTGCATGCACACCTTGCTCGCCGATTTATTGCGCATCTGATTATCAAATTGCATAAAAAATGGTTAGCCAATAAAACATTTTGACATGCAATTCATACCTTACATTTTGCGACTGAATGCGACAACCCCTTTCGCGTCCTGGCCTTTATAAATAACATGACGCAATCTATGGGTAAAAAAAAATACATTATTTGGCAATAAAATGGAAATCGATTCGGCAGCGGCAACAGTAAAGTCGACGACGAAGGCAAACGGCGAGCAAAGTTGACAAATTGCAGCCAAGGAACAAATGGAGCGCCGTAAGAAAAATAATATCGACTATCAAGGATTTCCCTGTGCCATTGTCGTTGCCTGCCTCATCCTGGTGGTGGCTGCTGTTGCTGTTGATGCTGCGACAAATTTACATGCCCCAATTGCAGACCCGCCTCGTCCACTGCTCGAAGCATCGTTCAAATTGAAAATTGTTCCTAGACAAACTCACACACACACATTCAGGCAAAGCATCCTTTGTGTGGATGCCGCCGTTGCTGTTGCTCCATCTGCGATTGCTCTGCCCCCTTTCGCTGATGCACCCTTTGTACTTGTCATTTATGAAAATTTGTTTATTTTCGTAATGCTCCATTTGCAAATGTAGCCAAAGTAAATATTGGCGCTACATATTGGAGAATGAGATACTGGGCCCGGCCATAGCTCTATGCTTCTCTTCCCTGGTAAGCCATTCATTTTGCGCAGCTTCTTATATTTTTATGGCTCTGGCTGGCAGGCATAATTCATACGCCTTTTGTTACAATTCCCATTTGCCTGTTTTTCGGCTTCGTGCTTAAATTGCTAAAAGTACACATTTATTGAGTCATCGGCCCGCAACACAAATATCATTCCAATATTCAATAATCATTCGAAATAAAAATATTTTTTAATAAAATTTTTTAAAAAAAAATTAAATTTTTTGTAGTCTGCTTTTAGCCGGCAATATCAACGGCTGTTCATATTTATTAATTGAACATCCAGAATTATGAATATAATTAAAAGAACGTACCAAAAAAGGAGCTGTAAATGCCGACAAATTAATTGATCATTAATAATAGTTTGTTCAAATTGTCTGATTGTTTATATTTTTGTGGGGCCAAACAGAAGCGTTATATAACTTTTAATGCCAAATATTTATTATAATTTATTTTAATTAATTTATAAAATTTGCACTTTGTTGATGATATATTAAGTGAACATGTGATGGCTACAATGTGCTACACTGGAAAACTGAAAGATTAAATACTTTTTTAATATTGCTTGAGACTTATAATTCAAATCATTTGCAATCAAAGTCGAATAAAAGTGGATATAGTAAACTATAATAATATCAATATAAAACTTCCGGCAGGCATAGATTTTTAATAAAAGTTCAAAGCCGCAGAAAAGGCCAAGTCAGCTGCTGAGTAAACCAATTTCGGGAAATACTTATTGGGCATATTACGTCACAGTTGCTGTCGGATTCCCCTTTCACGTTCGAATAGTAAGGAGCGACATCAAATGCCAGCTCCCACATCCACAGAGCCCGCAATACATAACAAAAAGACCAAATATATGAAAATCAACAACAACAATTGGAAAGCATGCAAACGATTGTTGTTTCGTGTTTTTGTTGCTGCTGTTGTTGTTGCTGTTGTTATTGATATAACTGCTTTTGTTGTGCAGAAACGCGCGAACGAGTCATAAAAATGCGAGGGCAAACCAGCCAAACTTATGTTGTGACAAGAAGAGTCGAAGCTTGCCCCAGGAGCTGAGAAGCCCGAAAACACCACAACATCTCGCAGCCCAGCCCCAAACCAAGCCGTGTAACCATTTCGTTTTGAATCCTGCGCGACTGGCGCTTATATTTTATTGCTATTATCCTGTTTACTTCATGTTTATGAACAAGCACACCCACACTCACCCATACACAGAGGCATGTGTTGTTATGGTGTGCGAATTAGTTGTGGCAGCGAAATGAAAGCGAATGCTTCAGCATTTGGCACTTTTCCTTCCATTGGTTCAATTGAATTTTTACTGTGGCAGTCACAGAAATGAAAGAAAAAGTAATGGTCTGACTGAGGGCGGGAGCAGTGTTGCTGATTCTGGTGGAATAGCAAAGGGTCGCAAATTGTGGATACGAGTCATATGCTGCCAGTGCTAAGATGTCAACCGCGACAATTTTATACCCTATAGAGTACAACAACGTAGTGGGTTGCTTCTCACCATTCTTAACAGTATTGAACAATAATGTAAAGCATTGCTTCTTCAACCAATGTCAAAGAATTTGTGAGCAACATTTCGGGAATATGATTTCCTTATTTGTTTAAAATTAATTTATAAAATCTTATCCCATAGCTACTCGGCTTACGGTATTTAAAAGATAACAGGATATTTTAATGCTCTAGCTTTTGCACACTATATTTACCCCATATTTGTTGTTAGCCAAATATGATTCTGTTTCGAATGTTCTAAGCGCCTTTCCACCCAACATAACTTTAACCCTGCTATGAATAGTTGCTTCCACTTGATAAGAAAATCTGCTAGCGTTGTACCTTTTGAGGACCAGAGCTACAGCTGGCCAAAAGTAAATTCATTTCCTTTCTCTGGCTGCACGTTTGGGGAGGGGGAGGCAGTGTTGGACGCATTGAATATATAAGCAGACATTGTCATATTTTCAAATTGAGTATAAAAGTAGGTGTCTCTCTGTTCCATTGAGTGTGTGCGTGTTTGTGCTGTTATTAGGATATGTGAGGGACAACATACATTTGTTTAGTCTAATAAACATTTATATGACTTTTTGCCAAAGTGCTTGTAAGATCAGGGTACGCACTTCAGCAACAACAATTGTTAAAGTTGAATGTCGAGTGTCAGGCAAATAAATTACATCAGCAGCAACACACAAATCAAATAATACATGCATAAATTTAACAATTTTCACTAGCCAGAAAGTAGCTAAAAACTTCATCAATGGCCAGTAAGGGGTGAGTAGGTGGTAGCCAGGCAGAGCAGGGCAGTTACGTTCTGGCGTTGACTGCGTCGGTGGCTGCTTTTCCAATGACTCGCTTTGTAATTTATGACTTGGCACTAGAGCATGGAGCAGCCAGAAGCTGTAGTAAAAGCAACCAAGGCTTCAGCGCCTCCTTTCAAATGACAATTTTCGGTACAATTTTCGCCGCGACTTGCATAGAACAGACATGCGGTGAAGTTTGGAACGCGTTGCTTGGGATGTGGGTATGGTAGCATTGGGAAATTGTAAAATTGTTGAAATATAAAACTTTCCGCTGCATAACGATCTAACGATGCGGAAACCTGAAGAAAGTTATGTTATCAATTTCAGTACCAACAAATAAATTTGAATTTAACACGGCACCAAACAAAGGGCCATCGGGAAACTTTGAAAATTATGTGCTCTCGCACTTATGGTTCACCAAATAACGAATAGATGCTCAAGATGTCTAGTTTTAAAGTTTACTTCAGCTGTAGTCAGTGTGCAGATAAAAAGTAAAGAACCTCTCATGCTTTAAGTACTAAACTGAAGCTATAAGTCCCTAAGATTAAGTAAATTTGTTATGTGAGAAACAATATCGATTTTATTTGATTTACAAAACATTTTCCCATTTAACTTGATTAATTTGAGTATAAATAAAAAATATAAATAAATATGTGCAATACATTTTTAGTAATTAGATGGTTTCAGTAGACCTTCCTCTTCGCTTACCCTTTGAAATGGAAAAGAATCACATTTTTCTTATTGCCTGCAAATTGATATAGAAGTATTTTCAAGGCACTTGATGTGATAAGTTTAACAAACTAACTTTGTGGCCATATTTTTGTCGCCGTCTCAGCATGCTTATGAAATCAATTTCCGTTGAAGCATTCAATTTCCGAATGCAATAATTATGCCAAGTGTCAATGCAAAAGCCACAACAAACAAAAAAGATAAAAAATATAATAAATCTCAACGAGCCAGATTTTTTTTCGTCCCTTTTGGTTTCCAGTTTGGCACACCTTTCGACTCCCGTTGCATGCAACGTCAATTAATAACTTTTATTTTTGTTGATGATGTTTCTCTTTTTGTGTTTGCGCAAATCTTAACTGGGCGTAAGGTAAATTCACATAAATCCTCGAGCATTTAATTCGAACAATAAGAAAAATAATTACGAGTGCTGAGCACGTGAGTCAAGAGCACTTGACGACGAATCATGTTGTGGAGAGTGAGGGGAGGTGGATGGCCGGGGTCTTTGAAGGGAGTATAAGCCGTGAAAAAATTACAAGTCGAGACGCGCCCCAACAGCGTACTTGGATTGCTACATTCAACTGACAGTCGTCCGGAAACAGCCACAAAGTCTGCAAGTGTGTGTGGGTGTGTGTGTGTGTGTGTGTGTGTTGGTGCGTGCGAGGGTATGTGTAGGATGGGTTTACTTGTCAGGCAGTTAATCTAACCCATCAAGCTCAAGCGCCGACTCGCTATCCAGATATTCCATCCCAGGCGGCGTCAGCGGAAAGCGCTGTACACAGGTGCAATTAAGAATTTTGCACGGAAGCCAAGTCAACTCAGCAGCGCGCCCGTGTGTGTGTGTGTGTGTGTGTGTGTGAGGGAGAGATAAGTACATTGCCTTCGCTTTCTTAGCCCCAAACCATTTCCAGTGTCTAGGCGCCAAATATGGGACACGTCTAGGCAGCCAGCCAACAGTCGTCAGTCGTATTCCTATCTGCCGTGCCACCTGCAACCCTCAACCGTTTACCCTTCCAGCACCCTAGCATCCGACCCCTCCCCCTCGCTCGCACCATGAGCTCGTTTACTATTCATTCTAGCGTGCCATTAAGATTTGTTGTTTGAATACATTTACCATTTGTTAGTGCAGCCATTGCTGACTGAATGAGAATGTGTATAGGGTGTATTTGTGTGTGTGTGCGCGTGTCTGTGTCTGTGTTTCATTTTGCACTCACAGCAATTATTTACTTGCGCTTAAAGCTAAAAGGCTTTAATTGCGCGATTATTTGTCTTCTTCATTAAGCGAAACACGCAAATCTCAAAGGCGAAAGGCTTTGAATGGTGGGAGTTGAGAGTGGGAGAGTGTCAGTAAGGGAGCAATTGAGAGAGTGAGAGCGAGAGAGAGAGAGAGAGAGACGCCCAAAGCGATTCAAGCACTGGTTAACTAAGAAGCACAAACAGTGGGCACAATAAGTGGATGTGCACTTGTAATTATTGGGTGGCTTAGAGCTCTATTCTATAGGGACAAAATATAGAAATCAAGTCAAGGTGTAGGTAACGTAGGAGTCAAAAAGATTGGGCGATTTAATTAGAAAAATCACAAATGATAATCTATTATCAAATATGTGTTCATACGTAATTTATATTATAAATTTTGTTATTTAATTTTTAGATCAGTTTAAGAAAGATTTTTTTGGATATATAATAATAAATATGTAAATTAATAAATAAATAAATAGCGATATTTTAACGGCAAGTCTTGCGAACTTTATTATTTCATATATATATACATATATATATATACACATTCTATTAAATTGAAAACCATACTTGAGATATTCTCCCTCAAACAGTTTACCCCACGATAACCAACAAAATCCCAATTGTTATTAAGTATACGCATCGATTTCGATTCATAAACTTGTAAAGACAAAAAGCCAGGGTCTTGTGTTTATTATTATTATGCTGTTGTGCATGAACTTTTGCCGTCAACTGTAAACTGCGCACGCGACGTGCAATCCTTTAGCCATCTGCTTGCCCCACTCCACGCTGCTTGCCACAAAGGCAAAAACACACATTCAGCGAAAGTTTCTAAATTATTGCAAAACAACCAGTCAAACAAGCAGCACCGACAACAACAACAACAATAATACCAACTATTTGTGCCAGGAGCCGCTCCTCGCTGCAGGTTTACAGGATCTCGCGCGTTTTTGTGCTTAATATGAAGACGATGTTGCAGGGCCAACAAGCGACGACTACAATTAAAAGCACACCTTTTAAAGGCGCAATGACGACAGGACACACAGCACAGCACGAGACGGCAGCATTAGGAACCAGCAGGTGGAGCAGCCGAGGAGTGTAGACGAGCTACAGCAGGGCAGCGCATTTTCCAGCTGGTTCTTCAATAAGTGACAAGCCCCCAATGAGGAGGCACTGAGACTGAGTGCTACAAAGTGAAAACATGCGCGAAAATGTTGCAACGTTTTAGTTTTAATTTGCAGAGGTAAAGAGAGAGTAGAGACAGAGACAGAGACAGAGACAGAGAGCGGGAGTGCGAATGAGAAAGAAAGCAGAGAGGTGTCAGCACACACCCTGCACAGCCAGCAGAGTTAAGAAATTTAACCTTAGCGCCCAAGTGTTTTATTATGTGTAGTTTTCAGTAGCTGGAATGTGTTACGGATGACCTCCTCCCAACACTCAGCCCCCTCACCCACCACTTACCCGATCCCAAAACCCTTTGAGCTACTTCGTGCTCGAAATGAAGCCAAAGTTGAAGTTGTCCCATGTATGTATGTGTGTGTGTGTGTGCGTGTGTGAGGGGTAGCGGAAGCAAACAGCAAAAGGTAAAATAGGAAAGTTACTTCCTCTGTTGGCAATCAAATTGCTGAGTCAGTTAGCCAGACATATTGAGCGGGCCCCCTGCCAATTGGCCAACAACTAAGATAATGTTTGGCCGCGACCCTATTAAAGACACCTTCGGCTATATTGCGCTTTCAAAAATGAAGGTGGCTGTGGCAACATTGTGTGTGCGTGACAAAATGGTATTTAAAGCCGCCGGAAGCGGCAGCAATTTAAGTTGCAATCAGCGCCTCGTGGTTTGCATTCATTAATGCTGACTCGGGTTACATGGTTTGTGATGTGGCTGCTCGTCTTCATCTGGTTTTCACAGCTTAAATCAAAGATACTTTTCATATTAAATGAAAGTTGGCCAAAATCTGTGTTTTATACAAAGATTAGACTAATTAAGTAGGGGTCCCTGATTGTCTATTTTCAAATTATGAAAACGGGTAATGAATTTTACTGTTTCTTGGCCTTTCAGACTTTAGGCAAGTCTACAAACCCCATCTGCAACATATTAACAAAGTGTATTTCAGAGTTAAGAGTTGGTTCTTTGCACAGTTTCCAGGTTGGATCGCAGCATATACAAATACAGACACACACACAGACCACATCATTAAGTGGAAAAAGCTAGTGGCATAGTCATTCTATTTGTTCAAGATGAATTCATTTAAGATGAGCGCGAGAATTAAAACTGCTGGTTAAGAGTTCGGTTCTCGTTACAAGTTCTGCACGAGTTGCGAAAAAACACCCAGAAACTTTATCACCCCACTGGCTTTTGCGTAGGAACGTTAAAGGAGTGCAGCAACATGCTATTATTAGAGGGCAACTTTGATTGGTAACCTAAGGGTGCATATTATATACCATACTATATTCCAGCTTCCCCACACTCCACGCCCCCGACCCCTCTTTTGTATATTTGCACAGGCTGTCGCGTTGGAGAAGTTTTGGGATCCAGCACAAATCGACATTTGGCAACTTTCAACGCACCCGCATGCATTTCAGCATGCCTCAATTTGTTGCAAATAAAACTCGCCCGCTTTTTGGGAATCAGCTCGTAATTTCTTTAATAGTTGTTCATCATCATCAGCATCGTCGGCCCAGGGTGGTGCAGAGTGGTGTGACTCTCTGTGTGTACGCGCTAAGTGGTTGTTAGCATGCATTTTGCATAGGTGGTTGGTTGGTTTTCTGGTCGCATGCTTGTGTGTGGGTTTGTGTGATATAGCTAAAATACCAGTGTTCATTTATATGACATACAGTCTGGTGCATTTTCCACGGTTATCACACGTGCCACGAGTGTGTGTGTGTGTGTGTGTGTGTGTGTTTTTGTGTGCCTGTGTAGGGTAAGTGTATTGATGTTACAGCTGAGTGTTGCCACTGCAGCAATTTTTCCGGTTCGCGTTTGCTAGTTGAACGTTGATTTTTCAATTAGGCCGCATCGTTAACGTCCACATAATATTGTACCAAGCTTTCAGCTTAAAAATGGACAACCTTAAGCTCGGATCCCATTAGACTAATAGACTTCAAATTGGTTTTTATGCATTACGTTGGCAAGTGGTTAATGAATTGTTCACAATAAATGTCTTGAATATAGTATTTTTTAAGAAGCTCTCAACAAACTGAGAGAAGATAAGTTAGATTGATAAATTCCTAACTGTTTAAGATAATCTGACAAATTTTGAGTTGAAAAATTGATTATAAGCTTCTAAAAATATTACTTTCACTATTCAGCACATCATTGATATGCGAAATTTCCGACAATGAACCGTCATCATGTCATTCTGAAATGCAATTTTCACCAAAGTCATAGATTTTTCGACTCCAAAGTATTCTTGGTCTGTGCAGAAAAAACTCACAACGCCCACACAAAGGCAAATATACATCAGTGTGAGAACACCCCTACCTCCTCCGCTCTCTGCCACGATTCCCTTCCTTCCCCCATCCAATTAATGGACTGCGCCCCACCACACTCTGCAGAGCTGCGGTGGTGTCAGGAGCGACTGTCGCGTTCGCTGGGCATCTAATCAACAGAATTTAGCGTCATTAATGTGCCTGCGACATGTAAACTGTGCTATTGGCGGCATGGGTGGTTTTGGTGGTGTGGATGGTGTGGGTGGCACAAACGCATTTGTGAGTATCGGTGACAGGCAGCACCAACGCTGCGGGTGTCATCAATTCGAGTTTGTCTGCTTTTGTGTAAGCATAAGCCACCCACCCAACCATCACCCCATTCGCCCATCACCGGTTTTTTGGCACTGATTTGGCGCTGATTTTGCAGCAGCCGCAAATGAAAAAAAATTGCGACGACGCACATCAAATCCATCAACGGGTTGAAATTGCAGCATTCAACGATGAGCTAAAAAAAATGGGAAGAAAGGCGTGGGAAAGCAGCGAGCGTAGATAAAAACCAAGTCAAATCACCGGCGCAGGACAACATGCTGATGTGGATGCTGATGACGCTGCCACCCGTCGATGGCTGAGCTGCTGCGTGACACGAATTCCAGTGTCCTCGTCGTAGTCCTGCCAAAGTAGACACCGCTTAAAAATTTAAATTGTATTTGCGACAGCGGGTGTTGGGTAGTTGGTGGTGGCAGCCTCGGCAGCCTTTCGTGCTTGTTGGCCAGGTGGTGCACACTAAATCAAAGCAAGGATAACACCCATCCTTAACGAGCGACAGGCGCCTAGCGTCACTTGACGGCACCACCAGACAAAAAATACAAAATTTCACATAAAAATTGCAAAAGCCGTCAGTTGGTGGTGAGTGTGATGGTGGTGCTGCTGCTGCGGCTGGCTTGGCTTGTTTAAAATTCAATCGTACATCCACTGTGCACAGTGGGTTATTGGAGATGGTGGATGGGGCTGGAACTGTGAGCACACCTGCTGATGAGTAAATCTTAAGTGCAATAAAGACAGAGACGCAACAAAATCCAAAGTACGTGCAGCTGAACCCCGGCCAGAATCTATCCTTCCTTCCACCAGGCTCTCACTTACTTAGCGGGATATTCGGTCTCGTGTTTTCCAAAGTTCCAAGTTTGCCATTCTTTTAAGTAGTACATGACCCAACTATACACGCTGCCTCTCTATAAGGCTCTTGTTTTGTTCTACTTTCACGTTAAATCGTAAATTTTGCAAAAATCCTAGAACAAGAAATAGAAAAAAATGAGAAACTTTTGAAGCGCCTACGTGACGCACTGAAGCAGATTTCTGTAAAATCCACCAAGCGCCACGACTCGACATAGGTAAAAAAAAAACACCACATAGAAAATATAAAAAAATAAAGCAAAAATAAAATTAAATAGTTTTCAGCCTTACCGTGCGCAAAAGTTGTGCTAAACTCAGACGCAAGTGTTAAGTGCGTTTGGGTTAGCCAAGCAGTCAAGTAGAAGCAATAGGCAATGGGGTGCACGCGATGTTGGGCGCTTGAGGTTGGGGGTTAGGGGTTGGCATTTGCGAAGCTAGTTAGGAAAGGAGTTCGTGTGCCACAGCTGAACTTTGAGCTGCCAAGAAAACTGCAAAGCCATTGTAGCTAAGAACTTGCCGTAACAATGTCCCCGAGCACCTTTCTCCTCTGTTGATTAACAAAACGGAGCGCTCTCCAAGTGCAGGCAGCTGAGTTTTAATGGTTGAATTTTGCTTTAACACTACTCTATCGATTTGTAAACGTCTTGACTTGTGCAGCACTTATTGCACTCAACAAAATGCTTTATTGCACAAGCATCTGCAGCTTGATGAATTTGCTTTTGTTTCGTATTTATTTATTTATTTATTACGGGTTGCACTCAGTTCAATAGGCAAGTGGCTTGAAAGTATAAGCCTACATGATGCCTGAATTTAAAGGTTAAAGTTTAAAAAGGCAAACAAGTAAACTTATTACGCATACGCCACGTGAGGCTGTCAAAACGCCAAGGCTCAAATCATAAAAGGTAAGAGTACTCTAGTTCAAAGAGCTCGAGCAAAAGATACCCTTGATCGTAAGTATTAAAACCGAAGCAGAAAAAGTTAAGTTCACTGAATAAAATTAGATGAAAATTAATATATTTTACTGTTTCTACGGTCGACTCAGATGAGTTAAAATATATATAATCATATTCTGCTACATACACTTGCACAATTCTATTATACCCATTTTTACTGCATATACTCGGTACAGGGTATACAAACATATAAAAATAAGAACAAAGCAGCTTTTTAATATTTACAGACAAAAGGAAATTTTATTTTTATGTGAATTCTTAAATTTGTACATTAAATTGTAATTCATGTAATGTGATGAGACGGATAGGGCGGGGCTGGCATGATATAATGTTAGGCGAGGGCGGGGCAATAACAGAGCTGTACAGAAACAAGGGCCAATGCCAATGCTTCTATGAAAGCCTTTTAGCATATTTACTTACATATATATCAACCATGTTAACGGTTTACTGTGAAAATTTCATGCATTTTATGTGCGACAGTGTGTGTGTTGTACTAAAACAAACTTATCACTGTATATGTCTGCTTGCGTGTACGCGTGTGTGTGTGTGTGTGCGTATGTGCGTAAGCATGAAAGGCCCTTGACCAAGTAACCATAAAGCATGAAGCATGCTGCAAATAAGTAAGGCTAGACATACTTAAGGATGAGCGGACCGGAGAGTGCTGGTGTGCTGGTCAAAATGAGACCCCAGCAGAAGCTGATCCAGTGCCCCTCTCCTATAATCCCTGCCCACCATCCGCCACCTACAATTTAGTCTGTGCCATGTTTTGTCGTGTTTCATGTTTCGTTACGTTTGCGTTTTGAGTGGGCTGCGTAGTGAGCGAGGGGTGTGCAGATGTCAGTACCGGGTGGGCGGATGGCAGTACCCGGTGTTGGCTATCGGGTCGGTGGTTTGGTGGGCTGTGGTTTGTAGCAGGAAACATGAAATTTTAATAATGTTTATAATGCCAAAAGGATTTGTTAGTCGACGCTGCAAACCGAGCTGAACTGCATATGTATATTGAAGGCTGGTAAGAAAAGTTCCGCAAAAACACAATTTTAATAAAATGACCCACGATGAAAGCGAAGTTTATTTGGCAGAAACCAGATTGAAGATAAATTTAAACTTGCAATGCAATTCAAATTTATTAGAACTTATTTATTTCTATTGCTGACTTCGTTTCTTGCAGTTTTATTGATGTTCCTCATAGTGACTGTCGAGTGTCGAATATGAAACACAGAAAAGCGATATAGAGACACTAATTCCACTGAAACTATTCTCTAAGCTGACATGAAGCGATAAATGTGTTTAGAGTAAAAATCAATATCAGTTGGCAAACATGTTGTCATCAAAAAACAAGAGCATTATTAAACTGATCGACTGTTTCTATGGACGCCATGTGATATAGTGGTGCTTTGAGATAATTATTAAATTTGTAAACAAATTAAATATAGGTAGATAATGATTGCACAACCCTCGCCAGCATACAAATGTGTTCTGTGTGTGCATGTGTGTATTTACTTGAACGTACATTGCCATTAAGCGTGGTCGTTGCTGTTGCTGCCATGGCAATATCCCCCCGCCTCCTCGCACAGCTCCCCTCCTTTCCGGCAATGACATATTGCGCTGCACAAATCCGCAAACAAACTTTATATGAGTGCCGAAGGAGAAGAGCAAACAGCGCTTGGTTCTCAACTCTGCTTCAGGCTCGCTGGCAGCATCATTGACATATATATTCGTGCTGAAGGTATATTTTTTGGGTGTGCGTGTGGGTGTGGGAACTTATGGTTGACGCTGATGCACACACATGGGCGATGACAAGTCAACGATGACCCAACTGGCAAGAGGCAGCAGTCAGCAGAAAGCAACTTCAAGCTGGCCAACAGCATTGAGGCCACTTGTCAAGCTGCCCGCCACAGCAGAAGCAGCAGCATCAGTAGCGACCACTGTTGAATCAACAAGCAACATGCAGCCTACCTCGTGTGGCATTTTCGTATTTCACTTCCACTTTTGATATTGAAAGCGAAGCGCTTAACTTGACTGTTTTCGAGAATTTGGTCAGGCGGTCGTTCAATGAACCGCATGATTTTAATGCGCTCCTCTTTTGTCCAGGCCCGAATATTTTGGCCGTGTTATTAACTTGGACCACCGCATGCCTGGCTAAAGCCTCGCTGCGATGAGATGCACAGCTTCTGGCCATATCAAGTGGAAAATACTTACAGCCCTCTCTCTCATCTGCCCATTCTTTACTCTTGTGGCTATGGCAGTGGTGTGTTGGTGTGGGGAGGGAGGAATTTCTTTATTTTTATATGCCGGCTCATCTGCTTATTGAAATTTCGTTTTACGATATTTGTTATAAAATTTAATTAGGCAATTGGCACGAAAGCTCACATGTGTCCAAGGATAAAAAAAGGTCCTTTTGACTTCCGCACTGCACAGCCAAACTTTACTAAATAAGTTTTAGGTTAAGTGCTTGGGTCGCGAAGATATCTGTATTTATAAACAACACCCTTCACAAGAAATTTTTGGGCATATTTGCTTTAGTATGCAGCAGCCAACAAACTTTGCTGCAATAAAAGTCATTAAAATCGAATTGGCGCTTTTATTATACGTTTAATTTCATTGTTAATTAACGAGGCGAAAACTTAAGATGCCATAGAAGCTAACTGTCGTTGCGAAGTCTATTAAAATAAACAAGCTGCCTTTTAATTAATCGTAATCAATCGTTGTTCACTTAGGTAAAATTGATGCTCATTAATTCTAAACACTTCGTCTTCTATTATTCTATACCCCTGTACCTAAAATGCTTTGAGGAGTAATTGATATAAATTTTACTTATTTGAAATAAACAAAACAATAAAAATACAGAGAATTTCTCGTCGAATTTATTGTTTCTACATACTCTCCACATATTCTCATAGATTGTGAACTTTATCTTTTGTTGTCGGCGCTCTCGATATCTTTAAAGTGCTGCATCCGCCCACAAGGCCCGTCCCCTCTGCTATTGACCCGCTTGCGAGTTGATTGCGAACTCCACCAGCACTTTATTCATACTTTCTGCCAATTTGGCTGCGTGGAAAACAAAGCAATTTCCTATCTATCAGATTAAACTATAAATTTCATAAAGTTGACTGCATATTCACGGCAATCGAAACGTAACGAATTTAAATGGACAAACAACGCGCCAACAGCCCGCTCCAGGCAGCCATACAGCCAGCTAGCCAGCCAGCCAGCCAGCCAGCCAGCCAGCCAACCAGCCTGCAAAGTCAAAGTTCCAAATGGGTCAAAAAAAAAAAAAAGAAGAGCACCAGGACACAGTGTTGCTGATAGCTGCCGTCAGAGGGTGGCTGCTGGGGAGGCATTAACAGGGGATGGAGGGAAGGGGAGGGATCCTGTCGCACTGGGTCGCGAAATCGAAATGAAGCTTGAAGCGATTTCAAAAAGTCAATGGCTTGCATTTTATGAGATTTTTCGGCGAACTCGACGATAGTCCGAGTCGAGCCCAAATTTTGGTTATTACTTTGAAAGGATGGCTGCTGTTTTTGCTGTTGCCCCCAAACCACCGCCCCCCTTCCCCACTGCTGCTTTGCTGTTTGCGTTTGCTGTACTTGTGGCAAACATTATCGACTTTTCTGCGTTTTTTGTCACAGGCAAATGCCGCGAGCCTCGCCAGAATGTGCGTGTATATTTGAGAGTTCCGGATGGGGAGGGATCTGAAACGGCTTTAAAGAATGCGCCTAATTATCAGGCGAGTTGTGCGGAGCCCACAAAACTCATTTCCCTTGGCCCGGCACATTTTGTTCGCTTCCCCCATTAACGAAACAAAAGTTCAACATTTATTACTGTTGTTATTATTGCTTTTCCAAAAAATTATTGGCTGCAAAAAAGATTCCTTTTCAAATTTCCGACACAAACGTACCAACATCCCCCCGTACGCCACACTCCCATTTTGGCCAAATGATTGCTGTTGTTGTTTTTCATGTTTTCCGTTTAATAAAATCGAAGTTATTTCTGTTTTGATGCTGTTTCCTCTTCCCAACCCTGCCCACACACACTTTGATTAGCCAAATTAGCGAAAGCGCGATAGAGCTGGTGGAGGTGTGGAGGGTGTGGCGGGGATAGAGGGTTTCGCTCTTAGCGAGTTTTGGGATAACTTGCGCGTTGAGTTAATTAGCAAAATTGTATCTGGGGCTGGTAGCAGCAGCTCGAGGCAACTTTTTAAAGCAATTTACAAGCGTAAATTGTAACTTTTGTGTGACTTTTGTTTTTATGTCTAACTGTGTTTGAGTTTATGGGTATGTGTGTGTGTGTGTGTGTGTGTGTTTTTATGTGCTGAAATCAGCACACTTGTAATTTATCTCTGATAAGTCATTAAGTTAAGCTGCAGATGCAAGCCGATCTCGAAACTATTTTGCAATTAGAACTTGAACACTTTATCGTAAGTGTGCTTGTGAGCAATATGAAAAACGTTAGACAATGACATTGGCTGAGAGTATCACTTAAGCAATAGGTTAAGTGTTTTCGGATAAGCAAAGGAGTAAGAGAAAAATAAATGACTTAAGATTTAAGTAAATTGAAGTTTACAAATCAGTAGTTTAAGTAGTCTTTTTTTATTGGGAAAGAATGAGTATAATGCTCCGAAATCACATGCCTATTGTATTAAGACTATAGATTTTATTTGCGATGTCGAAAAGAAGATAAGCAAACTAGAAGCTGTAAGAGCAGTCTGGCAACCTCGTTGCCATTGTACCGATACTATTGAGTGCAAGTAATTGAGTGAGTAGCAATATCAGAAGGGTATCGATATCTGATCGGCATCGATGCAGTTGGGTTGCAGCCAGCAGTGGAAGCCTGAGTTCAACTTCATATATATATATATCGCTAAGTCGTCCATCATAATACAATAAATTCAATATATAATATAATATCAAAAAATTATTTAAACTCAAAACTAGAACCATTTTTGTTAGCCGTTTTAACTCCATTCACGAACTCACTTTAACCTAATAGCTCCATAAACATTTTTGTGAACTTCACCGACTAGAAACTTAAGCAAATGCAATGTCTTGAGGTGCAAATTGCAGTTGGTGTCATCGGCACTTTAAAATTAAAGTCCTTGCGTACATAGTTGCCACACCCACCCAATAATGGGGCGTGGCGGTGGGGCTGTACGTTGGATGCATTGTTGTAAAATATTTCGTTTCCGTTTGCACTGTTTGCCAGCTGCTTGGTATGCAAAATGAGGCGCTGGCAGTGTCAGGACTTCTCATCCTGCGTTCGCAATAGTTGCAGCCAGCCAGCAGCCAAGAAACACACAACAACACAGCAACAACAACATACCATATAACAACAGCCGACACTTGTGCATGTGATGATGTTCCTGTTCCCTTAGTTCCTGCAGCAATTCTTCCTCTTCCTGCCACGCACTTGGCAAAGTCGAAAATTCAATTTCCTGTTTTTCATGTATGTATGTGAGCGGCATTTTTGCTATTATTGTTGCTGTTATTGTTAATATTGCTGTTGTTATCGTTGTTGTTGCTGTTGTTGCTGCTGTTGCTGCTGCTGTTGTACTTCCTCTTTTTTGGCACTTTTGCGCTTGGCATTGTATTAGATTCACATTTGCATGCCCAGCATGAAGTGAGCCACAGGCAAGCAGCGAAGCCAGCCAAGAAGCTGTACGAAGAATCAAGCCTCAGAGGCGAAAATATTCATCTGCATGTGAAAGGCAATATTCTCGCCAAAGATCAGATCTTTTAAATTATTTTCAGTGTTATGCGGGCAATTTTATATATATTAATCTACATCAAAAAGAAGAAGAAAGGTCATCGCGAAAATCACGTTTTAAGCTTAATGTTTGGGCAAAAACAACTGCGAGCGATCTATTTCATTCAACGCAATTTCTGGTACTCGTGTAAGATATTCATATCGAGCCACCAAAACAACAGCACAGCAGCAATAGCAGCAGTAGCGCAACTTTTTGTGGTGCAACAAACTCACATCTTACAACCTCTTGTTGTTGTTGTTGAGTTGGTTTTAGCATTTCTGTCTTGCTATGAAAGAGGCTAAAGGAATGCCACGCCCGCCGCTTCCTTAACTCGATTTATAATAAATGCATGTACTGCTCTTGAGGCGTCTTTCTGGATCTGTCGATGGGTTTGTGTGATTTGGTTGAAATGCAAATATTTCAACATATTTTATCCACAAAATCAAAACAAAATAAAATTTCTGACGAGTCCTTTTGTCTTGCATGATAAAATCAAACATCAAATACTTGAAATCGTTCCATGAATTCCTTATCATAAAAATATATTAATTGGGTTCTTCAAGCTATATAAGAAGGCTCGTTCTACAATAGTTAGCAAAAATTGAAAACAATTTAGTTTGAACCAAACTATCTTGTCTATATTTTTTATCAGAAAATTTGCCTCAATGTTTAGATTGAAAGCTTTTTAATAACGCTCTCCAGTCGATGCCAGACTGATTAGAATTTGAGTGTTGTCTTTTAATTAAGAGCACCTACATAAAAATCAATTTATTTGCTTAGCATTTTGCTGATTCACGTTACGTTCACTGCCCAATAATTGCAATCGGCATTATTCTCCATATTTTCTAGTCAGCTTTCGATGCTCGAATTGTGTTTGGGATCCCGCTCACATGAACTGAGCGCAGTCGTGCGTGAACCACGACCGTTTTTAATATCGACATAATACAAATAGAAATACATTGAGCAAATCCAACTGCAGGCAGCAGTAAATGACAGTAAATGATTGAGCTAACCCCAGAGCCATTGTTTGAGACTGTGTGTGTGTGTGTGTGTGTGTGTGTCTGTGTGCGAGCGCCAAAGAAAAACTGCTTACGTGACCTCCGGTTTCGATTGCTGTCGCTTCGCATCATTTGAAATTCCATGCAGGTAAGAATTCTTGTGCTCTGGTGCCCAAGATTGCAGGCAAAGCCATGAAAAAGCGAGAAACCAATTCAGATAACTGCAGTAGCTAAAAATGGACAAGCGAATGCAATGAATCCAGAGCAAGAGAGTGTTGGCCAAATATGAAATATAACTGCAGCAAGTTCGGCAACGTAACCAAGCTCCGTGCAATGCTCCACAAAAGCTCTAACCTTCCCATACCCCAATTCCCATTCACCGCATAGTTTCTGAGCCAGTCAGTCAGTTTAGCACGTGCCTGGCCCAGTTCGACTTACAGTTATTTTTTTACGCTCAAGTATTATTCATCATCATCGACACCAGCTCAGGCATTAGCTCGCTGCTCCTTTGCTTTCCCCTTCATCTGCCCCTTCTCACGTCCTGGTAAATTGCAGTTGTGGAAAATTACCGCTTGTAATGCAGCGCTATTGTTCACGTGCATGAGAACTATAATACAGTCGTAATAGGTCCACCAGATTAACTTGCCATGAATTGTTAAGTGGAACGCTTAACAAATACAATTTTCAAATAATTACATTTCTAAAAGCTGCTGCAATTTTGTTGCCACTTTCAAAGAGCGTGCAACATTTTTCGTTCCTTTCTATCATTCTACTTTTTCTCAACTTGTCAGTTAGTTTTTATTGTTTCGCCATTTCCAATTGAAATCACATTAAAAATCAAAAACTTGTCTTTTTAAACATGATAGTATTTCTAAATGCATAAGCAGACACAAATGCTGAACAAAACGAATTATTAACAATATGTAAATGATCATTTTCGGTCGAAAACATTTTTATGTTAATAAATAAATCGAAGTGCAAATTGAGACCCCGTAAATAAAATAAATTCACGTAATTGGACAGCAAAACCTACAAATTCTAGAGCAGAGCAGGGTATGCTGGGAATCTGAGATCCATATTAAATACTCGTATGGCTAAACCAAATTTTGCATGCACTGCACAAACAAAACGAATAAATTCATGAGTACCGAAAGCGATTTAGTAAAGCCGCTAAATTGCCTAAATTCGATGGATGAGAAAAAAACAGCGAAATGGAAAATCGAGCGGAGTGTAAATGCTTAGGGCACGAATGCCAGTGTATGTGCAGATGTGTGTTCCATACGCATATCCAAAAAAAAAAGAAACCATTGGGAGTGAAATATTTTTCGCAACACATTCAGAATTACGCACAAACATAAATAAAAATAAGGGGTCTACGAGGTGGAGGCATACAAATTTCATCGATTTCCGGTTAAAGGCAAATATTGTTACCATAAATATGAGCCGACTATAAATATCAGCAGACGGGTGGTAGGTGTGGTTGTGGGGCTGGGGGCGTGGCACTTTCACGCCAATGTGGCGATAATGCGATTGCTTTCGGCATTGGCTTTGCGCGCGCGATTACATTTCGATTTGATTTCGATTTGCTTGGCATCGGCATCGGCGAACTGTGTCATTATTTTATTTTCATTTGCTTGACAGAGACGAAATTTAAATTGTTTTTGCCAACGGCAACAAATTCTAAATCAACGTTTTAGTAACGTCCTAAAATAAGGATGCGGTTGCAATGAACTTTGATGCGAGAAGTGAATCGGCAATATGCGATTCCAAAATCAACATTTTAAGCAAATACTTGTTCGATTGATTACAATTTGTGCGGTATTTCCTGAAGTGTGAAACTTTCCAAATGTTTGGTGATTTGTTTTAAGAATACTTTTATTATGAATATATAGTCTTTGGTAAACTAAAGTTTATGCTACAATTGTCGCTGAACGAAATTCACATCAGATTTGCAGTTCCTTCGCATAGCCATGCATTTATGTTTACAACTTTTTGGCAAATTTAAAAGTTGTCATTTTCCAATTTTACTACTATTTGTATACTTTTAAGCAAATTGCAGGCGTAGTCTACGGGCCTGGTAATCCAGCTAAGTGCCAACGTCGAGAGTTGAGTGCCAATTCTCGAATTGGTAAACAACTTTTTACAATTGGCTATACAAAGTTAGTTCAAAGGCGACTCTAGGCTGCAAATGATATTTATATTGCGGAAAAAATAGGTATTTCTTGTCATTCTGTTTTTGCATTGTTTGACCTGCGTCTGTGTCACGACCCATACAATTCAAGTTGTGCCTCGATAAGGGGGCGAACATCTGAATAGAAATGTTCGTGCCGTGACCAAAACATCGTTTGTATGCATTATGCAGTGGGCATTATATACTTTCACTATTGTTTACTGACGAGTGAAAAATGCTGAACAGAAACCGGATT
Source organism: Drosophila setosimentum (assembly GCA_035043505.1). Classification (NCBI taxonomy): domain Eukaryota; kingdom Metazoa; phylum Arthropoda; class Insecta; order Diptera; family Drosophilidae; genus Drosophila; species Drosophila setosimentum. Next base: position 4,606,598 of record JAWNMY010000007.1, read on the forward strand.
GCTTTATTGGCCGGTTAGTTAATTTAAAGTAAAGTGGTGCACAAGACAATCGATATTTGATCAAATAATTTTGAAATTCTGTGTTTTTCTTTTAGTTTTAAATGTTTTGAAAACAGGAAAAGAATCTTTATTTAAGAATATAATATATAACAAAAAACAGGTCATATAATTATTCTCGACTACAAACTACATGGGTCGAATGCGAACTATATAGATTAAAAACTGTATTCCTCGTATAATTTTTGATACTGCACAGGTAACCAAATATCATTTGAATTTTTCTGGGAGTGGACAGAAATTCTTTTATTTTGCGTCAACTCGGAGAATTGCTTGTTTTGCTTTGACGTTGCTACAATCCTTGAATATAAATCGGTGAGTAAATGAAATGCTGCGGCTCCTGAGGAATTTTTAATTAAGTATACGCAGTGCTGGGTGCAACTTTTGTGAGTCTTTAGAGTTGTCACAATCATTTAATTATTGTAATGACATATGTATCATAACTTCTTAATGACTAACATTTAATATGTCAATCACACACACACACACACACACGAGGGTGCGCTCATAAACTTATACAGAGACCGCAAAAACCAGCGAAGGATTAAAACTGATTAAAATGAATGACGTTAAGCGACGGGCATATTTTAATTATTTAATGCTAATTAATATGTTTTGTAAAACCACAGCAGTAGCAGCAAAACAGCAAAGGCTGGTAGTTTAGAGTGAGGAGGGTTGCGGATGGTCGCTGGTTGGGGGTTGGGGGTTGGTAGCAACGCAGCAGCTGCTCGCTGTTAACTTTGCCATAATGAGTTTTGCATTTAATTTTGGCGAATAGTCGCTAAGCTCTGTTGACAGGCGTAAATTGTATCTTGTAGATACATGCGGCAACTATTGAGACAGTCTGTAATTAATTTGTTTGTTGACTTCGCAACTGTCTGTAGTTTGCATATATCTTTAAGTAGTATATATGGGCGTCATTTGCGGGCATCCCATCAGCTGCTTTGCATATCGCAAACTGACAGGCTCACTAACAAGCAGTCAAGAAGGGAGGACAGGCAGACAAACAGACAGACAGACAGACAGACCTACGGAGACAGTGAAAAGTGCTGTCTTTGTTTTTGAAATGCGACGAGCAAACAAACTGAAGCAGGGATACACATTTCTACCGAATTTAAGATTGAATTTTGCTTCGCTGTGTTTCCAAAATCGTTTTCGCGTAAATTTCGACGCTGTTGACGATGATGTTGCTGTTGATTATGTGAGTATGAAAAGCTAAGAGACGGCTGTTTGGACACAGTTTGGTTTGGGCTTTCCATAGATTATTTAAAATGCATTACACTAGTAAGAAAACGAACGCGAGTATAGTAAATTTATTCAAATAATTATAAGCTTTTTTTTTGTGATTTCAAAGCTTTTCCAGTTTAAAGAATACGTCTTCTAAGCTCTGATACCTCCAGCTGCATCCAATTTTAAAGTCATCCCCTTTGTGCTGGTTGTACTGATTTATGATGCACATTAATATTTTAATGACTTCATTCCGAGGCCTGAGCAAAAAACAAAAGTCATCACCCCCAAGCAAAATCGTGTATCCCGCCTGGGAGTTCTACGCTATCCATTAAACGTTATCAGCCAGTGACATAGGCAGCAGCAGGACCTTCGCCAGGAGCATTTCCTCACTGTTTACACACACATTTATGTTGGGAGAAGGACGACTGAAAGAACTATTTCTTGCCTCCTACACCCAATTCAATTATAGCAAATCGCATGCAAATGAGTTGAACGGCAAAGTTGAATAGCAAAAAGCTCGAAATGCATTTCCATTTCTTTCGTAGCAAAACTATTGAATATCTAAGCTTTTTATTGGAATAAAAGGTAACTGCTTTAAATAGCACACACATTACTCATTTGATAACGCGTTATTTTGCACCGGTTGCAAATTCCATATTCATTTCTAATTACATTTTTGCCAGCAATTGGAAAATACGAAAATATTTTTGCCAACTCGCGCTGCAGGTAGTTTTTTAATTAGTTCGCAATCTGCTGAGTTCACTCTTCATCCGAATAAAATGATATATGCACCTAGTTACATACAGATACCGTTCAGTATCAAACTATGTACACATGTACAGTATATATGTACAGTTATTATATTTCAATGTATTCGCATACAAACATAAAGTTTAATACTATTATCTCACATGTAAACGCAGCCGAAATTCTAATTAATTTGTGGGTGGAAAGTCAACTTGAATTACGTTCTACGCGAGGCTGACAGCCGGCGATGATTGAAAATGTTATAATATTAAATATTTTGGTGCTTTAATGGTGGTTAAGATCTTTTGTATTGTTTTTCATAATGCATATATGATATTGATAGATATACATATTAGACTGAAATGGAAACCTCAGCTCAAGTTAGGATGTTTTCGAAATTTATAGATATTATACTAATTAAATATTTGCTCTGAACAGCTATATTGAATAAATTTGAGTATTTTAAATTATTTCGTTTTACTTCCATATTTCAATAGATTAAAGGTTAGTTCAATTACAAAAATCCCATTAAAAATTAAAAATAATACAAAATTGAATCGTTTAAGTTAACAACCATGCATTTTTTTCTGATTTAAATATAGTAAGTTCACGGATAAGATTGTATTTAATCTGTATAAAATATATGTACAATATTTATTCTTTAAATGAAAAATGCCTCTTTATATGCGAAAACAAAATTTTCTTTGCATGAAGCTGATTGATTCGTATGGCTTAAATAGGCAAAGCGCCTGACTAAAGAATTGCCCATTGAACTATTTTATAACTGGCACACACACACACACACACACGCAAACATATCAACACACTGTCAGCGCATTTTTAATCCGCTTTTCAGAACACAACGACCATTTTTCCCCAATTAAACTCAGCTTACACATTTTGTTTTTTTTTTTTTGGCGAATGCTGCTAACACATACACGCACACATGCACACACATTTACTGATAGGTGCATACGTATGGTCAAATTGCCAACCAACTGCACAATTTTTCAATCAACTAAAAATGCTTAGAATGTCCGATCCGAGTATTTTCCTCGAATCGAACTGTGTAGCGTAATATGTGCCACAGCCACAGATTGAGAGTGTGTGTGTGTGAATGCATTCATGACTGCTATTGTGTACATGTGTGTGTGGCAACGAAAATGCCATAAAATAAAAACGTCCTTCTCAAAAAAAAAAAAAAAAACCAAATTTGTTGCAAGTGCTGCGCTTAGGGAGAAATGTTGCCACGTTGCGCCAGTCGGGCGCATGAAATTGCCATTTCCAATTAACGCCATTGCGAAAATAGTTAAATGGTAGCAACAACAACAAAAACAACCACCTGCAGTCCAAAACAACAGCAAGAAAACCAAACAATACCAAGGACAGTCCACACCATATTTGGCCAACTGCTCCTATGGTCAATGGGCTCGAGCTCGCACTGTCTGTCCATTCTCCGCTACTCTCCCTCTCTCTCTCTCTCTCCCTCTCTCTTTTTCTCTCTATCCATGTCCCGTTTCTCAATTTCCCGTGAGTGAGACACTCGCGTTTATATTTTGGAACAACAGCACCAGCAGCAGCTGCATTGATAGAATGTGTAACTAACTCTATTAACGAACCGGAAACGGAAATACACACGCACAACGCACACAATTTGTGCTATATTTGCGACACATGTTGTAGACACTCGCTTTGTACGAATATACGTTCTGTGTTTCCCGACAGATATTGTAAATTATCCTAATTGTTAATAGAACACTTGCGTATTTAGCCAAAGAATTGATAATTGAAATCGATTATTGAAATAAGTTTATCTAATTCTTGAATTCTTTAAACCTAAATATTTTTTCAAACTAAGTCATCTTAAGTTTTAATTTAAAAGTCAAAACAATGAAATAAAAGGCTTTTAATGGGTTGAATGTGTAACAATTTAGGTGGAACCGAAGTGCAACAGGACCCAATAATAAAAAAAAAGTTTAGTTTATGGCACTCATTATTTATTCTGCAAACCTTTTCAAATTGTGTGGTTTCTTAACACAACCTTCCTGCGCTTCGCATCATTCATAAAGGACTTTTTATAGTTAATGAACAAAAAGATAAACACTTGATTTCGCACTCAGAGACTGCGGGGCATTAAATTGCTGCCTGTACTCATTTATTTACTTGTTGTTTATTGTTGCTCTCACAGTTATCTGCTGCAATGCACTCGAAAACTGGTTACCCAAAAAACCATTGCGACCCCAAAGGCCCCAAATACGAAATTCAACAACAGCCCCAGTCCACCAACCTGGTGACCCCCTGCGCCCCCTTCCCTCCATCGGAACACCCGCTGGTGGCGATGCTGACCGAATTTTTGTCGCTGTGAGTTGAGAAGGTCTCGACCGTTTTTAAATGTCCCCCATTGCTGGCAGTTAACTGTTGCCGTCTCGCTCGCGGAGGGATTTTGGTGGCAAATTTGCACGTTTCTATTGTGTATGTGTCTGTGTGTTTGTGTGTGTGTGTGTGTGTGTGTGTGTGTGTGTGTCGAAACTGCGTTTAAAACGCGACTCGATTTTTATCGATTTAATCAAGCGGCGGCTGCTGCTGTGGCAAGTACAATATCCAATGTGTATACGTATTTTTTTTTTATTCCATCTTTTCGGTGTCTGTGTATTTTTTTGCGCCACAACTTGCGACGATTTCCATACGTAATTGCACTGTAATTGACAATTTATTGTGTCAATCGCAATCGAGGCGCAATGCCGCACTGAACGGTGTGTGCTACGTTTAATTAACAAGGCGACATCGTTGCCACACACACGCACACACAGAAGCAAATGAAAGACAGAGAGAGAGAGAGAGAGAGAGAGAGAGAGACGAGTGGGAGTAAGATAGATAGGAATGAAAATGTTTCAATGAAAAGAACAGAAGAAATTAAATCTGTTTTTGAAACGAGCTATCGAACCAAAGAATCCACACCCAGCACTGTACGAGCTGACCTAAAGTACAGCAACGTGTAAAAGGGCCAATTGAAGTTAACTACGTTTTTAGCTTACTAATTGGGGATCAAGCGAATGGAATAAAGGTACGTACATAATATGCTAATTAAAATACACACTACAAGGATAATACCCAAAAGCAAACTCTAACAAGGCTAAACCACCAATAGCATGTGGTTTAACTAAATTTTTTCGCTCGAAACAAGTGAAATCCCCAACTAACTGTGCAGATCAAAAGAAACAATTATGTGGCTTCGACATCGGAGAATATATTCGAAAATAATTATTAATTCTAGACTATTAATACGTATGTAGGAATTGATCGTTCTTAATCACAAAATACACATTTCCTGACACATCAAATTTCGAAATATCTCTAGAAATAATCTGCCAAGACTTAAATCATATTTTAACAAAGAATCAAAGGTTCCTTAGGCGGAACTTAGTATTATATGGAGATAATTTAAATGTATTCAAAAATTTCATCTGAAATGTAGATCAAAAACAAAATAATTATAAGGATTCTAAGCAATTTGCTGGCAGCTGAAATGGTAGGGAAACTTTATTTCAAAACACTTAGCCTAGTTAATGTTTAGCTCTTCATCTCGAGGCATAATCAAAGTTAATCAAGCACAGGGCTTACTAAACGACACACTAATAGCAGCCACAGCTCTAGAACTTGTATGCCGAACATATACCAATTGCTGACCTCTCAGGCACAACACATCAGTTAGCTGAGGTTGAGGCCGGGGCTGAGGCCTCATCAGTATCCATCTTCCATCTTGAAGGAGATGCAGTCATTGGTTCTTTAATTGGGGCAACGAAAGCTCCAGCCTCCAGTGTTGATTAACGTGCCCACCAATTACGCGGCCCATATATATAAACTGTGTACTGGGCAGTGGTGAGCGGCACGGTGGCACTGATGCATATCGACATGGCCAATGATAAAGTGTGCGTAACAAAAGCTAATAATTGCCCAGCAACGTGCTGGCCACTTTCGAGAACTGGGCCTTGTTGTTGTTGGCTGTTTGCTTTTTGAGTGGCCAAAAAGTTTGGGCATCATAATTTATAGCTGCGTTAAACAAGCGAGGATAACAAATTAATTTTGTCTGTTCGAAAGAGAAAAACCAAAGAAACCACAGGCAGCTAGCGATGTGCACGCTGCCCAGGACGATGCCAGGACTTATGAGCGCAACGTTTACTCTCGAATTTCTTAGTTGGGCCAATTAATTTCTAAAGTCAGCGACGTGCCACGACGCTTCGTTTTCCTCTGCTCTCGTCCATTTGTGGGTGTGTGTGTGTGTGTTAGTGCCTCGTAAATCTTAACGAGCCAAAGGCGAAATTCCTACGCACTCACCAGCATCGTCAACAACAACAACAAAAGCAGCAGAAGCAGCAGCAGCAATAAGAGCAGCATTCGCGAGGGCCACTCATAAATATAAGTTGCAATGTGGCAAGTAGCTCCATGGAGCGTGGCGAGTGGGTGGAGTGGTATAGTGAAGAGCAGGACTGGCTGCTTGTTATTTCAACGTTTGCGGCCATAATGACCATTGTGTGTATGTGTGTGTCGTTGCCCATTGAAATACGTCAAAATATTTGGCATTCGATGTTTGCCACGTTTGCCAACGTGGCTTGCTTGGCTGATATTTATGCGACGTATTCTGTAAGCTACCCCCACTATCAACCTCCAGCCCCGCCCCCAACAGCATTCACAGTCTACCCCCGCAACTGTCATCTAATCGCAAGTTTTGTTTTGTTTCATTGTCACACACACACACACATATACACGCACACGCACACTTACACACAATAGCAGGCCAAATCGCAGCCAAGCAAAACACATAAATCTCACTCATGACTTGGACTCCGGCTCCGACTATGACTCCGGCTCTGGCTCCGAATCTGGCTCGGACTTAGCTGCCGACTCCGCCCCCAAGCACACAGTCCACATTTTGTTTGCAAAGGTGTTGATAACGTTGTTTTATTGTTCTTGTTTTTGTCGTTGTTGTTATTGTTGTGGTTTATGTTGTTTATGTTGTTTTTGTTGTTGTTGGTGTTGTTGTTGTTGTTGTTGTTGTTGTTGTTGCAAACTTGGTTGCTGTACATCTTAATCGTAATGCAAAACTTGTCAAGCTGATATGTAAACGAAATACGTGCCACAAATATTTGCTGATGCTGAATACTTTTTCGTGTCGTGTCAACGCAGCATTTTCTAATTTATGATCGTGACTGCAGTTGGCAGTTGTGATGCGACATATATATTTATATGTATATATCTAAAAATATACTCTATAATTGATGGTTTATGGAAGTGATATGCATTTTGTGCCTCATTCTATATTACATTTGGTTTTATTGAATATTTGTAATTCATTCAAATTTGTACTTATTTGTAAAAATATGTAAATTAATAATTAAGTTTAAAAAAAATGTAAAAAAAATAATGAGATACTTATATACTTAGATAAAAGTATCTCATTATTTTTTTGAATGGAGTATTTTATACTGATATATTATATCATCCAGGCAATACAATGTGTAAGTGCTAAAGTGTAAAAGTAATGGTAGTTAGTAAAGTAGTTAATTACCAGACAATAAAGTAAATAATACATAACCATATTCCTCTAGGTCTACAATGTCTTCTAAAAAAAATTTAATAACTTAAATCTGTTTAGTCATTTTTTTTTTCAAGTTAATACTTATTCCCAGTTGTATATTTATAATCTACAAAATTCTTTTTTGTAGCTCTTGAATTTTAATTGCAGTTGATGGCATATTATCATCCAATCATCAACTGCAAATCTCTAAAAATTGAATTTTTTTTATACTGATCTACTTATCAATTTATTCTGTTTAACAAACAAGCCCCGACTTAAATGTCATTTCGGAAATGGTAATTACAGAAATTCAGCAAGGCGGATTGCACAATCTCTCATAACTTTTTACATGGCTTTACTGCCACAAAAACTGACTGGGAAGGCTGTCAGTAAGTCAGAAGCAACGCTACACTCAATGGCAGCGCAGAGCAATCCACACACATATATATATTATGACTACACCCACACATCATGCACATATGTATACACACTTGAGTAACTATTAATCCACATCCGAGTTATAATTCATGCTGATTGTATGAACATTTCAGCTTTTATGTGAACCGTAAAACTTTAGTTCCTGACTTTTCATCAGGCAGCAGCATCCCCGAACTCGAACCCAAAGCTTAACCGAATCCTTCTGATTCCTCAAAGCTGGCGAGTCGGTTTACCTGTTCAGCTGCCGCTGCCGCTGCCGCTGTTGCTGCTGTTGGCGCTGTTAGCGTTGCAAGCAGACAAAGTTTTTTGCTCTGCTCCGATTTCAGCTGGAAAAACTAGAAAAGTAGAAAATTTTCAATTTTTGTGTGTCCTGCATGAACAATATTTTTGTGTGTGCATAGTTTTCAGTAATTTCAGTTACAGTTTACTGTTCGTCTCTCTCTCTCACTCTTCCCCATATTTGCTATCCTTCTCTCTCGCACTCTTTCTCACTCTCTCGTGCTCAGACTATGGTTACAAAAGGTTTACTTAGCAGTCACACACACAGACAGTGTGCTGTGTCCGCTGTGGAACCTGATGACTAGGTAGCAGGTAGCTCAGCTTCCGTTTCCGTTTGCAACTTTGTCCTGCCGCTATAAGGAAGGCGTGGCGCAGCAGCTAGGATGGAGGGACGTATCGGTTGGGGTCGGTCTATTGCGTTCTACTTAAATATGATTATTATTGGCAACACTGTGGCACTTAACATGCAGAAGCCAGGCTTAACTTGAGTGAGTCCAGACGCTGCCAGCCCACATATCTACTAACTACCTACCTGAGAGCGAAAGTTAGGCTTCGTTAAGGATCACACACAAAACACCACACACGTACACACAAAAGCCACATCCTGCGCCACTTCTGATGTGAGTGCCTCTCTCTCTCTCTCCGTCTCTGTCTCTGTCTCTGTCTCTCTTCATATAGTTGTTAAATACCACGTTTCACTTGAATAATTGAGAGCGATTAGCCCAAAAACTTTTGCATTGATTTAGGTTTAAGTTGGCCAAACATTTACCAAACTCGTCCCTCTGGCACTCCTCACTCCCAACTACCCACCTGTATATTGTCTGGAGAACTAACATTGGTCTCTATGGCCTGTATACTTCAACCTTGCTGCTGGGCCCCACTTTTGTCATTTGCTATCAGCAAATGTTTAAATATGCATTATGTGTGTTATTCCAATGTTCAGCAGCACTTGGGGATTACCAAGAGCTCCACCTGGAGTTGCAGCCAGAGCTCAACTTCGAGTTCCAGATGTTGTTGAAGTTGACTCGGGTCGAGTATATTTTGCCAGCCAGTCTGTGTTTAACTTTAAAAATTCAGTGCCCTCGGCACTTGCCAGACAGGTAAGTCAACATTTTTTAAATCATATCTCTGGAGTAACATGTAACATTTGCATAATGTCAGCATGATGTAAACTACAATTTTTCATAATCAATATGAAAAAAGATGCCACTAATTAACCCATTCGTTTTCATTTTGAGGTCTTGTGGGTTTGTGCTTTAAAGAGCTCATATCTAACAAAATGGAAATGATTTTTGGCAAAAATTTGGCTCTAGATGGACCCAAAATGAATAGTCAGATAACAATGCACATGCCTGAACTTGTAATTACACCTTAAATGACACTTATTGGGCTGGCAGAAATATGCCTTTGTCACAAAACGTTGCCGAAACGCCTAAATTGCCAAGTCAAGCACACAAATAGTTTCGGCTGCAGCTGTAGTGTGACCAAGCGTTATGCAAACTGCATTCATGACTGTGGCCTGACCCGACTGGAGAATGCTGGAGACAAGTGCCGGGCATCATTATGCGAGGCCAAAAACCCATTGCAAAATATGCGACCAGGAAAACTGAATACAAGCGGAAGATACAGACGAGCTGTGTGACGAACGGGCCGGGGCGGGGCTTGCTGAAAGAGAGGCAAACAAAGGCACATTATCTCAAGTAGAAAGACAGACAAATGTCAAACATTTTGCCTGGGCGCTAACCATTTGCATGCAACGCTGGGGCACAGAAAATAGCCAAGAGATGGGCTACGCCCCACAACGAAAAAAAAAATGCATCGCCCATTTCGGAATGGTTGCGTTTGCTCCTTTTGTGTGCGATTTGAACAAATGCAAAAACACTTTGATATTCGTTTTTTGTGTGCCGACCATAGGATCAACTGGCAATGAGCACACATACACAGACCCTCACACACACAACCAAAATGTATGTGTGTATGCGAATTATTTATGTTCTGCGCTAGAAATCTATTTGCACCGCACCACAAATCTCAGCTCTGCGAATGCTGCGCTGCGTCCAAAGCAAAGCAAAGCAAATGGAAAACGGAAAAAGACCTAAAAAAAAATAAAATTGTGGCCCCTGGATATCCAACAAGGATATTCGAGGAGGCAAGCCAAAGGGCAACGCATCGCATTCGCATTAAATCGAAGTCGTTCCCGTGAATACACATTCTCCTCCACGCCATACACCCTACTCACCCCTAAACACTCCCCAACACCCACTTCAACTCTTGCCATTTGGCAGCTGAATTGTTTGCGACCAGTCCATAGGGCTAGTGGTGCACTCGTGTCAGTTTTCAAAGGCTACAAAAAATACTCGAACAATTTTCAACAATTATAAAGTATTCGTTAAGTTTCCTAAAATCTAGAAAATAATCTGACTAAAATGATTATATTCTTAAAAATAAAAGTTTTTGGAAAGAGTCTCACTCTCTCTATCCCTCCAACAATTTCTAAAAACTTTATTTTAAAAATATTTTATATCCTACGAACTCATTGTAATAATAAGTATATGGGGCGTGGCTACAGCTAGAGCTGAGAATTTTTAATGGCTAGCAAAATAATAAAGCCATGCGAATAGTTTAATTTCAATTAAGTTTATGGTAACGTTTAGTATTTTTAAGAATTTTTATGTACTATTTTTCCCCAAGAAACTAGAGCATAATCAGACTAAAAAGTTACATTCTTAAAATAAAATGCTTATAGAATAAGACTCTCTAACAATTTCTTAAAAATCTTTTAGACATTTTTTTGAGTGAATCAGTTAAAATAAATCAAATTTTACAACTAGCTTCAGATGTGGTTTAAGATTAAACTATATTAAAAAATGTTTTATTTTGAACAGTGCATTCCCTGGCAAGAGTGTTCTTAACATGTTCCCTAACTCTTATCTTCTAAAAGTCATTTACTACTAAGATAGTTGTCTTATTTGTCGGACAATTCTAACTTCTAGAAAATAATCACGGGATCTTCTCTAGTACCAAAGCGCAGGGCCTCCAATTCAATGAGATTTCCTTTTGGGTTGCAAAAGTTTTTTTTTTAATTTTTCTTTTTGCATCTCTTTGCCACTGGTGCTTTGTGTGTCTCGTTGTTATAGATTACTGGGAAGGGTTGGCACTAGAAAACACAAACACAAACACCCAACGCACACACACACACACACACACACACAAACACACATCCATATACACGGGCACTTACATATCTGTGTAAATTTATGATTGCCCCATTTCCGTTTTTTACATCCAGCCGATGCTATTGACTGTCTTGCTGTCCGCTGGTACCTCAGTTCCTATCCACCCCTACACTTGCCCTTCCTCATCACCATCTGGCCTGTGGCTGGTATAGCTTGCTTATCCTGTGAACGGCTTTATTGTGTGACCCCCCTTTGGGCAGCGGCTGCTGCACTTTCTTGCAGTTCCGCCCAATACTTTGGTGGCCCTCTTTTTGCCTTTCCCCAAGTTTGTTTTTTATTTTCCAAATCCATGCTGCCTGCAGCTGACTTGCCACTGGGTTATGTCCTGGACATACAGCTATGGCTTCCATGAGTATTGACTCGTCGTGGTTCGCTGCTCCGGCTTCTGCTCCAATCTCTGTCCCAGGCACAGTTCTGGCCACGGTTCTGGGTCTCCGTATGGGGTTTTAATTTTGACAGCTGCAGATAAATTGTTAAATGCAGGCTCGTTCAACTCTCTGAGTGCTTTATGTGGGCTTATGCTTGTAGGTGTATCTCTATCTCTTTTTGCTCTGTCTCTCTCTCTCTCTCTCTCTCTCAAACACTCTGTGTGTGTGTGTGTGTGTGTGTGTGTGTTGTGGTTGCATATAAATTTATCTCGCTCCGTTTTTTGCTCAGTTGTTGAAGCTGTACACATTTTTCAGCGTTTTGCTTTTGTTGGTGGCATTGACAGGCGCCCATCAAATGCAAGTCCCAAGTCCAAACTTCGCCCTCCTCATCCACATGAACGCGATAGGCAGGCAGGCAGGCAGGCGTCGAATAAATAAAATGCAAACAAAATATGCAGAATAAAATTGGGGCCACTTGCAAATGCATTGTATCTATCAGTTTGTAGTTGCCATGAAATATGCTGGATCGTATTTATGCCATAAATAAAAATGGCGTTAACTATTTTCCAGTTGCTGTTGAAGTTTTGTTCGGTTTGTGCAAACAACTTTTTATTGAGAGTCAACATTAAACGCAATTTAAAGTTGTTGTTTTCTCTGTCGTAATTTATGCATTTATCAACGCATGCATAACAACAATAACAATTTGCGAAAAATAAATCCAACCATTACGTAAATAAAATAATAGCTGCATTCACGAATGAGTTATGATCAATGACATATTATAAATAAGCATACTTTTTTTATTATAATATAATTAATTAACCCAGTTTACCCATGAACATGCTCCATTCTTATTAGGAAAGAGCGTTTGTTATTACATGTGTCAAGCATAACCAATTTTAAAATGCGATACATGGAAAGAAAAAAAACTATTGTACCAGAGACTTTGGCGTAAATCTAATTAAATTCGGTATTCTTACGTAATTTCATCCCACATTTTAGTAAGAAGAAGATAACATAACTCGGCCATATTCTTTTTGGAAGTTTTTCTTTATTTTGGGGAAAAAATAAATTAATTTTAAGTCTCTCTCCTATTTCTAAAAATTTTGCCTTAACCAGAATTTCTAACTATCAAATTATAACTCAATTAAAAATAAAAAAAAATTTTCATAGTCACTTAAGCTAATCGAATAATTAAGTTTATTTAAAGCATACAATTTACGCTCAGTTCTAGCGTTGTAAAGATGGCTCAAAAGCGTCGTTTAGCGATTAGCAATTCGCATTCCTTTGATGTATTAAATGCACTTAAAGCCAGACACAGCATCTGCTGCTTATGCCTTATGCGGACAGCGCAATTATAAAACGCAACTTTTGTCACTTCCGGCAAACACACACACACTCACATGCATAAGGCAGGAAGTCGCCGCAAGTTGATGCAATTGCAGCAACAATAAAAACAAGAAGAAGTAGACAGGGAAAGAGAGGATGAAATACAGTTAAAGTAACTGCAACGGGCTGCCAAAAGCCGCGTTGACATTTTCATTTAAATTATGCACATCACTTGAACTTCCTGGCCGCAAAGAATGTATGTGGGGAGTGGCAGGGAGACGCAGTGCGGCAGATGAGCCGAAGACAGCGGCGAAGACAAAAGACACAGATGAGAGCAGTATGTAAGATAAGACTTATCCTCCCACACAACCACACCGACTCCCCTTTCACACTTCTCGCCTCTCCTATATACAATTTTAAGAAACTTTGTGTCAAGGCGCATTTTACAGTTATAGCCTGGCTATGGGCAACTTTTGCCAGCACTCTGTGGACCCATTGTCTGGGCCCTGGCTGATGATATTCAGTTGCTGAATTCAGATTCCGGTGCTCGCGCGTCTTGCCGCAGTCGACTAATTAAAACGGAAATCCACAACGGCCCAACCGCTTCCCCATCTCTTCCTTCCCCTTCTTGGGCCACTTCCGCTAAAGCAGCAATGCCAAAGTAAAAGAAAATTTCATTTTTTATGTGCTTTTTTTTGTTCAGTTCGAAAGTTTTTTACTATAATTTTGGACAACGCAAAGCGCTTGTAAGCAGCCGCTAAGCCAAAAGAAAAAGGTCAAAAAAAAACTTTTGCGTAAAATTAATAAAAATTACAAGTGCGAGCGTAGAAAAGTTTAACGCATGCTGCGCTGAATAATTGTCAAGCATTGTACACATTTAGATTTCTAGTCGAGCCCTTATTTCCCAGATTATCCCTTCCCCTCCCCATCATCCTGCTACATTGGGGCTTATCGGCAATTTTTTACGTCCGTTGCCAGCCGCTGTTGCATTGTTGTATTGCGACGTAATTAGAGACTCGCGTTTTACGGTTATTATCGTTACGCGAACGTATCTCCTTTATGCTTAACCGGATGCGCCCAGTCGCCCCAGGGCCCCAAGGACACACGCACACTCGCTCGCTTCTGATATGACTAATGTATGCACATTATGTTTAGTCAACCAGACTCATTGCTAACACCGCTGTTTACCCCACCAGCCCCACGCACACCCTCTGTGTGGACGTGCAGATAATGACAGCTGCAAAACACTGAGCCTGCGGCATCTGAACAAAAGCTGCCACCAAGCAATACACAGCGATGCGGTTTGCTTAAATGAAGCCAACCCATTTCCATATATATATATTGTAACAATTTAAAAAAAAAAAGAAAAAAAAAGGGACATAAAATAATAACATGCTGAATGGCAATTTGTGGTTTTCATGAGCTAGCTCCATTAAAAAAGGTACGCAACAAAAATCATAATGTGTTCAACTATTAAAAATAACAAATTGACTATTATTTTGAGTATGTCGAAGATAATAATACAAATGCATGCTGGAATTAATTGCCTTTATATTAATCTTATTTTTGGGAGCCTCATGCGTCGGGACCTAGTCAGATCTATTGTACCACTTCTGTGCCTGTAGTTCCTGATATTTGCACAAATTAAATTCCTTAATTTGTTGGGTTGTAAAATCTACTTACAAACTCCGTAGACTCCAAACTTATCTCTGAGTCCCAACAGCCCTCCATTCTGTAGTCAACATCATAGAAAAATAAATACTCTATAAAGGGTTGATCCTAATAGTTTTCCTAAACATTGAAGGTGCCGTTAATAACCTCACTCCGGCGGCGATAACTGGGGCTCTGCTGGACCTGGAGATTAATACCAGTTTAGTGGGATTGAAATCTACACTTGGAGGATTGTGAAATCTACACTTGGACCGTCAACTCTCTCCAAGTATGTCAGTAGAGGTACCCCCCAAGCGAGTTCTGTCACCACTTCTATTGAACATAGCGGTAAATGGATTGCATATACGGACGACGTTGCGCTACTCTTCTGGGGAAAGTACCCCCAAACTCTAAAAATATTGACTAGTAAACTAAAAATACTGTCATCTTGAGCCCCAATAAAACGGACCTTGTTGTTTTCACAAGAAATTACAATATTCCTCCTGTTGTCCCTTCCTAACTAAATAACGCAACTCTCTCCTTCAGTACCAACTTCCTAAGTATGACCCTGCAGGGGAAACTAGAGTGGAACCTAAATACCCAAGTACGGTTGAGTCGATTGAGTCGCTTTATACACGTGTAGAAAATCCGTCTGTTGTATACATTTATTGTCAGACAAATACTTTTGTACGGGGTTATATGGTGTGGTGGTATGGTAGATTAAAAAGCAAACCACTCAGAATCAACTTAACAGAGTTCAGCGCATGGCTGAACTCTGAGTCTCAAGGGCTCTTCGTACCACAGCAAGTAAAGCACAAGGACATTCCATGTCTGGAAAGACAAGGTATAAAAATTGCAACACTCACGGCCATAGGACTGAGAAAATCCTTAGTCAGGATTGCTAAAAAAAAATGACATGTATCTATTCTAGAAGGGAATACTAAAATCCTTCCGAAAACAGACTACTGCGTGCCAGTAGTAAAACTTAAAACACCCCTCAGTACATACTTCCCTCCAAAGGAAGAATGGACCCATGTTACCCCCGGGCCACCGACAGCGGTGACCTTCTTTACAGATGGCTCAAGGCAAGACAACCGCGCAGGCGGAGGTGTCTACTCTGAGCACCTCAATATACAGCTATCCTTTAGACTCCCCACACACTGCAGTGTTTTTTAGGTCAAAGTACTTGATATATAAATATCGCTAAATGCCTAAAGAGGCTCAAAGTCAGCCTAGGCAATATGAACATATATATTGATAGCCAAGCAGCAATCAAATCTATTAGCGCGATATCGTCAAATTTGAGCTGTCGCAAATCGCATGAGATGGCTAAGCAGCATGTTATTAGCCTTATATGGGTGCCTGGTCACCAGGACATTGAAGACAACTGTATGAACTGTAATGAAACTCTATTACCCCTCCTCGCTGATAAGGATTGTATATGCATGCCTCTAGCTGCCTGCTCAATATCAATGATAAAAGGCCAAACGCAATCTGCGGTGGCAAAGCACACCAAACATGGCCAAAAATTAATACAAAACACAATAGAGAGCTGTGTAATATCAGTCGCACAAGCTGCTATGCAATAAGCGACTTGCAAATTTGGGGTGCAACTCCCTACCTAGTTTATCAAAGATTGCGAAAATAATAAACGCAACTGGCTGGTCTAATCTTTGACCATAGCTTTTACACGAGTGTGGGAGAAATTCGAGGTATCACAACTGGCCAAACAAGGCCTATGTGTGTCAATATTCATTGAGGCAGCACTTAAGCTGCAGTAATTGCAACTAAACACCGTACAGTGAATATTTTTAATTGAATATTGAATATTCTTAATTAGTTGTCATTGATTTGCAATTAGATTCTAAAATAGAGCAGAAAAGAGCAGCAGAGCAGCACTCAGGACTATGGCCATAAAATATGCTAAGGTTATTTGATATCACAGCTGGCGCATCATGTGTAAAATTGCTCACTTTCTTGTGCTACAGTCAATAAAAGCGAGTGTGGCACAAACTACTGGCAAGGACCAACAAATAAATTGGCAATTTACTATGTTGCTGGCTAAAATCTCTCTAAGCTGCGACAAAGCAATTTTGTCTAAGAGTTTTTTGAGCAGAGGTGTGCAACAAATATGCATTTAATGAAGCCTGTTGTTGGTGTGCGTATTGGTCTGAGTGGTGTGTGTGTGTGTGTGTGTGTGTGTATTGAGCAAAGTTAGTTGCAGCTGCTGTCGCTGTAGCATTAACAAAAACACATACGTTATGTGGAGCAGGGAACGGCGAAGAGCAAAGCAGAATTGAGTGAAAAGCAAGCAGCTGTCAGAGCACCACACATATAAGGAGGCAAAGCTCAGAAGCTGCATCTCTCGCATCAGGCAGCATGCAATATGCAACACGCAACACGTAATATGCAGCAAGCAAAAGCAGCTAAAACTCATCCCATCTAAAGCTAACTTATTGCATAATTCCTTAAAAGTACCAACGTCTGGCATTGGCATAATGAATGAGGCGTCGAACTGAACAACCAGCAGTCAGCAGCTGCCACACCCACGATCTCTTTCTCTATCTCTCTCTCTCTCTCTCTCTGACTCTCTCTCTATATCTCTCACCATCTCTATGTCTCTCTCTCTCTCTCGCACTCTGCCCCACAGCAAAAATCATTTTAGCTTGGCATACGCATCGTATACGCATTTGAATTGATTCATAGCCGTTGCTGACAGAGCAATTTGGTGCCGCCTTTGAAAGAGTAAGTGCATCGTCAAGCGGCAGGCAGCTATAGCATCAACATCAGACGATTGAGGGGGAAGGGCCCAGCAAACTGAATAAGCAGATAATTTTTTTCTTGGAGTCATCGATATGGCAATTTGCCGCTCGCATATGATATGTATGAATATATTAAGTTTACCAAGCAGCGCGTTTTGTTTCTGGAATTGCTTTCATTTCAATTTCAGCAAGAAATTCAAGTACTCAAGTACAATTCAAGTAAAATTTTTAAAACTATTTTTGGAACTCTGAACCGATTTAATGAGTTCAGAATATTATAAATAATTAGATTTAAATACGAAACCATTTATGGAGTCTAAAAGCTATTTATGGAACTATGAATCGGATTGATTTAATGAGTTAATCATTTTATAAATAATTAGACTTATGTCAGACAATATATTTGTTTTTGCCAACATCAAAAAATAATATTAATCTGATTCGAATGTGAAGGTTTGCAATATGCAGAACATCTCAGTTTTGTGCGAATACTGCAATTGCGATGTGGGCCATTTTTGATTTTGGCTTTAAAAGGAACTGCATTGATGGCAGGCTGTATGATGGGCTCTTCTTTACCTCAGTTGGCAGTTGGAAATTCTATTAAATCTTTTAACCACATCGGACACGGTCACGTTTGACAGCTAGCACGTCGACGCTTTTCTGACACTTGCGCCCTGACAGCGCTGATGCAGCACAAAAATTGCAAATAAAATTGAAAATTCACTGTGCTGGCTGCCAAAATCAACATTCGTCTTCCACCATCTAAGAGTCAGATGAAGGCTCCCAAGCGGCTAAAAGGGAGAGGGAGAGAGAGAGAGAGAGAGAGAGAGAGAGAGAGAGAGAGAGAGAGAGGAAGAAAGAGAGAGAGAGCGGTTCAGTTTATTCAGCACACGCAGTACCAAATGTCATGAGCTCTATATATAAAATTGCGGCTGCCTATTTAATGTCACATTGCCTACGGCCTATTTCCCGGACTGCTTCCCTGTCACGCTGCCAGACTGTTGAAAAAAAAGTTGTCAAGGTGTCAGTAGTCAAGTTAATTTCAGCAAGCCGCTAGATTTGCCCCTCCGGCTAGCCGAAATGTGGTTGTGGGCTGCGACTAACCGCTCAGCTGAAAAAGAGCCAAAAGTCAACTGTCGGTATAACATGCCGTATACTGGATGTTGAATGCTGGACTCGCCCTCGTGTGTCACCGCAAAATGAGTCTCATTGGAAATGAATGTGTAGCACTCTACCACTTACAGTCCACCCCTCTGCCTCTTACAGTCCACCTCTCTTGTTGCTAGCAGGTACAAAAGCAGTTTCGTTTCGGTTTGATGACTCTGCAACCAAGTGTAGATGGGTTTTCGTGTCTGAAAGCGTATGTGTGCACCATAGCTAAATTTCACCAATTTAGCTTTTAGCAATTCCGGTTTTGACACTTTCCACAAGCGTTTTATATGATGTTTCAGACAGACCCAGCACACAGCCCATATTAAAAATACAGAATGAACATCAGTTTCCACAGTTTGTTAAGCAGCAGACCGCAACGGAACTTCATGAATGCGCCTACTCAATTTCCATTTGCCGCAAAAATTTGGATAATTAAATAAATTTAAAGGAAAAAAATCTATAAGCGGAAAATACTCAAAGAAAACTTTATAAAAGTGTGTGACGGCAAAAAAGAATCTTCAATGGCAAAAAATAGTTTTCAATAAATGAGTAACACCTTGTGGAAGTTGAAGCTTTAATACTCTTGTGCAAAGAATAAATTAGTACGGAAAGCCTTTGAACAAGACTAATTAAATTGAATGCTTTTCCAAATAAATTTACTTTTGCAATACAAAATTCATTTGAGCAGCAAATTTCAATAAAGATTAAATTACTTTGAATGCATTATATAACAAGTTATTTATAAATATATATATGTTTACTAAATGTACTATTACTTCTTAAAATCCACTAAGCTTACAATATTTGAATTGCTTTCATGAAAGTTTTGATTATTTACATCAATACTTTGATTAAATAAAAGAGTACATCTTGTCGAATGTTGCGTAATATAATTTGTAATGGTGCAAGTACAAACGCATTACAGCAACAGCTTTCGCTTGATGAAGCTGGAAAACAACAACAACAATTACAAGAACAGCAACATGCCGCAGCCAAAGGATGCAGATGCCTTGAGCGGAACTTGGTCGGTTTCTTTACCAACCGCATTGCCCCTTCCCCGACTTAATTCCACATTTTATTTTTAGTGCATCAGCAATCACTTTGAGCAGCAGTTGCTGCAGCGCTCCTTCCCCTCGCCCTCCACAGTAACCCATTAAGTGGGCGTAACTGTGGTGTTGGCATAACTTTCAAAAACTAATTAAGCCAACTTAAGTGCAGCGTTGTCGTCGTCGTCATCGTCGTCGACGTCGACGTCGACGTTGCCGCCATCGCTTTGGCCTACCAGGCATTTCAATCAAGACGCGCTTCCACAAGATATAACCCCCCCCCTCGTCACAACCCCACAAAAAAGTTACAGGCATCTGCCAAAAAATGGGAATACTGAGCAGGTCGCTGGCTTGCTGGCAAGGAAGATGTGGTAAGGCGTCTGTGTTGGTGTTGATTTAGGTTCACTTTAGCGTAAAATGAATGTCCCACTTCAAATAGAAGTCGCACGCTGTAAATCACGGAGCGCCAAGTGCGACACCGTCTCTCTCTCTCTCTCTCTTTCTCTCTCTTGCATTCTCTCTCTTTCTGTTTGTGTTTGTGACACTTTGCAGGGCATAGCGGAACAGTACTTGAATGCGAGTCCTGAAAACCCGCTTGCACTTGAGTGTCAACTCAGGAGAAGCAGTTGCTGAAGCAGAATCTGAAGCTGACGACGAAATGCAGAAGCTGCCCCAAAAATGTCCAACGGCGACGGCATTGTTGACGATGTTGATGACGATGCTGCTGGTGTGTTGCTGCGCACCGGAAGTAGCCACAGCCAAAAGTGTCCACGGTCTGTGCCGTCCAGCAGTACATAATTTCTTGACAGTGCTGCCTTTTGCTTTTACCACTACAGCTGCCGCCTTTAGGGTGCCCTGTACTAAATGACACTTTATAATTGTGCGCATCAGTGCAAAAGTTTAACAATAAATTGGAAAGTTTTCACAGCTTTGCTGCTGCTGTTGAAGTCAACGCAAGGCAAAGGCGTTTCTTATTATCCATTTGGGCTGCCAAAGCTGCTACTAGCTTACTCTCCCTCAATTGTGTGTGTGTGTGTGTGTGTGTTTGTGTGTCCTCGAGTTTTGTTGAGTTTTAAATGTGCATTTTACAAATGTTACTTGTGGTCTTAACGCTGCCCCGGGGCCAATGGCAACTGCAACGGCAACTTGAGCTACAAAGTTTTTGTTTTAACTTTCAGTTTTGTGTCATAGTCGTTGTAGTTGATTTTGTTACTGCTCCTGATAGTGCGGATTATGAAAACAGCTTCAAATGCCTTAAGGGCAGCGATTGAATATAGCTAACGAGTTGGAAATTCAACTGATGGCAACAAAAAATGTTGCCTACTCTTATGGAGATTGTAATATTGATTACACTTTTCTCTCAAAAATAATTGTTGAAAATATAAATTTACATTGTAAAATAATATTAGTATGCAGTAAAGTCTCTTGCCCATGGCAGGAACTTTAATTCATTTTAAATTTCTAGCAAATTGTAAATATTTTCGCATAAATTGGAGAGTATATGCATAACAATGTTATAATACTTACAATAGATTTAATGGGCCAATTGAAATTCGTGATTTCTGACACCAGTTTGACTTTACGCAAAGTTCCTTTGGATTAATAGACGGAAATTGCAGTGGCAATTACACGCAAAATACGCACAATTGCATAATACCGCATCAGGCCCCATTGGCATCTGATGTCAGCAAGTTGACATCAAAAGTTGCCGCCCCTCCCGTACATAAGCGAAAGCAACGCCCGAAAAGTTGCAACTGCAACTTAAAATTGATCTCGCTGCACACAATGCAGGCAAGTGGCATGAACCAAGCGGAGATTATGCAACGGGCACAAACTATTGGGCGTCGGCCATTTACAGCAAAACAATGGCCCCGAAAACTTTTTCCAGCAACGCATGGACTGCTGGAATGTGCAGTATAATATGCGTTAGCTCCCCTCTCCCCTCATCCGCGTTGCGAAAAAGGACAAAGTTCTGTAATAAAAAAATAAGTTTCCGTTGTGACACTCGCCACGTTGCTTTTTTTGGGCTACATTGCATAGTGTTTGCTGTTTTCTGCTTTATGTATTTGCATAAATTGTATATTTCTTCTTGGTGGCAACTTAATTTTTGCTATGCATTTTGCGGTCATGCAACTGCAACGAGTTGGCAACACAATACCCACAACTGCAATATCCAGAAAGTGAAGCACATTGTTGCTTAAATTCTTGTAAACTTGAGAGCTTGAGAATAGGCCAAAAAACACTCACACTTGTCACACATGCCTCACATTTTTGACCACTTGACCACATAATGACGGCATGCACTTGCACCCAGTTTCTCAGTAAGTTGCATTGCTTTGTGGTTTCTGCGCAATGCCAATTAAAAGCCATGGAATTTTACAAACTAAGCCTCATTACGCACACACAAACACACAACCGCAATCCTGTGCAGCTGACCGCCTGTTGACACATTGCCTCCATCTGCAAATCCATTTTACGGCTTGTGGCTACCCTAATTGCACATAATTTTGTTCGGTGGCTGAGCTCAACAACTTCGAGCCGTGCTTGTGTGGGTTTAAATTAAAATAAATTTGTTACTTCCACATGTGTAAGCTAATAAGCAACTAATAAATAAATATTTTAGTGCAACACGTTCACACAAAGTTTTAAGCATTGCAATCCTTACTTTTTATTCCTTTTTTTTTGGAATAACATACTATCCTAATTAGCGAAAATATTTTAAATTAAATGGAAGGTATTGTTGAGATTGAATTGAGAGACAAGTGCCTAAATAATATATAAACAAATATTAAGAGATAGATACGTTAAATGTGGATTATAAGTTCTCCAGGCGAAGATCAAGTTTAAGAAATTTGATCAATCACTGCAGCCATCAATCACTGTCGAATATGCGAGCATCATTAAGATCTTTGAAGAAACACAGGTTGCGTTAACCAAAACATATTTTCATATTGAACAACCTGCGATCAGAAAGACTTCTATGTACATATATAACAGCTGATTTCAGGATATCTCCAAGCCGAGCTCACTCGGCCAATAAGATCTGATTTGTATGAATTGCCATATTAAGATCTATTTAGTTTTAAACAATGAAATGTGAAAGAAACACAAAATAATAGTATAAGGGCAGCTAAATAAGTTGCCCTCCAAATAAAAAGTTTTATATTCACAGCAAATTAAGCCAGCTGCCAATTGGTGTGAAGTGTTTATGGCTGCTCTTGTTTGCCTTTCGCCCTTATTCGAAGTGGGCTAGGGTAAGTCGAGTGGCTTCTTGCTGTCTCGTTCCGAACTGTAACGTACTTTGGCTCTAATCGCTTCTAATAACGCACAAAATTGAAAAACTTATGCGATATCATTGGGGACTTAAGCGACACGACAAGTGCAGCTGCTTGGGGGACTGAACCGAATTAAGCTGGACTCGACAACATGAACAACTGTGACAACTTAAAGCAACGCAAAGGAAAACAGAAAACAAACCCAAACAAAAAAAATTAATGTATAGAAAAGTAGAGAATATATGTACTTAGAGAGAAAGGCAGGGAGAGTGGGTGCAACTGTCATGATATGCCGTAAACAAGGCAAGCTGGAGCTGTAGCCGCTGAGCATCTCAGACTGGTGGAGTATTTTGGACACATATTGAACTCTGGCTAACTGTCTGTAGAAACAGTCTGGGATACGCGTGTGGGTGCGGATGTGTGTGCGTGATGTGTTGTGCTGTGTTGGGTTTGCCTTTGCACAGTACTACTTCAGAGGCCGTACAGAGATTGTACAACAGTTATACACAGCGTGCGGCGTCTGTTTGTTTTAATTTCTCTTATCGGCAGGCAGCTGCCTCTGCTCTACAGCTGACCCCTTCCTCCCTCTCGTATACTAGATCCAATCCAACTCAGACTACACTCTGCTCGCAACTTCAGCTCCCCAGTGCCATACAATTTTAATTGCACAATGGCAGTTTCCTTTTGTTTTGCAGCTACCATTTTAAAATGAATTCATGGCCTGTGCGCCGGGTGCACTTTTGTTTGACGTCTCTAATTCCGCAAGGAGTTGACTGCAAATAGAACTTGGCCGAGGCACTAGGAGGTTCCAAGTATCCCGGCGTCTGGCAACAGGGCCGAGTTATTTAATTGAAACTTGCTTTGTGACTCCGTTGGGCCAGCCAATAAAATGTTTAACTTTGATTTAGTTAAGGGATTTCGAAATAAATTAACTTTAAACATGTTTAACGAGCACCCAGCAGGCAAAAAATGCAGCGCATGGATATACAAAGATATTTACCAAAGACTTGGCAATAATGTAGACAAGTTTTCTTTTTTGTCTCAGAAGATAGGATTGGGATTCTTCAAGTTGGTGTCATTTTCTATCAGAGGCGGATTAAATAGCTATTTTTGAGTCTTGAGGAGCGAAAAGCGGCTGACCTGAGGGACTAGAATGCGTTTTGTCTGTATGATTACAATTCTTTTAAACATGTCTGGTATAATTGCTGTGTTTGACTTAAGTTTCTTCAAACAGCCCTTTTGACAATGAATACAGCGAGTACTTGAAAATATTAGCTGAAAATACATTTAACACTTAAAATTGCTAAAACGCTTACTAATTCAGTACGATCATATAATAATTTTAGCTGGTAGTCAATTTAAATATTTGAATATAAATGCAGTTTCGACTTTGAAAAGTGTTCGACCATAGCCATAGCTGACTTAAGAATTTGTTCCCAAAAACGTTTGTATTTAATCTTTAATAAAACTACGAGAATACATGCCGTGCTTTGAAAGTCCTACACCATTAAACTAACGCCTAGAGAGCGAGGCTAAGTTAATAGCATAAATAAGTATTTTCTATCAGCTACTTGATCAGCTTGTTAATGGCACAAAGGCGCTCACCAACTGCTTTTGGCCAGTATCTAGTCTTGAGAGTTGTTGTCTTGTGCTGGTCATAAAGTGGAACGCATTCTCTTGGCTTCTTAATGAGCTGCTCTTAACATTCGGGTCTCTAATCCCTGGACAAATCTGCCTATACTGTGGATGCGTGTCGTAAACATGTTTTCTATCTTCATTCGTGACTGCTGGAGGCTACAAAAGCTCCAAACAAAATAACGAAACACAAAAATTAAACAGGCGACTGACGACTTGGCCAAAAATGTCCAATAAACACATTTATCTGACTCCCCAAAACATAAAAACCTGCGCCGTCGATAACATTTTATAACTCAGCAAAGTGCCATAACCCACTGAAATTGCCAAAAAGCAGCTAAACCCAAAGGTCGATTCTTGCCGGAGTCTGGGCCGCAATTCGCTCACTTTTACTAATGAATTAAAGCCGCAGCTAATAAAACTTAAGAAGACAGACAGTCGTAATGTTAAAGATAAGGAACATTTGCATAAAACCAAGAAACTAAGCCACAAAACTGCCAGCCATAAAACTAAACATGAAATTATTTTGCATTTGGTTATATACTCATATATACTTATTTTTAGACACATAAATCATATTCTCAACAACAAAATAAATACAAAAGAAAAATAAACATATTAAAAGCATAGGTCGCATAATTTTGTATATGGCATCCCGGCACCCACATCAACAAAACAAGGATAAAATGGCACAAACAAGATTTAACAGTTTTGTATAGTATGTCGAAGTCTTGATACTCTTGACCGAATAAATATTTATACAATTGCTGCTGTTTGTAGCCTATAAAAAATAACCAAAACAATGAATCTTTCAAATACTTGACATTTAATACATTCAAAAATAATAAATTATGTCAGTAAATAACTAATTCAAATAACTAACAAATAATCAACTATTTGAATTTATTCTATCGAAAATTAATTTATTGCGCTTGTGTCACATTTTATTGCTTTTCAATGTTTCTTATTCAAACAGTTAAAAGCTTTCATTGAAATAGATTATTTTTAATTATACAATTTATTAGAAATAGTCTCTTTTAATTAATAAAAAAAAAAATTATATAAATGTGTCTTCTTACTAAAATAAATCCTCAACTCCTAACAGGTGTTATACCCTCTGTGAAAGCGCATGAAAACAAAACGGCAAACAACAATAACCAGAAACAAAAAGCGAAACCGAAACCGAAAGCAAAAAGTGTTAATGAACAAAATAATGAGTTCCAGTGCTCAGTTTTGTGCCACAAAACATTTTATGACACTAACAGCTAAACGCCACGGGGATAACTCCAGCATCACAGTCAACAGACAGAGAGCGAGAGAGAGAAAGAAAGAGCAAAAGAGAGTTCGAAGCCGCAACGGAGAGTCGCCGCATGCAAGCAATAAATAATCAGCAAAGTTTTAGTTGAATCGAATTATCACCCCCTGAGGTGCAGTTCCGTAATGAATTTGTTTTGGGGTTTTTTTCAACGGCATTTACTTTCATTACGTTTCGCTTTGACTCCATTGCGGCTGCGCGGCCGAACTAGTCTGACCCCAACCACCCTCAAAAACTATCTTACTTCCTTCCTGCTGTTCAACCACCCCCTTTAGTGCGGCCGACTCGGTTTTTCATTCGGTTTGCTCAGTTTGTCTATTGTTGTTGGTTTGTTTATTTGTTTGTTTGTTTCTCGCTCTCCGCCCAGTTCCGTTCGCTTCTGTGTTTTTATAGTCACATTTGCATAGCTGTGTCTATATACAAATTTTGCTAGCGCATATTCATTCGATTTGATCTGCTCTTGGTCAGTTTGTGTCTGGTTTTACGAATTGTGGCTTGTTCTGACATTGTCATTGATTTCATTACATTGACAGTTGTGTCAATAGCACCAGCCACGTTCATTCAGAATTTAATTAAATTTGGGTAGCTACTGGATATGTGTTTCATTTGTAGTAAAATAAAAGTACTACCTTCAAAAGCCTAATGACATCAGTGGCCTTTCCAAATATAAATATTTATTTGATTTTTATATAAGAAACATTAAAATTTAACTAACACTAAAATGCACCAAATTTACATATACTGCCAAATAAATCCAAAGTCGGCACTTTCATGACTCTTTTTGTGGAATTATGTAGAAATGATATGTTCCATGCTTATTGGTAAAACACGCGAGAAATGGAATTGAGAGCAGAAACAACATTTCAACGCGGGGATCAGCCATGTTGGGAAATTCCTCTTCAGTCAGTTCTCTCCACCCAGCTGCAAGCGAAACTCAAAAAATAAGACAATTTTCTAACCAATAAGATGTTGATCTTAGAGTTTACCACGTATCTGAGAGAGCGTCATGGTGTGCTCTGGAGAAGTGCACTTCGCGCTTAATAAGACACGTGCCACATTTGTTAATATTCCGGGATGATAGCCTCGAACGTTATCGAAATAATTATCTAGCGACATCAATGTAGAATCAAATATGTAGAAATTATTTGTAGTTTTTTCACGTCTGCACTGTGCACTATTCAAAAGTAGAATGATGGGTGGGTCAAAGCACTCTCTAAAAATCCGGTTTTTCACAGAGAGCAGCTGATAAAATTGTACACTTCTATTTCCTGCTTATCCCACTTTCCCGCATACCAAAGTAAAACTCTCTGTCTCCCATTCTCTTTCTTGCTTTCTCCCTCACTCTATCGTTTTGATTTGTTGAACAAATTACGGTGGTTGCTTGATCTCTTTGATGGTGGTGGATTCGTGTGAATTGTGTGTCTTTGCTAACTTTAGTGTGGACTCTAACCACAAACTGTTATACAGCTGAAAAATAACAACCTGAAAATCTATATTTTCTATGCATATTTAATGTCTAGCTCTGCTTCCCCCTCTCACCTGGCCGCACGCTATGCGGACTCATAAAAACTCTTTTTCTATTATTATTCAAAACTGTATAAAAGAGAATCGCAAAAATACATATTTAGAGAGAAGGAGATGGAGCAAAGAAACGTGGAAAATGACTTCACACAAAAAGTTGTGCTTATTTTAACACTTGTGGCAAACGAAGATGGAAATAATTACAAACTTTGGTGCGAACCACAATAAAATACAAACAGTATTTACAACTTTCAAAATACCCTGTTAATATTTTTTGTAAATATTCCAAAGAAATGTTAAATGATATGTCTAGTATATGTAATTAAAAACAAATAATTTATTTTTTCCAGGGTATAAACAATTGTCTGTGAAACTCTTTATTTTTTTATTTTTTATTGTTACACCAAGAAACGCAAAAGAAATTTTGAGGTAAAGCCCCGGGTTGGTCTATGCAGTACCTGAAATATATGCCAAACAAGTTGACAAAGTCATTTTAATTTAAGTTTTGCAACATTTCAACACTTTGGTAAATACATTTTCGCAGGCTACCTTCAGGCAGTTTCACAGTATGCATTGTCCTTTCCAATGGCAACGTTGCACGACAACTCACTCCGCTGAAGATGCGGGCGTGTGAGTGTGTGTCTGCAGGAGTGAGTGTGGGTAACACAAAGAGAAATTTATGCGACAATTTAGGTCTCGTGCAACGTTCTTCAATTGAATGTTGCCTATTTTTCAGGCATAACATTTTGCAATTACGCACATTTTGTGGCTTTATTTTGCACACTTAATTTTAATTCCTGGAACGGCTTCTAATTGGAATGGCTTCATTTAGAGTCAGACCAAAGCCTACGCAAACCAATTCTCAATTGTGAGAGATAAGAAATTAGTTTTTAGTGCAATTCGTTTCAATGCCTTAGTTAATAAATTACACATGAAAATTTAAATAGCTTCAGAATATTGACAAAATATATTTAGATAGTACAAAAAGAGAACAACACTAATCCTGTAAAGGAAATGGCTCTAAATTTAGTAAAGTGAATTTTACGTCGTCCATAAATCAAAAAGAAATAGATAAGGATGAACACCTTTATTAATTTATTTGCTTATTTAAATATATTACAAGAGTTCGACGAATTATAAAATTAATACATACCGATAATAACACAAAAACTCAATTGGAAATGGCGCTTAGCTTTATTAAATGAATTTTATTTTCCAAAAATCAAATAGATAAAGATAAAATCATGATAAGCTGTTTATTCAGCAATTGTGACTTCTTTTTATAAGTCAAGCACCCAGCATAGTTCCCGCATAATAATTTGAAGCTCGTTAAAACCCATTCGCGGCTAAGTGAATGACAGCAAAAAGAAACTATAAAAATTACAGCCAAAATGCAAACGATGTCAGTAAAACTATACCACACACCCTTATGTGCTCATATATGTTAGCTGTATATGCAGTCACCCACACACTCACACCCACACACTCACACCCACACAATCATAAACACTCACTGGGGTATCTGCGCATTGTGCATTTTGTGAATAAAATTTTGCAACGAACATAAAATTCTCAACGGAAGTTATTTCACGCTTGAAGCATGCCGCCGCAGAAGCTGCCTCTGCTGCTGCCTTTGCTGCCACGTGGCGTTACGTCAAAACTAACTAACGAAATAACAAGCAACCCAGTGGGTTGTGCATGAAGTGGGCGTGCAGAGTGCTGCACGCAGTTGGGGCTAACGAAATTGGAGAGCCGGAGAAATTAAGCAGCGTAACAAGTTGTCAGTATATGAGTCGAGCTATTGTGTGTGTGTTTATATAATTGGTTCAAAGTTGCAGCACTCACACTCACACACACGCACACAGTTACCTGCTACAGATAAGTGCACAAGAAGTCGCTGCAACAAGTTTAATTAACATAAAATATGAAAAAAAAAAATAAATAAAACATAAACTTGCATTTAAAATCAAATTATGCATGGTGTTTGTGTGTGTGTGTGTGAGAGCGTGTGTATTGCAATATATTGCGATTTATTGTAGCATACTTTTCGCGGCGAATGGCATTGGCAGCACCCAAGCTTTTTCATAATATGCCGTAATTTTTTGTATTCTGCTCTTTTTCCACTCATTTATTTCCATAATTACAACAACTACACAACTGTTATTGTTGTTGTGTGTGTGTGTATGCTGTGCTGTAGTCGTATTTCTTAATTCCAATCCATTTGCACAATTGATTTACGTCCCACATAAATTTCGTAATAAATGAAGCTCTTGCAGGCACTTCGAGGACAGAACTGCCTCTTGGCCATTTGATGTTGCACAATTACAAACAAACACACACAACACTGCCAAGCGCCCAAACACACACACACACACACATGCATGCATACACACACTCACACACAGACGGACAAATACACCATTCACGAACGCTTTGCATTAACAACAGCAATGTCCTGCAAATGCAGTATTACATTTGCCACATTTTCTACGCTTGTACGTTCTGAAAATCATTTTCAGTTCAACATCCCTAACCACAACGCATGGACTCGGATAATGATCTGTGAACCATTTTGCAGCCAGTCAACAAGCTACAATTTAAGACTTTCGCTCAACATTTTCTTCAACTAACCAAATAGTTTAAATTGCATTCCAAATGATTCAAGCTGTCTTTATTATTTTGGTTCACTGACTAATTTTTGGCATTAGCAAAAGCAAATAACTTAGTCAATATATTGAATATTGATTTAGAATAGCAGTTTAAGCCAAGATTCAGAAATTTTAAACTTAGCTAGTGGAAAATCATCATTAATTTTAAGTTCACTCAGCAAGCTATAATATCTTTCGATAAGCAATTTAAGTCAGCTTTTAGAATTTCGAGCTTAGCTAGCAGGAAATCCTCAATAGTTTTTAAGTTTTGCAAAATTATAGCTATGCATATAATTTTTTCAGATCAAGATTTTTAAACAGAATTCAGAAACTCAAAAATTACCTCGCCAAAAAAATATTGCATTTTTTAAAATAAACAATCATATGTTTTTTGCGGCAACCAGTGTGTATTTTTGTATTTTTTATTATTTATTTATATACTACAATTTATTTCACTGCGTCCGTTCAGTGAGCTGTTGAACTGTGGTGTTAAACTCCATCACCATCAGTTTTAAGTTCAGCTACCTGGGTTGGTATGCCAATCACAGCATTTTTATAAAATGGTATTGTGAGGACGATTTAAAAACGACATTTATCGCTTAATTGAAACATGCTTCAAGAACTAGGTATATATGTATATTTGCTATATGTATTTAGAACACGTTTTAAACAGAATTTATTAATTAACCGAAATGTCATGGACAGAACTGCATTTGGTTAATCTTGCACTACTCCACAACTGTCAATGTATCTAATTGAGTGCACACCCAGCACATAAGCCCACACACACAACACATCTCAACACCTGAATGCTTGAAAGCTTTGTTTGCCAAGTCTCTCTCTCTGTCTCTATATACATTAGGTATCATTATGTATATGGCAAATATATAGCTATGTTGCGTCTGTTGTATGCAATCAATTTTAACTAAATATCATCTTCACGCAGTATTCAGTATGTGTCTTAGTTATCTCGGTGTATGTACTTATTGAGAGTGCTTAATATGGCAATTAAAGATGATACCAATTAAGAGTTAACTGCGTGCATTGCACAATACACCCACATCTGTCACGCCCCTCTTATTGTATACAAATTGGATTATCATTAGAGCGTAGACCTCTTTAATAGCCTTAATAAACATGACAAGTGCAGAAATTAGTTAAATTAAGTACACAATGCGAAACATACATGCGTGCAATTTGAAATATTCCTGTGAATATAGCCCGAAACTAGTCTAAAAAGACTAAAACAAATCTGAATCGTTTCGGAGTTACGCTGTAATCTCGATAATTTAGTGGCCACTTTTAGTTTAAAAGTCTTTGTTGTTTGGTAATATAAGCGTAGGTACTCACACAAATTTTATATTTATTGGATTTTTTGTCCAGTTTTCATCTTTTTATGCATATATATTTTCAAAAATGCATAATATTTATTTTACACCTCTACAGGGTGTACAAATTAAATAAAACTGCAACCCTAATCTATAATTAAATCGTGTGCGACAGTTAGCTTGCTTTCATGCGAATACATTAATATTAATTGCTTATATTTATCGCTATTTAATAGCTTAATTAAATTTCCACTTAAAATTGTGCGTACTGTTTATTTTTTGAATTACGGTTTTATTAATAAAATAATTTTTTTTTATTTTTTGCAGCCACATACAATTAATCAGGTACAAGTGTTGAGTGGGGAATTTGGACAAAACAAACCATTTTCATGAATTAAACAAATTAAATAAAAAGTGCTGCACACATAATTAGAAACATGATACTCGATCAAACTATGTAAATATATATTTACTAGCAATTCTCAATTGATTTATGCAAATTGCAAAACCACAAAACAAAATGCAAATTTGTCAAACAATCAACTGCATACGAACAAATGGCGAGTAAATAAATAAATGTTTTTACATTGTTCATACTTGTAGTGTGTACATCAATACAGATACATGCATTGTATATCTCATAACGTTTATTTCCTTTTACAACTTATTTGCATTTTGTGTCCATGTAAAGTTGCTGTTGAATGTTAATAAATACATATATATACATATATATCCCCCTCCGGTTTCTTTGGCTAGCTCTGATGTTTAGGGCCTGTTTTTATTTGCGCTTTGTGCCATATATTAAAATTCAATATCAATTATATATTTCGCTATAAATATTAATTTATTAGTTGGTTTTTATTCTTTGATACCAAATTTATCATAGTAAATTGGTTTTGTGCAACGTCCGTCATGCTGTCTGTCCGTCTGTATGAACGCAACCTTTTTTCTACATCCTTATAGATAGAGACTTGAAACTTGGAAATATACTGGCCCGCGTCAGACAAAGCATAAAGATCGGAGTGGTACGTTCACTAGGGGGTAGGAAATCGATAGAATCGATATTTGCAAATCTATAAACCAATTTAAGGCTACAGTCACCAAATATGTGTAGAATGTGGTGGGCGATGTCCATCAAAGATAACCTTCAGCGACGATAAAAGCCTATATTTCCCGCAATTTAAGAGCTACAGTTTCCAAACTTGGGAGTTATATTACAGAGAACCATTTCTAACATTTTTTTTTATTAAAAAATTGGATAACCGCGCCTACTCCCGCCTCCAAAATTCACAAAAGCCTATATATTTTTTGGTATTTCTTCAGTATTTCTTGGTTACACCCACCCTGTTCTTAGCTATCTGTTATTAGCTGGTGTTACTTATGGAATCAAAGTATTTCGCAGTCGTTCTCTCTTGTTAATATATTTATTTTTTCTTTGAATTTTTCTCTTTATTTATTTATTATTTGACTTTAATATTTTTTCTCTTTGAATTCTTTATGCCAAATGACATGCCATTTAGCTACAAGTGGTCTGGAAATCAACAATTGTAAAAATGATATATTTGCAAAAGCGAAAAAGATATATTTGCAAAAGGGAAAAATAAAATATATAATCATTAATTTTGTAATATATAATATCGTTTTGGGTAATTGTGAACCGACTCCAATTATTTTTCTTTGGTAGGAAATTTACCTGAATTTCGAGAGAATATTGTGGTTATATCATTCTATATCATTCTATTTAAATGTTATTAGGATTCAGCAGTTAAGGAAACAGAAATTAGGCTCAAGAGTATTCTATTCGGACAACAGCCAAATGCTTGAATATATTAATTTACAATCTTGAGGGAACCATCTAGGCACAACTTCAAAGAAAGTTATTTAATTATTTAATTATCATACATTTCTTCATTTGCTTTAACTATTTTCAATTGAAATTCAGCACATCTTTTTGCCGCAAACTACTTTTAGTGTATAAATTTAAAATTTATGCATTGCACATATTTTAAATCTTCAACGTTCTTTTTTAAAGGTTACTTTCGAAAGCACTCATAAATGTAGCATGCAGACTTTAATGAGAAATGAGAACACTCAAAATTAATAACACAAACATTTAATGCAAATTGCAGTCTGGAGACTGGACCCTGGGTATGTCCTGTTTACTAGGACTTTGTGTTAGGTTTGAGTTTTGCGTTGGCTTTGAGGTTGGGGTAGTGGTTGATGTTGGGTTATGGGGTAATGTGTTGTCAACTCATTGGCCACCGCTGCGCTTGCCCAGCGATGTCGCTGGCCAGCACTTTGAGGCGTGTGTGCAGTAATTATGAGGGCATTATGTTGAATCCGCAATCGTTATTGCTTGGACATGGTGGAACCCTGTTGACGGCGATGATGACAAGGATGTTATGCTGCCATGTGGATCTTGCTCCTTGCCCCAACATTTGCGTTATGCATGAACTCAGCATGTATGTCCTCTTAGTATGCATTAATATGTGTGTGTGTGAGTGTATGGTTGTGTGTATCGTCTACAGATGACAGGATAGCTCTGGTGTGTTATAACTGGTCTCTCCCCAACTCTGCCGTTGTCTGCTGCGTCTAAATTGCGACAACATTATTTAATTGAAACTAATTTTCCATTTTGCTGTCGCCTTCAAAATATTTAATACTACTTCTGAAGTGCGCAATTGGGGGCGTGGTAGTGACAGTAGCAGCCACAGCTGTTCCACTCCTTTTAGGTCGGGCAGCCTGGTTAGCCTTGTGGCCAATGTGGGTCAAATTTGTTTTCAAGAAAACATTTGTCGTCTTTAAATAATGCTCCAAAACAGTGCAGCATGTTGTAGTTTCATATGCAGCTTTTTAGTTGGCACGAGCTAACGAATACCCAGAGTCTGCTCTGTAAAAAGAGACTATTCAAAATCACAACCCCATCCCCATTCATCCAGCAGTATAGCTTGCAATATTTCTCACCTTGTAGAAATTGAGCACACGTAAAAAAAACTAAGCGTTTTATAGCGTGCAACTCGTACAACGAGTAATACGAGTACTGTGGATACTGTACTATGGGCACAGCACATGCTCTGTTTACTTTTACGACTTGCCCCTGCAGCAACAGCTGCAACAAGAAAAACAACCTATTACTGCATATTAAACGGAAGGACAATGGCAACATCAGCCTTGTTGGCTAGAAAAAGCTACAAATAAGATGTTGCCTTTAAAATTCGCTTTAATTTATATAAAATTATTGCTGTGAAAATTTGATTACCTCACTTACACCCCCTTTTTAATCACAGTTGTATAGGATTTTCTCGTTAATATTTGAATAATTTGATGTGTTTTATGATAAACAAAATTTTAAATATATGTATAAAACAAATAAGCAATAAATTGAAAACACTAAAATTTAATTTATGAATCTTTTGCGCAGATTTGAATATTAATTTTTCAAATAATTATTAAACTAAAATGAGAAATAAATTATAAAAAATAAATAAATTAAAATTTCACATGGTTTCAATGTAATTTTGATTTCTGAAAATTAGCAATTAATATTCTACTAATTATATAACTAAAATTATAAATAAATTTAAAAATAACGGATACCAAAAAAATTTTTAGCGACGCAAGTTAGCTGAAAATATTCTGCATAAAATGTTTATAATATAGCCAAAAGCGGCATAAACGGCTTACTTGGCAGCACTGTCAGGCACTCACGCACACACCCACAAGCACACACACACATAGACACATGGTGAATGATACCGCCGGCTGCAGGCGTGGCACAAAGTGAGCAAAACGCACGTGACGCTCATCAATTTGGCGCACTTTGCCTTTGCCTCGCTGTTTTTAATGCGCTCCACCGACTACAATGACGATGATGATGATGACTCCTACTCCTGCTGCTGTTCCTACTCCTGCTGGCACTCTTACACAATTTCGCTGAATTCGTTACTGTTTCTGCACACGATCCCGAACCTGAACCTGGTTGACTGCATCGTTCCGCACATGCTGTGCACGTCGTTCTGCTCCTTACCATGTGTCTGTTCCGGTGTATGTGTGTGGGTTTGTGTATGGCTGTGTGTATGTCACGATTTTGCATATTAATTGCATTAAGTTATAGCCAGCTAGACTCGCTGGATGGCGCCACATGTGGCATATAGCCCCTGGCTTGCAGCTTCAGTGATAATTTCAGCTTGGTAAATCCACTTTGCTGCACATGTTTGGGGCTTAGTTGTCCAGTGCTTAACTGCAATTCGAATTGGCTAGCCCGCAAAACCTAAAAGCCCTGGCATGTCCTTCTCATATACACACACACACACACATGCACATCTATTTATAATCGGTGTACTAACTTGACTAAACACCATTGTTGCCATGCTCCAAATGCTGCCGTTCACTTGAATTTATTTATAACAGCATTTTCAATAGATACAACGAAATGCGATACGCGTCAGATATAGCTACAGCAATAGCTACATACTTACATATATATATATACATATATATATATATATATATATAGGCATTTATACACACAAATATATACACAAATATTTTAAAATGTTTGCTGCTTGTTTGCTATTTTGAACATGAGTCATTCGTAAGCAATTATGAGAGCAACAAAATATTTTTAAGTTGTTGTACGTTTTATATTGTATTTTTTTTTAAAAGATACTCAAATTTAAATATTTCAAGAGTATATTTGAAATATTTTGTATTCGAATTATTAGACTTATTATTAGACTTATGATGACATGATAGTTTCATACTATGAGATCAAGTAGATCACGTTGAATAATATGAAATGTAATTTAAAAATGAAAGAAATCTATAAATAAGATTTTTATATATTTTTTACAATGGATTATGATTTCGTATAGGAGCGCTATACGATACGTATTAGGCTACACTACATAGATTAAAAATACTTAGGATAGTTTATTGATGAAACTTGATATGGACACTAAATAAGTAAAAAATATGATGTCAGACTACTTTATCTTCACTATACAGTTTGTTAAACTTTTGATTGTAATCTTTAACAGCGTATTGTAGCTTACAATTACTATTACATCTTCCTGAACTCTACTATATACTTTGAATTGTTAAATTTAATGGTTTATATTTAGTTTTCAATTACCATAACATCCTTTTAAGCGAAACAGCTCAGAATTTATGTTGTCGGCACGCACATAATATTTTGTATGTTGTAATTTTTTTTATGATGTTTCGCCAGATTTCGCTCCATACTTCTTTACATTCCATATGCTTGTTTATATACTATTGAATGCAAGGAAGCATGGAACTCTCAAAGGCCAAGTAAACAATTAAAAAATCATAAAAACCACACTTTTAACTTTAAGGTCGTACGATTATGTTGCACATCCATTTGCATTTTGGCAGTTTGTTTCTCACTTAAATAATGATGATTGTTAATGTAAAAGCAACAATAGTTGCAAACAATTTTTAAAAAATACTCTAACTGCAATTTTTGGGCCAATTCTAATGCAACAATCTCGCTCGTTTTTGTTTTTGTGGTTTTTATACATCCATTTTATTTCTTTTACTATTTTAGAAGTATATCCTTGGTATATCCTTATGCTGCTTGTGTCCCGGCTGTGGCTTTCAAATTTTCCTGTTTCTCGTTGGTGGTTTTAACTTTTTATTTTAAAGGGGGGTTATATGGGAGGCTTAATACATTTGCCGTGCGTTTTTATAGTCCAACTGCAATAAAGCAATTTTTAAGCGCACTGAAGTGTGTTTATATGTGACTGGGCGTTGTGGAGCGTGGTCCGGGAATACAATTCTTGTACCGCGTAGTATCTGCTCTTTCGTTTTTTGTTTTTTTTTTTTGTTTGCTTACTTTTTGTTTTTGCATCTTTCACGCGCCTGCACAAAAAATTCATAAACTTTTTTGCAGCTGTTTTTGTGTTGTTTTCATTTTTATTCTTTGTTGGTGATTTTTGTACGTATGTGTGTGTGCTTTAGGGGAGAGGGCCGCCCTCAATAAAATTGCGCCCTTTTTGCTTGGACTTTGTTTTTTATGCGCATATTTTGCGCCACATGGCCAGAGCAGGAGCCCCACCGCCTGCTGAGCTCCCTGTATGGCTTTAGCTTTGCGCTTAAACGATTTTTTCTTAAATTTCATTTTTTGTTTTATTTACTCTTGATGTTCTTTCGCCTTTTTTTTTTTTTGTCACATTCCGCACACGAAATATGCCACACACAAAACAAAATCCGCGTAACTCACAAACGAATGCAGTTTCGATTTGGGAACAGATCTCGAGCCGGGAAGTGTACGGCGTGCTCTGACAAATGCGACTGTCCTCTAATCGAACTGTAAACAGACGCTTATATAGGTGCCTAAAATTAAAACCTAGCCAACCCTCTATTCGGGACCCACATGAAGCGTCGCAGTCGATCCGCTTTGCAGGTCAAGTCCAAGTACCGACACACACAGACACACATGTGTGTGTGTGTGTGTGTGTGTGTATCTTGTTGTAGTTTTTTTTACCTACTTGAAGAGCGGCAACAACAACAACAATGCTCTCGATGGCAATACCCACGCGGCGTCGCCGTCAGTGTTGCTGCTGCTGCAGGATGTGGCACATGGATGCAATCTGCAGACACTGCAGGCGTTTCCCAGGCACAGCCTTAAATGTGGCAGCCCAGACAGCCAGACCATGTGGTGTGCAGTTTTACAACAAATCAACAGCCTGAATGTCAAATGTTAATCATGTGTTACATACTTCAATCTACATAATCCCGATGCTAATTTTAAATATTTATCAACAATTAATTTTAAAGTTTAAAACATCTGTATAAGCCCGGCAACATGACATTTAAAACATGTATTTGAATTTGTTTGTTAAATGATATAATAAATAAGGACCAACAATTAATTGAACTAAGCTTTGACCGATCAATAAAATAAATACTTTAGAAATTAGTTCTCAAAACCATTCAAATACATATAAATATTTTTAAAAAATTAAATATAAATTTATCTAAACCTGAACGTTTCTTATTAGATTGCAAATAAATATGTCGCCTTGACTGCTGACTTTCACTCAAGTCAACACTTTTTTAGTTATGTGACACGACTTCAAAATATTGTAAAACTAGCTTCTTACTTTCTTTGAATATTTCTGCATTTGCCGTCTGATTATGCTTAAATCATGTATAAAACAGCCAAGAAGAGTTTTGAGTCAATCATTTTAAAATTGAAATCATTCGGTATAAAAAAGTTCTGGTTTCAAAATTTCTGTTCAGCTAAAATGAAAGATAATATTGATGTGCTGGTCTTTGGTTCATCAAATATCGACTACATCACGTAAGTGCATTCCTCATGCAAATCGCAATAATGCAATTCGATCCTATTTGTAGATATGTCAATGACTTTCCCAAACCGGGAGAGACAGTACAGGCGATGCACAGAGAGCGTTGCTTTGGTGGCAAAGGCGCCAATCAATGTGTCGCAGCTTCTAAACTAGGCGCCAATTGTGCCCTGATAACGAAATTGGGCACCGATGCACTAGGCGAAGACTACTTGGAGTATTTGAAAATATTGGAGATCAATGTGGACTTTGTGGAAAGGGTGGAGAGCATGGCCACCGGCTTGGCCGAAATTATTGTGTCTGACAATGCAGAGAACATAATTATTGTGCTGCCCGGTGCGAATGCGATGCTTCGGCCCAAGGATGTCTCTCGCTGTAAAAAACTGTTCAAGAACGCCAAGGTTCTGATCTGCCAACTGGAGACAGAGAAGAAGGCTGTACTGTTTGCACTGCAACAATTTAAGGGGGTATCCATATTGAATGCCTCTCCCATGCCCAAGAACATCAACACGGAACTGATCACAACACCCACAATTCTGTGCATCAATGGGGTGGAAGCTGCTCAGCTAACCGAACGCGAGGAGGTTAACACGTTGCAGGATGCTAAAGCAGCCGCCAATGACATAATCGACAAGGGTGCCAAGAGTGTCATAATTACGATGGGAGCACTGGGCGCTGTTTTTTTGTCGAGCACGAAACGAGATGAGTGCATTCACTGCCCGGCCGCACCTGTGCGCTTCCTGGCGGACACTTCGGGTGCCGGTGATGCCTTTCTTGGCAGCCTAGCTTACCACATCGCGATCTTTCCCAACCTCCACCGGGAGAGTCACATCAGTGCGGCCAACATTTGTGCCGCCTACGCTGTTGGCCATCGCGGCACTCAGCTCAGTTTTCCAGGACCGGATTACGCTCAGAATGATCTATGTCGATTTGTACCAACGTGCACTGTGATCGCAGATGAATCCACCAAACCCATTGAGCCAGAGACGACACCAGCTCCAGCAAAAGCGGAAACGCCCTTACCGGCGGAGCCAGAACCCAAGACAACTGCCACAACTGAAGCCCTAGAGCAAAAGGACAACGAACCACAATCAATAACTGCATAAATCTAGTTTCAACTACATTTATATATTTTTAATGAACATAACGAAAAATGTAAATAAATCTAGATTTTAATCGGCTTTTAAATAAATGAAATCGAAGTGCTGTTAAATTTCGTATTCACATTGTCGAAAGATAGATGGGTGCATAATTAAAATTACCAATTTGTTGAAATGCTGTCACAATTAACATTTTGCGTTAAGCGCAATGAAACTTAATCGAATTGCAATGAACATTATCAACGTGTTGACAATCAACAAAAAAATAGAAAAAAGAAATACGCAATCGTGCATTTTAATTAGCAAATTACTGCGTGGGCCAACTATTTAACCAGCTACACAAAAGGGTATAACAATTAAAGAAAAAAAATAAATCTTTAAACTAAAAATTACAAATTATTAGAGTGAAAGGTAAATATATGCTTATATGTGTCTTATATTCAAAAATAGAAATATCAACTACTACATAACTTTTCATAGAGTAGGCCATAGTCAGATACACTCCACGCTGGCCACTCTCACTGTTTTTATTGCGCATTTTTAATGCACTGCGCACAAACTTTATGCACTTTTATTAAATTATAATATCTGTGTAAGCGCAATGACAAGCGAATGACATAATGAAAAGATAAAGGGAGAGATAGAGAAAGAGAGAGACAGAGAGAGAGAGAGAGAGAGAGAGAGAAAGAGAGAGCGAGAGTGGGTATGAGGATGAGTGCGAGTGCGAGAGGAAAGATATGCACGAATAACAGTAATTATAGCATTGAATCAACCAGCGGCTTGGGTCATGTAACTAATTATTTAAATGTTACTATTGCCATTAAAGTGTACACATTTTAATTGAAATGAATTAACGAGCTATTTTCCCAAAACGGGTAATGTTAATATGTGAAAAATTTCTTAGTGGTTATATGTTAAAAAATAAAAAAGGGATAAAACTATCAATTTAATATATAATTTCTAAAGAAATGAGGAAAAAAAACGTCAAAATAATACAAATAATATTTATGCAAAATTGAATGTTATCTGTTAGAAAACTGTACATTACATAACTAAAATTATTCACATTTTAAACAAGTAACTAGAAATAGCCAAAAATGTAGTTGGCAACCAAAGAGAATTGAACAAAAAAAAACCCAACAAAATTTATATAATTTAGACAGACCAAGATAAAAAAAAATCTGAACATTTGTTAACCTCAACACATTGACAGATGCCATATATAAAAGTATATATGTATATACATATATTTAATATAAGCTATTGTATGTAGAGGTGCTTTGAGTATATTTCCGCTACATACGAAAATAGCGATGAGCAAGAAGTGATCCGCATTATTCATCGTTCCCATTATACAGCCCACAAACTGAGGCAGTCACACACCTATACTCACACCCACATTATACACACATCTCACACACATCACACACATACATACACACACAGGCCACATGCACAATTCTCTGGCGATTTCTGTGCTGTTTCTGTATTGTAGTATTTATAACAATTTGCGGCATTCTCCATAAATAGCCACAGACTGAAGGAAAGTGCACACCAACTAGTTTAACTCTTTCAATATTTTATACAAATTTTTCTTCGCTGATTTTAATTTTCTTGCATTCCACATTATATACGTTCACTTTCGCGTTGAACAGTTTTAGTTTTTAAGTATTTTTTTTTTATTTTCAAATAATATTTCCAAGCGATTTCGGAACACAGCGCCAGAACACTTGAGTAGCGTTTTTTTTATTTTCTGTGTAAATTTATTATAAACAAAGCGACGAGGCCCAGCCGAAGTCAGCCGATCTGCACAGCTCGACAACAGAATCGGTAATGCACTAAAGGATGCAAAAAACATTCTCAAATTAATTCTTGGCGCTGTTTGAGGCGGCCCCCAACGCGTTGCTGCCGCCCGTTTTGCCCGGCTATAACTATACCGGCAGCCCGACCGAACAACCGAACGCTATCCCAAAAAGATCCGTGAATCAAGAATCAAAAAATCGCCCCTTTACTCACCGCCCCACTCCCTCTGTTGCTTAAGCGAAGAGCACCCGCGATGACGAGAACTTTCATTTCGTGCATAAGTATATATTTATTTCGTACATATTTATAGCTTTGTCTCGTCTTCTTGGCTTGCCATTTATATATGTATACACGAGCATGTACATAAGGCGTATATATATGTACCTATTGCTATATAGTGTTTGTTATGTAGCCAACATCGCTCGCCCAAAAATATACCAAAAGACTTCATCGTCGCTGTTGTTGTTGTGCTTTTGCTTCCACATTCCACCTCAAATGATCCACGCCACTGATCCTCTTACGCAGGCGCATCCAACACACACGCAAACACATAAACACACACATACATACACTGAGCACTGTCTATACTTAGCCGCTTTGGTACAGGCGGAAAATCTGCTGGTTCGAATAGGCCTCGTCTTCGTCGTCGTCTTCATCATCGTCGTTTTCTTTATCGTCGTCGTCAATACAAACATCGTGCTATAAAAATAACACACAAAAACAAAACAACAACAATCGATAGAGCAACAGTTATAGAGTATATATATATATATTTATGTATATATATGAGTGTGTCTAGCTACACGATCTAGCATTACGATTCGATTGTGTTTCGGCTTTTTGGCACCATCTTGTTGGCCATAGCTAAAAACCCGGCCGAAGGCATCAGCTTGCCATTTCTTTTGCTGTTTTTCTATTTCGCACACACTATCGAGTCGCTCGCAGTTTGAGTTGACATATTTTTGGAAATGTCAAAATATGTTCAAATTGCTTAATTACTTTTTATGTACACACAAATACACACACGCACACACAAACAC
Source organism: Drosophila setosimentum (assembly GCA_035043505.1). Lineage (NCBI taxonomy): Eukaryota > Metazoa > Arthropoda > Insecta > Diptera > Drosophilidae > Drosophila > Drosophila setosimentum. The sequence goes on from JAWNMY010000007.1 coordinate 4,649,463, forward strand.
ACACACACACATACATTTGGATAGCATCCAAATGGTGATCGGTTTATCCCTGTTATTGGTACTACTCTTTGCCAATATTCTCGACCAAACATTACAGTTAAATTCTATTTATTTTTATTAGTTTTGGAATGGGTTGACCGGAAGCAATACCATTTGGATTACATTTAATTTGGTAGTATCTATAAATATAATTATCAATTCTGATTTCATCATGTAATGAAATCAATAAGTAGGCATTCCTATATTCGATTTCTATTTGTCAACTTTGTACTAGTAATAAAAAAAATAATAATATACAAGCTTTCAAACTTGTCAACATTTTAAGAAAGATGAAAAGTAATTCTGGAATTTTGGATACAAATTGGATTTACAAACAGAAAAAATCGATTTAAATAATAGCCAAAATTAAAATTAGTTTTAATTTATCATATAAAAATGTGCAATAAATGCTTTAAGTGCGCATTACAGCATTCGGTTCGAAATCGGCTTGAAATCCTCTTAAGCGCTTAGCAACATTTTCAGTTTGTCGCTGTGACTAAAGCTCGAACACAATTCGCCTTTTAATGTGCAAATGTAAAGCTTAACTAATGCATACACACACACACACACGCACACACACACAACAAAACTTGGAGATGCACACACATAATGGATGCATCCGATAGATACAGCCAGCCAAAAGAAGCAAAAGTTGAAGATGCCTCTGCTTACATGAGAGAGAAACACACAAATGCAATTCAATTCTTTTTTTTTTGCTGGGTTTTGAACGATTTCTTCATTTTTGCTTTTCCCCTTTATTTTTTATTTTTTGCTCATCTTTGGCCTGTATGAAATGTATTTTTGGGTGGCAAAAATAGCTCCCAGAGCTGATGCTCATCCTTGTCGTTAGGTTGATGAATTTCTCCCTAGCTGCTGTTGTACCATAAAAACATAGCCACCAACTGTTGTCTACAAATAAATCTCGTTAAGGAGTACACACACAGATTGCACACTTAAGCACACAAATTTGTACTTGAATCCTGTCTACCAATACCAACTATGCTGATAAGAATCATTTGGGCCCCAGTAAAAAAAATGTCTATAAAAAAAATATGCTTCCATATTCATTATCATCATAACAACAGTTTCTGAATTTAAAATACTTGAAATGTTTGTAATGAATAATTTAATATTTATATAATCGACTTAACTAAGAACAATCACATGATTATTTAATTTTATTAAAATATCTAACATTATATAATAATCTAAAAATTAAGAATTTTCCTGCCACTACTCTTATCTGTTCTACATATACAAATAAAAAGTCGAGTAGGTGACAGCTTTACATTGGTCGCATAATCAAATCTTTTGCTTTGTATTGTATTTGTATTCCTTAAGCATTTTATATGCCACATTTTGTGGCACAATAAACTTCCACTCATAATGCGCCGCACAGCCGCAAGAGAAAAACAAATCCACAGTATTTGCCTATTTCTAGATTTTTCTCTGTTTTTACGATCGCAATTAAATTGCTGAATTTGATTTAATGTATTTTATTGATAATAAAAGTGAACAAAAAATTTTTCAAAGTGCCATCTTGGAGTTTTTACTCATGGCATTAAATAAAATTTGATTTTATTTGCTTTGCGCTTGCTCCTTGAGGCACCTTCTCTTGTCGCTGCCTTCCACCACTCCCGCCCCATGATTTCCATTTTAGCTTCAGTATGCAAATGCGGGCATTGCGCGCTTGTCACATTGGAAAATTGAAAATCCTTTTATGTGCAAAACGTGACAAACGACTTTAGATTTTATGCCCCTTGACGACGGCATAAATATAGAAACTTTAAGTGGAACTTAAAGGGCATTCACATGTCGCATAGAAATGCATCAAAAATACTAACTGAGTGGCAATTACTCGAAAATTGACCTAACTTAAATAGAATATCAAGTGAAATATTTTTTAGATTTATATTTTATAACATATGTTTTAAATGTGCGATGTCATAATTGCACAATTTGAGGATGTTGCAATTGTCGTGTACAAAACTGATTAAATAAACTGTTAAAAAAAAGCATCCAAAGTATATTGTGAAAAAATGTTTGACAATGAATTTGTTAGTAAGATGAAAAATATTTTATAATTTGATTTTTGCAGTAATATATCTAAGATATATCCTATCTTATTAAGGTTAGATAAAAGTGACATGGTAGATGTCCCAGAAAGTGTATTTTTAAATTTAAAGCTTATTTAGCATTTCATTTACATTGAAAAGGTTGTTGTTTAATCCCTTTTCATCGAGAACTCGGCAAAGCTGACCACTAACCATTAATTGAAACAATTTACTGTAATAATTGTGTACCCCATTCAAACCGATGGTACGCCCGTTCAAAAACCAAAACGCCCATTTTGTCATTGTCTTTAACGGCTTACATGTGTAACACAGTCGTCGGAAGGGATCTGGACATGGACAAAGCCCTTATTGGACTACCTACAGCTCTTATCCAGTGCCACATGTGATGAAACTGTTGTGTCTCAGGTCTCTGACGCTGCCTCTGCCTCTAGCACTGCCACTGGACCCTTGCAACGTTTGTCTGTTGGCTGTTTCGTAATTACGTGGAAGTCAAGCCCTGCAAGCGGACACATGTAGAACATGCCACATGCCTACACATGTACGAATACCCCTCATCAATCCGTATATATATAAATATATATATATATATATATATATATATATATATTTGTGTGCGTGTGTGTGTGTGTGTATGTACTCATGCCCAAACTCGTATTCGTACTTGTGTTGTATTATTGCATATGGCTCGGCGTATGAATGAACTCAAGTGGCGGCAATTTCAATGTATTTACAAGCAATTTCATGCAAAATAAAAATAAAAGAAACTTACAAGAAAATAAATTGAAAGGCAAACAAAGTGAAACATTAAAAAGCGCATATATTAAACGAATGTAAATCAGTCAAACTAAAGTCGGCAGTACATAGGTATATATAAATATATGTATACATATCTGATTCATATTAAAGCACAATTTCCCCCTCTATATTTACATGTTTGTCCTTGCATATAAAATCAATAGTAACTTGCATATTTATAGATATAGATATCGTTAATAGCACAACAGAGAACAAAGGTATAATTACGAAAGTTTTAATTATGTAAATTAAATGTCTTAGTGTAAAATATTCAAATTGCATGTGCACACATGATATTTAATATCTGTAATTATGTGAAAACATTATTCACACATGGATATGTACAAAGGTAATTGTCCATTTAAGTATCTAAATAAGATGAGATTTTAAACTTCTTCAAAACAACATTTGTAAGCTGCTTAAATGCATTTGTGTTTATATACATTCCATCCTAAGGTTTTATGTTAAAAATACATAGTTAATATAAAATAAATTTGTTATCTAAATTATTATATAATTAGGTCAAATTTGTAAATTTTATATGGTTAACATTGGTTAATCATTGGAATTTTCTTAATTAATTGAGATTTCATTTAATTTTCGGTATGCTTTTTTAACAGTATCAAATTCATTATCAATTTATTGCATTAGTAGTAGATTGAGATTTATTTTGGGTGTTTTTCTGGGTTTCCCTTTCCTTGCAGATTTTACGTAACCTTTCCTATAAATATATATATATGTACACATAATTAAATAGATCCGTACATTTCTCACTTCGTGCAACCCAACATGACAAACTTATTAGAAAAATTCAAACTTTGATCATATTTCGTGCCAGATTTTTGAGTTGCGTAAAAGTTTTGTGCAATATTTTGCAAACATGTATATAGAAGGCACACCCAAAAAAAAATCAGGCAGCCCGCCAAGTATTGCACCAACCAACTAACCAACAAACCGTCCCCTCTCCCTTCGCATTGCTGTCAGCTATCAGCACAGACTCCTAGTTGAAATGGCAGCATAGCAAAAAGTTTACGCAATGTACCGTAAATTGTGTGTTAATTCAATTATGCCTAAGTTATCGCCTCTCCCCAACAGGCGCAATATCACACACACACACGCATAAGGCAGTGTAATTAAAATACCGAATGTTTATTCAGGTAAATAATTTCCAGGTGCAGTTGGCAAAGCGTCGGTAACTGAAATAATCAAATAGATACCATTTGCCAATGCCCTTTTCTCGATGTCGTTGCAATTCGTGTAGTTGATGTGTTTTTTGTTTATGGCCAGGTTAGTAAGACTCACTGACTTTTGGCAAATGGCGCTGCAAAAACAATCTAATGTCAGGCCACACACACACTACACTCTCATCTCCCACTTTCTGGTGGCGCCTTCATTCAAGCGTTGAAATTTTCAGCGAAAAAGTTCTTAGCAAAACTTTCATTAAAGTTTGGCCAAGAGAAGAAGAAGACAGCGCAACAGAGCCAGAAGACGTGAAGCGCACAAAACTTTGCCGCTGGCAGGCGATGCTAAACGTCATTTGTGGGCGTGGCCGAATGCAGCGACAACAGCAATAACAACAACAAAATAAAATAAAAAAATGGCTGCCTGCTTTGCAAAAGTATTTATTTTTACTTACCGTAAGCACACAATGTGTGTGTGCCTGTGTGTCTATGTGTGTGTCTGTGTTGGGCTAAGGTTTTTCTCAAGTTTTTAGTCGCCATCCGCAAAATGTTTTTCTCGCATTTCAATTCACCACAAAAACGTTTTGAGAAATTATTGCAAAAGTTTTTCATAAAATAAAAGCGCATAAATTTAGTACAAAAAAAAAGTGGCTGGCCGCGAATGGTGGTGCTTGTGGGTTCATGTGCGTGTTTGTGTGTGTGTGTGTGTTTGTGTGTTGCCGGGTGGGCCAGATAGTTGTTGGGCTGGTTAGAGCTAAATATCAAGCGGCAGCAATGCATGCTTTCGATGTGAGCTAGCACAACACACACAGACACTCACGCGCAACAAACACATGCACTTCTCGTGCACCTTTGTGTGACACGTTAAGTTGTAAAAACAAGAACTAAAAATCCCCAAAAAAAAGCAAACACGAACGAATGTTTGAATGATAGCTCTAGACTAAAAGATACCCTATAATAAGGTGTTTACACTATTATTGGGTATACACAAACGCATGCATTCAAAAGTAGAAGACTGTGGAGGATATATAGACAATTAAATATATTTAGGCAGTTGTTTAAAGTTATGATATAGATTATTTCCAGCTCTTTAACACAACTCACATATTTTCAATGCGTGCAGGGTATGGGAAGAACAGGGGTCGCCACAGCAGCAACAAAAGGCATCCGTTCGAAAAGTTTTCAATGGTAACGCGGAAAATTCAGCAAGCGTTTTGGATAGCAACAGCAACCACAACAGCAACAATAACAACGTCAACTGTAATCCAACCGAGTTGTGGCGGTAAGCCCCTACAAGAAGAAGAATAAGAAATTTAACTGAGAGCTAACCTAATAGAAATGCACACAACATCCATCAATAACAGTAATATTCAGTCGTATTAGGGATAAGGAATACTTCCATTCATATGAATAATATTGTATATTAAGAAAAAATAATAATAATAATAAAAAATATTTGGATTAGATGCAAAGAAAAAATATTTATAATATTTTATATATTAATATATATAAAATATATAAAAGTGATGAGATGTTTGTCATCTGAACTACGTTAAAGCATAGTTATAATATTCAGATATTCGTTGTTGCCTTAATGAAACTCATTTACATATTTTCGGAAATGTTATAAAGTTTAAATTTATTCCGTTAACGAATTAGCTAACTACTGTAAATAATTAGGAATAAAATAATTATAAATTTATGAAGCTTACCCAAACATGAATGATCATTTTTAGCAGATGTTTTTACTTATTCATATATATTTAGTAATACAACAAATCCAAACATCAATTAACATTTTAGGCAAATGACTTAACAAAACAGCATTTTAAAGCCTACCCCGATGAGTAGGGTTTAGGGCATTCCATAGTTGTCTAGTTGGCAGTCGCATTTACAAAATTGTTCACATTTAGTATGATTTTCCCAAATGTTCTGTCTCTCTCATTTCCCTCCCTCTCCCTCTCGTTTGCTCTCTTTCATTCTATGTAGCAGTATTTGTATTTTTGTCGACTTTTCAACTTGGTCGCGACTGTGACGCTTTGGTGGTTAGGAGCGTGGAGGTTGGCGGTGTGCATTTGAAATATGGTCGCTTGTGCCACAAATAAATAACGCTTTGAAATCGCTAGCAAGTGGATACTGGCTACATTTGGAGTGTCTGTGTGGGTGGGTGGTTGGGTTGGCTCTTTTAGGGCGCTGCATTTGGTTCTGCGTTAGCTTTAGTTGGTTCTGGTTCGAGTTCTGATGCTGGCCAGAGCTGTTCGCTGCTCTGCTCTACTGGTTAAGCACTTACATGCACACATACATAAATAGGAATTAAAATATAAAATGCTCTCGACGGCAACAGTCAGCGTCAGCAGTGAGCATCAGAAACGTGGGCAGCTAACGCAGATACAAATGCACATACAACCATAGATATAGAAATACTTAGATACAATTGCTCTCCCTCATAGATTGTCCGTAGTGTGTGTGCGGCTGCGTTGGAAACTAATATTTATTTGTATTCCACATATTACCAACGGGGGCTAGGGGACAATATAAGAGGCAGGGTAGTTTTTTCGTTGCTCGGTGAATCTGCGCAACTTAAAAAGATGCAGAGGCATGAGACAAAATGTTGCTTAGCTAAGCAAAAGTATTGAATTATCTGATGGGCAACAACCTTGAGCAATCGTAAATATCGAAAAATAAATAAAAAATGTGTTAAAAATTTCAAAAATAAGAAGCTGCTCGCTTACGCATGAAATACTTATATAATATGTAGATATTTAAAGATTTTTTGGACCAAATTATTTAACTTGATATTTTGCGATGTGAAAAGACATAATTAGTATAAATTTCAAGCTAGTTGAAGAAAAAATAAAGAACTTAAGTAATAATTCTATTTTTATGCAATATTTTACAGTTGCACTCCAAATTTGAAATTTTATTTAATATTTATTAATTTATGTAAATATAAAAGTTGTTGAAAGGAAAATTATAGAATTCAAATAATAATCTTTTTTAACTTTACTCAAAATCTTAAGCTTTTCTTAATATTAAAACAGTCTTAATATTGTTGTTAGCTTTTTCAGTCTTACCTGTTTCTGTAAAACTTAAGTTCTACATTGTAACTATAAGTACCAACTTAACAATAAACCTTCCTACTCTGAAATCAATTAAAAAATAAATAAAATACATTTCCAATCTTATTGTTTTTATTGAATTTTATTAAATGAAAAGACGCTTTTTAAAACTAATTTTCCCACTAAAGATTTCCTTTTTTATTTTTTGCTCCTCATTCTAAGGTGATGTTTTAATTCTAATCATTTATCGTATAAAAAGGGAAAATAACTTATAGAAAATATACCTTTGAAACTCATTTTTTATTATTAATTTTTTTCTCAAAACAGACTTTTTAAACTAAAGCCTTGCATCATCAGATTGATTATTTATTATTTTCTGTTTTGTATCTTTAAGGAGCGTTGCTCTTAATTGCTAACACAATTTAGTGAGATATTGTATTGGCTGTTATCTAACAGCCTCCAAGGGAGCAGTTCCATTAGATAATGTATCTGCCTGCCTCCCACGTCGACAGACAAGTGCAATGCGTCAACGCACTTAGGCTACTTACAAATACAATACAAAGAGGGAGACAGCTTCAACAGTTTGTATTTGTACAGCAGTTGGCACTTATTGAGCAATTAAATGATCTAAATGCTCATTCGGATACACGTGCAGATGTTGGGCCTTTGAACTCTTCGGATATAAATTTAAAAATCTCTGCCTGGCAACTAGAAAATATTTGTCAACGCGTTGGTAATTGAATGCCCCAGGCTGAGTGCAACAGCCTTTGTCACAGTAGAAAAAAAAAGACCAACCCCAAGGCGACATCTAATTACAGCTAACATATAGGCGTTCTAGACTCTAGAGAAGAACAACACGTAACTATAGCTGCAACAACACATACACACACCCAATTGATGCCGGAAAAATGCAGCGAGCAGAATAAACTTAGTATTTATAGAAACCAACGCGTTGCAAGCGAGATACACATATTAATTGAAAAGAGACAGTGGCACAAGAGAGCGAGCTTGTAAGAGAGCAGAGAAGATCGGTGAGATTATTTTTATGATATTTTTAAACGATAAAATCGCAGCAGGCGAAGTCAAGTGCACACACACTCCTCACATACACATACACATACGCACACACTCGCACTCATTGCATTGGCATCAAGTAACCGGGACGGGATGGGATGGGGACTGATTTGTGTTTTGGGCTGAGTCGACAGGCGTGTAGCAAATGAAGCCATTAGCTGGCATAGCCAGATTCTGAAGTTGTGGCCTAAATATAGAGCCAGTTCTGGTCTAACACTCGAAATGGAGTTGCTATATTTGGACTGGCCAGCAGACGGCAGCACATGGCGCTCTCGAGTTACAAAGTAGACGCGTTTGGGTTGGACCGAGTTGCCCGTTTTTCGATTAGAATTCGATAATGTCTAATGTATTTTTTTGGTCTAAATTCAATTGTCGAGTCTTCGGCTCCATAGGCCATGTGTCGCTGAAGCTACAACAATTTTTTTCTCTTCTTTTTTGGAGTTTTTATGATGACTGCTGGTGTGTGTGTGTGATTGTTTAAAATCTTATATTCGAGTCACGATTTAGCATTTTTCATCAGCGCTGCGATTTTCATGTCACGTTCGTTGACAAAGTTTTCAAGCCCCCAACCTTTACCCGCACCAAGGCGCGAACTTTTGCATCGCGTCTTTTGCGGCCATATAGGCAAGTATATAACACACACACACACACACACACACACACATACATATGTATGTTACTTTATATCCATATATTGGAGTGTATCTTTTTATGTATTTTGGGTTTGTTTGCTCTTCGACAAAGTTTGTCTGTTTCGCCTGATGTTTAATTGTTATATTGTGTGTCTCTTGCCGAGCAACTTAAGTACGTCTGATCTCATTTTGAAGTTGTTCCAAAGTTGTTAGTTTGCTGCCGGCTGTCGGCGTAACTAGAAATTGTCAAACTGGGAGCACTTTGAGGGTTTCTGAACTTAAAGCTCCGATTTTGGCACATAAGATAAAGCCATCTAGCCATATTCGTAATGATGTCGCTGCATGAAGCCTCCTTAATTGTCTACAAAGTTAAGCTATTTGAGTATTCAATTTAAGATATTAGCTTAGGGCTTTAATGTGAATGATAAATTCAGCCTCTGAGTAAAACAAGCCAAAAAGCTATGATTTTTTTTTTTTGTTAATATAACTGCGTCGCTTCAGCGAAATCATTTTGGTATTATTAAATTTGTCATACTGCTGGTTCGTTAAAAAAAGATTTGCAGCAACTTCTATTTACAATTTCTTTACCATTTTGTAAATGCGTAAAAATGCAAAAAAAAAAAAATTACAACTTTGCTGCTGCCACTCGGGCGATGGGAAACTCTTGAAGTAGTTTTGTTTTGTTATGCCACTTTATTAATTTCAAAATAAAATGGCGCAACCATTAACAATGCACCAACATCAAAAGCAACTACACACAAACGCAACTCCAGCCAAGCCGCAATAAACAAGGAAAGCAACAACAACAACAACAAAACAAAAAAATTAAAAAATAAAAATGAAATGCAGCCGGGCAAACATATATACTATATAAAAAAAACAAAACAAAAAGCCAAAAAAAAATGCTCACTTAGACAGTGTTGAGTACATGTTCTACATATACAAATGTAAGTAACTAGAATGGGATCGTATACGCACACTTTTTTAGTGCAGTGTAAAAAGCACAGAGAGAGAGAGAGAGAGAGAGAGAGAGAGAGAGAGAGAGAGAGGAGACAGAGGTAGCGAGCGTAAACTTCTTCTTATTCTGCTGCTGCTGCTGCTGCTGCTGATGTTGTTGTTCTTCTTGGTCTTTGCACGCTCCGCAGTCATTTGGAGCATATGTTTCGAACATTTTTCATAATCAAAAAGCTTTTAGCGGCGGACAGTTGCAATGATGGCCATGACAACGATACGGCTGTCCCGCCCCAGACGCCCCCTTCACCCACCACCTTCCCGCCTTTCAAAAGTTACAAACTGGCTTACTTATTGTAGCCAAGTGGGGCTTATAGTCCGTTTCATTTTCGAGTGCAGCAACGTGTAAAATCAGAATAATGCACCAGTTTCCGAACGTTGCACAGTGTGTCCAACAGTATTCAACTCGTCCGCAGTGTTTGCATCCGATTTGTGGCTTGACAAAAAGAAAGAAACTTGACAAAACAGCTGCAACAGCAACAACAGCAAACAACAACTAGCTGCAGCGTCGCAAGTGCTTGGTTAGCCGAACTTTGATTCATCCTTTTGTAAAATTATAATTATTATATATTGTATACATTTTGAAAAGTCCAAAATTAAGTGGACTGCAAATTCACTAAATTCATGCTGCGCATCGCATATTTATTCATACAACATTTTATTTAAAATATATTTTATTTCGAAAAAAAAAAAAAAGAAAATAGATTTGCGGATGATTTACTTGCTATTATTTTGCCTTTCATCAATTTAATTTAGCATAAACAAACAGAAAATTAAGTTGCCCAAATAATCTCAACACTTTATCTATGCGACCTTGGTGAATTTCTTGTCCAGCCGTTAAGTGTATTTTGGCTCACTATAAATTAAATTCGTATAGCTAACCAACTATCTTATTTTCTCAATAGTTGTTTAGCTATATACGAATTAGATTTATACTGAACCGATAAACACTTCATATGCTTGTTACTTCTATAGGGTATGACAAAAGGCATTTGCAACAACAAACAGCATTTGTCATGCCAATTGATTGCCGACAGTCATGAAAGCTGCAACAACAGCAACAGCAGCAACAACAAGAACAACAACAACGGTCGAAATAATAAATTCAATTTGGCTATCAACACCAAAAACAAGTCAAACAATCATTTTCAATTTTCATAGGAATAAACATGTGGCCAAACATTTATAACAAATCGCATATTCTATTCAACGTATGGGCTTTGTAGTTAGTTTAAGAACACTTATTTGCAATAGTAATTTTAAATTGCTTATAGTTGACAGTTTTGTTGCCTACATTATTGTGTGTTATTTGCATTAAGCAAACGACAAAAACAACAACATTTAACTGATGTTGGCTTTTACAATGCGCATTACGCATTTTATTGCATTTCCGAATGCTTTTAATAGCCTTTCATTAATTTTTACGCAGTGCCGGTCATCATATGCAAATAAATTGCGCATACGCATCGTTGCCAGTTGCAGCAACTGCAAACAACAGAAAACAGCAGCAGCTCGAAACCCCCTAACAACGGCCTACTCATAAACAATAAAGTGCAGCCGTGTTAACAAAAGTTAAAGCCTCATCTGGGCGGAATCTTAAACAAAGATATTTGCGTATATTTCAGGATTGAGTCCTTAACTGAAGCAGCAGAGTTTGGTAAGCTTTCAGAGCTGATTAACCGATTGAGTCCCATTTCAAATGCAACAATTAAAAAACACATGCACAATTTATATATTCCAAATCAACATTTAAATGAGATTCTAGAGCCTAATAGAACTAGAACTAGACTCAGTTTATTTTGTCTCCGGTTTGCTTGTGTTCCAAGGAATCGCTTCGCAGACTTGACTGAAAGAGAAGATACAAATATATCAAAATAATTATTTTAAAAATAACTTAAAATATTCATATTAAAATACCACACTTTAGTTATTCTTCATAAAACAGCTTAAGGCCCAATGCTTTCTGCATACATATCATTCATTAACCTATTTTTGTAAACCAACCCTTCGAATGCCTTTGCAGCCTTCTTTTCGTCACCCATTTTGTAAAAGTATGCTAAATAGATAATAGCTGATAAAACGAGGAGAACTCCGATTGCGCAACAGATCAGCAGCAATGTCAGTTTAAGGCCCAATTTAAGACAGCTTAAAATGTGATTGTTATTATTGTGTATTTTTATCCAAATGCAAAGAACTAAAAACTTACCAGCGCATAGCATTGCAAACACAACCTCCACACATCTTTGAACAATTCAAAAACAAATTTCTGTATAATTTTGTTAATTTTGATTAAAACTATGGGTCAACTGCGATGGACAGTCTGTGTGGACTTCAATATTAGAGGCATGATGACAGTTGTAAAACAAAAAGCAAATGAAATAAAATACAATGAAATTGTGAGAATTATACCCAAGTAGCATATTATGGCTATCAGGCAAATTATATTTTATTTTGTTGTGGGAAATTTTTTATTGCAGCGCCGGTAAATTCATAAATTCGATTAGCTTAAGCCACCAGTGCATTCAATTGTTGTTAAGAACCTGCAAAGTCAACTGTAAAAACGAAATTTAAAAAATAAAAATAAAATAAAACTGAAGAAACAGAAACAAAAAAACTCCAACCGCATAATCGAAATGTGTTTTGGCTTTTTATTGCGCCAACCGAGCCAAGGTAAGGCTTGAATTTTTGAGGGTGTGTGTGTGTGTGTGTGTGTGTGTGTGTGTGGGGAGGGCGGAAGGGGCAATAACAACTTTTCAACGCCTTATGGTCCATTTAGGTAAAAGTGCCATTTGCGTCGTGGGCTTAACAAGAAATTATGACCCCTGGGCCCAGCCACAAGAAAGTACATAAAAATGTGGCAGGCCACCGAAAAAATTCCAACCGATTAGGCCAAAGACAAAAAGCTAAGAGGAGCAGTGGCAAGGAAGCAGCAACGATAGACATTTCTATGGAGCTACTTCTGTATGCTCGCTCATCGTTTGGCAAGTGTAAATTACCAGATATATTTATCGCTTACAGATACAAAGTTTCCAATTGAAATGCATAAAATGTTGTTTGGGTATTCAATATACTAATATATATTTTGTTTATTTTTACAATTAAAGGGGATTTCTAAAAACAATCCATAATTTAGAAGCTTTGTATATCTATGTATTTAAATATAAATCTCATGTATTTTTCTATTTCAATCAAGTAATCGATGCCACTAAAAATTTTAAGTAAATGAAAATTTGAAATGTTGGTTTTTATACATTTGCGATAAGCAACACCAGCAACAACAATTTAACAATGGTCCATAGACAAACGAAGCTACTTCTGTGTGCCATGGTGACTCTAGTGATTATTGACAATCTGTTTCTGCATGCTTACGAAATTATAAGGAGATCGAATGTGAAAAAGTTTGGAGCCGACAAATGAAATACATTGTACATCAATGACTGTCCAAATGGATAAAATTGATAAATTCATCATTTTTTGCTTCAGATTTTAATAAATATCTGGAATTTGCTCTGTGACAATATCTATGAATTTATACCCAATATTGTTATATGTAAGTATCGCTATATTACAATATTCTATTGCTGGAATTAGTTTGGACCTACAAATAGTTTATAAATGCAATCATATACTTTGCATAATGTGGACAATATTTAAATGACTCGATCGGTAGTCAAATTTCTTATACTATAAACACAGTTAAGATCTCATAAATACTATCTGATGCCATTCCTAATGAAGACTGGTCAACCTTAATTTTGCGCCCTTCCACTTGATGCAAACAATGCGTCAAAGTTATGATGGGGGCCAAGTGTTCCGGAGCAAGCTGTTCAGTAGAAATCTGTGCCTGATGGCTTTCAAGGCGCAATAAATGCCCCTGCCCCTGCCACTGCCACTGCCTCTGTCTGCCCTTACCACTTACTATACCCACTACTTTCGTGGCGTAACATTTCAATGAAATTTCCATGAGGAAACCATTTAATAGCTGCCGAAATGCGCAACAAAAGGAAATCTGGGGGAAAAAAACCGCAATGTCAGTGGAGTTTGCGTCCTGCTCCACGCTGCTGGCGCCCGATTGTTGTATGGGCCAAAACTGATGCTAGTAGTTAACGGTACTTTGTATGCAAAGTGCAAAAAACGGAAGTACGGAAGTGCCACATAGCGTCGAATAGTCAAAGCAACTAGCCCAGGCCACGTGAACGAGGATGAAACAAGTGAATGAGAAAGCCGAAAATGAAAATGTAGCCAGATGAAGAAGGTCTGAAGGCAGTGGTGTACGTGAGGTGGAAGGGAAAAATGGAGGTTAGCAGGCCGCAAAACGCTCAGCAGCTTGTGTTTGATTATTTTTAGCGCCGGAGTGGCTGCTTCTAGCTGTTTCAAGCTGATTCTGGTGCACTTTATTTTGCAGATTGTAAGCGTTTATATCCAAAGTAGTGGCAGCAGACTTAGAGTACCAGCAGCAGGGGTAGTGCGGAGCAAGAGTAACACACTGACAGCTGACTGAAATGTCGAAAGGAACTTCAAATCGCTTGGGTGAAGCGTTTGGCATCCTGGGTTTATTCTCCCCTCTCTCTCTCCTTTCGTATCTATGTATCTGCTTAACTACGTATCTATGGTGTGATTAAGAACGTTTCCTTGTGTTTAAGTGTTGGACCTAAGCTCTTTGTTACTCCTTACGCTTCATTGAACGTCGATTGGCTGAAGCTGTCTGATAGTATGGCACTGTGTTGCCAGCTTGTGGATCGAAGATACTTTTAGCATATCATTACCGCAGCTGCGGCTGACAGCGGCTTCTTCGTGGCCGGCTTTAGTTTGCAATTTATCGATAAGCACTTAGATTTCCAACAAAACTGGCCGTAATTTATTTGAATATAATCTCCATTTTTAGACAATATTCAATTAATGCTGCATTCCGCAAAAATCGTACGCAAATATTTTCAATTAAATATTTGAAATCAAAATAATTGGAATATTTCATATGTGTGTTTTCAACTCCAAATCGTCGGCAAATAAATTACAACTAATTAGTTTAAGCCAAATTATTTTAGATTTTTTTTTTCTTTTTGGAAATAATGGCCATTTAGTTTAATTATTAATTAGTCAACCAAAACACCATATTTAAAAGGAAAAAACTAAAACGAAAATAAATTAGTTAATTGGAAATGTGTAACTCACAAATTAAATATTTCCTGAATCTGACCCCTTCTCAAGTCCTTGACTATTCCAGATGACCTCACGCACACAACCAGATCGCTGTGAAAATGTGACTGCAAAGGTGGATCTGTTCGTTGCTGGGCCTGCGCTCTGTAGGCAACGTCATAATTTCATTAATGCCCTTTAATATGGTGTGCGTAACGGTTCAATGAATTTCATTTCGCTGGATTTTTGGGTTCTTTTTATTTTTTCATTATGCCGATGGCTCCGTCTTCAACAGTATTACAGTTTCTTTTATTTTTACTCACTTCCGCTGTAACATTTTTTCTCATTTTTTTTTTTTTTTTTGATTGCCTTTTAGTACATTGAACATTTGGTATTTGCTATCTGCATGCTGTGCTGTGGGTGTTGGTTGGGGTGGGGTGGTGAGGAGTGGGGTGGTTTGTATGCCATTACTTCGATTTGTTTCTTATTTAAATTTTGTATACGCTTCAAGCGACACTGAACCAGGGCGCGTAGTTTGCTGGCAGGGCTGCATTAAGTGCTTTTTGCGGGTGCAAAGGCGATTTAATGCGATCCAAAAAAAAAGAACAGTTGGTGTATATTGGGGGGGGACCAGAAAATCGCTGTGGTTGCCAGCTGTAACGCGTTTAATTTATACGCTCGCCTTGGCAACACAACAAAATAAAGAATGGCAAAAAGAGAAGAAATAAATATATATATTTATTCTGCAGCTGCTTCTGCACTTAGAGATATGTATGTGTGTGCGTGTGTGTATGTGTTTGGGGTAATAAAAAGCACCCAGCGAGTGGCATTCAACACCTTTTTCTATTTTGGCCAAAAAGCTTAATAAACAAACGGCCAAATGGGGTGCGGATGCGAATGCGACTGCTGTTGGTGGGTTGGCAATTGGCAGTGACTCTCGGCCCAAACCAGCGCATAAACATTTAAGTCCACAATTTGCACAGCACGTAAGAGGGCCACAATGCACACACACACACACACACACACACACACACACACGCCGCACATACTCAAGTGCAAATGGTAGCCAAATGCAATTTTCACGTGCAACCGCAACGCAATTTATGCCACACCAGTAACTACAGCTATAGCTACAGATACAGCTACATCCACGACAACAACAGCTGCTGCTAGAACTGCTACCAGTGCTACTGCTATTGTTGCCCCATTCACGCCCGCATCCACATGCCACTGACAATGGTTGACAATGTCCGCCCGCAGCCGCATCTGCTGCACCTTTCACCAGCATCGCATATGAGTCGAAGTCGAAGCGCCGTCGTCGCTGCTTCATGCGTGCCGGCTACGATGTGGCAACATAAACATAACCCCAACAACAACAATAACAACAACGACTGAAATAACAACTACAAGAAACACCAACATTACAAAAGCCTGAAATGCATAATACCCCATGAACAATTTGAACCGTAAGCGAAACCTTTAACCAGCTACTGCTGCATTTTTCCCAACAATTTTCAACTCGTTCATTTATTATAAAATTTATAATATCATTTATTTATTTATTTTTATTTACTGTAGACTAAAAATGTAAACTGCAATTGCGTGTGTAATATATATATGAGCATCTATGACTCAGTATTATTTAAAATACCTTACAAAACTTTAAAAATGTACAAATTATAAATATATTATGTTTAGTTTTATATTTTTTAATATAATAATATAATATATATCAGCAAATAGCTGATAAATAATAATGATTATTTATAACTTATTATTATTAAAATTATGTTATGAGATAGCTAAACATATAATATAAATCAAAGCTATTCTCCACAAAGATTTCAGATTTCATAAAAATGGATATAAAGGTGTCCACAATATGGCGAGCTTAAATTGGCCATTGGTACTGTGAATATATAGTTTCCAGCATAGGTCATGATTCCTTTTGTTGTACCCTTTTTAGTGCCGTGTGTGTGTGTGTGTGCAAGTGTGTCAGTGTGTGAGTATGTGTGGAACATTGTAATGCAGCGCTATCACCTGGCGCTGCTATTGCTCAGTAGCCAGCTTATTTATTGCAGTTGAATTAAAATGAAAAACGTTTGTGCTGGTCGAAGCTGGGCTCAGCTCATGTTCATTTCGGACTTACTCATGGCCCGGCATTTTCCTTTACTAACGGCAATGGACTGCTGCAGAAGAAAGGCAGACGGGGAGGAGGAGCCGATGGCCACGGCTGGACGCACAATCAACTCAAGCAGTCATAAGCACGACTCATGCACACTTGCAAGTGAGCTGAGGTTCGGTTTCCGTTTCCGCTGCAATGTGTCGCCGCCATTATGTAAATGCTTCTCAGTCCACGCACGCCGTACGCCGCACCCCCCATCCCCCCCACACCCTTTCCCATCCCTTTACCCCCTTCATCTACTCACCTACTCCTCCAACTTGCTGGTCCCCGCATCCATGTCCATCACATTCCACAGCTGACTGCAATCTGCATTTAAATGACCCAAGCGAGGTGAAACGCGCTCCCTGAGATTTCAACGAGCATCGTCCTCTTGTCGCGTCATTTGCGAAAATATTAAAGAAAATATATAGCCAGCAAGCACCTGACATTATGCATGGGGCACCCCAGGAGGCGCGCTCAATTTGGAGCGTGCCTGGTGTCCGCAAAATGAGTTTTCGTCCAGTAATTGAAATTCATTTTAATGCTGTGTTGGCTTCTGGTCCTGGTCCAGACACCAAAGACCAGTCAACCGTTGATTTTTTACCTTTTGATTGATTGCTTTTTTAGAAAAATTCCTCTACCAATGCAGTGACTAGCAGATAATTCGGTAAAATGTAACGTAAAAACCCATCCACAATGGAATGTTATATTTAAGTCGATCCAACCAACCTTAAGCACAATTTTAAAATGAAATAAAATAAAATGCGCTTCGAAATAGGTAAATGGAAATCAGAGCAGACTCGATCTAAAAATCATTTGAAAGATTTCAAACAGCATCACATAAGGATTTAAATTTAAGCTCTTAAGTTGTTGTTTCCAATTTGAACAACACACAATTTTTGTTTTACTTTTTATATACACATATATCGTATTCAAGACTTAAAGTGTAGTTCGGAGTTGCTGTTGTTCACCTCGCCTAAACTAATTTCACACACGGCTAGAACAAGACAGGCGGCTGACAGGGAGCGAGTGGTGTAGATACGAGGCATTCCCCAGTCGTTTTCATAACTTTGACAAGGTAACACACAGAATCTCCTGGTACTGCTAATAAAGTTACACGTAGTCACACACACACACACACACCCACACACAAACAGGCATACACAACCATGTACAGAAGGCACACAAATTGTGTGTAACGCGTTTTGTTATGAGCCAGCATAGCATGCCACAACTCTACACACCAACACATACACACACACACACAGACTCACACTAGCATACCCAAGAGAGTTGTTAACGTTTTTTCATCGCTGTGTTTACTCTTTTTCATCTTGGCGCCAGGACTCTAATGACAGGACCCCTGTTGCAGGCAGGCAGGCAGGCAAGCAGAGCAGCGATAAGCGACAATAAACATAAAAAATGAAAGTCAAGCCGTCCGCTTCCCACCTACTCCTCCCCTATCAACGCTTGGTAGATTTTATGCAATGCTCGACAAAATTTTAACAACAACGCGAGATTTTTGTCGAGCTTTATTGGAGATCTCGTGGATATTTAGCGGATTTTCAACGCATCAAATTTGCCCTTTTTCTCTTTCCTTTTTCTCGGTTCTTTATTTTCTCATACACCCGCAAACGTGTTGTGACTCACTGATGAACCTGCGACCCGCCGCACCCGTCTCCCCCCTCTTGTCTGCTCCTTGGGGCACACAAATTAGTTCGCAGTTCAAATACATTAATTGAATTATAAGTTACAAGCGCAATTCGCCTGTCTGCGAGTTGTGGAAATGTGTAGCAAATAAACAATATGAATGTTATATACACCAGCAGAGTGCGCGTGAGTGTTGAAGGATTAGTTGTATTCAGCAACCATGGCCATGTTATGCAAATTGTTTAATAAACTCGCTTTTTTCGAGAGTTCACGTCTGACATTTTATTCTACCCTATTGGCAAAAATATGTTTGAGAAGCGCATGATAAAGTTGCAATAAAGGTTTATATCAGAATCAGTTTTAATCATTTCTATATATGTAAAATCTAAAGAATTCTTTAACTGACTTATGTACAGGATAACTGGTAGTCAAACTCTTTTATAGCAACTTACTTGTTTACCACACATCTCAAATATTTTAACAAATTTATTCATTTTTATTAATTTTAATAATATTCGGTCCTTTTTTTTGCGATTTGATTTTTTCGTAATTTGCGTGTTTCATAAAACATACGAAAAATTGCATGCCGCATAGTTAAAAAATATGTTGGTTTTTCATAGCAATTGATTACTGTTTTAACAAGCATATTGTTACCGAGTTATATTTAATTAAGAAAATGAGAGCAATCAAAAGAAATTGTGTATATAAAATATAAAATTAATTAATTTAAAATATTGGCATTTTTTAAGGCTAATCAAAAAATATTGAATATATACATTTTTTTATAATCAATAACTTGGTGATCCATGCCTTTTTATTTGATATTTTAAAAGAAAATTTAATTTAAATTTTGTTCCTTGCAAATTAAATAATTTTATGTTAATAAAATTTAAGACATGTTATAGTTCAAACAACTTTTAAAATATAAATAAATAAAATAATTATTGGGCTGTGTGTATTTAAAACACATTTCAACATTTTGTGTTTTGTTCACCCCCTCCAGATTATTGTCTGCAAAAATTAAACTCAATGCAATTTAATTTGATAAATGTTGACATTTTGATTTCATCCTAAACTCAAATTAATATTAAGCTCGTCAGATGTGATTCGTAGCGTTTGTCAATTTGTCGCATCAGCAAAAGTCAGGCGCCAATGGAAAAAGGACCACAGACGCCACAGACGGCAAAAGTTTCAGTCACAGTGCAATGTCAATACAATTGCAAGATGGAATTGGCAGCACGCATGCCAACCAGCCAGACGGATGCCAAGAGACAACGTTAACCAAGGATGTGCTGCATGTCCTTAGTCGTTTTCCCGCCTCTAACTACCTCATGCTGCCCCCCCTTGGGCCATTCTCATGTCGAACGTCAGCTTAACATGCGATCAGCGACAGTGAACGACAGGCGCAAGGACATGCTGAAGTGACATGCCTCTTGTCTCGTATCACACCCCCTCCCCTCGTCTGCCCTCCTTCTGATACGTATTTTCCCTATTAAGCAAGCAATACTTGCAGGCGTTGACAGGCAGCAATTTGCAATTGTTGAAAAGTATTTCGCACAAATTTGTTTGTCGCCCACTTTTGATGCATGTTAATTGCCAAATCAATCGAGGCAAACAAAGGCTGTAAAAACTGCAAACTATTAAAAAACAATTTAATTTACTGTAATACACACACTCACACAGATAGAGAGGGAGAGAGCGAGAGAGGAAAAGGGATTGAGTGAGGGGGGGGGCCGAGTGTGGAACACATGAACATCAGCTGCAAAATATGCCACACATTTTGGTAAGTCCACAAACATTTTGCAGCCAAATAAATTGCAATTATTAAAATTGAATTTGCACCAAACGCACACAAAATACGCTGTTTGTGGTGGGCGGTGGTAATGGCTGGATCGTGGCACTTGTGAACCAACTGAGCTCCAATTAGGGGTGACAACGTGTCGTGCAAACACAATAAATATAAATATTAATATAACTATAAAGATGAATATGAATGAACAAAAATATATTAATCAGCAGCAAAAGCTACACATTTAAAACAACTCTCCACCCCCTCCCCCACCCTCACACACATAGTGCGTTACTAGTAAATGCACATTTTGTCACACTTTCATTATGCAAGAAAAGCGAAACAAAAGTAATTAAAACTAACACATCGTTTGTTCCAGCTTTGCCAAAAAAGAAAATGCAACCATTTTTAAATTGGAGCTCAACCGAGAAATGCGAAATGTCGAATGTGAAATGGTTGTATGTGTACATAAAAATAACTATAGATTCGTTAGGGATATTTCCGATATGCTTTCCAATTAACGTGGCTGTCGTTCAGTAGTGTATAACGTGCACATATAGAGCTGTAAAGGGTTGCGAGCAGCAATAAAACAAAAATAATACAAATAAAAATTATCCAACGGATGCAAAAGCTGTCCCTATTTTCCATTTGGCGTAATAAATTTGTAAAATTGCGAATTTTCCGCTTCAATAAATTGTCAAATCTGCAAATCAACAATAACTTAATCTATAGGGTCGCTGCTGCACTGAGTGTGTGGGTGTTTGTGTGTGTGTGTGTGTGTGTGTGTGTGAGAGAGAGAGAGTGAATTTGCTCTGGCTGCATGAAATTCGTATGCGTAATGTGCTGTTAACGGCTCATAAAATTGCACTTTAAAACGCGATTCGCCAGTCGAGACTGGAGCACAGCAAAGAACAAAACAAAAACAGGATGTGTCAACGGCAACGTCATCATCAGCAACAGCAACAATGATAACAAGGGACCAACTGTACAGACAAAAAATAAATATAACGTGAGTAGTTTAATAAGCTTCTGCGAAAATACACATTGGAATATTGTGGAAGTGAAGCGGTGCAATGAAACAGCAAGAGCAGATATAACAGTACAAATGGTAGCAATGGAACAGCTAAAATATCCCAATAGAATAAGAAACATAGGGAAATAAAATATATAAATACGCTTATGAATAGACAATGAGAGTGAAACCAAAGCTAATGGAAACAGCACAGATGAAAGCAGAACTAACTAAACAAAACAACCACAAAATGGAACAGTGAAATTGGAATTATGCAAACTGGAGCAGAGCAGAGCAAATTACAACAGAAATATGAAAACAGAATTTAAAATACAACTAGCTTGAAATACTTTCAAATGGTGATGGAAAATTGATGTTTTGTTTTCAATAGAAATAAGAGCGTTTTAAACTTTGCCAGCAACTTACTGAGCTGCACTATAAATAAAGGGAACACGAGTCACATTTGTGTCTGCCTCATAAATATTGAATTCTCTAACCCAGTAAAGCAATGCGAGAATTAGTTTTAAACGGAATATAATGAATAAATTGGCATAATCATGCGTAAACAAGATACAAATAAAAGATGATGCACATAAATAAATTACACATATTAAAGAGATGCTTAATATTTGAGCGATTATTAAAAATAATATATTCAGTATTTATTGAACTAGCAGTCATAAGCTAATTGTAAATATTGAACTCGAAATTGATGAAGATTTTTGTCGCATAAATATATTAAGTCCGGGAAAGTATAAAAAAAAAATGCATATTCACGGGCGCCGTAAAAAATGTTTTCATCTTTAAACATTGGCATGCAATTTTTCGGCTGCATAAATACATATAAATATTTTGTAATATGTCCACAAATGATAGTAAAAAACATCGGAGATAAAAATCACACACAAAAAGCAACACACACACAAGGGCAGTTATAAAAACGAGCATTTTGAAAACAAATATAAATAATGCATAAATACAATGACGAACAGCCAAGCGAGACATAAAGTCAAGACCCATTTAAGTTAAATGTGCGTTCGGGACCTGGTATTATACCCTGCAGTAATTGAAAATACCTCCAAAGGGTATAATGGCTTTGTGCACTAGTGTGTAACAGGCAGCTGGAGGCAACTCGAATAAAGACAAATTTAAGACCGAAGCTGGAGAACATTTTATTGATAAAACTTCAACATCGGATAAGAAATATAAGAAAGTTATAGTCCATTTACAGTGTTATGCATGAGTTTATCGCAAGCCAACGAATTTAGTTAGTACTTGTGAATAAAAACATGGGCTTGCTTAGTTTTTTCCCCCATTTGCTATGCCAGGCATTACAATTGAGAGCACTTTTACACCTACTTACATTTGAGATTGTCAAGCATTTTTATGGGAAATTTGTCAATAAAAATTTTATAATATATTTAATAGCTAGCTTCAGGGCATCGTGTAGTCGAGCTCAATTAACTTACTGGTTCTTGTTGTTGTTGCTGTTATACACTGTACCCACAAATGTGGGAAAATTACAGCTTTTTACGACGCCACTCTTAGGTATTTTGGCATTCTGGTTTTCGTATTAATAAAACTACTAATAATAATCAAATTATATTAAAATTATTAATTAATTAAATTTAATTTGGAGGGATTTAATAAGATACAAGAATAATGAAGCAGATACTTTGACCAAGCTATCGGAGTACAGGGTATTTGCCAGTCGCGCAGAATGGACTCAGGCGTTGTTGTTGCCTTTGCAGCTTTCGCGCATTGTCATGAAATATGCATGCTCGATATTTACAACAGAGGCATTAATTTTGCAATTTCATTGCTGCTTGTTATTATTATTATAATTTTTATGCCCATTTATGTTTTTTATTTTTGGTAAGCTAAACGGTGGACAATATTTAAATATATATAAATATACTATATATATTTATACATACATACATACATATATTCAACAAATAATATGGTCTTCTCATATTCCTATTTGTTCTGTTTGAGTTAAGCCCCTTGTTGAATATATTACGCAAAAGTATAATTGAAAATAAATAGATTTGATTGTTGACAGGGGTGTAAATTATATATTTGTTTTGTATTTTATCATTTAGGGAGTTTTATTTAAAAATTACTTCCGCTTGTACAAAATGAATGCAGAATTAATATTAATACTATGTACAAGGCATATATATATATTATATTTATATTATATTTTCCATTTTTTTTTAGTATTTTTGTTAACGATGTATAAATAATCGCTACAGAAACAGTCTCAACTGGGAAATAAAAGGATGGGTAGATCAATCATTTTAAACTGAAATTGGTTTAGGCAACAGGTATTTTCTTATTAAACAAACTTTTCTATATATATATATAATGTTTATACATATATAATGTTTTCAAGATATCTCCTAGAATCTCCCGTGCTAACTTGTTTTGTGAAAAAAATACGATATAATAGAAATATTCATTTGCATTGCCACTTCCATTTACACAAAGCAACATAAAATATTTGATGACCTATTTCGATACTTAACAAATTCAATATTTAATTTGCATTAATTCAAATACAATTTTAGATAGCACTTACCAAAAAACTATATTGAAAATAGTTCAAATGTTTTCATATTCAGCACACAAATTAGATTAAGTGGCACAAAATATATATTTGAATTTATTGCATGCATTTCCTGATGGAATGCACAACACAATCACATAAATATATATATTATATATATTTACCATATTTATACTATATATGTGGTATATGCACAATATGCGCTTTTCTATTGAACCAGCATCCGTTCATGGTTTATTTCAATAGCAGGCACAAAATAAAGTTTTAAAATGCACATAAATCAGAGCAGTAAATCTAAAAGGGATCACAGGAACTGGACACTTGTCACTGGACACTGCGAACCGGGTATCAGATCTTTATGTTGCATGAAGCCCCAATCGCAATTAGTCAAATATATATTTTGAGGCTAATTAGTTAACAAGCCTTGGGCATAATCATTGCAATTTATTTACTTTTTATGTTAATTTTCTTGTTTTGCTTTAAATTTTTTTTTATATATAAAAAATAAATGCATTAAGCGCACATTAATGATGATGATGATTATGATAATGATGATTCTACTATGCGGATATTTTATGAATAAATATGAAACTACTGATTGTCGGCTGCAGTTGACCTGAAAAAGGTTCACGTATTATTGGCTGACATTTTTGATGCTGCTTTGTTTCCGTTTCCGCTGTGCCACCGCATGACGCATCTGCATGCATCTATTATTATTGTTTGATTTTTTTAAAAACATTTTTTTGGTTGTTTATCACAAAGCAATACTCGTTTGTGTGTTGTTTTCAAATTTACCCAATTGAATTATTGCGATGGTTTTAAATACACTCAAATCACATATCAATTGAATTTAGTTACTCGATCAATAAATTGTCCACAACAAGTTTAAACTGAAGACTGAGAAGCATCAAAGCACAGCTCAGCTCATCACAAAATTATATATATATAAATATACATATATATACATCTTGCCGACAATTATGTATTTATGACGTTGATTCACTTGAGTAGTTACCCATGCGCACCTTATAAAGCAGCGTTATCTATAGTAACATGGGTGTGCACTCGAGCCGAACAATATATGCGAGCTGTGTGACACATCGGGTAGATTGGGTTGATATATTAGCCAGATGGTTAAACCTTAATTATTAAAAAGTAAATCTGATTCATTGCGCGCTCTTTAATTCAAATTTGCTTGCTAGCGCCATCTGTAGTTTGAAGTGTCAGCTAGCAGAGAATGACTTAAGGCTGCTTGATATGACAATGCAGCACCATCTGTGAAAAGAATTTAGTAATTATCGTATTCACTTGGCTACAATAGGTGGTGCGAATTTGTAAATATTAATAGCTGAAATACTTAAAATTTGTCACAATAGGTTGACTGTGAAATGGTAATACGTAGCATTACCTTGCTATGCGCTCTTTAATCCACTGGCAACTTAACAGTACTGCTCCTCATAACAGTCACTTTTTATCACCCATCTCTAATTGCACTATCAGCTGTTTTGTTGTTTGGTGATACTCTTCTTCTTTTTTTTTTGCTCCAAACTGATAAGAAGCGACGCAATTTAGTTGTGCAAGCAAATCGAAAGAGCTCCCTCCCAATAATTAGCTCAATATGAGCGGCAACATACACGGCATCAGTTGGTTTCCCAACTTCCCGGACAAATTCGTCTCCTGGGGTCAGGAGATCAGTCTGTACGAGGTGCGCACCAAGGACGATCCAAGCCAGAAGAGTCGTCTTCCCTACATTCCCGTCAACTATCTGAGCAACGAGACTCGCTATCAATATGCCCGCTGCGTGGCCGCCTCCTATCACAGCGATCAGCCTATCATTGCCGTTGGCCTGGCCGATGGTAAAATTGGCATATGCAATTTCCGTGACACCTACGACAGCAGCTGGGAATACAGTAAGCAAAGACAATCCTTGCCAGACAAAAACCCTAAATTTCAATCTGATCTATTAACTCTTTTAGCGCCGCGGCAGCAACGCATGTGCACGTGCCTCGCGTGGCATGAGCTGGATGCAAATATATTGGCCATCGGACATGATCGACATCGTTCCGATTCGTGCATTACCATCTGGGACATTGAGCGTGGCGTGCCCAAGGAGACGGCCAATTTCTTTGGCCTCGCCGAGGCAGCAAATTCACTCTGCTGGGATCACAATCATCGCGTGCTCATCGCCGGCATCAGCCAGAAGTTGATCAAACTCTTCGATCTGCGACGTAATTGCTAAACCCACTTTATGCTTATTATCTTCTATATAATCCGTCATCTTGTTGTTTTGTTTTGCAGAGAGCAACGCCACCTGCCAGTCCATACAGACGAAGACGGTGCAGGGACTCGCAGTGGCGCCCAATGGCAACTATCTCTGCAGCTATGTGGATTCGGTGATTATGTTGTGGGATTTGCGTGCAATTGAGCGACCACTGCGCCAGATTGCATCCTCACGGAATCACATGCAGATCGCTTGGTGTCCAACGAGATCTTCGCTGTTGTCATCGCTGCAGCGGGAGTCGCCCTATATAACGCTCTATGATATACGCAGCGTGGACAACGAGTCCAGCCGCGAAGTGTACCATGTGAAGCGACAGATTAGCCCCTTCCCGGCCAAGTATCAGCACAGTGGCAAATTTGCCGCTGTCAATTGGCTGTCGTGGCATCCGCGCGACTTTGAACGGGCACTGCTGCTTGCGGATGCATTGAATATCCTGGATTTTCGACTGCCAGCTAGTTTGCATACGGCGTACAGCAATCGTAGCAAGTTGCCGCTGCTCATGCAGCGTCCACTTTATGCTCCAGCAGGTGGCAGAATCGGTGCCGGAGTGGTCGCCTCGCCCACGGCTGGTAGCAGCCAACAGCCCACGACGGCGACGACGACGAGCAGTTGCAGCACAAACAGCATCGCCAGCTCGCTGAACGAGTTTAGTGTTGGCTCATCGCTGAGCATTGATTTTCTGGAGCGTGAACTGTTCGAGGAGGATCTGCTGGAGGAGACGCGTCAGCGTGCCCAGCAGGATTACGGCATGCGGCCGGACAACAAACGATTTGTAGAGCAGCATTTGACGCCGTATTTGCGCAATGTGTGGACGACGCTGACGAATGTCCACTGCGATGATCGGCTGACGGGTCTGAAGGCCACGCTGGGCATCAATCTGGGTCACACCTCAGAGGCACTGATGGCCAGTTCGCGCATCGAATCACAACTGCTGCAATGGCCCGATGGCATCAACAATTCCAACAAACTGGTCTGCTATCGGTAAGCCGCATTTCTACATAACTTAATTCTTTACCCGCGGTAAAAGGGTCAACAACCCATAACCGTTTTGGAGTTTAAAATGGTAGTATTGTTTGGCTACGGGACTCGACCGGAGTCTTTATTTTCGGTAACACGGATGACCAGGAGCCCACGAACCTTGACGCTTAAATTAATTTCTTTGCTTGGCACCGTGAGATTTGGCCATTCCGGCAGGTGCTCACGTTAAATACATTGACTTGTAGTTAAGTGCCTGTATCATTATCCAAGATTCCATTTTACAGCAGCGAACAGCGGGATTTGGCGCTGAAGCTCTGCGGCTGGCCCATTGAGCAGGAGCTGGACCGTTTCATCGAGGAGCTGTACGCGAGCAAGGAGTTCAGTCGAGCGGCCATGATCTGTGTGTTCCATTTGAAGGTGCTCGCCGCGTGCAATATATTGTCGCGGGCAGCGGATAAGATGCGTGATCCGAGCATGTATCGGATTACGGTAATCGCCTTGTCCAGCTTCAATGCGGATCGCTGCAGTTCGACGTGGCGCAATCAGCGCTCCAGTGCCAATATGCAGATCCAGGATCCGCATTTGCGTGCCATCTTCTCCTTTCTCACAATGGAGGCGGACAACTTTGAAGCGGTGCTCCGGGAAGAGGGCGTCTCGCTCACTGATCGCATTGCTTTCGCCTGCAAATATCTGTCGGAGACGAAGCTGGCGGAATATGTGAAGCAGCGCATTCAGCGCGCCATCGAATGCGGTGATCTCAATGGGCTGCTGCTCACTGGCGAATCGCTGGATGGCATCAACATCCTGCAGGCCTATATGGATGCCAGTTTCGATGTGCAAACTGTGGCACTGGTGGCCATCAATTACTTCCGCAACGAGCATTTTGTGGACAATCGCATCCAGTATTGGATAGCCAGCTACCTGGACTATCTCAATAGCTGGGGGCTGTGGGAGAAACGCGCCGAGCTGGATATTAAAATCGAGAATATACGCGCATCGGCGAGAAGTTCGCGCACTGTGTTCCTCTCCTGCAATTTCTGTGGCAAATCCGTGTCCAATGCGCTGCTCGATGAGCCGCGAACGCGCAGCACGAGCACCAGCACAAATCGTTTGTCATCCTGCCCCAGCTGTCGGAAGCCATTGCCCCGCTGTTCACTGTGTCTCATGCACATGGGCACCATGATGAATACGAGTGCCGGCGACACAAGTGCATCCGCCTCCAATTCAACGGAGCTGCAAGGAGGCTGGCCAATGAAACCGTTCTCGAAGTGGTTCGCCTGGTGCCAGACTTGCCGCCACGGCGGCCACACCGAGCACATTATGCAGTGGTTCAAGTGCGTAACAACTCGATCTCCATATATAGCATATATATGTAAAGCTCAATCTCAATCTTTTTGCAGGCAAAACTCTGAATGTCCAGTTTCCTCGTGCAATTGTCGCTGCTTTGACATGGATGGCACCAAGCCGAATGCATTGCGTGAGATTTCCTAACTGCTCATGCAGAACAACTACATTTACTACTACTATATACTATATATATACTACGATACGCCCATGCCATATGGTTCGCCTTAAACTGAAAAGTGTTCATTGTACTTATATATATATATACCACGGTTGATGTGCCCATAGCATAAGTTTATTATGACCTATCAGCTATTAGCTGCTCAATTGCATTTTATACATACATAGAACAAAACAAAACAAACAAATTAAAAATCCCAAATAAATGACGCAAATAAAAGTCTAAAGCAATTAGCGCCAATTTCAAATCCAAATATTGGTCCACTTCAATTTCAACAGTTTGCAACACTTAGATTCTATCGAATTGGTTCAGATTAACCGAGTTGTTAAACAATTGGCACTGTTAGCAATACAAGGTTTACTTCGTAATTATTGAATTTATTAAACTCGTTAAAAAAAAAACGAAAAATTTGTAATTTAGATTTTTTATAGTCTAACAATGCGGTTCCAATACCTACCACTGTTAATAACAGCGTATCAAAGTCTTTCGCCTACGTTTGTCAAAAACATATGATTTTTGTTTGTTGTGCGAACGAACTACTTAGATGAACCACACCACATATAATTCGGTTCATTCGTTCCTTTGAACAAACTCCGAATTCTGATATAATTCTATTCTACACGCTTTTATCATCGCATCCAATTGTGATGCCAGTTCGGTTAATTTATACATTTCCCACATTTTCCAAACATAGTGCTTCCAGCTAAATACGCATATGGCTATTACGATTAAATGTACACAAAATACTGCAACAAAGTCAAGTAAGTTTTTACAATCGACGCACGCTTTGCGATTTGCTTTTGCATCACTTTTACTATCAGTTCTCGTTTGGCGTTCAATTTGTGCGTGGAGTCCAAAACTAACGCTATGTTTTCTGCTCGCTGTGACAATAAATTTACTCACAGCTAAAGCTTATGGCAAATATTAATAATAGACTGGACAGAAATACAGAACACATTGCCGACTTAAAGACCTGAAAATGACGTAGACATTTCATTTGATGTTGATTTGTTTTAATTTAGCAACAGCAATTTTGAAACATTGCCAATAATTTTCACCGCGTGACCCTTGAATTTTTGTTGTATTTACGAATTTTTGGAAAATATTAATGGAAAATGTTCTAATCAGAGTTGTTCTTATCTCAATAATACGCATAAACATATTTATGTAATATCTACATTAATATATATAAATGTATATTACGCACTTAAGAACTGAAATCAATGTTTGACTTTGGCTTTGGCGTCCTTTTATTAAGAAGCAAACGCAACTCAAAAAAAATGTAAACAGTCAACGATCGGCTTATTATGTCATTTAACTAAATTTAGCTTTTAGCACACGCAGCTAAAATACTCTGAATTCAAAGCGCTCTTCTGCCTGTCTGTCTGAAATGCCCTCTCGCTCTCCATATTATTATCGCAGAATATTAATTGCTTCTATTTTGCCCATTTGGCACTGTTAATAATCTATTATTTGCTTGCATTTGCCAATTCATGTTTATGTTAACCCCCACCAAAATGTCTTCCTACTGTTGTCCATAATAAAAGGAGCCGGCGAAATAAACTATAAGAAAGTCAGAGAGCACAACTGCAAAAGGAAGAGCGGCAGTGAGAGAGATAGAGAGACACAGTGGTCAAACAGCTGACGCAGCATTGAAAATACGGCGTCCATTCAAATAATTGCAACAGTTAAGTGAATAGAGCGATGCGAAGCGGATCGAAACCGTTAAACGCTCTGTTGATTTTATTATTGTTTGCTCATTATACAAAATAAACGAAACGAATACGAACGATCAAAGAAAATCAAATCAATCAAGAGAACTATTGATTGAATTTAAGCGAAAGTGTTGAAAGGTTAAAACGAATCACAATAATCAAAACAAAATCCCTTATCAAGGTCAGCAGCGTGTGAAATTTTTTTTTCTATTGTATCAATTATACTTAATTTAATTAAGATAACACATAAAATTACTTTGCAGGGGAAGCGCATAATTCTCAATTGGTGCTGTTAAACGAGTCTCTGGTAGAAGAGCGCATAAACTTGTTTCTCGAAGGACAAGGGGGGCAAAGCTTAATATCGAACAGCGCTTACGCTTTAAGTTTAAAGATTTAACGTTAACGTTACGCTGTGCGCATTACGGGATTCTCAATGAGGCTGCAAATTGATTTTTACGACTTTCTCTGACAACGTGCAATGTAAATATTCAATCAAGCAAAACTAATCATATCATATTTGAAATTGTCATCATATAGCTGGTGAAAATGTGTGTGAGTACTTTAGTAGAAGCTCCGACTGCAAAGTGCATTCGTCGTAAGTGTAAATTAATTGCAATATTTTGTAGCACAGTGTTAATGAGTTAACGTCACCTGTATATTTGTTTTGCTGCTGTCATTTGTGTATTTCTCTGCCAAAAAAAAAAAACTTTAATTATAAATTCCATTATAATACATACATTTTCATGACTAGTTTACTGATAACAATTCTGTTGTATAACGGACAAAACAAACTTACGCTTAAAGTTTTCTTCTATTAATGGGTTAAGAGTAAGAACAACAACAATTGTCTCGTCATTATAATTATTGATTCTCTGTACCGTAATAAAAATATGTACAAATGTACGTCATTTATGCACGCAATGTGCCGTTTATATTTGACACATACTTTGCCTATTACTGATCTCTCTCTTTCTATCCCATTTCAGTTTAATGCACACTTGAGAGGCAAGGCAAGCAGAACAAGGGGAGAGTGAAACACTCGCAAACACACAGAAGCAAACAAACAAACACACACATCTAGTACACAAAACAAATACAGAATGTTTCGCAACACACCGTTTGCCGGCACGCCAACCTATAAACTGCTGTTGGGCTTCGGTCTCTGTTCACTGGGCAGTGCCATGCTCTATGCATACTTCAAGTCCCGCAATGATGACACGCCCGAGCAGCAGGGGGACGGAGCCAATAACAGCAGAGAGCAGAATCAGAAGCAACCACAAAAACAACAGCAAAAGGAAATCTGTCTTAAAATCGTTGTGGACAATGACCATGTGCCGTTGATAATCGGACGCGGCGGTGCCAACATTAAGCTAATTGAAGAAAAGACCGGGGCAAAGATAAGATTACGGTAAATATTAAACACTTGGCTTAGAAGCCAAAGAGAACGGAATTTAATGTGTGGACAAGATTAAATGCTTCAGCAGAGATAGGGATTTGATGTAATAGGGTAAATAGGGAGAATCCAATCCAATCTATTTACTTAAATACTAATTAAATAAATATAGTAATTCGATCGTAATCAATATAAATACATATTTTTTATTTATATATATATATATATATATATATATTAATTAAATATATATATATATAATTTACAAATATGTATATAAATACATACTGCCAAAATTTATAGAAACTACAATTTTAGGCTTTTAGTTTACTATTCTCGTTAGTCGCTATATTAATTGATTTACATTTTGTATTCAAACATTTCTAAAAATCAGCGACAAAGACAGTTCTCACAAATTCTGCGACATCAACGGCCTGCCCGATGCGGTGAAAGCGGCACGTGGGCTGCTCATCCGGGAGATTGAGCGCGCACCGATTGTCAAAGTGGAGCTGCAGGTGACGCAGCGACTGGCCAACAAGATCAATGGACGCGGCGGTGAAATAATTCAGGATATTAGTCGTGCCTCGCTGGCAAAGCTGAGCGTCGATCCAAATGGACGCAATGGCAAAGCCAAGATCTGCATTGTCGGCAACCAGAAGCAAGTGAACATTGCCCGCAAGCTGCTCGAGGATCAGATCGATGAGGAGGAGGAGTTGCGTCGTGCCGTCGACGAGGTGGAGCACCTGCGCGAGCCACGTCGCTCGCCCAGCTACAGTCTCAACTCAAGCATGTACTCATCACAGACGTCGCTCAGCTCGCAGCCACCGCGGGACAAACTGATGGCTGCCCGCGGCGACGACAAACCGATGGAGGTGTATGTCTCGGCGGTTGCCTCGCCCACCAAGTTCTGGGTGCAGCTGGTGGGGCCGCAGTCCAAGAAACTGGACGACATGGTCAAGGAAATGACCAGTTATTACGGCAACGCCGCTAATCGGGCAGCGCATCAGCTGACAGAGCCCTATGTCGGTCAGATTGTGGCCGCCGTCTTCAAGTTCGATGAGAAATGGTATCGTGCCGAAATTGTCGACATTATGCCCAATCAGTACAATCCCAATGAGCTGGTCATCGATCTGTACTTTGTGGACTATGGCGACAGCGAGTATATCTCGCCAGCAGACATTTGCGAACTACGCACCGATTTCCTCACTCTTAGGTGGGTATTATACAATATATATGATTACCTATATATTAATGTTTTCATTTAGATTCCAAGCAGTTGAATGCTTCTTGGCGAACGTAAAATCAACTATTACAGATGAGCCGACGACTTGGACTAAATCATCCATATGCAAATTCGAAGAACTCACAGAAGGTAATTTTATTTATAATATATATTATTATTATATTATATATCCAAAAATTAAATCTACTCTCTCTCTCTCTCTCTCTCTTTACCCCTCTCCACCCCGCCTCCTCTATTAGTTGCCCATTGGCGCAAGCTGATCGCTCGTGTTGTGACCTATAAGGAGCGCCCAAAGGTGGCGAGTGGGGTGAATGCTGCCACACGCGATGGCACCCCGCTGCCCGGCGTCGAGCTATTCGATCCAACCGAGGGTGTTGAGGTGAACATTGGTGATCTGCTGATAACACAGGGCTTTGCCCAGCCTCTGGATGCAGCGTATCCGGTGCGTTCGCGTTCCACATCGCCATCAACGCAAAGTGACTCAACTATTGAGGAACTGTGTGCCACAAATACGCCACGAACACCACTCACCCCGGTCTCACCCATGTCACTGTCAATTACAAATGAGGGGGAAAGTGCAGAAGATGCTCACTTTGCAAACCAGCTCCAGCATCTTGGCCATAAACTCAACAATGGCAATGACTTAACTCACATAAACCCCGTTAAGCTGACAACAGACGACTTGCAAAATAGAAATGTGCAAATGCAACCGAGCAACAACAAGAACAACAAAATAAACGCTGACGTCACTCGCTAGAGTTTTACTACTCCCATTTCTCACAGTTAGTAATGTAATCTTAACTTTCGATTTAATTTGTCTGAATTTTGGTTTTTCATCGGACACCAACTGCGCAGGCAGCTAACTTCTTGTCGTGTATATATGATATAAAAAAAGGCAAACACTACATAGTTTATAAGCTAACTTACTTTAGGATATTGAAGAAATTTGTTTAATTTATCAACTATAATTTGACTGTTTAACTACAAACATATCATGCGAGATACATGAAAAAAAAATCAAAGAAAAAGCAAGACAATTGTTAAATTAATGCAAAAGCAAGAAACTGTATCTTTATTGTTTATTTACAAGATATGCCATGTTACTTAAGCTGAAATTAAACTTAAACAAAGCCAACTGGCGAAATTTAATTGTAAGAAATTTATCTGGGTTTGTCTGTCTGCTTTTGTCGAAGATTTTAACCCAGCTTTGTTGCTAGTTTAATCGATTTATATACAAAACAACAAATACAGAGAAAACACGTATAAATTTACAAAAACTATGCAGTACTTAAATCTATTGCAGTCTTAAATTTGTATATATTGTAGACCGATTAAATCTCAGATGAGTATATCGTTGGTGGTGTTAATGGCAATCGGTGGCAAATAGATGGCTCGTATCTGGCTACGAAGCCGTGCTATTTCCATGTCGTCACGCTCCATTTCGCGTATCAGTTGCGAGAACTGGACGAGTCCCTCCCGATTGCCGGGGAATCCGTGCACTTTGATCACCTCCAGTTGCAGTTGCATTACGAGTGGAAAAACATGCTGCATCATCAGAATCATTTCCTTGCCAGCTGACGCCTTTGCTTCGGATAGTTTCTTTGAGTTCTCGGGCTGATTCACAGTGCGTATTATGTCCATAAGTATTTGCTTTGCACTCTCATTATTGAAACTTGCCAAATACGACATTTCCAAACAAGTTTTATTTTTATTTATTATTTTCAAACAGAACCCAATTGTTATTAACTATCAAATATACACACGCATTCACAACGATACGCAGTCATTACCAATGAGACGCAGTAAGAGTGTTGCTAAATACCTAGTGTGAGGGCAACAGCTGTTCTTCAGTAAGTACATTGAGTTAAATTCATTTTGTGCAATGTGCAAGTACCACAAGCAAAATAAATTACTTTTTTGGTTAACTACAAACGCATCGCGTAACAAATGCTTCAATCGTGACTTATGATTCAGTGCGGAGTGCTCGACGTTGTCCAACACTAGACGGAAAATGTCACGTCGAAGAAACAGAAAAGACACAAAAACTAAATTATAAAGCCCAATACGCGCAAGTGTTCAAATAGATAAAAACTAATATAAAAATATGCAATTGTACATTTAGCATTTTGCAATTTTAATTAATTTCGAGCAAAAGTGTCAACATAAATTTTGGAGTTTTAGCAAAAGCAAAATAGTCAAAAAACGAAGAAATCTACGTCGTCGTTCGTGGTGCATCTCTTCAGTGCACAAAAAAAAAATAAAAACAACAGCGAAAAGTGTGACAAAAGTACAAAAAAAGACACAACGAATAAGAAGCAGCACTTGCAATACAATAAAAACACACAAAGTAAATACTGAGTAAAAGAATCACACGCACGCACACAGTTAACCAACCAGAGGAGGCAGGTGGTAGGCAGCTCACTCATCAATTGTGTGCCACACGTACAAAAAAAAAAAATAAATAAAATAAGCAAAAGAAAAAAAATTAAAATTCACTAATACAAAAAAAAACAAAAAACAATGAATCGCACCGATGGTTTGGTTAGGCGAGCTGTAAAGCCGCGCGAGAATGGAGCCGAGGGCGGTGGCGCTGGTGGCGGTCTGAATGCGAATGAGGGGGATGACAATCAGGATACGCAGTACAGCAACAAGGATCACGAGGATAATATCGATGATGGCGACTCGAAGGAGACGCGACTAACGCTCATGGAGGAGGTGCTCCTGCTCGGTCTCAAAGATAAGGAGGTGTGTGATTAGAATTGTGATACTCTTATCAGCTGCAAATACGTGTACCATTTATCGCTTATCTTTAATTAGTAATATGTTTATTTATGTGAGTCGCGGTGTGTCCCAGTTTTATCCGTCTCCCTCTCTTCCTCTTTGCACTCGGATGACAACAAAGCAACCAAGTTTTCATTTTAATAAGCAGCTTCCGTCATTCTTCATCTCTCGCTCTTTTCGCTCTTTTTCAACCAATCGCTTTGAGCTTAACCCTTTTGTTGTTGTCAAGTTACTTCAAGGTACATTGACTTTAACGTTAACAATATGACCATCAATATCACCTTTGATCTTATAATGCCTCTATTTATCTTACAAACAAAAACAGATCAACGAGTTTAGCAGTGTTTTTTTTTATATTTTGGCTTTTGACCTATTCGCCGCTGGGCTTAGAAATGGTTGTGACAAGTTGAAAACTTGATTGAGTTGAGTTAACAACGACCACTAAAGCTAAAACTCCAAGAGCTAAAACGAAAATCTTCCCTCTAAGAAATTAATGCTTACAATAATAAAAGAAAAGTATTTGCCATTACGCTCTGTCAACATTGAAAGAAGTTTTGTCAGCTTTTTATGTTTATTGCCTGTATATTATTTGCATATTAACATTGTCGTCATACTCATTAAAGTTGCACATGTTTGGAGCAACTGGCGATAACTTTGGTGTTCTATATAATATACCCATACGTGACCGTATAGGGTATTCCATTCCAAGTAATTCTCAAATTGATATTACTAATGGCTGTGTTTTGCCTCGTGCTTTATCATCTCACTCTCTCAAAACGCACCCCCAACACACCCCAATCTCCAACACTCCCATACTTAAATTGCCGCCTCTGAATTTGAACGTGTCGCTTTTTCTTCGCTCTGATCGCTTTGAAATTTAGATGGCTTCTGCTCTCTTTAAGTGTTTACATGGCCTTCTTATCAACATTTTTTTCGTCTTTAATTTAGCAAATTTGAGGAAGTGCTTTTTATTGTCATCTTCTCTTTTTTTGTTTCCTTAACCACTTATCGCGTCATTAACTGAATGGTTTCATATTCTTATCATCATTTTCATATATAAGAAACCGGGCTTCTATTTGTCAGTGGGAAATCGATTCAGTGATTAATTGTATGTGCCCCATTGAGCTTTCTATTAGAATTCTCAGTTATGTATATAAATGGACATATAAATAGACTTACTTGTTCTATTATTCTGCATATTGTTGAGAGACATATTTATAACATATTTATTTTTATCTTAATGATGACTTGGCATCTGTTTAAACTCTGAACAGTTGCCAGCAGCTAAAAAGCAGCAATATATTTGGAGTTCTTTGAACAACATGACAATGTTGACAGTGTTCTACTTTCGTATATACATCTGAACACACATATAAATTACACACTTTAAACAAATTTAAGATATTTTTTTTTGTTTGCTGCTTAATATTGAATATTTGATTTCTGTTTTAAAAACGGCACTTTACAATAATAATCTTAAACTCTTGTGATTTAATAGAATGCAATTTAAGCGTTAACTTCTCTTATTTTGTATTTGGAATTATTCGAAAGGTTTAATCAAAATATCTGATATCTTCAGCTAATGTTATTTTTAAGTATATTATTAAAGTGGGTGGAATATAACATAAATGTATACTAATCATCAGATCTCTATTGCATCAAATTTTAGAATTCTAATTCATTTGAATCTTTCAGGGTTACACATCGTTCTGGAATGATTGCATATCAAGCGGTTTGCGCGGTTGCATTCTCATTGAGCTGGGCCTGCGCGGACGTGTGATGATCGAGAAATCGGGCATGCGACGACGTGGCCTGTGCACAAGGTACATTTATCAGAGACTGAGATTGAGTATTATCCCAGCTAAACCCGAAACTAACCTTTGATTGTTGCAGAAAACTGATATTGAAATCAGATCAGCAGACTGGCGATGTTCTATTGGATGAGGCACTAAAACACATCAAGGAAACAGATCCGCCAGAGACGGTGCAAAGTTGGATCGAATATTTAAGTGGTGCGTGTATATTGTCTAAAAATATATATGCAGCTAACTGAATTGTTGCATTTGTTGCATTGATGTTGCAGGCGAGACATGGAACCCATTGAAATTGCGTTACCAGCTGAAAAATGTGCGAGAGCGTCTGGCCAAGAACCTCGTGGAGAAGGGTGTGCTCACAACGGAAAAGCAAAACTTTTTGCTTTTCGACATGACGACACATCCGCTCAGTGACAATGTGGTCAAGTGTCGTCTGGTCAAGAAGGTCTGTTTGGAGTTAATTTCCAACTAACTTCGAAAATAATACAGTTGATGCATTTTTATGTTGCTTCGCAGATTCAGGATTCAGTACTTTCCAAGTGGGTGAACGATCCGCAGCGCATGGACAAGCGAATGCTGGCGCTTATATTTTTGGCGCACGCCAGTGACGTCATTGAGAACGCATTTGCGCCGCTCAACGACGATGATTATGAGGTGGCCATGAAGCGAGTACGCGAACTGCTCGATCTCGACTTTGAAACGGAGGCGGCCAAGCCGAATGCGAATGAAATACTTTGGGCTGTTTTTATGGCATTTACGAAGTAGGGCGATAGCCCAACTCCACACCACTTCCCAAATCCGGCTACCACAACAGTTAGCAGCACACACAACACACACAACACACACACACACACACACTACAAATACAAATAAAAAACATGGGCTGCTTGTTTTTAAACCGAAAGGCGCCGCTTGAGACGCGCCACCCACTTATCGGATTTCCTTGAGTTCATTTCAAAACGATAGTGCAACACTGGCGCAGGATTTTGAGATATATATATATATTTAAACATATTTAATTTCCTATATGCCGACCTAATGTCAAATCGAAATCATTCGTTTTATTGTATTTCGCAATTTATTTAAATAAACGAAATATTAGCTTATAGTTGAATTTTAATAACAATTATTATTGCTGTATTATTCCATAAAATGTGTTCGGTTTAATCTACAGCAATTTCGGCAAACGAATAAAAAACAGTAAATCAAAATTTCATCAAAGTCGTCGTTGTCTGAACATTATAATAATTAAGTTGTAAACTGCAAAAAAAAAAAATTAAATAAAATAAAAA
The DNA here is from genome assembly GCA_035043505.1 of Drosophila setosimentum. NCBI lineage: Eukaryota > Metazoa > Arthropoda > Insecta > Diptera > Drosophilidae > Drosophila > Drosophila setosimentum. Next base: position 4,688,674 of record JAWNMY010000007.1, read on the forward strand.
GTATAAATAACATTATGCGCTGCGAAAGATTTTTTTATGTAATTATATAATCTTAACGTTAATTATAAGAGCCAACTCTGATGCATCCACAAATGTTTATAAATCTGATAAATCTGTTATATCTACTGTATACTGTCTGATTAGCTCCACTTCAATTTAAATTAAGATTAATTCTTCATATGTGATTTTGATAAACAACTAAACAACATATAAATCATCCATACAGACAAACGGGAGATAAGGGGCATTATAGGCAGTGTTTATTTAATTGTTATACATTTCGGGAACATTGAAATCGATAAACTTTTCTAAACAAACAAAACGAATGAAGAAAAAAAAAACAATCTACAAATTTATGTAAATGTAAAATGTGCACGTCAAATAATATTAATATTAGATATTTAAAGGCCTAATAAATACAATACAATATACAATACATATACACAAATACTACCGATATCTTTTATTGAAATTTGTACATCTACTTTTAAAGAAAAGCCTGCTTACAACTACTGAAATGGTGAGTAGAATTGCGAAATAACATTGACTATATTAATACAGTGCAGATTGAGTTTGTAGAAATAATTGGGCAACTATTGATTGGAAATTGGTGTAGGTTAATATTCTAATTGTTAACTGTAATATTTAATAATATTTATAAATACGATAAATACTATTCTTGAATGAAAAGGCAACAAGTTTTTTCTTTTGATAAAGATTTTTATTTCATTTCTAATAAATCTTTTCCCTTTGTTGTGGAGGGGGGGTAGGGGAAAGTGGGCCGCATATACCAAGTAAAATTAGAAAAACTCTCACACAAAACATTTACGTTATATATAATAATAATAAGCATCTGATTTACGATACAGAAGGTACATTTAAAGCGAATAACGAATTATAAACATAGTAAGTAGTAAACGCATAAAACAGTATTGCAAATCATGTTTTTTTTTCTTTATTATAATGCTGGTTCTAGAAACTTTTCTATATATATGTATGTCGTAAATGGGGTGGTGTGCTGATGCAGGTAAATATATATTTTGGACACGAATGCAGTGTTCACATTCTTCAGCGCCTCGGGCTTAATGCACGGTTTTATTTTAGCTAATTCCGCTTACATTTTCAATTAAATTAATAATATGCACGGAGTTTGAATGTGAATCACAAAAAAAATAAACGGAATTGAACGGAAATAAAATATTTGCCTAATTGCGTTTGCTGGTTTAACAAATGTTTATAGCGCAGGAATACATACACACAAGATAAGCATAGCGAATACTAAAGATTGACAACGAAGAGAACATGCAAAAAATATGGAAAGTTTAATTAAAAAATTATGGAAGATTTAACCGCCTCGCCATGAAGTTGCAGCGCTAAATTTGTATATATATATATATATATATATATATATATATATATGTATGTATAATTGAAGTGTTTTACTGCGCTTTATGCTATAAATAGATGCCAACACGCTTATTTGAATCGACGACTGCTCAGCGATAGGCGACGCATCCGTGCCCGATTCTGTGAGTAGCTCCTGGACCAGCTCTCCTCAGTCGCAATGCTGATGGCAGTCGGCAGTTTGTACGCGCTGCCTACGTGCTAACTTAACAGGTCCTTGATCTCCTTGTGCATGTGGCACAGGAAATCCACATAGCTTGCCGAGCCATCTGTGCCGCGATCCTCAATCAGAAAATGCCGGAACACGCTCTCCAGCTTATCGTTCTGTTTCACACAGGTGACCTGCAATCGATATAAGATTAGTAACCTATACAAATTTTTCCAGTTGGGATTTTAGGCATTCTTGAGACTAACCCGCATGTAGCGCGTACGCTCCTTCATGATCTGATCGATAATGTCCGTAATGCGACGGGCGAGTGGCGTATCCGCGGTGATTGCGAAACGCTCGGCATTCACCTGCTGCGTGCATTGTACACCGAACACCGACTGCACAAAAGTGGGTGAAAGCGATTGACCCAGCCAAACGAAGAGATGCACTCCGTTCTCCAAAATGTAGGCGCCGTCCTCGGTGATCTTCTCGTGGGTACAACGCACTGGCGTCGGCAACGACACCTCATCAGTCTCCACGGTGTGTATGGGAATGAAGCGTGGATACAAATAGTTGACGGACATATTCAGATCCATGGCCAGCACAAATTGAATGACATAGGAGCGATCGTCCAGTGTCATATCGGAGCCGCCAGAGACAGCATCATTCTTCAGCAGACAGGACGAGTACAATGGCAACAGCTTGAGGCACTCGGGCAGTATCAGCTGGCCAGCTGATGTTGGCGATGTGCAGTGCTTGCGATAGCAGGCCAAAATCTGTGCGGCTCGCTGTATGAGATTGTCCTTGACCTGCTTGGGTGAGTGCTCCATCAGCTTGAAGCACGACTGCTTTGCAAAGAACAGCATCATAGCGTCCAGATCGCAACACTTGAACACATCTGCTATGGTCACAGTCACGCGCAGCGCCAGATTCAATATGCGCAATCGTCGCTGCCCGCTGCACGAGGTGTAAAGCAGGGCTACCTGTATATAGATATTCTCCTCCGGCGGCAGCTTATCATCATGCTTAATCTCAATGCTCACCGATTTGGTGGCATCTGTGGGAAAGCATTAAAAATAGTTCTAAGAATGTAAATTTTGTACATGTTATAATTGCTTACCAATGCTGGCCAGTTCCACATCTGTGGTGTTGGTCATGAAGAAGTGCCCAAAGAATTCGGTGGGTCGTATGCCTGCCGAGGTGCGAACGCGCATCACCGCATCGAAGGCGATTGGACGCGAAACGTTCTTGATGATGTCCTCAATGAGACGCTGGCCATCGAGCTCCGCCTGGAAGTAGGTATACTTGTAGACCTCTCCGCCCGTCAGACGCGACACTTGGCCAATTGTGGCGATGTCAATGTAGGCATTGTTGAACACGAACAGATCAACGGAGCAGCCCTGCTGCACACACTCCTGCCCAAGTGTATTGTAGGCGGTCGTTTGCGGTGTCAGCACCGTCTTCTCCTTATCCGTGCCGAGCAGTTTGCGATCATCGCGATTCTTGAGCTTGCCAGGCGCCTCGGCGATGGGCAACGTTGAGTTGAAGACCAATAGCTTGCCCGAGGCATTCGAGGCCTTGAGGGCCTCGAGGCCAGCCTGTATGGCCGGATAGAGTATAGTCTCTGTCTCCTTGGTGTCGACAAACATGCGAGGAATTTCTTCCATGAGCGCATCGATCACCGCCGCCGATTCCTCGGGATGGCATAGGAAACCATCCAGCAGCGGCATAAACATCTCCTGCACATCGCCCACAACCATCATCTGTGGCTGTGCCAAGTTGCTCTTAATGTTGTAGAAGTGCACGGTGCTGTTATAGGTTATGAAGCCGACGCGCACCTTCGACTTGTCCTGGCCCTGATCCACTGGCAGATGCTTGAGTATATGCTTAATCTGCGAGCACAGCAAATGCACCAGGCCCGACTTAATCGTGTTGTACGAGACGTCTATGATGAAAATGAACGCTGGCACCTCCGGCGTCGTATTGTTCTATAGCCAAAAAAAACCAAGAAAATATGTTAAAATGGTTCGAATGGTGGCTGTCATTGTGGAACATACGCGACAGTAATCCTTTGTGGCGAGAAACTCATAAGTGCCCAGCAGCAATTCTGGTCGCTCGTGCTTATCCACACGCTGCCCGGTGTGATCCAAATGCTGATAGTAGTCAGGATGCACTGGAAGTATTTCAAGATATTAAATTATATATTGAATTGAATTGAACTTATAATGGTTAGTTGGGAATCTTTGCCTCTGCCTGTTCTCGCTATCACTCACCTTCCGTTGTGACCTTGCACATGAGGCACTGGAATCGCCGGCCAGCATCCACGAACTGCATATTGGGCGACATGTAGGCCTTGCAGCGATTGCAGCGTATAGGACCCATGTCGCCGAAATTGACAATTGGCGGCTCCATTTCGCCCTGACCGATGCGCGCCATCGGTGAAATATTGAGCGATAGAGGCAGCGCTGTCGTCTTCAGAAGATCACCCGTGTTGGGTATGCAGTAGAGCGAAGAGCGTATGAAGCGCGGCGAGGAGTTGCCCTGATCGTGCACCACAAATTTGGTGGTGACCAGCGGTGGCAACAGGCCAGCCTGATTGGTCACAAAGGCACCGCCGGCCGATTGCTGATTCTCAATCATAACCTGTATGGGATTTGGCATCTGGTCGGGATCGAGGCGACGTGGCGGTGCCTGTTGATACATATTGGCAGCACCTGGCATTGGCGGTTGCTAAAAATAACAAAACAAAAAGTTGTACTCTAATCCTCAAATATATAATATAAACTACTTAAAATAAGAGTACCAACTGCAATAAAAATGAATGTACTCTACTTACGTTGAAACCAGGACGACCGGGTCCTGGTTGTCCTGGATAGCTGCCAGGCTGAGGCGGATATCCCGGCATGGGCTGTCCAGGCTGTGGTGGATAGCCGGGCATAGGCTGCTGCTGTCCAGGCTGTGGCGGATAGCCGGGCATGGATGGCTGCTGTGCCGGCTGAGGCGGATAGCCGGGCATGGGCTGCTGCTGCTGCTGTCCAGGTTGTGGTGGAAAACCGGGCATGGGCGGCTTCTGTCCAGGTTGTGGTGGATAGCCGGGCATGGGTTGCTGCTGCGGCGCCTGTCCAGCCTGTGGTGGATAGCCTGGCATCGGTTGAGGTTGATAACCAGGCTGCGGGGGCTGTGCCTGCTGCTGTCCAGGCTGTGATGGAAACCCTGCTGCTGGCGGCGGAGCTGCACCAAATGGTGGAGCCTGCGACGGCGGCGCGCCGGGAAACCCAACCGGAGCCGGTGCTTGCTGATTGGTGGAATAGACGCCCGCCAAGTTGGCAGACGGCGGAACACCATAAGGCATGCCAGTTGGACCACCAGCTGCAGTCGGCTGTGGCGGCATTCCAGGCTGCGCAAATGTAGGCGGAGCAGTTGAGACAGCAGGCGGTTGCTGAGCTAATGGCGCCGGCTGTGCTGGTGCTGCTCCTGGCCCAGCTGGTGGCAGCTGCGCAGCGGCTGCATTGGATGTTGGTGGCAACGCTTGACCAGGTGTTGCCGATTGTGGTGGTGGCATGTGCGGCATGCCCGCCAAACTGGCGCTGTTCATTGTCATCTTATTAATGCCGCTTGGCACGCTCTGCGGCAGAGGTCCAGGAGCCGATGTGGCTGGGCCTGGAGCCGATGTGGGCGGATACAGCGAGGAGGCTGGTGGCAGCGTTGCTTGCGGAGCTGACGGCGGAGCCATTGAGCCATTGGCATAGGCGTTGTTATTGTTGCTGAAGTTTGCGTTATTAGTTGCGTTAAATTGATTGTACGGCGTCGGTGGAGCAACAGCAGCAGCTCCAACTCCAGCCAAAGGCACCATCGGCGGCTGTGCGGGCTTCAGGGGATTGCCACTCACACTCAGGCCGCTCATCGACGTGGCCAGCTAGAGTGAGAGGGAGAGAATGAGAGTTGTTCATAAGTACATGCCATATCAATGCAGTTAAGTGTGTGTGGTGAATTCTTATCAGGCAGGCAGCATCCATTATGAAATGCTGGCTGACCTCTTTAGAGTTGAAAATAAAAACTAAAGATTAAATAACACTTTTTTTTAAAGCCGACACGTTCTCTATTCTATGGTAAGCTTAAGTTGTTTTTATATTGTATTGCTCAATGTTTTCTCAGTTATACCTGCTGATAGTTGCCATTGACAAAAGTCTGAGCGGATGTTATTGGAGCGCCATATTGTTGTTGTTGTTGCTGTGGTGGTTGCTGCTGCGGTTGTTGTTGCTGCTGCTGTGGCGGTTGTGGCTGCTGCTGCTGAGGCGGCTGTTGCTGCTGTGCTGGCTGCAGCTGCTGTTGTTGTTGTGGCCAACCTGTCTGCGGTCCATTGACAGGTGGCGCCGCTGCATATTGTGGCTGCTGCTGGAATTGCGGTGGCGGTGCGCCATACATATTGGGATTCATTTCTCTATCCCCGTCTCAAATGAGCACATAAAAACGTAGCAACAACTTTCACACAACACAGCTCCAAATTGCAGCTCAAAGTTCGCGTTCCCGTTCCAATGATTTAAAACGATGCCAGGCGCTGTAGCGACGATAATCGCGTCTCTTTACGTTCGCTGGCTGGTTTTGTGCAATAAATTTCTACTTTCCAAGAGGTAACGTAGTTCCTAACACAAATTCCAAGCAAAAACGAACTTCCACGTCAGTTCGCTAATTCGATTTTTTTTTCTGCTGCTGCTGCTTATTGGTTGCATTTGACAGTTTGCCACGTAAAGTTGTCGCCTGTGCGACATATATCGATAACAAATATGTGATGAGCACTTGTGTTGAGCTCGATATGTTTGGCGATATTTTTTTAAATAAATTGTGAAAAATAAATAAAAAGGTATATAATAAATTAAATGGTACTAACAAGGTGCAGCGTATTTTGATTAACCGAGGCTCCAATGTATAGTTATTTATATAGGCCACATTGTGCACTGAGATTGATTCATATATTTGTCATCATGCATATAATTCGTTGACAGCTTGAAGTAAAGAAACATAGCGTTGCTAGAATTTAAAATAATTTGGTAACGATATATCGATAACTGGGTTTCACGAGTATCGAATCGCTGCAACACTTAGTTGTCTTAGACAGTGTTGACGTTTTGGCCATTATCTGTCCACTCATCATTTAAGTTAGCCGGAAAATTTAGAGCAATTGTTTCAGCAAAGCTAATAACAATAGTGGAACAAGCTGCCCTTTGCCCAAAAGAAATGAAGCTGCGTTCCAGCCACTACCACCTGTTTTTACAGCGAAATATTTACGTCAGTTCCTAAAACCAAAAGTAAAGTTAACACTGTTATCACACAGATAACCTATGTGGACTATGAAAGCCGCTGCTCAAATTCCGCTTGCGACTTTCAAAATTTAGCTGATAGAAATTAAAATTAACACAAATCGGTTGAGGTAATTAAAACAAAAATAATACAAAAGGAACAGCACTTAAGTTTTTAGATTCCATAATCGAATGCCATTTTCATGAGTCAAAATTTGTTTTTCGATCTGAGCACCTACATTTAACATTAACAGCGCACTGTTATTACACAATATTTAAAATGACAGCTACAATTGCTACATTTTGATGTTATTGTAATCTGAAAATATTAAAAGTTGATGAAATTGTTAATAATAGTTTAGTTTAATAATATATAATGGTCTGGTTATTTGACTTGAAACGTCTTGTTTTTATTTAAGATTGTGAATTGGGGCTGAAATGCTCAGGAGTTTTATGAAACGTCTCAGTTAAGTACTGAGGTCTGCTTGGATGACTGTCTATTTTGTATCTGTGCTTCCCAAATCGCACAACTGACTGAATACCGGCAAAAAATCGAAGACCTGTATGCCGCTCAATCTCGGCAATGTCACACTGATAATCGGCCAGTTCGGTGCTGCTTATGACGTTAGTGGGCATATTTTTATTGTCTATGATGTAGCCCTCCATATAGGGACTGTATCCCGCCAGTTGTGGGTCAATTATGAGCACCTTAAAATAGTGCGATGGCATTGGCAGCGGAATCCACTCAACAATTTGATACTCCAAGGACCAGTCCTCGCCAGGTCGACAGGATGGCAAATACATAGGACCTGTATACACATACACCGAGCCGAATTTCTCCGTCATTTCGGTTACGTGCTGTTCCAGCTGGCGCCAGATGTCCCGCTGAAAGGCCTTACAAGTGCGCGTTGCGCCGCAGCTCAGCACGTACACATCGTTGTAGCGAAGATGCAGTGCATCGCCTTTCGCACCGGTGGTCAGTTTCTTGTAGTTGCCCTTCAGATGTTCGCACATCCATTTTGGCGCATTGGTGCTGCGGTCCTGCGACATCACGTAATCCTTGTGTACATATAAGTTATCCGTGCTGGGCAGACCATACTTGATCAGATCCAACAAATCGGGCGAATTCACCTCGAATCTCTTTTCAAAAAATACGCTGCTAAATGCATCAAAAAGTGAAAAGACCAAACGATTTCGAATTCTATCCGAGAGACACATCGAACGATTCCACAGTCTTGATTCGAGATCTGTTCTAAAAGTGGAGAGCTGCACCCAAAAGGCAACCAATTATATATATCTTGACTTCATATCTACATAAATGTTTACTTACAAGTGGATATAGCTTATTGCGATGATGAAACAGATATGGGTCCTTTTTTATCATGCCAAACAGTTGGCGAATCGAACTCTCCTGTTGGAAGTAGGCACCGAACATAAATCCTGTTAGACCCACCATCGCATAGAGCGCACATTGCTGGGCTCCCGTGTCTGTGAGCGACATTAATAAGCTTCGCAATTGTTAAAAAAATTATCTATTAAAATATTTATTTATATTAAAGCCACCTATTAACATTTAATTTTGTATTAATCTTTATTTTAGATATTTCAAATAAACGACGGGTAAGTGTTAGAAAATCGCAGCCTACTTTCTGCACATGTAAAAGTATGAAGGCAAAAACAGTTTTGTTTTTATACCCTGAACCCACTAAAATTGGGTAAAAAGGGTATAATGGTTTTGTGCAAATGTATGTAACAGGCAGAAGGAAGCATCTCCGACACCACAAAGTATATATATTCTTGATCAGGATCAATAGTCGAGTCGATATAGCCATGTCCGTCTGTCTGTCCGTCCGTCCGTCCGTCTGTATGAACACGCAGATCTCAGAGACTGTAAGAGCTAGAGAAATTTGGAATATAGTTTCTCGTATACCAGGCGCAGATCAAGTTTGCGTTATTTTTTCGATAACTGCCTCTGTTTATCGAATATCGATATATTAAATTTCCGATAGCAATAAATGCCATAATTTTAAAGACAGAAACTTCTAATTAATACATAAGATGCATATGCATACTATTGATCAACTGCCCGTCAAGATCGGATAAGAAACACCCAAGTTATTCTTCTTTTGTATTCACGTTCACTTTCACGTTCTAGACGGCAGACGGCAGAGCTGCTCGCATTTTAGTGCAAATCTTTTTAAAGGGGAATTTGCCAGTAATAATAAAATGTATTTAACAACTGCGTTCAGGGTATATCGTAGTCGAGTTCACTCGACTACAGCACTCTTGTTTTTACTAAATTTGTTACATTTTCTTCGAGTACTGCATCATGGAGTACTTGAATCATAAGTTTTCTACTGTTTTAGGGCCTAAATTTAGGGGTCCATGATAAAATCGAAATAAATGAGATACGTATGTAAAAAGTGCGAATTATAATAATTTTATAAATATTACATATTTTATTTAGTTAGCTCTATACTATATTTATTTTCCTATTATTATATTAATTCGGGAAAGCGAAAATTGCGAATTGAATTTATTATGTAATATTGATATCTTGAATTCAGTCGCGCTATATTTTTAAATTTATGTGTAATAAGTTCCATCACAATAAATTTAGTTAAAATCTCGGAAAACTTGCGATTCATTTGGATAGTTGCTGCCAAAGATTTCACTTCTACGGATGCCCTGAAAGAAATCGAGACCCGCATAGTGCTCAATCTCGCGTATGTCGCACAGGAACTGGCGCAGCTCCAGTTTCTCCGGTAGAGTTACATTGGGCAGCACATAGGCCTCCATGTAGGGCTTTCCAAACGGCAACTTGGACTCCAGCATGATTACTTTGAAGAAATGTGTGGGCACCGCGACCATGTTCGAGCCAATCATTTGGTATTCCACACTCCATTTATCACCGCCCTGTGGTCGGGGCTTGAACAGAGGACCTGTGCACACATAGACTGATCCGTAGCGCTGGGTTAGCTCCCTCACATAGATCTCTAGCTTATTCCAGGCACCGCTATTGAAACCCTGCCCGATTTGGGGCGCAATGTTCGTCAGCAAAAAGGTCTCATTGCAGTGGCTTTGCTTGTCGCGATGATTTGCCGCAGCTGCCAGATGACCACGATCAAAACCAGAGTGCCGATAATCGGCTAGCGTCGAACGAAAATTGGAAGGTACACTCCTATCTGGCCGATAGTGGGCACGACCACGTCCAACGCCACGCAATCCTTGCAGATTCGACTTTTGCAAATGTTCGCAGACCCAGTGGGCGACACGATTGCGACGATCATAGGAGAGCACAAAATCCCTGTAAAACCTCACATCATCCAAGCCAGGAAAGCCGTACTTCATGATTCGCTGCACGTGATGCGCCGTTTCGTCCTCGGTGTCAAAAAAGCAAAACTGTGCAATAGAACTTAATTTCAGGCTGTAGATCCATGAATAAACTTTGTTTACTTACCACTTTATAGATCTTTGGACTGATATAGTAAGCATAGGGATCTTTCTGAGCCAGCTTGTGCAACAGCCGTGTTGCATGGCAATGCTGAAAGTAAACACCAGCCACAAAACAGGCAACTGAGGATGCCAAACCAAGTGACACGACCAACAGCAGCTGCCAAGAACGGCTCATAAAAACATAAACTGGAAATCGGACAGCTCAAAAATGTATTTGATTCAATATAATATATATGAATTTAGAGAACATTCCTAGCGCGGCAGCTGTGTTGTTTTTTTTTAAATCTGTTTCGAACTTGGTGAGTTTTTTTTTTACAATATTCGATTCTCACTACAATCATTATCGAATAAATATATTATATTTTAATTCAGTTTATATAGTAATTAAATAGAATAAAAATATTTTTTAAAAACTTCTTTAGGTAATATGTAACTGCAGTTGTAAAATTTCATTAACTAATAACAAAGGTAAAACTTCCATATTTATTCATTTTAATTTGCTGCACTTTTAATCTCAAATAGTGAATTATTAAAAATATAGCAAACATATCAAAAACACGCTAACATCATTTATTTAAAGTCGCTTTCAATTATTACAGCTCTTTAACAATTGAGACAACACAATTATTACATTTATTCACTAATTGTAGATGTGGAAATTTCTAGATTTTGGGCCACCTGGGCATCGACAAAGTTTCGGTCGAGTCCTTCAAAGAACTTCAAGCCCGTCGCATTCTCAATATCACGCACATCGCAGAGCAGACTACGCAGCGGGGTACTGTCATTTAGGGATGAGGAGTTGGGCACCACATAGGCCTCCGCATAGGGTGCGCTGTTCACTTGCTTCGGATCGATGATGATGATCTTGAAGTAATGTGTGGGTATTGCGACAATCGCATTGTCCTCCGGCTGAAACTCCAGAAACCAGGTGGTGCACCTCATTTGCCGTGGAAGATATATCGATCCGGTGTACACATAGACAGTACCATAGTGCTGAGCCATGTCGTGCACATAGTGCAAAAGTCGTTCCCAGATGCTCGTGTTGAAGCCGCGACTCAGAAATGGCTTGATGTTCGACATGAAGAAGACACGCGCCGGCTCTGACTGCTGATAAGAGATGCCCGAGCGATGAGTGTTTCGCGCGGATACGCAATGATTACCGCAATCCTCTGCATTGGTATAGGTGAGCTCATCGACCCTCTCGCACATCCACTGAATAGCCGAGTTGCGGCGATCACAGGCGGTTACAAAATTGAAAGTCTCATTCAGGCAAATCTCGTTCATGCTCGGAAATCCGTACTTCATAATGGCACCCAACTTGTGAGTGTTGTTGTCGACAATCTCATCGTAGCCAGGCTGCTTGATCTCCTTTACGTGAAAGATATCCAGCTGAAATGGATGAAAGCCCGTGTTCAGCATACTGCTGTCATACAAACAGGCTACTGCGCATCTTACCAGACCGTAGAGTTTGCGTCGTATGAAATAGGCGTGCGGATTACGCTGCTCCAATTTCCTAATGTTACTTATAACAATCTGGTGCTGATAGTAGGCGCCCAGGGCAAAAAATGCTCCGGCTGTGGCAGCAACAATTGCCACTTTACCACTTAGCGGCACCTCCATGTCCACATGTCCAACAGTGAATCAACTATCAAATTTACTTAAAATCGAATTTTTAATTCCAATCGAGTGATGTTCAATTATTAATGCATTAAATGCTCAAATCGAGAGTAATATATCAATGTTATGTAGTATAAAAATGGAATTCGTTTTATTTTTGTACAAGAAAAATTTTTGTGAAAAAATTTATTTTAGATGTCTTTCGCTACATAAATTGAGAGAGTGACTTTTGTCCAAGTGTACAAAACGTTATCCTCTTTGGCCATGTTAAAAGTTTTCGTGTATTTTCCCTTGCACGTTTGAAATCTACAAGCAACACTTTGGCGCACTTGCCAACAGCATTAAGTCAATAGGAGAAGTTGCAGTCTTTGTTGACACACCGTAACCGAGCAAACTCAAACCTTCACATTTAACCCCACCTCTCCAACTGACCCAGCTAGGACATAATGCAATAAGCGCCCAGTGCAGCGGCTGACTAAACTAAAAAGCGGCGTTAAGATTTATTCTCGAAATCCCATCGCACTTTGTTATGCTTTAAAATGTTAGTTGGCGATTTCAAGTTTCCGGTTCAAGTCAAAACTTTTGTGTACAGGCCCCACTTCCACGCCCCGTAGGAGTAGGGCGATGTGGCAAAAGTTCAGCCATTGACCAAAGCTATTAAGGGATTGTCGGCCAAAAAAAAAAGAATATTTAACAGTCATGGGAACGATTTTATTACGAAAATGATTTAATATTGCAGAAAGCAAATGACTCAAGAAGTAAACATAGTTAGTAGTAATAGTAATAATAAAACCTTAAATCAATATTTTCAAATAAAACTGCAAATAAGGTAATATTTTGGGTATCCTGAGGATTCTATATATATATATATATATATATATGGATATATATATTACTATGCCGATCCACTAAGCATATACTACATAGAGCCGTCAAATCGACTAAAAACTGACTGCATTAATAGTCTGATCAATTGGGTATTTTACTTTATCTCAAAGTGTAGAAATAAAATGAATTAGAGTAAAGTAAATCTACAGCATATTGTGGCAAGATGTTTTCCTGAAGCATCGACACTTTTTTAATTTCAAATACATTTTATACTTAGAATCGTTAATGACAAACGACTTTTGGGAGTAAACAAAAGTTCAAAGCTGCTGAGGTAGCTGCATAAATTGAAAATTTTGCCCGTTAATTGCAGCTGCGCACTTGTCACGCCCACAAAGGAAGTGCGGAGAAAGTTTTGCAACACTCAGGCGAACTACAAAGTTATTAGTAAAATGTGCAAAACTGTAGTACCTTTTTTTTGTTTGGGTACAAAAAAATATTTTAATTTGCAGAGAGGCTCTTCCACTTGTGTGCCTTGTTTTAAAATAAGACTCAATAAGAGTCCTTTGCTATGGTGGTCTGAGGGGCTTGTGTGTGTGTGTGTGGGGGAGGGGGGGGGGAGTTGGTGGTAGGTTGCTTAAAAGCAGCCGTGGGCCTGCCAATTAATTTCTGTAGTCTAATTGGTGGTTTTGCTAATTCATTAGCGTGGGTGTCGCTGGCGCACCACTAACCTGCTCCACTCTGCTTCATCATATTGATTGACGCCCGAAGGTTGAATGGGTGCCGAGTTCAGAGGGTAAACGTCCTCATGCCACCGCCCTCGCTGCTCAAGGGTTTTTTGCGGATTTTCTAATCAAGGAGCCCCACGAAATTTGCATAATTGAAATGCCGGCTCACGTTTCCCAGGTGAGCCTGGTGTGTCACTTGTGTGTCCGTGACCAAAGTGCTGAAAACTTACCGCGCCCAGTTGCCAGGGCGTTGTGGCTGCCTAAGCGATTGACTTGCTAAGTGTCTGAAATTTGTCGCTTTATTTGGTATCTCATAAATGAATTATGTGCTTCAGCATCCTTCATAATTAAGTGTGCTACAAATCTGATTTGAGCCAAGCAATTAGCCGATAACAGAGTGCCGAGTCAAGTTATGGGCCAATTATTTGCTACCCGCGATTGTACAACTCCTTTCTTACTAACAACCATCATGTCTTTTTAATGAGGCATCATCTTATCTTATACTGAGAGGCGAGATGCGATGCCCAGAAATGCCTTCTTTTCAACTCCTTTAAATTGCTCGCTTTCTTATGTTAAATAATTTAATTTATACATATATACATATATCTTTATGATTTCAGCAACTTATATTTACTGAATAAAAATTTTATTTTTACCATAATTATAATATTATTATTACCATGTCTAGAATACATTAATGTATTCTGTTTTTCAAAGTTCTTCTGTAAATTGCTTGCTTTCTTATACTATATATTTTAATTTCCATATGTATTTACTGTAAAAATATTGTAATATATTATATAATTGATTATAATTATAATAATAAATTAGCAGATTATAAATCGACCGCTTCCTTTAAAATATTTAGTAAACAATTATCAAGTTCAAGCTTTTAGAAAATTTGATTTCCTTATATGGGAAATCGCTCTCCCTCTCTCTCTCTCTCTCACTCTTTCTTTCTATCTCTGTTACTCCGACTCGTATTCAGTGCTCATGAGCAGTAAATTGAGAAGATCTATCTGTGTATTGTGTTGTATTATGACAACCATTAAGCAATTAACGTTTAATAGCCGGCGCCCGCTCGCTCTTTGACGTTATCTCTGTGTATTTGGGAGAGAGAGAGAGGGAGTGAGGGATATATAGAAAGAGAGAGAGAGAGAGAGAAAGAGAGAGCGCGTGCACAGACAGTGTGTCGCCAGAGTTGAAGCCGATCTGTTGAAAGTGTCAACTCAAATTTTTCACACTCTAAAGCAATCAGTCCAGTCAACAGTCACTTGATCGGTTTGTCTTCGTTAGTTGGGCCAACACTATTGAGCGGTTCGGTTCGCTAAAATTAGTGTCCGCTGCGTGTGTGTGTGTGTTTTATGTGGAGCAAACAAGTTCTTGGGAGCAACGTACGAAATTAAAGTCTTATGCATTCTCCTCTTCGAGTGATTCGCATACGGATTCCGAGACACAACCATGCAGATGGTACGGATTTCACTAATCGCTGTAGTTGCTCTCAGCGCAGTTATGGGTAATTAAGCTATAAACAAATAATAATAATAATATGAGCAATAAAGTAAAGTCAATAGTAAAGTATTAATTCATTTAGCGGTACCCGAAACTGAATCTTACGAGTCTACAACGGATATGCGCGAGTCAAACCATTGCGATTATCAATTAGTTAAATCGAACAAGTATTTGGATTATCCATTTTGGAAAAGTTTCTTCAACCATTTGGTACCCTTTACGGGTAGTGCTCGCGTGAAAATGCAATTCTTTCTATTCAAACGAGACTTTGCCCATTGCGGTAGAGAACTGTTTCCCGATGGCGATGAAGAGGCCTTGATGCGTTCCGGTTTCGATGCACGTCATCCCACTAGGTAAGTGTTTTAATAGGTTTAGTTCCATTGTCATTGCATTTTTTGATTGTAAATAAACAAATGTAATTGTACATCTGGCATGGCTGTGTGTACATTTTTAATTTCCATGCCAGTTAATTGAGAGTGATACAAGAAGTATATTTACTTTTTTGTATCTATAGTTTACTTATTCAATTTATCACTCTGATCCATAAATTCTTATATTTATTTAATGCCTCATCCGCAAATTTGTTTGCTGAATAACTTCACTTATTCACATGCGAGAACTGGTTTTCTGTTTTTTTTTTTTTAGTTGTTATCAGTAGTTCATACTCTTCAATTTGAAAG
This sequence comes from Drosophila setosimentum, assembly GCA_035043505.1. Classification (NCBI taxonomy): domain Eukaryota; kingdom Metazoa; phylum Arthropoda; class Insecta; order Diptera; family Drosophilidae; genus Drosophila; species Drosophila setosimentum. Next base: position 4,704,341 of record JAWNMY010000007.1, read on the forward strand.
TGTGTATGACATGTACATTGTATTTGTGCTACTTTATTTTCTTTATTATTTTTTATCGCACATACTTCATGTTATTTAATACAGTTGCATAGATTATTCGAGTTGAATTTAACAAGATCTAATAGGGCAGATTTTACCAATATGTCAGCATTTTGCTAATCTAACTATTGTCTAGACTTAATACAGGGTATTTTCTAACCGACTACTCATGTTAGCTACGGCATGTGCTTGTGTGTGTTTTTTTTTTTTGCAATGTTTTTATTTTGTTTTTGTTTTTACACCTTATTAGTGAGTCATTCACAGATGCTATCTTTATAAAGTTGCTAACAATTATGGAGAGTATATAATATAATGCGCTATACAAATTTTGAACAAAGTTAAAATTTTTTAATATTGACAGAGTGAAGATAAGATATGCTGGGTAATTTTATAGACAAACATACAATGTGTTGTTACTGTTTATTTATTCAATCGAATTTGGATATTTCAGAATTATTATACACGGCTGGATGAGTCAGGGTAAGGGTTCGCTGAATCGGGATGTGAAAGCCGCCTATCTCAGTCTGACCTATCCCAGACCCAAGCCACAAAGCGATAACAATGACACAAATGGTGAAGCCCCGATGGAAAGTCCCCTCTATGAGGATTTCAATATAATTATCTGTGACTGGAGCAAAATATCATCGAATGTAAACTATTTTAGTGTCGCCGATATGATCGAAGGTCTGGGATTTCTGCTGGCCGAGTTTGTGCGTCATTTGCATATGAGTGCGAAACTGAACTTCGATGATGTCTACGTCATTGGCCACTCTCTGGGCGCACAGATTGCCGGCAGTGCTGGGAAACAGATCAGACCCTTTCGCTTCAACACGATCTTTGCCCTGGATCCGGCGGGTCCCAAGTTTCGGGAGCAGACTGATGAGTGTCGGATCGATCCCAGTGACGCCAATTATGTGGAGTCCATACATACTAGCACTGGACTTGGCTTCGAGGAACCCGTGGGTCATGCCGCATTTTATCCCAACTATGGCAAGGATCAGAAAAAATGCTATGTGTACGGGTGTTCACATAGGCGTGCCCATGACTACTTTGCCGAGTCCATCAATAGCACCAAGGGCTTCTGGGGCGTTCGCTGTGAGCGCATGTCCAAAAAGTCATGGGTACTGCTCGAAAACGATGGTGAGTTTCGCATGGGCGGTGAGCCCTCTGATCCCAAGAATGGCACTTTCTACGTGAAGACCTACGACGAGAAGCCGTATGCCATGGGAAGGAAACAGCAACAAGCGGAATCTCCTATGGTGGAGGAGAGAACGACTGAAGTGTATCATTAAAAGCAGATAATTCTAATAATTGTAAATTCCTAAATTTATGTACAAACAATAGTGAGAAACGTATACTCCTAGCCTAGCTACGGTAAAAGTTCTCTAAAACTATCAAATTATTTAAGTCGCTGTAAAAAAATGTAATTATATATTTCAACAATACGTATTAAGTCTAACAAAGTATGTTTTATGACAAATTCGAAACAAAAACTAAAAAAAACCCATAAAATTTAAAACTCTGAAAATATTTTGTTTTCCATTTAAAAAGAATATGAAATATTTATTGATTTGTTTCTGTTTGCTTAATATGTTGCTGTTAAGAAACGGATTTCCCATACCAACTTGGAGTCCCAATTACCTCGATGACGACAAGGACTTTCCGGACATATTTGATGAAGAGGACTATGAGCTGATGTTGAAACGTGCCCTCAAATACAGAATTAATTACTTTTATTCCGAAAATTGATTTTGTTGTATTTAACTCATGGTATTTTGTGAACACTTTAATGAAAAACAACAATATGTGCTTGCTATGTTCGCTAAAATTGTTTTTGTTGAACAGCAAAGTTCTTAATGCATTTTACTCGGCTTAATTAGTTGACATTTTACATAATTCATACGCCACGTGTGCCCAAGCAATGCCATACCGACCGGCCCCGCCCACTCATAATTTTCACTTACATAATTTAAGTGGTTGCATTCGTGTTAAGCTTACAGGCATTGCATGTGACGATGCGGTCTGCTGGGTGAGCTACAGGTTGGATCCAAACGTGCCACATTGTAGCATTATGTACCGGCTTTGCGACATTCCAGAAACTCGACTACGGGAGAAACCGCTCCTAAATTATAAGCTAATTTTTTGAACTACTTACTCGATTTGCCAAACTATTTAATCGTTAAACAAGAAACAAGTAAAGTCGAGCAAATGTCAGGTAAAAAGTATTTTATTTTCCTTATCCCTTGATTGAATTCAACCAATTTAAATAAATTACATATATTTAAGATGCATGAAAATGTCTGTTTGCCATTAAATTCTTTAAACTTATCGACCATCTTTCATTTATAATATAGATGCATTAAATGGGTTGAGAAATTTGGTCCATATCGTTTAAGTGACAGCATGAAAGACGTTTCAAATGAATGAACGAATCACCATGTGGGTTTTCATTGAAGAAATAGCAAGTGAAGCCAAAATTTATGCAAAATTATTTAGCATTTTGAGTTAAGTTTATGTATGGGCCTTGGAGCTTAACTCCGAAATAATCCGGCGACTAGTTTTCAGCTTGATTCGATTATGTAAATGACAAGGCTAAGAGCCGAAGTACAGTTGTTGTGGGCCAATTCGATTGTGTGTCCAAGTTTCCTAGAGTTTGATTATTTAAATTTCATGTTCATTGCATATAAATAATTTATGAGGCGTGCGTCTTCTGCTAGACCTGAACTGGTATTCTAATTAAGACCTGAACATTATTCTGCAAATGTCTCCCTGGCTTGCAGTAGCCGCAAGCAAACTAATGGCCATTATTACAAGACCACTGGACATATGTACATACGTATGCCGAACCCCTACACATTTCGCCCCTATTCACTCGACCCAATGCAATTTACACTTTCAAAACTGCGCACACTTTGGCAACCTTTGGGTTTTAGCTTGAGGACCAATTTGTCGCCCAGAAATGCTTCGTGTGTAAACCTCGGAGCAGCATAACTCACTCGATGTGGCTGTGTGCGTGTTGAGATTGCTCCCTGCCCAACGTAACCCACTTGAAAAGGGTTCAACAAAGAGAACAAAAATTAAAATAAAATCTGTAGCATTGCAAAAAAAAACCAAAAAAAAAAAGGTGCGTGCAAATGAGAATCCGGATAAAACAACGACAATGACAATGACAATGACTGGGTAACGGCAACGGTTTGGGAACACTTAAAGTTTTAGGATTGACAATGCGCCCACACACACATAAAAGTTCATGTGAACACGCACTTAGGTCAGCAGATACTTATGTATCTCTCATGTATCCGCTTGTTCTATATATTGTATCTACGCCATTTGCACAATTTTATAGCATTTTTATGGCGTACAACTTTTGTATTTTGTATCCGCAGCATTCCCTTTGTGAACGCTTTGTGGGCCTCAGCTTTAAAATATTTAAATTCGATATGTTTTGCCGGGCAAGAGTTTCCCTCTGATTTGGTGTCACCTCTCCCTTCCTCCTTGGTGTCATGTGATTTGAATTCAGGGCTGTGAAACTATTTTGGTATGATATTTGATACGTGTACAGGTAATTTTTTTGTATTATTAGTTAGATTTTATTGGTAAATATTCGCTCAAGAGCTCTACATTTTTTAACACTTGGTGATTTACAAAATTGTTTTATTTTGTCCGGCTCAATTGGCTGCTGATAAATATCGCAAGCAATTTACGATGACAAAATGTACGTGACTCTGCAGCCCTGGCTCTAGACAAATTCCCAAATGGCACAGTATAAGTAGAAGTGCACATGTGTGGGAGTGTATTTGTGTGTGTGTGTGTGTGTGTGTATGCATGTGTGTACTTCCAAGTTCTACTTGTTTATTCCTGCTTTGGGTCATGTCTAAGTTTGCGGTGTGATTTTATGTGCAAACTTAAATTATACAATTTGAGGGCCATGAATACATTTTTAAGATCCCATCTCTGTTGTTGTTTTTGTTGCTTTTGTTTCTTTTGTTGCTCGTGCTTCTGCTGCTGTTGCTGCAGCAAGGGACAATGAGTTGCTAAATGCCTTGAATATTCCTTTGGTCATTGCTTTCGTTGCATGCATAATGGAAGGTACTTTTCTAGATACACACACAGAAACACTAACATATACTTAAAATGATAACAAGAGCTTTCATATGATGACAGTTTGAGTGAGTCATGTGGGTTTTCTACAATGGAATTTTATATTGCCTACTGGCTTGCTGCTGTCATTGAAACTGAGAAATTTGTGTTTAGTTTTGAGTGGTTTGGTTTGTCAAAATGCAGAACACTTTATTGCACTTTATTGCATTATTCAAATTCTTTGCATAGTTTATTGTTACAGTTATCGCTCAAAAATTAAAATGATTTATTTTCACATATGCCCGTGTGAATCTAACTCTACGAGATTTTTGGAAATTTGTCCGCGGACAAAGCCGGATAATATCCTGAAGTTCGATTTGTAGATTTTCTGTACTCTCGCTCTTAATCATTATCCTCTTGAAAACGCATGCAAAAAAGGGATGTCGCTCGCTGTTAATGGCTGATGAAGCGTGTTTTTTTTGTTGCCTTCACAAATTTCCTGTGTGTTTGACTCTTTCTTTACGCTCATGTGTACAGACAGTGTACAAATAAAAGTTGGTAACAAAAGGCAACGCATAGCAACAAGCAAATATCATTAAGTGAAAAAGCCAAACAGGGTGTGAGTGAGAGCAAAAGCTTTGACTTAATTCAATTATGTGTGGTGTACACACTGGCCAGACGTGCAAATGTGAAACCAAAAGAAAAAGAACAAGTGCGAACGTTGCAGTCGGACATAAACGACTGCGAAATACTCTGAAACTAGAAGTAATACCAACTGATAGATAGATGTCCCACAGAACGTGGTGGGGGTATGTAAGAAATACCGATTTTTAGTGATCTCCTGTCCAAGTTTGCTGAGGATATGGGCTTCTGTGAGGGAGTGAGCGTGGACGAAAACAAATTTTGGGAGACGATCTGAGTACTCTATCTTCCAAGTTTGCTAACTATAGCTCTTAAGATGCGGGAGATATAGGCTTTTAACTTTTTAAAATTTGGTGACTTTATCTTTAAAATTGTAGAAGATATGCGTTTCATCGACTTACACTTTCCGAATTATCGGCTTTGGTTAGCGCCGAATTATAGGCACAGGCCATTAAATTTGTTTGTATTTGGTTCCTAAGGGCGGCTATTAGTAATATACCTACCAAATTTGACGGCTGTAACTTTAAAACTGCTCAAGGTATAGCCATTTCAAACTTTTATGTTTGTTTGTTTTATGGGAGACATGTGGCCTTATTGATTTGCAACCATCGATTATATCGATTTCCTAGCCCCCTAGTGGACGTATCACTTCAACCAATATACTATGTTACCTTCGGTATCAGAGTATAAAAACGAAACACGAAAAACAATGCAGACCTCTTGACCGACTATTGCCCAGGCTCAACCATGTTATTTTGAATTTTTTATTTTTGTTTGCACTCTCGCATTTTTACAAATTAAAAGAGATGGTAAGTTCATCTCCCGACTTGACTTTACACTGTGTTGTCCCGCCGGTTATTTCAGTCTGTCGCCCATTATCGTAGCTATTGTCGCCGCTGTTATCTTGTCTGCTTTGTGCAACCGCAAAATGTTGCAGGCATGTTGCGACATGGAGCAGCAGCAACTTTTATGAAAACTATTTGCAAATGCAAACAGCATTAAAAAAAAAAACAACGACTGCCGTACAGAAAATTCAAGATGTTCCTGTTTACCGTAACTAAGAGCAAGAGGTGTGAGACGTTGCACGCTACCCGTTGTATGTGTCTTGTGCACATGCGGCTATCTGGCTGGTCCGGGTGTTGCACAGAAAGCAATCGCAAATTGAAACAAGCACACAAGAACTCCATTCGCCTGACTAGGAAATATCCGGTATATGCTGAATATATCCTCCACATGTCTTAGGCTCTTATGAATTCATTTTTCAATACAATAAATGAGGCAAAGTAGCCAAATTGATTATCATAATGAAAGCTTATTGAGCTTGAACACAGATGTAGATAAAGGGAGTTAAGCTTAACATTTCAAAACATTTTTGATTTCAATATGATAAATATAATTTTTAATGTATGGCATGCTGCAGATAGAAGATAAGATAAGTGCAAATAATTGAATTTAAAGATATATCTTTTTATAACATTTTAAGCACTTATACTAATTTTCTTTTGGTTACAGGGTATTTAAAAGCAGCTGCTGGCGTAAGAGCCATTCATAAGAGGCGCAAAGAAAATGGCAAATAAAAATCAGAGCCTTCCAAAGCCAAGTCTAAGACCAGCATCGACTCTAGTGCCAGACCACTGTCAGTGGCAGGGGTGGTGTGGCGGGGCGGCGGGTCAATTGGCCGCTTTCCGACGTTCTGACGTTGTTAACCCTGCAAGTTATGCATTCTTAATTTAATCGCTAGAAATTGACTCTCCAGAGTGCAAAGCTATGCAGGGCTTAGCGCTGCTTCCAGCGTCCTATTTTGGCTCTGCCTTTGCCATACTCCTTGTCTGGATGTTAAGGCTTGTAAGCAATTTTGAAAACTTTGCTGCAGAGATTGGGCATATATCATGCGATTATGAGGATATTGCATAGTTTGCATTGTCCAATGGCTTGGAAATCTTTATTGTCCAAACAGATATTAAGCTCTGCAGATTGTGGAGACTCTCTTACTGTCTTGCACCCTTAAGGCCTGAAAATAGTTGCCAGACGTTGCAAAAGTTAGCTTCGCTCGCCAAAGGCTGCAACTGCAACTGTATGTCTAAGTTGCGAAAAGGATTTTGAGTTGCATAGTAATGGTGAGGCTTGCAAGCATGCCAAGAATTTCGATTCAAAGTTAAATTTTTAATTTATGTAAACTGAGCATAATAATTTTAGAATTCAATATACGTAACTTGATTAAACATTAATTTTCTTGAATTCATTCTGAGAAATTAAAAAAATGTTATTTTTCAAATGTCTATTAAAAAATCTGTGCAAAAATCAATACATTGTTATCTTTTTGATAAGTATATGAGAGTATATTTAAAACACCAACGACTGCCTTAGACACGCCGATGATTACATACCCTTAATTTGCAGACACTTTAATTTTAGCAGGAGCTTAAATTTTTATTGTATTTTGACTCATGCTGATCGGGAACATATATATATATATATGTACATTATGTGGACGGAGACGTCTTCTTCACGGCAAAATTAAAATATCGCCCAAAAGACTATTAAAACTAGAAGAGTACATCATTTTCAATGAGGAAACCATATCTTAATTTCACATATACATGTATATAGCAGATGTTCTTAAGGGCCGCAAATGAAATGGAAATACATAATCTGATATATGCGCAATCAAGCAATTTATTGTTGTTAATATTATTGCTTTTATACTTGAGTTCCAGCTTATTTCAATTTCGATTGCCAGTTCTTCCCTCTTATTTTTCGATAATTTTCCTTGTCTGCGTCTTGCATTGTTGGGAAGTGCTGTTGCCAAGGACGCAGCTGTTGATTCGTTGCGCTGACGTCTTTTTAATTTAAAATGCAATCGTTCGGCTTGCTGCCTTTTGGGGCCGTGGCCACACTGGGCATACTCCGCTCAAACTGTCACCACACATACACACACACACGCACACACCTACACACACAGACACGCACGAATGTTTTTGTATGTAAATGGGATATGGATAAATATGGCTAAGCATGCGTGAGTGTTGTGCAATGTCTTGTGTTTGTGCCGCCGTCTGTGGCGCTATTGGTGTCTTCTGTGCTCTGTTTGCCCTCACGAGATTTACAACGTGACAGCGCATAAGTCGTCGCGCTAAATATCGCCACAGGTTGACCCAGGGACGCTTTTGGAGCAACTGGCAGCTGGCAACTGACATCAGGCACCTGGTTCCGGTAGACTTGCTGGTGGCTTGGATGGTACCTTGGGTAATGCCATCGATGGCGCACGTTGGCAACACGTGTCAAGGACACTGATTTATATGTTTTCCATTTTTGTTTTATGATTAGTGTGTCCCGTATCTTTCATCTTGGCCCATGGCAACGTGCGTAGCATTAATGAGCGCCCCAAATGCCATTCCCAATACGAATTGTAACCCACGCATTCCAGTAAAAAATAAAATAAAAATAAACTATGGCACCTACGATGTGTAGCTTCATGAGTTTTCATTTTAAGCTCGTCGCCGGTCGCTGACTGCGCAAATTAGAATCGATATGAAAAACATCGTCATAAATTGCGCATTGACGCATTAAAATTTCTCTGCAGAGCTTTAAGTCAGCTCCATTTGAGTTTTGCACAACGCAGCCAGGCACTAAGAGCTATAGTGCACTCTCTGGGCTGAGATGGAGGGGGGTGATGGGGGTGGATGCAGATAAATGTATAGAGCCGTTCATAACCCGGCAGCTGTGGCCATCTCACGGACGGAAGTTGCTGGCACCAGCGTCGGAAATAGCTGCGTATCCACAGGCAAGCCAATAGTTTGCAGTGCTTTGAATGCGTCGCATTTGCGTTTAACGAAATGAATGCATTTCTATGAATTCCTGAAATCACATTTTACTTCATATTCACGACGCAAATATTCCTCAAAATGGTTTTAGTCGTATTTAGCGCAAATCTTTTTCTATCGGGGTTTTAAGCAGAAACAAATTTACGTTTTGATTTCAATTCTGGTACATAACCTATACAAACGCCAGTGGAGATTCAGGAAATTTTCCATAACGTATTGGAACTTTGATTTTACAGTATGCTACCGATATATAATGGTACAAATCGAAAACTAACTGAGAGTGTTACAGTCGGACGCAACTAAGTGCGGAATACTCTGATGCCAAAATGATACCAACTGTTTATAGGTGGCAAATAACCTTATTGAATTGGATAAAAAATATATACACCGGACAACTAAATGTATATGTAAGTATATATATACATATTTAAATGTATATATATTATGGTTGTATCGGTCTGCTACGATGTTTTGGTTTCAATACAGTTAGTTTTTCTTTACTATGCATTTATTTTTATTGATTTATAATTCTCGATTACGTCGCTGACATTTCAGTTTTACAGATACACTATTTCAGTTTTTAGTCTTATTGTGTAATCGTTTGAATATCTTCCATAATCCAGCTGTACAGTGTAGGCATACTGGCATACACGCTGGGACCGGTACAATTCTTAGTTCCGAAGATAACAACACCCACTTTGTTGATGACTAACGGACCGCCGGAGTCGCCATGGCAAGAGCCTTTCTTCCTTTCTTCGTTATAGAAAGAACTACACAATGTTTCATTAATAATTTTAACCTGAACGCTTTGTAAATTCGTTGTTTCTGGCTCTGTGATTGAGGACCCCCAACCAGTTTCTGATGCCAAGGTTTTTATTTTTGGATTTTGCTTAGGCAGAGAAATGGTTTGCACACGCTTTCTCAATGTAAGTGTCTCACTTAAACGTAATGCGACAATGTTGTTAGTATCAGTTGGTCTATAATAGTTTTGAGTGACTGAGTGTAGCAGATACGTGGACCAACTTGTCACCCGCATTGTGCTGAGAGGAATCCAAGCGTACCTGCAGCTCATCAGGGGTCTTTATCTTTGTCAGACAATGTGCAGCAGTTATGATGATCTCAGCACTGTGTATGGAACCATCGTAATCGTGCTGTCCTAGATATTGCAAGAAGACCTGCCAGGGTGAGTTCATCCAAAGCACCAAAAATGCGACTGTTAGGCTGACATATTAAAAATCAAACGCCCGGTTAACAGACACAAAAGTAATTAAAGCAAGCAGTAGCAAATACTTCAGATATTGGTAGCTCAATTTGCTTTTATAGACAAAAGCAGCGAAACAACACTCATTTAGTTATCGCAATTAAAATATTAAGTTGAATAGGCATAAGCCATAACAAAGTTGTTGATTATACATATTATTAGGGAATGCGGAAGTTGATTGAATGAGTTTTTCGGAACAGCTACTGTTGTGTATTGCGGTTATGTAATTATGGAGGGGGAACAGCCAATTTTGCCAACCATCGAACAAAAGCAACACACCGCGGTCCGTTTTTCACTTCAATTTTCTGGTGAAACATCACGCAGCAGTGCTGGATGGTAGCGGAAAGTAGAGATCGTTGCCCGGATTGTCCAGACAGACTGCTCCGAGTAGACAGACAGAGATTCAGACATTTTTCCCAATTTGGTACAACGCTGTCTTAGTCGTTTTTGCTGTTGCTGCTGCCGTTGCACTGGTGCAGCAAATGCTGCTGCTGTCGTTATCATTCAATTGGCGCCACGCCCACTTGAACATTTTGAATGCCAAGTGCATTGAATGATGCTTCACTGGCTGTTGGCTTGATTTAATTGGGCGTATGCAGCACGTCGAGGTGGAAAAGGTGGCCGACCAGCACTTCTCTTGCCCCGGGGCCAGTTTTCTAAAGGCGCCTGCAAAATGGGCTTAACTAGCCACCGACCACTGGAACTGGATAAACATCCGGCATGGGAAATTGGGGCCTTTGGGCAAATGCATATTGTCACCAGCAGAACATTCGTGTCGAGGAGCAATTGAAGCGGAATGGAATAGTTAACCCCACGGCTATCAGATTGCATAGTGTGGATTGAAAAACGCTTAAAACGTTGAGCAGGACCTGCACAACCGGCTACGTGTTTGGAATTTTGCGTCGTCCCTCCCCCGGCATTAACCACAGGCTAGGGAGGTCATATATGCAAAGCGGTGGTTAGTGTTGTTCACATGAATACCAAATTAGTTTAATTCAATCAAATCTTCAACAAACTTGTTTAGTCGTCTGTGTGGGGCGATGTTGGGGAGTTTGGTGGTCCTGCCAGCCAGTTATGAGTCAGCAGCATTTTCCGTTAGCATTTTAAATTGCTTTTGTGTTGAGCCCCAGTCAATAAGAGGGTGGGGAAGGAACACAGAGCATGGCAGCATTTTCCATTTCCATGCCATGGGGCATTTTCCAGTTTGTTGTTCACAAGTCTGCAAAGTAATTCTATTAAAAACTGTGCTCCGCAAAGCAGCAAACGACAAGAACAATAAGTAATAATAATAATAACAAATGCGATATGAAGTCGATAACATTTTTAGCCGTATAAACAAATTTGTTTGCTGCTCCGGACTAGGCCACTATGAAATTCCATTAATTTGATGGATACTCAACGACTTATAATTTTAGCTCAAAATATGCATTTTCATGCAATTTCAAGTGCAACACAGTGCGATGCAGAAAGCTAGGGGAAATGATTGGATTGAGCCCTCCGTGGATAAGGAACATGACAATGAAAAATGAGCACTGGAGTTGACTGACTATTATTTTTGTTATATATGCAGATTTGCCACTGAGTAGCACAACATATTGTATAAATATAGTACATTCTACACTTCATAAAGAAACACGCTTGGAGTATTTATAAATATAAGCATAGCTACGAAACAAAAAATAATGCACAGTCGCAATTATCCCTTTAAGCTTTTATATGCTCTTAAAACATACTTTAATCATGTATTTATCGTTACATGTGCTTAAACTGCTTTCAGTTATGGCAATTCATTAAATTGATAAGTTGGATGAGTTGGATATTGTTAAACTGCTAGTTGGCAACTCTCAAAAAATAGACTCTCACTTGTTTGAATTGCCTGTTGTTTATTGGTTATATAATTTCGTATAGCCCAATCAAAGGCTTTAACTTATTACAAGTTTAAACGTTTTCGAATTAAGGTAATGGCCTTAAAAGTTGCTGCACTCAGTAATTTGCTCAGGTTAAAGTCTTAATTTTTAATTAAATACAAACAAGTGGCGAAGTAGCCGAAGTAGCCAAAGCAGAAGACTAACAGGAAAGGGGTGTGTTCATTTGATTCAGTTCATCGTTACCATTAATAGGTTAAGGAGCACACAAATAAAATAATGCACTCACAAAGCGAATCAACACAGATACATATACATGTATGTTTACTTCCTCATACCTCAAAACGGCGTCCAGGTCCGCTTTCAAAGGGAAATAAACGGGGAAAGAGCGTTTCATTTAATCAGATCCCAATGGGGCACATTCTGCGAGACTGCAACATAACAAGCAACAGTTGGAGGTAAAAAAACGTAATCGAAATGTTTTTGACCTGCAACGTTTTCTTTCTACTGTTTATGTAAATAATAATAAAAGTATGCCAAAGAGACGACGACCCAAGTTTTGGTGTGGGTTGGGAGTTGTGTTACCAAGGGTTTGAAGAAAAGTTGAGCAAAAGATAGCATTTTTCAATGCTCCATTGTGGAACTATTTGTGCCAAAGTTGTCATACCAAATAATTTACTGTATTTGTCCACATTTTGTTTATTCTCGAGCATTTTGTATTTATAAAAATGTTTCTTTACAAAATTAGAGGAAAATGTGTTTGGCTTTTTGTAAGAGAGCTAATAAATGCATCGCTATTTGTATACCATTTCTAAAATACATACTGACTGTAAGTATGGATTAAATAATATTTATTCCTAATCAAGACGACAAAAATTAGAAAGCAGGTATTGCAGTTTATCTTATTATGTGTCTTTCTAAACACAACCATTGGACATCACAACACTTTTTACTTCACCTGCATATACATATTGTACAATTTGCTTAAATGGCTGGGTCGCCCTTCATGAAATTGCCTCTTCACTCCCTCTCAGGTCCTGCATAATACGAAAGCCGACAACCACATGGGCAATTCATTCGTTTGCAACGCCCCTGTGCAGCTGCCACTTTTTATTATGCTCATCAAAAGTGTATAATTCAATTTTTCCAATCGAATAAATCGCTACGCGATGTGAGCACAAAATGTATAAAAAACCAACAAAAAAAGAGTAGAAAATTGCGCATACGTTAAATAAATGGCAAGCCGTAAGCGTTGCCTGACCAAACTCGCAAGTTGCCACATGACACACCGTCTGTGAAAATCAACTGCATTTTGGAGTAGACATTTAAAAGCGACACGAATATATATATATATCTAAGACGTATGATATACATATTTATTTTTTAATAGATCAACAGATATAGAAATAAATGATATTTCGTATTATCGGCTGGGTTTAAAAGCATATGATAGTTATGAATTATCCGTATGTTCTGATTTGAGTAGAATTCCCGATTTCATTACACAATTATTTGGTGTGAGTTCGTGTCACGAGAGAATAATCGACACGTGGCCAACCCAAGCATGGAGCACTTCCATTGTTTTCCGTTATTGATCATAAATCATGTCATTGCATTTTGCGGCTCACAAGTTTTTGATGCCAGCTCGGTTTGGAGTTTGGGGAAGTTTTATTCAGATGATGTGTGCATTTCATACGCAATGTGTGACTGCCACATGCTGTGGAAGCTGATGCAACTGCTGGAGCTGCAGAGCCATTGAGCTTTTCTTTAATTGCTGACAATGGCAGACTGTTGACATTTATTAAAACAATAAACAAAATCACACATACATTTCCTCATTGCTCATGCAAAACAAATTGCCACAAGCAACAACAATGAAAGGAAGATAGAGAGTTGGAGAGTTAAGTTGCAGCCAACATGATGGGGCATAAGCATGAGCCGCACGTACAAGGCATAAATATTTTAATTCAGCAACAGTTTTTGATAGTTTTATGTTGAGTTGCCTTTCAGGCTCTCCTTTTTCCTAAAAGCAGAGCACAGCAACGAAATTTGCCTCATCTGTTGTCATGCAACTCTGGCTTACTGGCTGAAATGTGGCAATGATAAATGTCCGTTTTGTATTTCAATTTATTTTACAATTTCCTAAGCTGGCAACTAAATGAGAATTCGAGCAATGAAATATTTTCAACTTGTGAAATATGTATACTAAATCTAAATGATAAGCAAAAAGTTTATACATGCAAATTAAAGAATTAGAATATTTATTTTTCTAATACTGCATATAAGTATTGAACATGTTGAGTAATTTAGAAATGCTTCCTTAAGGCGTAATCGAATATTTTCATTTGGTTAAATGTGCAATTTCTCTTAAACTTAAGCTAAATCTATATTTTAGTCAAAGCCATTTGCTTTTACATTGTAAATGCTCAATCTCATGGAATTTGACCCCTTTTCAATGACTGTCCAAGAACGGAATAAGTGTATTTGAAAACGTTTACGACAACTAAAAGTTTTAGTTCTAAACTTTTAGGCAAAACCATCAACCAAAAAACAAAAAAAAGGAAAAAAAAACTCCTATTGCGAGCTACAGACTAGGTTATACCCTTTAACTGGTTCTGGACACTATCATAAGATGTAAATATATAGTACAGTAACAGTAGTAATCGATATTTTTTTTGTTTGTTAAATATGTCTGGATTCGGTCATTTAATAATGCAGATCCCCAATTTTTTATTCTTGTCGCTTACGTTTTCAAAACTTTGTTATATCCATTTTACCCAAACTTGATTGGAATAACATGTACAAATGTCCAAAAAAGGCCACTTGGCTGCAAAATATTCGAAACGTTCTTTAATCGAGAGAAAATAGTTAAAAACTGTCAGTCGAAGTGTTCTAACTGAGCAATGCTCTGTTTCTACCAAACGCGAAAAAATAGTACAATTTTCAAAAATGTAACTGTTCGCCAGCTATTATAAAACAATTTTAAAGAGACGCTTTTATACGACTATATATATTTTCCCAGACTCGAAACTCTACCTTTAACAACGGTGACAAAGAGTAAAATTTACACAATACTAAGTTACTATTTTCTCCATTGGGAACAGTGTATGGTAAAAAAGATTGCAACAAATTTGCATGTGCCATGTTCCGCTATTTCCAGAGTCGACTTTTTAGAGTGGCAGAGAATATTTTTGGAAATTGCATTTGCGCCATGTGAGTAGAAGAAATGGAGTGGCTGGCTAGTGTGTGTGTGTGTGTGTTTTTTGCCGCTTTGGGCAATAGAAGCTAAAACGTTTGGCGGCTCAAACGAACGCCGAAAGAAGCGATACGGCCAAAGTGGATTACAAAAGTCGACAGCAGCAACAGCAGTAGCCGCACCCCTTTTCCTGCCCTCCTCGATTGAAAGAGGTATTGCTGTTGCAGCCCTGTTTTTCTGTTTTGCCTGAGCCTTCGAAAGGTGCCTCAGCGTAGGCGTATCGTATCCAGAACCGAGTGCCACTTTCTCATTGCCGATTCAATTGAGATGGCTAACAACTGCTGCTGCGGACTGTGGGCTAAAGGCCATGGCTATCAGCACGAAATTCGGCTCAATTGCTCAGTCTGCAGCTGAGTGGCTGGCCTAGTTTTATTGGCTTTGTGCCTTGATGCAATGAACTTGCGTTAAAGTACGCGTCTCGTCAATCGCTACTCGTTTTAGTTTTTACTTATTTGCTGGAGCGGATGTGTAAAAGTGTATCCTTGAATTGTCTATAGGTATGCAAATATCTTATTCAAATATATTCAAATATTTAAATATTAGTAATTTATATATTAGTAGCAAATGACCATTGCTCTTCAGTTGTGATCAAGTTATGGTAGTGGAAAAGTTAAAACCGACATCAAATTATTCTTCCGGATCGAATTTTTGTAAGATTAATTTCGGACGAAAATAGTGTTTGCAAATTTAAGTGCAGTATTATTATTTTTGACACTACAGGTTGGTATATCGAAAATCGAGTTAGTTAGCCGTTAGTCACCATTCAACGCACAGTCAATTAGGTGAACGCTTTAGGTTTAGCGTATTTTGTTTAAATTCATAGCATAAAACATGTTGGAATGCAGCTTAACTAGGAGATACCATAAACCCAGATTGTACATTTATAGTAGGCTTGCTGATAGTAGTTTGTTCAATATGACATCTGCGTTTCTTTATTATAAATTTGTATCAAATGTATACAGTATTATTTATCAATTGGAAGGCTATATCTTTGTATGTTTTTAATGCTATCGAAAATTAGATTTTTACAGATGTTCGTGATACGTGATACGTTATCGATAAAATGATATACACTTAAAATTCGAGAACTTATATTGGATATAAGTTTGCAGCGTCTAGCTCTTATAGGCTCTGAGTTTGATTGTTTCACAAAGAAGGATGAGTTAAAATACCCGCATTTTGATGTTGATCAAGGAAATATATACTTTATTTGGTCAGAGGTGCATTCTCTCTGTCTATTGAGGGTATTATGACTTTGTCAGTTTAATCATAAATTATGCAAAATTGCATTGGTTTTTTATATTTATATTATTTATGTACAAACAAAGTACACTCGAATACACAGATATTTTTTGTCACTACAAAATTCAAGTTATGCAAAAAAGTAAAGAATAATGGAAATTGTGTGCAGTTTGCACTTTTTGCCTCACAATTACAGTATATGCGCAATCGAGCGCATTCGGCAGCAGATGCTGCGGTTGCCATTAAAACGCAACACAACAACGATATATTTTACGATATGTATACACTTATATATACATACATATGTATTCAACAAATAAGTGTACATTGAATGTAGAGCACTCTTTTACCCGTACAATACATAAATAAGCGAAACCAAATTTGCGAAATTAATTAAATCGACAGAAAGTAACGTGCGCTTTGGTTTTACACTTTGGCTGTAGCACTGGTTGCCACAAATGTATTCTGAATTTAAATGTGAATATGTGAATATCAATCAATTTTGCAGCGGCGATATGGACGTGTAAAATAAATTGACTTGGTTAAAGCTGTAACGCTTGACAGAGCTAAGCTTTAAGTGGATACTCAGTATGGATAATGCAAATAATCAGATCAGCGCAATGAATACAAAATTGTATGCATATTTGAAAATTAAACAAAACATTATTATAGAAACTTCTTTAAGGCGACTAAGTGGCACAGCTGATTGAGCATTAACATTTATCGCCAGTATTACAGCAAAATAAAATGCTCTATATATCCTGTGCAGCATTTGGGAATGACTTCACTTGACAGAATTGGCAATTAGTGTCGCCCAGCTGGGACTACCACACTGGAGTTTTAGGAAGAGACGGCAGCTCATTAATAACCGTTGCGAGGCAATACTAATGCAAGTGTTCATACATCACTCATACGTCATGTGGGTTAATCCAATCATTACATGTCTGTGAGTGACTGATATCGGAGTTGAATGCGCATCTGACAGCTCCTCGTCACTCGGCGACTGTAAAGCATCTAATCTATGGCTAAAGGATGAGTACCCTCAGTTTTGCTAAGGGCTGCATTATCAATCAAAATGTTAATACCGGCGCCCTTATTTAGGAGAAGTGGGGCATTCAAAAGGAGAGTTTATATTTAAATGGGATTGAAATTATAACTTTACCAATGTTTATTGAGATAAATAAAATATCTTGTTTCCAAGTCCACTTAGTAATTGAATTGATTGCCACTGAGAATTATAGTTTTCAATAAGTAAATAAGTTGTTAAAGACACTAAATATTTGATGAAGTTTCAGCAATAGATGTATATTTAAAGTTTTCTATTGCTGGGAATGTTCGTCAAGTTTGGTTTGCACAAAGTTTTCTATTACTTTTAAAAAGCGATGCTGTGTAACCTGCGCTATAAATTCGGGAGCTTATGATAACCGAAGTTCCTCTTTGTTTTGGGAGTCACCTGACAACCAAATAAAGCATTAACAATGTTAAAAGTTTCTTTTTGGAATAAAAGCATTTTGAGAAATTGGTAATAGGTAATAAATGGTTGGGCTACAACGTGTGAGTAAGTTGCATATTATGATTGAAGTTTATACTAACTCGATGTTATAAAAAAGATACCCGATACTGGAATATTCTTCTTTGCTGTCCCTTCGATTGCAATAGAACATCGTGAAAATTTATTGAAGATGGGATTCACCTTTCGTGCGTAAACAAAAACTCATTATAACTCCCAGCCTCGAACTTATTTATACATATTAATTTGTCACAACACAGCCTGCAGTATAACTGTCCCATATCTCATCGCAATCGCATAAGTCATAAGTCAGCGCCGAACAATAAATTCATTATTACAGCCAAATTAATCCATTTTTCTTTGTATTAATTTTAATTAAATCTCAAAAAACGGCGTTGTAAATATTTAAAACGCTTATTGTTGAATTGATCGAGAAATGGGCTTTTTCCCTTATAACCTTGGGCTCATGTCTCCAATGCATTTTTACGTGAGCTCAATGAAGCTGTAAGTCATGAAGTCATGAAGAGAAATAAATAGTAATCCCAACTTTTTAGTATGTGTTAAAAATGATGTATACATCTAATCTTTTGGCAGATAAGTTACCTTTCGAATGTTTGCTAGAAACGAACCTGACATATGTAGGTTTCGAATGTAACGTACAAATAATGCAATATTATTTAAAAATTGGTTAGTTTAAAAAGTAGTACTTCGTAATTTCTGGGCCTGGGTGCAGCTGAATTTATTAATGGCCAGAAAGCCGCCGCCGATACCTAAAACGCATGAGCGTACGCCCGGACCTGTTGGCCAAGACACCCAAGCCAACAATGAGAAGTTCCTTTACGATGTCTTTATCACCACCAACAAATATAGAAAGATGCACGGCTGTCCTGAGCTGAAGATCAACAGTGAGCTGAACAAATATGCCCAGGAATGGGCGAATGTAGGAAAAATCCGTCGGATCATCTAGTTGATATAGTTTGATAATGAATCCAACTTCCGCAGCATTTGCGCGATAGGAACATAATGGAGCATCGACCAAAACCCAAATATGGCGAGAATATCTTCCTATCTGGTGGCATGGATGTAACGGGCGAATTGCCCGTCGACATGTGGTACCGGGAGATCAATGCCTTCAACTTTAATAAGCCCGATTTTTCGCCCACCTCTGGACACTTTACGCAGCTAATTTGGAAGGCTTGTACCGAAATGGGATCTGGAGTGGCACGCAGGTGAATTTGATAAGCTTCAGAAAGTTAAATTACTGCAGAATTTTGAGTTTGAGTCCTTCTTTTTCATAGAGCGGATCGTACTTGGGTGGTATGCAATTATAATCCACCTGGCAATGTTATGGGGCAATTTGCGGAGAATGTGCCAAAAAAGTTGTAATTACCTTTATCAGCAGTAATACAGGTCCAGAAATTTAATTGTATTTATCGCTGAATTATGGAATTTGTATGCATCTAAAACGCAATTGTTAACATATTTTATTGAATTTTATGCTGCGGTAGTGAAATTTAACGCTTCGCTGACTTTTGGCTACTGAGCGTGAACCAAAATTTAATTTGGCACATTTTTTGTGACAATTTTCACGTCACACGTCATTAATTTTGCATTTTTGCCATAAATATCCAGAGAGGCGACATGGGAGAGCAGCAGGTGCTAAGGTTACGGTCGGGTTTGCGGGAAAACATGACTGACATGGACATGTTTCACCATGAAGGTGTCACTGCTGGCCAGGGCAAAATATGGTCATGCCCATAAGCATTGCGCCCTGATGACAGTTTGTTTGCGTTTCTTTATTTTTTTTCTTATTTTTTTATACCCTGAATCCATTAAACATGTGTAAAAAGGGTATAATGGTTTTGTGCAAATGTATGTAACAGGCAGAAGGAAGCAGCTCCGACCCCATAAAGTATATATATTCTTGATCAGAGGCAACAGTCGAGTCGATATAGCCATGCCCGTCTGTCCGTCCGTCCGTCTGTATGAACACTCAGATCTCAGAGACTATAAGATCTAGAGACTAATTTGGAATATGAGTTCTCGTATACCAGGCGCAGATCACGTTTGTGTTATTTTATCGATAACTGACTCCGCTTATCGAATATCGATACATTTAAATTTCTGATAGCAATAAATTCCACAATTTTAAAGGCAGAATCTAATTTATATGTAATATGCATATGCATATTGTTGATCAACTGCCCAAATTTCATCAAGATCGTATTCCCCGCTACCTACGATTGCGTGCTTCCCGTGTTTGTCGGCAGAGGGCGCTTCCAGAGCTGCTCGCATTTCAGTGCAAATCTTTTTATTTTGCCAATAATAATAGAATATATTTAATAACTGGGTTCAGGGTATATCTTAGTCGAGTTCACTCGACTACAGCCCTCTTACTTGTTTTTTTTTAGGTACGTTGAAATTAAAAATGGCAAATTTCATCATAAAAATTCATAGTCTTCTCTAGGGGCGTACAATTTTTTGGCGTCCACGTTATTATCACATTTCTCTCTCTGTATCTCTCTCTCTTTCTCTCTGTGCTGTTCTTGTAGCTTTGTTGCCCTTGCATATTGCCATAGCGCCTTTGTTGACTTCCGTTTGCTTTTGTTGTTGCCACCAGCATTTTTGTGGCATGCTGCCAACCAAGTTTGTTGCTTTGCCAATATCCAGAGTATACGTGTGCCTCTGTGTGTGTGTGTGTGTGTGTGTGTGTGTGTGTGTGCGAATGTGTGCATTAGTGTGTATGTTTCGTTCCTTTCGTTGTCACTTGTTGGCGGTGTTAAATTGAAACACCTCACCCCCTCCCTGAAAGTGGTTTATTTTGTTTGGGTTACAGTTATTAGAAGGTGGCCTAAAGCTGTTGCTGCCGGCGAACTCCAGAGATAACTATTTCGGAGACACACTTTAATGTACGGGAGAGTGTAAAAATATTATGTAAATTAATGGGAGTGCGAGTGGATGCAAATTTGAAGGATTTGTAAAATTTATGTACCAACATATATAAATTTAAAATCTGTTAGGCTATTTTGAATACGTTAACCTAAAAATCCTATTTATCGTGAATTTTTAATACATAATATATTTATATTTATCATTATCCTTTGTTCATGTAAACAGATCTCTGTCTGAGTTTACTTTGTGTCACTTTACACCTTATTTAACGATTTCCTCTATTCAAACGTGTACAATTTGAGCAACGTTAACGAGCACTCCGAGCATCGCTGGCAAACAGAACTCGGCTTATTGGATCTCCAATGAAGTTGTACAATGTAATTAATGCGAACGAGCCAGACAATCAGGTCAGGTCAGGTTCTCAATTGGCAATCCCTCCTCTTCATCCTTGCAAGCTTTGCAACCTGCAACTTTCATTCATGCCATGCAAATGTGAGTAAACAGTCAACAGACGAATGGATGGACATTGTAAAAAGATCCGCTTAAAGAAATATCCGAACTTAACTCAACTCAACTGAACTCACCTGAATGACGCTCGATGCTCTTATGCATTGTAATTTGCGCGTAATTTCGAATGGTAAACGTAAAAATGCTCTGCCATTTTGGCAACAACAATAATAACATCAGCAACAACAGAAGGGCATAAGCTTACGGCAAAGTCTCATTTATTTTAATGTGTCGACGTGTAAATGGCTGCCAGTTTGGCCAGCGCTTTCCAGCTGCCCAGCTTTTCTGCTTTCTTTTGGGTCTTCATTTTAAAATTGCTCGCAGATGTAACTGAAACTTGACTGTGTCAGTGCGTGTGCGTGTGCGTGTGTGTGTAAGTATCTGTGTGCATGTGCTGTAATTATTAAGCTGACATTGCAGCTGCTTTACACGATCCCTGCTGTTGCACTTTTCATTCAATTTTTGTGGGTCAACAATATCCACAACAATAGCTTTGGCCTTAACGGTGCCAATTTTAATGGTCATTACTATAAGACAATAACCATAAAAACTGCATAACGACACAGACAGCCACAGCGTCAACAACAACAACTGTAATGCTCGTCGTTTATTGGTCTTAAGGGGCGTATTAATAATATTCATCTGTGGCCTTTAACAAAACTACGCCCTTAAGTCGCACCAAGCAATCGAATTAAGTTTCAATTGAAACAACAACATTTAAACCAATGGCCATGTGTATAAAACATGCAACAATTTGGAAACTTTTTAAGCAAAAAGGAAAAAACATATATTTAATTCGAATAGTTTTTGTGGCACAGTTAAATTTGTATTTATGACCCGGTGTTGTTTTGTCATTTAACGTGAGGACAATTTTTTGATAAATTAACATGCGACAATTTCATATATTTAACATTTATCTACTTTTGTCAATTTATGTTTTTATGTACCATGTGTGCATTTTATATGGGTATGAAGAATATATTTAAGTTGCAGAAGTATGTTCTATCTTATATAAATTTTATATTATTATCTGGTTGCCTAGGTAAGACGATGAAGCCATATGTGTCTGTGAAGGTGCATCGACTTCAGAGGTTCTAAGAGGATAATACAAAATATTAACATTCCAAAAAAATAATTAAAATATTTAGAAACTTCGCTATTTATTTTTAAGGTGCAGGATCAAAAAATCAATATTATTACAAATTCGTAGGTATCCTTCTAGTCGGTCACAAATATTCAATAGTTTTTGTTTGTATAACTGATAGTCGCAGTTGGTGTGTACTTGTGCTAATTGCTATCTTTCAAAAGATAAATTTATTTTATTTGCTATTTTGCCGCTGACTAAAATATAGAACAACACTGTTCTGAAATGTAGTTATCTTTGTATGAATTAATTAATTTTCAAAGTGAGACATAAATAAACTTTTGGATACAACGCTAACAATTAAATTTAGCTTAAATTTTGAAAGCTTATCACTGAGTAATAGCCCATATATATGTCCACATTAAAAGTGCATTTGTATTGCGACGTAGCTAAGTCGATGTATTTTAATATAGTTAATGGTTAATGGTCTCAACTTTGCAATGATTGCAGTGTTCAGTTGGCTGTGTTAAGCAGCTTCTATAGTATTTTTAGCATTGATGGCAGTTCAATTAGCCAGGCTGCAGGCTTAAAGCGAATAAGCTATAAATATTGTGGACATCCTTACATACACTCAGGCAAGAGACCCAGAAATCCCTTGGGCAGCATTATTGCATAAATCTCAATCTGCAACGGAATGGAAAGTAAAACGAAAATCCATGGCAGACAAACAAAAGTGGAAGAAAAAAAAATGTAAAAGAACTGCCTTCTGCATTAACCCAGAGTTGCCTTGGCATTATTTAAAATCACAAACCCTTCAAATTGCATTTTAATAGAATTTATTGCACTAAACGATTCGGAAAGAAATTCCCACAGCGGCAGCTGAGCCCAGTCAGAATCCATGACTGTGGATTCGAATAATTGCGCGCAACTGCAACACTTGACTTTCATGTTGTTTGAAAGAAATAAAATGCTATTCTCAAGGAGCAGTTAAAGCCGCAGCCAAAGGATGCGATAAGAATGGCTGTTTCTTGGCTTCCTTGTTCCCCCGTGAAGCGATGCGCATCAATTTGGTCCAACAAAAGTACACACAACACAAAACGAAAAGCAGTAGAAGTAGCAGCAGCAGTAGTAGTCAGTACAACAAATTATTACTTGGCTGTGTTCCAAAATGCTTAAATTACAATTTGCACCAAATATATGTATACAAGAACCCACCAGCATTTCCAGTAAGCACTGCGATTCCAACGGCTAGAAGCCATATTGGGCACTGCCAACAGTCCAAAACTCCCTTCCTTGGCGACTGCCATAAAAATCAACAGCCATGGGATAGGCGTGGCCAGCCAGTGGCTTGTTGATAAACTGCTCCGGGAATTGCCTGCCACCCGCTGTTGATCTTTCCGTTTGAGCTTATCAACGTTGCGTCTTCGCAATATGCATAATTACTATAAGCTTGTGTATCTTGCAACTATGTACGTATAAACTTATGATAAATAATTTAAAAATTTTTGAGCTTAATTGCCAACTTTACCGTTTGCTGGCAAAGGTATGCAGATGACTTTTCTAAGGTAATACTTATGTAGTTGGCATTAAGCCATATCACAAAAAAAAAGAGTACGG
Source organism: Drosophila setosimentum (assembly GCA_035043505.1). Classification (NCBI taxonomy): domain Eukaryota; kingdom Metazoa; phylum Arthropoda; class Insecta; order Diptera; family Drosophilidae; genus Drosophila; species Drosophila setosimentum. Next base: position 4,728,160 of record JAWNMY010000007.1, read on the forward strand.
TAAGCAAATACTTAAATATGTTTTTTGCTGGCTTCAGGTCAAGAATCTCCTTTACTATTATTATTTTTGTTTTAATATATGTGGAGTTTGGAACTGAATAAACAATTACATTTCCTAACAACACAGAGTTTCATGGCTTTCTTAACTTTAATTTTTCGATTCAGGTGTTTTTTCAACGCCTTCCATTTTAAATGTTAGTGCAAAAATTCACATTTTCTATTAAAAAAAATTATATTATTAGATTATATTAGGTTGCATATCTACAGCAATAATCTGTTTTTCAAATGTAACACAATTATATAAGCATTAAATGTGAAAAGTGAATTGCATGAATATCGGAATAAAAGGCCAAATGTATTTCTTTTTTGTTAAACGAAAAGAGCCAAAAGGCAAAGATCAAAATAGTTGAAATGCCATTAGCACAATGTGCTGTGAATTGTGCTGAGCATAACACCACGCAGTAAGCACCCAGACGTAAGGGGATAATCAGGCAAATGGGCCTCGGCCCCAGGCTGAGCCTGACCACAATTGTTTGGTCACGTGATGATTTTTTGGTTGCCGCTGATTCTGCGGCGGTCGGTCGCGTTTCCTTACCGCTTAGCTCATAATTTCAGCTATGCCTTTCTTTGCATAACCTCAAAAAAAAGGGGCAAAAAAATTAATGATGTGTGTGGTTGGGTTTTTGCTGACCAGGATGAGGGCCGTCGCTGCTGTTTTATTCTTTTAAATGCAGTTTGCTTGTGTAATTTTAGTTTGGAAGAGCAGTTGGGGCAGAGTGCTGCTGGACAGCTCCGGGCTGACAGGCATTTGAAAATGCATTAGGCGCTTTAATTAAATTTCACTTGAAACGAGTTCCTAAAACTTGGCAAGACTAAATACAGGAATTGCTTTCATCTCTTTAGTGCCAACTTTTTGGAAAGCCAATGCCCTCGTATTCATAATTTACTTAAAAAATAAAAAAAAAAAAAAACCAACATACACACGAGGAAAGGAAAGATACAGACGAAAAATAAATAAAAAGCTAAAATATTGCGGCTCATGTCCACGACGACAGCTTCCATAAGAGGCTGCTGGGTGGCACCCCTGGCATGCATGACTACGTGTCCTTTTAATATCCTGTATACGCGACGCTTTCGCCAGCAAATAAATAAAATGAGATATGAACACCCAATTCTGCATATAAACTGCATGTTTTACAGTGTACAACAATCCATGGTTCTCTTTGTTCGCATGCTCAATTAGGATATATTATAAAGTAACTGTTGGACAATATTTTACGCGATTACAATTTAAAATGGCATCTTCAAATTGAAATTTATTTTATTGCATAATAATGCATATATATAGAAATACACATTTATATAATTTTATTGGCATACATACCATTTATTGGGTTATCAGTTCATAAATAAAATAACTTGCGTTTGAATTTATTTGACGATTCCATTTAGTATTTATGGAATACGAATATTATAACGACATAACACAATGCATCAATTCAATAATTCAATTTTGCATAATTTGTCCTATTGCATGCGTTTGTTTAATGATTTAACCTAACACACGTCTCACTTAACAACAGCAAGAACAACAACACTTGCACACAATATTCAATTAGGGGCGTTTTCTGAATTGTGCTAAACATTTGGAGTGTCTGGTCCGAAATTAATTTGTTTTGTGTAACAGGACGATCTAACAACCATCCTTACACAACACATGCCTCGCATATTCAGCCCCGTCCCAGCTCAACACTCAGCGAGTTCTTGGCCGTTGGCTGTTCAAACAAATTGCGTACGTGTATGTTGTGTTTGGGTCCTTTGGTAATTGTAATGCGAGCAAATAAACGAGCAAGTGAAACACGAATATTCATACACGACAATGCCCTACAATGAGTAAAGGGATACGAGGACATGCACAAACATACAACTAATGCCAAACGGCAACAGGACGACTCATTGGTACCGGGTCTGAGTGCCATTACTGGGCAACAAGTTTCGCTCACAAATGTCACAGTCAACGACACTTTTTAATTTAAATTTGGTTTTATTTTTTTTTGCTAATACCTGCTGGAAGTCCTTATTCCCGATTGACGTTCGCATTAACTTAACACTGCGAATACCGAGTCCAATATCTACACACAACATAGTTTTAAATAGTTTGAATATATGTGTGAAAAAGGGGTTTGTCACTTCGGGAACCATGTGTTGATAATGAAATTTCAAAACAACTATGAATAGTTTGAATGAGTAAGATTAGTTTTCCCTTGTGCCAACCTTTGTCATAATTAAATTATTTTTATTTGCAAAGTAATTTCTGGACATGCTTCATACAATATTTATTTATTTTTTTAAAAAATTATTACTTGGCAAGCATAATTTCTTTTCATCGATTCGAGATAATTAAACAAATAAATTTTTAAATTGAAGGTATTAAATATTTAAATTCACAAAATGCTCAATTTGTTCCCAAGTGAAATAGTTCGCGTCTTCCAATAGCAAAGAATGCAATTGAAAACAGTTCGCTTTCACATCGAGTATCGACTGTCGTTGAAATACAACATTCTGAGTATTTTTCATTAGTGCAATTTTTGTCCGACTGTTCGATTCAATTGTGTAACATGACGCTCAAATTGAAACACCTCTTGTAGATTCTTGCCGTCCAGAGGGTGGGCAGGAGAGGAACACGGAAAGAATAGAATAGATTCTACGCCTTGCTCTGGCTGACAATCGATGCAGCTGTTGTTCATTTCGCCTTTGTTTTATTTGAGCCAAATAGTGACTGGGTCCGCGAACTGACCTATAAATCATCTAATGGCCACAGCGTTTGGCATGGGTTTGGTTTTTTGCACACCCGCTCCCCACCCCCCACACCCCACTCCCCACTCCCCATCTCCTGAAGCAGCACATCTGTCCATATTTGTACGAAATGCGGTCGAAGCCTAACCGACACAAAACACTCTCTATCATTCCTGGTATGGCAATCGAGGTGTGGGCTTGGATTAGGTTACGGGTTTAGGATTCTGTTGTATTTCGCTACCATTTAGTTTTGGGAATTTGTGCAGCGCTGTCCGTCTGTTCAAATATGTGTGCGTGCGTGTGTTTGTGAGTGAGTGTTGTAAAAGACAAGCTTTTAGTTGTTTAAATTTAAGTTGCATCGTGTGACCCATGAAAATAAAAACAAAGCAATATTATTTAGCAGAGCGCACAGTGCTGCACAGCATTCAGCTAGTAAGAGTTTTCCTTCCATCAGTTGCACATTTTTCGCATTGATTTTACTTTTTTCTATTTTTGTTCGATTTTTGTAAATTTCCTATTGAATATTTCAACTATTTCCGCTCAGTAAGAGTTCAACATCGTTGCTTTTGCTTAATTTCCGTTTTATTTTCTATACTCTCAGTCGCTTTGGCTTTGAGTTCTGGCACACATATTTTTTCTTTCGCAATTTAGTTTATATCTGTGATGTGCTAAACTCACAGATGAACATCTGTTTTGCAGTTCACTATGTTATGGAATTGAATTTTGCTTGCCACTTTTCTTTTCTATTTCTGACGGCACTACGTGGCTTATGTGGAACTTATTTGCCATGTGTCAAAGATACGGAAAAATGAAATTAAACGCATCCGAGTGTAAAATTGCCAAGAGCTAGAAAAGAGTTGCTTAACGATACATGAACAACATGAAGCAACTGTGTCTGTCTTCTTGTGATATGTGCAACATCAAAATTCAATGATGATTTATTGCATTAATAAGCTCAGAACAGGTCCACCTATTAGAGGCACCTTGTTAATGTGAAAATAACATCAACTAAATGCTGAATAAGTTATGTGTGCTTTGAACTCTGGCGAAAATGTATGCAGCCAGCACAAGTTAGAATTTCATTTGAAATTCATATATATTTTTTATCAGTTCCCAAAAGGCAAAGAATTAATATAATGTTTTTGTGCAATGTCTGCCTGTAAAGATGAGATAGAAAACTTTTTTCTAAAAGAAACGTATTTGTTTAAATTTCAAAATTGTAGGTTGAGAATATCACAGCCCGATAAACCCATAATGAAGGCCTGAAATTAAAGGATGCTGCGACCGGTCCCAAAATGACCATAAATTTGAGCGCTTTTACTAAGAACAGGCGGCAGGCGGATGTAAAAAGCAGAGAAAGTGAATGAGAGAGTAAGAGAGAAAGCTTGATATGGATTTGCGAATGGAAAAAAAAAGGTTCCAAACAACTTGGCCAAGTTACGCCAGAGGAATTGTAAAGGAATTGTGCTTAATTTACTTTTATTTCCCTTTTGCAGCTCCATCGTTTCCTCCTAATTTTTTTGTGGTTTTCTCCTGCGCCACTAATGACACTTTAAAAAAATTATTTAATTTGGACATAAGAATATAAATAAACTCGACTTTAATGTAATTAATTTGTTAAACGCAATGCACGCAGCATTGTATAGAATTTCTATAGGACCAGCGAATTCTAGCTAAACGGTTAAATATATTGTTTTTAATATTCAGCGTTAAGAAAAAGTGTTGAGGAGTTGCATGTGGCATGAAGGGGTTGAAGTTACATTGTTGCACTACGTACACAGGGCAAAATGATATTGCTAAAGCGCGAATAGTAAGTGGCAGCATCATCATCGTGTTGCTTTGCATAGACGAATGAGGCATGTGGTGAGGGGAGCACAGGCAAGGAGGCGGACTCGTTTTATATAAAAGCTTCAACTTTGTTTAACAGCAGCATTGAAATGAAAGGGTAATTTTTCACATTGGAAACTTACGGATACCCTTTAATATAATTTATAACATATAATACATAAGGAAATCAATCTATGAAATTCTATCAAATGATTTCAAATTGCCTTTCAAGAGTCATAATTAATTTTGATTATTTTTATTTAATTTACAAAACTATATAGAGATATAACCATAGAGTTATCTCTGTAGTCCTTGCTTATATGTACAACTAACCTCCTGAAACATATATAATGCCTTTTAAAGTGTATGCCAAAAGCCATACGGAAAGAGCTAGCTGCTCATAATCATGGACACGCACGTAAAACAACACAGACACATCCAAAGCCAAACAGAGTGCTTGGCAGAGAGTTCATGTTTGGCGAGGAGGTGGACTGTAAGCGCGGGGCTGGGCCAAATATCAGGGGCGTCGACGACAGCAGCAGCAGCAGTAGCAGCAGCAACAGTACGGCATTAAGCACGTCGCCAACATAAATATTTTAATTTTGCTAAAAATGTGTGCTGAAAAGTCGCCTTTTTTGCATTAGGAAGTGCGAGGCGAAGACACATACACACATACACACACACACACAAAGCATAAACTAAACAAAATGGCGTCGACGAAAGGATGCGCAACGCAACGCAGCGGAACGCTCATAATTATTGTTGTTGTTGTTGTTATTGCTTCTGCTGCTTCTGCTTCTGCTGTGGTCTTAGTGGGGGCTGCCGGCAATGACGATGCTTGTAATGATAAGCGCTGTTGGTGTTTTACTTTAATAGGTAAAATGATGTGCACCCATAGACAGACACATGGACCCTGCCGCACACCCACACAAAAGGCTTTGACTAAAACACGGCTCAAAGGCATAAATTATTGTGGTTAACAGACAACAGAGCCCAGAACATGACAGTAGCTGGAGCAGCAGACGTTGCACGAACTAATTCGAGCGCCACCGACAGAGGGCATTTAGCTGCGCTCTCCCCAGCTACAGCCAAATTAAAATAGTGCTGTCCCATGTGGCGACTCTGCTGTTGTTGGAAATAACTTACCAAGTCAAAGTAACTTAATGCTGGAATATACATGTGAATGTTATTATTATTTAGTTTACAGAACATGCAAATGAATATTTATATGCATATGTTTAAACAGTTTGTTGCCATATTTGACGGTTTATATAAGGGCAACCATATGATAAACAAAGTAAATACTAAACAATTGAATTTATTAATTATATACTTGTATTTGAAACAGCAAACTCATTTGACAGTGTGTGGTTAGCTTTTGCATCCTCACAAAAGTGCCCAAAATTAATTGAAACATAAGTGAAAAGCTTTCCGAATTTGTGCCTTACAGCCTTACGGAGTATATTCGTAGTTTACCTCTTGGTTTTCTTGTTCTTACCGCATATCAATTGAACAGAGTTTAAATTTTGATTACATACAATTCGAAATTTTATTAAATTTTAATGGATTTGAGTACATCACAGTTGTTGCTGTAGATTTGAGTACATATGAGGCATATAATGTAATGATTCTAATTGTTTATAATGATTTGGGATTATTTCTAAAGTTCCTTGTTTGTATTCACTGTAGCGATGCTCGTCTTTGGGCTGACAATTTAAGAATAGCATATAATATTCCGATGCTGATCACAAGCATTACCAAACATTTCCATATATACCCAATTATTGAGGATTCGTTTTCTTGGAGTAACAGCGAGCAACAGTCCGAATTGTAAACAGGTTGCATATCACATTTATTGCCAACAAATAGACGATAAAACTTTTGTGGCATTTCCAAAAAGAAATCAATTTTTGAGTAGGTTTGAAAACACTCGGGATGTTGTGCTCTCATGTGGGCCTCACAAGTCTTTCCATGTGGATTTAGCTTGCACAGCAAATCAAGATAACGTTGATATAAATTTAGCCGAGACATGTTGCTTTTATATTGGTTAAATCGATCTAAACAGGTTCTTTTCTTTTCTTAATTTTACGTTCCCTTTTTACTTTTGAATTCTTTTTAATGTCAAACTTTACAAAGATGTCTGATCTAAGTTTTGTTGACACGTCCAACACATTAAGTTGATTACTGAAATAAAGTTAAATCCCTATAAATTAGATGAGCATAACTGACAGACGACGATATAATGAAAATGACAGTAACGTGACTTATTGTCACGGTGACTGCAAATGGTATTTATCGCTTGCAGAACTATGTAGACCGGGAAGGGCTAATATTTTGAGTATTTGGATGATAAAAAAAAAAATAAAAACTAAAATCATATGAAATTATCGATATATCGCCAACGTATCGATTTGAATTTCCATTTTTGACAAGCACAGTAGGCTTTTCCATTGTCAATTGAGAGCTAATGGCATCAAAAATTTTCATTCGATTTTTCTAAATCAACTAGGAAGCATCAATTGTGCAAGTTTCATTTCATTTTGTGTTTTTTTTTGCTGTGAGCATGGAGACTACCGTAGTTTCGGACGACCTGCAAAGTGTGCCATCAGCTAATGAAAATGCAAATAGGAATGGGAGGCGCAATGCAGAGGTTGGCAATAATGCAATTGGGGGCAACGCACCGAAAAAATCACGTATTCGCTATCGTGTAAGCGATATCCACCACATGGACAAAGACAACGTAAGTGCATAATTACAATTTCATTAATGCTCACTTAAGCGAATCTAGTTAAACTTTTATATGTTTGATAGTATGTTAATAAAATGAGTTTCTTTTTCATTTTCTACATCGTGTATAGCAACTGCACTCTAATGAACAATTTTCAATGGATGGAAAAAGCTCAAACAGAGCTCAAGGGCAAGCTGAAGACCAAAGTCAGGCAATCTCTTTTCGTGAACGTGGGGCCAGTACCACCGTAGGTCAAGGTCAAGGAGAGTCACGCGGCAAGTACCGTGGATCACGTGGTGGTAGTGGGGGAGGAGGTTTTGGCGGTGGTGCAGGAGGTGGACGCTTTTCAGGCGGCTCCAACAACTACAATAATAATTCGCACCGCAGTGATGAGTATTCTGTAATTCAAAAGCTGCGCAGCCTTAGCGGTCCTACTGTTCAACTAGAAACGATGGAGGAGCGTGATGAGTTAAGGTTTGCCGGACGCAATCGCCTTTATGTAGGAAATTTGACTGATATTCATAATATCAACGAATTGCATGAGTTGTTCAAGCCGTATGGCGAACTGGGCGATGTTTTTTTGAGTGCCGATAAGAAGTTTGCGTTTGTCAAAGTAGATTATTATGTCAATGCCGAAAAGGCTAAGCGTGCCTTGGACGGCACCGTGGTAAATGGACGCCAGCTACGCGTCCGTTTTGCTAACAACGCAACCGTTTTGCGGGTTAGCAACTTAACACCCTTCGTATCCAACGAGCTACTTTATAAGACCTTTGAAATTTTTGGACCCGTCGAGCGAGCTGTCATTACGGTCGACGATCGTGGCAATCATATGGGCGAGGGAACCGTGGAGTTTGCAAAGAAGTCGTCAGCAACTACCTGCTTTCGTATGTGCCAGGAGAGATCCTTATTTTTAACTGCTTCATTGCGTCCATGTGTGGTGGAGCTAAAGGAGACCGAGAACGTCGATGGATTTCCGGAAAAGGCCCTCAACAAGAACAGCCAGTTCAACCAAGAGCGCAGCCTGGGACCGCGTTTCGCCGAATATAACTCCTTTGAAAACGAATACGGTACCAAATGGAAAGAGATACATGATCGATTCCGCGTCGCAACAGCTGACCTCAAGCGCGATCTACAACTGGCGGAAGAAGATCTCGAATCCAAGCTGGAGTTAGCTCGCTATGAGCGCGAAACTGAACTTCTGCGTGAAGGTGAGTATGTATACCAATGCACTGAGAAATATATTTTTGGATATATCTGAGATGAACAAGAATAATGTTATGATTTTATAGAGCTAAATAAGCGCGAGCGCGATAAGGAACGCTTTAAATTGAATTGGGAAATGCACCAGGAACAATCGAAGGAGTTCAATCAGAGCTGTACGGACTCCTTGCCTTATTCGCCCTGGGTTGATGGATTGAATGGCCACCTGAGGCGTCAGAATGGTCCAATTAGACGTCAGCAACAGGAAAGGCCCTTATATATGCCGGATATGTCAAATAGTTTCGGCGGTAACAATGACCATGGATCCAATAATACGGGAATGGACAACTCACCATTTCAGGTTTTCGAAGGTATTCTAAGTCTTTCTCAGTTTTTAAATATTGTTTCATCATTAACGTTACTGTTATCCAGATTATAAAACTAAAAACGATGAAAATACTGGACCGGTTGCAAGCAATCAGGTATTTACTGGGGCCTTATAGACTATTTTAATATTAGTTTTATTGTGTTGGGCTTAACGCTTTACCGAACAGGTTGCATTTGATAATAATTTTGAAGATAACCAAAATAATACCATTCTGAATAAAAACAATGAAGCTATTGGCGATATTAATAACGGATTGTGGGGACGGCGCAGCAATTAGTCATGGGATCAAAAGTCAAATTAAAATTTCAAGGACCACCTCACCTCGTGTAAAATGCCTGACAAAACATAATTCATGCAACGTACATATCAACAACGCTGATAAAACTTTTAATAAAAAAAGAGAAGTTAAGTTTAAGTTTATGTTTGCAATTTACATATCAAAAAAATATATAATCTGTGTGCATATATGGTAATTCCGAATCGTACTAGTTAATACAATAATTAAGGTACTCCATTTTTAAAAGTCTATGTACATAGATGCAATATTGATGATAAATATGTAACTTTAGTGGTTTAGTTAGTTATATTTCTGCATATAAAGTCCATAAAAGTATACATATATATTTGTATGACTCCAGTCATTCATAACTTGATTAATAACGAGCATCTCTATTGCAAAGCACAATTCGCAGCTTGACAATTTCCAGCTGTCGCTTCTGCAGCATTTCATTTAGGTTTATTGACACATTGGGAACATGTCGTTTAGTCAATGGCAGACAGCCATGCCCACTTGACAACAGGTAGATTGACAGACATGGATGTTGAGCTGTCGCCAGACATGGATGTATGTGGCTCAAGTGCAGTCTGCTCTTGTCCACAGAAATGTTGATTTCAATCAATACATTTATCAGTCCACTCGTATCCCACCCTATCAGTGTTTTCAATTAGAAAAATTGATTTGATTGCACTTTAAGATAATCCAAAAATTATAGCAAACACTAAGCGCTCATACTATTAAAAATTATACGACTCGATAACCATAATTAAGTGTATAAAGTATGTGTGTATATTGTTCTGATATTTTTTTTTGTATTATAATTTTGCGTAATTGTAATCGCCAAGTGGAATAAGTATGAGTTGCATCAGCTATAAAATGTTATATTAATGTTGCTTGAGCAACAGCAGCTTACAGCATCGCCTACAATATTCGTGCCACATTGCGTATGGTTAATGCGCGGCATGCAGAAACCTTGAAAAGCACTTAAAATTCTTACCGTTTGCATTTTGACACCGATTTTTAATTGTTGCTGCAGACTTGTTTGGCTTGCTTTCCGAGTGTATATATGCGTGCGTTTGTGTGAATTGTGGAAATGTGGAAATTGGCACATTTGCTGCATTCTGCATTCTGTGCTTTTCTAAATAACTAAATAACTTGGCAACCGCATTTGTTGGGGTTTCCAGAGACTGCCTGGCCATTTCTATGGCTGCCCGCCTTCACTCGCTCCTCTAATCAGATGTCCCACTTTTCGGCTCAAAGCTCTTGTTTTTCGTATTTGTTTTTCGCTCATTGTCGCCATATATCAGCTCCGTCTGCACATTTGTGGCACCAGTTGAATACTGTTCCGAGCTTATTATGATATTCCTTCATTAAATTTTTTAAACCGGTCGATGAGGTTAACTACAAAGCTAACAAATAATTTTGTTCATCTTTACTTAGCTTGTGTCTTACCAAATTTCTCATCAAATTGAATGTAAATCACTGTAAAGTTGTGATTTGAACTTTACCCCTGTATCCGCCTTAGAATGAGTTTTGTTTTAGTCGCAAAAGAATAAGATGTAAATTGAAGCAGACTGCATAAATATTTCAACAAATCTATCAGACAAATAAGAACCCTTGTAAATATTTGTAGTCTGCTGGCGTAGACCCTCAATCTATAGTGGTATCCTTTCCTAGCCGCATTTTCTTATTGGCTTCAACACACAAGCATCAGCCAGCCTAAGTCACACACACTATGTACAAAATGGTCGAAATGTTTTAAATATGAGATAAACCAATGGGCACAAAAGAAATAGATACAATTACACACACATTCAAGTTGACGTATCTGTGAAATTTTAAAGTGGATGCAAACTCAACAATTTTGTCAATAGATCAAAACATTTAATAAGGATCATCATTTGAAATGTGGTTTAAAGTACCTTATTAAATGTATGACTCTACCAGCCAATTTACCAAACTGCTTGAATCTGACAACAATGAAAAGTACTGAATGATAATAACGATAATTACTTGTCAAGCGGAAATTTAAATGGCATGGAAAAGTGTAGGTAATCTGCAAACGACGATTATAAGTAGTTTAAACGAAACTAAACTAGTAGGCTAAAAGTGCGCATGGCAACATCGATTATACAAAACAAGAAACGGGAACACACGCACTATGGTTGTGTGTGTGTGTGTGTTGTGTGTTTTGTACGTTTGCATTCTTAGTGCATGCATTGTTGCGTGTTGTTTCTGGTTGTATTTTTATACCCTGCTCGATTTAAAATTAACACCATTCATCGAAATAACAGGAGAATGATTCTTAAAAAACGCGTACTTTTAGATTAAGCATTAACAACAACTTATCAAGCGTAGCTTAATTTTTGACTAATGCTTAAAAATGTTGAAAGATACTTTTATGTTGTGGGATAGAGATACGCTACACCTTCTGATTCAATATAACTACAAGATTGTATAACATTTAATTCACAGCAAGTTAAAGAGAAAAAAACATAAGTCGCCAAAAAATTAAACCATTATTTCTAACAACGTACCAAAATTGAGATATTACATTTGTCTACCAGAGAATGTAATATTCGACGTTCCTAAGATTGCAGTTTTTTATGGTTTTCGTTTTACTTTCGGTTCTCAAAATGAGCGCACCACAAACTGCATTAAAAAGTTACGCGCCTTTGGGGCACCCCAAATTGCTGCAGCGACCAAAGCAATAGCATCAACAAAAACAACAATAATGAGCTTTACACAACCTAAAAACAAAAGAAAACAAGAAAATAGAACAGAACGAAATTTCTATGTTTGTGACTGTTGCAGATGGAGGGTTGCCTCTGATGCTGCTTTTAATAATTATAATTTTAGCTAGAGTCAACAATTGGGTAGGGGAGGCCCGCCGCGTTAGCGAGGGCGTGGCAAGGCCCAAGGTGAACTTTAGCCAAAGTAAATTAGCAAAGTAATGCATATTTTAAAATAATTTTTAATTACTGCAAAGTAGACGAACTGTGTACCAGGCAAAAGGGGTAATTGCCACTCCAATTATGTGCACACAATATATTTAAATTGTGGGTGTGGTCATGGCACTGCAGTTGATTAGCCTTGCACAGGTTCATTACCAGCCAAGCATTTGATTTAAATGTATCGGCTCCTAGCATTTTATTGCCATGCTTGACAATTCATGTCCTTTAATAAACTTGGCAACGAAGTCATCAGCGGTGAGGGTATTCCAACAGCACTGGCCACTACTTCGGGGCGCCCACGCCCATTTAATGTCAATTGACAACCGCAAGCGCAGTTGGACAGAAGCTGCTCAAAATTAATTGACACATGTTGCAGGCACTGCAATCCGGATTTTGCCACCGGACATGACCTCGACATTTGGTTTGTGTTCTTGCGGTGTTTACTGATTTTGGCATTATGCGGCTATCCTCTATAATTACTCAAACCTCCTGCCCATTTCTGGCACTTTGATGACTCGGTCCGTTTGTCCGTTTGCATGTTAATTAACTAACCAAGCTTAATGAACTTTCTCAACTATGCCGCAACCGTACACTTACAGGTGTTATCAATGTAGAACAAAGTACTATATACACACCTATGAATTCTGGTTGTTTAACTTAAATTCAACTTAAAAACAATTTAAGTGAATACAATTACCCAGTTTTAAATATTGATCTTGATTTTGCTGCTGTTATGAACAGTTATGACTTAATATGACTAATTTGACATATCTAATATGAAATGTCTAATTATCTTAGTTAAGTAAACTGTACAATGTGCAATATTTCGCTAAATTGACTGTCGCGCCCAGTTAATCACTAATTAAAATGTCATTAGCTTTTCTGCATGTTACATTTTGTTTGTTAGGTTTTCAGATTTCTTGTAATTTGCTGGCTTTGCTGCCATCCGCAGTTGGGGCGAACACTGCACAGTTTAACAACTCGTTTAAATAACTGAGCCAAAGTGTCTCTAATGCACCCAATGGGATATGTATGTATATTGTGTGAAATTTAAAATATATTCAAGCGACAATTTGTATTTACTACTTAAATATTTTCCGATGCGTATGTAGCACTTTGTATTTTCTTTTACTGCGACTAGTTTGCAATACACGTAACATTGTTATGCATAAAAAGAATGCCCTCATAATGAGAGCTGTAACGAATTGAAAGAAAATTCACATTTGTTAAGTTGGTTAACGTTATGCTGAGAAGGGTATAGGCTTGCACTTAGTCTGTGACTCTTAAGTATAGTACACTTGCTTTGGGTAGGCTCTTTTGATAACAGGACATACTATAATTTGCTTCTATTTACGTGGAAGTCTCATTAAAAATGAATGGAAATGCACACACACGCAGAGGAGGTCCTATGAGCCTTGATGCTAAAGATTCTGATTGCTACGCAAATGAAGCCCATGTTGATTTTATCCTGTTGAAAAGTCGAAAATGGAGATGGAGACATGGTTTGCTCGACTCAATGTCGCGAGGTGAATGGATCGGGTTTCTGTGTTCGTTACCCTAGTGTTAATAAAGAATAAAAATATAAAAAAAAACCATTGCGTCCAAATGGGTTACGAGTGCAAGGCTACGGAATTGCAGCTGTGCCTGCCCGCTGAATCTGAATGGCGAATGGAAACGCATAAAAAGCGATTAATGGATTAAGAGCATGCCCCATGCAAATGGATGAACTCAGCGTGGTCTCAAAGGTTGAAATGCTTGATAAGCCACTGTGTGAACTTTTCCACACAGAAACACAAAAAAAAAGTCACAAAGCATTTCTCCTTCGCCATGTGCGACTAATTGCCGATGCTTTGGTTTTTCTGTTTCCATATTGTGTAGCGCATATCAATCTATCGATCTGATTGAGTTGTGTTTAATTCAAACGTTCGAACACAAGTGCGATACAATAAGTTCTTGATTTTATGGCAGCCAGATTAGATATTTATACGCTAATATTCGTATTTGTTGTGCTGTGAGTCATTAATCGTTAAATGGGTTGGGCTCCTCTTAACTACTCGTCTTCTCTTTTCTCCGAGCTTTAACACTTGTTGTTCTCAAATTGATGGTTGTGTTTTATGGTTAAAGCTGCTGTTCAAATCGGAGCACTAATCCTTACACATTGCCCTTTGCCATTTTCATTAGAGTTGTTGGCCAATTTTAGCGGCAGATTAGTTAGCTTTACTTCAAACTGTTGTGTAGCCCAAGCTTTTGCATTGTGCAACAACAAGGAGAGAAGTTCCAGTTTTCCAAGCGTAATTAATTTATCTGTATTTAAAAAATTACATTACACCACCGCAGAAGTTACGGACTTTCACTTCCAGGGATACGTGCCAGGGCGTTTTCTCAGTCGATATATCTATCGACACCTCCAATGATCCTCCCACCATCCACAGTCATTTGGCCCAGACTATTGGAATCGGAAGGAGCCACAGAGAGCAAACCGATTGATGTGAGCAGCAAAAGGAGAATGTTAAACATTTTATAGTGCCAGCCCAGGTCTCTTTTTATAGGCAAAAGTATTTCCAGTTCAATTCCCATAATTTTTGAAGTGGTCTTTAAATATTTTACTTATTGCCTGAGCTTATCTAGGCTCCCGTTCTTGGGTATTTGTTGAACTAATTATAAAATTTAAAGTAGTCAATTTCGAGCAATGTATGTGTACATAGCTAAATCTATATGCATAAACATGCACAGGATTCCGACAAGGATTTGGTTTCAGTTTAGTGGCTTTAATTGCTCCAATGGCAATTAAATGATTTAAGGGATGAGTAAATCGAGGCTAACCAGGTCAGTTGCAAATCAAGTGCAGTTCATATTCGCCAATAATTGTGCTACTGTTATTATTGTCGTGGCTGTGGTTGTTTTGGTCGTCCTGTGGCCCTGCTGTTTGTCGTTTTGTGGGCGACACTAAATTCAAAGCTCTAACCAAACGCCTAAACCACGTGTGTCCTGCGATTAAATGAAATGCAGCCCCGCCAGCAAATATGATTAATGTGCTTCTGTCAGGGGCATGATTGAGATATTTGTCGAGGGCTTTGAGGTCGTAACGTGTCCATAAATATATATTATTTTTTAATTTGACCTCTTTAAACGGATTGAAGTGCAATTGCAAGAATAACAACCGTTGTTTATTTATTTAGTATTTTATATTAACAACAACAAATTTAAAGGTAACAGATGATTGTGTCGATTGGAGGAATTCATTTAGTTGTTTCTCTGCGTTACAGCTAAAGCTGCAAATTATCCATTTTGATATGCATTTGTAAATCGTCCTCAATATGCAGGCGGTGCACATATGCTGCAAAAAACGAACAAATATTTTGAAAAGTAAAGTACAAATAAGTAGCAAAAGCCAAATATATTAAGAGTTCCCCATCATTAAGCAAATAACACTATTCAATACAATATACACGGTTGCAACTCGCGTTTCCTGAAATCTCATTCAATGCAACTAGAGATCGATAACATGAGAAATGAACAGTCGTGAGTTTGAAGAGGGTAGCGAGATAAAGCAAATATTAATTATAGCTAAATCTAGAAATGCATATTACAAATTTATCTAATTCTAATCTATTCTAAACTATATTAAGGATAGATTATTGCTTTAATGCGAATCTTACTGAAAGCTGATCAAAGCGAATCTATTTTTGCTTGTGGATTTTTTGTCTGGAATACTCTTTTTCTCGATGACAATATGTCATAATTTATTTAAGTTTGGAAGTGCTTTCAGCTTACCACTCGCCACACAAGATATGATGATGAGCGATGACATTAGAAAGCGCGTCCATTTGCATCGTTTCTTTTGTTTATAGGGTATTGTCAGTTGGTCTAAATTATTAATATAGTCGATACACATTAGTTGCGATTTCCATAGCCTGTTTTGCCCATTGTGCTGCAACAGGTTCTCCAGTTCATCCTGTGATAAGCGTATGGGATTCGGCTGCAGGTCAATGGGCACTGGTACGCTATTTATTTCCGAGCGGTGCGTTTGCTTAAAAATGCTCAGAATAGATTCGTTGAGTAGTTGTTCTGCTGGCGGCGATCGCATGCATTGAACAGAGAACCGATGACAATAATCCTGATCCTTTTGGAAATTAAAGCAGTGGAGACTGATATTGATCTCAATGAAGTTATAGGGCTCAATGCATCCACAGTTTGGACTAGCATTATATTCACATGGCGCATTCGAACGTATCTTGAAGAACAGTTTGTTTGCGGTGGGATTCATAATGGTAATTAAACGTCTTTGCGTGCGATCGTACGGCGCATAGAATGTCATCTTTTTTGGGCTAACACTGAAGATAACAGAATTCATTCTATCTTGATATTAAATTTACCAAAATATGTTTGTTGTTACAAAATATTTTCCTTCATGGAAGTTGATTTAGATTTCTGACTGCAACTTTACACGAACAAAAGTTATAAATTGGAATTGTGTCTGTAAATTGGAATGTTTTTGACAACATTTCCATATGTTGCCCTAGCCCATTGCACAGATGACAGAGAATCATGTGCGGACTCAAAGTCAAATTGCACCGAAATGTTTTGCATTTATGGGCATTGCGGCAGTTACTCCTGTTAAAATACAAGTCGCTTAACCATGGCTAAATGCGACCGATTGCATGCTGCAACATTATGCAATCGAAATGATTTGCAATCCATTGCATTCAACCAGCAGTCAGTTACGAACAATACTAACTAGTTGTAATGTTGACTATAATTATTTCACAGTCGTCAGACGCTTTATCAATTTTTGACTGTTAAATGAACGTAGTACAAACAATGCTTAACAGAAGCGATACACCACACTACAACTGAAATTATTCTAAAAAATTAGGTCATCCTGCAGTTATCAACTAAATTTAATGTGAGTCTCTATTTCAATGCAGCTTCCAGTATGTTTTGAAAATTCAATTCATGCTGTCCATTGTGATTTTCATCTGATAACCATAGTTACTCAATTCTAGTCAATTCTCTCCACTATTGAAAGCATGTAAAGCTTTAGATACGAATATTACTCTATGAATAGGCTTATAACAAACACCGGGCTTACGCCAAAAGCTCTCGCTGTATGTAATTTATTATGCAACGTTGTATTTAGTCAGGTGAGTAAATATAGTTAGCCCCATTTAGCTGTCAGTGATTGCATTCACAAACTCCTCATAGTTCACCAAATCCTGATCACTCACATGATTTTCCAATAGATCGTCCACCTCCACTTCGGTAAGACGCTCACCACTCGTTGTTAGGATACGTCGGAGTCTGACTGCTGATATGTATCCAGTCTTATGCTCATCGAAAAAGCGCAAACCGGATTTAAACTGCTCGTTAATGGAGGCAGCGTCAGCTCCAAGCTGATGAGCTGCAGACTGTGACATGATGCTATCATAGATTGGCATAAATTCGTCAAAGGAAACGCGTTCGTAACTGGATGCAATCAACTGCCAAATGCACTGACGTATGCTCGCCTCACTAGGATTGGCGCCCATTACGCGAAGACATTCGCCCAGTTGCGAGTGCGAAATCTTGCCATCGCCGCGTTGATCGAACTGTATTAATATCTGTCGCATTTTTCTGAGGTTTTTTGATGAGTGCATTCCGGCCATGATGGTATTGTATGATGTTTGATGGATTCATGAGTGAGATGCGGTTTTTGGTGTATACGCTTATTGGATACACATCTTCTGCCCAGTTGCGAACAACTGCACAGAGGAACTAGAATCCAACTGCTATGTGATTGCGAAAAATGGATGTATAATAAATTTTGACATGTTGACATCTAAAAGAATCGAGCGACAAACTCAAACATTTCACCTGCCTAAGATAGTCCGCTCAAAGGTTGCTAGACATTTACATTCGTCTGCATTCAAATTTGGATTAGTGTTTCAATATAAAAATATTATTTAAATTAGTTTGGGTCTGTGTAAAAACTCAGTAATCTATTTTATTTCAGGCAGCAACTATAAGTTTTATAAACTTTTAAATTTGTATTAAGTAACTAAAATTCATCGTAATACGTTACCACATTTCTATAAATATATATTTTACTTTTATTTGTTTCCGAATATATTAAATTTAAAATGTGCTTGTGCGAATCTTGCCAATGTATGGATGAGACTTGTTGCTCTCTGAAAGGTAAAGCATTATTTCTTGGTATGTGGACTTTAGCTCATGGTATATTACTCCCAATGGGAACGGTACTTTACTTGAGGAATGTATATCTTGGTGTGCTAATCTTAGGCTCAATTCTTTTCGTCATTCATATCGTAGCAGGGATATTGCTCCTGGTGGGCGTTTTAAAAGTAAGTTCATAAGATTATAGAGCTTAAGCACTTCACTTTAATTCAACTTTTTTTTTATCAGTCTATGGCGGTGATCTTTCTAGTTGGAATCGTACTAAGCTCGCTTGTGCCCTATGTTTATTTCTTTACATTTTATTTACCAGGTAACCAAATAAAAATGTCTTCTGATGCGCTGTACTCATTAGGTGTGTAGAAATGCCAATAGTAAAGTATATGCCAAAAGTAATATTCTTTAAACTACCTTCGTCTGCCTATCCCTCTGCCCTATTTTCAATTTTTAGTTTTTAAATAATATTAATTAAATATTACGCGACGTTCCTTGGAGTATACCTTCCACATTTGTTCACTGCATGTCGCCAACAAGATACTTACCTCTATCTTTAAAATTTTAAAGAGTTATGTGGCTTTTTGATTTGCGATTTTGGATCCTCCCAGTGGACTTAGTAACACCAAAAGTTTAACACTTTGTCGGTTCAAAATTTCAATGAACGGACACAAATCTAATACTCTTACCCTTTCGGCATCAGTGTGTACAAAAAATCTGCAATAATCTATTCATTTTAAAGTGACATTAGAAAGAACAAAGAATACAAGAATGTATGGCTCCACGGCGCTAAACATAATTTATCTGGGTACAGTCTATCTAGAAGTCGAGCTCTCTCGACTATATTATATATATTAATATTATTATTATTTTTTTTTCTATATGTTTTTTTTTTCTTTCAGTTGTTCAAGTAATATTCACCATATCGTCATGCAGATATTATTCCCTAGTACTTAAGTGAATAAAAACTTATTTGAATCCCAGTATGTCTCAGTATTCAATAATGTTACAATCAAAACATATATTTCAAATATTTTAAAATATTCATTTAACATTGAAAATTTATCAAAAACACTTGTCAAGCTTCTCGTAAAATTTACATAATTTAAATTTAACATGTGTATGTGCGAGTCTGCTCAATGTTTGGATGAGATTTGTTGCTCGCTAAGAGTAAAAGCAATATTTCTTGGTGTGTGGACGTTAGTACATGGGATATTATTTGCAGTAGTGAGCGGTGTTACCAGCTCAGAAGTCCAGGTTGCTGCGTTTGTCGCGTTCTTTATAATTTGCTTCCTACATACCGTAGCTGGGATCTTGCTGCTATTGGGCGTTTTCAAAGTAGGCGCTCAAGTCTGTGATATTTATTCGCATTATGTTAATTCAACATTCTTTCAGAGTATGCCAAACATATTTCTTGCTGGCATCATAACAAGCTCGTTTCTGCCTTACTTTTTGTTTCAGCTAATTTATCTGCCAAGTAAGCAAAATAATAAAATCTTTTATACCCTGTGTCCATAAGGGACAAATGCATATAGATATAGTAGACAAGAGGAGAATTCTCCGAATAAAAGCTTAAAATGCTTAATCTTGTATAGCATCAGTAGCCGAGTAGATCTCGGATATGTCCGTTTGTCTCCTCAATTTTATATTACAAACAAATACACGACGTTTGTAATTGTAGACTAAATAAAATTATTACTTTCTAGTGTTTTTAAGCATCTGAGATTTTACATGGACACAGGGTATATCTCAGTCAAGCACTGTAATTGTTTACTTACATTTTTTTATTTTCTTTCAGTCGTGCAAATCATCTTTACCATCACCGCTTGCAGATATTACAAAAAAGTACTTGATCAGTGAACAGACTTTATAAAATTAATAAAAGTATATTTATTTATCTGAAAGTTTGAAAAAGGTTCTATCAACATACGTCGACAATATTAGATCATTTGGTATTTTAAATTTATAGCGAATATTTAGATGTGGATATGCAATCTTAGGATTGTCTAAGGTAAGCCTCTATTTCTAGCCAACCGAGGAAAAGAATATGTTGGCTTAAAATGCAAATAGAAGACTCAATTGAGATGACAAACTGGTCATAATATGCTTTAATTATCACGCGGTGTGAAATTTATACTCGCTCAGATAGTTGTCATTGAAAGGGGAACTGGAGATGAGTCTGGCAAAGGTGGCAGTGAACAAACGACACGTCTGTCACGAACGTGTCTTCAGTTGGTTATGCTTCCCGCTTAGCCCAATGCACGTAGATAAAATTATATGTAAAAGACCGCGACATCAGTATGAGTACACTTATATACAGTGGCTCAGAGCTTCTTTGGAGCAGTGCCTAGCAAAATTTTTAATTGCCTGCCACTAACTAACTACTACTACTTATACATTATTTTTCAAATATTCCAAAGACCGATGGCAGGTATATATATTAACCACTAAAATGAATATATGAACCTAATAAGATGTGGTTTCCCCACCAGCTAGGTCAAGTTATGTAAAAAAACTACCTCAATTTATGGTCAATGCTTATTTGGACCAGTTACATTATGGACACCTGGGTGCCATAAAACCCGGATTTTTTAAGTCAGGCTGATTATTATTGGTATAAGTAGACCAATCCTTATACCCCAGGATGAAATGGGAAAAGTGGCGTGTAAAAATTATGCGCCTGGTTCTGCACAACCATGACTTTAATGCCCGAGTACCACGGATGAAGCGTTTTATAAGCGCAAAAAATCAAGGGACCAGGATGACGTTCGCCAAAATCCACTTGGACAAGGATTTGGAGTTCTGGAATACAGTCATATTTGCAGATGAGTCCAAATTCAACATTTTTGTCTCGGCATGTGTCTCGGCAGACGGCGTTGGGAATAAGTCCGGAATAGTACAGTCCTGGCTTATCTAGAACTGCCCCCACATGATAATTCCACTGGCCCAGTCTCCAGATTTAAATGTTTAAACGTGTATTTTGGATATGTTTTCAGTTTTTGACTAACTTTAATTAATTAATTATTATTTTAATAAAAACTAAAGTTTTTTCTCAAGCTTGATATAACATTAAACAAATTGGTTTTAAACATTTTGCGTTTGTTTCTTTGATTCAACTTTATAGCACATAAAATTTTTGTTTCTAGACACTGGTCCAAATAAGCTCTGAGGCATTGTACATATAAATTAAAGTGCATACGAGCATATTCATTTTAATATCGTTGTAAGCATATTCATCCATAATGCATTTTACGTGTTTAATACTTAATCAAATTAAAAATAGCTTACCCCATTTCGAAATATGAGTACTAGGACGAGGATACACAGTCTCTTTTGCTGCTGAGCTACAAAAAGTTTATTTGCTTCGCGACTGCTTCCAGTCAGTCGTCATTTATTATAAATGAGTTTGGACAGACTAGAGACGGGTCTGGATTCTGGAATTGGGACGGGAGCAGAGTAACTACATAATTTCAAGATATTTTAATATCAATTTGATACAATTCGAATCTCAATTCAAATAATTTGCATTAGTTGAATGGGAATAATGATTATAAAAGTTTTGCATGAATTTCCCTCTAGATTTGGATGCATATACAATAATTAAGGTAAAAACTTGCTTGAAAATCTAATTAAATAAATATATTATTGCACATCACAACGTTCAGATTTATTCTTTCAAGACATCATTTGGAATGAATAAAATAAAATACCATTTTAAATAAATGGCTGCTCCCCTTAATCACATGGGTTTTGTATAACGACAATGATGTAATTATCTTGCGGCATGAGTATTATCTCGAAATAGCTTGTGCGTATGCGCATGGATGTAAATTCGTTGGTGGCATCCAAATCTAAAATCACCTGACGCGCTTTCTCCGTAAGCGTACGCATGATGCTAGCGTAATGAACTGTTGCCTGGTTGTCCAACGTTGATTTGATGGATATGCCATCATTATCCACAACAAGGATGCCCACGACGTTCTTAACGTTCTGAAATCGTTTCAGCATCTCCTCCACTTCAGCGGACATCCTCAAGCAGTGTCCTGAAGTGTATCAAAGTTTATTGTTACTCAGAATTGGAAAACTCTTTAGGATCTCTAAAGACTTTGATTTACGACTTAATAAATTTCAATGAAAATAAAATTTTTTGAAACGCTTGCTTGCTATAAACTAAACTCATAAGCTTCCGTTATTGTTATTTGAAATCTAAAACACTGTTCGATGTATATATATTGTGGTTTAAGAATGGTAAACAATTAGCTGATGAAATTTGAAAAGTTGCCATTTGTGTGTGAAAAATTAATTGAATGTTGTTGATGCCAGTTATACAGCTGCTCAATAAATCCGCTGACAACTCTCTGGAACTTTCCATTCGAATTGCAGATGAACTGGCCAACATCAAGTTTAGTGCGGAAATTATGGCACACTTCCGGCCTTCCAGCCAGCCAGCCAGACACAGACACTGCCAACACACAGAGTACCAACTCCCTGCAGTCTGGTGTAAAGCTGTGCACTTTTGAAAATTAATTAAAAGTCATAAAACTCATAATGAAATCACCCAGACAGACAGAGAGAATGAGACATGAAACAATGTCAAGAGTCGCCTTAATGCAACACTTTGTGACTGAAGGAGGAGGAATCGACAAATTAAACTTTGGTCAACAAGGTGAAGACTTGTCGGAAAATTGAACATTGACATTTAGCACAAAATTTATTGTATAATTAGAGATCACAAACACAATTTGTGCTGTGATAAATCAGAAATGCATTATGGGTAATTGAGGGGAAAATGTTTGAAAATGTTCAAAATGCCGTCAAACGCAAAAAAAATAATGTTGTCTTGCATGTAAATTTCAATTTAATGGCCAAATTTTCATTGCATTTAATTTGTAGAAATTATAGTGTATTTTGTCCATTTTGCAGCCGTTGCAATAAATTATGCCAAAGGAATAGTGTCAGTATTTCCCTTCACGGCTATTTTTGCCGCGATGCGTAAAATATGTACAAATTGCCTTTTTTGCGATGTGCAAACATTTGCTTTTATATGTTAGGAGTTATGCCGCCAACAAATTGTTAACAGTTTACATATGAGTTTTAGTTCACGTACTCTAGATTTTCTATTAAAATTCCATTTAGCTTCACAGTTATTTTGTAGCAAAATGCAGGTTTCAAATTTCGAATTTATTATTTAGACAAATATTTATTTTTTCTCCATTTTTTATTTGTCATATTTGTCTGAACAACACATACGAAAGTGGATAATCGTAAAATACAAGAATTTTACAGATATTTAATTTATTCTTTAGAATCCATAAATAAATCTTAATGCCTTATATATGTAGTGAAAAGGAAATTGAAATTTGGGCTTGGTGTTTAAGGATTTACGTAAACATCATGAGGTGGCTTTGATAGCGCGAAGAATGATTATAATGCTAAGAAGTTCAAGTATATGACTATTTGAAGTAGCTGTCGATTGAACATAAAGTATTTGGTATATATAATGTATTTATATTATATTTTTATCCATTTTTAATAGGTTCATGGTATAATTATTGATAAAACCAATCGAGCCTGGGTCATATTCTTGAAATTAGATCTTGCATACAGTCTCTCAAATACAATTTACACCGCCTTTCGTCTAAATTGTATTACTAATATCAGCCTTAGTACTTAAGGCAGTAGACTTTTGGTAATAATTAAACAATTTACGAATTGGCGCCCAAATAGTCTCTATTGTATTTAATAATTTTTATCATTTGTGCACAACTTAAATATTTGTTCTTATTTTTAATGAAATTAAGAGGGCACCAGGGATCTAAATCACAGCAAATCTAAACACAAAATTGATGTGAGTCATGAAAGGTTTATGTTAATCCGATTTACAGTTTGCAATTAGTGTAAAAATATTCAGGTGTGAGTGCATTACCAATTATGAGTACCTTTGTTATATTGTCTCCTGCTTATGTGGGTGTGGTGGACAATAGTAAGGGAGGAATTCCTGTAATTAATACGTGCGAGCACGATTTGAACTGAATTTTAATTGATACGAACATGTTGTGTTTTTGGCACAGCCAGACGAAAATACGTATATCTTTCAGCCACACTGCTAACATATAATATCCTTTGGCTGTGTTAGCTATAAGCTGATTTTGAGATTTTTTATTTGCCGTTCGGTGGAGTCGCCTTGGAATCTCCAATCATAAGCTAAATGCCAGAGGATACAATTTTAAATTAAATATTATAGCGTTGGCATTATGCAAACACGCCCACAAAATGCCTGATAAGAGTCATCCAAGCATATAACATACACCCACGAGAATTACTGAGTGTGTGGGGTTTTTTTTTTGTTGGGATGTGTGGGCATATGTCACTTTTTCTGTTTACTCTTTAAAATGATGTTTGGTTATATATTTTTTAAATCCAGTTCGATAGTAATTTTGAAATGTTGAGCTCTTTTTGGTGCAGCATTTTGATTGCAATAAATGTAATTCTTTATTTTAATAGGTTTGCTGCACTTCCAATCGATTGCTGTATAAACTTATGTACGTAAATATAAATAAATACAGTCCACTTATTTTAAACGTACCTCAAATTTAAGCTTGCTTTTAAAATGTAACTCAACAAGGCGACCAAATTGTTGAAAGGGCATTAAATAAAAGCTACCTTTCTGCAATAAGAATGCCCAACTTTCAGACACTCCTCTTTATTTTCAAGCTGTGCAGTCAATGCTTTTGATACCCTATTAAACCTATCATTATAAAAAAATAGAGCATGATGAGCTAATTATTACTAGAGAACAGCTGTGAATATATATGTATTGATATATTAATTAATATGTACATACATATACCCGGTAGAATAATTTTTGATGGATGTAGAAAACCTTGCCATCACCTTTTTCAATCAACTAAAGAGCAGCTACTCATATCCTCCTCCCAACTGTCTTCCGCTCAGCACCAACGCTGACTCAATAAGCTGGCATTTTATTTGCATTTTTTCGTCACTTGGTGTCTTTCTGGCTGGCTGCCCTATTCCCAGCAGTTTGCGAACTTCCACCACACCACCCTCACTTTGACCAAGTCACATTGGCGAACATTTTGGCTGTATTTTTTTTTTTACTTGCACGCGATGTCGTCGACAAATTCATCATCGTCTCAGCACTCGTCTGTCAAGCGCGTTAAGGATACAATAAATGTCTTTCGTGGTCGCTGCGCGAAGCGTGTCCTTTCCTGGGACCCGCTCCACTGCCTGCTGGGCTTGACTGACTGACTGGCTGCGGTTAAGGCACCCGCTGAGTGAAATACTCTGTTGGATTAATATGCAACAACGTTTCGCAATTTTTTGTTGCCATTTTTTTTCTTTTTGGTTTATTCATTTGCCTTGGGCCTTCCCTGCTTCCTCTGGCTCAAACACCAGTTTAGAGCTACGGCTCAGGTGCACTCTGCGATAACAAATTAAACAACTCTGTGCAAGAGCTGCAAAAAAAAATATCCTCGAACATAAATATGCGTTGTTTTTTTCGTTACTAGTGGAGTGACAGCTATAAGCGTGAGAGGATGCAATCAGAATTGGAATATAGAGAATACCGCTAGTGTCCTTATGGATAAGAGATAAAACACACGCATAAGCCCCGATGCTTTCTATGTTCAAAGCCAGATAAGAAAGACAAAGCTTTTTCTATCGTTTCTTTTATTAAAAAGAAAGTATTCGCCAATGTTTTGGATTCAATCCAACAGAGGCACAAAATAATAAATTTAGTTTTAGCTATGAATAAACTGTGTCAAGTGTTGATATTTTATTCAGTGGTTGTTAAATAAAAACGTTTGGTACCATCGTAAATATGTCCTTCTCTTTTTAATGGAAGATAAAAAAGCAACATCATATTTTGCGCACTCAACGAGAGGAGCAAGTTCATCCCAGCAATGCATAAGTTTCGATGTGCTCAGGCCATTCGATTTGGCTGATTATCTTGAGTTCTTCGTAGGCCTGTTTGGCTAACCAGTGGAATGTGGGACTGTTCCACTGCATTTGTGTCGCGCAGAACTTATTGGAGTCAATGCTTTTTGTGCGTACCTTGCTGTAGCGAGACCACAAATAAACCATGCCGCGCATTTTGTAAGTCCATGAATGATTCGGAACGTTACGTATGATATGTTCCAATTTGGCCATTTCCTTCATATTTAATTTTTCCAGGAAACGTAAATTCATTAGTTCAAAAATGGTGCACATTGTGAAATAGTAATTCGTTGATTTCATCATCAAATATAATTGAGCCAAGGACGTATCAAAATTGACTTTAGAATTTAGAAATGAAATATTCCTCAAGTTAATTCCCTTAAACTTTTGGAGCTCTTTGTCAATACCAGCCTCGCACCACTTAAAGTCTCTCCACCAAATGCTCCACTTTCGGTAATTCATGCTTCGATAGATCGAATTCCAATCCTCGCGAATATGTTTCCGAAAGCGCTTGCCTGCAACAAAACTATAGTTTGGTGGTAGATTTAACGGATTTGCAACTGGTAACACTGAGCTGGCAGTCTTCTCCCCACCTACAATACAATTGTGTTTACGTTGAAAGAACTTGATGGCGTAGGATTTGTGCTCAGGTTGTGGCAACGGTCTTGTGTTGTATTTAATGTAAGGCATCTCAAAATCGCCTATTTGAAATAACTTATTTGGTTTGCTAATTTTCCGCCTCTTAGGTCCGTTGTGGTTATTATGCTTATAGTTTGGTTGAGCGGCGCGTTTGCGTCCTCCGAAATCATTTTTGAACTGTTCGTTAAAATTATGTTTAAGATCTCGATGTAATTTCAATCGATTAAGATTTGCAGCGTGCTTAAAGCTTGGACGTGGACAGTAATTTTCTTTAGGGTTTATATAGTTTTCATTGTTTTGGCTTAAATGTTCATGCCGATTATTTCTGTAATACTCAATAAAATTGTGCACCTGTTCCTTGGGAAAGTCATTTTCGATATTGCGAGGTTCTGCATCCGTGTTATAAGCATCTTCAAAGTTCTCCTCAAAATAATTGCGCATTTTATTATAATTGTTATTGTTGCTGTAGGGCGCAAATTGACTTATCTGCTCCCCCCGAGGGTCGTCATCGACCTTGTGTGGATCCGCTTCTATATTATATACATCTGGACTTCCGCGAAGCGCATCATAAGTTGGACGTCTCAGATCCAGAACTCGCACAGGCGCGGAATACATTCTATGACCCGTGTAAATGCCATCAGCCTGAAATGCCATAGCACTTTGATCATAATCAGAAGTATTGCGACGGGTCAAGTTACAGTTGACAACGCGCGGTGCGGACGGAGTCCTTGGACGATTTATCAGTTCTCGGATTTCATCTAAAATAATGGCGTCCACTGCGGCCAGCCGACTGGGACTCAATTGCAAACTGAGGCGATTCACACGCTGCTGAAAGTGATCCAAATTAAACCCCGGCAGCTCGAGTGTCTGCACCGCGAGGTCATGAGCACGTCTGCCGATGAGGCCCAAACTAAACAACCAGTCGCGTCGCTCGGTGAGCTGCTCATAGTAGTTTGACAGCTCTTCCGCATTGTCGACTTGAATTGGGCGTCCCTGAAAGATATTGTAAAAGTATTGTAAGTTTCGTTTTTAAGACTCACCTGTCCGAATTGTTGGCACGGTCCACGTAAATTGGCGTGATGCAGCATTTCGGATTTTTTCCCCGTGATTTATTAAAAATGTATTTCCAATTTGTTTTTGCGATGTAATCAGTTTTGAGACTGAATTCGAAATGATATCCCTTGATTTTCGTTTAACTTTCTAGCAGCACTCGACGACAATCGTTAAATGCAACGCACACTTTTTAAAACCAAATATGTGTAAAAAGCTTTTGTCATAGAAATCGATAAGTTGTATAAAAAAACATATTTAAATAATTTGATTACATTTTCCAATGTTATAAGAAATAAAAGATTCATTACATTCTCCAATGCAATACTAATTTGATTTGATCTTATTATTATGATCATGAATTTTGTCTTTAACATCTTTAGAGCATTTATCACTACACTAAGGCTGCTAGCACACTTCTCTGGCTATATATGCATATTTGAAATTCAATCATACAATTGTTTATTGCATATCCAAAACAAACACATTTGCCTGCAGTTCGCAGATTCAATTTGGACTTTAAGATGGATAAACGAAAACTCTAGAGATGCTTCTAGAGCCATTGGCCTAGATAAACTTGGCAATAATTTATTGCAATCACTCAAGTCAATGGCGATGGAGATGGCGGCGGGGACAAAAACGAATACGTAACATATAAAATATAAATGGATCTGTGCCTTATTCAGCACTGCTATAAGAACGATACGAGAAGTGTGTGCAATATTTTAAAATTGCATCCCAGAGGATAAAAGAAAAAACATTGCAATAAAATGTGCCACATCGACACACGTCGCAAACAAATGGGCAAAAAATTGAAATAAATAAGATATAAAATGGAAACAAATACACCAAATACCCCAACATAGACTTGTCCTCTTCCGTCTCATTCCTTCTACTTCTACTTCTCATTCTCCATCTCTACCTCTCTCTCTCTCTCTCTCTCTCTCTGTCTCTCTCTGCTTTATTCAAAGCTCCTGAGCAGAATTTATGCATGTGAGATATTTGTGAATGCCCTGCAACTCGATAAGTCTATTTATTTCGGTTTCGCGTTGCAATCCGAGTATTTACAGTACAGCAATACCAATT
Source organism: Drosophila setosimentum (assembly GCA_035043505.1). Classification (NCBI taxonomy): domain Eukaryota; kingdom Metazoa; phylum Arthropoda; class Insecta; order Diptera; family Drosophilidae; genus Drosophila; species Drosophila setosimentum. The sequence goes on from JAWNMY010000007.1 coordinate 4,757,225, forward strand.
GGCAAAGCGAATACTTTTGGCTGAAAGTGTATCATACCCACATACGCCGCCATGTGGAATCTGTAGAATATCGCTGGCTAGTTGCGTTTGTCTGGGGTTTGTTTTGTTCGTATGAGTGCCGGGGCACGTTGGGTGAACACAATCTGCAATCCGCTGACTTGGCGACACGACCACGCCTTCTTCTTGCAATTAAAGCAAACAAACATAGTAAACTAATCTCGAGGGTCTCGTAAATTCCGTAGGGCATTCCTGTGGGGCATACCAGAAAACACCAGACGAGACTAGACCAGATGCCAGGACACCAGAATACCAGCCAGCACAATAATAGCCACCGCCTGTGGCAGGCAATTGAAACTATGCACGAAATCTGCAAACGTTGGCGGAATCACAAAGCTGGTTTTCTAATTTCTATTCTCTCCATTGCTGCTAGATTTCTGCACCTACCCCCAAACCCCTCATCAATGCACCAGTCTTTGCACTTTGTTTATTCTTTGCTGCGATGCCAAAGTGTAAGAGGGTTAAGCGAATGGGAAGATGGATTAAATTTGGCTTATCGTATGTGGGATGCTTGGCCCAGCCAGTTGAGTTGTCGGGATTAATTTGCATATTAATTGAATGTCAAAAAAGGACCAACGAGCTTATGCTAACATTTGACTGTTTCATACAAGCGGAAAACTTGACTACAGGTAAAGTGGAATTTATTAAAGATATATCTTGCACTTTAATTTAAAATGCGAGAATGCTTTACTAATTGGTAGAGCTGATAAATAATAATAATAAAAAAAAAGAACAAAAGCATAATGAAGAGTCTCTTATATCCAAATAGCTTTTAGCTATTTTATAGGCAAATAACGAGAGCAATCTACTAAATAAGAACAATAAGTCATGGATTTACACAGTTACAGTTTGATTCACTAAAATGGCTGTCAAAGATACACGCCCTGATAGACATAGATGTGCCCCATGAATGCAATAAACTACAATAGCATCATTTCCGTTTTGGTCTTTGGCTTGATGAAAATATAAAGCCACATCCTTTCAAACGAGACTCATAAATCTTGAAGTGGCAGCTGCTTTCGTCTTGCTCCTTTGCTCCGATGCTCCTTTGACACCGCTGCGCTTTTTTATGCTCGGGCATAATAAAAAGGCCGTAACCCGCTTACAACGCACTTCTGGGCCAAATCAGCTTTTGCAGCAACCGGAGCAGACAAGGAGCTGGCATGAGAAACATCGTCAGAAACCGCTGTATGATATTGGCTTCTATGATAACGAGTTCCTCTGCCTGCAGTTGCTTTTAATGAAAAGGGAGTTAAAACTCAATTTTCCAGCTAGCCGTCACATGTCTATCACTGACCTGCCAACTTCTAATTGGCAGTTGCCCACAGCAGAATACATCCAAGAATAGCAGTAAGACCAGAAGACAGGACAGATGCAGCGGCAGGTGCAGTAAGAGCAGCAGAATATACACCAGACATATTATCTGAAATTTATATGCAGCTGCTCTCATCTGCCACTTTGACGCTTTGTTGGTGCCAGGTGAATGCAACCATGGTTATACCATACTCAACTGTATACAGCATACAGAAAAACAATAAGTCCAGTAGCTTTTGAAATTGCTTTTAACTGTACATTTGTGAACTGTTGGCAGATAATATGCGAATTCATAGTAATTAAACATCATTTGTTTGGTCAGTTATTTATTTAGTTTATAGTTTTAGCTGTAATCAAATGCCTTTGATAGTCGATGTTATATCTTTTTTAAAAGCATGCATATGTTGTATGTGATTCTCGTTCTACCTTTAGTATTTGTCTCAGTGTAAAAGTCTAATTGTTGCCTAACTTTTGCCGCTTGACCGCTTGGGTGGCCAACCACAATTTACAATTTTCGACTTGGCTACTTAGTCGAGAAGCAAATATCAGCCGCAAACAAACATTCAGTACAATTGAGTCTGGACTCCGGCTCTAGACAGGGTTCTTTTGTACATTGTGAGTTATTAAAGTTCCTCATGTATCCTATGCTGCTACTTCTCTAACCCAGCAGCCAACTGCTCAGTATTGATAAAAAAAAAATAAAAAAAGAGCATATACGTTCTCCAGTCTTGCCCATTGAAGTTGGGAACAGGGTATGTCGTTGTCGACTTGTGTTTCTATGTTATTTGCATAGGCTATTGGAGCTGCTCGTTCCTCTGTTCTTCACTCAACCCTTCCGTTCTGCTTCCATTCAGCCTGTCCAGGCTTGTTTTGGTTTCATGTTTAAGTACTGGTTCTGCTGCTCGGCTTGACTTCGACATAAACACAATCAAATTTTACCTTTCGCCAACTTTTCTTATTTTGCAACTGCACCTGCGATAATGCGGTAATGTAATTAAAACGTGTAAGGAAAATGAGCTAATGTTCGCGCATACATATATGTACATACTGAAATTGTGGTCGTGTCAAATAGGTGTTACATATTTAGGGATTAAGCCAATGTGTTACCTGCCAATTTAGTCAAGCCACGTTTGGTAGCCGTAACGTGATTTGCCTTACGCATCGTCTTTATCAAAATGTGAGAGTTGAAACCGCAGCATCAGGAAACACACTGTCAAAAGATCTTGATACCTATAGCTATATTCGAATAGTAAGAGGCATTCAAGCAAGCAAGCACAAGGATGTGGCAAGGATGTGACGGCCCGCTGAGCGCACAAAGACTCGTCAGAGACCCCAAAGAGAGTTTCGAGCTGCAACTATTCACTTGCATCTGCCTGCATCAAAAGATATGCAAATCTATGTATTCAAGTCTAGCTCTTCATATCTCCATCTCTCCCTATCTGTCTCCCGTTTTGCCTGCGGTGGCAATGCATGTTGACGAAATGACTTGAAATGTTTGCATAGTTTGTTTGGCATAAGTTTGGTGCTTCCGGAAATTAGCACGCAAATTACAACAACCAATCCACACGAAACCCGCTCCACTTCTCAAACTAATTGGCTAGAATTGTGTGGAAATGCACATTTTAACCGATTTATTAAGATGCCAGGGCATTTAAATGCAGCATAATAATACTATTTTTGGGTATAACATTAATCTTATGCAAAAATCACTAAACTCTCTGTCTAGCAAAAAGCACATTGAAAATCGACATGAAACCAAAATATGATATTCGGCTGCTACATAGAAGTACATATGTATATACCTCAAATCGAGAGTTGAACTTAAAGAAAATGTTATAATTGCATGCCAAAGAAATTCAGACATATTCAAATACATATATTTGTATCTTAGTGTGAGTCAAAGCTTTAAGGGAATTTACCGCTTGAAAACATTCGACCGTCCAGTTTCTCTAACAACATTTTCTGTTCGTTCGTTTTAAAATGATTTTCTCAACGCGTTCGAGCGTAAATAAGTCTTCGATTGTGACCTTTGAGTGAGCAGAAAATGTGTATTGAGAACATATCGGTGGATATATGCAACGATTCGTAAAGTACAACTAAATCGCATAAGCTGGCTGAAAAGCATATCACATAGCTTTCAACACATTTGCAAATACTCAATCAAAAATAAAAGAAAAACTCGTGATCTCGAAGTGTAAATACGCTGTTACTATATACCTAGTGAAATAATTAGTAATTTGAGTTTCGTCAAGCTGAGAGAAATAATAGCAGATAGAGAAACCACATCTTGTCGTCCTAATAAAAAATTTATCTGTAGACTTTATGGGGTCGAATATGCCTTCGTTTACAAAAATTATAGTACCTCGTGCGAGAGTATAAAAAAAATGATAGTCAGCAAATTATGGCACACGGCAACCTTTTTTCAAATTATTGCAAATTCATTAAATGAGCGGATAACCACACAATCCGTAAAAAATACACGAATTTAACACACACGTAAGCAACCAATTAGCTGTGTTCGTGAAAATTAAATGACACGCTTGACAATTTTGAATTTAGTTTTTGGTTTTCCCCAAATTGCGTCAACAAGAAATAACCGCACACATTAAAATCGGAAATTGTCAACTTAATTAACTAGTATGATTGCGGAAATTTTTGTCAATTTTATATTCTCGTATACTCTGTTCTGTAAGTGAGCATATACTGTTGATATAGTAGCGATGAGTTCAGAAGGACGTATACTATGTCTTGTGGATAGAAAAAATACATATCATAATAACATAATATAAAAGCTATTTAAGTTTTCTAACTTCTTTTTAAATCACAAATTGCAACTTACCAGGTGTCTGTTGCCTGCTGCAAAGTTTTCGTTCGTATCAGCCTCTCACTTAAATTGCCAAATCAATTTAGCATCTAAGCGCCACAAGTTTCTAACTCAATCTGATGCCAATCGAATGCATACGCCCCAAATCTCAGACTACGCTTGAGATAACAGATACTACGTAACTATTATAAAACTTGAACATTTCATGGCAATGGTATCGTTTATTAATTTTATATATATTATACCTAAAACATATAGTTTTAACAATATATAATTGAATTAGAGAAATAATTAAATAAAACCAGTTGTGGAAATGGATTGCTTGAGCTCCAGAATGTACATGCATTTTTACAATCGAATTTTTGTATACCCTTCTAGCCATTGACTGGATACTGGGTATATGAATGTACATATATGTTAATTTACCATAAAATTCAAGTAGAAAGTTTATATGAGTCAGCTGCCAAAAACTTACCAGTCCTTGCTAAACTTTCCACATGTAAGATGGGAAATTTCTTTGCTCTTGCTTCAGACCAGATCTTGTGTGTGGGGACTTGATGAACTTGATGAACTGTAAATGAACTTTCTGTTTGAATTCGATTTAGTTTTATTGTTGCATTTCGCTTGGAACACATTTGTAAAAGACTATTCTAGCTTGAGGTTATGCTGATAGAAATTGCAGTCCTGGACAAGCCATGTTTCCATTTTTGTGAGTAAGAGTGTGTTCAATATCCGATTGCAAGCCATCTAAATTGTCAAATAAGATTAAATAAAAATGCAAATGATGAAGCATTCACCACATTGGTACTGCCAAGAATCTGCTCTGGTTAGCCAATTTATAGTTAAGATGAAGCGTGTTATGTTGAGTTTATAGCTCCTCTTAGCCTTTTCTGTGATCGGTTATATTTTTACTGTGCTGTGTCCAGTTTCTGATCTTAATAAATTGTATCTCGAGATTTTAATTTGATTAATATAATAACTCTGTTGTTTGCCTGTGCTTGTGTTCTTGTTCATTTTTCTGTGAATTTTGGTTATTTGCGTTTTCTGTCAGTAATTTTTCTGATTTGCAAATCATAACAAGTAAGAGAATTTACCCCGAACCCAGTTGTTAAATATATTCTAATATTATGGGTAAATTCCCATTTAAAAATGCGAGCGGCACTACAAGCGCCCTCTGCCGACAAACACGTAAAACACGCAATCGTACGAAACGGAGCTCTGCAGAACACTCATAAAAACATATTGACGCTCGCGTCGATTATCATGCCATTTCTTTCTCACACATTCGCTCTTCTGGTACGTCCAATTCTGGAATATGGATCTTACCATGTCGTATTCATCAAAGTAGATCTGAATCTGTGCAGAAGAGTTTCTTACTTTTTGCTCTTTTTCGCTATGACTGGGGTCTACTGCCTCCATACAATAACAGGCTGTTCCTTATTCCTTATCATTCACTCCTTAACTAATCGTCATTTTATGCTTGGTGTTACGATTGTAGTAAAATTACTAAATGGTGAAGTCGATTCAGCTGCGTTGATGAGCCAAATAAATTTTTATGTTCACTATAGACCGTCTCGTTACTTGTTCGAATTTTCTCTTAATCATTGTATTACTAATTATTCCTTGCATGAACCGTTTCGAGTACTCTGTAATTATTACAACACACTCTATCATGTAATCAAATCAGAGTCATCCATTTTTAAAATTAAGAACTCAATTTTAAAATTCCTATCCCGTGAATATCTTTTTCGCATGCATTACTATCATACTATTTATTAATTTAGTCTAGATCAGATTTGCGTTTAAATACCCCCAGAAATCATATAAATATTTCTTATTTAATAATTTATATATATAATTTTGAATTTTATTTTAAACGTAATTTAATTCAATATTTACTTTTTGAGTCGACTGACTTTAGTTGACATTAAATAAATAAATAACTGAAGTAAGTTCTGCGAAATTCGATTAAGGGCACTTGATTTATTTCAAATAAAATGTAGAAAATATTTTTTTGTTCCACTTAAGTTAGCTGTTTCAATTACACGTCAAATAAAAGAAGAAATAAATTGGTAACGTTATCATAACACATTGTATTAATTTTTGTTTTAAATAAGGTTAAGGTGCGAAATTTGATTAAAGGCAGTGCTAATAAAATTAAAATAATATGTAGAAATGACATGAAAGTATCAAATTAATTGCTATCATTAAAAAATTCAATTTGACATCGATTTAACAACTTTTTTGAACTCAGACAGTGGGAATTTGGACCATTCCTTAACGACAGCCATCGTAGCTGCTCAACTGTCTCAAACTGTCGATTAACCACTTAAACTCAACGGAAAAGGTATCCCCACATATTATTTATGGGATTCCGGTCGGGTGACCTTGCTGGCCACTCTAAAAGCTTAAAATCCTTACCCCGAAACCACCCAAGACAGGCCCGCGGCACAAGTGTTGGAGCATTATCCTGCTGTAATAAGGAATTTGCTTCATGTTGATGCTCCATAAAGTTCAGAAAATCTTCGGCCAACAGGTTTATATAACCCTCCGAGCTCATACGGCTGAAATTATACAAATCCGGGTTCTGTTTTGATGACTGAATGCAGCCCAGATCATGAGAGAAGCACCGCCACAGCTTCGAGTATGGAAATATTGCTCAGATTTTTTTTTAATCATGCCATTAATACTTTAAACCGATTGGACCATGAAAACATTTTACCACTCCTGTGTCCAGGACATGTTTTCTTTTGCAACAGTTAATACTGACTTTGAGTGCCTTAAATCGATATACGGGGAGTATATCTCACACAATTTCAAATCTAGAGTCACTAAATTAGAAATGTTATTGCTAGTAATGGCCTTCAAAAATCCGGAGAAAAAAATGTTGGTCCACGGAAAAGCAAGGGCGTTTTGATCATGGATTGACCTCTATATAAGAACTGCATTTATAGTGGGAAACCCGATTATAGCTCGAAACTCATGTTATAATTCTATCCTCACAAATGCTCCTATTGAAAGTTCAAACCCTTGCAAAGTCATAACTTTGTCAAAAGAGACTCTATTTTCAAAAACCGTATCTCGAATATCGGAGATACATATCGCTTTCCAATAGCAATTAAAACCGTAATTCTTCTAATTAATACATAACAGCCATATGCATATTATTGATCAACCAAATTTGATTAAGATCGGTGAAGAAACACCGAAGTTATAGCAGCCCCAAGCATTTTCTGTATGCATAAGTATGTGTGAGAAAGAGATGGCACGATAATCGACGCGTGCGTCAAAATGTCTTTGTGTGTATTGTGCAGGGCCCCGTTATCCACGATTGCCTGTACGATTGTATATATTTGCATGCGATTCATATATTTGCAAGTCAGTTCGGGTCAGTTTGTGCTTGTGACAGATATTAAAATAAAATATATTAAAATATTGTATTATGTTTTAATTGTGATAATAACAGAAAAGCATTAACCACACAATTTAATTGGCTCAACTGATAATTAATACTTTCAATTTAATACGAAGAGTAGTACAAAATTCGTAAAAAAAAATGTCAATCTAATTGGAATGCCCATTTAAAGAAATATTTTTAAAATACTACACAATGTGTGTTTGCACAATTTACTGTGTATATACAATACTCATTGATTGTATTCGTTTCAAATTATTAATTGCCGAAATAAGTGCGACAAAGAGAATATTAATACAAACATTATTGTCAATATCAGTTATAATAATTAAAAGACCCATCCACTAAATAATCTTAATGCCCTTTTGTAGGAATTAGTAGGCAATGGACTAAAACAGATGACCCAGAAATTAATATAGCATCAAATTGTGTGTGAAATGTAGCCTTGCACAATTGCATCATAATTTAGCTACTATAAAATACATGAATAATACAATTAAATATCAATCGCAATCTACAGAATGTTACACTTCACTTTGGCTGGTTAGAAATTGCTCAATCACATTTAAATTTTCTCAACAAGCATCACAACTGCAAGCAGAAGCGGAAATAATATGAAAAATCCACAAATGAGTACGTTTCAGTCGAGAGCAGCCGACTCCGAAATACTCTGATACCAAAAAGTAATACTGTCCGAAAACAAGTGCCACACAACAGGGTGGGTATAGTCCTGGCAATCTGCCTTCCAAATTTGGCTACTATAGCTTTTAAATTATAAATGATATAGACTTACCGTTCTGGGGGCGGGAGTGGGCGTATTCCAAATTGTTTTATGCCTTCTGAAGGGTAATCTACCTTACAAATTTGGCGACTCTACGTCAGATAAATGGTTTTACCATTTTCTTTAAGTTTCCAAGACAATCGCGTAGCAAATTGCTTATTTGCTCAAGTTGACTAAAGAATTTGTGTTAATGCAATTTTGCGCTTCGATCGAAGGGTATACGAATACTTGATAACCATAGTATGGAGAGATTTTTCATATAATAGACAGAGTTCCGGCGCTTAATATTTTTAATATATTTGTAATCAGCATAGCTATTGATGTGCGCTTCAATTTCTTGGAAATAAGTAGCGTAATTGTTTCAATTCCATATAATAATCACTGTACTCTTTATCAATTGCTTGTTTGTTTTATAATTAAAAAGTGATGTCAAAAATGGAAGTATGGCTTTAAGGTTGCTTAAGCTGATCGCACTGATGAAGCTTTTCATTTTTGTTATGCTCAGAATCTTTGGCCATCAATCAAAGTAAGAATGCATTTATCCTTTTCAAAGAGAAATGAGCAGCCATCCACTTGAATGCATTGAGAAATATGCGGCTACTAAATTAAAAGTGTCAACTCAACGCTCCGTCGGCCCCCTGCGACCATCATGTTCATAGACGACGATGACGACAAAGCGTTTGATATAAGATGAGATTTTTCAATGCTTGCTCGTCAGCGTTGAAAACGTGTCGAAAAGGGGCTGGCTGTTGCGGGTACGTGGAATTGGGTGCGATATGGGCAGCAGCCATACAAACGTTTGGATGTTCCACATGGTATAGCCGCCATTCAGAGTGCATTGGTATTGGGAACTGTGATGTGAGGTACAAAGTTCGCTGCCGGACTGACAAAACGCCTATATGGGTGTATTTATGTATGTATGTATATATATATATATATATATATATATGTATGTATGTATGTATATGCGTATGTATGTTGAAGAGTGTGCCAACAAATGATTACAAAAAAAATCGCTCGAATGTACTAAGTACCGCTCAAGGTCTGTGCTGATTTACCGATTGCCGATTCTCTGATTTTTGTTATATTTCAATGCACATGTGCATTATGTAGCACGTACCTTTTTGGCTGTGGCTATTGCTGGGAATCGTTTGTTACGCATCTTATGCTACAACTGGGGCCATTTGAATTAAATAACAAGAATTTGCAACAGCTTTCAGTCGAAATAAATCCATTTTTCCCCACATGACTTTGACTCACGTTCCCCGATAAGAGCTGAGGCATTGTTTCAAGCACACCCATTTCTACAGGTATTTATTGTACAAATCTAGGTGTGGTCACGACCTTGGTCTGGTCATATAATAATTACTGTTTTATTATGTGAAGGCACTGACACATTGTAGCATCGTGACTCAATTATCCAAGTAATTACGGTGTGTAAATGTTATACAATTTATACTGGAAATAGGAACCCTACGCAGTTGACCAATATATTTTATTTATTACTAAAGTTATCAATTTACAACTCATTTCACATCCACGATCATACTAAGCACCCTTAACAGTTCAATTCAATAACAACATCATTATACCCCAATGGGCAGAACAGCAATAACAACAAACAGAAAACTTTGTCAGCTTAAAATTCATAAGCAAAACTTTACGCGAGACGACGCAGAAAACTTATTTACTTCTAGATTACGTGTCTTCAAAGTTAGCAACGACATTATACAATTTATATGCACGTATTGCGTGCTATACAAGATGAAATGTCCCGACTTGGCGAGCAACCAGAATAAGACGCCGAAGCACCACCACCAAGGTGCAGAGGAAATGATGAGCTCGCTGCTCATCAGGGAGAATGTAATTACATTTTCGCCTGATTCATGACAGTTTTGCATAACGAATCCGACTCATGCCGTGGATATTGTGATTAATAATGAGGCAGTCGCGAATATCAGCAGCAAAAGGCTGTGCGCAAGAATGACATCCCGTAAAGCTTTTGGTTGACACATGTGAGTATGAATCCTGATGGACGGCCTACTTACAATTGAACCACAAAAGGTTGCTATGCAATGTGCTAAATTGTAAATGTGTCACATTTTCAATCGTAACATTTATTCATTACTGTCATATATCATTTATAACAACCATCCACGATTTTTTGGCTTTAAATAATTTTAAAGTAGCGCCAGCATTGAGCTAAAAATATATATTTTAAAATAAGTTGACTCAATTCCAAGCCATATATGCAAAAGTTAAAAAAGTTATAGGCACTCTCCAATAAAAAAAGAAATGAAAACAAATCAAGTTATTTACCTAGCATTTATAGATATCTCGTTTTGTAAAGAAGTTAAAGTATACACCGTTATAACGATCTCGTTTAAATTAAATCAGCATATGTTCCAACAAATACAGACCTCAGTTGTTGTGTAAGCCATTATGTATAGATGCGAAACAGTTATTGATAAAGAGCTTAGTCAGCCACCATCGGAGGTTGCTCTACTTAAGTTGCTTGATACTATCAGCAAAATGCTGCACACATAAAAAAGCATTGCTCACAGCTAAGGGTCTCAGTATTATTTAAACGTCGGAGCCGTGAAGCTACAACCATATGGATATCTCAAATAAAATTCAACTAATAGTTTCTGAACTTAATTTCATAATTCCTTCAATCGAAATGAGTACTCAAGCAGTAAGAATAAATTAATTATAATAATATTCATAATTTATGGGTGCATTGCAATTATCAATTATAAATAGCTACAGGAAAGTGAAGTTTTGTGTAAATAAAATTCAGCAAAATCTATAACGCAGCAGTGATTCAAGTGGAGTTTAGTTTTCATATTTATATATAAAGTTGTTATATCTGCCAAATTCGTTCCATTGCAGTTCGAACAGGAGGTGCTTCAGGCCCACAATTCCTATAGATCTCGCCACAATGTGCCCCCACTGCAGCTTAATGAACAACTATCCAAATTATCCACCGACTGGGCAAAGGTACACTGCTCCATTATGCAGTGGCTTATCTAATTATTTCTCAATATATATGCAGCATCTACTGGCCCAAAATCGCATGGAGCATCGTCAAAACAGTGGATATGGAGAGAATATCTATATGGCTTCGGGTGGTAATCGCACTGGTACAGATGCTGTCACAGCCTGGTATAATGAAATCCATCAGTACAATTGGCAACGTCCATCCTTTCAAACAAACACGGGCCACTTTACCCAAGTGGTATGGAGATCTTCGACAGAGCTCGGCGTAGGATTTGCTCGACGGTAAGCATGTGAGATACATAGTTGATCTGCTTATGCTATTCGAGCGACTACAAAATAGCATCCTGATTTTCCATAGTTTCAAATTTATTCCATCCTATCTAAACTATTGCAGTGGGGACACAATTTATGTAGTGTGCAACTATAATCCACCTGGCAACTTTATGAATCAGTTCGCGGAAAACGTTCATCCACCGAAATAGTTCCACATATCAATAAGCTTTTACAACCAAATATTACTTTACAAAGATCATAACATTCCACAATAAACTTATTTTCAAATAATGTGAGTCAAGTATTTATCACAAAATTCTTTGCTTAGCATTTAACGATTGGGATAACAAGCCCTAGTAGATTGTTAACTCACAACATATACTACTTTGGGATTAAAAATGTTCATTTACATATTCTTGACAGTATTTATTAAAAAAAATCACTTTTCAAAATCACATAAAATACTTAATTATTTAAACAATCACTATTTTGCCCAAAAGAAGACCAAACTTATAAAAAGAAGTAAAGTAAAACTAATTACAAAGTTTACGCCAAGTTAAAAATAAATTCTCTTTAATTATACACTTACAAGAATTCGAATGTAAATACCAAAACTTCTGGTGTAACACAATACTTAACTGTAGGAACATATAAGTAATTAAATATGTTAACTAAACATACATATAGATGTGGTACTGCTGCAAAATATATATGTGGATTTGTCAATTGCAGTTCGATGGTACCAAATCAACTTTTATTCGTATTAATTAAACTATCCTGCAGCACTTTTAGTACGTGGAATTTTAGATAGATTCTAGCTTTAGTGACATGTTTCATAAGCACTAAATTCTGCGATCACTCCTCGATGGTGCAAAGCGTTTGACGGGCATGAAGGCGTGCTCCTAAACTGCCACTCCCAATGCCATTGGTATGCGCCTTGGCATTGGTCAATCTAGCATCTGGGCCATCACAGGCATCCACTTTAAGAGGCCGCTGCTTGGACTGCTGACGATGCACATGGACGCCAGCCAGACGCAGGCGGCGATAAAGAGAGATGTATTTGCCGGCGGTCGTTGTTCTAGGCACTATGTACTTCTCACAGAAACTGGTCTTGGTGCGGGCCGCCTCGCTGAGCTGGGCATAGCCCAGGGCCTGCAGGAACGCCAGAACGAAGGTATAGCAATTGTGGCTGGTCTCCTCATAGCAGGCGATAGACCAGCGGGTTGATTGTGCACAAATCTATTCAAGACAAGTAGCTTAGCAATTTGCATGCAATCTGTATGTATATGTATATTAAATGGAAATATACCTGCTGGAGAACCTCATCCCAGTAATCGTGCCAGGGCTCGGGCACATCACCCACTAGCAGCGATTGCCACCAGTCGCGCGGATTATCCTCGCGCCGATGGCGCTGCAGTCCGTCCCTATCGAATTCGACAATGTCGCCGGCGGATGTGGTCACCGCTATATGCAAATCTGTGGCGTTGCTGTAATCGCTGTGGAGCCACACACAAAAACGCATTTTGCGTATTCCAGACGCCAAAAACACAAAAGAGATTAAAAATGTCCGCTCAAAAATCCAACACAAACAAAATATATATAGATATACATCAGATATTGCTGGAATTATGTGGACACGCAGCTCTTCTAAAGCAAAGACTAATACAATTTTTTGGGTGTTGCATTTAAAAAGGCAAACAAAAATGGCAGCAATCAACGCCATTGAGGCTGCAAAGCTCTGTATATATTTTTTTTTTCATTTTCACTAAAAGGAGTATATCTATATTAGGAAGTTTTTGACAATTCTATATAACCCTAAAGGCTAACGTACGCATATGCTTGTAAACTAGCCCCATTTACTCACTTGAGAAAGTCGCCTGTGGAGGGCCGCAGGACAATCGCACATGGATGCTGCGTGGCCCGCACAAAGGGATAGGGCAACCGAAAGGGGAGCAGCCTGGAAATTGTTATTGTGGTGGTGGTAGTGGTAGTGGTAGTGGTGTTGCTACTGCTACTGGCATCTCCCAATGTGTTTGGAGCAGCATTGGGATCCACATTTGCATCCGCATCCAGTTGCGCATTGCAATGGGGACAAGCTTGGGGCAAGGCGAAACAGAAAACTTTCACGTTGCAGTGATGAAAGCAGAGAATGCCCGGATCTGAGGTAATTGTGGTTGTAGATGTTCTGTGTGCTGCTGTTGTTGTCGCCAACATGACTGCCCGTTTGGTAACCTGGCCGTTTTGGGGTTTTCGCCTTGCACCCGTATTATAATTGATACACTTTGCCTCTATGGTATGTTACTGTTGTTGATACTCCTCTGGTAAGCCGCCCCGCTTGTGATGCTGCCTCTTTGGCTCTTGTGGTTACGCAGGCCTGCAATAAACGAGAATTTCTTTTAAATAAGCCGTGCCAGTTGAAATGTTACTAAAGCTGTGTGCCCAGATTGTCAGCCGGTCCTTTCATCGACCAACAGCTTTTGCGGTCTTGTCCCTTACAGAAACTGTGTGGCCTCAGACGTCATTATTATTATTATAAACATAAATATCATTAAAGTACAAAAGCACTTAAGGTAGAGCGTTTATATGGTTAAATATTCATTGAGAAAAATAAAAAATTTATTCAGAATAATTACGTATAGTTTAAGTCAAATATATTTAAATTTGAATAATAAATAACTTACTTCGGCTTAATAAATTTCAAATATCTTCGAGGGATACCATAAAATATGTTAAAATAGTACCAACCAGGACAAATCTCTTTTTAAAGGAAACTAAAGCATTGAGGGCTCTTGCCAAATATAAAATGTGCCTTAGCACATGCTTAGCGTTGAAAAACCGGCTAAGGTGGAAAGCGGAAAACGTAAACAAACCGGCAAAATGAAAACAAATCTAGCAAGGGAATATAAATTCACCCCAGGCGCAAACTCACCATCATCAAAACAAAGGGAACCAGAGAGTAAAATCGAGAATGAGCGACAGAGAGAGAGAGAGAGAGCAAGAGCGCGCGCAAACGAGAGCTTCAGAGAGAGAGAAAGAGAGAACAGCCCCAAATTGCATTTCAAATGGTGTGGTTAAAAAAGTTAACGTGCAGCTAACGTCGAATATCCCAGAAGTTGCCGCTGCCAGTTTCGTGCAACGTGTCAGCCCGAAGCTTCAGGCGGAACCAGTTGACGGCGAGCCGTGCGAGCAGACGGTCGTGTTGTTGTCGCAATTGGCAGCTAGCATAAGTGCCGTGTGGCATACGGATTGTGTAATTTCATTATCAAACATCATCATCAGCATCAACGAGACATTATTATTATCAATATTATCAACAATCTCGAGCAGTGTTTGAGTGCACGCGTGTGTGGCAAACGAACTGCTAGACACAGGATTCGATTGCTGCGCCTGATTCGATCGGTTGCCAGTAAGTGTGACAGGATATACTGGGATATGTCGCAATATCCTGCATAAATACAAACATAAAAACAAGTCGCTCGCGCTGCTGCATGCGCTGCGTGGACGCTCGTCGCCGTTCCCGTCGCCAAGTTACGTGCAACATTTTGTTGTCCTGTTCGAGTGTGTGTCTGTGTGTGCGAGTGTTTGTGTCACCACGTTGCGGTCGCTACGAATTCCAAACCCCTGTTAGCCAGTACCCCGCACGATCCCTTTCATCCCGGTTCAGTGTGTAGCTTATGCGGTTTTCGTCTCCAACCCTCCGTGTTTTTGTGTGTGTCGTTGCTGCTGGCAAGTGGACGCCTTTGTTGCATGGCAACACTTGGCTAATCGATGAGGTGCCGAAAAAAAGACACAAACATACAACAAGGATAACACAAGGATAATGACCTAAACCGCTTTTGGTAGGTAAATGCACACATACATATTTAACGCACAACATTTGCTCAACTGGCTGATAAGTGTAAATGCATCTTTAATGGGCCAAGACAAACAAACTCAAAAGCGTTAACTGATTTTCTACGAACTTTTGGTGGTAGCTTTGCGGTTGTTGTTGCTTGATGTTGTGGCTGTCAACATTGTCAGAAAAGTTAAATGTGACATTTTTGTTTTTATCGCCAAAAGATATTCAAAGTTGGCAGCCACAGCTACAACAAAAACAAACATAAATGCCTTCAACAGCAACAACATAGGCACAACTGCCAAAGTCTCACCCGAGTCAACAAACCAAATGTATGAAAATGTCTAAGAATGTCCTGAAAATAAAGAAATTGTCAAAAAATTTGTTTGGACAAGTTAACGGCTTTTGTTTTATCGCTTATCGCAAATTAATGGGCCAAATTGGGCGTGACAATTTGCGCGTAAATTAAATTGTTTACTTTGCCAAACATCAGATTCAGACTTCATCCACCACGCCCCCATAAGATGTCATTTTAGAGAACAGTTTTAATATGGGTGAAGTCGATATAGAATGTTTGGAAAAAGTTTGTTACTATTCAGACTGACAAAATTTATTTTTGCAGAACATCTGAGTTTCAAATACAAATAATAATAATGCATTCTAGCTTAAAGGACAACAAAATGAAGACGTTTTGTGTAATTTAATTGGGTATCAATTTACTTCTTTAGATATAGATTCATTTATTTTTGTCATGACAAAGAATAAAATCTAAAGCATACTTTTAAGATTAGCAATAGCAAATATGTGATTTTTAATTTAATCTAAATAACTTTAAAATACAAATCTTTAATCAAACGATATGTTGTTCAGTAAAAGGCTAATCTAAGTCGAAAATCAAATTTAATTCCGAATTTAGGGCAACAAAAACTTTTAATAAAATGTGCAAAATTGAACTAATAAATATTTCAACAGCCGTTTTCAAAGACAATATTTTAATAAATATATTTAATTTATTATCGCAATTAAATTAAAAAAGCAAAATATGCAAATTACTTGTTTGTGAAAATGTTGTTTGTTTTGTGAATTAAATTTGTTTTGAAGCTGATTTTGAAGATTTCCAACAACTGCTTCATGACAAATGCAAAGTGAAAAGTTCAATTTGTTTTCGCTTTTGGCGAAAAACCAATGCCAGAAGCACTTGTTAAGGAGGTAAAAAGAAAAGTAAACAGCACAACAACCAAAGTATAACTGTAATCTTGAGTAAAATGAAGAAAGAACAAAAACTTTTCAAACAACCAAGAAAAGAGACAAGAATAAAATACGAAAAAATGCGTCATCTTGACAATAAAATACACTTGCAAAAATGTATTATTTGAAACTAATTTTTATGAAGTTAGCTTGAAAAATATTAATGGTAAAACTTTGCCTGACTTAGCTACTCAAATACACAAAAACAAAAACAAAATGCTTGACTCAAGGCATTTTGTTTCCCATCTTTGCACAAATGCATTCTTAGCTGATAAAGATTCCCTCAAGGAGCTACATATTGTAGCAGGCCACTTGTAATGTTGGTAACAGGCTATTAATGACGTAATAATTAGACGGGAAAATAACACCTGTTCATAACATTGCTATCGATATCCATTGTGTGATGAGCAACTTGAAGAAGAGGAAGAAATCAGTAGTTGTGAATAAAGTAAAGAAAGAAATATAAATTAGTTTTGACTGCTATAATATGTATGTCATAACAACATATAACGCCGTTCTCTTGGAAAGGACATAAGAACGAGAGATGTTAGGAAGCGGCAAAACAAATGCAATAAGGGATGTGACAAGGACACACTTCAGCCTCACTTATTTTTTTAAGAAAAAAAATTCCCAATTCCTGCTTGTTGTTGCTACAGAATTACAGACAACAATCTCAAAAGCAAGCTAAGGAATCCAAACAAACTTTATCTCAATGTTGTTTGCGACTTGCGAATCAAAACCCGCCCCACACCCCACACCCCACATATGCACACAAAGGAGCTCACACGTTTAAGTTTAGGTGCAGGAGACTTATAAAAGCAGTTGTCAGAAATGAAATTACAACTTGCATCCTTTGGCCAAGGACTGCTCAAAACGAATTGTTTGCCCAGCGAAAACATGAAAAGGGCAGCAGCAAGCAAAGAGAAGCGAAGAATTTCACGCATTTTAGTGAATTTAATGAGATATTTGTACACGCACACGCACATACATACAACTACAAAACTTGGCCAAGAAAAAGGGAAGAGTGCGAACAAAATTCTGAAATCAAATATTTATACACAATTTCAAGCTTAACCTGATGAAACATTCTACCAAACAGCACTCGAGTATAAAAAATGCAAAGAATGTAAGAGAAATATATATATATAAAAAAGCGACTGGAACTGCGAGTTTGGCTACAAAAAAAAAACCCCTTTGACACATGCTGCGACAAACGCCAAAGTGTAAATTCAGAAAAGCATAGCGAATTGTGTTTGCTCTTAAGCAGCAGAACATTTCAAAGTTCTCATAGAAGTACACTTAGTATTTTCACTCTTGCACTTAAATACTGATATTAGAATATATATATTATTTAGTTCAGTTATTAGTTCAGCTTTAAGATTATTTTGTTTTCGTAGGCTTACAAAATAAAGCTTGTTTTGATAATTTCATAAAATGTATTTTTTTTCAATGTATTTACAAAACCATGCCACACTAGATACAACATTTTCTAGGCACGGCAAGTTTCATTGCCAAGTTCAGATACCCAGTTTTGTGCAATAAACTTGATATTTTCGAAAGGGAAGGATTAACAAGAGCAACTGCTGTCAGGACAACCAGCGGAGCCAGAAGTAAAAGAGAGCAAGGACTTTAATGATGTTAAGCAAAGCGTGATATCGCCAGCAGCGAAATTACAGCAAAAAATTGCTCAAAAATTTTTTAACATCATCCGTAATTTTTTTTTTTTTCTTTTCTTATTTTTTTTTTTTTTTTATTATTATTGCGCTTCCTTTCGCTGCAGGTGCGCTCAAATAAATAACAGCAAAAACAACTCGACGACATAACCGTACTCAAATGAAATAAGCCAAATTAACAACAAAGTTGCCTGTGGACGCAAGTCCCCGAGCAAGTCCGCAAGCGGAGGCTCGAATTCGAATTACTTCAGAGACACCAACACGCGCTCAGGTGCGCCCCAACGCATCTTACATATGCCCCACAGGCCAAACACCTCCACAACACAGCACAGCACAGCACACGTCCCATCTCCATATCAGCCAGTCACGCCCCAAACAAGCGCACTCACGCTGGGCAGCTTCCTACAAAGGCAAAGTGTGCACGCTTTGAAGTTTCGTTTCCACAATGAAGAACGCATTGTTGTCGCTGTTGTTGTTGTTGTTGTTGTTATTGTCATTGTTGTTTTTGTTTTTGTTGCGACACACTCATTTCAAGTTGGTCGCACATCTGCACAACAACAAATAAATACACACACACTCACACACTCACGCACTTACGCACACACGCTAACATGGGGCCAAGCACTCACATAGCGTCGATTGCTTGGAGATTCTTCTGTTTCCATCTTGCTGCGTCATCATTGTTGTAGTTGTTGTTGTCGCAACTGTTGTTTATATCATATACAATTTCAAATTTAAAGCTCATGCTATGTTCTCACCCTCCTAGATCTTCTCCTGTGGCTGCTTCGCCTTCCTGTCGAACACCTAATTTAGTTTAGTCTTTGTTCGCATTGAGTTAGCACTTGTGTGTGCGTATATGTGTGTGTGTGGGTGTGTGTGCGGGTGTTTAGGGACTGGATCGTTCAATAGAGCTACGAGTGGCACTTCATGTGTGTTGTCATGTGAAAATATACACTTTAAGTATGAAATGAAGGGCATCGAATCAAATTTAAAGTAATTTCATTTGAGTTGCCTCAATATGAAGGCACTTTATCTGTGCCACATTCTGTCTAGACCTTTAATTGAAGCACCCTTTAAGAAATCCTATCATTCATGTATCTCTCAATCGAAAACTGATTACGGTTTCTATGAATATATTAATACAATCTAAATCCGATATTGCCGTCGATTAAGGGTTGCTCATTTCAGTTTTATCTCCTGAACCTCATTTAAGCAATTCATTTTTTGAGGTCTAATATTTATGTCTGCTGGATAAGCAAATCCCTATGTCATTTAAAAAGTTCCCTTGCCCCAAGCAATTTCATTTGACTATCCCAAATATCTAGAATTGCTGCAATTAATTTAGCTGTAAACGAAACGGCCTCAAGATTTCTGGCACCTGCCATTAAATCTGTAGAGTTTGCTTCGACTATTTGGCACACTTGGGTGCACAGATTTGGTTGACGCCTCGTTTGAGTTACGGCTATGCAGCATTGGCCATTTCACAATTGCCACACAATACCAAGTTTCCACCAACATCCATACAAAATGCCAAGCAACCTCACCTCTCAGTGACAAGGGTAAAACGTAAACCCAACATGGCCAACAGCTGTGCGGGGCTTCTCAGCACAGCTCACGCACACACACATACCCACACACAAACACTGAAACACAGCTGCACACACATATACAGTGGGAAGTGTAAGTCTACGTCCCTCGTGTAACTTTTTTCATTTCGTTGGATTCTTAATTAAATTATGAATTATGCACAGTTAGTTAAATAGACGTTCGCTGGCTCGTTCTGTAGGTGCCTTTCTTTTGTAAGATATGAGTAGTCTGTAGCATATTTTTGTGGCTTTTTGCGGCTTACATTGGAGACGGATTGCCGAGCAACAAAACAAAAATAAAACAAAATGTAAACAAAGCTGGTTTTTATGCATTTCTTTTTATGCTGCGTTTGGGGTCGTAAATGGCATTACTAACCCAAATACTTGTTATTGGCAAATGCACACACTCACACACCTACATAAGTGGTAGCAGGTGTAAGTGTCACACATACACACACACACATATATATATATACATATCACACACATAGTCACATATTTAAGTCGCTTATTTATTGCAGCGTCTTCAAATGGGCACAGAAGTGAAAGTGTATTAAGTTACCAACTTTGTTGCGCCTTCAGAGATACACAATGTATTTGTATTTCTGTCTCGTATTTCCACATAAAATTTATGTAATAAAAGCACATAAAGTTATCGTTATTTATGACCGCAGCGTGATCTCAACACTAAATAAAATAATCGTACGATTGCGACGGGCATCTTGACAACAAAAGTTCTCATGAATTCGCTCTGTAAAATTGTCATTTATTAGATATTTATTACAGAATTTAAAATTCAATAAATACCATTCTAATAGTAAATTTCTTAATGTTCGTTACATGGCAAGTTGGACGGTAGAGTCCAACTATCCACTGCGAATGCATGTAGTGAATAAGCTTCTATTGTGCTTTTAATTTCATTTCAATTCACTCTTATATGGTAGATGCCGTCAAAGACATGCCTAATTGGCAGCTCACGGAAACAACTCAGTCGCCAATTGACAACAACAACAACAACAACAACTGCATGAGCTCAGTGCGAGAGTAGCCGCAAACCATTTGCCAACATCATCAAAGTCAAACGCAGCTGCTGGCAGTTGCAATGGCAGTGGCAGTGCAGTGCAGTGCAGCAACAAGAACAACAACCACTGCCACACACTTAAACCACAATTGTCGCCGTGCAACAGAGGCAAAGGACACGCGGTTAACAGTGCCTGTTAGTCTCAGTCGACCAGCAGCAGCAACTCATCCCCTTGCATCCACCACTTTGTCCTGTTACACACACACACACACACGCACCCACTCGATAGCATTTTGCCTGGTCAGCTTTGCATTTTGTCAAATGCTGACAGCAGCCAACAACAACAACAATATTCGTGGTCTTAGTTCGCCGGCACTGATCATCTGTCCCTTCTGTCGTCTTTGCTTTTGGCCAACTCTTAATTAACTTGCCTCATCGCGTTGCTTGCCAACGAATTCCATTGAGCGCATTTTATTTTTATGCTGCCAGCAGCAACAACAACGACAACAAAGTAAAATGCTTGACTTTTCCAAAATGGGTTTTCATCAGTGCTGCGCACACTTTGTAAGCTAATTTAATTGCAGCTACGTGATGTCGCTTAATCAGCCAAAAATATTGCAATTAGGGCGTGGCAACGAACCAAACGCCCAGCATTTTCTTCGCTCCATAAATGAACATTAATTTGCTGCTTATTGAATAATAGTTAGGAATTAAAAAGGTTTCGATCCGTTGGAGTAATTTAGCATGTCATCGAATTCTCAATCCTCACATTAATTAATATCAAATTAAATTTGACTCTCAGAATTATGTTGGCCAAAGAGTTTTTCTTACTTAATATTTCGCTTAAATCTAGATTTTTATGATGGCATAATTTGAGGCAATTGGAGCAATAATGCAGTATATCATCAAATATTCTACTGAGGAATTTTAGAAATATTTCTTTATTTTATTTAGTGACATTCGACCATTTATTAATAAATCATCGAGTATTAAATTCTCTTTTATTGACAAATTTCAAATTATAGAACTACATATAAATTAATTAAATTTACTTTGTCAATTACATTTGTAACAACACATGGAGAGACAAAGCAAACTGTTTCACATACATATGTGTAAAGGCGACAACATTAGTTGCACCAATTTTAATTACAAACGTTAACGTACACGACCAACACATGTATAAGTATGCCACGCCCACCACACAACAACAAAAACAACAACAAAAGAGGCAATAATAAACAGAGAGCCAAAAACAACGAGAAAGTGGAAATTCATTTGAAGCGATAAAAACTTTTATTACCACCCCAAAAAAAAACTGCAAAAACAACGAAAATTTGTACAAATTTTTGCCAGCAAATGTAGTGGAGATTTGTTGCTCCGCTGTATGCAACATTTGAACATAACTGCCACGAACTCACAAAATAGATTCACACACAAAAAAACACTTCCATATTAAAAGGAGTTGAGCAAAGTATTTGGACAATCCCTGCCCAGTTTGTGTGCTTTGGCTGCATTGTATAATCGATGTATCCATGCCGTTACCATATAGCCTTGTGCCTATCCCAAATTGCCCAGAAGACCCCCCCCCCCCCCCACACACACCATCGGTTTTCCTCCTCCTTAGTCGTAGAAGCGTGGCTTGTTTCTATATATTGCTTATGCTACATATCGTTTGACTGTGCTGGCATTTTATTGGGTTTGCGGCGTGATTTTGCGGTACGCCTGGAAGCCAATTGGTGCTGCGCACAACAATTTATATAGCATATATTTGAGCTGCTTGCCTTGGCATACAAGTATTCTGTGCACTTATTGATTTTTGATAAATAAGCCCACGCACCACGTTAAAGCTATTTGGCCGAGACTCAAGAACAAACAAAATACGCGAAATGAGACAAAAAAAAAAAAAAAAAAAATTGATCAGAAAGCCAGAGAAATTCGAAAACTTGCAATGCATAATAAAACATTGAGTAACTCCCAGGCAATGTATTTACATAAGTAGATAGTTTGGTTGTTGCTCTAGATTAACGATTCTGTTGGTATATGACTGAAAACCACTCTAAATAAAAATACCCAAGTTTATACAAATAAAGTTGATGGCTTACTTTTCTTCACAGATGGTAGCTTGCGATTAAGATATTGAATTGATTATGTGGCTCGTAACTATGCAGAAAAGCAGTTGTTTTGAAACCTTACTTCCGTTAATAAAACAGTTCACCCGCCTTAGACCGGGATACCTGTATGGCTCAACGAACCATTAAATCAATTGCAATGATACACATTATCCTCAATGGAATAAAACTAACAGAAAATAAGTAGCTGCTATGGTAGCTATTCCTTCTAACGACAACAACAACAACAAAAAGGAACAGTATAATTTGCAAGACAAATATTTTTTGTTATAAATCCAGTGGAACAGATTGCTTTAATAAATATTGGCCAAGCTTAGGATATAAACGTGTTTACACAGTCAGGATGCGACAGAACAAAAGCGAACAAAAAACACAAGGGCCAAAGAGAAACAACAAACAGTGCAAAGAGCAGCAAGAAACAGCAACGAAAATCAACGGATTTTTTTGAAAAACACTCTTAAACACACATTTATAAAACAGCTCCGAAAAACATTGAAACAAAAAATAAGTCGAAAAAGAGCAGTGTAAACGGCGAAAGGCAAACGTTGGGTCAACTATCAAGGCAGGTCACCAAACGGGCGGAAAGGTGAAGAGGTAAGGGATGTTGGAGCTGCGGGTGCAGAAAGCTACTCGCCATTAAGGCCGCATTAAAGGGAGCTGAGCAAAAGTTCAGGACATGACCGTGCCAGCCGTCCGTATGACGTCGCGTATACGCAATATTCGTGTATCATGTATGTGTATATGTGACAGCGTATATGGGCACTTAATCTTTCAGCTGGCGCAGATGCAATACAGGATGTAAGGCTCATATATCTAACGGAACGACTAGAGCAGCTATCCTTAAGGAATCTCGAATGCGGCACACAAAGTAAACACAGTTTACACTAGAGGAGAACACTAGGGAGCTGCACGACCCAGAACTGGCTTCAGTAATCCATTAAAATATTACCCACAATTATTCAAGGCATAGCACGCGAAACGAAAGAGAATATTATATCTAAATATTAAAGTACGTTTGTGTAATAATTGATTTTCTTCTATAGAAACTCAACTCAATTTTCTTGACCTGATAACAATTTGCCTAACCTGCACTCGTACCCAAATGTTTAGACATCCCACTTTATTCTCAACCAGTAGAGTAAATTGGATTTTCGTGATTCGCCAAGCAGCGGGCGGCTTTGGTCCAGCTGTCTAAGTCAAAGCATGAGTTATGAAAATTATTTGCGGCAACTGCGGTCGAGAAATTGCACATAATACGTCAAAGTCAGAAATTGATTTAAGTCAATTAATTTAAACGAGCCACAACAAGAACATGCTACGCTCTCACCCTCATTCCTCCCCCATCCACACACACCAAGCCCTAGCCATAAGTACGACACGCTTCTTAGAGCTGCTATTTTGTGGGGTTTACTTTTTATTTGGCTGGCTTGTACATAATAAGCAATCGGAAGTGGTTGCCAGACACGTATTATGTGTTGGAGCTAGGGGGATAGTGCTCACTTAGGGGTTCAGGCTGAGCGCCGTTATAATTGTATTTGAACAACAAACATGACGTAAGAGGCGCTGAAAAGAGAGAGTGGGAGAGATAGAGATAGAGATAGAGCGAGTCCTAGGTAACAGGGCCGAATTGTGTTTACTCATATGCCTTGCACAGACAAGTTAATTATTTTGTGGTGTGCGTGTTTATTTTTGGCAAATCGATTTTCACGCGCTCCAATGTACACCCAGTTTAAAAACTCACGAAAATATAAGGCAAGCTCTGGCTAGAGCCTTATTTGCTTTAACAGTTTTCTCAAATATTTGAACAATGTTTGTCTGAATTAATTAACAGTATTTTAAAGTGCCTGTGCAAAGTCACAAGATGACGGCTACAAAAAGGGGAAGAGGAGTGGAATGCAGAGGCAGTAGTCGCTCCAACTGATTTGCATTCTTTGGTCTCAGCATATTTCATGTTGATTCTTTTTTTTCGGCTTCTTTGTTTGCCAGCCGACGCTTTGCATAAGTTCAAAGAGACAAAAATGCAAAATTGGCTTAACAAATATGTGTGTGTGTGTGTATAGAAAACATGTATATAAAGAGAAGGGGTTCCTCCGTCAAATACCGAGCATTAAATACCCTTGAACCCAGATGGCAGTTGATCCAAATATGACTCTGATCTAATGATTCTTTAAATCAAAGATATACCTTATAGAAGTCTGATAATTATGGGTGAGCTTGGAAAGCTTGCTCAAGATATAATTAAAACAAAAAGTGAGTTGAAAGCAGATCTATGACACTCCAGCAACATATAATATAATTAAGCTCGTAGTCATGATTTAAAATATATGCAACTTAGGAGGTAACTGAATTTTTACTGAATATCCTCTGCAAGGGTATAACAAAGGAGGTCTGGAAAAACAATGTCATTTTAATTAAAATTGCCTGCACAGTTACAAAACTTCTATTCAGCAGTTAGTTAAAAACGGATATACAAAAAAAATAGCCCAACAAATCTCTGAAAAACTTGTTGAAAGCTTTTTTGTTGGCCAACAGTTTTGAGAATTGCATTTCTGTTGACGACACTTCAATGGTAATATTTTTAATTGTCTGATACTAGGAAAGCTTAAGCAAAACAAGTTTTTTAATTTATTAAAATGATTCTGAATAATCCAACAGGGCAGCAAATAGATGCGAAACTAAAATCTTAAATTTAACGACTAAAATTGACTGCAAAACATGCCACAAACCAGCTCCTTAAGTATCTAGTTTAAAGAACTTTGAATGCTTTCATCTTTTATCTCACACGAAATTCTTTAACTTAAAGATTGTACTTAAAATCAAGTGAATCCGACTTTGACGGCTTTTACTACCATTCCAGCTCAAATGAAATCCTACTGCAATGCATCATTAACAAGAGCTACCTAGCCAAATGCATCCTTCATCTTTCGCATTTCGTGTACACTTTCACAGATCCGTCACTCGAAAGTCAAGCACACAAACATACACAGAGCTGGAAACCTGCTTATAATTACCCTGTAGATTACACATTTTACATAACAAGGCCCATTCATTAATGTCATCAAAAAGAGCAACAGCAGCAACGTCTGTAAGTCTGCAACATTTTGTTGACACACCCACCGGACGGCAAACGGACCACGTTAATGACACTACCCTCAGTCTCCACACCATTTCCCCCGGAGCAGCCCACAAAGTTGCATTTGTTCAAATGCCATAACGAAGAAAAGGCAACCAGCAAAAAGAAACAAAAGTAACAGCAGCAGCAGCAGCAGCAGCAGTAGCCGAACCGTTGCTAGAACGTGCCCATGTACCCAGCTAGTGACATTGCCTTTCACCATGAGAATGCAACGATTTAAATGGAACTCACATCTACACACATACACTCAGAGTCGCAGTCTCACTTTTGTGCTAGTTAAAATTTCCGAAAATTTGCCGCTGCAGGTGCAACCAATTTGATGGCCCTCCAGGGGATTGAAGAGTCAGGTGGTTGCATTCATGGCATACTGGCACCACCACCACCCTCCACCATCTCTCCACCATCCACTCCCATACATCCACTCCATCCTGGCATATAGAACAGCAGAAAATGTCACACAAAAAGTTGAACGACGACAGCAGCAGCAACAGCCGCTTGTGACCACTGCCCCCAAATTCCCTTCATCCATTCTTTCATTCAAGCGATTTGCTTAAATGCCGAGCTGCATTTTACGGTTGCTTGCAGCGTGTTGTTATCGTTATATCCAGAGTCCAGAGAGTCATATAAGCCGTTGCCTTTAGGGGAACAGCAGCAACAATGCTGCTAACTAGGAGGAGCCAACCTTATCGTGATTTTAATGATCTATTATTTCATACTCCAAATTTGTTTTGCTTTATGATTGCTTTAGTCTCTCTCTCTCTCTCTCTCTGTCTTACTCTCTGCCTCTATCCCACTCTTGCAGTGCAACTGCACTCATTGCCATAATCCGGAGGCATTATTATCCACTCGTTGTACCATCGACGTTGTTGGTTTTCCAAATGCAACATTCTATACACATACAACACATAAACCCTTCCCGTGGACTGCCAACTTTTTATTGCCTGGTCTCACCGTTAAGTCGGATTTATGTTGATGCGATACTGTCTCCATGCATCTTCTGTCTCCATTCTCTCTCTGACTCTTCCATTTTTGGGGAGCATTTTGTAATTCACTCTGAGTTTTTGGCCAGTTTATTGGCTGGGACACATACGCTTTTGACTGGTAACGCCTTAATTGACGTTCCCCGTTTCAATTTTGAACTTATTATTCGGTGTGTCTAACTCTGTCCCCCCCTCTCTCTCTCTCTCTCTCTCTATCTGACTCTTTTTATCGCGCGCGTGTCTTTTGCGTAGCACATAAAAAATATTTACTCTGTGCTCGCAGTTTAACTTTTTTGCGCTGCAGCTTATCCAGCACATGTGAATGGGATTTTCCGCTTTTGCCCCGTGCTCGCAGTTTGTTTATTTATAAGTCCACTTGTCTGTAGTCTATACTGGTCTGTTCCGGTCTGGTATGGTCTGCTGTGAGCCATTTTGTTTTAATGGCCAAAACTAAGCACATCGCACACATATGTGAAAATATGTGAAATGTGAACAAGTTGGGGATTTCATTTTGACACTTGATATGACATGACAGCGAACTACCGCAACGAAATTAAATGTTATGCCACATGCTGGAATCGGAGTATGAGCTTTTCATATTGAGCTCATTTAAGATCCAACTGCTATTGTATGGATTAAGGAATTGATTAGCGGCGGTGGGTTTACATCGTAGCTTTAGTTAACAAGTGATATAATCACACATTGTGGCACAAGTTATTCATTAGTTTGTTCTTCTTATATGAATCTCTATCATAATAACGAGAGCTTATTTTCATATGCAAATAATAAACACTTAAAATGGAT
The DNA here is from genome assembly GCA_035043505.1 of Drosophila setosimentum. Lineage (NCBI taxonomy): Eukaryota > Metazoa > Arthropoda > Insecta > Diptera > Drosophilidae > Drosophila > Drosophila setosimentum. The sequence goes on from JAWNMY010000007.1 coordinate 4,785,301, forward strand.
TACTATTAAAAACGAAAAGCCACAAATTGCAATTCACACAAGAATCAAGGTAAGTTGTGATGTTGAGTAAAATAATAAATGGTGAAATTTATTCTTTCGAATGAATCAGCCAAATAAGTTTTCCGATCAGGTGTACTAGGTATTTAATGTTTACATAATTATTATATTTTTTTTATATACATTCATTATCAGACCATATTCATTAATTTTTTTAGTGTCAGTATTAAATCGGTAGCAACAGTTGAGTTATTTTGTATACATAATATGCTGGCATTGTTACCAATCTTTCTTGCAATTTTTTTTTACTTGCAGTTTACAAATTGAAATCATGCAAAACGAAATTGCAGAAATAGTCAACCGAAACGGAAACAAATGCAGTATAAGACAAACTAATAATACATAATAATATTAATAACAATAACAAAAAGAAATATCATTCCCCCAGTTGGCTATTGGCCAGTGTAACGTGATGCGATGCTTTGCCAATGACTGCATCCACAACAATGTTGTTGAGCAATAAAAGAAACAAAAACAGAAACTAGAAGCTGTCAAGTGGATGGAGAAGTAAACAATTGCAGAGCAAACAATGCAAGATAATATAGCACTTAAGAAGAATCTCTTTGCAGACAGCAAGAACAGCAACAATCAAACGCACCACGGGGCGTATGATTAACGGGAGATTATCAGTGAAGGTTTTTTATTGATTTATGCTGAGCGCCATGGAGTGTGGGAAATTGAAATGGGAAATGTGTCGAAGACGTGATTGTAATATTAATAAATGCATTAAATATGATAAAACACCAACAACAACAACAGCAATTGCAGCAACTACAATAGCAACTGCAGCAACAACAACGCCACTAACGGCAAATGGAGCAACAACCACTGGGCGCATACTGGAAGTGGTGCTTAGCAGCTCAACCAAGCATCCATTAACGGATATGCAACGAAACCACCTGCTAAAGATGCCAACAACTACAACTACAACCACAACTACAACAGAAACAACAACAACAACAGCAACAATAAAAACAATAGAACAACCAACAACAACAAATTGTGCAAATTCAGCAGGAGCAGCAACAACACAAAAAATTGCCAGGACTTTAAGGACATTGGCAGAGAGCTGGCCACAGTCTGGACTGCTACTGACGCTCTGCCTCGGTCTTAGCCTTGTGGGTAGCAGTCATGCGGGCTTCGCCTGTCTCAGCAATCCCTGTGTGTTTGGCGTCTGTATTGATGGCCTGAACAGGTGAGTCCTTCAATCCTCCATCACATAAGCTGCCACATGCAGCTGCCGCTGCTGCTGCGGCAACTTAGTTGAATCCTTGCATCCTGTGCTTATTATCGCCAAGCCAATAAACTCAGTTCAACACATTTCGAGTGGGCAATAAACTTGCACCACTTGAGCGACAGCAGCAGCAGCAGCAGCAGCTCCTGTTGGCCATCGATAGCCGTAGGATTCTATTCCCACACTTACAGAGGGCAAACATGTTGATGCCGCCACTTTGCCGGCAAATGCATTTCCCACACAGTTAATCCATCTCACTCTACATCTGCCCGCTACTTGCCTTTTATGCATACCACCCCATTTTAAAATGAGGCCAAGTTGCGGTTGCATTGAGTGGCAGTTGAGTGGGTCGGTTGCCATAGAGAAGTGGGTTCAATTGCATAAGCTGCGCATTATTAACTTAGAGAGTGTCTAATGCACATCCTCCAGCAACAATAAATTTTGTACGTAATGTAGCGCATCCTCTGAACTTTGTATATGCTAAACGTTAGGCTTTTGTAACGCAAACAGAGTTTTAAATAATGCAGAAATTGGCAGATGAATATCACTGAAATTTCATTTAAAGATAGACAGAAAAGAAAAGTTTGATCTGCTTTCAGAAGATGGATGAGATTAACATTGCAGTTCTCAAATACAAAGTTAACACAAAATTTGGCTTTAAGGTCACACATAAAATACTATAATAGAAAATAAGCATATGAATTTAGCATTTTAGCTGAAAGACTTGATCTGTTAAAAATTAATAAGTCACTGATAGAAACTCAAGTACTTTTTGATTTAGATAATATCCTGGCTAATCCTTCACTTTAGCTAACACCATTGCTCAATTCAGCGATCTACAAAACAAACCATAGATGAGGCCATTTGTTGGCAAGGCACACTTCTTCCTCTATGTTACTAACATTCCATTTTCATTTTGCCGCGATATATGCGCGAGTGGCCGCTGAATGCGGCTAGAAGCGGAAACTGCCTCAATTTTAAGCCTTATCAGGCACGGTCGTAGTAGCCCAACCAATCTCACAGTCTGCGAATTTGCTCTATAAAAAGCGTTTACGATATTTTTTTACGATAGCTTCACGCAAAACTGCAAGTCAAATGCGAGTCGTGGCAGACGGTTGAACTGTTTTTTGGCGCATTTCTTGACAAAGCCACCAGCTGGGAAGAGGAAACAGAAGAAGTGATGCCTGGAGTCTTGTGCTTTGCAGGAGTTAGGGGTTTAGCTCAACTGGCTAGATAGAAGTTTATGCGCTGGCAAGAAAAATTTATAGCTGCAATTAAATTTAACACGATTCAATGTGATTTAAACGGATTAACTGAATAGTTTTGCACCATTCTAAAAGTTCGCTAAAGGGTAGGGAAAGCGAACATTCTCGTCGATAGCTACAAGCAACTAAGAGTTATCTGAGCACATTGATATTTTATTGGTTCATCGTGGTTTATGTTTCACTAGTTTACGCCAAAGTCGATATTTATGACTCGTTCCAAAGATGAGTAAGTTTTATACAAATCGTAAAACTTATACAAATCATAAAACCAAAGAAGTCGAACATAAATTTTACTTAAATTAGTTGATAATGTGAAAAATGTGTCGCTACAGATACTTCGTCGTTTGTTGACTTAGGCTTAGCACTTAAACATTCTGTCAGGACTAACAATTTGATTATTTAAAAGCTTCTAAAGATGTTTATGTTTCCTACGATTTTCAGTAATTTAATTGACGGCCTACGATAAAATATATTCACCGTGAAACTAACAGGATATGTGTAAAAAAAAAACAACACATTTTTCGCTTACAAATTCAAGCATTATTTCAGTGATTCCCCTTGGTATTGCTACCATTCTATCAGTTATACATGTAGCAGCCAATGTGATGGCCCAATGCCATTTATCTACTCAGTGCAATTGTTTTTGGCATGCCAACAAATCAACAGGCCTCCAGGGTGAACAAGTCCATGTCAAAGGCAGCAACAAAAGTATTTTTTCTTTACCCATTCCAAGTATCTTGCATGTGTTTTAGTATATCTTTCACCTGTCCTTATCTACAGGTATATGAGCACACAAAGTGACACACAGAGAAAGAGAGAGATAGAGAGAGAGAGAGAGAGTGAGAAAGGTTGAGAGAGCTCTACAAATGCATCCTAATGTAATCCATAATAAAAGAGTACACACACCAACTCCACAATCTCTCATTCCCCTAGACAGCCTAGTATCTCACTACTAAAGTTCTTTAATTAAGCTGTGTAACTACAAACTTATCCTAGCGAAAGGGGGTTGACCGAGGCCAGGCCAGGAAATGTCTGCCATGTTGAGCCATGTCGGTGACAATCCCCCGACACTTTTGCATTTCCGTTACGTTTCTATTACCGTTACTATTGCCGTAACTGTTACAATTTCTGTTGCTGTTGTTGCCATTGCTGCTGCCTTTGCTGTTTCCGCTTCAATTTCAATTCATTCTTAGTAGTAAAAAGTCAATCCCAATTGGCTACCAAATATTTATTTGCACTACTCAAGCGTAATGTTTCGAGATTGTTGTCCATGTTTATAGCACCCGCCTGGCCACTGAGAAAAATCTATGTACATTCTACTATTAGATAAAGACACATTTATATGTGCATATGCATCTATGGCAGTGTGGCTCACTTCAATTCCCAACAAAGGTGTCAGAACTTTCTCCCGCTACACAGTGGCAAAAACATAAGGAATGCAGATAAAAATGATTGGGCAGGGCATGAAAGCTTTAAGGACCGAGATATATATGTATATATATATATCTATATTGAACAAATATAAAAAATTGGCTTAAAATAGCCTTAAGGCACACTTACGGCTCACCTGCATAAAATACAATATTTAATAAATACAAATAGGTTTCAGATTCAGATTCACACACTATAAACTTTATAAAATTACGCATCTTTTCTCTCAGTGTATGCGCGACTCTCTACACCATATTGTGATATTTGTAAAACTATTTTTATCTAAAAACGTTTTCCTGTTTTTGCTTTACTTTTTCTTCTACCTTTTCATTTATGGGTTTGCCCACAAAACTTTTTTTACTGAACGCTTGATGCATCATTGACACACCGTTGCGCCCACACCAACCGAATGTGCCACCTCCCGCATGTGTTATGATAACAACAACAACAACAATAACAACAAATGAGTTCAGCTCGTATTCGTGTTACTGCATTGACGGCTACACTGGGATCCAGTGCCAAACGAATTGGGACGAATGCTGGTCGGGCCCTTGTCAAAACGGTGGCACATGTGTGGATGGTGTTGCCTACTACAATTGTACGTGTCCGGAAGGATTTTCTGGTAAGTGTGCGCGGTTTATTTTTGCGCTATTCCAACATACATAGATACGCAGATAGTACAACAAATACAAGTAAGTACTAAAAATTGCATAGCACACTGAGCTGACTGGGAGTTGAGGCTGATTGGAGAGGGTTGAGTGTTTGGGATGAAAGGGCGTCGCACACCACGTGCAAAATGTATTTTTATTAAGCCAACAAAAAAGGATCCCTGGCCACCCATAGCAGCCACTCCAGCACGGAGGGTACACACATAGAGGGAGACACCAAAACTCTCCGTCAGGCTTCGATAGTGCCGCGCACGTCAAACGTATTTGTAAAGCTTGCCGAAAGCCAAAAATATAGAAGGAAATACCGAACAAAACAAATAAAGAAAATAATGTACAATACTTTTTTATATACTTGTTTCCCGCTTTCGCTGACATGTGTCTACTATTCTGTTTAACGCCCAAGCAAGAAAGCGAAACGAAGAAACAGCCCCAAGAACCTAAACCTAAGGGAAAAGAATACAACCGCGACAACGACGAAGTTTAGTTACTCTCCCAGTGATTAATGACAACTAGTACTATATGTGTTGTGCATGACATAAAGTACTTATTTTAAATTTCTTTAAGTTTCACAACTATTAATTTTGACGAAATGAACTTCGTGACTCACTGATTTACATAGGCAATTTCACCATACAAAACTTAGAGTAAATTTATAGAGACAATACTTTGCTGACCTAGTCTTCTACACAGTCGCTAAGAAAATGTGAAACTGCAGTGTGCAAATGGTTTGGGAGGTGTCTCGCAGGATATTCAAAGGGTGCGATGAGAGCAAACCAACTTTAATGTTGTCTATTGTGGTAGTCAATGTTGGGTGCTTAGCTTGCCACTTGCTAAGTTTAATTTTTAGTGTGGGTGAATGTGGCGAATGTGTGTCCATCTGTATATATGTGTAGGTAGGTGTCTGAGTGTACGAAAGTCTCAGCATGAATGTATATAATGTTCATCCTTTGCCATCGTTTATTTGCCGTCTGTAACGTATGTACATGCATATAAGCTCATTTACTTTTGCTACGTGTGTGAAGCACTTAGTGAGGTCTGTCCATGCATATGTGTGAGCGGGTGTGTGTGTGTGTGTGTGTTTAGCCAGTATCTTACAGTTGACTTTATAAAATTTTGTGAAATATACAGCCATCGTGTAGGTGCTATATGCATTACGCGTCAACGCCAACTAATACCAAATACAAATTGCTACAAATTTGTCGTCTACTAAAGTTGCCAGCACCAAGCATCAGCTAATAGTTTTTCTTAGAAGTGTGGAAATGAGAGATAAATAATTGACTCATAGTTTGGATTAGTAGTTGACTATGCTTAAATATGAACATTTTCAAATAGAGCTTTACACAATTTAAATTGTTGGATAGAACAAGAGCGCTTTAAAATGAATATGTGGTCTGATTTTGTGCCAAGGATAAAGTTAGAAATCAGATTTAGATTCCGTTAGTAAGCGAGCTTTCCATTTTTAGTTTAAATAATTAAGCATCTGAAAAAATCGTATTTTAATAATTATGCAGTAATTATCTTTAATTTTATGTACCCTAAAGTTTTTATTTATTCCGGAGCATTACTCATACAAACCGATTCCCGCCATTGTGGCGCTTCGCATTTTTTTTTTTTTAATTTTACCCAACACAACAATTGCATTAAATTAGCATAAATAAAACAGTAGCAAAGCAGAGTGAGTCCAAGTCGAGAGTGGCTGACTACTATATATCCTGTAGGTTCGTTTAAAGAAAGCTTTAATTGGTATCTCTAGCTTGTACTGGCGGACAGACGGATACATGACGACACTCCTGGGATCGTTTTTCTGATCAATATAACTAATTCTATTAGAGCTCAGACATGTTGCATTTTACTTTAATAAGTACTCTCAAAACATTATTATTCCCATTTTGCAGTTGGTAATGTTAAATTGTTAAAATAAATCAAATTGTAGAAAGCACTGCAAATGAAATCAACATTTAACAAGCAAAACTCAAAAAATTGGATATGCCTTATATCAATTCCCTTCTTTGTACTATAGTTAAAAAGTTATTCGATTTGATCAAAATTTAATATGTTTATGTTATCTTTAATGTAAGAATTGTCGCTTTCATCGGAAGGACAAAATTATAATACTTTTCTGTCAGGCTTATGGAAATAGATCAAATAATGCAGAGTGTTACTTTTGCAACTGATTTTGAGTGGATTAGGCATAAAAAAATACTGCAAAACCAGAACTAAGCATCGGCTTTGAAAGCTTTGAAATAAGAGCGAAATAGGTGAATAAATTCTGCGCACAAATGAAATATATGAAAAAAAATTCTTTCTGTACACAAAAGCCACAAAAAACATGTTTAAAAAAAATTTTTTTTTGCACCAAAAGTGCGAAACAGCAGGAAATGAAGCAATAAACTCTGCAAAAATGTTATAGTAATCTATTTAAGAGTGCCCTACTTGGTAACACCCTGTACCAAGTTCAAAATTAGATTTTATTTCAACCTGAGAACAATAAGAAAGTTAAGTTCTGATTTAGAATATATATATAACCGTAATGAAGTCACAGATGTGCTCATTTAGAATATTCATTTAATGAGTAAAGGGTACAATAAAAGTGTTGCATGCCAGCATAATTGCAAAGCCAGCTACACAAACATTCTAATTAATATTATAACCGGCTCGTGTTGTTTGGTTTTCTTTTTTTTTACCCTTTTTAAGAACATTTGCCTTTCAGCTGCATTTCACTATTCCGCGTTAGTCGTTTGTGCCCTTTGAGGTGGTCATCACTGGCAACAACCAACCCCAGATTCAAGAACCCACAACCATCATTCTACCCTAAAAAGTCGACTATGCTTTTTTTGTTTGTGTCCCACTTACCGAATATCCTGGTTTCTATCACAACGAGAAATGGTAACAGCTAAACCACATTAATGCATTGTTTGCTTGGTTTTCCTTTGATAGGTTTCGGTTTGGGGTTTTGCTCCTTGCTATACTTATAGGTCTTCAGGTTAATTATGAGGATCCCCTGAGTGCTTTTAATATTTGAATAACTGAAATAAAGAAAATACTGAAAAATATGTAAATTAGAAATAGTAAACTACGCAAATAAACTGCTTACTTATCTGTATAGAATATTATTTGCGCCTTGTTAGTCAAAATGTGACCAACAACAAAACAATGTGCACCTCATTGCAGAACTCTAATGGCAAACAATCCAGCAATGGCGTAATTCTCAGAGGCATAACCTTGATCCCTTTGCCAGAAACACACACACACACACACACACACATCGCAACACACAAACTAATACATACACACATATATACACACACAGTGCCTTTTATCATGAGTAAAGGCATCTCCTTGACTGCCTTTATGCAATCATTGCAGTCATGCCAACATTTGAGAGAGCATTGCCTAGACCAAAGGGAGCCAAAAAGCTGAGGGCATTCAGCGCGAAAACAATGCAAATTGCAGTTGGGAGCCATTGCCAGGCCTATTCACATTGAAATTCGCATTTTACATTCATGCAACAACAAAAAAAGTGCCACATATCAACAATAAGGAATGCTCTTTACAACATCTGCTCAGCTTAAGCATACTCAGTACACACTTGTACCTTAATAAGTACATAGAAAATTAGATACTCTTAAAATCACAAGAATAGAATCCTACTTATGATGCTTAAATTAATTCGTTGTCATTGAGAATTTAACATCAGATCACATTAATTGTCAATACCAGTCAACAGTCCTTATATGACTACATATACCGCTTTCACTCAGATATCGACTGGGTATTAAAATGAAAATGCATTCAAATTGCAGCAAGTCAATTTATATGTCCTTTTTTTGGGTCTACTTTACCTTTTGCTTAACTTTATTTCAATTGTATGTTTTTACCATAAATTTTCGAGGCAGCTTTTAATGTGTTTGCACTCTTCACTCATCAGGTGAATATGGATATGAAAATATGATTGGAAATTCGAGTGAATGTAGACCTCCTCTATCCCATACATATTTGTCCATATTTCTGATACTCGTATGCATTTTAACGTATTCATTGCACATTCATTCAATCAAACATGCATTTGGCTCAGATGCTCGTTCATTCATGCCTTCATTTCGCTTACCCAAAGATATTTGTCTTTCTCCCATGAATTTATTTGATGCTTTTTATGCCATTCGGCGTTGCCTTTTTTCAATGTTTCCCATTCAGGCGACAGCTTCAAGCGATTGCTCCATTTTTACTTTTCATTTGCTCCCCATATTTTCTCTTTATTCATAACCATGAAACGAATACTATTTGGGACATTTAAATCGCATCGTTACTAGTGCAACTTTTAAAGTTGCCAGTGGGTGATTTATCGAGGGATTTGACAAAAAAAAAAACAAATCGAAATTCATTGAATTTCACGTGGCTCAGCGATTTGCATAAATTTTTTATTTCATCTGCTCAATGTGCGTTAGAAATCTGGCCAGAACGAGAGAGAAGGACAGTATTACTGGTGTCCAATATTTAAATACATTTGTGGCTATCCAATTGTGCCCATTTTGAAGCTAATCAATTGCCCAAAGGAGATTTAATTTTACTAAACTCTCTGCTGTTGTTATTATTATTTGAAAATGCTTGTGTGGCATAATATTAAATATTTAAAATATAGCGTATTGATTTTACAATAAAAACTTTCAGATTTGTTAAACCTTTGCTCGGCAGATTTTCACATGTGTGTGGTCTGTTATTGGGTTTGGAATTAGCCATAGAAGCGAAAATTATCACATTTTTATTGTCTAATGATATGATGCTTTTGTAGGTTAATTGTAAAATATGCATACATGTATATTTGAAGTGTGTGTTATTGATATTTTCACGGGATAATTTTCATTTTAAACTTTCACTATATAAAAAATGGAAAATGAAAAGCAGCGACAAAAATACAAATAACGTATTTATTTCGATGGAGATTATGAATATAAATTAGGGATTATATATTAGAGACTAACAAAATAACGATTAAACAAGTAATTAAAAAATATATATCTGAAACTCTTGCATTAATTAACAATACCTGCCCACAAAGCTGCAACAAGACACTCTAAACCCGACATGGTGGAGGTAACTTAGATAGATAGAGAGAAATTTAAAGAAAATTAGAGAGCGTTAATAAGACCAAAATAGAAACCCATGCCAGGATCATCATGTCTGCTGAAATGCAAATTTCTCACTCATACATTGCCCATTGAAGTTCAACACAATGCTTTCTAATTCTATGCAAACTTGCAGGCGAGCGATTTCAAATGTTTCACATGTATTTCTATGAAAATGATGGAGAAGCTATCTCAATTCTTTAGAATTTTTTAGACAAGAAAAAACCATAGGAAAGCAAATGAGAACGCTGCAGTCAGTTGTAACCGACTTCTTAGAAATCTGTTGCCTGTGCCATACCAGGAAATGAGGCTCCTTAATCAAGTTTAGCACCACGTTTCATGACACATTTTTACCAATTTCTGAAGAAGTTGAATTTTCCAAATCTGAAATCTCGAACTAGGTCTCATAAGGAAAAGTGGACAATGTGAGGGAAGCAATGAACTCTTTCGCTGTTTGTGAACAATGTGTGCTAAAAAGGAAACGAAATCCGAACTAGAGTCTATATTACAAAATGCAATTAATTAAAAGCTTTTAAGCACAGGCATATACATACGTGTGCACCTATGAAGCTTACAGCAGATGCTGCGATTGCCGTGAAAATTAGTAGCTCCCCAGGACTCTTTCGCCTCAATTGTCATTGTCCTGGCCAAGCTTGGGGACTTCCAGCTGATGCCTTTCGTTGGCGCAGCGAAAAAGTGCAATTGAAAGCGCAACAATGCGCACCACAACACATTGAAGTGGCACAGTTGGGTGATCCACCCTCGCACCATCAGTATTCCTACCCAGCCCAACTCAACCAAACTAAAGGATATCAGAATTGGAATTCCTTGGCTCTGCACGCTGACTAAGTGACATACTTGAATTGCTTTAATAGCAGGATTCAGCGTGGATTGCACTTGGGGTGCAGCTTGGATTTGGATTTTCGTGATTAGTTCCCACAGCATTCACAGATGAACTAAAGTGCATTTCATTGCTCACTGTCACATCGAGTATTTGGAACGAAATCCTAGCCAGCTGCAATCCTGCAATCATGCGTTATATATTTCGTATAAACTCTAATATTTTTTCTACAGCACGCAATTTGGCAGTCTTTAGAATTTGTTTTTCTTATGTGAGCTGGTTAAATAAAATTAGGGAACGTATTTGTAGTTTGCTTTTAGATTTTCCAAACAAATAAAATTTCAATTTATTTCATTTTTTAAATACTCTACTATAAATTTAAATAAAAAATATTAATTGTATACATTAAAGCGTAGCCACAAGCCTTGGAAAAATCTATATGCATATCGGCATCATTGCAAAGAACTTGCAGTATCTAAAAAAAAACATTATTTCCAAGTTGCTAGAACTGAGTTTAATAATTATAACGAAATTTGAATATTTGTTAGCTACACTCGCTTTCCAATTATGCAGAGCTGTGCACTCATTCATTTATTTATATGCATTTATTCTTTCGCTTTTTGCACTCACCAACACACACACGTTCAACTCATGAACAAAGAACTGAGCTAAACTTAAAATGCAAAACGAAATGAGAATTAAATTCAATTCATGCCATATTTATTCCATGTACCCATTGAAAAATTCTGAATTGGGTATAGGAAAATCATGCGAATGTATGAAACAGACAGAGGGAGTCAACATTTAACTGTCCAGATTGATGAATCAAGTTAGTTCAGTCTTTTTCTCGTGTATCACATAGTAATATTATATTTTCATCTCGCAGCCAAAAACTCTTTTACTTGTTTGTATTTATATTGTTTGTATTATTTTTGTTAACGATGCTGTTTTCTAAATGCATATATATAAAGCAATCTCAATTCACCCATTACCCTTTCTTCTTGTCGGCACCCAAACATAAGTAACAAGCAAATAACAATCACAAAAATGTGTATATATAAAACTAAAATTTGAATTTGTGCACCGACTACAAACATAACCTTAGTAACGAGAGGAGTTTCAAAATCTGCTGGAAGGAACATGAAAACCGTTTGTAGTTTATTCTAATTGCGACATGGGTGCAAACAAATGTTTATACCTTGTTGAACACATGTTTATCGTTCGTTTGCAACAACTAAAAAGAAAAATAAGTGCAAGTCAGGGTGAAAGCTGAAGCGAGTTTAAAACCAGTAGCACCAGCTGTAGTCAGTTTCTGCACAACATGCAAAGAAGGAAATAAGAAAGTGCAGAGCAAATAACTCTTACTTATATTTCTATTAAAATGTTAAAAGAAAGATATGTATCGTCATTAGGTAATCTATATAGGATAATATTAGAATTTATTGCATTCCATTACATACTTTGCAAAATATTAATAAATCATTCTATAAGCACAAAGCCTCAAGTTAAATTCTGAAATATTCCCTTTAACCAGTTGGTACTCAAAAATTCATTTCTTCCTCTGTCACTTCCACAATTCACAATAACTACCAATTTCATGATTTCATTCGTCTCAATTGTTGTCTCGCCTGTCACTTTGCAAATCCCACGCACATTTATCAATATTTTAGCATTTTTGAAGCGCTACGTCATACCAAATTCAATATTGAAGTGCTTTTTGGCCCTATTGGCAAAATCAAATTTTGATTAATGTTACATTTCAAATATTTAAGCATTCACCGACAAAAAAAGATAAAATGGGAAACAAAGGCCGCAAGCAAAATTCGGCCGACGATTGTATTGTAAATTGCGCTTTCGAAACAAAAAGTGGACTAAAAAACAAAAAAAAAAAAAAGAGTACATAAAACCCTACAACAATCAAGGTATAAACCGATGTGGTGCGGCTGGAGGGTTGGACATGGCAACCAGTGCCGTCCATTAACCACCGAAAGAATGTGCGTCCAATTCGAAAAATTCATTCATAAAACATGCCGTCGATTGCGGTGCTACGAGTGCTGAGAGTGAACATTTTGGCCACTGAAACAACCCTCCTCACTGCTACATGAACTGACCATTTGACAGAACGAAAAACCGACCCCTAGACTCTCTGCCCCAAGCCACAAGCCTAGATCCTGTTCACGCACATGCAGCAATAAAGTGAAAATCGATTTTCACTTTAACGACTTCACACATAATACAAAAAAAAAAAAATCGAAAAAATAAAGTTACAAAGGCCTCACAGCAGTCGCTGAAACCACAAACGAAGCAAAAAACAATAAAAAAAAAAAACATAAAAGAAATAAGATAGAAGAATGTAACGGCAACGCATAGAAATAGTTGACCATTGACAAGTCTAGGAGGGAAGCGGTGTGTAGTGGCTACTGCTATTCCAATAGCTGCAGTTGGCCAAGTCAACCTCAATACCGCTTAACATCAGCTCCTGCACTACCCTCCCACAGTTAACCGCAAGTCCGTCGTTCCAGCCAGCATTGAAACTGGGTTAAGAATTGTGAACTAACGAATACGACTGAGATACAAAAAAAGACAGAGAAGGAGAGAAATATGGCTCCCTCTTTGTGCTTGACCACTTCCTGCATTTGTGCCTGCACTGGAGCGTAGTGTGACATTTCATATTATGCCCCCGGCAACCGGCGACCAAGGTATATTTTCCATTTCCATTTGCCTCGCTGCCACTTTAACTGGCTCTTTTGGCAACGTGTCGTATGCTTAACGCAAAGTGAATTATTTTCTGAATGCTTGCTTCAAATTATAGCTGCGAACACAAAGTAAAGGGCAAGAATGAACAAAAAAAGACAGCTGCTACAACTATTTTTATTAAATGTGTAAAAGGGAATAACAAAGTTGTGCAAAAGTAAGTAGCTGGCAGAAGGGCGCATATCCGACCAAATAAAGTAAATATATTCGTGTTCAGCATCAACAGCCGCGTCGAACTAGCCATGTCCATGACTCCAGCTCTTATAAACAGACTTAAGATTCTTAATATAAGTTCTCGTAACCTTCCCAAAATGCGTTCTTTTAAACAGAATTTTGGAAATATAACTTAAAGATGTATTTTAGTCGATTCAATATATATTAAACAGCGGACTTGTTTAAATTTGTCTTTATGATTGCTAAACACAGAATGAAAGGCTTCGTAACATTAAACAAAGTATAAGTTAGTAGATAAGACATTATTCTTCTCAAGTCAATTATATAAAAAGCTCAACAATGAAAACCCTCACAATTAAAATATACATTTTCAGAAAAATCTATAAATAAAAAAAATATATATAGGCATGTATTTTTGGACAAAATACATAAGAAACCTAGCGTTCGGTCTGCGTTGATGTAGCCATAAAGTGAAGCATTTCGTAAACAGTTAAATTTAACAACGAGAGTAAATAAAATTGAAATTCGGGTATTTTAACAATTTGTAGAATTGCTTAATCAAATCATAAACCAAAGGATGGCACATAAACAAATTGAATAGCATTCGTCTCACTCAACGATCCACCCTTGATTTAATGGATGAGTCAATCGCAGTAAAAGCTGCGAAATGAAATACGAGAGTGGACTTGCACCATTCATTACTGAGAAGCAGACAAATTACGATTACATTTTTGGCTCTGTATGTGTGAGTTCCATTAAAGTCGCAATCGTCTCAATGTAGACATTGCTATCCTTTTGATTTAGCTCAGATACTCCATTAGTTCTTAAACTTAAACAAATGTTTCTAAATCGAATTGGATTCGAGGTGATATGAATTTCACGCGAAATGCTAAATAGCCAGCTCTGAAGTATGCAACATAATTTTAACACTCATCTTTGGTTGCGTGTGTGGTGTCGACTGTTCTTGACTAAAATCGTAGGAGCAGCGGTTTTATGTCTGTGGTCAAACACACACATTACATGACATACAAACGTATGCAGACACATACAGAAAAGCCACGTCAAAATGCCAACAAACAGCACCAGCTGGCAACTGAGAAGGAGTCAGCTTAACTCATCATATTGACTGAGTGCAACTGTAGTCAAGTAGTAACAAAAGCATGTTTAATAAAACCCAGACTGATGGAAGCAAAAATGGGGGGTTGCAAGGTGCGGAAAATGTGCATGTGAAAGCTGTTTAGTCGTTTTGTTTGAAAGAGTCTAACTTTAATTAAAACTTTAGAATATGTTTAGCATGGCTTACGCCATTAACAACTGAAGAACAACCCGCGTTAAGTTTAACGAGTAGTATCAGCCTGTTTATAATTAATTAAGCTTGATGCTTTCAATGAGACTTATTACTTACAGTCAGAAGAATAATGGCGCTTCAAATTCAACATTTACCTTTAAGCCACTTTTACCTGTTGGCAAGCTTTCTCAAAAACTTAAGTCAAAGGCTAAAAACCCAAATTCTAAAGCTTAGTGCTAAAGCGTATTTACAAGTAATTGAGTAAGCCAAGCTTTTGTCTAAGCTCTTGTATAGCTCATCTCATTGTCCATCAGTACATTATGTACATATCTTTCTTGCTGTGTAAAGCTGCTTCTGGATTGGTTTGTTCATTGTGTTGATTTAGTGCTTATGCAAATTTAATATTCGTTTGTCTGTTCGGCGGCCACTTCCACCCATTTGCATACACAAACATTACAGTTGCATTATAAATGCACAAACATATAGTACATACACACACCAGATTTATCTAGAGATGCATAGTTACAGTTTTATGCCCATTTTGTGTTATTTATGAGCACAACTGATAAATTGTTTCTCTAGTCCAATTCCCCTGTTGAGCACCTGCTAGAGTGCATGTAAAATTTGTATTATTTTTTTTGTTTTTTTTGTATTAACTTGCGCTAATTAAATGCATTTTGTGCATTAAATTAAAAAGCTGTGAGCTATATTTAGACAAAGTGCAAGAGAAGGCTTTTTGACACTTTTGTTTCGACACTTTGAAGTGCTTCTGTACAAGTTTTGGACACCAGACAGACGGGCAGACAGACAAACGCACAGACACTTAAGATATAGGCAAGCGTAAGCGAAACTTTGGCATAAGAACAAGTTTTATGCGCTTTTCGTTTTTGTTAGATAACTTGTTGCCAAAATGGAAAACAAAAGACAAAACTATGTCTAAAATCGCGTAGGAAAAGGCAGAAATATCGCCCAGTCAAGGCACACAAGGAAAATAAATTTCAAAAAGTTCACACAAAACCATTCGCTGGCAATAAATTTGCAGCACAAGCACACCAAAAGAGCTGAGGAAAAATCACTCATACTCATTGCTGGCAGTGCCACAAACAACCCAAGAAAACTATAGCTAACACAATGGGTCGCTGCTCAACACTACCAAAGTCTGTTTTCCGTATGCTTTCCTGTTGTGTCTGTCAGTCCCTTTTTCTGTCTGTTTGTTTACCCGTCAGTTGCTGCTGCTGGCAACCACCGCCTGAGACTTACCCTTCCTCCCACTTTCTTCCACCAACTTGTCGTCGTCATCGTCTCAGTAGCTGTTGAGCAGAAAATTGAAAACTTATTTTTAGCATTGCTCTTATTGTGTGCAACTCATGTTGTTTTCCTGCTATGCAACAAATAACTGTCTTCAGGGGTATAACAACTGTGTCATGTCGCACCATCGAAGTCATCAACTTTATTCATAATGTAAGCATTCTTATATAAATATTTGATTTGGAACACGCGATCAGTCAGCTTTGACATCTGTCTCCAAACCTTGATGGGTTCGTACTTTTGCCTTTTGAATAATTGACCTGAAATTCTATTGAGTAAGTTTGTCTTAAAAACATATTTCTTAATACACATTTGGCCAATTAGATGACCCAGGTTATTTGCTGCTCAGTAAAGTGAATCAGATTGAACTCAAATCAGGCCAAAGATTCATATTTCAAGTGCGGGTTCCTAACAGCTTTTGTCTTTAATACCTTCCCACCAATTAAAGTTCAAAGATAGAAAAAGTTGAGACACTAAAAACTAATAAAGGGGGTACAGAAGGAGTTAAACAAAACAAACATTATTATTGTGGTTTATTGAATGTATGCCCCACCAATTTATTTTTCTTTAGCTCAATTCTATGATAGACTATCTTATATAAAAATAAAAAAATAGCTCACATAGATGTATGCTTTTGGAACTATATATTCGTTGAATATGAGTAAGTGCTGCAGGGCATTTAAATCTATACTTGTTTTATGTACGCAAACTTTAGGTTTTATTTCACTGCTTGACAGCTTTACTAAAACTGTATGTGTGTGTGTGTGTATGTGTGTGCGTGTGTGTGTGTATTTCTGTGTATGTACTTATGTTGTGCTTGTGTATACTTTTCAACTGTTTATATTGCATGCACCAAAATCAGCACTTGAAGGTCTGTTTTGATTGCTATTGATGCGCTGGTATTGAAGAAGTTGTTCACTTTCCACTTGGTTGTACGATATCAGAGACACACAGAGATACACAGTCTTAGATTTGATTATAATAGAGAGAGAGAGAGAGACAACGTAATGGATGGAGACAGAGGCAGATAGGAGAGAGAAAGATATAGTGAAGAGCCATTCAATTGCACTTCGATTGTGTGCACTTGTTCGTTACATGAAGTGAAGTGAAGAATGGAAGAAGAGTTGCTGAAAGTCAGAAAGGTTATTGCATTGGAACAATTTCAATTTTGTCTTGTTTGTGTTGTATTTTTTTTTTGTCTTTTGTCTAAGTAGTTGTAACAGATAGGAAATTAAACGCTCTAAACGGAATATGGTAAGACATAAATTGAAAAAGGGATATTTGGATTTTAGTTTCGTTTTACATGTGGCTTGGAAGCAATAAAAACAGTAGCTGGAGAAATACGGGTAAGGGTAAGGGTTTTTCAGATCAAACACATTGCAAAGCAGTCAATCAAAATGCTTTTGAAATTAAAAGTCAAGTCCCAAACAATGAGACACAATCAACAATATCTTAAATCTTAACTCTCCGATATATACATTATGAGGTTAATATCAAATATTGACCAGGCCTAAGCAGACGTAAATAAAAATAACGAGTTATATTTATGAGCTATTTACACGCCATGGTGAAAGCGACCACTTTCACCCCAAAACACATACATTTTTAATTAAAACGACAAAGCAGAAAACAGGAATGAAAAGCTGACAGAACTGAACATGAATAAAACGAGATGGCATGGAACGGAACGGAACGGAATAGAAGAGAACAGAAGTCAGAGTCGTGTGATGGCATTAATTAACGTCACTTTCTCTTATTATGCTAACTGCCCCTCTCACTTTATCCATTTCTCTACCTATATATCTGTATGTTGCTTTCTGGTCACATCACACGAATCAATCAATGCGGAAAACGAGTAGGATCAAATTGTGAGGAAAATGTCGATGAATGCATGTCAAATCCATGTCAAAATGGCGGACTGTGTCGTGACCGTAACAATGGCTATACCTGTACCTGCCAGCCGGGATATCTGGGGGCTCATTGCGATGTGGATGTCGCCGTCTGTGACACGGGTAAGTCGAGCTTGTTGCCTCCGCCTCATTGTAATCGCAAAGTATTGAAATCTTTTTGTGGATTTGTTGTCTTATCGCAGGTACCGGTGCACGTTGCGAGCATGGCGGCGAGTGTGTTGAGGGTCCTGGACTGGAGTTCACTTGTGAATGTCCGGCCGGCTGGCATGGCCGCATCTGTCAGGAGGAGATCAATGAGTGCGCTTCCTCGCCGTGTCAAAATGGCGGCGTTTGTGTGGACAAACTGGCTGCTTATGCATGCGCCTGCCCCATGGGCTACACGGGCGTCAATTGTGAGGAAGAGATACTCATCTGTGCGGACAACCCATGCCAGAACAATGCCCTCTGCCTCATGGAGGAGAATATACCCACTTGCTACTGTGTGCCGGACTATCACGGCGAGAAGTGCGAGTTCCAGTACGACGAATGCCAACTGGGACCGCGTTGCATGAACGGTGGCGTCTGCATAGATGGTGTCGATACTTTCTCGTGCTCCTGCCCACCTCTGCTAACGGGCATGCTGTGTGAGTGCCTCGTGGTGGGTGAGGAGTCTCTCGATTGTAACTACACGGCTCCAGCGACACCTGCACCACCAGTTGTGCCCGTTACACCAGCCATGCTAACCACAACAACAGCACCACCCACAGTGCGACCGGTTACGCCACCAGAGACAACCTTAGCACCACCATCACCACCAGTGACCATCACACCAACATACGCCGGCTCTTCTTCATCGGAGGAGACAGTGGAGGTGGTAAAGCTGACGGCAGCACCACCGGATAGTGAAAGTCACAGTATAGTTGGCGAACACACAACACTACGGCCAGAGTCTATGACAGAGTCACCGGGGATAGCTGTACCGCCTACACCACCAGCAGGCGGTGCTTCTTCATCCTCGTCCTCATCCTCCGAGGAAACTCACAGTATTTATACCACCTTACCACCAATTCCTGCACCTGGCATCGCCACCGTCTCCTCCTCCTCCTCGGCTGAAAGTTCACCAGAGGTCTTTACCTTCGAGGAGTACAGCACGGTGCGAAGTTTCGATGTGAGCGCCGGTGGCAGCATTGACACTTCTAGCGAGGAAGTCACCACCACAATGCGTACGACTGCACCATCACCACCACCGAGCATAACCATTGCTGTGGATTATGCCTCCTCATCGAGCAGTTCCGAATCGGTGGAACAGCCCATACATGTAACCACACCTGGCAGCATCTTTGTGCATCGCGTAACCACTTTTGAGACAAGCATCTCTGTGGACTACGTCCCAACACCAACACCCTACTTCCCACCAGAAACAACCAGACCACCTCCAGAGGAAACAACGCGTCATCTGTGGAGCGAAATGCCGACGACAGCGGCACCTTTCTTTACGGAATACCCAGCCGAGGTGCTCATTACAACACATCGCACCAGTGCCGGTAGATTTACCACATTGCAACCACCAACACATCAAGAAACGACGACATCTCCACTGGAGTACGTGCCACCCATTCTGGAGTTAACAACGGCACAAACACCGCACATTGTGGTCACCATTCTGGAGAGTAATGCAACACTGCCGACTACAACCGACTTGCCACTAGTGACGATCCACGCAACCGCAGGAACACCACTAATCGAAATTGAACCCTATACAACGCAATTGCCACCGATAGTAACCGAACCCATGCCTGTGGAGATAACAACGCCACAGCCGATGATAACGGAGGATTTGATTGGACCGCCGATGCCACCTTTGATGACCATAGAACCACCTAGGGAGACAACCATGTTGCCACCCAGACCAGTGGCAACTCTGGCGCCCACACCAATGCCCACGGAACCACCACCAAAATGGCATTCGAGTCTACCCGCAGTCACTGTGCCACCCACACCACCCTCCACCCAGTCGGCACAAACGCTGCCACCGCCGACGCCATCGTTGCATGTCTACAGCACATCGGGGCAGCCAGAGTTGCCAACACAAACTAAGCCGCCAGTGACCGACAGTAGCGAGGAAACTGAGGGTTCCAACACAGTAGCCACCGGTGGTGGTGCGGTGGGTGGGGCAGAGGAAAAATCTGGTGATGTCGATTGCATTAAACTTGGCTGCTACAACGGCGGCACATGTGTGACCACCTCGGAGGGCTCTCGGGTAAGTAGTTACTCACTTCTCCTTTTTTCTATATGACAGCATTGAGTCAGACCCACCATACTAATCGATGAGACTGTCCGTAACCGGTCTGCTTATTTAATGGTTATAGCTTTAATAAAAGGCGATATAAACAAAATTAACTTCCCCAATTTTCAATCACATTGAGCGGCTAATTGGGTAGGCAACCCCTGTCGCATTAATCCACTCTTAGTCCTTCCCTGTTCACATATTGACAAGTCATTAAATGGGCAAGAGTGTTCAAATTACCTCGACAATAGACAAATAGGAATAGCCATCATATTAAAACTACGTAAAAAGCACAGTGTTTATCCTTTTTAGGCATGCCCACCAATTATAATTAGCATCAGCAATAATTACGTGACAAATAATAGACCTGGATTCTTTAACAGTTTCCAATTATATTTTTATCGCACAACACACACGAAAATTGTATTTGGTAAATCAATCCTCATTAGTGAAAAATTAATAAGCTTTAGCACTGATTTAAATGGACAGCAGCGTGTTGTACTGATATACGATCCATAGACAGGCTGACAAACACATATCTAAATATACCCACACTCACACTCATACACACACATGCACACACACACTCACACACTTCGAAAATCATATGCAGATTTCATGTGTTTAGGCCAATGCATAAATAATCATGTAGGTTGACAGACAGCTAGATGTGGCTAAGGGGCTAGCGGTATCAACAGACAACAAAGCACAGAGCCTGCAACATTTGTAAGCTGCTTACTTAGGTTGCATCACCAAGTTAACACATAGCAGGCTTTTGGCTGAAAACACAGACCAACAACATCGTTGTGTTACATTAGCACAAGTCAAGTCAATAATAATAATATTACACATACGTACACATGTAAATAGAACTCAAGGATTTTAATTAAATTCTGATTGAAGTATGAATATATGCGAAAATGTAAATGGATTGTGAAACGACGATAACAAACAAGATATTCATTTTGAATGCCAATTAAGTAAATCAAAAGCCAATTCTAATTTACTGTGTTATTAAATCATAAAATATATTGTGCTGATTAAACTATTAATAACATAGTAAAGTTGAGAAAAAGAACTGATTTTCTCAAATTGATCATGATTATAAAACATGTGGAAAATTTCCACATTCCACATGTTGTAATTATAGGACAATGAATCTAATTATCTTTACCGTTCATTTGTACCATATTTTCCTGTCAGAAACTTAACATCTTTTCAAAAGAGCTGAACTAGCTGTCAATTCCATGTGGAAGCTCTCATACTAACATTAACTGCAAATTGCTATTGCAACTGAATACTGAATAGTTAAAAATCCTCCGGTCAGTTACGTTAAAATTTCAGTTTAAAATTTGTTTTACAACAAAAAGCCTCAAAGCGTTCCCCCATTTACCATGAGATACTGATGAGTTCTGGCTGAAAAGTATGCCTATTCAACTATTTATGAAAATACTTGCGGTAGTTTTAGCAAAATAAAGTTTTTTGCCTGGGATTTGGGCAACAGCAACAATGCAATTTAAAATTTGTGTCAGACAGTTAGTACCTCACTTTCCACATGAAAATATATAAGAGGCTTTGTAATGACTCACCTTAATTACAGGTATGCCAAGTGAAGATCGTGTTATGCATTTAAATGCTGTATTGCTTTCGAAAATCGGCTCAGTTTTGACGAAGTTCTAAACTTTCCAGCATAGAAAGCATGGTTAAAGTTTTGATAGACGTTTAACGCCGTCCCCAAGTGGACTTTTGGGATATAATTTCAAAATCTGGGTTTATTGTATATTATGTTATCTGTAGTTTCCCCAGGATCTAGGTTTAGCAGCTTTATAAAAGAGTTTGGTGCTTGCACTTTTTATTTAGTTTAACAAATTGGACACAATATCATAATAAATTTAGACTAAATAACACTTGTCATAGTTTGAAAACTTTTTAGCACCGTTTTGATTTATGATTTTTCTTGTGAATAGTTTGACAAGCTAACTTATTTATAACTCCATCAACGAACAATACATAGAGATCTCCAAAGTGCACCTTTGACACTCTGTCTCTCATAAAACTACGAGCAAGCACACACACACACACACACACACACACAGAGAGAGATACACCTACTAACAAGAGAAAATTTAATTTTCATAACAAATTTAACACTCGAGTGAGTGACACAGAAGAGAAACCAGAGAGAGCAGAGACTGGAGCCGTAGCCGAAAAACCTTACCAAAATGAATGACAGGTGTTAACGCAAATGTGTGAGAGTGGGTGAGAAATTGTGGCCTCAAATGGAAATTATTTCATAGAGCATATGCCACTTTATTGTTGCCAAGTAATTTAACTATCTGCACAAACAGAAATTAATGCCAAGTTCTCGTCTGTCTTTGTAGTATTTTTTTATATTTTTTATTTATTTATTTATTTATATTTTTTTTTTGTAAGTTTTGAGAGTCACGATGGATACAATGACAGACTGACATCCATGCATATTTATGTTTGTATATAGAAGGAACGAGAGGACGAATAATTCAGAGACACTCTCACAGACGCACGCCGCAAGGACGCACACACAGACACTGTCAAACAGTTAGACAGACACTTACATATGTCAGCTGTCATTTCGTTTACCAAAGCGGAAACGGGGAGAGACAACTTATGAAAAAGCATATTTTTAACGTGTCTAGTCACAGAACGAGAGTGTGTCTGTATGTCAAAAGAAAGAACAGAGCGAGAGCTGCAGCCAAAGTGCTACTCGCACTCTGCGAAAGTCACTCGTAAAGTGGCATTAAGCACATTTCGAGTGTCAGCCGCCGAGTTTGGGGTTTTCCAAATGTTTGCTTGGCTTTTGGCTCGGTCCAACTCCCCTTCATAGCTTACACTGTTTCTGTTTCTCTTGCTTGCAAATTCAACGCCAAAAGCTGACGCCACTAATGAAAAGTTCTGCTGAGCCTTTTTAAAGGCTCACCACAACGCTGCGCTTCCTGCGACTCGTGTCTGTGATGCTTTTGTGGCACATGGCATCTCTAAATGTTTCCCCCATGGTCTCAGCTCGCTTCTGTGTCATAATGCGTTCTGAATGTCGCCCGTTGCTGAGAGCATCTGGTTCCCAAAAGTGGGTGCACTTTACTCATTTACACGCCCTTTCATCATTTTCCTGTTGGCATTCAAAGACACCTTACAATTAGTTTAAGAGCCCGCAGTGCCCGTAAAGCAGTTATCTTATGTGTCCAAACAAATACACAAACAGAAATCTGGCTTTTGCAACGGCTAAGTTCAAGGCCAGAAGAATATATTTAATATTCAGATATATTTGGCAGCAATAACAGCGAAATACACTCCTGGGTTACCAACCCTCCTTTTGGCCACATAGTGCTGAACGGCGAACGTTGGATGTCATTGAGGGAATTATCAAAACTAAGGAAGTTAAAATTTATTGTGAAACATAATGAAGTAACTAACTAAATTTATGCCTTGTGTTAGTTTTTCTTTGAAAAACATCTCTTGTTTCCAAACTTTAAAGTTTTTATTTTCTTTAATATATGTTTTTGATGAACATACACAATATACATTAATTAAAATGATTCCTATTGGCAAGACTGCATAGATGTTCGCCAAAGGAAAAACATATGAACTAAGTGAGAACTGGCATAACTTCCTTTAAAATCTTTAATATCTACTTTAATCACTATGTGAGGGTCGTAAAAAAAACGCAGCATAATTTAGCTAACGCAGAAAAAAAAAAAGAAACGGCAAAAAATCTGCAACATTCTCGTACACTTCAAATAATTGTTATGAGAGGGAACAGCAACTGCAAGTGTTAGGGGCTCTTTTTTATGCTGGCAACTTGCAGACGACTAAGGTTAGGGAAACTGATGTTTGGAAAGTTTTCACATAAAATGTGTAAAAAAAATAGTACTTGTTGTATGTAGCTGCACTGTTTGTTGTCCCCTGGGGGCATGTGGCAAACAACCTCCACCTCTTGCTACGCCTCTCAATGCCTTCGCATCAGGCGTTGATTTTTGTGTACTACTTTTCCTGAACACAAAATACAAACTGAAAACAACAAGATTTTACAGAGTGAGGCGGGGTGAACGAGGAGGAATTTTGAAAGGTAGTCCCGTAGCATTATGTGTAATCTAATCCTTTGACTGCCTGTGATGCATGAACGTGCATGATTTGCCCCACAGTCCATTCCATTATTCCAACTAGCTCTGGGCACAAAACAAGCGTGTGAGCTCATTATTTCTGGAGTATGTGAGGTGCAAATAAAAATTGTGATTTATGCTCTTAGACACATTTTAACTAGAAATATTGAAAAACTAGACGTCAAATACATTTTAAAGTGGCAGCTTGACTGGTATGGAAAACATTCAAGTCATACGTACAGTAAATAAATTTCTCAATGCCATAAATAAAGTCTTTAACATTAACATTCAGATAAGCAGTCGTACCCAATGAAAAGCTTTTGGTGTTATATAAGTTGATGGAAAACTTGCGTAAATATGCCAAATGCATGTGCGCTGAAGCCAAAGCAAATTGCAATAATTTCATTTAATTATTACGCACGCTAAAGAAAGTTCTACGCCATAAGACCCCGACAAGAATTGTGCAAGGCGGGCGAGGCAGTTCTTTTAACAAGCGATAGAATGGCTTACAGCAACAACCACGCAAATGCCAATAAATTGAAAAGCAATATAAATTAACTTTTTGGCTCGCTGTTCGGCTGCAGCTTTGTCCTGCTGCGTCATTGTCCTGGTTTTCATAATTTATTCCCCATCAAGGGACACTTAAAGTGCAATGCCACTGCAGCAAAACAAAAAAAAAAAAACGGCCAACAGAAGCACCCAAAACTTTTGCAACTTCTGCTACAACAACCCCGCAGCATAAAGAGACTTGGAAAGAGAACGACCCACAAACGACACTATCAAATTGAACAAATGAAGTGCAGGGCAACTGGGAATTGTGGACTGTGATAGGGCAAACTATTAACTTGCGACAATCTCTGGGACCTACAGCGCGCATGCTAAAAGAAAAGCGCGTAGGAGTTGGGGGAATTGGCAACGCACATAATGGAAGTTGGCCATATGTTTAACCAAATATGAAATACTCGTTGCACTTACACGGGAGTCATTCCACCTGCTCTGTACTTTCTTTCATGATGGTTTTGCAAAGTTTCGTCTTCTTTTATACTTAACAAGTAATATGCAAATTGATAGTTTCCAACTGTAAAATCTAAAAGTGCAGAATTTTCTACTTATACTTGTGTGGAATAACAACTTGTTACTGAAAAAAAGTTGCATAAATATTTATGCTTACGATATATACCAAAAATATGTTAAAAGACACTAATTATATCCTCAGAAAAGGGTTATTTTCGATACCCCTAGGAATATTTTATATATTTATCTTCTACTGTAGCATACTTTTAGATGGTCTCTGAATATATGTATAATCTAAAGGTATAAACATTTTGAAGTCAGAATACCTGGGTTCAGCGGAAAGCATATTTAAATTATAAAAAGTGGTCACCAAACATTAAATTATAATCAGGAAGTATTTTGCCTAGAAGTTGGCTTAAGTGAGTTATTTCGAATCAACCATCAAAAAGGACCTCTCTTATGAACGTTAATTTGGCCAAGCCTTTCCTACAATGTACGTTAATATGTATATATATATTGTATTTTGTATTTCTTTATTTCCTTAGTGTGTTTGCCGGTTTGATCGCCAGGGACCGCTTTGTGAGCTGCCGATCATTATACGGAATGCGGCTTTCTCCGGCGATTCTTACGTATCGCATCGCATCTACAAGGATATACCGCAGCACGAGGCTCTGGATGCCGTACTGCCGATGCATATACAACTGAAGGTGCGCACTCGAGCCACAAACGGGCTGATCATGCTGGCCGCCGCCCAGGGAACCAAGGGTGGCCACTACATGGCCCTGTTCCTGCAAAAGGGTCTCATGCAGTTCCAGTTCTCGTGCGGCCTGCAAACGATGCTGTTGAGCGAACTGGAAACGCCCGTGAATACCGGTCACGAAATTACCATTCGAGCTGAGTAAGTGATACCGCCCCGCCACGAAATGCAATTACGTGGTTAACAGTGTGGGTTCAAGGGCCGTGGCAGCCACTTCGATAGAAGGGAGGTCGGCATGTTAATTAACTTTTTTAATTGCGGCTGGCACGAGTGTTGGCTGTCCAAAGTCGAGTGCAGCTGCCGCCGGGCCATCTAGCATCTAGACGGTCAGCCGCCGGGCGGGTCAGCATGTGGGTCATTGTCATCGCATAGCAAGACTGTAAAAGAGACGAGCACGAAGCTGCTACGACGATGGCCATTAAAGTTGCCTTATGTCGATTGGCATGCCGTTTGGCCACCACAAATTATAATGCTTTAAGTGTGGAATAAATTTCACTGTTTCCGCTTTATTTTTTCTTCCTACACATTACCCGATCCGTTGCTGCTGCTGCTGCTGCTGGTCCTATTCCCGCTCCTACCTTTGCCTCACATCAGACTTCTCCTTGTGCGCCGCACATTGGACGATCCTTGGCCTCGCATTCATGCGTAATTAGTTGGCGTAGTTGGTTTTTGGCTCAAATTTAATTTGCCGCATTTTCTGCGCTCGCAACGGAAACGGAAGTTGAATGGCTGCGAAGGCCTCCAGCCCAAGAGGAGAAAGGCACTGACACTGACGTGGAGGCGAGTGGGTAGAGTATGGGACATGCCGCAGCAAGAGTAATGTGGGGCTCGTGCGTAATTAATCGTTTAACTAACAGTTCCTGGAATTGAAGCACTTTCAAATAAGAAACGTAATTGCGTAAAACACAAGTGCGATAACAAAGGCATAGAGCTTATGTGTATCCATAAAGGGGCGGAAGCTTTGCAAACATTTTGGATTATTTGATGCTGTAGATAAGCTCAAAATAAGTTGGCCAAAAATGTAAAGACAGATTCCATTTAATGGAAGAGAATTTCATGCAAGTGTTTGCACACCAACTTGCGAGTCTACTCACCCAAAAAACTTTTAATTTTTCCAAGTCTTTTTCATGCTATATCCTTAAACGTTTAGCGGGATAAGCAGCTTTTCTATTTTATTGAAGTAAGCTCTCCCAAGTGTCACATGTACACACAAATGCTTCTAAAGTGTACACAATACAATTCTTGAAGTTAGTTAAGATCAGATAAGGCATACTTCTTAAGGTTGACAGGACCTAAACAGATATGCTCAACCGTAAATTCAAAGTAGAACCACACACATATTATTTTTAATATAAACGAACATTAACGTAATGATTTCTGATTGACGACACAGAGAGAACGTGCTCGTGCTATGAATACAAACTCAAAACCACATTTTGCTAATTTCAATGTTAATTGTTTGCAAACTGCCGTTCTCATTGGGTCTTCCACTTGAAATTGCAACTCAAAGCTACTCCTTGCGATGGTCAAATAAGCCAACTGAAACCTATAAGCACACACACACACAATCACATATGTGAGAACAGAGCCGTAGATCAATTCCATTTGTGAGTAATTTGCAAGTTTACAGTTCAGCCGAGTGCAATTACTTAGTACTGGGGTCATCTGTTTGATGATGCGGGTAGACATATGGAAAATGACCAAGTAATCATTTTATAAAATCAACAAGCAAACGCATGAATTCCCTTAACGCAGCAGCAGTGACGAAAGGCATAAACAGCACATTAAGGAATAAATATATCAGGCAAATAGGTCGGCTGACCGCCAAATACTGGCAAATGAAGAAAAGAGAATAACACCAGACTGGCCTATATAAATAATTTACGGCTGAAGCGAGATGGCAATAGTAATAGCCATTTGATATCTCTTTCCATCTTGTTTTTATGACTATCGAATCGACCACAAATTTACTTTTTAGCACTTGTTCCCTGCTCGGGGCATGCTCATGTGGCACAAAACTGGGTCCGCCAGTGGATTTACGAGCAACAAATTTATGTTTGTTGCCTATTTTTATTTGCCTTGCGTGCTTAATGGCCATGGCCAACAGAACACTTCACTACACACAACCGACCGAGCTATGCAGCTCCCACTCCTTCAGTCCATCGCCCAGAAGCGATTTAGCGTTCCCCAGTAGCGACAATTGTAATGAACGTAGACCTTCAATGAGCTAGTTCCCGACCCACATACAATTATGATTGTCCTGCGGTGAAAGTCCGTTTTCAACTTTTGCTATTTTTGTCGCGTTTTTCTGCCCCTAGGCAGACTTTGCCTGGGTTGTGTCGTGCCTAATGAGCCTAATGCTCCACTCAATTGACATTTTACTTAAGGATTTGGGCAGAAATCCGTGTAATTAGAAAGCAATAACAATTACCGTTGGTCTCTCATTGTGGAGCTTTTGCTTGAAGGCCCCCTTTGCACTCAGTATATTTCATTTCGTTTCATTCCCTTCCATTTTGTATTATGCAAATCAAATTAACTGCAATAATTGCCGCAACTTTGCCGGCATTTTTAAAGCGAGCTATACAACAAAAAAAATGCTGTTAGCAGCAAATTGAATTTAATTGTGCGCATCAACAATGGAAATTTGATTTATTATTAAATCAAGCGCAGCTAATTGGACCAAAAATAATAATCTCTTAGGTATCGAGAGCTGTGCGAATATTCTTTGAGTAGTTTACTTATTATGAGTTTGTTGGCATTGACTGCTGCCAAGAGTTATTTGTGAGAGTCTGACAGGATCAATACAAATGAATTGTGTACTGGTATGAAAACAAGGGGCACCGCACAGGCAAAGTGAAACTGAAATGTGAAGTGGAATAAAAGCAATCTATATAAATATATCCAGAAAGACTTTACTTAGATGCATTCGATTGGCAGATAAGAATGTATGGAAAATTTCAACAAACCCTCTCACCCTTTTTACGAAAAACTGACTACGTCCTTGTATATATACAACTACAAGAGCAACAGCAGCTGACTGCACTTACTTTTCAGCACTTCTGCTCTCAAGGGCACTTTCTAGCTCTATTCTTCCTTGTTTCGTAAATGCTCAACTAGCAGCCACGATTTTGAGATAGACTGGCTATCCAAATAAACCACCATAGAAATATATATATATCAAATTTCTTAAAGCGTAATTTCATTTAACAGTTATCGGCCTAAGAGCTTGTTTTAATATTCAAATTAGATGATTTTTAAGAATTCCCTTAAAAAACTCCATTTTACTAAGAACTCAATCCAATCTGGCAAACATTTCTATATTCATTTGTTATACCTGCTTTTGAAGCCAACAAAATGTTACTGTTCGAATTAACTGGAAACAAAAAACAGTTATAATAAAATTTTGTGTACAATTGCAGTCTCAATTGTCACATTTAATGTCACCATTCAAATATAATGGACGACCTGAGATATGATTCCCCAATTCAGATATTGGACAGAATACATAAATGCGAGCAAAATAATAAAATCAGATCCGCTTTAGCCAAAGCGTTATACAAAAGTCATCCACATAACACCAGGTAACATTGGCGCTACGAAACAATGCAAAAATTCCAGACCCAAAACATCAACAAAGCAACAACAAACAAGAAGGTTTTTGGTAGGGTTGAAAAAAATGTGGAATTGGATTTTGGCTCCTTGACAAGCGAAACAAAAATTTGACAGTCGATTGACATTACAGCCAATTGGCAATTCAGCGCTGCACAGTGGATCGATGATTATCAAAAATGTATAGTTCCACAGTTATTGAGATGAGCAGCAAAAAACGATGACAGATTTTTATTGAAGATGAAACAAATTATGAGCGATGCAAGTCACATTTTTGTCAAAAAAAAACCGGCATAATGCAAAACCAATATATTGGTGGTCGGTCGCCATTTTGTGCTCAATGATGTCCACAGTGAACGAGCATGTAGCTAAGTTAGATGAGCATAAAAGGTCAGCTGGGAGAAAATAACATGCCTGGTGCGGGAGTTTATGAGGCATCTTTGTGCGGGCGTCATAAATATTTGCACGCTTCGGCATGTTGAAAATAACTTTTCTTCTTTTATTTATACATTTTTGTTGTATGTAATTCTATACTTTATTCCCAAGGCAAAAAAGAGTGTATTAGTTTTACTTTCAATGTCTGTCGCGGTCTCTGTTTAGAGATTTCAACTTGGAATATACACTATTCTAAATAGGCATAAAGCAAAGCGTTAAAATGGATTTTACAGCGGCCACAAAGTAACAAAAAATGTTTTATGTTTTCAGCACTCAAATTGGTGGTGATCTTATTTGAGATTTTATAATGTTGATGACTTTTTCAAAGGATAGCATTAAATCATTGCTTTGTAGGCATAGGTTTGAGAACAGAGAACTGTGTAGTCGGTTTTCCGCTCTGATTTTTGCACTTTTTTTGTGCCGATTACCCCAAGCAACAAAAGGCAGCGAAAAAGTTGCCCGCAGTGTGCGGCATATTAAATATTTTATATGTGCACTACCGACAGGACTACCAAATGGGTACTGAGCTTGAGTTGGGGTTTGGGATGGGATGGGATGGTAACTTTTATCGTTGCTCATCCCCTCAATCGCTTGTTTGCTTTCAGATTGGACTTCAGCCGCAATTATACGCACTGCAATGCTTCGCTGCTCGTCAACGACACGTTGGCCATGTCCGGAGATCAGCCGACATGGCTGAAACTGTTGCCGCCACGTTTTCATACGCCGGAGGTCATACTGAACACTTGGCTGCATTTGGGCGGAGCACCCCAGGCTCCAATTGGCCTTATTATCGAACTGCCGCCAGCCCAAAGCGGCACTGGCTTCACCGGCTGCCTGCATACTCTCCGCATCAATGGGCAGCCCCGCGAAATATTCGGGTAAGTCTTCCTCATATGGCCAACGGCTACGGCCGCCATTTAGTCAGTCAGTCAGTCAGTCAGTCAGTCAGTAGATGAGCCAAAGTTATGACGCTGCCTCTTAAATGCTTATGCCATAAACACAGCTGCCTCCCAGATCCACAAAGTTGCAGGTAGAGCTGGAGAAAAGCTTGGCATAGATGGAGTAAGAAAAAAGCGTGTGGGATTAAATGGACAATAAGCCCGAACCGGCGTGGGCAACAAAACAAAGTTGTAACATGAAAAGATGTGCAGATGAAAAGAAAGTAAGCCAACAAAATCCTGCTAAAGAAGTAAAAGGAAGTAAGAAAAAAAAATATACATCAATCAACGGCATGAATAATTAAAAGTCAAATCCAAGCGTTAAACAAATAAGTGTTTGAGTGGTTTAATGAGTAAATTGCTTTCAGGATTTTAGGATGAAATTGCCGATGAAATTAAAAGAACAGATTAATTAATAAAGTGCAATCTAAAACAAGTGACTACTTAACATAATATTTCGTAGTCTACGTCAATACGATGTGTATAATACTATTTGAAGTTAGTTAGTGTAATATACTTAATGAGTCAATATTGGATACACCAGCTATAATTTCTTTTTCCGATAGCACCAATGGCAATCCATTTTTGATTAATTTTAAATATTGAATATAATTGATTGGCTTAATTCCTTGACAACTTAAGACAACAAGCAGAGGGCAAACAAAATCTCAGCATTAAAAGAGCATTAAGTATGAACGATTGAAGAAGCTGCAGATTGAATGAGATTCTCTCGCGGGGCGACAAATGCGAAAGCCATTTGTCAATGCATTAAAACGCGCTCACAGACAGCTGGTCAGAGGGAGAATTTGACAATCAGGCAACCAGACAGATGGGTTGCCATCGAAACAACAATGGGTAATGGGTTAGAAGGTGGGTTAGAGGGTTGGGAAAATGACACGCTGACAACTGTAATCTAAATCGAAAATGGCGCACAAGAGGCCAGGCGATTTGAGGGCAAAACAATTGGCATCCATCCGAATTAGGCAAATCATGAAATTTCAACCTTTTACTCTTCTCCACTTGCCGGGACCCATTGTGACCATAATAGTGACGCGCTGGATGGCTTCGGCATAACGGAATGCGGCTCATTGGCATGTTTGTCGAGTCCGTGTCGCAATGGCGCCGCCTGCATCAAGATCGAATCAAATGAGCTGGACGAGAGCGGTGACAAGGCTGAGAAATGGAAATGCAAATGCCCCACAGGATATATGGGGCCGACCTGTGAGATATCCGTTTGCGAAGACAATCCCTGTCAATATGGCGGCACTTGCGTCCAATTTCCGGGCAGCGGCTATCTCTGCCTCTGTCCGCTGGGCAAGCATGGACACTATTGCGAGCACAGTAAGTTTCACATTTTATTTACCAAACATTTCCTTTTGAAATGATTATCTTCTTCAGATCTCGAGGTGGCATTGCCCTCCTTCTCGGGCAGCGTGAATGGTCTCTCCTCGTTTGTGGCATACACGGTGCCCATTCCACTGGAGTATTCACTGGAGCTGAGCTTCAAGATATTGCCACAGACAATGTCGCAAATTTCGCTGCTTGGCTTCCTCGGCCAGTCAGGTTATCATGATGAGAAGAGTGATCACCTGGCCGTTAGTTTCATACAGGGCTACATAATGCTAACATGGAATCTTGGTGCGGGTCCACGTCGCATTTTCACCCAGAAGCCCATCGATTTTCGACTGGACGCTCCGCGTGTACCCTACGAGATCAAGGTGGGTCGCATCGGTCGTCAGGCCTGGCTATCGGTCGATGGCAAATTTAATATAACGGGCCGCTCCCCGGGCAGCGTCAGCCGCATGGATGTGCTACCCATACTGTATCTGGGGGGACATGAGATTGCCAACTTTAATACGCTGCCACACGATTTGCCGCTGCATTCGGGCTTCCAGGGCTGCATCTACGATGTGCAGCTGAAGGCCGGCCAGGTGACGGTGCCGCTACAGGAAACGCGTGGAGTGCGGGGTCGCGGTGTGGGACAGTGTGGCACGCGTGAGTGTCACAGACATGCCTGCCAGCACGACGGAGCCTGCCTGCAGCATGGAGCAACATTTACGTGAGTACAACAATTTATTTGTTTTTATGGTTAAGGCTCTTTTGACTTGAAGTTAGTTAAAGCCCGTCAAACCTGCGAATTCTTTCGGTGCCCCAGCTCGTCTGTATATATTTGTGAGCTATGCTTCACTTGGAATGCTGGAGAAAACTAAAGCTTCAATTGCAAACTACATTTAAATGAAATACCTGGTTATAGTATTTAATACATATTTTTGGCGAATCGAAAAGTTTAATCAATTTTAAGACACTTTCCTTCAATATTAACTTAAGTCGATTTTAAGAGCAAAGTGGCTTATATTCCCAATAAGCCAGTACTACCGGGGGCACATGTCAGCAGATGAACTCAGGTCTAATATACAGGGTAATATAATCTTTGGCGTGCCCAAGAAAGCATTTCTTTTTTTGATTGGGATAGACATTGATTTACCTGTTGCGTAACCTTACCTGTCCGGTTAAATCTAATATTTCGGACAGACGGCTATATAAACTCATCTAGGGTTGATAAAGAATCGAAGACCTCTACAAGAGTATAATAATTACTCCAGAGTTTGAACTTTATATTGTTAAATCAATATTTTTGCCACACAGCTGCATCTGCCAGGAGGGCTGGTATGGTCCACTCTGTGCTCAGGCCACAAATCCCTGCGATTCGTTCAACAACAAGTGCTACGAGGAGGCAACTTGTGTGCCGCTCGTTAATGGCTACGAATGCGACTGTCCGGTGGGACGCACCGGCAAGAACTGTGAGGAAGGTGAGTCCAGTATGGTCTTCCTATCAGTATATACATAGTCTATAATAGCGCAACTTTACTTGGTGTAGAAATACGTTCACTAAGCGATGTCTCACTGACCGGTCGTCGTTCGTATCTGGCCGTGCGTTGGCCATATCTGTATGATAATAGCGATAAGTTGGGCGCCAAGCGATCCCAAATGGCCAGCTATCGCAACTTTACCAAGAAGCTGATGCCGCCAAAGCCCATCTCGACGCCCAGCACACATTTTGTGATGAAACTGCTCAACGAGGTGGAGAAGCAGCGTAGTTTCTCTCCGGTCCCGCTGATGGGATCTAAGACATTCGAGGAGCATCATCGGGTGCAATTCTTCTTCATTGAGTTCCAGTTGCGTCCGCTCTCCGAGCGTGGACTGCTCCTCTATTTTGGCACACTAAACAACAATCAGGACAAGAAGATTGGATTCGTTTCGCTGTCACTGCAAGGTGGCGTCGTCGAGTTCCGCATCTCGGGACCCAGCAATCATGTGACCGTCGTCCGAAGTGTACGCATGTTAGCGATTGGCGAGTGGCACAAGATCAAGATGGCGCAACGTGGACGTTGGCTAACGTTGTGGGTGGAGGGTAGTGCCTCCTCAGCGCTGGCACCCTCCGCCGAGGTGCTGGTCGAGCCCGATTCGCTGCTGTACATTGGCGGCCTCAAGGATGTCTCCAAGTTGCCACACAATGCAATCTCCGGCTTCCCCATACCGTTCCGGGGCTGTGTACGCGGCCTCGTCGTCAGCGGCACTCGCATTGTGCTCAACGAAACCAATATCATGGGTGAGTGAACGATTTATGGTGTATGCTCTAGGCTCAATATAAATTATGGTAAAACAGAAATCTAATCACGAACTTTATTCTCATTCCATCAGAGTCACGCAACATTCGCGACTGCGACGGCACAGCCTGTGGCGGGGATTCCTGTGAATCTGGTGGCCATTGCTGGCTGGATGAGAAACTGCAGCCGCACTGCATCTGTCCGGAATATGCCAAGGGCGATCGCTGTGAATACTCGGAGACGTGCAAGCTAATTCCGTGCAAGAATAATGGACGCTGTTTGCGCAGCGGTCGCTGCTCCTGTCCCAATGGCTGGGGCGGCTTCTACTGTGAGATTGGTGAGTAATCTAACTTTTTGGGGTTCATCAACCTCGAAGCGAATGCAATTGAAAGTTTTTTGGAATCGCTATGAGCGACTATTTATTTTATTTTATAATTGCCATCTCGTGTGTCGGTTTGTCGTTTCCTGCGGAGTGGCGGGTTTTGCGGCAGGTAATTCGTCATCGAATTAGTCAAGCAACAGATGTTTAGTTAGTGCTTAATGTCCGTGACAGTAAAACCAACAACAACAACAACAACAAACATAGCAACAATGATTTTTTTTTTGTTTTTTTTATTAGTATGACTTTATAATTTATTAGCGGTCAGGGCAACGATAAAAGGCATAAATCATTTCACTTGGAAATCTTCAGAAACGAGTTTCATAAATCTCCATAGCAAAGTTGAACTTCAATGTGTCAGCAAAGTAAAAGTTCGTTTTGATTTTATGCAGTAGCTACCGCAAAGATTTTAAAAGTCAGATCAGTTGATTTTATTTCAGATAGAAATTGCTTTAATCTCATGTTTTCTGTTCATTGCCTAAACAAGTTTTCAAATTCGAGTGCTAAAAGCAAACGACACGAGTTCAACAAAAAAAATGTAAAAAAAAATAAAGACACAGATCTAACACAACAATATTATTATAATAATTAGAGGGGGATAGCCGAAAACAAAACCATTAACAACACAACTAATCTTATGGTTCAGTGCGCAGCGGGGTCAGGAAGTGTCATAGCAAAGGCAAAATGAAAAAAAAAAACACCCACAAATTAGCGATCTAGAATTTGTAAATATGCAAAAACAAAAAAAAAATATAATTTGCATTGTTCAGAGTTGAACGTGATTTAATAATAGAAAAAGCATTGGAAATTTGACCTATTTGCAAAAGTCATTATCTGAATAAAGCGGATACAACACCACTTCAGGAATTATAAAAAAATTAAAATTACACATAGCCAAACGCGCTAAAATTATTTTTTAAATAAATAAAATCAACCATCTGCATGTCTCATTAAGAGAGCCCAGAATGGTGGGTAATCGCAAAATATGCTTGTATATATATTATATATTATTATATGTATATATATATTATAATTATATACAAGTTTGACGTTCACTTTAAAGCGAAATTAGATGCCTGAACGTTTCAGATTTTTCTCAAACATTTTCAAGTGTTACAGAATTAAATCAATCAGAATCAATTTATCCCCATTGTGAAATTTTCTTCGAGGTTAATAACCTCCAAAACTCATCTCGCTTATGTATGGGATAATTTCCAAGATCAACATGCGAATATCATTTGTGTACATGCAAGTGTAAGTCCAGGCCATAAAAGAGTTTCATGATTATTCGATATGTGGCCAGGCTGGGTTATTCAATTGCCAGTTGGCACACAATCAGCTGACCGGCTGGCTGGCAGCCTTTCACTTATTAGCAAAGTGAATTAACATGCCACTAATCACAATAAGCCATAAAAAAAAAGCTGGTGAAAACACGAAACAACAAGTGCAACCAAGTTGACTGGCAGCAAATGAAAGAAAACAAAACGCAAATTCATAACAAGAATCAAAGCGAAAAGCAAAAGCTAAACCAGACCAGACCAGACCACAGCGAAAGAAGATGTAGACAACAGATTAGACCCAAGAAGAAGCAGTCAAAAGAAGCGGCAAACGAGATCAGGGACTTGCAGATGCTCAACAGCAAATGGTATAATGAGCTGGCACAGCTGAGATGACGAAGATGATAGTAGCACGAAGGAAATAGTGAATCTTCGACATGACGAACTTTAAATACACTTTGCAGACATATCAAATTCAATGTGTACAATACAATATAAAATCAAATTTGTAAGTGACTAGAAGTAAACGTTATAAAAATCAATGTGAATATGTTCTAAATTACAATAGATAGATAGTAGCTTTCGAGTAAACTTAATTGTCAAGTTTTCCTTGAAGTAGACCAAGACTAAATACATACTCTATAATCGAAATGGGGTCTTGTTCGTATGCGATGCATAATTCGTGCTACCCTCCGCAGTGCCATAATAAAAGTGGCGACGTTGATTGTGTTGCTGCAACATTGTTTGCCGATGCTGTAATTCAATTATGCACCTGTACATGCAATATGTTTAATGCAATTTTAATTCAACTCCCTCCACCCCCCTCCCCCACACCTCTCCACCATCTAAACTTGCATATCTGTTGCAGCGCTGAGTAAGCCGACAACGCCAAGCTTCCGGGGCAACAGTTACCTGATCTTGCCGCCCCCTCGAATCCCGATGAAAGACAAGCGTCGAGGGCCATCGCTCTATGTGCGACCGCGCGAAGCCATACAAATCTCACTGAACTTCTCCACCATTGAGCCGGACGGTCTGTTGCTCTGGAGCGAGCACAATCACCAGAAATTCCTCGGCCTCGGTCTGGAGAACGGCCATCTGAAGCTGGCCAGCAATTTGCTGGGCAGCAACAACGACACCGTTCAGGCACCAGCAAGCGGCTTCATCGCCGATGGCGCCTGGCACGGCACCAGTGTCCTCCTAGATCGTAGTCGACTCGAGTTGCGACTGGATGGCGAGGTGATATTTACCGAGCGATTGCCAGAGCTTAATCGTCGCTCAACTACCAAAACAATAACAACAACACCGACTACGACATCTTTGCAGCGACAGCGAGGAGGTGGCAAGGAGCCAACGATTAGCTATGAGGATATTTTCTATTTGGGTAAGTTTGTCGGCAGTGTTGAAAACCGTTGATTTCTTCCCGCCAAATCTGATTTTTTTTAAAACGACAGCTTTTGATTAATATTATTTGAAGCTATTACGGCTTATTGATAGTTATTGTATTAATCAAACATGTAAACATATAAGTGCTTATCAATCAAATGGCGAAAAATTTCAGTTACATTGTGACGTCACAATATTGGTTTATTACTACAGCTATAAAATCTGAATTTGATTCATTCTTCGCGTGTGTGTTTGCGTCATTAATTAAAATAAGCAGTAGTTTGCACACCTACCTTAAAAACCGTTCGTCTGTTTTTCGATCACTAAAACTCAGCTTAATTGATTGCTCAAAACTGAAACAGATTGCTGTAAAGCGAATTTAACGCCGGTCGACGGTGTCGAAACTGCAAGTGTGCAACCGAAATATAAATACGAATTACCGTAAGCAAGAGCAGGATAGATGCGTATTTTCATCACTGCATGTGAGAGCGGTGCTGTCTTTGGAGTTACTTTATTCAAACCATTGCGCAATTCTATAGAGTAATACTTTCCAAATATATTTATATTTGCCAAATGTTTAAATAAGTCACCACCGACATTTCATAGAGCACAATGAATAAACAATCGCACTGTAGCCGCCGCGTCTACAGGGGTATAAACAATTACTAGGCTTGAGTTAATAGAGATGGACAACGGCGCAAAACATCGTATCGATTGAAAATATCGCTGTTATGCTCAAATGATCTGATAATGATTACAGGTGCTTAAAAGGCAAGCAAAACTGGGCTTGGAAACCAAACCTGAGGAGAGAAAATTAGTTGCTATATTTTTCTTTGAAAACATATTACTTTGGAGAAAAAATTATATAAATAAAAATTATATTTTGGTGTTTAGTATTTGTTCTGCTTGTATATATGCAAATATTATGATCAGCGTACTCAGCACTGTTAACGCACAGCTGACCTCAGCATTTTTAAGGCAAACTGTTAATGCTATTTAAATTTTCTGCTCAACAGGTGGATTTCCAAATCAGGAATCGGTGAGCAAACGGACGCAAGGACGTTACTTTGAGCCATTTAAGGGCTGCCTGCAGGACATACAGTTCGGTGCAGAGCCAAAAGCCGTTATAAGCGATTTCTCGCCATATCAGGGCGAGAACATTGGCTCTTGTGATTTGCACGGCGATGAGCCGATTGTTCTATAAGTTGACAGACGAATCAAGAAAGAAAGCGAAAACAAAACGAAATAGACATAAAATAAATTATGTAACCAATTATTCGTATGTTAATTGCATTGCAGTCGAACTTTCAAGTCAAATTGAAAAAGTCAAACAATACCGAAAATTAGGACTTAGGCTAAGTATTAAGGGAATTTATATCAGCAGAACAAACCCATGTCAAACAGGTGGAAAATACACAGATTGGGGGATGGCGCTAAATGGAGCAAACGAAATGGAAAGTAATTTTGTAAATTTTATAGAAATAACTGACAAAAAGAAGAAAAAAAACAACACCAAATTTGTAGATTAAAAAAAAACAATTTGAAATAAAAATCATTTAACGGAAATGAAATTTAAAATGTGGTTGATCAATAAATCGAAGAAAGAACTAAGAAACACTTGAACAAAATTGTAGTTTAGGATCTAAATCTAGAAAGAAAAAAAAACCAGATACTTCTCTTACGTAAGTGATATTTAATGTGGAATAATGATAAACATGAAATGCATATGACAAAGAACGAAAAGATCCCTTCTCAATTAGTAACTTTTTAAACTGATATATACATGATGTACTATATTGTTTGTTGAGCCAATTTTTGTTATACAAGTGTATAAGCATTTGTGTTCTATATTTGTGTATATCTTATCTATGTATATCTTATGTGTTCTCTACTAAATATTTTATGTACTGCCCCTAAAACAATTTCTGCCATTTTAATTTAATTAATATTTTGGATAAAAAAAACTCAAAATTTTTTTTGGGTTAACATTGTTTTTATGTTATATTAGCATAATGCTATTTAAATTGAAAGCCATTTAGTTGCCTTGTAGTAAGTTAGTGTATAACTCTCGCTATGATTTACTGTTTTTCAAAACAAAACAAAAAGATACTCAGAAAACTTTGACTCTTCAAATAAATTATGAAAATTATACAATACATCAAATATTATTCTTATAAAGTGAAATCAAGTAGCGAAAACATATAAAAGATAAAAACAAATATATGTGTATCGAATTTATATATATATATGTATAAATATATATATATATATATATATATGTATATATACATATATACAATACTTTATTATACAATTAAATGCAAGAGTATCAAAATAAAAACCAACTAAAAATGTAACCGAAACTACATTAAGTATGTACTAATTATTTCGAGTTATAATTTCAAAATAAAAATAGAATGACTTAATAAGCCTAATATGCTTAAATATTTGTTACATTTATTTAAAGGTAAGTTTTTCTATATAAGTAACATTTTATTTATGAATAGGTGCTTGCAGATGTCTAAATTTTTTATTTCGAAAAATGTTCAAGCATTAGACGTTTCTGAAGATTTTGCCACATCCCTGTTCGATTTAAACATACAGCAAAGGCAAGATGATTTTCTCTTTTCGATATTTGTTCACTTGTTCTTATTAGTTACTTTTTAACTTTGTTGTTCGCTTAAGACTTTAGCTGAAAATATTCGCAAAATTCACCAATTACTTATTATTATATAAATTGTGCTTATTACTCACCCATCATTGTTACCGCACGTTCTATTTCCATATCCGATTTACTGCCAACTAAAGCAATGACCAGCTCTGGCGACACCTAGGTATAAAAATATGTGCTTGATAAGATTTGAATAAAAATAAATCAGTAAAATTAGAAAAACATATTCACCCTTTCACGAAGTTCTGCAACCCAAGTCTCAGCCTCAATAAAGCTATTACGATCTCGGATATCGTATACAATGACAACTCCAAGAGTATTTTTATAATAGCTGTGTAGTATCGCCTTATAGCTGTTCCCAAAATGAATCGTACAGCCCAGATCTCTACTGTTGGATAGTAATACTCACCGATGCTGTCCAGAAGTATCCCAGATTTCCAGCCCGACGACGCCATCAGGCAGCTTGATGCTTCTCACCTGGAACTCTGCTCCAATCAATTTCAATTTCCACGACCGGAATCGCTTCATGCTGATAGATGTGAACTCCTCGAACATAGGTAGCCAACTAAAAAGCAGTCTCATTTCTCTGATTAATATGGTTGAGCTATGGGTCGCAGAGTTTTATGAAGTTTTTATTTGTGGATTTCAGCATCATAGGCCTGAAATAGTTTTCAGAATAAAATAAACGGCGAATGGTTCTGAAACCCTTATATATATACTGATATACAATTATATGTATGAATGGGTTTACTACAAAGTAAATTTTACTTTAGCACATTATAAACATTACTCAACAATTTTCTAAAGCATCGATCGGTCTACGCCATATCGTAAATGTAAATTATTAGGATATCACTCAGTTAATTGTACTTGAGTTTTAAGAATCTCTTTGAACTTAACTTAAGCGTCTTGAAATGATTTTTTTTTTTTTTTTTTGAAAATAATAGCAAAACTATTAATATTTAGACAATTTTCATTTCAAACATTTCAAAACGCTTATTTTATAGATAGTGATAAAAA
Source organism: Drosophila setosimentum (assembly GCA_035043505.1). Lineage (NCBI taxonomy): Eukaryota > Metazoa > Arthropoda > Insecta > Diptera > Drosophilidae > Drosophila > Drosophila setosimentum. The sequence continues at coordinate 4,826,847 of JAWNMY010000007.1, forward strand.
TATTATTGTAATTTGTATATAAAATATTTCTTTATTGTTGGATTGGATCCATTCGATTGTTTTCTATGGTCCAAATAAATGTACGAACTATTTAATAAAATTTGCCAAAAAGCAATTTGGTCCCTTCTTGGCAGAGTTCTCCATAAATATATAGCCATTTTGTTGAGCAAACAATTGCAGCGCTTTCGAACTAATGCAAAAATCGTCCAACAAATCAATCTTATTGGAATCATAAATTAAGATCAATGAGTGCAAGTTTAAGTTTAATTTGTGATTATACAAACCATTTTACCCACTTTCTTAGCCCATACCAAACAATCCTGATCCTACACATCATAGAGTATCAGCACAGCCTGAGCATCTTTATAAACTATGCCAACTGCTCATAATCCGTAATGATTAAGTGCAACTTCCAAAAGCTAGAAAATTAATACTAACCGTTGCGCGCCAGCAACTTCCCAGATATAAAACATTACAGAGTTCTCACAATATATGCTCGAAAATAAGGCAAGAAACGTATTTTGCTTAATATTCATATGAGACCCTTTTGGTGGGAACCCAACGATAACTTTCCAACCGATTCATCACCCAACACTACAAGTCTGTAGTATTTTGTCAGGCATGAGGCAATTTTACCTTTCAGATTTGTAGAGCTCATTTCTGCGCTCAAAACCTGTTGTATTTAAATAATTAAAAAGTACATACTCATCAAAGCTCTTTTTTCTTAAAATATTTAACAAATCAATTGCAGTAAAATCCTAAATATATTCAGTCCCCTGAAATTTATTAATTTACTAATAGCTGCTCTCCGCATCAATAATTCGTTGTTATTTTTCGTTACAGCAGTTGAATGCAATTTTAAGAAAATTTACTATTTTGTATTTCAATTTCGTAACATATATTATGCTCAAGGGTTTCAAATTTGAACAAACAAACCGAACCAGCAGCCGAAAGTTTTTTTTTTTTTTATCAATTTTGAAAAGTGAATTTTGTTTAATGACCAAGTCCCATAAAATTTGGATTCGATTGTTACATATGTATATATATATACGATTTTTATTATAAATGTTAAATTTAAATACATACATACAACATAAAAATAATAAATTGGAAAAATACACACACACATCTGTTAGGCGTCGGTTTTTTTAATCTCTCACGCTAATTCATTGTTGTTGTTGTTGTTGTTTCTGTTCTTGTAGTTTGTTAATTTATTTTGTTTTGTTGCTTTTGCTTTGTTGATCGCTGGTTGATATATATATATAGTATATATATAATTAGATATATATAAGACATATATATAGTAAGTAGATAAGGAATCAAATACGATTTGTGAATCGAGATAAACAAATGTGAATTTATGGTAAAGTATTTTTCAAGGTTTATTTTCATTCTTATTGATGTTGTTGTTGTTGACTTCACTTTATCGGCTTAAGCTTCTTCTTATTTTGCATAATGTGTTTAGGATAATTGTTGTTATTTCCTCTTTTAAGATAGGGGTAGCATTAAATCTTTGATTGCTGCTAGAATGTGAAATAAAAAAGCTAAACATAAATGTAACCAAAAATTTCTAACTATGAATAATTTTTTTCATTTTCATTTTTTGTATTTGTTTTTGTTTTTTTTTTCGTTTTTTTTTTCATTTTTCATATGTGTATATATATATAATTTATATAAATTGCAACTATCACACGTGCCCATCGCAAACTTGACAGCTGGACAGGCACACACATTGCCACAGATCGAGGACGAGCGAATCTTCGGCTGCTGATCTGATCTGATCTGATCTGAACTGAACTAAACTGATCTTCGGTTTTTTGTTTTGTTTCTTATTTCTCTTTATCTCTCATCTTTTTGGAACGCTGCTGAGAACAACTGCAACTGGAATTTCTCTGGTTTCGACACCCAGTTTGGTAACTCAAACTTACATGAAATGTTTAGCTTAACAAACACTTTTAGCATATTTCTTACGGTTGTTGTTTATGTTTTATACTCTTTTGTTTTTTGTACAATTCATTTTGAAAGATTTCTACGACACGATGTGGAACTCTTCAAAACATTTCCCCGCATTTATTAAGTGTATTATTATTATTATTATTATATCGCATCTGATTGGGATGAAGTTGAAGGAGGAGCTGTCTAAGTGGCGGTTATGAATTATAGGGCCAGAGATAGAAGTTAGGAGCGCTTTTTTTCTGTATTTGATAAAGTTTCGCTTGATTTTAACGGGTCTATGTGGTTTTATTTAAACTAACTTTTCGCTTTTACGATTTGTTTGTTGTCTCTGTTTTTCTTTTGTTTTCATTTAATTTAATTTATAATTAATATTATCTTTATGTTCCGGTTTTTTTGTATGTTTTTCTTTTTCTGTTTCATCTTCATCATCATTAATTATGAAAATTAAATTGTTTGCCCTTATGAGCCGGCTTTAGTTTTAAATTTTAAATAATTTTTTATTTATAATTATCAGCATAAACTTTTCAAATCTCCCGATGGAAATTTCATTTTCTGCAATGACAAAAAGCAATCGATTCATAATTAATTCACTATAATCCAATTTATTCGTCCGATGGCCATACACACACACACACCTACAAAAGGACATCACTTGCAGCAGTTGTTCGTCGTTTGAGTTGGTTCGTTTCCATTTGGCTTTATAACAGATCCTTGATTGTTGTCGTTCTTGGGTAGTTTCTTGGCTACACATCATTATCGAAAATACAGTCCACTCATTAATTGAATGTCAAACACAGTTGAGTTGAGTCTATGTACATACCAATTGCCAAGAAGATATCATTGACATTCATGCCCGTCTTCGCCGACGTTTCCATAAACAACAAGCCATTCTCCTCAGCATATTGCTTTGCTTCGTCAAACTCCACGACGCGAATGTTCGACAGATCCGCCTTATTGCCAGCCAACGCAATGACAATGTTCGGTGAGGCCTGAAAAACACAATTACATACTTTTAATAATAATATAAATAATATAATATATTATACACTTAAATAATATATATATTGAAGAGTAAATAGAACGGATTTGGAAAGCTTAGAATCTTTGCCATAGTATTCATATGATCGTACTTAACAAATTGTAATGAATTGTTGAATTGACCCTTTCTTCTATAAAACTATATAATCTTCAAATAACAAAGGGACTTTCGTCTTGCCAGTGATCATGAATTAACTTGCAATGCAACGCAATGAGGCGTTAACCATGCCGGATACGATGAATGAGTTCAGTGAACGAGTCAATTCAATAAATATGAATATGAACCAAGCACACGCAAAACAAATTGTGCAAATTGTGTTGCAAAAAAACAAACATAACATTGAGCACATTATCCACTTGTAATTACATTGACCTTGAGAGGGAGAGAGACTGAGAGAGGGGTGGAGATCATTTACTCACTTGTTTATGCAGTTCCTTGACCCAGGTCTTTGCACGCTGAAAACTGTCCTGATTCTGTATGTCATAGACAACTATGGCGGCCTGTGCTCCCCTATAGTACATAGGAGCTAAGCTGTGATATCTGCAAAAATAATTTACAGTTTAGTAACAGTAATAGTAACGTGCATGTATGGTAACATTAACATGATAATGAACATTATCATTAATATTAACATTAACATTTAAATGATCATCAATGAAAATATCGTTGTTATGCTCAAATGATCTGATAATGATTACAGGTGCTTAAAAGGCAAGCAAAACTGGGCTTGGAAACCAAACCTGAGGAGAGAAAATTAGTTGCTATATTTTTCTTTGAAAACATATTACTTTGGAGTAAAAATTATATAAATAAAAATTATATTTTGGTGTTTAGTATTTGTTCTGCTTGTATATATGCAAATATTATGATCAGCGTACTCAGCACTGTTAACGCACAGCTGACCTCAGCATTTTTAAGGCAAACTGTTAATGCTATTTAAATTTTCTGCTCAACAGGTGGATTTCCAAATCAGGAATCGGTGAGCAAACGGACGCAAGGACGTTACTTTGAGCCATTTAAGGGCTGCCTGCAGGACATACAGTTCGGTGCAGAGCCAAAAGCCGTTATAAGCGATTTCTCGCCATATCAGGGCGAGAACATTGGCTCTTGTGATTTGCACGGCGATGAGCCGATTGTTCTATAAGTTGACAGACGAATCAAGAAAGAAAGCGAAAACAAAACGAAATAGACATAAAATAAATTATGTAACCAATTATTCGTATGTTAATTGCATTGCAGTCGAACTTTCAAGTCAAATTGAAAAAGTCAAACAATACCGAAAATTAGGACTTAGGCTAAGTATTAAGGGAATTTATATCAGCAGAACAAACCCATGTCAAAAAGGTGGAAAATACACAGATTGGGGGATGGCGCTAAATGGAGCAAACGAAATGGAAAGTAATTTTGTAAATTTTATAGAAATAACTGACAAAAAGAAGAAAAAAAACAACACCAAATTTGTAGATTAAAAAAAAACAATTTGAAATAAAAATCATTCAACGGAAATGAAATTTAAAATGTGGTTGATCAATAAATCGAAGAAAGAACTAAGAAACACTTGAACAAAATTGTAGTTTAGGATCTAAATCTAGAAAGAAAAAAAACCAGATACTTCTCTTACGTAAGTGATATTTAATGTGGAATAATGATAAACATGAAATGCATATGACAAAGAACGAAAAGATCCCTTCTCAATTAGTAACTTTTTAAACTGATATATACATGATGTACTATATTGTTTGTTGAGCCAATTTTTGTTATACAAGTGTATAAGCATTTGTGTTCTATATTTGTGTATATCTTATCTATGTATATCTTATGTGTTCTCTACTAAATATTTTATGTACTGCCCCTAAAACAATTTCTGCCATTTTAATTTAATTAATATTTTGGATAAAAAAAACTCAAAATTTTTTTTGGGTTAACATTGTTTTTATGTTATATTAGCATAATGCTATTTAAATTGAAAGCCATTTAGTTGCCTTGTAGTAAGTTAGTGTATAACTCTCGCTATGATTTACTGTTTTTCAAAACAAAACAAAAAGATACTCAGAAAACTTTGACTCTTCAAATAAATTATGAAAATTATACAATACATCAAATATTATTCTTATAAAGTGAAATCAAGTAGCGAAAACATATAAAAGATAAAAACAAATATATGTGTATCGAATTTATATATATATATGTATAAATATATATATATATATATATGTATATATACATATATACAATACTTTATTATACAATTAAATGCAAGAGTATCAAAATAAAAACCAACTAAAAATGTAACCGAAACTACATTAAGTATGTACTAATTATTTCGAGTTATAATTTCAAAATAAAAATAGAATGACTTAATAAGCCTAATATGCTTAAATATTTGTTACATTTATTTAAAGGTAAGTTTTTCTATATAAGTAACATTTTATTTATGAATAGGTGCTTGCAGATGTCTAAATTTTTTATTTCGAAAAATGTTCAAGCATTAGACGTTTCTGAAGATTTTGCCACATCCCTGTTCGATTTAAACATACAGCAAAGGCAAGATGATTTTCTCTTTTCGATATTTGTTCACTTGTTCTTATTAGTTACTTTTTAACTTTGTTGTTCGCTTAAGACTTTAGCTGAAAATATTCGCAAAATTCACCAATTACTTATTATTATATAAATTGTGCTTATTTACTCACCCATCTCCTCAAAACAATTAGTCACATTCAAGCCGCTCACTGCTGACGTTTCCATAAATATCAATTTATTAAATTGAGCATATTCCTCAGCCTCGCTCATTGTTACCGCACGTTCTATTTCCATATCCGATTTACTGCCAACTAAAGCAATGACCAGCTCTGGCGACACCTAGGTATAAAAATATGTGCTTGATAAGATTTGAATAAAAATAAATCAGTAAAATTAGAAAAACATATTCACCCTTTCACGAAGTTCTGCAACCCAAGTCTGAGCCTCAATAAAGCTATTACGATCTCGGATATCGTATACAATGACAACTCCAAGACTATTTTCATAATAGCTGTGTAGTATCGCCTTATAGCTGTTCCCAAAATGAATCATACAGCCCAGATCTCTACTGTTGGATAGTAATACTCACCGATGCTGTCCAGAAGTATCCCAGATTTTCAGCCTGACGACGCCATCAGGCAGCTTGATGCTTCTCACCTGGTACTCTGCCCCAATAGTGACCTTCGGCTCAATTAATGTTGGCGCTCTCTCCAATACAAAGTACCGGAGTAGCGATGATTTGCCCACGCCAGAATTACCGAGTATTGTGATTTGAAATTCGTCTTTCAATTTCCACGACCGGACTCGCTTCATGCTGATAGATGTGAACTCCTCGAACATAGGTAGCCAACTAAAAAGCAGTCTCATTTCTCTGATTAATATGGTTGAGCTATGGGTCGCAGAGTTTTATGAAGTTTTTATTTGTGGATTTCAGCATCATAGGCCTGAAATAGTTTTCAGAATAAAATAAACGGCGAATGGTTCTGAAACCCTTATATATATACTGATAAACAATTATATGTATGAATGGGTTTATTACAAAGTAAATTTTACTTTAGCACATTATAAACATTACTCAACAATTTTCTAAAGCATCGATCGGTCTACGCCATATCGTAAATGTAAATTATTAGGATATCACTCAGTTAATTGTACTTGAGTTTTAAGAATCTCTTTGAACTTAACTTAAGCGTCTTGAAATGATTTTTTTTTTTTTTTTTTGAAAATAATAGCAAATCTATTAATATTTAGACAATTTTCATTTCAAACATTTCAAAACGCTTATTTTATAGATAGTGATAAAAATATTATTGTAATTTGTATATAAAATATTTCTTTATTGTTGGATTGGATCCATTCGATTGTTTTCTATGGTCCAAATAAATGTACGAACTATTTAATAAAATTTGCCAAAAAGCAATTTGGTCCCTTCTTGGCAGAGTTCTCCATAAATATAAAGCCATTCTGTTGAGCAAACAATTGCAGCGCTTTCGAACTAATGCAAAAATCGTCCAACAAATCAATCTTCTTGGAATCATAAATTAAGATCAATGAGTGCAAGTTTAAGTTTAATTTGTGATTATACAAACCATTTTACCCACTTTTTTAGCCCATACCAAATTATCCTGATCCTGCACATCATAGAGTATCAGCAGCATCTTTATAAACTGTGCCAACCGCTCATAATTCGTAATGATTAAGTGCAATTTCCAAAAGATAGAAAATTATTACTAACCGTTGCGCGCCAGCAACTTCCCAGATATAAAAAATTACAGAGTTCTCACAATATATGCTCGAAAATAAGGCAAGAAACGTATTTTGCTTAATATTCATATGAGACCCTTTTGGTGGGAACCCAACGATAACTTTCCAACCGATTCATCACCCAACACTACAAGTCTGTAGTATTTTGTCAGGCATGAGGCAATTTTACCTTTCAGATTTGTAGAGCTCATTTCTGCGCTCAAAACCAACTGTTGTATTTAATTAATTAAAAAGTACATACTCATCAAAGCTCTTTTTTCTTAAAATATTTAACAAATCAATTGCAGTAAAATCCTAAATATATTCAGTCCCCTGAAATTTATTAATTTACTAATAGCTGCTCTCCGCATCAATAATTCGTTGTTATTTTTCGTTACAGCAGTTGAATGCAATTTTAAGAAAATTTACTATTTTGTATTTCAATTTCGTAACATATATTATGCTCAAGGGTTTCAAATTTGAACAAACAAACCGAACCAGCAGCCGAAAGTTTTTTTTTTTTTTATCAATTTTGAAAAGTGAATTTTGTTTAATGACCAAGTCCCATAAAATTTGGATTCGATTGTTACATATGTATATATATATACGATTTTTATTATAAATGTTAAATTTAAATACATACATACAACATAAAAATAATAAATTGGAAAAATACACACACACATCTGTTAGGCGTCGGTTTTTTTAATCTCTCACGCTAATTCATTGTTGTTGTTGTTGTTGTTTCTGTTCTTGTAGTTTGTTAATTTATTTTGTTTTGTTGCTTTTGCTTTGTTGATCGCTGGTTGATATATATATATAGTATATATATAATTAGATATATATAAGACATATATATAGTAAGTAGATAAGGAATCAAATACGATTTGTGAATCGAGATAAACAAATGTGAATTTATGGTAAAGTATTTTTCAAGGTTTATTTTCATTCTTATTGATGTTGTTGTTGTTGACTTCACTTTATCGGCTTAAGCTTCTTCTTATTTTGCATAATGTGTTTAGGATAATTGTTGTTATTTCCTTTTTTAAGATAGGGGTAGCATTAAATCTTTGATTGCTGCTAGAATGTGAAATAAAAAAGCTAAACATAAATGTAACCAAAAATTTCTAACTATGATTAATTTTTTTTTTCATTTTCATTTTTTGTATTTGTTTTTGTTTTTTTTTTCGTTTTTTTGTATTTTCATTTTTCATATGTGTATATATATATAATTTATATAAATTGCAACTATCACACGTGCCCATCGCAAACTTGACAGCTGGACAGGCACACACATTGCCACAGATCGAGGACGAGCGAATCTTCGGCTGCTGATCTGATCTGATCTGATCTGAACTGAACTAAACTGATCTTCGGTTTTTTGTTTTGTTTCTTATTTCTCTTTATCTCTCATCTTTTTGGAACGCTGCTGAGAACAACTGCAACTGGAATTTCTCTGGTTTCGACACCCAGTTTGGTAACTCAAACTTACATGAAATGTTTAGCTTAACAAACACTTTTAGCATATTTCTTACGGTTGTTGTTTATGTTTTATACTCTTTTGTTTTTTGTACAATTCATTTTGAAAGATTTCTACGACACGATGTGGAACTCTTCAAAACATTTCCCCGCATTTATTAAGTGTATCATTATTATTATTATTATATCGCATCTGATTGGGATGAAGTTGAAGGAGGAGCTGTCTAAGTGGCGGTTATGAATTATAGGGCCAGAGATAGAAGTTAGGAGCGCTTTTTTTTCTGTATTTGATAAAGTTTCGCTTGATTTTAACGGGTCTATGTGGTTTTATTTAAACTAACTTTTCGCTTTTACGATTTGTTTGTTGTCTCTGTTTTTCTTTTGTTTTCATTTAATTTAATTTATAATTAATATTATCTTTATGTTCCGGTTTTTTTGTATGTTTTTCTTTTTCTGTTTCATCTTCATCATCATTAATTATGAAAATTAAATTGTTTGCCCTTATGAGCCGGCTTTAGTTTTAAATTTTAAATAATTTTTTATTTATAATTATCAGCATAAACTTTTCAAATCTCCCGATGGAAATTTCATTTTCTGCAATGACAAAAAGCAATCGATTCATAATTAATTCACTATAATCCAATTTATTCGTCCGATGGCCATACACACACACACACCTACAAAAGGACATCACTTGCAGCAGTTGTTCGTCGTTTGAGTTGGTTCGTTTCCATTTGGCTTTATAACAGATCCTTGATTGTTGTCGTTCTTGGGTAGTTTCTTGGCTACACATCATTATCGAAAATACAGTCCACTCATTAATTGAATGTCAAACACAGTTGAGTTGAGTCTATGTACATACCAATTGCCAAGAAGATATCATTGACATTCATGCCCGTCTTCGCCGACGTTTCCATAAACAACAAGCCATTCTCCTCAGCATATTGCTTTGCTTCGTCAAACTCCACGACGCGAATGTTCGACAGATCCGCCTTATTGCCAGCCAACGCAATGACAATGTTCGGTGAGGCCTGAAAAACACAATTACATACTTTTAATAATAATATAAATAATATAATATATTATACACTTAAATAATATATATATTGAAGAGTAAATAGAACGGATTTGGAAAGCTTAGAATCTTTGCCATAGTATTCATATGATCGTACTTAACAAATTGTAATGAATTGTTGAATTGACCCTTTCTTCTATAAAACTATATAATCTTCAAATAACAAAGGGACTTTCGTCTTGCCAGTGATCATGAATTAACTTGCAATGCAACGCAATGAGGCGTTAACCATGCCGGATACGATGAATGAGTTCAGTGAACGAGTCAATTCAATAAATATGAATATGAACCAAGCACACGCAAAACAAATTGTGCAAATTGTGTTGCAAAAAAACAAACATAACATTGAGCACATTATCCACTTGTAATTACATTGACCTTGAGAGGGAGAGAGACTGAGAGAGGGGTGGAGATCATTTACTCACTTGTTTATGCAGTTCCTTGACCCAGGTCTTTGCACGCTGAAAACTGTCCTGATTCTGTATGTCATAGACAACTATGGCGGCCTGTGCTCCCCTATAGTACATAGGAGCTAAGCTGTGATATCTGCAAAAATAATTTACAGTTTAGTAACAGTAATAGTAACGTGCATGTATGGTAACATTAACATGATAATGAACATTATCATTAATATTAACATTAACATTTAAATGATCACTCCCATTACTATTCACATTAATAATAACATTTAAATGAACATTAACATTACTATTAACATTAATAATAAGATTAACATTAAAATTAGCAAGACAATCAAAAGTGAATATTAACATAAACAGTTGAATAAATATTGACATTCAAATTGATCGCTTTGCATTGTGGGTTGGCTCTTACCGCTCCTGCCCAGCTGTATCCCAGATCTCGAACTTGACAACAGTGTCCTCTATGCATATGGTCTGTGTTAGAAAGGCCGCACCTATCGTGCTCTCCTGATACTCATGGAACTGGCCCTTGACAAAGCGCAGCACCAACGACGATTTACCCACAGCCGATTCGCCAAGCAGCACCAACTTGAACTGGCAACTTTTATTCTGCGATGTGCCATTGGGTCTTTGTGCGGCTCCAGAATTGGAACCCCCGCTGCGTGGTGTTGTTGCCATCTTGTTTTTCTGTTGTTTTTGTTGTTGTTTTTGTTGATTTTGTTTTTGTCGTTGTTGTTGTTGTTGCTACTGCTGCTGTGCTAATTGCACTGAAGAATTACAAAAAATTTTTATGTGACGAGTGGTTTTAGCGGACGGTCAAAGAATGCTCCTTTTTACTTCCAATCTTCCAATGGCTCTCTTTCTCTCCCTGTCTGTGTCAGCGGCTGTGTGTGTTTGTAATCTACAAAAGAGAAGAGCGAATTTAATGTGACTGATAAAACAAAATTAAGGAACAACAACAACATTAAGAACGTCACTGGCCGCATGGCGCCATCATTTGCATCAGCACTTATCGAAATTAATTGAATATACGCACAACTCATATCGCGAAAGAGAGAGAGGGAGACTGAGAGATAGAGGAGGATTTGAGTAACGCCCCATTAAATCAAGCGAAATACGAGATGATATTTGGGAAAGCGCATAAAATGCAAAATCACAATAGCGATGAACGAAACTCGTATTGTAATTTAAGCCAAGAACTTATTTATTTTGCATACAAAAGCTGACGTTGAATAATCTAAAGGAATAGCAACAGAAGATAAACGCTGAAGTTTTATAAAGTTTCATAAAAACAAAACATGTTTTGTCGTGCGTGACTTTTGCAACTATCGTATGTATGTAACCATATCAAATATTCAGCTCATATCTATAAGTAAATACGTAGTTATGAGTAGCTCAAAAAGAGCTTTAAGCTAACCAAAGTGACAAAGTTCAATGTCAAGAATAAGTGGAGAAGCATTAAACTTGGACACAAACACATGCACACACACTCACACACACACATCTTAATTGCAAATTGCACTAATCACAATAGGCAAACCAGAAGAAAAACAACTAAAAATACTTCAAACACGCGCAACAAAACAAAGACCAAGCGAAACCTTAGAAATGTTTAGACACTATTATTGTTCTCTGTATGTGGGTGTCTGTATGTATGTATGAGTGTGTGTATGTGTGTATGTGTATGTGCGTATGAGTGTGTGCTCTGTTAGCAAACAAATAAAGGGTTTTAAGGTATTTATTTGCTCATCTGGTTAGATTTTTGTTTTTATGCAAGCGACGCTCCATAAAAATATAGTGCCGTTAAACAAACACACACAAAAACAAATACACTCAGACAATTGCAAGCTGTTATCACCTATCTTATCAGTATTACTCACAAGCTCATCAAATAACATAAATACAGAAGTTATATAAATAAAATTAAATATGTTAAAGAGACATAATTTATTTAACGTCCGTTTCCATAAAAATACAAACTTTGCGAATTAGTCTAGTATTCTATTATGGATAAGTCATAGCAATGATATTCTTGAAAAGTATACTCAAGATCTATGACGAAAGCTATTTTTGAAATGCGCGATATAAATTCAACAACTGATTTAAAGCGAATCCCTCAAAAAACTTTAAGAGAAAAGAACAGGAATGTTATCAGACATGTTCTGTGAATCATTTCCTTTCGCACACATTGTGTGAACAGGAACAGTTCGTAGAATATTGCGTTTAAATTGTATACGTCATTTCAATGTGTTACTGGAATACGTTTACATATGTTAAACGACATTTACAATATAAGCGAAATCTGTTGGCAGGCAAGAAGAAGAAAGCCTTCTGAAGCACGGATCTTGCTGAGAGGGCGAAAGGGTTGTGGGGGCGGTCCCTGGCATGTGCGTCAAAAGAGCGTTATAAAAATCAATGCAAAATTAATTTAAACAGTTGGTAGGCGAAAGCGAAAATGAGAGAGGGGCGAGCAGGCTGACAGAAGCTGTGTGGAGAAAGCTAAATGTCATTATTGTTTGTTGTTTTGCGTTGTGGCATTTATTAAATTAGGCCTGCGACTAAGACGACAACACAACTAATACATATGCAGGCGGCGACAATCGTTAAAACTTGCTTGCTGCACAGGAATTTTTTTTCGTTTTCTATTGTTTGCCTTTGACGTTTTGGAGCAATGTGCACACACACATGAACACAAACAGGGGAATCGAGTTGTCAAGCGCGACTTACACACACACAAAAGTCAAATGTCTAGTTGAAGAGAGTGTTATTTACGCCTCTCTTCCTCTATCTCTGTCTATCTGTTGAAGTAGAAAAATGTTAACTTCACTTGTTATTTATGCCCTCTTCTTCATTATGACGTCGTTGCATTTTATCAGATTTTTATTATACACATTGTTTGAGTCGTTTTATTTTTGTTTCGCACAGCTGCTTAAAGTTACTTCACATTTGAATTAATTAAAAGATCACATGATTTTCAAGTCGAATTCAGTAAATAACATCAACAATATTGCTAATTTATAAAGCAAATACTAACACAGCTAAATATGCATGTAGGAAAATTTTAAATTGAAACAGTTTAACTTCGATCGTAGCAAACATCAAATATAAAAAAAAAACCGATAAACAAAAGCGGCACTCGTCGACCCCTCCAGGGAAAATTCAATAAAATATAAAAACAGCGGTACGTCGCCCAGTCAGGAAACTACCGTAAGCAATACAATTGAACAGCTGACGATGCGTCATTCACACAGAAAACGAAACGGTCGACACACACACACACTCACGTTTATACAAAGAGAACAAGTGGCCAATAGTAAAAAGAGACAGAGAGAGAGAGAGAACACACACACAATCAAACGAAGCCATTGACATTAAATTTGCTGATCGGTCTGTTAATCCCGATGCAAATATTTTTATAACCAGCATAGTGTCAACAAGTGTAATTAATAAAAAAAAATTTCCATGCGTAATTTTTCTTGAAAATGTGACTAAAATACCACAATAGCAAAAACGGGAAAAATTAGCTCCTACAAAAAGTCGGTCTCAAAAACACGTCGATAGATTTATTGGGTACATTGAGAAGTGTCAGCGATAATTTAAGGCGGATACATAAACAAAAAGTATGAATTAAGCCATTTTGTTTACATTAAAATGTCTGAAAATATCAAAATGAGGTTAAGGGGTGGGGGGGGGGGGGGGTGTTGTAGCTAGCAAGATGATAAGCGACGACGATTGTAGATAAATCCGTAGACACACATTTATACGCATACATATATACATACACACACACAAACGCATGCATAGTTCCAGATTTAAGACGCAAAAAGACTGAACAAAGCATCAGGTATATACACTGAGGCTAAGTGAGGCAAGCCTTAGCTGATTGCTAGACTTAACTCCCTCTGCACCTGTAATTGTATTATTCACAGTTATATTGCCCCTTTGGTTATCGTGCGAAAACAAACGCACATTTATTGGGCTATTTGTTGCCACTGTGCGCGCTGCAGTGTATACACCAACACTAATATGGTGACAAACACCTAGTGCTATCTCGCTTGCGCGCACGCTTTCGCATGCAACGCACCCAAATTCAGGGCCAGCCATCGCACTCGCTCACTCAGCAGCCGTGTGTGTGTGTGTGTTCTGTGGGGCGAATTGATTGATGCTCGCGCTCTCTTTCTCTCTGCTCGGCTCGCCCGCTATCGATGACGATGATTGTCATGGTGGACACGACATGAAAAATTTTACACAACTTTCTTAATTAATGGCAAAAAACAACAGCTCCTCTTTTATTACAAGCACTCATTGTTACACACTTTGATTATGGCTAGAAGACGATTTGCACACTTTTCTGGCAGCAGCCACACACACTCTTTGTTTGTGTTTGCCTTTGGTTTTCGAATTCTTATTTGCGCTTTTCGAGCGCAACGCAGTCACGGGAACTGGGAAGCTAACGCACGCAGACAGAGACAGACAGCGACTGAATCTGAATCTGTCTCCGCGACTCCGCAGCAGTTTGCAGCTCTTGTTTTTATAAATTTCGAGGCGTTGCATGCAATGGCTGGCGTGACTTGCACTTTATCGGCTGCCAATTTGCATCGGATTGCAATTTGCCAATTTTAATGCTTTTACCACAACGTTTATTTGTTGCAATTATTGCCAAAATTATTGCTGAACTTGAATCCACTTACATTTTTAATTAGTGATGTAAAAAACATCGGAGTATGTATGAATCGATTCTTTGCTGCAGCGATGACGATATTTTACGATACTCGATCTGATTTTTGTATTTTTGCAAAATATCGGCCAAGTGCACCTTTATGTAACGGAACAGTACATTTTGAATTTTGAAAAGGAATTACTCACCCCTTATCTAAAAGGCCAAAATTATATGCCGTTGATATATAATTTCTAATTTGGCTTGGAAATTTAATCCCTGCTGAATAAAACTTATATATATATATATTTAGGTTTAATATTTATGCAAATATGTGCTGTGTTAGAGATGATACTATTGAAAGACGATCCACATTGCTCATATTAATTAAATAAATAAATTATGAAAAACGGTAAGGCCCTTAATGCAAGTATAGAAAATAAGTTAGTTAAACAAGCGAAAAGATATAATTTAAGATTATAATTTCGTCCTTTACAATGTCTTTAATCTTTGACATTTGTTGTAAAAAATAAATGGAAGTTTAAAATTAATTGATATGAATTTCAACTTAAATTTTATATCTAGTAACACCAGTTAGTTATCGATGGAAACAGCAAAACTACTATTTAAAGCGGCGTCAAATCAATGTTGTTCGACTACGTGAACTACACCGAACTACGTCACCGTCGCAGCGTTACGATTTACAGTGGTATTTTCGCGTGTCTGGTCACATTGAGATTTTAATTTTGAGTATTTTGTGAATGGCAGTAAATGGTAATAACATTGCGAGACGGGAAGTGAAAACGTCAATCTAAATCCGAAAAATCCATGATTTCATGATTAAATAATTTATGCTAAATAGCAAGTTTTCGGCTTAATAGCAGTGCCAACAAAATTTAAGTGAGTCGCCGCTTTTAATATACGCATAAACCGCGTCCAGTTGCGAAAACACACACACCGCACACGCACAACACACACATACTCGAAGCAATTGACATTTGCGATCTGTGCTGCGCCTCCTTTACTCACACACACGCACATACACATTCAGTGTCTCCCCGTCGCAATTTCACAGCTGCAACGCAAATTCGAAAAAGGAGTTTGCAAAGTTTGCATCAAGTGTCACGGAAAAGCGCAATTAAAATGCGTTAGAAAAGTGCGTAAATTATTGATTTTACTTGAGCATTGAATTGTATATATATATTTTTTTTTTAATTTTTGGTTTTTCATTTAGTTTTAAATTTAATGTGCTACAAGCTGTTGCACATTCATGTGTATATGCATATTTGGTGAAATAGCCTATTTTCCACTTATCCTGGACAAATTTGCACGTGGCAGCAGCTGCGGAGATTACCTGACTGCCTGCCTACCTGCCTTGCTAGGCGTGCCCTCTTCTCGATATTTGCATATATCTATGTATTCAGTTGTGTATATATAATATATATAACTAAAGAACTAAATAGTCAGTAATTAATTAGGCGATTGATTGAGCGATCAGGTTCTCAGCAAAACTGCAACATGGATATCATTAATTATAAATATTGTGTAACTGTCTCATTATTGTAATATTTTCAACTATTTATGCCCAATGGAAAACAGCTTGAAAAACTGTGTAATTTGTAATCAATAATTTTAATTTTTTTCCATCAATTACTTAAAAGCTTTACTTAACTTATTTTTGCTTGTTTTGCGTCTTTCATTGCAGATGGCACAGAAGCAGCAGATCCATTTAGTTGTCAAGTTGAAGAACTAAACTACACAAGTCGCTGCTGAGCCTCTTGGGGGCGGGACCATGAGGAGCATGTTCCGTCCGATCAAGAAGATTTTCACGTACATTCAGAAAAATGCCAGCACTGGAACAATGTTTGGGACAACAGCAAGCAGCATAATAAAACCGGAGGATGAAAGCGCCACAAGCAACAGAAGCAGCATCCAACTGGAGCAGGCAGAGAAACTGGAGCAGCAGGTGCCACTGGAGCAGGTGCAGGAAGCGACGGCGGAGCAACAACAAGAACAACAACTGGACGATGAGGACATTGAGAGTCAAATAAAAACATCGATCATTGATGCGAGCAAGGTGCATGCGGCAAAGGCGAAACTTGTGCTGCCCCTGCAACTGCAGCTGGACGATGAGCTGGCGGACTTTGCGGACGAGCCGCTGGCACTGGCCGGTGTGGTTGTCGAGGAGGAGGATGACGACGACGACGTCGTCGATGAAGATTTAGAAGAACAGTTTCTCGAACTGGACAATTTCCCAAACAATGAGATTATTGTGCTGAGCGATCAAGATCTAAACTCATCGATTGCCTCCGACAATATATCCGAGGATCCCCTGGCCATAGATGACTACGTTCAAAAGGAGGTCGACGACGATGAAGAGGAGGATGAAGAAGAAGCGGACAGCAGTGGCGATCTGCTCTGGCTCAAATTGGACACACCAAGTGCGCAGCTTACCATTGGCAGCAGCAGCAGCAGCTGCAGCAGCGTTCTTCCTGTTGCAGGCTGCAGCAGCAGCTCCTCCTCATCAGCAGCTGCTACAGCAGTCACAGTTATTAAGCCACCCACCAGACGGCGGGAGGAGGAGCTGCGCAGCGATGCTGGCTCCGATTCGGGTCTGGGTGGTGAAAACGACAGACAAAACACAACAACAACAGCAACAACAATAACAACAACGACAAGCTTGCAGAAGCCGCTCCGCTCCAATTTGAAGCGTCGTCTGGATGATGATGCCATGGAGCTGGAACTGCTGCCCATCTCGAGCTGCTCGTCGAGCACACAGAAGCGGCCCAAGCGTAGCATTAATTTCGATAACGTTAAGATCTACTATTTTCCACGGCAACAGGGCTTTGGCTGTGTGCCCACCGCAGGCGGCTGTACGCTGGGCATGGGTGCCCGGCATATTGCCTTCAAGACTATGACGCTGGCGGAGCATGCGTCCGAGCTGCGACGGGCCCATCGCAGCCAGAATCAGGAGCAGCAACAGCAGCAGCAGCAACAACAGCAGCAGGCGCAGCAGCAACTGCAACAGGCGCGTGGCTCCAGCAGCGATGATAGCGAAGAGTCCGAGGAGGATTATTTGAGCGAGGGCAGCGGCTCCGATGCCGACGATGGCTCCAATGGCTTCCTGCAGCCGGTGACGCCCAAGCAGCGACGTGTCCTGCTCAAGGCGGCCGGTGTGCGCAAGATCGATGCAAGCGAGAAGATCGACTGCCGGGACATACGCAATTCGCGCGAGGTGTGCGGCTGCTCGTGTCGCGAATTCTGCGATCCGGAGACGTGCGCCTGCAGCCAGGCGGGCATCAAGTGTCAAGTGGATCGCGCCATGTTCCCCTGCGGGTGTTCGCGCGAGGCATGCGGCAACACCGTCGGCCGCGTCGAATTCAATCCGACGCGTGTGCGCACCCATTATATACACACCGTGATGCGGCTGGACATGGAGCAACGCCAGAGCCAGGCGCACTCCTCGGCAGCGAACAGTGGCAGTGTCAGCGGCACCAGCAGCGTGGGCAACAGTTTGCTCTACGGCAGCAGCAGCGTCTCCGGCAACAGCAGCTCGGTGGTGGTAGCCGCTGCTGCAGCTGCTGCTGCCTCCTCGCACTGTTTCTTCATGCAGCCACAGTCAAATTACAGCTCCGGCTATGCCTCGCCAGCCTACACGCCCGAGACGAGCGTCAGTTATTACCAGCAGCAGCAGCAGACGCCGCAGACCTCGCCCGGTTCCACGGCCAATGGCAACGCGACGCAGCAGCAGTCCAGCTATGCGACGATCTATCCACAGTTGGACAGCCTCGATTCGGGCCTATTTGCCACCGGCAGCAATGCTACGCCCTCCTACGGTGAGCTACTAACGCCCACCTTTCATCAGACCCTCAGCTATGGCAGCAACCAGGTGAGTGTGGAACTCAAAACAACTGCTTTTCATTAGGCAAAGGCAAAGTGAACTCAATCTATGTTGACAAGGGTGCTAAATCTGACAGGGTTTAAGATATAACTGCTATGTATCTAGGAAAATCGATAATGTAAATGTATATAAGTTTATATATATTCATGAGCTGACGTCTAGTGACGTCTTTACTTAAGAATGAATATGGAGTTAATGAGAAGCATAGAGCACGCCGTTATACAGATTCTGTGTCACGCTTAGATTATATGAATAATTAATGATATTCATTTAATATTTCCTTCTCTATTTATAATTTCAAATACAAATTGTTGCTTAGAGTAATATTAAGACCAATGAATGCTAGATCTATAAGCGGTCTCTAGGTCTCTCTAAGTTAACTGCTCAATCCTATATAAGTGGTTCAGTTCCAGTGGCAAAGATGATGCCATTTAAGCTTAATGTTCCCATTGGTTATACGGCTTGAAAATGGTCCGCGCTAAGATGTGAATGAGAACTCTCCAGCCAAAGAACTCAGTAACAATGCCCAGAGAAAGACCATGGCCAACAAAATGCTCTTGTTGAAGATGAGCTGATATCATGGAAACAATTCAAGGGCTCAAAGGCAAACAGCATCCGATTATTCAACTGGACCTCTCAGCAGACATGTCCACAGCAAGGACAGCAAGGAATTAGCTCACATTCTGAGAGAAGCTCGTCTTGCGATTGAACTGCTGACTCCCGATGGGAAACAGCTACTGCAATCGCTGCACTTAGCCAAACTTTTGTAGCATTAATGCTTACTTTAATTTGAAAACAAATAACACACACACAATCGAACCTTCGTCAATGTTTACTTTACTATGTCTCTTTAGAGTATGCGAATTGTACTTGAATTGAAATTAATTTGTATTTCATTTTGGCATTTGCAGCTCAACTCTTACAACAGCTATCAGCAGACGACGGCAAATGCAGGAGGTGGCATTGCAGCCACCGTTGGTGGCTATAGTTCGTGTGCGGTGCCATCTGTACCGCCGTTTGGAAATGCCACAACCACCGCCTCGAATGCGACGCAATATCAGAATGCGAATGCGTTAGGAACGACCGCCGCCACAATGATCAGCAGCAGCAGCAGCAGCAGTATATCCATAACGGCCAGCAGCTGTGCCACCGGCCTGGCCCGGATCGGTGGTGGTAGTGGCAGTGGTAGTGGTGTTGGCGCTGGCCCCGTGGACTTCATTAGCCTGAATGCGCCCATCAGCAGCTCGTCGCGTCTGTCGCAGATCAACGATCTGTTACAGCACAATCGTAATACCACCGTCGCTTTGGTTGCCGTCTCAGAGGGATATGCTGCTGTGCGGAGCAGCAGCAGCAACAGTTGCAGCACCAGTAGCACCAGTGGCACAACAACAACCGTCAACACAAGCACCACCATCGATTCGATCGACACGCCGCCCATTGTGGAGGAGGTGCAGCGCAGCTGCATGACCTTCGAGGGCCTGCCACCGCCACTAATTAATCCCACGCCAATTGTCGCCGTTCTCGATCAGCAGCCGCAGCACAAACAGCTAATGGGTGTGGCAACAACGCCACTGCCACGCCAGCCGCTGGATGCCAGCGCCAGTCTAGCCGAGTCCTTACCGAGCAGCAGCAATTAAAGCTTGGCAGCGAAACCATTGGCATAGTTTTTATAGAAATTATATACACAGCAGAAGACTTAATTATGTTTAAGTTGTGGCAGCGTCTGAATCAAGAACTAAAATATAATGCGTTTTTACACCTTATGATTTGTGCCCCACACATCTTCCTCGCCTCTGACGACCTCTTCCGTACTCTGCAGCAGCAGCAGCGGGCTACACATAAATGTCTGCGCGCCTTGTATAAATCAGTTTTAATTGTTAAAATTTAAATTACTTAGTCATAAGTATATATTGTAATTTTAGTCACTTCGTTGCTTAGGTTGGCATCTTGAATATTTCGTGATTTTTTTTTTTGGGCTTTTCAACAATTAATACAATAAGCATTGTAATCATCCAATCTACAGAGACGAAATCACCAGCTACTTCCTTTTGTCTAGCGTTGTCCCAACGAATTTAATCCAGCTGAGCCTTGAACAATTCATGTATAAAAACAAAAACTACCATTTTAATTATTATTATTTCACTATTTGTATTTGTATATTTTGTTTCTTATATTTTTGGCGAACAATCAGAATTATTGCTCTGTAATTTTTAAATTTATTTCAAAATGTTTCTCATGTATTTAGTTCGCAATTCATAAATTAAATGTTCTTTCAATTGATACAAGTTTTCTATTTGTTCACATCGCCAACGTTCTTAAGTATTCAATTAGTTGTTAAGTTCCCGGTTTTGACCCAAGCCGATTAGCCTTTGTAAACCACTGGCAGCAACAGCAAAAACAACAACAATAACAAGAAATATACATTAGACATGAGTTAGTAATAAATAGTATACGCAGCGATAAAAAATAAAATAAATAAAAGCAGAAGAGAAAAAACAAAAAATAAACATAAAAAAGAAAACGTAAAATGAACTAAATAAAAAGTAATTGCAATTATTTAAATAAATATTGAATACAAAATACAAACATTAACTGCATTTATCTGTCTTGGGAGAATGTACAAAGCTTTAAAGGTTTTTAGAACACAATCACTTATTATTAATAAAGATTCTTTATTATCAATAACAAACGACAAAAAATGCGAACTGTTTTCCAAAATGATTGTAAATCTATCAAAGTAGGATTTAAGCTCTGAAATCCAAGACATAAGCTTAAGCTACAAATTCAGTATTCCAGTAAATAAGATTCTTTAATTTAGTATATCAAGAAAGTATTCACATATACAGTCGCTCAGAGCTTATTTGGACCAGAGCCTAGCAAAATTTTTAGCTGCCTACCTGCATTATTTTTCAAAAATTATAACGACTGATGGCAGGTACATATTTTAGCCCCCAAAATGTATATATGAACCCAATAAAATGGGATTTCCCCACCAACTAGGTCGGGTTATGTAAAAAAAGTACCTCAATTTTTGGTCAAAGCTTATTTGGACACCTGGGTGCCATAAGACCCGGATTTTGTACGTCAGGTTAATTATTTTTGGTATAAATAAACCAATACTTCGTAGTTAGTTTAGTTATATCCTACATCTCGGGTGCAACCAGCCAACAAGGACTATGGGCAAGCGGACTAGTATTGATCAACGGAATCTCATCCTAGAACACTTCCAAATGGGATATTCACATCGCCAAATAGCTGGAATGGGTAATCTAAGCAACTCAACTGTATACAACATCATTCGGAGCTTCGTCCACGAAAATCGGACAGAGTTGTCCTCTGGCAGAATGGCACCAAACAAGATTTTCACCGAACAGGAGGACCGGAGGATTATCAGGCAAATAACGGGAAATCGTAAGGCTCCAAAACTGATCAACAGGTGCAGGATGAAATGGGGAGAAATGCAGATGAGTCCAAATTCAAAATTTTTGGCTCGGACGTACTGAATTATGTGTGGCGACAGTCCAATACTGAGCTGGATCTCAAAAACGTAAAGGCAGGAAGGAAGTGTCATGGTATGGGCATGTATCTCGGCAGCCTGCGTCGGGAATTTGGTGTTGATTGAAACAATAATGGACAAGAATGTGTACCTCAATATCTTAAAGAAAAATGTACTCCAAAGTGCCAAGAAGCTAGGAATCCGACGTACTTTCCGGTTCTACCAGGACAACGACCCCAAGCATAAGTCTGGAATAGTACAGTCCTGGCTTTACAGGAACTGCCCCCACATGATAATTCCACCGGCCCATTCTCCAGATTTAAATGTTATTGAAGATTTGTGGGCTCTGCTGGAAAGTAACATCCGGAATCACAGCATGTCCAGCAAACAGGATCTCAAAAATGCTCTGCTGGATGAGTGGAGCAAGATCAGCCCAGAAACTACCCGGAAGCTGGTAGCTTCCATGAATAATAGGTTAAGGGAAGTTGTTAAGGCAAAAGGAAATCATACTGAGTATTAACATCCTTATTTAAGTTTGTATACGTCAAAAATTTTACTTTTTTAAGACTGGCCCAAATAAGTTTGGACATGTAAATTGGATATGTTTTCAGTTTTTGACTAATTTTAATTAATTAATTACTATTTTAATTCAAACTAAAGTTTTTGTTCTAAAACGTGATATAACATTAAACAAATTGGAATTTAAACAATTTGCGTTTGTTTCTTTGTTTAAGCTTTATAGCACTTTACACTTTACACTGGTCCAAATAAGCTCTGAGACACCGTATAGATATATATATATATAGATATATTCCTGTCTACGCCTGCCTGCCGAGCACATCGTCATAGTGGATGCCAATCTGCAGGCGGATCTGATCCGTTAGGGCAATCAGTTCCAGGCTTTCGGCATGTGTAAATTTCGGACTCTCCAGCAGTCGTTTTTCGATGCATTTGCGCACCTCCTCCGCCTCGAAGCGCAGTCCACACGAGTTGGTGTAGTGGAAATCGAACTTGGCACTTGGCAGCGACCAGGACTCCGGAGGACTGTTGGAGCGCGTCAGTTGCGTGCAGCACCAGTAGTTGGAGAGCTGACAATGTGGGTGATTGTCACTGATAAGCTAAGACTTGCTGGAGGTCACAACTAAACGATAATCCTTACCTTAATCTCGCCTTTGGTGCCCACAATAATCGCATCATTTTCAAGATTCTCCAGACCCGTAATAACTGCCATCAGACAACGATTGTCGCCGTAATCCAACATGAATTCTGTTTGCACATCGACACGATCCGCATTGAGTAGAGTGCCACTGGGAATGATCTTCACCGGCGCCGTGCCAAAGACAAACTGACCTAGCTGCAGCGCATAGATGCCAATGTCCAAGGTAATGGACCCACCCAACGCACGGCTGACCACGCGCTCCACATTGGCCAAACGGAAGCCGTGCTGCAACTTGATCAGCTTCACCTCGCCAATGCAATCGCTGATCAGCAGTTCGCGCAGTCGATCGTAGCTGGGAAAGAAGCGACTCCACATGCCTGCAGAGTGTACGGTGGAGATTTCCTTGTCAAATGGGCAAACACATACTTACCCACCATGAGGAAGAGGCCACGCTGCTCGGCCAGAGCATAGAGTTCGCGTGCGTGTGGCAGGCCCAGGCACAGCGGCGTCTCGCAGAGCACATGTTTGCCCCTCGACAGCATGAGCCGGACGACGGCATGGTGAAAGGGATTCAGTGTGCCCACATAGACGACATCCACCTCACTGTCCAAGGAAAGCGCCTCAAAGCCATCATAATGACGCACTATCTGATTCCGCTGTGCAAACTCCTGGGCACGTGAACCGTCCACATCTGCCACGGCTAGCACAGTATGAAGAGAACCCCCAATCGTGCCCAGCGCTGTGACAAAATCCTGGGTAATCCGTCCGGCGGCTGCAATGCCCCAATTAAGTGTTTGGCTCTGCATCGTAACAGATTCGATTAAAATTCGAGTCCGTGCTGTCAACTCGATGGCTTTCGCGTAACTGTTTGAAGGCGGATCTGGTGCTCGGATGTTCACCTATCAAACTCTAGCATCTGCATTGACTGCAACTTTCGTCATTGCATTCTCAACTGATAACATGGGTTATAACAACGTCTCTCAGTTCTCAGCGCTCTTAATATACTCTTATTACGAATACGTATGCAATTATAGCACATTTTGTACTATTTGAAAATTGAATCAACTTTTGAAGTTCCTCAGTCGATCAATATACTTTAGAGAAATGCATTTTTAAACATGTATAAAATGTCTATTGTTAGTAAAAGATATCAGATTCATTTATATGATTTTTAATATATTATATTATATAAGAAGCTATCTAGGTGTAATCACTTGCCAAATCTTATCGCTTAAGAGCCGAGCCCTCTTATTATGTGAAGTGCTTAATCATATAATGACGTAACTATTGACAGTATGTTGGATTTGTAGAGATAGTAAATAAAGGTTCATCCTAAATATACATTTATTGATTACTTCCAGACTTAGTCACTTTAATTCTATTTGTTTACAGATGTTCACAGCGAGAGAGACTGAATTACTTATAGCTCTTTTATATACATCATTATTTAGACATGATTAGATTTCCGAACATATGTATGTTATAGATTGACCTAAGCAAAGTCATAGCTTATAGTCTCGATTTCTGGTGTAATACACATACAGGTAATCTAATCTCTAAAATTCAAATCCAATACTTTGTATTGAGCTAAAGTACTACAAGTTGAATTGAAATTAAATAGAATTATAGTCCATCAAAATATGACAATACAATGCAAATACAAAATAAGAAAAATTTATTCATCTCTTTTAAATTTAATAACATTTTTTTTTATAAATTTGTAAGTATTTGCATTTGTTTACTCTTCATCATATTTGTTGAGCACACCGATCTGTTTCCTGATCGTATCCTCAATTTCCGCAAACAGCAAACTATCCGCAAAGCTGACAGTCTTGTTCTCCATCTCGCCAGCGAGTATAGATTGACGCACTGCCTCCGCCTCGTAGCGCATGCCCTCCGAGTTCCCATAGTTGGTTGCATACTTGCCTTTTGGAGGCACCCACTCCTTCTCCTTGCCATCAATGTCGATCATTTTGTTAGGACACCAGAAGTCAATCAACTGAAAATGGCAATTAATCAAGACAATTTATGATAAGATTCTGCAAAACAGGTTGAACAAACTTAAAGTATGAAATCAAATTTCAAATTTAGTCTGCGTCAACACTCAAATTTTGATAATTTGTCGGCAACGTGAACACTTATCAAATTTTTGACCCGCGTGAAGTGTTGTTGACTTACCGTTACTTCACCTTTGGTGCCCTTGATGATTGCCTTGTTATGGAGCTGTTCCTTGGATGACATGCGCATCCTGGCAGTGCGACCACCGCTGTAGGTGAGCGTGGAGCTGACATCATCATCGATGCCCTCATTATTGGTCAGACCAGTTGATTCGATTTTCTGTGGTGGCTCCTGGAAGGCCCACTGCGATACCTGAATTGTGTAAATGCCCAGATCGTAGACGACACCGCCGCCCAATTCCCGTTTCCTGCAAGGATCAGTTGAATTTTAGCTCTTATCACAATTTTCTTCAACTGCAGTCTTCCACTTACTGCAGACGATCGACGGCGGCCATGGGAAAACCAAAGTTGACTTCCACATTTTTAATGTCGCCGAGTGCGCCAGTTTCGATGAGCTGGCGCACATATTGATAGGAGGGAAAGAAACGCGACCAGACGGCCTCCATGAAGAAGCGCTTGTTGGCCTTGGCAGCAGCTAAGATACCCTCCACCTGTTTCTTGTTCATGGCCAGCGGTTTCTCGCAGAGCACATGCTTGCCGTGGTTAAGCATCAGCAGGGAGATCTCATAGTGCTGCGGATTAAGCGCGCCAATGTAGACCACATCTGGTAAGGAATCCAGGATTAATATCCTAATGGCAGTATTGCTATGATAGAAACTCACCCACATCTTTGCTCTTGGCTAGCTCCTCGTAACTGCCGTAGGCATTGGGTATCTCGTGCTTTTTGGCAAACGCGGCAGCACGCTCCTGGGCCCGGGCAGCCACAGCAACCACCTGGTGATCGCTGGCTGGCAGTGTGCCAAGCGCAATGACAAAGTCCTCGCTAATCTTGCCAGCGGATGCGATGCCCCAACGGATGAGTTTGCCCGATGACATGTTGAATGTTTCTGCTTCGATCTGCGAATAGGTTGTTTGTTAAATACTCTTCATTAAATCCGGGAGTGCTATCAGCCATGAGTGAGAAAGCCAGATAGCGAGAGAGAGAGGGAGAAAGAGACAGAGAACTTTCCGATAAGGTCTGATTGTATGCACTCGAACATTTATCTGGATGCCCTTCGCAGAGGGTATAATAAAGGACAGTTATCATGATCTTATGTTTTATAACATAATTTTGTTTTACTGTAGAACAAACTATGTTCGTATATATTTGAATATTGCATTTATCTATTGCAATCATTAAAATAATAATTTCCTTATTTATTTGTTGTTATTTATTGAATGTATAATATTGAATTAATATCGAAATTCATATTAATTCATTTGGTTAATTTGAATTCGGTTTTTACTTAGATTAAAATGTTAGAATTTCACACCGTTTAATTGTTATTCTTGTCGACTATTTACAATATTTACAGGGCGATCCCCAATTTCAATCAAGCAAGTGTTGCGATATATACATATCAACAAAGTCATATGTAAATGCGCACATACACATACAGTTGCGGTCAAAATAATAGTAGTAGTGCCTACCGAAGCATATGTATATATGAATTAGTTTATGGTGATAAAATCAAGACTTCTTCAAAATCTTCCACATTAAAAAATTTTCGATACGGCAAAACCAAAAATGTTTAGTTTCTCATTTGGGAATGTCTTAAAATATACTTTTAATGTATTAATTTGTTCAATATTAATTGCTTGTGTGTATATAAAATCTTTATCATTTTTCAACTATATTTTGAGTATTTCTTTTTTTTAACATTTTCCAAAACATCTTTGTGCAGTAGTATTATTTTAACCTCAGCTGTATGTACATACATATACACTTATACAAATGTTGGTATTCTCTAAGTGTACTCAACACATACACTCGCACACACATTGATCAACATTACAGATTGCGTACTTATACCGCATAAGCTTATTGAGCTTACAAACAACTGTTTGCCACAGGTGTAAATGAAAATATAATAGAATTATTGCTAATGCAGATTTAATATCAACTATATCAATACATAGTTAGCTACATATGTATCTTGAACCGTTAAATTGCCGGCAAATTGCATACAAATTTTGCAGCACTTTATTTTAGCAATCCCTCAAACTCCCTGTTAACGTCAGGCGTAATGTTTAATACTTACCACACACTTCTATTAAAATGATTCCACTAATTTTATAAATAGAAGCTTTGTGGCGTTTTTGCGATGCGGCGACCAGCGGCAAAAGTTTCCACTTGTCTTAACAGCGGCGTAACAGCCGTTAGAACCAGACAAACTTTCGAACATTGGGACAAACAAAGAATAGAAGCAGATTTCTTTCTTTCTTACTAAATATATTGTGCAAAAGTTAAAAATATAATTGAATAGAAGAATAATATTCAAATTTAGTGCAACCGCTCTTGTTAACATGCCATTCATATGTTCACTCAACAGTAAACTTGACGAGACTTCTCACTTGACGAAGCGCTCACTTAACCGATTTGCTGCAGCCCTGGTGTCTGTGCTGTGCGCGTTGAAAGTAAACTTTTTGACTGCCTTGTTGTTTTCTTAACATTTCGCCCAACGGTGCGATCAAGAAAAGCGTAATTATTGCACAGCAATTTGCATTGCGCAACAGACGCACCATTGCCAGCAAGCAACGCTGTGTGCGAAAACGCGTCTGTTAACATGTCGGAGCGCTCCAAAGGTGACGTGTCGTCGCACGTCAACAACAATGCTGCCAATCGTATTGTTAAAAATTCACTGCTCAGCGCCTCGGTGACCGGATTGAGCTACGATGATTATCCCAATAAGCCGCTGCTGCTGCCCGCAGCGCCGCCCGTGGTGCATGCAACGCCCCCGCAACCAACGAACGCTCTCATCGCTGGCATTCTCAATCGCGGTAAGTGTGTCAGTAACCAGAGAGAGGGAGAGAGAAACTGAGAGTGAGATAGAGAATTTATAGTAACGAATTTGGGACGGAGTTCAATTGTCACTTGTTGCTTCTTATTTTTTTTTTGTGATAAGCGTTAACAGTTTTCTGGTACAGTGATCCTTAGCAAATTAAAACCGTGACGAACAAAAATTGCACATTTTCTGATAGTAATTTTTTCAAAATATAATCATTTTAATTATAGTTAATATTAAAATGACAAAATTACGCTTATGGTTTTCTGAAAGTTTACACTTTCGAGTGACTACTGTATTTTTTTTGGGCAATGCTTAAATTTGATTGTTGAGGTTGTTATCATATTTTTGGCACAATATCTTTTCAAAATGCTCTAAAACTATTCCATGCTGCGAGTGGAGTGGGAACGATAGGTGGGCAGCTCCAGGGACACCTTCCGTCGCTTGCAACACCACACAATGCTCCACACGAGCAGCAGAATCAGCAGCAGCAACAGAATTGAGCCCAGACAGATGGCTGCAATCGCTGCCTCCGTGAGGACAACATCTCTCACATCGATATTAATGGTGCGCTGATTACCCGCCGCATCGAAGGCGGTGATGGCCACTTTGGGTTCACAGCAGGAGGCCATGTAGGTGGCCTTTAGGGGTTCGGTGGTGCCTGCCGTGTAATAGTTGCGATAGAAGAGACCCTCCGGCGGATTCGTCTGCAAACGCAACATGCCCGACTGCCAATCCTGTGCGGTAATGTCCAAAGTCCAAAATCGATCGTCACATCCCTGGCCATCGTTCGAGATGTAGTTGCATCGATTACCAAACTCCCAAGACATATTGGGTCCAGTGGAATCCTTTAAATGGAAATGGAAATTAAAAATGTTTTTTTTGTTATTGGTCAAAACTAGAAGACACACCTGGGCATCAATGCTGGAGACGACTTTCAGGCTAACCGATAATGTGGCTGTTTCGCTGCCATAGCTGGTAAAACTGATTCTGTCCGTGGTGCCCGATGGTGTGCCCGAAGGCACAAGCACAGTCAGACGCACAGTGTTCGTCTCGCGTGGCCGCAAATAGAAACTGCGAATTGGAGAGAGAGAATGTGAATTTGAGCCATCAGTAGTCAACTTCTCTGACTCACCCCGTTGGATTGAGCTGGGCGAGGAAGCGTCGCTCGTCTGTCACCTGCACCGTTTGATAGACGCGCTCCGGCCGCATATTCGTCACCTCGAAGAGCAGCGTGGATACTTGACCGGGCGTGGCCAGTAGCTCAGATTGCGTGCTCAGCTCAATTTTGGTGCCACAACGCTGCAGCAACATGGCATTCAAGTTGGCACGTTCTGCGGTGGCAGCTGGAAATTGCGTCTGATTGAGACTCGTCGTCGGCTGCACCAACTCCGTTTCGGAAAATGTTTCCACTTCGCTCTTGGGCGAATCCACTTCATTCTCCAGCTTCTCCTTTGTCTCTGGAAACTTTAGCTTGGCCAGTCGTATCTGTGGCACCACAGTACGCCCACGTGAATAGTAGCTATCGATGCGTTTAATGATATCACCTGAAATTCAGAACACATGCAGGAATTGTTAACTTTCAAATTGTTGATAACTAAATGCCACACAATTTTTGTTACGATTTAACATTTTAAAGTTAATAGTTGATTTGTTTTTTTTTTTTGTTTTAACTTCTTTTTCATTTTTTTTCTTCCGATTTTCTGCAGATAATGAAATGTATTTCAGATTTGTACATCCCGAAAAGTCGTGTCACGACACGCGCCCAACTCAGATTCTAGTTACACAGATCTCTTTTGTTGTTGATAGCTTTCTGTATTGTGCAACGACGGATGAGATGCTTGCTTGCTTGGGTGGTTGGTTGTCGTCAGCAACGATTCTGCTGGAATGATGCTACTTAAGCAGCCTTCAAGGTTGATACGGTTATCAGTTTCGCAGGCTGGCAAGCCCCTTATCACCAAAGTACAGAGCAACATTTAGCTAGTCTTGTTCTTTATTGTATTTTTTTGCTGTTGCCACAAGTAGCGCATCTGTGTATTATAATTTTGTTCGTGTTCAGTTGTATGTGTCAAGTGTTCTCGTCAGGTTCATTTTTACAATTTATGATTTGTTTCGTTAAGTAGAAAAAATAACTCACCCAGAAAAACATCAGCTTTGCGTTCGGCGCGTATAAAAACATTGTATTCGACATTGGGCAATTGTGGCGTTAATTGCAGCCGGAGGATTGTCGCTTTGCGTAGCTTGTTCAGCGGTACGTAGGCGTCTAGTTCGTCGATGTTGGTATTTCGTGTATCGTTGGTTGTCTTAAATTTGACCAATTTCTTCAAGTTGATGTCTAAGCGAAAATAAAATGCACACATAAACAATAAATTAACAGGTGCCCTTTTGCCATTCACAACAAAAGCGGCCGTACAGCTGTTCACGCTTAGCGTTGCCAGACCGTTGTGCGCGCACACTGTGTACATGAAATAACAATAAAATTAAATATATTGCGCTACGCAACTAATTGGCTGCGCAATACTGCAGTTTGACATGCAGTCAATTGTGCAGGCTATTATTATTTACTGCAATTATAAGAAAACATAAACCACAGATTGCGCACTGGCAACTCTCCGAGATAGTTGTGTATGTTAAGCAGCTGTTGTTGTTTTGATGTGAAACGCAATCATTTCTGCTACATACTTAACATAAAAACGATTGTTTCGTATTGTGAAATCAAACAAATTATTAAACAATTAGATGCTGCCAAAGTGTTGCGCAAGCCACACTTGCCATATCACTCCATATCAGATATGGACCGCCGCGTAATATTGTAAATTTCAATTTACATTCATTCGTGTGCATCATTAAGAGACGCAGTAGCTTTTGCTCAGGCCACTTTTGAACTTGGCCATGGCAGTGGACAAATAAATGCATGCTGGCCGCCAACTTGTGTTTGTGTACGTATAATATTGTTAATATATATAATAATAATCTGACTATTGCTGCAATGTGACAATTTTGGCAAGAATAAAATAAATATTTTGCCATGTGTGTGTGTGTGATAAATGTGTATTTTTTTAGACGTCATATTTTAAACATTTTTCTGATTAGCTTATGCGCTAATCGTTTTATAAAAAGCGGCTTGCAATATTTTTCAAGTTGTGGCAGGCAAAACGCTGGCAACTTCAATTGATTTGTACAAAAAGCGGTGGCAAATTTGCTTGCTTGTGTGTGGTGCGAGTGTTTGTGTAAGTGTGTAGGTGTGCGTGCTTCCGCAAGCTCTTTTATAACTGTTTTTTAGCAAAGTTCACTGCGAACTTATTTATGATTATTAGTAAGCAATGCAAATATTTGGTTAGCAATTTTAATTGATGTTTAACAACCAACAGTCAATGATGCAATTTGAATTGGTTAACGGGGGATAGCTTACTTTAAAGATGCTCTTCCGAGTCATAGACTATCAATTTAAAATATGATTTTTATTTTGGACTACTCGAGAATATTAGAAAATAATAAGTGAGCTGGTTTGCTTTCAGTTCCAATTACCGAGTTTCCTAATTAACTGTGGGCTTCAGCAGGCTGAATTTAGTTCTTGTTTGTTTTTTTGTCTTCTTCTTTTATTTAATAATCTACGATGTTTAAAGGCTAAGCCGATAAGGCTTCGCTCACATTTGAATCTGTGCTGAGCAGACGATTCGACAATTGAGTCTTGAGTCATATTTGTCTTTTTGTCTGGGTTGCATTGTTGGTATAATCTATTTATATATTTATGAACTTTGCTCTCCGACGTGGACATGTGTCGTCGTTGGCTGGGTGATTAATTTAAGAGTTCTGACGCTAATTTGATAGAAATTACGTATAAAGTATAATTGTGCATTGCGGTTAGAAAGCAGTAACAAATCGAACGTCGAGTTAGTCAAGTGAACGAAAACAAGTGTAAAATTATACAATCAATACAAATTCTCGATATACTTACGCGTAGGACAAAACACAAAAAAAAAATAATAACAGGTGCAAGATCGAGTTAAACTTGTGCTGAGGATTGCTTGGCAACTAAAGTTAAAAGTTCGCCGATAAATATTTGTTGTGATTAGCTAGAATTGGCTGTGTGTATGTCTTTTAAACGTAGTTTTTTATTTTATACCATTAAAGCTTAACATTTATTACTTTATTTGTGTAAAACATAGACATATACATTTATGTGTGTCTGTCATATATATATATCAATCTATATATATATATATATACATATATATATATATTGAAGAAATTCTTTTGTACTACATGTTAATGTTACGTTTTTAGCATAAAGCTAGCGTTTTGGTTAAGGAAAGCGTTAGAGGAGTTATTTTAGGGGATTTATTTTTTTTTTTTGGCTTTATATGTACATAAAAATATCAGTTGGGGGGATAAGGTAGAGTGTCTGGTTAGTTAATGTAGATCTTAAAGCTAAGCACATATAAATAAGTACAGTTGACTCTTGAGACATTTAACAACACTGGCATTAATTAGAGATAGAAAGAGATAGAGCGTGAAAGAGTTAAATTAACATATATATATATATAATAATAAAAGTTAGCTACAAAACGACTTAAATCGAGGCTAGCCTAGGCGTGACCATTCGCAAATGTGCCACTAAATTGAAGATCCCATATTGTTGAACCCGTATGCGCTGAATTCTCTCATACAACACACCAACAATTTTAGTATGGAGAACAACCCTGCTCTTTAAATTGTCTGCGGCTATTGCTGCTTCTTCAACTGCAACACTTCAACTACACCATACTTGGTTAGTACTAAAAGAGTGAAATAGCAATTTTGAGATGTGGGTTAACTGGTTGAACTAACCACCATTGGGCGTTGCTAGTGTGGCACGTCGCATATTGGCATCGATACGCACATGCAGACTCGATAGCGTCGTATCCACGGACAGATCCAGCTCCTGGGCACCCTGATACGCATCCGAAACGAGCGTCAGCTGCAATTTAAAGTTTAGTGGGAGGAGAAGAGAAAAGATTTAGCGCCATTTAATTATTGTTTGGTTGCTGGGAATGTCTAGTTTCCTTTCTATAAACCAAAATTGCCCTTCACTTTTCTTTCCATAACCTAGTTTTGCACAAAGATGCAACATCATCAACAATAAAAAACAACATCAACAAATTGCTTCGTGCTCTTGAGCACCTGCCCGAAAGGTAATCCAAGCTGCTATTTGCGTCTCACTTGGTTGCTTGGGCAACACTTGTTGTTACGGCTGCTGCTGCTGGTGCTGTTGTTGGTTTTGTTGGTTTTTGTCGCCACTTTCAATTTCAACACTGGCTTCAAAACAGCCTTTTAATTATACTAATTATAGGAGTACGATCATTGTTGACTCTTTACCGTATTGCCCGCTATATGCTGTCCATGCTCTGTGCTCACGATGTGTATGATTTCGCCGCCCGAGCGTATGGCCACTTCGCCCAAAATGCCACCCACAGCCTCTTCGGTTTCATTCTCGGTTGCCGAGCGCTCACCGTACCACAGCATAAACAACTGCAAAACAAAAGAGAAAGATGAAAGACGAAAAACGCAACCAGTTAAAGTAATCGAGATTTGAGATTTAAGTTTTATAGTTACATTCCACACTTTCAATTGGTTTTCATTACTTACGCGTATTCGCTTCTTTAGTAGTGTTATTGCCGCATCCTGGACCATTTCAGTGTGTGACGGTATTGCAGCTGTTGAGATAAATATGGCGCTGTCATAGGGCACCAGTTCGGCGGCCTGTAACACGCCCACAAATGCATTGCCGCCCTCGTGCTCTTTGGTGCTGTTCAGGCCCGCAATGAACTCGCTCGTGTTGTTGAAACTGAATGCGGATGGCACACCTGAAAGATTGGAATTTTTGATTAGCGATAACTCTTCGATGTAAGCTTTTTTTTTCTATTGCTTTCAAATGTTAAGACCACTTTATAGTTTTTGCTCGATGTTCTTTAGGATATTAGTAGATTTTCAACTCTTAGCAAACAAAGTAAATTGAAATTACATCAGAATTCTTAAAATTCTTTACGTTGTTTGCCATAGTTCACTATCCGTATTCAAAGCCAATCTATTGCTGCTTACCAGACTCATTCAGCGTGACGAGCACAATTTTGATGTTGATATTCTTGTCCTGCAGCGCATCAATGTACAGGCGTTTGGCCTGATCCAGTGATGCCGCCGATGGGTCCAAAATTACCGCCAATGGCATGCGTATGTACGCATCCTTGATGTAGTTGCGCAGCTGATCGGCGGGCAGCAATTCCGGCTTGGCAAGATGAATGTGCTTCGATTGCTTGCGTGGTGCCGGTGTTGTTGTCGTCGTCGTTATTGCTGATGTTGTCGTCGTTGTTGCTGCTGTTGTTGTCGTCGTTGCTGAGGTTGTCGACGTGGTTGGGGTTGTGGTTATTGGCGTTGTAAAAACCACTGGCGGAGCATCAGTTGCCACAGCGCTGGGCGTTGAGCCAATGGGCGAACCACCAAAGCCAGCAAATCCACCGAAACGCGACTGCAGAATGGGCAGTGGAGCCTCAGTGGTTGTTGTCGTTTGTGTTGTGGTTCGTCGCTCCACGCTGTCCACCTGATCCTCATAGTAGTCCTCATCGGAGCTGGACTTGAAGGGCTTAGCTCTATTTTGTTTGGGAAGCTGTTGGACATGCGCCTGTGGCTGTGCCGGCTCATCTTGATTGATAGTATCCTCGTTCTGCGCTTTGGATTTGCTAATGCGCTGCGTCTGCTGCTCCACTGTCATGTCCTCTTCAGCATATTCGGCGCTATTTACATGGGGATATCTTTCCGCCTTGGCTTTGCGCACATAATCGGGCACTGTGGTTGTGGTGACTAGCTCTTTACGCTGTTCGTCCGGTGGCTGCTGCTCTTCGGGCTGCTTCTCATCCGACATTTCATCGTAGTAGTCCTGATGGGAACTCTTAACTACTGGGTTCACGACTTTCGTCTCTTTTTTTTGTGTCGGTGCATCCTCCATGACCTCAGCCGCTGTATTCTCATCGTACTCCGCAGTTTGAGACGGCTCAGCAGCTGCAGTTGTTGGCGACACAAGAGGCGCTTCTGTGTCAGCCACCACCATTTTATCTGTTGTCGACAGCTGCTCCAGAGACAGTAGTTCGTTTACAATTTGAGCGTGCAGTGGACCCTCATCGTCATCGATGCTGTTGTGATGCTGCTGGGTTTCCGCCTCGGCATCGCTCTCCTGTAGCGTTGGCCCGTAGATGTCATCACTGCTGCCGCCAATGGCCATATCGTCGCTATCGCCGGCATAATCCTCATCCTTGGCCTCCACTTGAGCCTGCAGTAGCGTTAACCAAAGCAGACCAAGCACACAGAGACTTGTTCGCAGTATCATTGAAATGAAATCTGTTTTGGGGTGTTTTACTTTTTACTCTTCTGCTTAGTGTCTGCCGCGACTATATCGACATTCAAATAAATCTGCAAGCAAAAAACGACAATAACAATTAATGTCATAAATCAAATATTTTTTGAAAGCTACCAAAATACAGTCATGATTGATTGTCGCTTGTTAAATTGACACAATTAAGCGCCACATATTATTATTATTATTTATTTATTTTTGTTTAGTTACCGTTGTTTCGATACTTTCGCAGTGCGAAAAAGTGAAATGTGTTTACAATTATCGTATTATTCTGCCATTAGACCCATTTTAAATAATTAGCGATAATGGTAAAAATAGAAGATATTTAATGCTTCACAGTTAAATTATTATGTTTGGAATTTTAGCTAATTTTTTAGTAGTTCCAATTGGAGAGAAAGAGAGTGTGTAAAAATGTGAAACTAACGATAATTCTTAATGAGGCTTGAACTGAAAATTATGGGCATTTTTTGGGGGAAAAAGACAAAACAAATCAACAACCACTTTCAGGGGAAGTCCATGATAATTGGTTAAGCTTCATTTATCTCATTTAATGTATTTAATATAACTTAACCGAATACCTTTATTCCCATATCCTTTCTCTCTTCAAACCGCAACCCACTCTTAATAAAATGCGTGGTATTTAATGATCGACCAATTCACTCATAAAGCTGCTATTAAGAGATAGTTATGTGGGGGGCAAAACACAATCCGCTTACCACGCACATTTTATTTGATAAACTCCAAGTCAGATATTTTCCAAAAGTCATGTTCATGAACATGAGTCAATGTGAAACATTTAACACGATTGAGCAAAAAATACATTAACAATGCTCAAAAATGTAAACAAAATGACAGACAACAATTGCAACATAAATAATATGATGTTATACACATACATTTTACAAGCTGGAGAAAAGTTTTCTTTGCCAAAATAAAATGAAGAAAATTACAAAACCAAAAAACTCTTCAATAAATTGAGTAGCGCATTAGAAACACACATAAATTGATTGTGCGGGGGGTTCATAAACAAATCACGATATGGTCAAGGTTTTTTGGCTGTTTTTTTTTCAAGCTTTATCGAAACCTGCTGCTGCAGCTGAGGAAAACGAAGAGCAGCCGCCGCTTGAGACGTTGACATTAGCAAATGATTAAAGAGCGAGACGCACAACTGCAACAACGACAACAACAGCAACAACATTGACAGCTACTTTATGAAGACATGTATTTATTAGGCTCTATAGAGTCATAATTAAAACATAATAACCAAATAAAACTGATGCCTGCGGTCGAATAAACCTGACATTTTGATGGGTTTTTATACCTCGTATTCATTCAAATTGTTCAGAGAAATGGGGTATTATGGTGTAGTGCAAATGTAGGTAACACTCCGAATAGAAATCTTAGAAGGGAAAAAGGTGTTAAAAATTAGATAAAAACTGCTTGTAACGTAATTTGTAAAGCTTTGATTTTGTATACATCTCATAACGATCATATATACATATATAAGTATGAATAATGTGCAGAGTATCTTCTAACATGTTCTCAATTTGCCTTGGTAATTCCCTATGCTGTTTCGGTCAATTTGATCAACTTTTAACATTCAATTAACTAAATGCAATTAGCACTTGGATTGCGCGTCATGCAAACAACAATTCAAGAAATACACACATATATATACACATGCATACACACATATATATCTATATACCTTGTATTTATTTATTTTTATTTACTTTTATTATTATTGCTTTGATGAATGCATTTTGCGTCTTGTTTGAATAACAAATTAGCAACAAATCAATTTGAATGATTGATTTCTTGGCTCTTCAGTTTGCTGTGTGTCTCGTGATGTGTGCAATAACGTGGCCACTTCATCCTAACAGTTGTCATTAATGAACGACAAGCAAAAAAAAAAAAATACAAAAAAATATAAAATAACAAAAAAAAACACAATAAATAAAAAAAAAATTAAAAGTTAATCCGTTTATATGCGTTTATAACAACAACAACAAGGCAGCGAACATGTGGAAATAAATTAAGTTAAAATATTCTGCGTTCGTTTTTCTTTTTTGGCAGCTGTGTACGCATCGGATTTTTTTCTCAAACTCGAAAATGTATTTTAAATTTTTTAGGCGTTGCAAGGTCAATGCGCATTTTGTGGAGCCGGTTCGTTAGAAGAGAGACCGCCACTTAGAGACAGAACTTGATGCGTCTGTTGCCATGACATCAAATCCCCTATCGAAAATTGAGAACTTGCGAGCATTCGACATTCCTATAAGCAAAATGCAGTTCCGCTTTCAATTATCGATAAATGATAAAATAAATCGAGTATGCTAATTGACACGTTCGATTGCCATTCAGCCGCTTATCGATTTTTATCCAATATGCAACAATTTCATTCATAAATCCACAGCAAATTGTGCAATATCGCACGTAAGTAATTCTTGATTGGATAAAGTAAGGTTAATGAATAATTGGTTGGCAACAGAAGGTGCTAACCTGATTGCAGTGACTGTTATTCGACTACTTTACTTTAATGCAAGAATCGGGTTTTAATTAAGTCTTTCGGTGCTCTGAAGCGTAAAATCAGTTGCTCAAATTGCTAATTGTCAGTGGTACTTGTAATCAATGTTATGGGTACACACATGATTATGATAATATCAGTTAATACATTGCCAGTGGCGATTTTATGAAACAAGTTTTACAATATATCAATTATTATTATAATTATTTTTATAGATTTAACTTATGTTAATTTAGCATTTCTTGCGAATCAAATTTGAAGAGCATTTGAATGCACTCGATTTTTGAGGACTTACTCGTATTTGCGACTATGTAAATCACAAACGATTAGTTTAGTTTAGCTTCACCACTAAAAGACTACAAAGCCTTCATATATTTCCATCGTTCGAGTGATAAATGTTTATTTAAATTAAAAATAAAGGCAACAATTAACAAGATCTTAAGTGCAACATCAATCAAAAATTAAATAAATATTTAACTTTTCGATTGCAACAAACTGAACTGATCCGAAGTGACCTAAAGTGTGAGATCAGACTGTAATTTGTTTATTATTATTTATAGGTAATTTATTTTTTAATTAAAGAAGAACAGCAAATTAAAAAACTGGCTTCGTCAGCTCATCAATCAGCAGCTGATATTTTTTAAATTATATATACAAACTAGAAACTCGCAATTATTCGAGTTCCCGGTTTGCTCTGGCTAGGTGGGTGGTTTGTGGGGTTAGCGGGGCAGATAATATATTACACAGAGCGCGTAAGCATTTGAGATATGCGCTATGATTTTTATATCACTTGCCTGCCGTTTTTATAGCTCGACAAATTAATGAGAAATAATTGCAAAAATTATAAATTCAAATTGCGTTTTTGTTCACTTTTGTGTTGTGATTACATACCCTAAGCCTATCGGCAGCAATGATTGTTTTCTTTGAAGTTGCGCAAAGAAATGGGAATATATATTAACATTTTTTTTATCTTTTAACTGTGTTTGAATTTATAACTTAATTAGCATGGAGTTGGAATTTGATGAATTCTTGAATGTTCTCCTCCAAAATTTTAAATACGCTGGAACCTCATACATTCTCAACAATATAAATCATAAGACTCGTGAACTCTAGATAAACTCTAAATTGTCACTATTAACAGTCTCTCAAAGTAGCTAAAATTCTAAATTATAATAAAGTACAAACTGGGTTTATTGCACTTTGTACATTTTATTTGTTTTGCTTTATTCCTTACTTTACTTTATTCACTAACAAACACCGTTTCACATGTCATTATTTTTAAATCTGTTCACAGGGTATATCCAAGTTAATCATTAAATCAGAATACATAGAATTTGAGTTTGTCTGATTGCTTTCTACCAAGTTGCGTTTGTTTTTGAAAAGCAAACAACACAAATTGGAATGGCAATAATAAAATACACTCAATTTGTGGCAGTTCTAGTATAGCCGTCGCTTTGGCGACCCTTTAGAGAAACCCACGCGTCGCCTTCTCAAACGGCATTAGCATTTACTGACTTATTGTTGGTATTTCTTGACATTGAA
The DNA here is from genome assembly GCA_035043505.1 of Drosophila setosimentum. Taxonomy (NCBI): domain Eukaryota; kingdom Metazoa; phylum Arthropoda; class Insecta; order Diptera; family Drosophilidae; genus Drosophila; species Drosophila setosimentum. The sequence goes on from JAWNMY010000007.1 coordinate 4,866,749, forward strand.
ATCGTAGTAATTTTGTAAACGATTTGTTTTGTTTTGCTTATCGTTGACCAATTTCTTTGTGTTATTTTGTCTGTGATTTATAAACTTTTTATTCTATGTATAATTTGACATTTGGCATTTTGAGCACAAAATTCATCTTGTTTGCTTTTGTTTATTCTGAATTTGTTGTACCACACTTGCCTTTTATGCGACTTCTTGTTGACGTGGCGAGCTGGACGCTTAAAATTGCATATATTAGCAATAAATTGCGAGTATTATATATATAATTAAGTTTTTGAAAGTATGGATAGTTGGAACTGGGTGCTGGCAAACCAATGACTTAGGCAACGAACTTGTTTAGAGGCCGGATTTAATGTAAATATATATATATAGATATATACATATATATTGAATTTGCTTAATATGTAAATCGCTTGCACTTTAGTTATGTTTTTAGCGCACTTCTTTGCATTGTGTATGAATTAACTCGATTATACAAAACAACAATAATAATAAAAAGCAACCACTTGCACTTTGTGCAGTTTTGATTACAGACAGACCAAAAAATACAACACACACAGGCACACCGAAAAAACTCAACTGTTGCTCGTATATTGATTAACCCGTTTAAATGATTTTTTTTTTTTTTTTGTTGATGTTGGTTTTTGTTGTTGGGTGTATTATGTTCATTAAGTTGAGACACACACGTTGCGTATTATTGTTGTTGTTGTAGTTGCTGCTGCTGCTGCTGTTGTTCAGCTGTTTTCAACACTTGCGGCCGCGACGACGTCTCAAATGAAACTGAAAGCAGAAACAGAAACGGCGACCAGCGAACAAACCAAACCAACTCAACACCACACAGCACCACTCAGTGTTCAGTTTCAGCTCGACTCAACTTAACTCAACTTGGCTAGATCAGCGGTGTCGACGCTGTCGCTTAGAGTTGCAGCCTCAGTTGTAGCAGCAGCCACAGCGCTCAGTTTCAGTCGCTCCGTTTAGTTTGAGTCTTTTGAGAGTGATGCTGATAAAGTGGCAACGTGCTGGCCCCCAAACTTGAATAGGCGCCATGTGGATTTGTTGGGTATATGATGATTATGTATTGCTTGTTTCAAACTATAACAATTGAGAATCATCTATGTGTAGCTGATTGGCTCTCAGCATACAGTTTTTAAATACCGTTAAAGCTGTCATAGACCATATGCTTAAAATGTAGTTATTATTTATGATCTGTCAAGCTTGTTGTCTTTATTTCGGACTTTAACACTTATATTTGTTCATATTTCTGACAAAGTTGCTTGTACTTTGGCATTTTTTTTTTGTTTGAGTCATTGTCTCGCTAAAAATTAAACAATAAAAAATAATGTGCATCCTAAAGACATCAAAATTCCTGTCGAACAAAAATTTAATAATGTGCAAGGCAAACTGAGGTCTCTCACTTCCTATAGGAGGAAGTTCGACTACCCAGCGAGGTGCCGAAAATGGAGCGTGTGTCGAATTTATTAACTTTGCTCTGTCTACCTCATAAAACTCATAAACATATTCGATTTGGAACCGGCTACGATCGATTTGACTATCAATAAAAAAACGTACTAAAACTTAATAAATACATGCGGAACTTTTTGACATACGTATGCAACACCATTTGTACAAACGCAAAGCACAATGGCTAGCCATTCATCGAAACCATATGATTAATGATTTTCAGTTGCACCGGAGCTATTCCGATAAAAATCTGAAAGTTAACTTTCTTTGTTGCCAAATTCTATTCCATGTTTCTTTACCATGAAATCACTTTTTGTAATTTTATTGTGTTGGCGTCTCAAGGTTCCCACAATGTTGCTCTTAAATCTAATGCTTTAGCCAATGCGAACATCAACAAAAAATTAGAGATTTTATGTAGATACACGAGACATTTTGTTGTGTTACTTCAAGCAATAATATTATCAAAACAATGTTTGTTGTGCGGTATGAATGTAATGGTATCTAACTATGATCCAGTCTCTCAATTTTAAAGCTATAAAGATTTTAGCTTTTATGCACTTTAATTAATTCTAGTTTTTTAAATCTTGTCGCTTATTTTGGAAGTGTATCTTAATTTTTATAATTTGCTTGCTTTTCATTGTTTTGAATGAAGTCGTCGCTTAAATATATGCCAGCAACAACAAAATATGACTACGTCTCATCTTCATTTTATTGGCAAATGTTACCCCGTTGTTATTGTTGAAATTGTGTTTTCCATATAAAATCGTGTGCGTTATGACCTACGTGCGGTGCTCAGAGCTTCCTCAATGTGGCTGACAAGATTGTTGTTGTGGTTCGTTGAATTTTTAATAGCAACATTTAGGTGTGTATGTATGCATATGTTGGACATAAGTATGTACACACATTTGGGAATAACTTTAACCAGGGCATGGCAAAAAACCCATATAAAGCTTATTTCACTTGAAGGATCTTTTTTTAATTTGAATAACTGTAAGATTTTGAAAGCCGTTTAAAAAAGTATTGATGATATCCAAACTTGTATAATAAAAGTTTAAAATCCCATTTATAATATTGACGGTTTTGTCATAATAGAATCCAAATTATATCTGGCAGCTCCTCACCCATTCCTTTCCAAGGCTTCGATTTATATAACGAATTTTATAACAACTTCGATCACTTAAATATCACGGTCTATTATTCATTGCTTTTTTTGCTTTACATTAATTTTAAATATATATTTGCGGGTTTTTTTTGGAGCCCACTTTCAATAAATTTATTTATTGCACATATTGCGTTGAGAATTTATGCGGCTCACGCAATTTTCATGTGTTTCACGTTTTTGTTATAAATTTGCAATTAATTTGGTTGTTATTGCTAAGCTGTATATTTTTTACACAATGCCTCGTATTTTGATTATAATTACTTCTTCTTTTTTTTTTTGATAAATGAAAACCAATTCAAGCAATTGAAATTAAATGTTTGGAAATTGATTCGCGAACACTCACATATATATATAATACATATACATATGTTTAATTAACGCTTAATGTGCGATGATGAATGTATTTGATTAATAACACACTTATAAAATAAAATTTCCATTTGTTTTGTATCAAAAGTGCTAATCGATTACAAATTTACCAATTTGTTGCGTTTTGCAGCCGAATAAACGATTCGAACTTTTCGAACTGGTGCGAGTCTGTGCAAGACACGATTATATATAGTATAATATATATTCAATCTGTCAATATCCTTGCGTAGGCGATCACACTTAAGATACTTGATACACTTCTATACGGGCTTAACAGCGACGTGCTACTAAAACATTGTTTCCTAATTACTCGGCCTTTTGTAGTCGCAGAGTTTATCAAGTCGAACTTTAGTTGTAGTTGCTGTCTTTGTGTACTTATGTGTGGCTCATAGATTGTTTAAATATTGAACAATTGGTTGCAAACGGACATAGAGACAATGCGTTTCCACCATGCAAACACGGCGCACCTTCTCTGACACACTATTGATAAGATTATACAGCTCAGGCATAAGAACCTACATTGGAATTACCATGCCTCAAATGCGTCACAAGGCCACTAAATTGAGACTTCAACTGGGAGTGGATGGGGCGGCCTGCCTGATTAGCATTTTCTGGAAATACCCCGTTGACAAAGTATCTTAAAACACATTTCACTTGAATTCACTGCTACCTGAGTTCGTTGTCTAAGTCTTTTGTTTTGAGCTTGCGTCGCGTAAACTACATCTTTTTATGATGCTTGCGGAGCATATAATTATGGAAAAAGCCAGAAAAAATTAGAACACTGTTATTTTCTGTAGATATTTAAGATTAACTCTGAGAAAAATTATTTTACTAAATTTAAACGAAGTTTTTTCCAGGTACCATAGTTTTGACAAAGTTAGGGTAGCATTCAGAACTTTACTTGAAATACCGTTTAAAATGACAGAATGATTGTCAGCGGATCTGACTGATACCTACTATTTCATTCTAATTAATGTCATAATATTTCAAATTGGCTTTCAAAAATATTCTTAAAATCTCTGATAATACGTTCGCTTAAGTAACTCAAGTGTAGAAACGTCTCGACAAAATAAATAATAAAAAAAAAACAAGAAGAAATAAAAAAAATAAATTGCTGATTTTCTTGCTGGTTGCTTAACCTCTTGTAGTGGCTATAGAAAAATCGTGCATTTTATTTATATCATCATTTTGCCGCTGGCAGACAAACCGTCTCGGGCATCGAGCATCGTCTCAAAGCATTTTTATTGAGCTTTATTTTGATTTCATTTTGCTCTTGTTTTTGGGCATTTCATAGCCGAAGGGTTCAATGCCAAAAATGCCAAGCTGGTGTTTATTTATTTATTTTTTTTTTATGGGTTTTTTAGTTGTCTCTTCTTCTGTATTTTTTGAGATCCACATTTTTGGCATGCGACCTGCACGAGCCTTTTGCAAGCGCTTAAGCCCAAATTGTTGGCAATCTTTTCGGGGCATCTTTATTGATTGTTTGCTGGATCCTGCAAATGATTTCATGGGCTCTTGACGTGCTTATGTGGGCCTTAATTGTTTTATTTGAGTGCCATTATGTGCAGACACTTCGGACAGACGACAGAGGTGGGCATTTTTTTTTTTGTGGTTTGTGTTTGTGTTCGTTTTGTGTTGTTGTCTTAAGTGCTTATGCTGCCTCGATTCGTTTATGATCGTTATGATGTCATGCTAAACCGAATTCCTCTTCATTTCTGTGCGCGTATTATTATATATATTTTTTATTTTATGCTTTATGTGAGGCTCGAGCCATATTTGAAATACGCTGTTCTACTTTTCTTATGTGCCTCGACTTTTGCGGTTAGACAATCGCCTATTTGCTTTAACAATTTGTCAGTAATGCGTCATTGTCATTGCGGTCTTTTGTAAATATTTAACTAAAAACAAAAAAGCAATTGTAAAAAAAAAACAAACAAATAAATAAATATATATTTTCGTCTCAAGACGAAACTGGAAATTTTCGCAGTTATTTAATGACTTGGATCCATGACCGTCCCATCTAACAAAACGTTTTTCCATACAGAGCGGGTTTACAGTATATAACCTAACTAAAGCCGTAAGCTTTTGTTTGCAGTTATTGTTATTTGTAATTTTTGTTTGCTTTAGTCGTTTTATGGAATTACATTAGCCAAACAATTGCTGACGCCTCGAAAAGTGTCAGCACATTGCAAAGACACCAACGCAGAAAAACACACACAAACAAGGGACAATGTCAAGTGTCTCAGGTATACACATATACACATTCTGTGCAAAAAAAGAAAAAAAAAAAAACGAACGCCACAATTACCGCATCACAAAAAGTGCTGAAAAGAAGAGAGCGACAAAAGTATTTTTTTTTTGTTTATTATATTTGAAATATTGTTTTGTGTCTGTCTGTAGAAATGTGCAACGTTTTATTTATGACCCACATGTGTTTAAAATAAATGATCAACTGTGCTTACATTGATTGACGAATGAGTTTTAATAGTTGCTTGCTAGTTAGAGAATGCCTAGGTATATCTTTTAAATAAATATACGACAGCTTACGAAATATAATTAAATGATAATTGCATAAATTATCCTTTTGTAATATTATATATTTTTATATTAATTGTTTCCACTTAAAATGCAAATATTGGCTTACAAAATTTTCCGTTATGTAAATTTGATTTAATATTTTTCTTTCATTACTTCAACTGCAATTACTCTATACAATCAAGCAAACAATTAAAAATACAAACTACAATTCGTAGTTTTGTTCAATAATTAAATTCAAATGTACTTAAATATTTCTTATCCAATCATGTGAATAATTAAAAATGTAATATTTCTATTATGTAAAGCTTAAATATTATCAATAATACACTAGCAGGGAGAGCATATTAATATATCTCCCAAATATTATTCAAAGAAAGCGTATATGCAGCTATTCGTGACCATTTAGATTAACTGAGACTTGGCTCCATTCAGTTTTATAGAGTACCTGCTTTATCATTTTCTTGAACTTGAACTTATCGCAGTTATGCAACAGCAACCGAATCACACCTGATAATTCCTAAGAGTTGCAGCAGGGAATACTATGAACCAATCTAAGCATTAACTATGAGATATGAGCTGCTTGCTTTTGGTGATCTCACAGCTCTCACATATCACTTATCGCATGTGCAGCTGGCGATTGCTCGCAAATATGCCAAAAGCAAGCATAAATATTTACCAGTAAAAATTGCATTGCTTTGAATACTTGAACACTGGTTACACCGACTTCAGCAACTAGGTGTTAAAGCCAACAAAGGCCTTGCAGACATAGTTTACAGTCCGAATCACGTTTTATGATCGAGGTGAATTCTTAGGTAGAGCCGCTAAATGGCACGTTTACTAAGCATGGAAAGATCCCCAAACGCCCCAAGCTCTAAGCCAGTTCCATCATCTTCCACTGCACTTGCAATGACTTTCTTTCTGGCCCCTAATGAAGACGACTTGTCGAACAGACAGACACTGCTGTGTATCCCAAAGCAAGATGGCAAAAATCAACAACTGCTTCTTGGCTCATTCAAATGTCATGACATTTGAGCTTAGCTAATGCCAATTTTTGGCTTTTTATGATACTCGGTCCAGCCAGTACAAGCACATAAATTTTGTATTTGTTAATCGAATCCAGTTGTATATTTGGTAATTGGGCAACTGCTTAAAATACCTATAATTTGGAAGGAGCAATCTTAAAAAAGTACATAATAATTAATTATTTAATTTTATTTTTATTTATAATAATATTTATTTATTATAAACACATCGAGTCTATTAAGATCGTAAGCTGATATCCGCTATGAGTTGTTCCCAACTTACGTAATAAGAAATGCTGTCGTTAATCTTACACATTTTTCTGTACATGTATACAACACTTGATTATTTATTCTTATACTTAGATTCAAAGCTTAAAAGCAGCAGTCTGCAGTATAAATTATATTCTTAATAGGTATTTATAATATTGATTGCTGAGGTTAAGTAACTGAGGTGGGCTGTGGCCTGAACTTTGCTCTAGAGCTCTTCATTAGATAACAAGTATTTTGAGGTCACCACGAGTTTGATTAGCATATTGTGAAGCATATTTTTATTATACCCTGAACCCATTAAAAATTGGTAAGAAGGTTATAATGGTTTTGTGCAAATGTATGTAACAGGCAGAAGGAATCATCTACGACCCCATAAGGTATATGTATTCTTAATCAGGGTCAACAGCCGATTCCATATATACATGTTCGTCTCTCCGTCCGTCTGTCTGCATGAACACGCAGATCTCAGAGACTATAAGAGCTAGAGACTTCAAATTTGGAATATAGGTTCTTGTATACCAAGCGAGGATCAAGCTTACGTTGTTTAATAAATAACTGCTTCCGTTTATCGAATATCGATACATTTAAATTTCCGATAGCAGTAAATGACTCAATTTTCAAGGCAGAATCTAATTAATACATAATATGCATATGTATATCATTGATCAACTGCATAAATTTGATCAAGATCGGATAAGAAACACCCAAGTTATAGTCGACAAATATATTCTCATATTGATCTCATTTCTACCAGCAGCCGCAAGCATTTTCTGTATGCATAATTATGCGAGCGCATGTGTGAGAAAGAGATGGCATGATAATCAACGCGAGCGTCAATATGTTTATATGTTGAGTATTCTCTACAATTGCGTGTTTCAAGTGTTTGTCGGCAGAGGGCGCTTGCAGAGCTGCTCGCAATTTGGTGTAAATCTTTTTAAAGGGGAATTTACCAATAATAATATAATATATTTAATAACTGGGTTCAGGGTATATCGTAGTCGAGTTCACTCGACTACAGCACTCTTAATTGTTTTTATTTATAATGAGATTATTTCCGTAAACACTAACTTCAATCATTTTCATTTATTATCTTTTGTATACCTTGCAGAGCCCAAAACGCTGGTGACAGTTGGACAATCATCGAGTATTGACGATAACGAAACGCTTGACGAGATTAACTTGAACGCGAGCGGAAGTGACGATTCAGCGACAGTAAACGCATCCATCAATTCATATCTGAGCGCAGCAGATGCTAACGCAAATCCTTTGCTAGAGCCGGCAACAGGAGCAGATTCGCTGTTTAGCCAGGCGGCATCTTCGTTTGGGGCGTTGCCTTCGGTGGCTTCCAACGTTTTTTCTACCTTCTCGAAGCGCATCTACGCGGGCACTCGAGAGACGGACGAGTCAACGACGCCAACGCAGCCTCAACTGGAAATACAGCCGACTTATATTCAACAGGCGGACCAAGTGGCACTACCGCCCGCACCTTTCTACGCCGCACCACCAATTGTCGCGGGCGAAGCGGCGCCAGAGCCACCGAAATTATATGCGCCCACAGAGCTGCCCAGCATAGGAGCTGGCTCTCAGTCCTTGCCGCCTGGCGCATCGGCTGGACAAAATACTTATCGTATCAGCGCAAAAAAGAAACTTTACGCTCCCATACCTGGTCTCTACGAGCAACAACAACAACATCAGCAGCCAGTGACAGCTGCTCCCTTCCAAATACCACCATATCCAACACAGCCAGCTGCTACATTTGAACCGCTTGCACCACCAGTTCAAGAGGAACGTAAATCGGGTGGTGGCCTCTTTTCGCTGACCAATCTGGTACCAACTGGAGTCCTGCAGAACATCTCGGGCCTAGTGCAATCAGCCACTGGCAGATCCAACGAGTCAGCACCATCTGCTGTCAACTACAGCGCACCCAACCCAGCATCTAATCCAGCTGGATACTTTGACACTCCACAGCAGCCAACAAATACAGCATCGGGCGCTATACCCTTTGCTCCTAGCTATTTCGTGTCCACTGTAGCACCATCTACAGGCGGAGGTTTCTATAATCCGTCCGTAGTTACTTCAGTTGCAGAGGCCGCTCCTCCATCCTCAATTGGTGGTTATTTTACGCCTTCAACAGCTGCTCAAACATCACTCCCGACATCTACTCAGCCACCAACTGTTGGTCTACCACCTGCAGTTTCTCAATCAACAACAGTCACTCAGCCACTTTCAGTCGCTGAACCACCGACAGTTGCTCATTCTCCGCAGTCGTCAATCGCTCAGCTAACGGCGTTTGTTGAGGGCAGTCCCGCCACAGGACCACCTCCAGCTGCAGCGGTTCCCCCACCCATAGGTGGTGGATTGTCACAAGCATCATATCGCCTACAGAAGGGCACACGACTCTACAAAAGCCCGCTGACAGCGCAGGAAACTGCACCTACAGCAACACCCTTTGGTCATCAAGCGCCATTTGCGCCCACAACATCTGCAACCGCGGCTATTTTTAATCCATTTGGAGAAGCAAAAGCAGCAGAAGTTACTTTATGTGCAGCACCTGCACATGAAGTTCCACTCTTTCTGGCTGGAGCATCAACAGCTCCACCACCTTCTCTTTTTGCGAGACAGACGATTACAGCGACAGAGATCTGTCCGTCAGCGGCTCCATCAGGCGCTTCCCTCTTTGCGCCAGTCTCGGTACCAACATCCACAGTTCAGGAGGTTAATCAATTCCAAAGCACAATCACTCAAGTATCACAAGGAATTCCAACTGTAAGCAACCAATTTGGTACGCAGCCACAGATTCCAGAGCCAAGCACCATCTTACCTCCAACCCAGGAAGTTTCCTTATTTGCTCCACCACCAACTGCTGCAGTTTCATCTGCGCCAATTCAGGAAATTCCCTTGTTCCCCACATCGCAGAACTTGCCCCTATATCAACGTGGACCAGCAACATCAGTCTTAACTCCACAGCTGATAACAGAAACAGAATCAATATCTGAATTCATTAATGAAGTTCCCTTATCGGCTGCACCACCAACTACGACAACAGCGACAAACTTACCAACTGAAGCATTACATGAACTGTCATTAAGTCCGCTAGGAACAGCAACCTCTTTCTTCCCTTCACAACAAGTTAAAGAGCCAGAGCCATACCAGACAGATTCCACATCCACGCCAAGCCACGAAGTTCCCACTCATGAAATTCCACTATTCACCAGCGCGGCAACGGAAGCACCACAAGGACTGCCCCTAAATTTGCAAGGACAAACAGTTTCTCTCTTTACCGCAGGAGGTGCACACGAACCAAGCGCACCACCAAATCCAGCAGGCACTCAAGAAATTTTGCAGCTTGCAGCTGCAATACCAACTTTTACCGTTCAGGAAGGACTTGCGCTGTATCCACCAGCACAAGCTGCTCCTAGCACTGTGTCCACTGAGCTTGATCAAGAAATTCCTTTATTTGTGCCTGTACCTGAAGCAACACCAGACGGCGAGGCAAATCAACGAGTAGCTCTATACCCACCAGCACCAACAGATACAGCAGATCAGCTCGTGAGTTCAGATACATTAACGAACTCTTCAGCAACAACAGGCGCTTCACCCGCAAATTTCAACGCCACTAGCCTATTTGCACCACTTCCCAGACCTGAAACAGCACAGGAAGCTTCAGGACTAAGCACAAACGACTTGTTTGCGCAGCCACCGCAGCTGCACAGCGTTGCGCTAACCACACAGACAACAACCACATTTTTAAATCCCTTTGCACAGACGATAACAACGCCTCTGCCACTGGAGCTATTGCCACCGCCCATAGGATTTGTGGCACCCAGCACGCAGGCAGACGACAACGTTCTCTTCGCGGCACACACCATTGAGCCCGTGCTGTCAGAGAAAGACACCGCGAAGCCAATAGCGCCACCGCTACCACCACCACCTAGCAGCAAGCAGGCAGACAACTCCGCCCAGGCAAATCCATTCCGAAAAAGCCACGAAGCAGCTGCAACTTCAGTAGCAGCTGTGCCATCGCCATTGCAGAGTTTCTTTACGCCAGCGTCCAACAGAAGCGATTTCAACTTCTTTGGAGCCCCACAGGAGACAATTGAGCCAGTGGGCAGTGGTCAGTTCCCAGACCTGCCGCCTCAAATTGATATCGCACCACCGGCACTGGCACAGGAGCCGCCTGCCATCGACTCGGCCGCACCTCCTTCCACTCACGCACTTGGCTTTGAACAACTTGTCAACGATTCACAGCAAGCAACGCAGCCAACTCAAAATTCAACGGGAAATATCGGCCAAAATTCTAGTGTAAACTTGTTCTCTAATTATTTTGGTGGGTCAGGAGAGCCAGCTCTACCAGTCGCACAACCATACCCACCGCGTCAGGAACAGCCACAGCTACAGATTACTGGCTGCAACTCGGTCAATTTCTTTGATAATTTTGCCGCTGGCGGCCAGGGGCAGGAGGATCAACGCATCCAGAACTTTTTCAACAATCCTCCGCTGCAGGATCAGCCAGCCGCACCCGGGGAACTAAAATACGATATTGTGCACAGCGGCCTGCCAAGCAAACTCTTCGAGGAACGCTCACAGACGTCCGTCTCGAACCTGGTCGAGCCGCCATCGTCCGCCTGCTCCGAGTTCTCTACAGCTGTGCCGTCAAACGTAAGCCCCACAGCCATACAGCAGCCGGAGCGTCAGGCGGAATATTTAAACCAATTGCATCAGGGTGAATTGCCTGAAGAGATTCTTCAACAGCTGAGAATGGCCAACGAAAAGGGTCAGGCTATTGCGCCGCCAGCCGAGGCAATTGTAAGTCTACAAGTTTCAGTTTTGTGTTCATTATTTTTATATAATTTCCTATGGTCAGATTTATACGCCAGTATTGCCCCATTGGTTCTACAAACGCATTGTGGATGGAAAGAATTTGTGGACCCCATTCAGTCACTACGACTCGGCGCTGCTAGAGACCAGTCTGAACAGCGGTAAGAGTCCAAGTCAAAACTTCATCCGATAATCAAATCCTAATTCTCTCTATATCCTTTACATTCATGCACATGTAGATGACGCCGATTCGACGTGTATTGTGGCCGTTGAAGGCGGTCGTTATGACGTTAACATCAAAGATCGCACCAAGATACCTGTCTTTTGGGAGGGCAAGGCGATTGAGGTGCGTCGCTGTTCCTGGTTCTATAAGGCTGTGGACGGGAAGTATGTGCCGTATGCCGAGGAAACCGCAGCGGTGCTAGAGATTGAATATAAACGCGCTACGGAAACAAACGAATGGCATAAGAAGATAATGTTGGCCAATGGTGAGCAGGTCACCATGCATGGTCCCAGCGTCATTGTGCACTTTATGCCACCATCGAATGCCGACACGTGGGGCGGCACGGTGCAGAACTCAACGAGGCCGCTGGTTGTTAAGCGGGATTTGAATGATTTTAAGATACAGCAGGGCGAATCTCAGCGAGTGGATCATTTGCTGTTCATGGTGCATGGCATTGGATCTGCCTGTGACCTTAAAATGCGCAACGTTGAGGAAGTTGGTAAGTGTGAAATTACTCACCCTATATTATTGGAGACCCTCAAAATGTTGAATTTGCTTTGTAGTCGATGATTTTCGCAATATTGCACTACAACTGGTGCAATCTCATTACAAGAACTCCATGGACATGGGACTGGTGGGTCGCGTTGAAGTATTACCCATTGAGTGGCATGGCCATTTGCATTCAGAGGAGCTGGGCATTGATGAGAAGCTCAAGTCCATTACTCTGGAGTCAATACCGAGGTTGCGCAACTTCACAAACGACACGCTGCTTGATGTACTTTTCTATACCAGTCCCAAGTACTGCCAAAAGATAATGAACACTGTCGCTGATGCATTGAATGAGGTCTATCTGAAATATCGCATGCGACATCCCGAATTCAATGGCGGCGTCTCACTAGCTGGCCACAGTCTGGGCTCACTAATACTGTTCGATCTACTGTGTCATCAGGAGTCACTTAAGGAGAGCGAAGAGGAGAATAAGGTGAGATACCAAAAAACATTACACAACTGCCTATACACCAAGTAATACTGAAGTTGTACGTACAACAGGAGAATCCCGATCAATTGCCACGGAAGCAAGGCGCCGAATCCAGACAGGCGCAACTGCCCAACAATGATGAAATGCTGCCCAAACAGGTCAGCTATGCTATGGGTTTGGGACCGGCGGGCACTGGACAGCCCGTGATTAACTACACGCAGCTGATTTTCCATCCCAAGAAGTTCTTTGCCCTAGGATCGCCTATTGGCATGTTTGTGACCATCCGCGGCATCGATAAGCTGGGTCTCGATTTTCGGCTACCCACATGTCCGGGCTTCTACAATATATTCCATCCCTTTGATCCGGTGGCGTACCGCATTGAAGCACTTGTAAATCCGGATATGAAAGGTATCCGACCGGTGCTTATACCACATCATAAGGGCCGCAAGCGCATGCATCTGGAGCTAAAGGAGACAATGACCCGCGTGGGTGCGGACATCAAGCAAAGATTTATGGATACATTCAAGACCACATTGGATAGCGTTAATTTTCTGGCCACCGTCACAAAAGTCAAAAAGGAGGCCGAGGAGTCGCTGCAAAAAGAGGTGCAGTCTGTAAGTTTAAAGCGATGCAACATCAGTGATCACATTTAATGCTAACCCATTGTATAGAGTTCTTCACAGGTATTCCAAAAGCAAACAGAAGATCAGGATCAATCATCTGTGGCGACAACTTCGGCGCATGCGCGCAATCGAACCGATTCCGAGTCGACAAGTAATTCAGACCCCGAATTCATTGAACTCGACTTTCCACTAGGTAAATTAAACGACTCGAAACGCGTCGACTATGTGCTACAGGAGGCGCCACTGGAATTCATCAACGAGTATATCTTCGCCCTAAGTAGCCACGTTTGTTACTGGTGAGTAGTTGATATTTAGAAGTTGGTAATTCTTTTCTAATATTCGACTTTACAGGGGCTCCGAGGACACTATTCTATTTGTAATGAAGGAAATCTACGCTGGCTTAGGCATTAGCACAGATAGTCAAGTGCCGCAGCAATCCATGACTATTGAACGGCCCAGCTCACGCAATAACAGTGTCAGTCAGGCGCTGTTGCCGATGTGAGTTTAGATTTGGAAAACTGCATTAGCTCGTCTTCGGTTACAACATACTGTTATTACAAATAATTAGAGACAATTTATTTAACTATTTTATTTGTTAGTAAAATCATGCAAAGAATTTATAAAATATGCAACTCTAACTTGGTTAATGGTTTTATAAAATTAAGAAGCCTTGCATTGTCAGAAAACAAATGAAAACAACCCGCAAGAGTACTCGTGTTTTTTGGGAGCTTTACAATGTTGATGTCTACATATATACATACATACTATTTAATCAATATACACTATTTGCATCTATTCTTTTTGTAATGTTGCGTTTCTAATTTGACTTTGTAATATGTATAAATGTCTATTAATATCAAGTAATAAATTTGCAATACAGCACAAGCACAAAAGTTATTTAAACTATTAAAAATGCCGATGAGGCCATTTATTGGCCGCCAAAAATATTTAACGCAAAGTTTGGGGGCGTTTAAAAAAAAATCGGTTGCAGGTGGACCAGTGCTGTAAAAGGCATTTCATGCAACTTGTATGTTGTTATCGGACCACCACCACAACTTATCGCTCGACTACCACAAATTCATTCATTACTTTCTATTTGTTGTAAATATTTATAAGCATGTATTAAGCGAGCAGAAAGCCAATCTAAAATAGTCCAAAATGAGGCATTAAAGTGTAAACCAGGTTTTGTGTATGTTGTTCAACCTAAAAAATACAACAATTGCAAATTTTCCACCTTCCAAATACACGCACAAGGACGGGCCACTGGCTGTCGTTGACGTCGTCTTTTTCGCTCTAATTTCCCAGTGCCAAAAAAAAGATAATTACAAACTGCTGCCGCGCGCTTAACACAACACCTGCTGAAAGAACCATTTAGCAATAAAAAAAAGGCCAAGACGATGACGAAGACGAAGACTATGAAAATTCAGCAGGTGAGCAGCAAAATCAGTGAGCAAACAACACCAACAACAATTTGCGCTTCAGTGAATATCAAACGCCACTTGCTAGTTAGCTTCTCATCTACCCAAATATATATATATATATATATATAAATATGCTGTGTGTGTGAGAGTGTCCCAAACTTGATGAATTTGTTATTGTTGTTGATGTTGCATGTGCAATGGTTAAAGCTTATCTGTTTTTGGCGCTTTTGTCGGTTTCAACTATATATATATTTTTTGTATATTTGTGTTTGTAGTTGTAACGGAAACTGGCAATACGAGAATAGTCAAAAATCCTCACACACAAAGCTGGAACAAATCACTAGACACAAAAGATAAGCACGCAAAGTACATGCCAAACTTTTACACTTATCGCAACGTCGTCGCCAAACTGCACAGAACAAGCAAACAATGAGTTGGCTTCGTACGAGTCCATTGCGTCAGAGTCTCACACGCAACAACGGTGGTAGCAGCTCCGGAGGCAGTGGCAACTCTGGCAATGCATCGTCAACGGTACGTCAACGCCCCATAGACGCTGCCACGGACTGTGATCCGCGCGCTTGCTACGATAGTTTCTGCAAGCACTGGCAGCAGGCGCATGAAATCATCCAGCATACGGGTCCGCCCACGCACGATGATGTCCTGGGCGTCGTCTCGCATCTGGATTATATGGTGACGCTGCTGCTGGTGGAGCTGCATCATTGCAATAAGGTGTCGCTGCCAACGGCAGATGCTGCACCGCCGACAGCGCCTTGCTTGGAGTATCTGCTCAGCGAGAATCTGCTGGACAAGCTATACGAATGGGCAAGCACGACGGGTCGCTATGCGAATGCGGTGCGTCTGGAGCAGCTAAAACTTTACGAGCTGCTCGTGAGTCATTCACGGCATCAACTGCTGTGTCACGAGCCATTTTTGCGTCCGCTGCTCAAAATTCTCGCATCTAGCCAAGGCGAGATCTTTCCGCCCGATCTAGAGAAACGTCTTGTAATCCTGCTGAATCAGCTGTGCGTGGTGCTCATGCAGAATGTCCATCTGCTCGATCTGTTCTTCTTCTCGGCCCAGACACAGGTGCAGGAGCAAATTCAAAATGGCAGCTTGGCCGCACCCAAAAGTGGCACAACAACCAAGTGAGTTGGAAAATTATAATTTATAAGTTGGCATTGGCCTATTACATTCATTAATCATGTGTTTGTTTTTTTTCGGCTGCCAGCAGCTTCATTATTTTTTCGCTGCTAATACCGTATGTGCATCGAGAGGGCAGTTTGGGTCATCAGGCGCGCGATGCTTTGCTGCTGTGCATGGCTCTATCGCAGAAGAACTCCAACATTGGCCACTACATTGCACAATACTCGTCCATTTGCCCGCTGCTGGTCACCGGCCTCGGCGGTCTCTACTCTCGTCTGCCGAACAGCATCGAGGTCAGTGCAATTGACTGGCATCGCATCACACCCGACGATGTCGCCGAGATACCGGAGCTAACTTTGTTCATGAACGCCCTGGAGTTCTGCAATGCGGTTGTTCAGGTGGCGCATGAGATGATTAAGCAGCAGCTACTTGATTTTATGTACCAGGGTTTTATTGTGCCGGTGCTTGGCCCGGCCATACTTCAGGTGAGTCTCGGCCTACTCTTTTCTGTTCTCACGTAAAAACTTGTCTTCGATGCATTTCTTGTGGTGTTGGTTGCAAAATTGTCACTTGTCCCTGGTGCTCTTGTGTCAGTGTGTGTGTATGTTTGCTTTTTACTTATCTCTATTACTACGCTCATACGCTATTTATTTTGATTAAAAAGACTGAGGAAATTAATTACTTATCGTCGATATCTTTTTTACGGCATGAGCGTAGTATATAGTGTGTGTGCTATCCTCTCTGTTTTTGGGCCGACCCCAAGCTAACCAAACACCTCGCCTCGAAATGTCGAAACAACTTTTTGCGCTCCAATTCGCAGACACTGAAGGGCAAACATTTTCAGACGAATGTCGACTCACAAATCTCGGCCATGTCCTACCTTGATCTGATACTGCGCTCCATCACTGAGCCTGGCCTGATGCGTGCCTTTGTCAAATTTCTGCTCGACACGGAGAAGTTTGACGGCGAACGGATTCTGGATGCGCTCGTGGAGCGGCTGCATTCGCCGGATGCTAATCTTTGTATGGTGACAATGGCTCTGTTTGATACTCTGCTCGGCTTGCACTGCGAGGATCTGATGCTGGAGCTGTTACTCAAGTATATGCTGCCGGGTAAGCATGTGCCAATCTCGCATCGCCACAAAATCAACAAGATCGATCCGTATCTGAATACGACCGAGTTCTTCTTGGAGCTCACTCCGGACGTAATGAAGCGGGCTCGTGATCTGGCGCGCCCCAAAAGCGTACACGAAGGGATTGATCAAGGAGCAGCGCTATCACCCGCAATGCTGCCCAGCCTGCCTTCACCGGTGATGAGCAAAACCATTGGCGCCAACTGGAACTACTACGGTCACTACACAGGCGACAGTTTGTATGCCAACATCCAGGCGTATCTGTTTGAGGCGCATTCACGCATCGCTCAGTGCCAACGCGACTGCGGCAAGTGGGCAAACAACTATCGCTATCAGAAGTGGCCACGGCAGGGACAGGTACGAGCTACATCACATGCCCTGGAGCTGGCCAGGCAGTTCTTTAGCGAATTTGGCACAGCAACGCCAATTGCAATTGCGCCAGTTACCAGCAGCGAGCTAGGCGAGAAACAGTTGGATAGCCTGCAGTCCATTGGTGAGTCCAGCGGCTATGAGTCGTTCAAATGGCGACCAGAGGATGCCGATGCCAACGATGTGACCACAACAACAGCAACAAGCGACGCAGATGTGGAGCACAACAACAGCAGCAGCAGCAGCATTGGACGGCGCGATTCGTGGCGCATCTCGAACAGCACACGCAATGAGATCTTGCTCACCGATTTGGATTTCTCGGAGGATTTGTTTGCGCAGGGCACCGTAAACTTGGGTTAGTTGAAGTCGGCATATAATGTGGATCCGAATTGTTATATTGATTTGATTTATTTAGGTCCCTTTCTAAATGCCATTTGGGGCAAACTGCAAACCTTTACGAGCAATTCACTGTATGTTAATCTACATTTAACTGGGTTGATTACACGACTTGCCTGGTACCCACTGCCGCTCATCCATTCGCTGCTGCTGCGTTCTGATATTGCGATCACGTCGGACACGCCCTCGTTCCATCAAGTGCTGCGGATGCTGAAGCAGCAAATCGATGCAGAGCTGCCGGTGGCAGAGAACTCGCTGGAGATTATCGATGTGGCGCGTTCATCGCTGATTGATCGCGAGTTTCGTTTGGTCAATGCGCGCAAGATTAGCGACAATTCACCGCTGCATCAGCAGCAACACCAGCAACAGCAGCTCCAACATACAACCAATTCCACACATCAGCAACAACAGGCGCAGCAGCGTTCCACGTATGCAACGCTGTCGGCGGCGACACCAATGCATGCCACACCCACCAGCGCCTATGATCCCTTTCGACGCAGTGACAATAAGCGACGCAGCATTAGCGCGTCCATATCGAACATATTCGGCCGGAAATCCACATCATCCACAGCAACCGCAAATACGAATACGGGTAGGTGATGCCTTGCCAGCATTTACATTTAACAATATTGCACATTTTCTTTTTTACAACCAAGAAAACAAATTCACAAAAAAAAAAACAACAACGCTGCAGGGAATTTTGGAACAAATTCGGTTTTGGGATCTTAACCATAAAACTCATATACACAAACACACACAAGACAATACACATTTTTAAATACTTTATAATAGACTAGATTCCACAGACAGAATTGAGCATTGTTCTGGTCAGTGGAATTGAACTATTGAACTACACATCCATCATAACACATTACATATGTAGATTTTGTACAATGTCTGCAGATGTTGCTTATAATGAATTTGTCTCTCTTTTTTTTTATTGTTTATTTGTTTTTATCAAAACGAACAATTTTCTACTACGAAAATCTTAGCTTCATCTGGCTTATCACAAATTTACGCATTCTTCACCGGTAAATATTTCACGCTTAAGTAAAAGTTCCTTAAATATATAGAATATATTTAATAATACAACTCAACTAAATATCTATATAAATACATATCTAGTTGTTATCTAATTAACCTGTTGAGTAGCTCCTGTAGCTTTGTACATATATTGCTCCTAACTGTGTCTACCTACCTAATAACTATTTGCTTTCCAATTTTGCGTTATTGTTGTAGTTGTATTCGCTTAACCCAGAAAATGTATTTTTCATATGAGGCACAACTAATATATTTTGTAATTTTACAGGTGCCGCTTCCACGCTGGTGGGTGGCATCAACGGGGAGGTGAATTCACGTAGCGTCGCACAAGAGAACCCAAGGGGAAACACCTGTGAGACGAGTTTGAGCACCAAGCCACGATCAGACGCACAAGCAACATCAGCGAGCAGCACTAACAGCTCCATTGGTGGCTCCACACAAACATTATCCGCAACCCACTCGTCGAGCACGCTACATGGCGTGGAGAGTGGTCCGCAGATGGCCAGCTTTAACTCGGAGCCAGTATCCTTGGACTCGGTGGCTTCGATGGGCATCATAGCAAATACCAGCGGAACGGAACGCTCACGTGATTTGGCCTTGTGTGCCGTCCTGCTGGATGAATGGCTTAAGGAGCTGGCGGCAATTGCGTTGGAACAGAGCGTTGTCCTTGTCACAGAGCAATTGCTCTGACAACGGACGGCCAGCTATAAGATATACAATGGTTATTGGATTTGTTGACGATTATTTATTTAACCAGTTCAATTATTTTTAATTGATGCCTATTATTTTCTGTTAAATTATCAACATTGTGTTAGTGTATATGTATTTTAACCAAATTGTTCGAACAAATACGCACTTGAACAGATTTTCCCTAAAAACGAAACAACAAGAAACAAAAGAAACACTCGTTAATCTATTTAGTCCCTAAGTTTAAAATTTTTAAACAAATATCGTTGCTAGCTGACAAACAAAAATTTTAAGTGTTCAAATGTAAAAATTTATTCTAATTACAAGCAATAGGCATATTATGTAATATATATATATATATATATACTTATATATATATACTTATACACCTTTATATTAAACAAAAAGATAAAGCATGAGAAAAATTTACACCACAGCATATAGCATATCTATTTTTGCAATATATATTTTATGCTTTTATGTATATACAACATGAAATTATAGAAAGTGTTTAAATAACGTAAAAGTATTAAATTGGTCCAATTAATTAAACTTGCACACTCAAACTTAAAGTGTTTTCAATTATTATTACAATAATCTCTGGTTTTTATAATTTTTAAACCAAAACCATTGGCGCTAAACAAAAATGTACAGTCTGGCAACACTGTTTTGCCTGCATAACATCGATTATAGCGACAACAGTGCTGCAAAAGACGTACACCGCTTGGCCGCATCAGATAAGATTGTGAAATAATAAAAGTAGTAAATAAATTAAAGTGAAAGCAAACACAAACGCACGTGCAGTACAAATATGCATAAAATGCTGGGCCGCTTGCAGGGTCATGTTCTACGGCCAAGTAGCAGACCACTGGCAATAGTTTTCCGACTGGGATCAACCGATGTGAAATCACCGGCTACATCAAAAGGTATCAGCTAAAGACACATATGTATACCCATTACATGTAGACTGATCAATTGTTCTCATGCTAGAATTTCGTGAGCGTCAGGTGCGTTTCAACATAAAGAATGAGCAGACAGAGGGGCGACCTTTGTATTTGGATGCACAGGCCACCACACCGATGGATCCGCGTGTATTGGACGCAATGTTGCCCTATCTGACCAACTACTACGGCAATCCGCATTCGCGCACACACGCCTACGGCTGGGAAACAGAACATGCCGTGGAGAAGGCACGCGAACAAATCGCGAAACTGATTGGCGCCGATCCCAAAGAGATAATTTTCACATCCGGCGCCACAGAGTCGAATAATGTTGCTGTCAAGGGTGTAGCACGATTTTATGGTACCAACAAGAAGCATGTGATTACCACACAAACAGAGCACAAGTGTGTGCTGGACTCGTGCCGTGCGCTGGAGAACGAAGGCTATCGGGTTACCTACTTGCCCGTTAAGGCCAATGGCATCGTTGACATGCAGCAGCTGGACGAGGCAATGACACCAGACACTTCTCTCGTTTCCATCATGACGGTGAACAATGAGATAGGCGTGCATCAGCCCATCCCGGAGATTGGCAAATTGTGCCGATCGCGTAAGGTGTTCTTCCACACGGATGCGGCGCAGGCGGTGGGTAAAATTCCCTTGGATGTAAACGCCATGAATATTGATCTGATGTCCATATCGGGGCATAAGATCTATGGCCCTAAGGGCGTGGGCGCTTTATATGTGCGTCGCCGGCCACGTGTCCGTCTCGAGCCCATCCAGAGTGGAGGTGGCCAGGAGCGAGGACTTCGCAGCGGCACAGTGCCCGCCCCCTTGGCTGTTGGTCTGGGCGCAGCAGCTGAGCTGTCAATGCAAGAGATGGACTACGATAAGAAGTGGATAGATTTCCTATCCATGCGCCTGATGGACAAAATAACGAGCGCTCTGTCGCATGTGATACGCAATGGGGATCCGGTAAGCACATATAATGGTTGCCTAAATCTATCCTTTGCCTACGTCGAGGGCGAATCCCTACTGATGGCCCTCAAGGATGTCGCGCTCAGCAGTGGATCTGCCTGCACATCAGCCTCACTGGAGCCATCGTATGTGCTGCGTGCCATTGGCACCGATGAGGATTTGGCTCACAGCTCCATACGCTTCGGCATTGGACGTTTCACCACCATCGAGGAGGTTGATTATACGGCCGACAAGTGCATCAAGCATGTGGAGAGACTCCGCGAAATGTCGCCGCTGTGGGAAATGGTGCAGGAGGGCATTGATCTGAAGACCATACAATGGTCACAGCACTAAATGCACTCTCCAATTATTATTGCAAATGAAACACGTAAGATAATTATATAACTTGTAAAAAAAAAAAAAAACTCTTGAGTTACGAGAAAAACTATCTTTCGGCTTTCAAATAATTTAAGTGATTGGCGAAAAAAGGGTAGGCATGGAAAAATCATATAAAATCTGCGGTAACTGCGAATCTTAATGGATGGTGGTCGGTATCCTAATCCTAGTTCTGACAAATCGGAATGTACATCAATGAAAACCGTGTATAGCCATAAAGCAGACAATAATTGTAAAGCGCAGCTAGAAACATCTATAGAATCAATTTTTGTAACTATTTGATTTTATTTTGTACACAAAAACCACTTAATAATTAGCTTAGCTTGGTCTCAAGTTAAGGTTACTCAAATGAAAATTCACTTAGGGCTACAAGGTGCGAAATGCAAAGCGAATGTAATTTGCATTGTTTTGCTTTGTTCGCTTGCTTTGTCCGATTGGGTTCAAAGTTCAGTTGGCTTTCTTTTTGGCGTTGCCACCCAAAATCTTGCGACGCAGCGTGAACATGTGCAGGTACAGTTGAGGAAAGATGGGAATGTAGGCCAGCATGACAATCCAGAGCAGGGTGAAGTAGGAGAAAGTGGCATTCAATTTGTTTGGCATCTCAATGCTCCAGATACTGTGATCCTTGGCATAGCGCTGTGCCCACCAGAAGCACAACAGCTCACCAGTGACGCCAATCGGATAGAGGGCAATGAATGTGGTGTAGCGCAGAAAGATGACAATCTTGGGCACCACCTTGATAATGTTCAGGGCATAGAAACCATAGCGAATGATCTCGGTGATGGACCAGGCGAACAAAGCAATGGGCAGCCCGGGTGACACTTTGCCCGTGGGTGTGGCCATGACTACGCCAACGACAACCATCATTCGGCTAAACACTTGGAAGGTTGTGACCACCGGATTCGATTTGACCAATCCAAATACCGCATTCAGAATTTCCACAAAGGCGGCATTCTGGAAGATGATGACGGCGACGCGTGTGTAATCCCACAGCGTGATCTGTGCACGAAACTGGGGCCCCTGCAGCACATAGTAGTTGACCAGCTGATACAGAATGTAGCTCCAGCCGCCAACTTGCACCGCATTGTAGGCAAACAGGTAAATTTTTGTCAACGCCGACGGCTCCTTCGAGGGCGCTTTGTTCGGCTTGGCTGCTGTAGTTGCGGACATTTTGTACGGACTGTGAACTTTCACCCAGTTGCTATCTTACTACATATGCTTTTCATTAAGTAATCGGTCGCGCGACAGTATCACCACTTTCACCTTTGGATCGCTGGATGTTTGCGATATATTTGACAACATGCCCACATGAAACAAGTCAATATATCGATAGGTGCACATAATACACATTATCGATAGACAATTTATGCAACAGCTATTATGTCGTTATGTTATCTGTCCTAAAAAACAGGCAATCATCAGCAGTTAAATTCAATATTGCACATAATTCGCAGTTTTTTTTTATTAACTTAACTAGACTTTTTTAATAAACAATTTCATTGCAGCAGACCAGTGCTGCTTCAAGCTGCATTACCAAAATAAATTTTTCAATACTTTGCAAAAGTAAGAAACAAGCCGGCAGCTTTTGTAGCAACCATTTGCTGAGCACTGTAAAACATTTTAGCATTTTACTGAGAGCCACAACAGCTGGTCCCTGGCGAGTAGTTTCTATTTAGTGCTGTTTGCCTGGTAAAAACCGAACCGAAAACCGAACGTGTCTGAAAAGTCTGGCACGGTCTGTGCACATGGGTCGTACACACACCTGCCAGCACATGTGCTGCAATTCTTTCCCCAACTTTGTTCAATTTTTGCTGGCGCTGTCGTTGAATTTCATGCGCCGCTTTTGACTCTGACTGTGACTGGTATGCTGATCACAGATAAGGCAAAGGCAGCAGGCAGCACTCGAAAATTTCCCATGTTTTTTTTGACTGAGCAAAATGTTGTGCTTACTAATTGGTCGGTTTCAATGGGGGTGGTTAATCGATTTAAAATACACTGAATGTAGTTAAAGGTTTACATTATGTGCGCAGGCAAAGATGCATACATTCTATGTACATTTTTATGTATACGTGTGTTTTTGTACATGTGTATGTGATTCTGCATTACGAACCTTATGCGCAATGACGGCATATTTTGTAATCAACACGTGCTGTGTGGGCGGAGGCCTAACAACCACGCCTACCGTACAAATTAATTTGCAAGAACTGTTCTCCAGGCCCAGGCGCTGTTATCATACAGTTAGCCTTATCAACAACTGGCATCGACTGGTCGGCCGAGGGTTGCGACGTGGTGACGGCCCATACAATTGGACTAGTTTAGACAGCGCCCACAAAAAGGCCGATTGGACAAAGCAGGAAAAACGAGACCCCGCCAAAAGTGAATTCCCTCTTTTTTACCAAGCGAACAGCAAAAATAGCTAAACGATGTCTCAGCACATTCAACACTGGTGGAGAAGGTGCGGCCAAGTTGTGTGTGCAAGCGAGATGGCAGCTGTTACAGTGGCAGGGGTTTGGTTCAATTGCCATGTGACTGGTCGTCAGTGTATGTGTGTGTGTGTGTGTGTCAGCGCGCATCAGTATGTGTGTTTGTGTGTGTGTGCGGGAGCAGTTGTGATTGTGAATACTGAATGAATGTCACTGTTGTTTGCTCTTTTGGTGAGTGCTGCGCTAAGTAACAGTCGTTTAAGACGAATATTACTGACAGACTAGTTAATTGCTTGCAGTGTCAACTGAGTTAAAATAGAGCTGTTGTCACTGTGCAGGCGATTTTATTTTATTTTTCTTGTTGCATGGCGACTCGAAAAGTGTCGCCCTTTGTATGCCATGAAGGTGAATTGTGTTTGTGTGGATGTATGTATGTGTGTTCTTCACTAATTGGGGGCTTGACTAGCAGTATAATTTGGAATTGGCTCTAATGCCCCATAGATGGCGCTCTGGCAAATTGCAAGTTTCCCCCGGCTAAGCTCGACAATTACGTTCAACAAACAGGCTGAATACGCCCACAAATGCGCCCGGACATGCCCCCAGAAACTTACCAAGCGTCACAAAACAAAAACACAAAAAAAAAAACAACTCTGAAGCGACAACAATGTGGGTAGAAAACAGCAGCACCAGCAGCGACATGTTTGTTTGAATATCTAAGGCAAACAACAGAGCTCTTTGCACCCCCTCCCTCTCCTTTGGGCGGGCACACAGACACACACACGCACACATGTTGCAGCAGTAGCACGAACATTTTGCGGAAATTTGAGTAGTCATTTTGTTTGCTCACATCACAGGCCAACAGAAAAGATGCCAACAATTGCGATTTGTGACTACAACTACAACTATGACCGACCAAATGAACGAACGATAAGATGGTTGTGGCTATGGTTTTCTTATTTGTTGCTGTAGCTGTTGCTGTGTCTGCCTTATATGACTATGGAAGGGGGCTGGCTGACTAGAAATTTAAATTGAAATTGATTGCAATGGCGCCTTATAATCATGGCCCCCGGCAGCGGAAGCGACACATTGGGGGCCCGGACATTTTGTTTTGTGCCCGTCATTTTGCTTATTGCGCAAAACTTAGCTAGGCTCGCAGCAAATCTGAGCAGTGCTCAGGCGGCCAAAACGCCGTCGTCGCCACCACCGTTGCCGCCACCGGCAACCACACAACTACAAATAAACTAGCGTTGACTAGCAGCCCGCTCAACGTTCAACAACTAACACCAAACAAACAAAGCGAGAGCAAAAAAAAAACATCTATTATTGTGGGCGTTCAACGTTTTCCCACATGCATACTAACAGGCAAACAGCATGCTCAGTTGGAGATCGTTGCTGCTGTTGATGTTGCGTGCCCCAACAAAAAAGATAAAAGACAAACTACATACACATAAGAGTCAGTACATATATAATGTATATATGTGTGTACATATAGTCATGTGCGTGATTGTGAAGAAGCTGCCAGAGGCGAGAACCAGTTTGTGTGCGTGTTGTTGGTGTTGTTGTTGGAGCTGCTCCAACGCTCTTCTTTGTAAGTGGTCAGTGTGTGGTCAGCATTTGATGATTGCCTTGACTATTTATTACTTTTTTTTTCAAAAAAGTCACCCTACTGCTTCAGCAGAATCACTTACCAGGCGCATAGTACAAATATGTAGGCACACTTGTCGCCAATGTGGCATAACTTACGAACGTAGATTATTGTGTGAACCAAGTGTAAAAGATTTACATAAATGATTTTGACAGTAAAGTCAAGTAGACGCAAACCAAATTAAAAAGACTCATTAGAAGAGTGCACAAAATTAGACCTAGAGAGTATTTTGAAATATTGATTGTGTAAATGGCAAACTGACTTATTGAAGTTTCAGAGTCAGTAAGAAAATTTCTGTTTGATTTAAACATAAATTCATTAGATACAGATCTGTGCGTGTTCTGTGTAGAGAAGGACTATGTTTCAAAATTATTCTGATTAACTTGGATACAAGTTAATATTCTCAAATTTCGTTATCAATATCGATAAGCAGCGTGCACAAGTCCCGTTCCGTGTCAGAATATATGGGAGCTGTTTGTATTTACGATTTACGCTGTTGCCGCCTCAGTTTTGAGCGGCATTGGGGCCATTGGGCTACTTGTTGCTTGGTTGTGTGCGCCTGTTCACCAAACGCCATTTGGGGCCTGACTGACCGCACAATTAAAATGGGACGGACATGCATATTGTACATAGTACATACAATATTACGTATCCGCTGCAGGCGTTGACACTCGAGTGGTATATTTGGTGTCGCAGCAGCAGCTGCACCACCACCACCACTAAAACGACAACGTCAACAACCGTCAACAGTCGCTGTCGCCGCTCGTGTGTTGAGTGTGGTTAGTTACCGTTAGCGGGCAGTAGACGCAATTAGTGAGTAACCTTAACCTTAGCTTCCAAAAAAGCTCAAATCACAACCTGTGCTATGAGGCGCCCAAAAATCAAGAGCAAGTGTCTGCGGCTGCCAAAAAAACCAAACCCCAAAGCGAGAGTTCATTTGAATTGGTTGAGAGGTGTTGCCACGCATCGAGTGAATCGTATTCGACCACCTAACCCTTCCCCTCATACCCTCTTCCATCGCAAATTGCACTCCAAACACAACGTAAACTTGTTTAACGCTGTATTTCAAGGCCATCCGAAAATAATATCCGCTGCTTATGTCAGAAACTTTGTGCTCTCCCACTGACAAAAGCATTCGCCAAATTTTGCTTTGACCCACTGACAGCCGCAAAGTTTGCCAAAATTTCGCAATTCGCAAAAATCCTTGAGTTTCAAGGTGCGTCCTTCACTTGGCAATGGGAACGGCCTCAAATTACGGTCAAGGCGAACGAACACACAAGTAAGCCAAGTAAGCGAGAACGAAAACGAAAACCAGAACCAGAACGAGAACGAGTCGTTCGTTAGCCTTGTGTTTTAGCAAATGCGGTACACAAGCTAAACTACGGCATATCTTTATTGAAAATGCCCAGACAGCGGAAATAAAATAACTAAAATTTGTCGCTATTATGAGTGCAATAGAAGAAATAAACTACAAATTATGAATTCAAGAAATTTGAAATGTATTTGAAGATGATAACCAGTTCAGCAGAGCTGGCCGCATAATTAAAGTAGGTGAGAACAGTTCAATGGTTCGTCAAGTACAAATAATTATGTTTGTGTGTATATCGTAAGAGCGCGTTGCTGGGTGGTAGAGCGCACAAGGTTTCACTTGGTTACGGATATACAGCGCAACAACAACAACAACAACACAACAATACAAAAACACATGCCACTACGCAAATACAAACAAATAAGCATATACAATATAAAAAAAAAAAGTTCTTGTTCTCGGCAGGTCATATGTACGATGTTTTCTGGCCGCCTAATGAAAATGTTGCTGTTCTTGTTTTTTGTTGCTGCAGCATACGTTTGTTGTACAAACAACCAACACACAAAAATCCTGTCAGTCGTCAACACTTCGTCGTGAAGGTGGGTCATTGTGAAATGACAGCGCCGAACCAACCAGGCGCACAGCACACCGCCACCAGCGGCAGCAATCGCATGCAACGCGCAAGCGAGATGGCGCGTCTGTGACATGTGCCATGTGCGCGCAGTACGAGTGGTCGTCCCGCTCTGTTGCGCTGGAGCCCCTGCTTGTCGTACTGGGCGCCGGTGCGCATTTTTGCGTTTGAAAGAAACAGGTCGAAGCACGCAAAAGACCCGCGGAAATGGAAATGCTGCTGCTGCTTGCTGCTTGTCGGCCGACTACAGCTGCGAGGCACGTGTGCTCGTCATCGCACCCAAATACAGTTGCCAGCTGCAGACTGCTGTGCTCCTGTTACTTAGTGTCATATTTCGCACAAAAGTTCGTTCGTATTTTTCTGCTACAATTTACGATTTAGACGAGAGAGCGAGCGAGAGCGAGTGAACGAGCCGCGCTGCCAGAGACGTTGGAATTTGAATTTGAATCACACTGACGAAGATACGGACAAGAAAATGCTTACAAATGTAGTACACTTATATACACATACATACATACATATATATATATATATACATATATACATTTGTGAGTAATTTGAGCTGTGAAAAATGTCTTAAGACGCGGATAAGCACATTTAATCCGGTCTAAGTGCGCTCGAAGACACCGCGACAATTTTTAATCACCTTAATTAAATTCCATGCCCTCACCCAAGGAGCACTATAAAAATGCCGTTGCCCAGCATGTCAGATGTCAGCCAAGAGGCGAGACGTCAATGGAGAGCATGTGCCTCCACCGAAATTAGTCGGCAACTAAAATAGTTCAAGTCAAAAACCTTCAACAAAACAACAACAACAACAACAAAAAAACAAAATGTATCTCGGCGGGCAGGACAATTTGACCAGTCCCCAGTCGTATGCGAGTTTTCTGAATGGTAGCTCGGGCGATGCAAGTGGCTCTGTTTCGCCCTTGGGCCAGGATTATCCGGTCGAGTATCAGCACATGATACTCGCTCATTGGCGTGGATTTCGTTCGCCTCCAATTTACCATCGTGCCGGTGTTTACATTGTCTACTTTGTGCTTATGATCACCAACATTTTTGGCAATGGTTTGGTCGTCTGGATATTCACGACGTGAGTTTTGACTATTTTATGCCATATTTATAAATATTTTTCTTTAAAAAAATGACTATTTTCTTTTTTGCTCTCAGCTCCAAGTCCCTGCGTACGCCCTCAAATTTGTTAATTTTAAATCTGGCCGTTTTTGATCTGTTTATGTGCACGAATATGCCGCTACATTTGATCAACTCTTCTATTGGCTATATAATTGGTGGCGATTTGGGCTGTGACATCTATGCGCTATGCGGGGGCATTTCTGGGATGGGTGCCTCAATAACAAATGCATTCATTGCATTCGATCGCTATAAGACCATATCGAATCCAATTGACGGCCGCTTGAGTTATGGACAAATCATTATGTGTATTATATTCACCTGGCTGTGGGCAACGCCATTTTCGGTGCTACCCTTCTTTCAGATCTGGGGCCAATATAAGCCAGGTGAGCCATTGAATTTTCTATTGTTGTTATGCTATTTATATGTTTGTAATTTGCAGAAGGATACCTGACCACTTGCAGTTTCGATTATTTGACGAACACCGAGGAGAATCGCTTTTTTGTGCGCACCATATTTGTCTGGTCGTATGTCATTCCGATGATAATGGTTTTAGCTTCATATTATAAGCTATTCACCCATGTCCGCAGCCATGAGAAAATGTTGGCCGATCAGGCAAAGAAAATGAACGTAAAATCTCTCTCGGCAAATGCCACCAACGAATCGATGAGTGTGGAACTGAGGATTGCAAAAGCAGCACTGATTATCTATATGCTCTTTGTGGTAGCCTGGACGCCGTATTCTGTGGTCTCATTGATTGGTTGCTTTGGGGAGCAGCAGTTGCTAACGCCATTTGTTACCATGATGCCTGCATTGGCCTGCAAATCGGTGTCCTGCCTAGATCCCTGGGTGTATGCCACAAGCCATCCAAAGTATCGTCTCGAACTGGAACGAAGGCTACCTTGGCTGGGCATACGGGAGAAACAATATGCTAGCTCTGGCTCCACAGGCGGACAGGAGAGTGTGGCCAGTGTGAGTGGCGAGACGCTGGCTTTGAGCGTTCAAAACTAATGGATTTGACATCGATATATGGATATTAATTAGGTATAATAATACAGCTATAGACTATCTCCCACACGCAATGAACTGCAAAAAGTTCCAAAAATAAACAAACCAAAAAAAGTTGGCATTCAAAAATCATCTCTGTAATTTTGCACAATTTGAGAGGGATAATAATTGGAATATGATCGATAATTTTAACTATCGAATGTTGCAAATGCTTTTTCACTCGTGCAATATTCACTATGATAGAGACAGCATCAGCGGATATGGCCCACACAGCCTTTTTAAGGATGTCCAATCAATGGACAGCGTTTCAACCACCACACACCACCACCACCACTCAACTCGAACATCGTGTGCCTAGAAGGCAATTCAAATTTTCTCATTTCTCATTCGACAAAAACATCACGACTGCGCCAGTTGCAGTCGCCAGTTGACTGTGGGCATCAACCGCAGCATCAGGCACCAGCAGCACAAGCAACAGCCGCAGCAGCAGCAATGGAAGTTGAAAAAGTTGCGCTTCTTTGTTGCTTGCGCACTTCCAACCAATCCGAGTGGCCAACAGCAGCGTTTCAATTCAGCGAATGTTCCACACGGTAACAGGCGAACAGAGCGCATAGCAGCCGTTTACAACATTTCTACAAAAAAGTTGAAAGCGTGATTGGCTGAGAAAAGGCAGCAGCGAGTGATTGGATTGTGCGCCAGTATATGTGTGTATCTGTGTACCGCGTACGATAGACGTCAAGAGAGTGAGAGTGAGATGATTGTGAGCAGTATTCACTTGTGCGCCAGCAACATTCAGTTGAGTTCAGTTCTGTTCAGTTCAGCCGATGTCGACCAACCAACCAAGCGCCAAGCGCCAAACCCAACACAATCCAACCCAACCCGACCCGACCACACCAAACACGAGACTCGTCGAATTCGACTGCTCATCGCATTGGGGCCGGGGCTTCTTCTTGCTCTTTAAGAAACAACAAACATTTTTACTAGGTCTGCATGAGATTTAGCAGCATGCTCGTTCACACAGCACGATTAGATTTTCAATGAAAACTCAATAGAAATTATGTTAGAAAGCTAGCAACAGGTGCGAGTGAGATGAATATATACGTGTAGACAATTGTGAATAGAAGTGATGATTGTGTGTGTGTGTGTGTGAGTATGTGTATGCCTGTGTGTGTGTTTAAGTGTTGGATTAGAGATGTTTCTGCTGTAGCTGAGGCCTGGGCTGCTGCTGCATTCGCTTGATGTGCTCTGTGCTCCCCATTGTCAGATAATCCAATTTACGCACTCAATTCATTCAAACTGCTTCCAAACACAACGTACTCATACTCATACTCATGCTCATACAGTGTGTAATAAGCACACACGCTAATGGGCTGTGGGTCTCTTGTACGATTCGACCGTGCACAGTTTGGTCGTTTCCCTTATTGTCTGAATGGAGGAGAGACTGGCAGACTTGTTGCATGTAATAATAATAATAACGAACGAAACGGTATCTCGTAGCTGTTTAGTGGATGATTAAACTGAATTTAATCGTTTGCGAACAGGCGCACAGCACTCGACGACCGGCGGGTTGCAGTTTATTTTTCGAAATTAAAACGATTTCAAATTGCCGCCTACCCAGCAATGTTGCCAGCACCCAGCTGTTGTCTCGTTCGCACTGCAGCGCTGAGCGCTAAACAACGAGAGTTGTTGCCAGCTGCCAATTTGCAGTGGTGGTTGTTAGCGGCGTTGATTGGGCTGCTGTCAATTGGAGGAACGGTAACAGGGCAAACACACACTCACCAAATGCCTTTCCAGTTTGGCAAACTCGCCGAAATTCATTATATCGTAGAAGTTGAACACTTGCTTGCGCATGACTGTTTGCAACTGGGCATAAATGTTTATTAGCTGGCAGCTCTCTCGCTTGCACTTCACTTTCACAACAATCGAGCGGCTCACTTACACTCATTTATACTCACTGTTTTCTCTCTGTCTCTCTTTTGCTGGCTCTGTGAGTGTGGCCCATTAATCGTCTTGCTATTATTTTGGCAATCCTAATATGTAATGCCAATTCATGGGGTGGGCGCCTGTTAACTAGCAGGCAACGAACGCGCCAAAATTAACATGACGAAAATCGATAGGCAGATATCAAAAATGCTCGCTACGCCCATTGCTGTTGCTCTGTTAGCATTTGAACGTTAAAAATTCGATTTTATAGAATGCAGCAACGCCCACAAAGACCAGCCACACAATAAAGCTGGCAGCCGGCGGCGTCTGCCCCGCTTCAGCTATATGAAAACAAACAGAGAGAGATAGTGAGAGACAGTGGGTACCCCGCAAGTCTTGCCCCCCCCCTCCCCAACACACCAAGTTGGGGTAATGGTAGGTAACAGCGGCGTCGAGTTCGACTGCCTATGTAGCTAACAGACCAGCAGCTACGCATTCTGCGCGCCTCTTAGTTATTATGTCAGATCTGCAATGCGCGACTATAAAATACGTAGTCGGCCTCTGAGAATTTATTGACTCGCCGCCCCCGGCAACGGGTGTGAGTTATAAAATTGATGGCATAAACTGTCATGAATTTATAAATATGAGCAGGCTACACTGGCGGGCAGACGTTCGTCGTTTGCCAATTGCTGTGCGCCTGCTGTTAATTTTCGCTTGTATGTTGGTAACATTATCATTTTGAGTACTGTCTCTCGCCGCAAGTGCGGCCGCAGCTGCTGCTCCTGCTACTCTGGCAACGCCGCTGTTGCCCGTTCATTGGCGCCTGCAGGCTGCAGTGCGCATGTTAAGCAAAACTGCCGGCTATGTAAATAACAACACACACACAACAAATGGATAGATACTTTTTTATTATTATTTTTTTTTTCGGGGAGCTCGTGTGCACTCCAACAAACTGAACAATTTGTCTACGGAGGCAACCTCAACATCAGCATTCTTGCGGTTTCGTGGCAGTGTTGTCGGGCTGCCAGATTCGATCGCTGGACGCCACGCCACAGTATGTTGGCCCTGGTGAGCGCTCTGGCAACCCTGCTGCTGGTGCTGCTGTTGCGTTGCCCCCTGTCGGCACGCTCTACTCCAAATGCCATAGCATTCCAAGCATAACAATGCCGTCTGCTTTGCGCTGTTAGCCTGTTCGGGCAAGTAAGTGAAATTTCATGCAAAACCATTCTTCGGACATTTCAAATTCCCCGCATACTTTTGTGTCGCGATACGTATTTTTTGTGTGCTGTGTGTTGTTTTTTTTTCTCTTATTTTTTTTTATTATATTTTTTTTTGAATTGCGTGACCATGACGTTTGAGTTTGATGTGTGTTGAGCTACTCAGTGTTTGGTGTAACGCCGTGACTGGGGCAGTGTTTCATGATTGTTTATTGCTTTCAAAAATGTTTTATCATCTAATGTCAGTTGTTGTGCGTCACCTACTAAGTACTTGTACTTGAGTTACCTTATCTATTACTTTCCGTTAGCTATAAAAGCTACCAATTGCCAAACAATTATTTGTCAATTATAAACACATCTTTATTCATATTATTCACAACTCGCCTTGCATACCCTTATTTATTTTTATTTCCCCTTTGAAACTAACGTATTCCATGGCGAACTGTTTGCAGCATGTTAGCAGCCATCTCCATGCAACATGCAACAAAACACACAACTCAAGGCCAACTTCTTTCATTTACTTGGAACAGCTTGCGCTTCCATTGATTGCAATTGTAAATGGTTGTATTTACGCATGGATGCTGGCCAAGACGACTCCTTAAATTCAAGGTGCATCGCTTGTGATAGCCCCCAATGCAATTTGGAGCAGTTGAGAGCAGTTTGGTGCAGGGCAGACTACGAGCACGTAGATTGGGTTTGTCGTTGTGGTCGTTTGGGTGGAGTTGCTCCAACTTGTGAGTTAGACGCACTATTGTCCTCTGTAAATCCTCATTGTAACAAGCGCGCAGAATCATTGTCTTACGCATACGTCGCCCAGACTCTCCCGTAAAGTGCATATAGCGACAACAATAAAATCAGTAAGAAAAAATAAAAAAGTCTGAATGCAAAAAGTTGCCATAAAAAGAAGCCACGCGAAATGTCGTCGCATCGCTGAAAGTCGCTTTGCCAGGCGTCGCCCCAAAAATAAATGCAATGCGGTCTCCACATACTTAGTATACATCCTACACACACACACACACGCGCACACACATTCACAGAAGTTGCCTTTGAGATCGCAACTCGTTGATTAACTCAGCGTCCCAAGTTCAGTGGCCGAACTCAAGGCATCGTCGCATCGTCGAACAGGAAATTGAGAAAAAATGTACAAATAAAATAAAAACGGCGCAAGCAAAAACAAAAGCAAATCCCAGACTGAGTGTTTCTTTAAAGTTCTGTGCTCCCATTGCATGTTTCACTTTTGCTTCTCTTTTGGTCACAGCTTCCAGAACAGTTCAATAAGGGCATAAAGGTGGCATGAGCTGTTCAATTTATACTACTCATTTTTTACCATTTAAATAGTTTATTTATATGATACAAACGTTTGAAGTACCTCTACCAAATAATATAGAAATAATATTGCTTAAGTCTAATACTTGTTATAAACATTTTGAAGTGGAATTCTATTTGCGTGTAGACAATAACACAGCGTCTAGCACTTGTCCTAAACTGATACTTACTAAAAGTTCGAATGTTCCGATTGAGTATATTCAATAATTTCCTTAGTTGCATTAAAATAATATTTGGTGCGATTTAATTAGAGCTCATACATATTGCTATATATCAGACCGATAGCTGTTTTATATATACGTAAATGTATATGCAAGAATAGCGCTGTTGCACTCGGCTAGCAGAGTAATGCAATATTACCACTCTCGTTGCCGGCCAGGATGGCTCGATTGAGGGGCAACACAGCGAGGGAGGTGAGCACGCCACGAAACGTTTCGGAGCGCAGTTTGGTAACGGTGTCCAGGGCATGTGAGTTGGCCACATCTGCATAGACGCCCACACGATTCCCCGTGGTCGCATAGACCAGCGAAGAGCCAACGCTTTGTAGAAAATGTGCAGGTTCCGGTGGCGGTCTAAAAACAAACAAGAAAATTAAATGTCTTATTTAATTGGCACAACATTTTAAATGTAACTCTAACCTTAGTTGATAGTGGAGGATGCCGTCGGGAGCATGCCAGACGGCCAGACTGTGATCCAGTGCGGAGCTAATTAGCAGCTGATCGCTGGGCGCCGTCAACTGCAGCAAATCACATTCCATGGGTCGCCACGAGTTGAGCACAGTGCCGGTCCGAGTGTCCAGCTGCATAATGCCGCCTGAGGAGAGACCAGCCGCGAGCCAATTGCCCGATGGGGCAACCGCCAGGCAACGGACTGTGGCATTAGGCAAGGCGGCATGACAGACGCGCCACTCATTCACATACTGCATGGACCGGGCATCGATAATCCTTACCGTCGACTCGGCGGTGCCGGCGACGACGAGGGGGGAATGTGAAGGCAGGCATTTGACAACGGTGACCGCACTGTGCCTGGGCGCATCCAATATGCCCAGCGGTCTGCCAATAAATGGATCCCAGAGATGCACGCCCGAATCACAGGAGACGACATAGCGTAGTGATTCGAGGAAGCTGAGCGAGTGGATCGACTTCTTGTGGGCCGTGTAAGTGAACTGGCAGGCGGTGCTCTTGCGTCCATCGCCCTCGCTGCGCAACGACCACAACTTGACCGTCTTATCCTTGGATGCGGACACAAAGCTATTCTCGTTTTCCAACGCATAAATCGCACGCACCGAGTTTGTGTGACCGACAAAGGATTGCAAACGGATTTGCTTGAGATTCAGCGCCTGGTTATCCTTGTCGCTGCGTGTCGTCTCGTGGCGCCAGTAGGCCAACCAATTGCCCTTAAGATGCCTTGTGCTGGGCATGTGATCCAGCTTGTAGGCAACCTTATCGAGCAGCTCCATGCTGCTGCTGAGAACCTGGAGGCGATTGCCAACGATTTGGGTTCCAAAACTATTCGCAGCCGTCTCACCGCAGGGCGCCGCATCCGGCACATCCACGGAGCTAACTATCGACGATTCTCGATGCTGTCCTGTCTTGTCCTGGCCAGCAACGGGCTGCTCGTGCTCGTGGCACAGCGTGAGCACAAATTCCATGTTGCTCAGGGTGCGCTGCATTATGGACTCGCCCAGGAAGCGCAGAAAGGCCAAGTATGCGGTATGGGCCAGCTCCGGTCCAAATACGTCGCGCAGCTCCTCCAGAGCACGCTGCTGCTGGGCGGGACCGCCGCTCAGCGACAGATTTGCCACACGACAGCTAAAATCGTTGGGCAGACCAAAAGCCTTGTTGAAGATCAGGAAGAACGGTGCAAGCAGCGACTGGCAGAGATGCTCCCGCGTCATGTCCGACCCCAGACGCACACTCAGCGCATAGCAGGCATCCAGGAATTTGCGTGTCAAAAGCGAGCGTCCCAAATAGCCATTAGGCATCAGCAGATTGGTTGAGCTCAGCAGCCGGAGAATGGGCAGCAGAATGGCATCCAGGAGAATGTGCTGCAAATGCTCCATTATTGTGGCATCCATCAAACATGGCAGCATGTATTTGATCAATTGCAGCGAACTAATTATAGCTCCCTCCAGACTGCCCGTCATCCGCTTGGAGCACAGTAAAATCAGTTCACTTATGTGTGGTAAATACTGTACCAGGAGAAAGTTCTCGCCGTAGAGTGCTGAGAAAATAGATGAGAAGAAAGGACTTCTATGAAAGAATATTCATAAAATCAAGCTGAAAGATGTTGCAGGTTAAATTTTTTGCATATACATAAATTTTTTTGGAAAGTATCCGTGTGCAACTTATTTGCTGTTAGATTTCATGAATTGAAAATAATTTAGTCAATTTACAAAATGTGAAATAAAAGACCAAGGTTTACTGTACTTAAGTTACACTTGTGTACGTTGTAAGCAAATTTTTACAGTTCCATTTAAAAGGTAGAGAACACATAGCGTTGGATGAGCTGCCTTGGATGAGCTGCCTGCTACTTTATATGGCCACAAACCATACGCACAAGTTAAAGTGGAGGTCATGATAGAGACTCTAGTTAAAACAGCTAATTACAAGTGGGAAGTTAATAACTGAATGCAATGACTAACGAGCTAAATATAAAAGTGGAATCAATGCATGATGTCATCATCGCTTATCAGACTTACCGGCAATGGACATGAGGCACTCGAGAACTCGAGCCGCGCTGCGATCGCCCACAACTCGGGCATTGGCAATGCTAAAGTAATTGAGATTGGAGGCATCCAGTGATAAGTCGCTGCAGCAGACCGCTTCCATCTCGGGCAGCAGATTCTCCTGACCGACATAGCAGAGGGAAAGCAGCTTGAGCAGATTGCGTGTGATGTGACGGGCAGTGAGCACTGGACCCAGCCGATGCGATAGCCAGACGAGACTCTCGGCGCTCATCTCGCTGATGCGATTGTTTTGCAGCGCTTT
This sequence comes from Drosophila setosimentum, assembly GCA_035043505.1. Taxonomy (NCBI): domain Eukaryota; kingdom Metazoa; phylum Arthropoda; class Insecta; order Diptera; family Drosophilidae; genus Drosophila; species Drosophila setosimentum. Next base: position 4,904,297 of record JAWNMY010000007.1, read on the forward strand.
GGCCTCCGAGATGCGCGATATGACCGATGCCTGCAATGAGTCAGCTCCCTCGATCTCCGCTTGCAACGGAGCCGACTCTGTTGACTCATTGTTATTGGCTGCAGCGTTTGCCACTTGGCTAATCAGTTCGAAGCTGTCGACGCTCTTGCGGGAGCCGATGTCACAATCGATAGCGCTCAGCTGGAAGCTACGTCTGATCCCACTGGCTGGTATCTCAATTGTGGGTGAGCGTGGTCCAATAACGACGGGTGCTGGCAGTGTGGACGGCGGTGTCTGACCCTGACTGCGTAGGGAGAGCTTATCTGGCGACAGCCTGGCGCCATACATCAGCTCATTGATGGCCAGTTTGTCGGGTGAGCTGCCATCCGATTCACGCGCCTCCTCCGCAATTGCCGTCGACGAGGGACGCATTTCGAACGAGTCAATTGATTTATTTTCCTGATCTTCCTCGAACGTGAACAGCTCCTCCACATCTGGCTTGGTCACCACCGACTGCAGCAGCGCTGACGTCGTCGGCTCTTCGGCGGCATAGCTAAGATTCTTGCTGGTGCGTCGATTGGCGCCACTGTGATAGTGATAGCCATTACCCTGCTCGGGCTCCTTGTAGCCGCCGACAGCTTCGATCAGTGGCGCAATAAAATGCTGCAGAAAGCAACGCAACCCGAAGCGCACAATCAGACGCAGCAGGAAGCTGTGATGATAGAGCTTCACGGATTTGCGCGATTTGAACGAGCTGCTGGAGGAAAAACGCAGGTGGCCAGCATTATTGTTACTGCTGCTGCTGCTGCTGCACCCCGAGGCATCATCTGATAAAGCGTTGCTCTCCACATCGTACAGCTTGAGCAGCGGTTGCAGCAAATGTTGTTGAGTCTGCGCAATTCCCAAAGCTTGGGCAACAGGATCAAATAGATTCCAGGCCGTTAGTATAGAGGTGCGCTCATCATGCAGCAGATCAATTATATGCGGCAGCAGCAGCTCTACCGGAGCAAACTGCTCATAGGCAAAGGAAAGGGGTTCCAGTAAGCGGCGCAGATGGGCACAAGACGCCATCACCTTGCACTCGGCAATTTTGCGCTCGAAGAGCACCCGCTGGCGATCCAGTTCAGTGTATCGGGCACACTCGCTGCCGCCGCTGCAATTGAGATGCGTGTGCAGCTCGAGCAGCTCAAAGTTGAGCTGGAAGGCGTGCAGGGAGCGCACAAATGCATAGACTGCAATATAGTGACTGGGGAATGGAAGCAGCGCATTGGTGAACATCGGCTCCAGCAACTGGGCGGCACTTGTTGGCACCGGCAGACCCTGGGCGGGCACATCGCTATCCATCTGCAGCAGCAGTAGCACCACATGACGCACCGGCTTGGGCAGCTCTTGGCCATGCAGGCGGGCCAGCGTGCGGCAAGCAGTTAGCCGGCATTCGAAGCTCGCGCTTGGCCCGTTGCTTGTCAGCAGCGGACGCAGACGCTGCATGGCAAACAGTTCGACATGCAGGCAGCCAAGCACCAGCAGCTCCCGCTCCCGACACTCGCCCAGCAGCTGCTGTAAACTGTGCTGGCGACGTGCTGCCGGCACCAGTAGATTCTTCGATTTAGTCTGCACGGCCGCATCGAATGCGAACAACTGATTCGTAAAGGAATGCTCAGCCGAGTTGTGCTCGAACAGCAGATCGCTGCTGATCATTTTCTCCTCTGGGTTGGCTGAGGCGCGCTGCTGTGGAAAGGTGCGCGCATAAAACGTTTCCAGCGTCTCCAATTGCTGCAGCAATAGTGCCGGATTATATTGCTCCGGAAGCTCAATAAAGTTGGTCATCTGATAGAAATTGGCGCTTGATCCTGTCGATTGCTCATCGTTCGGACGCAACGACATTCGCGGCGAACTGTTATCCAAACAGCTGTTGGTGCTCTGGCTGGATGCATTCAGGTTCTCGCTGCTCTTGGCGAGTCGCCTGTTGCCGGTGCTGCTGATGTAGCCGGTGCTATTGCCATAGAGCTGCGACAGTCTGGGCGCACTTCGATTGAACCACGGCGAGGCATATCGACGTGGCGGATGGGCTTGGGTGAAGAGCTGCACGATGCCACGCTGGCTGAGATTGCAATGCTGATCCACCAGGCTGAGGCAGACATTTTTTGACTTGATTGCTGCCTTGCCGCTTAATTTGTAGCTGCAAAAGAATACGATTAAATAAACACCAGGCAATACTCGAAAAACGTACCCAAAATTGAGATCGATCCAATGATGCAGTCGCTCACTGACGTACTGCGACTCCAAGGCTTCGCGATGCTTGCATATGAAGTCTTCCGGGCATGTGGCCCAGGCGGGCAGCTCCAGATCGGGCAAGTCCTCGTGTATACTCTTGAATATCATTGGATCCGAATAGAATTCGGGTATGCACTCATCGGGTGTCCATTCCTGGAGGCGCTGTATGGACACCGGGTACTCGGCGGGCACCCAAATTGGTCGCACATGTGCGCATAAAATGGACTGAGGTGTGCGCCTGGCCATATACACAAAATATGTGATCTCGGAGAGAAAATCGGTCACATGATGCGGCACCTGCAACTGCTCCACAGGCGTTACAGCCTCAGCTGGCGCATGCTGCGTGGGATGCGTGTACATGAGATCTAAATGGATGTCTCCCTTGTTTAGTCGGTATTTACTCTTGGTCAGATCACGCCAATTGAGACCATTGCGCGCGGCAAAGTCCGTGACCCAGGGCATAATGTGATGATGGGCAGCATTGGTCAGACTCCTGCCGCAAGCATTGTTCAGTATGGTGAGATAGTCAAAGTTGGACAACTGCCCGTTGCACCACATTTCGCAATATTCGCGCAGATTGAATTGAGCCGGATCGTAGGCCAGCTTGAGATCGATGGTGCTGCTGGAGGGCAGCTGTTCCGGTGATTCCGGAAGCTCTGGGCAGCTCAGCGGTGACATGTCCACCGTTGCCGACTGCTCACCCAGCAGGAGATTGCACTGCAGGCGCGGAATCACTTGTAGCCAAAGATTCTCACGCAGCATCACGTGCTGCAGTCGCAGATCGCCGAGAAAGAGGCCTTGTGCTTCCAAGTGCCTCGACAACTGCAACAGCTGATAGATGATGAACAGCGTTTTATTGTAACCGCGACCCAACAGGGCCGGACTGTAGGTGATGCAGTCATACAGACTGCATTCCAGTGCCGGCGGATAATGGAAAACGCAGAAATGTGTACTCGTCTCAATGGCCACCAGAGCGGGCAGCAGATTTGCATGACAGTCGCCAGCCATATCCGCATCGGCGCCAGCAGCGTCATCACCATCCTGTTGACACTGAAGTACAGGACAATTGTAGATCCGTTGGATTACCTCGCGGAGCACCACATCATGTGGCTGAAAGCCACCACCACCAGTGTAGCTGGTCTGTGGCAGCTGTTTGGAATGCGTTGTGCCCGTACTCGACCTGCACTGTTTGACATGAGCGCCCGCGTACTGCTTATAGGCTAATTCCCACAGCTGCTTAAAATTGACGTTAGTCACAGTGGAAACGGCCTGCGAGTAGCTCAATGGGAATTCTGTATTATCTCCAGCACTGGCGCGAACGGGCAGTGGATAGACCTTGCGCTGCGGCTGCTTGCGATGTGTTTGCACGAGAAGGCGTGTCCATGGATGCTCCAGTTGTCCAGTGGGATGCGCCCGTCTGTCCAGCTGTGGCCAGTGTGTGAAGTGTGTCAATTGGCGATGTCGTTCCAGCGACTGCAGCCAGGCCTTATCGCATATTAGCTTGTGGAGACCGTCGTCTGACTCACGCACAACATGTTGCGGATTAATACCGATTTCTAGCCATATCGCATCGTCGATATCACCCATGTCTAAATCTGCAACATCCGCCTCCAACTATAAAAGTAGCTCCAACACAATAACAAAACTAAATGTGCAAATGTAGAGATGGTCATGGCTCGCAATGTTTTATCACGACAGAGAGTAAGCACGAACCAACGCGCTATTTGTTCATAAGACCATTTAAAATAAAAACTATTTTATTAAGTTTTTCTAATGATGATTTTTTTAATTTTTTTATTGTTTTCGTAATACATTTTATAATTTAATATTGGTAATTGTTTTTAAGCAACTCAAATCACTAATTTAAAGCAGCTTGACACAACGTGACGTGCCACGTTGCCATCTCTAGCTCGATATAGTCGGTGGTTGTTTCCCAGCACTATCAGCTGAGCCAAAAGAGTGACCCTTGCGTAAAAAAATACCATAAAATCAAATCGATTGCTTTTGGTGTGCGATAAAAATACTACGCGCTGATTATCATTTAAATGGCAATTTGAACAATAACATTTTAAATTTATAAAATTTGGATTATACTTCAACTATAAAGAAAGGTCACGTTGGACATATAAAAAGACGGCACCCATACTTTCACAATTAAACTACAGACTAAAGGTTAAAATTCTGATTGCCGGGAGGTCAACGGCCAAGCAATAAGATATTTATGTGTGTCGAGTTCAAAAGGCCGGCGGCATCAACAATGCTGTGAAAACACTTGGCTCCGGCTCGTTGGCACATACCAATGTCAATTTTTTGTTATTTCAAAGAACAGCACCAACCAAAAATCTTATTATTTTAAAACATTAATTAAACAATGACAGTCTGTAGGTAATCTGAGTTCATTAATTGCTCATTTAGGCGATGCAATTGAGCTTATTTTCACTTTCATTGTGGTTATCAGCAAATTTTGAATTTTGTTTACACTTTAACAAAGCATATACGAAACGACAATTAAAATAATTAAAAAGGAAGCAAGACTCTCGTTATTTACACCGCTCATTAGACAGCAAAATATTTGAATAATCTAATAGCCCATTTAAATGAAAGTCATAAGACGAATCACTATTTTGAAATCTGTTTAAGCAATAATGAATTTTCTTCTTCTTCTGCAATATTAAAAAAAATCGTTCATAAAAATGCACATTTTAATAAATGTGCGCAAATTAACATAGTATTTTATTATGCCTATTACAACCATAGTTCTCAGACATAAATTTTCCACAACTTTGATAGAGTTTGTGTTTACATCTCATAAACAACTTCTTGTTATAGATTCTTTAGCGGGTTTTCCCATGCCCTCTGTAAGCCTAATCTTATCAATGCGGATTCTAGGCTACTATTTGTTTGTCGGCATTTAAAAGAGCGGACAAACAATAATAACACCACCCCTGAAACGTCAATTGGTTTCATTATATGAGTATTTATTGTAATGTATGCGTGAGTGTGTTTGAGTTAGTTAGTTTTTATTTGCCCAGACATATTTGTAGTTGTCAACCTGCCTGAGGTTAGAAATGCTTGCTACAGGGATTGGAAAATATATTAAGAGAGTAATTCATCTGCCGAGTCCAAACACTCGATAGACAGTCTAAGTAAATACCTGTTTTTACGGCATACTCACATTTCAAATACGCTACAGTTCGTCAAAAGAAACAAGTTGTCGTTGCCAGTACAAGTTCCGTTTGCTTCCGTTCTTATAAATTGCCAGCTAAATTTATTTGTGTTTATTTATTTTCTTTTTAAACGTTGTGCATCACACATCTGTCTCGGCTTTTCCATTGTTTAAAGGCCCCGCCTTCTTCAGTCGGAATCCGGCTGTGTTTATCAAAAACGACTCGAGCAAATATTTAAAAATGCCACAATTAAACGTTTAATTCACTTGACAGCCAGGCAGTTCGTGTAGTATTTACTTGTTTAAGGTTCTTACAGCTTTTCACACTTTTAATGAGTTTCGTACACGAAATGATTATACGGCTTTGCATAAATTCAAAATATTAAAACTGGAATATACATGTAAACAGGCCTCCCCTTGACCAGGTGCTTGTGCCTTTATTTTTTTTATAATTTCTTTATCATATTTAATGTATTTATAAAATGATATTGCATTAAGTACTCGTATATATATTTAGGGCATTTAAAAAAGTTTTAAAAATGCTTGGAAAATTTGCCAGATACGAATTGGAATTTTGTATTATTGAAACAAAGGCTTAATAAAGATATTGAACCATTAATGAGCTGCTCAAGCAATTAGGTATTTTGATATTACTAAATTATTTGACGCACCTACAAATCAAATTATGGCCAAATTTAGATTGGACGCGAGCGACTTCAATAAAATGAGTCACATGCTGCCAAGATTTACTATACATATCCTATATATACATATTTAATATCCCATATAGATCGACATGTTCCCGACGTTAATACAAATATGCAATCTTATCTGCGAGAACCTTTCTAAAAATGGTAAAATGCTTTACCCCTTAGTACAAAGTCGCTGGCGCTATAAAGATTAGACTACATTATAATAGTACCGTTGTAAATGCTATATTTAAGATAGCAAGTTGCTCCGTTTACGGTTTGTACATAAGTTAAGATAATGCCAATCTCGAAATATTGCTAATAGCTAAAAGCAGAAATAAAAAACTAGAAAAAAATAAATAACCCAACATAAATACAGGGTAAAGATCAAAACACATTGGCCGACTCAAACACAGATAGAGACACACACACACAGACATGGTTGTCAATTAACTTGACAGCCTTCAAAACGTTGTCGCCCCTGGAAATCACTCATCTGATGTCAACTCTTTAGAGATTGGGTCGCCAGGCACTTGAGCCACTCCAGCCTAAAGTAGTTCAAGTCTCGTGACGATATTTCATGACTACGACTAATATTAATACACATTTAATCGCCAGCTACTAACTAACACCAAGAATCTGTGGTTGCGGTCGGTTTTCCTGGCATAGTGACCCTCAAAGTGTCAAAAACTTTGTGGCAAGTGCTCGGTTCATTTAAAGCAACTATTTTTAATTATATGACTGTCTATTAACTGGTTTTTTTCATTGTTGCCTCAGCTATTGTAAAACGAAAATGTTAATTAGTCTCTTGAATTACTATCGTTCTGAAAATAATGTAAAACTCACAGTTGTATCTCTTATTGATCTTACATAGATTTTTGCGCTACTTCTAAAAACACGTAAAATGCTTCTCAATGCTTAATTTATAAAAAATAAAAAATACCCGACTAAGGGAATTTTTCGTATATTTTAATATATATACATATAGTATGGATTCTCTATGTACAATTAAATCGATTAGAAGTGGTCTGGAAAATCCAAAAAAAGATTACCTTCAAATCGCTTAAGTCGTTTGTTAGTTATACAAACCAGATATATTGTGAATATTAGTGAACAGCTAAAATACATTTTTATATACACTTTTATATATCTGTTAAATATATTATGCCTTCTCGTGAGCTTATAGCTTTTCAAACAACCCCAATTCCTGAGCGAATGCGAGAAAATTTGTCGGGTTTAGGAATTCTGTGTACTCCGAGTCTATAACATAACATATTTCCCTTGGAAACTTTTCTTTCTCATATATAGTCCTATATAATACTGCTTTATAAGTGTAGGAGTAAAATCTTTTACACCTGTTTCTTAGGAACTGCCTATGAATATCTGCGTATATACAGTAACAACTCCGGGGTTAGTTATAAGCAAGACCTATATATATATATATATATATATTGCAAAATGGTGATATATATTACAAGAAATTAATGTAGAACTTTTTGTATTATCACTCCCACATACATTAGTATATCCTACTCAGTAGGAAGGTCGCTGAAGGTCAGGCGCTTTGTTTATCTCTGAACTCGCCTTGAGCTGCCTGAAATTGGCCTTGAAAGAGTCACACATTGCAGGGAAACGCGTCGTTCCTTAATTAAGATGAATATTACTCATACACAGTACAAAAGACACATTGAACAAGATGTGCTCCAGCTGCTGATGGTGGGGCAAGTTACCGCTCCACTGCCACAATCCAAATGGAATTGCGTTATGTGGTTGACACTTGGACATCTGATTGTTAAATGGCACTATGCCATTGGGGTGCAATGAGCCAGAATTTCCCTTAAAAGCTAATCAAGAGCACATTCTTATGACAGAATCTGCAGCTTGTCCTGTTGCAACATAAATGCATCACAAGTCGCCAGCACAGAGGATTGTCTGTGCCCCCGCCAAAAAGAGTTGTGGCGCTGATGTGGAACGCCTTTGAGTTGGGTTTTAATTGATCGGCGCCTATTGACGTGAATGTGTGTGTGTGAGCTCCACCAATTCAGAGGTCACAGTCCACACTCTACTGATTGACCAAACTCTGGCCGCATCCATCCACAAATGGCATTTCATTTCGTACGCTTCAATTAATTTGTACGAATAAATAACACAAAATACTCAAGTTGCAAGTTAGATATTGAGGGTATGGACAACACTTCGATGTTATTATTGTTGACTTATATATATATATATATGTATACATATGTATATAAAAAGACGTACCAGCTTGAGCCGGAAATGTTTTCGGTCAGGGACACTCGGAGTGCGGTTTGAGCCGGATTTTTGGTTTTACATGTAAATACTCTCGACGTTTTGCATACGAATTTGGAGTGGGAGAGGGGGGGGGGGGGGTTGAATTGCGCATTTAATAACGTCTTAGATATGTTTCATTTAAATCTGCCTCAGCTTTGGCAATAAAAATGATTAATTACTACTACTACTTTTATTTATGAAGTTACGCATTAAAATTAGATTATGTTTTTAATTTATTGGATTTGGTACTTAGTAAGTTGGCAAGGGTATTTCAACTTCGTTAAGCCCTTGGATAGCGTTAGTTTCTTATTAATATTTGGCATAATTTTTAATTAAAATATGTTGACAAACAATTCAATTTCAATTGCAGACATCCATGCTGTGGAATGGTACTATGATATGATGGCTGCTTCGCTGACTTGCTGACCAATTAAAAAGAGAGCCACCAAACTGAAGATCAGACGAGTACACACAGCTCCCAAATATGTGATATGATCGTATCATCGGATTATATCACATGCGTGGCCAATGTGAGATGATGGAATAAGATCTGATGGGAATGGTGTGTACATTAATTTAAGCTGTCGACATTCATTAAACACACATCGGTATGCTCGCGGGGAGTTGTGAGTGCCATATATAAAAGTGCTGATAGCATTTACAATTAATAAATTTGTTTTGTTAACGGCCGTTGTTATTAATTAATATGTACTATTGCCAAAAGCAAATTCATAGAAGATGCCATTTAATGTTTAATAGCTTAATGCAAGTCATAAATAATGTGCATGTCGTGCAACCGATTTGGATTATCAAGCCTCTTGAGTTCAATTGTATACTTAACTCTGCAGTCTGGACAAAGTGTGCCATTGATAATAGAAAACATATGTACACTGATAAACCCATTATACACGCATATATATACTATATACTCATTTCAGAGAATGTACATTAAATGCAATACTGAACTGTCCCTAAGTACTAGTTAACTCGGATTTAACAATATGACGTTTGTTTGGTTAAATTCGAGATTCTATAATCTATAGTCTATTGTAAGCATGTGTAAATGCCTTTATTCACACAAATTTGTGGAAATAAGTATATACGCTATATAATGTATACTATGGGTATTTAAGTTCAAAGCATAATGAAATGTAAACGCTTTTATCTGTTTTTTGCAATACGTATCACGTTTCCCAAACAAAAGTTAACAGCTGGCAATGATCATCCATCAAGATCGCTCATTTCGTTTTGGGCTGAAAACCCTGATTAAGTACAGCTACTAATTCTACATATACTACTAGTATATATATGTATATATATATACATATATACATATTGAGTATACATTCAGTATTCATTATATCTTAACCGCATTAGAACGCAATTGTTAACGTAAATGCAGAATAGTTTTATAACAAAAAAAAAAGCAAAATCAATTGCGGCTAGAATTTTCAAAGCATATAATCTATTAGTATATAATATATACGAATTCGAATATAGCGTGCTGAGTCGACTTAACCATTCACTTTAGTACTCTCCTACAAGCTGCTCCTCCCTCTCTGTCTCCTCTAGAAACCCACTCAACATCACTTAATTGCACAAAGGCAAAAAAAACACCCAAATAGCTGCTAACAGCTTTTGACTAAGTTTGAAAAAAAAAATTATTTGAGTTTTTAATAGGATTAGACGTGTTGAATACTCTATTAACGAGCTTAGAAATTCTGTTTATCTAATTGAGAATTCACATGTCTCTTTTAAAACTATGCTCATTTCTACTTTGAATATATTATTCTGTCAAAACAATTAACTATGGATTATTACTTATTTAAGTAAACAATCTGAAGTAGATGTAATAAAGATTAAGTATACAGTGTTCTTAGATTCGTTTTAAACATGCTTTGTTTCTTTTTTTTACAATAACCGCTTTTTATAGTTTAATGACTTTATGCTACAGTTAAGCACACATATATGCACATATATAGTATGGGTTAATACATACTCACTTACTGTGGTACCTGTTGCGCGTGTACGATTAGCTTATGATTCACAAAAAAAAAACAACAAAAAAAACTACTTAATACTCAACACAGTTTCCAATCGAATTGCATTCGCAGTCACATCAAGTGTGAAAATTAACAAAGCTCCTTGGAACAACAATCTTGCGATTCCTTGCCGCAGCTTATTCGGCGATCGACGCTGACAGCGGCGTCAGCAGCAGCAACAACTCCAGCGTCAGCAGCAGAGCAGCAGCAGCAGCATTGCTTATCTGTTCGCATATAAACTAAAGTCAGTGGAAATAATTTCTCATTTGAAATTTAACAGCGGACGTGCGCGGTGGGCAGAACAAAAAAGCGCGAAGATCGTGTGGTGTAGAAACCGCTAAAGCGAGAAACGAATCAAGTACAGAAAGAGTAGAAGCAGAAGAAGAAGAAATTACAAGAAGTGCGTGATTCCAGTGCGTTTTCATTGCACATTCCAGTCTCGTTCGCGGTCCGCAGTACTGTTTAAGTTGTCGTTGCGTACGGTTCTTCTCTGAAACTCTTTGCTTCTCTCTCTCTCTCTCTTTCTCTCTGTTTCTCCGTCTTTGTCTATCTGTCGTTCTCCCACTTTCGCTGTCAGTCCTGTTGTTGCGCGTGCGTGCCAAAAGTGAAAACTGTTGAAGAGAGAAAGGTATAAGCCAGCAAGGTCCTGTGTGAGAGTGAGGCGAGTGTAACTGCAGTTGTTTGCCACACTCCGTTTATCCTTCTTTGTAACCGTGGCGAAGGAACTGACCAACTTATTATCGTTGCAACAGAACACAGTCGCGATGACACAACAACCACAATGGGGCATAAGTTTATCAAAGTGTAAGTGCAACAAGAATCCCACAACAACATGGTGTGTGTGTATGTGTGTTTTTAGAGTGTTGTGCTTTGAATTGTGAATTCAAATTCGAATTGGATTTTGAATTCATTGAACTCCAGCTCAACATTGTTAAATTGTTTTAATTATTGTTTAACCGACATTGACCGACAACAGCAACAAAACTTAAATGCAAACTTAAGTATATAAAGTCAACATAGCTTATAACTATATTTTATGTATGTATGTATGTATGTATGTATTTATTTATTTATCAACATACATATACATCGTATATATCGTATAATAAACAATGACAAACCATTTTTATTTCTCTGCATTTGCACTTCCGATTCAGTTTTTGTGTTATTTTTTCTTTTTTTTCGTACATGCTTTGGTTACGGATACTGAACTGTTTGATCTTTTTGTCTACGGCTTTTGGTTGGCTTAATTATGCCAGGCACGCGTCAACATAATCATCAATAATCTTTCGGTCTATCGATCTTAATTCGCCTATTTCTATATACAAATTATGCCTTTTCGAATAACCCAATTTGCATATGAATAACGAAAGGCGAGACGATGACGATTATGCTTGGAAGAAGTCGAAATGTATGATAGAATATATATACGTATAAGTATAGCTTGACTCAGAGACTTCTTGTTCTTCCATATCTGTCTACGCATTTTCGTAGGGTATACATATAATTTAGTTTTCATATTTATAATTTTATGAATAAATTTTGTGTTATCATACAACAGGACAGACAAATATTAGGTTTATATTGTGGACTGGCCACTTTTTTAGAGGTAACTTTTAGATGGATTTATTACCGAAATGTCTACAGAATATGATAATTTGTTCTTGAGTATTTCTTGATTTTTTTATCATGACAATGAAATGAACCAGACTTATCATCTCTTAGAGTATATATAAACAATTAGGTATAATAAACTAAACTGCTTCAGAGTGAAAAAAAACATTTCAAATATCTAAAAAAAAAAAAAAAAACTAATAGATATAATTAGTTAAAAAACAATCTATCCAAAATTGCTTATGAGTATTATAGTGGTTTTATAGCATATATGTACAGACGATTTTACATGTTATGTATAATTATGATATGATAAGTAAAACTGTTTTGATATTATTGAAACTTCTCGTAAAGAATAAATGTTTTCTCTAATCGAATCTAAAAAGCTTTGAAGTGCTGTAACTCGTTTTTAAAACAATAAAAATAATCTCGTCATTTTCTTTTGGGGCTAGCGGTAGTTTGACCTCCTTATAGAGCCATCGCTCGTTTCCTTTCCATTGTTTTTGGGCAAGGTCAACGCAATAAAAGAATTCGCTTTTTCCATTTTTCCCTCTTTCTCTTTATGTTGCATACGTTTCATAATAAATATTTTATTCTTGGGCAAGCATTTCTTTTGTAAGAATAAGTATTGTATATAAATATCTGCGAGAATTAAAAATGTTGTAACGTTTCGAGCGGGAATTTATATATTTGTTTTATTTGTACGACTGTTATTTGTCGTATGCAAATGAATTTGTTGTTATTTGCACGGTAAATAAAAAACAAAAAAAAAACTATTACCGCTACAAAATAATAATATTAGTTTTTAGTATTGCAAATGTTTTTGCGGGTATTTTTTTGATACTTTTGTATCTATTTTGTCTGTGAACGTGAGTTAGGTACTTAAGTATTTGTGGAATGTAATGAGCCTCTTGACACTTATTACTGGCAATCCATCATGTGTCTTCTATCATGTTATGGATTTATCATTAGGCTAGTGTGGGCCAGATTCTTGGATTATATTAAGCAGTTGCTTATACAACAAGTGTCTCAGCCACACTTTCACTAACTTCGTCCCAAGATCCAGTACATTTGGCTTTGACTTTGTGAACTCGCAATCAGCTTAAAACAACATTTCCATGCCTTGTCCGATTTCCAATTGGAACTCGAATGTATATCTGACATATTTGTAAGTACAAGTTGTACTTTAGCCTCGTGCTTAATTTTCGCAAGAGTGAATGCGATTGTGAGCATGTCCAAAGATATTGAGGAAAAATGATGTTGTATTATCGCATGAAGAACGATCACAAGCTGTTGATATACATAATATATATATATATATATATATATATATATATATATACATATATATATATATGTATGTATGTCGATAATAAAAAACAATCAGGCAACGCTTATCTGTAACCGCCAGTTAATGTCTGACTAAATCTTTCCGGATATTTCTACTCACAATTCATAAAGATTCCTTATGATTACGAAATTAGCACATGCATTTGCCCATACATATATACATGATATATTGAGCTTCCACATCTTCAATCTAGGCGCTTAATCGTGATTAGTCGAGTTCAATTTGACCACACTCGAAACTGGCTTTCGTAGATATGATTAACGTCACATTAATATATATACTAAATGCGGATTCCGTTTCTGATATAAAAATTGACATTATCTACGATTTTTGCCTAAGTAGTATTATACATCCATATGGCTATTATTTAATTTGTATATGAGAATCGTGTTGGCTGTAAATTTGTATCAGTTGTCGGCTTTTGGTTAAAGCATTTGTTAAACAAAATTGCAAATATAGAGACATCAGTAAATTGTCAGCTCTACTGCAACTAATATATTTATGTATGCTAATTATATATATATATATAACTATGTATATATATATATGTATATACTAAATTGCATTGGCAATCAGTGACGTCTTTGCATTTTATTGTAGGGAAACCGCTTTACTAAACAAAATTATTGTCTTTTTATGCAAACATTAACATGACAATCAACTCAGATCTGCCTGAGTGTGCACACTGTATGAATTGTGTATAGAGCAACTGGGTCTGGAATCTAGAGTTTTTTGTTTGTAGCTGCTGATGAGTGAAGCGTGGATAATTATGGCTGTGACATCCAGAACATCAAAAATGTTTTTTTTTTTTTGCTCTAATAATATTGTCATGAATTGGATTGCGATAAAAAAATGATTGTTAGCTCTTCGTGTGCTTTATACTCGGGGGTACGGATTCATTATAATAATGTGCTAATGAACTTGTTGTTGATATCACTTTTCGATGGTTTAAGTACGACAAGCTGGGTAAATGTTAATCTTAACACAATTTTCGTCTGCTCTCTCCATTACCGAAAATAAAACCAATTTGTTTACATTAATTCAACCTTCAAATTTTGACATTTCAATGTACATAAGAATTAGGCGCTTTCAGTGTGCAAAAAAATTTCTAAGTTGGCAAATCAATAGAATTCCATAACAATATGTGAGAATTTATTGGACTGCTGTTAATGTTAATTGTTGCGACTGTTTTAGGGCCTCACAAAAACTCGAGTTCATATGAATTGCCAAACAACTGGCGATTTATGGGCCGTTAAAAGAACACTTGATATAAGTGTATGTATATGTTTTATAGAATTTTTATGAATTGCACCTTATCACGATTCTTTGGCAATTGAACTTATCTAGACATCATTTCACTTAACAAATTATGATACTAACTGCCATAATTTTAACAATTTAAAAATGCCCCATAAACTAATATTGACTCTAGCCTAATATATCAGCTTCTACATATTTATGATTTATTTTTATAAATTTATAGTTACAATGCTCACGTAATCAGGGGTATTACATTTCCGTTTCAAACTAATTGAATTGACTATTATATATAAATAGATTTATATATAGACATCAGCTGGCAATCAAATTCAATTTTCCATTTTCCATTTATCAACGCACATTGATTTGCCCACTCTAATTGAATAACTTTCAAATGGTTTATTCGCATGCTAAATATATGTGACTTCAATTAAGTTTGCACAAAAACAATAAATATTTTTCCCACAAACAAAAAAAAAAATGAAAAAAAAAACATTCATAAATTCCAATTGACGTCAAGACTTTATGACTTAAGTATTTTTACTATTTTGTTAATTGATTTTAATCAATTGTAACCCCAAAAAAAATGGCGGTTCTTTTATGCAAACAGATTTTATATTACCACAACGTGTGATATTGGCCATCATGGGCTTTCTGGCCATCCTGAATGCCTACACGATGCGTGTGTGTCTCTCCCAGGCCATCACTGTCCTTGTGATCAAGAAGAACAACACAGAATCGGAGGATGGCGGTCATGCGATCTGTGAGGCGGATGATTTGGATGACGGCGGCGCTGCCAGCAGTGGCAATTTCGAATGGTCCGAGCAGTTGCAGGGCCTGATCTTGTCGTCCTTCTACATTGGTTACATTGTCACCCATGTGCCCGGCGGTCTCCTTGCCGAGAAGTTTGGCGGCAAATGGACTCTCGGCCTAGGTATCCTCTCAACGGCTGCCTTTACCATGCTAACACCGCTGGCCATCGAATATGGTGGCTCCGACTGGCTGATTGTGACCCGTGTGCTGATGGGCCTGGGCGAAGGAACCACATTCCCAGCCTTGAGTGTCCTGCTAGCCGCATGGGTGCCTGCCAACGAACGTGGTAAACTGGGCGCTTTGGTTCTTGGCGGTGGCCAAGTGGGCACCATTATGGGTAATTTACTATCGGGCGTCTTCCTCGAGGCCTACGACTGGCCATTTGTGTTCTACTTCTTCGGCGGTCTTGGCGTTATTTGGTTTGTTATCTTTGTAAGTGAAATATTATTTTCCCAGTTTCAACAGGTTTAATCAGGGGTCTATTTCATGTTGCAGGTCTTCCTGTGCTTCAGCGATCCCAGCTCGCATCCCTTCATCAAGCCCAGCGAACGCGAGTATCTCATCAAGGAGATCGGCAGCATTGGTCGCAATGAGAGTCTGCCACCCACACCATGGAAGGCGATTCTTACCAATCTGCCCATGTTTGCTTTGGTTGCTGCCCAAATCGGTCACGATTGGGGCTTCTATATCATGGTGACGGATCTGCCCAAATATATGGCCGATGTTCTGCAGTTCTCCATAAAGGCGAACGGTCTGTACTCCTCCCTGCCCTACATAATGATGTGGATCGTGTCCGTTGGCAGCGGTTTCGTGGCGGACTGGATGATTCGTAAGGGCATTATGAATACGACAAATACGCGTAAAATGATGACAGGATTGGCGGCCTTTGGTCCGGCCATATTTATGGTGGGCGCCTCATATGCCGGCTGCGATCGCACCCTGGTCGTGGTGCTCTTCACCATCTGCATGGGTCTGATGGGCGCCTACTATGCGGGCATGAAGCTCAGTCCGCTGGACATGAGTCCCAACTATGCCGGCACTCTGATGGCCATTACGAATGGCATTGGTGCAATTACGGGTGTGATTACGCCCTATCTGGTGGGTGTTATGACACCAAATGCCTCGCTGCTCGAGTGGCGAACTGTCTTCTGGGTGGCCTTCGGTGTACTCTGCGTCACTGCGGTCGTCTACTGCATTTGGGCATCCGGCGAGGTTCAACCCTTCAACAATGCGCCCATCGAGCCACGCAGCGTTGACTATGAGGCCGAGGAGCGTAAAGCTGAGCATAAAATGCAGCCTCTGCAGCGCAGCTCCTAGAGTCTGAGTGCCCCAAAGTGCCATAACTATTACCGTTGTGCTCTAGTTCATACCATATTTACTATATATGTACTATATCAGTTTTAATGCGTCTGCACCCGTTGAATTTTGCGAATTTGTTGTGGTTACCGCCTACGAAGACATTGTTAATGTATGTATGTATTATATAACACGGATTTGTACAACTTGCGATCACCTATTGCAATTGCTAGTTTTATAGTATGCCAAAATGTCGGCCCCCAGTGCGCTGTCTATATATATATATATATGTGTAAATGTTAATCTATAAGCATTTAGATGCAGTTCCTTAAGCTATAAGTTTTAATCCCAAAATACGTAGGATAGCTCTGCTATCTCCCAGTTCACAGCTTCATGCCACGTTGCAGAAATTTACTCTCTTAATTATTATTTAGTATTTAATCGAAACTAAATTCAATTTTAGTCTAGGATGTACCTAATTTGTATTGCAAAATGTAAAGTGTAAAATTTAATTTAAATATTGTATGGCATTATTTTTTAAAATTGTTGATCAATGTGTAATGCATCTGTTTTTAATGCTATCGTTGAAGCATATTTGTTTTTATAATGTTAGTCCAAATAAAGTGCATAAATCAATTAAAACAAGTCTTGAAAAACAACAACTCATTGAAATCATTGTTTTAATTTGATACAAAATTAGTTGTGTTTTTCAAATCCGACTTTTTATTTTTCTTTTTTAATAACTTTTCTTTTACAATGCTGCCAGTGATACAACGCAAATTGCGAGATCTCTTCAATCGTAAGTACCAAAGAAAAAGTGGAAATGAGCTCCTGGTTTCGACCAACTTATAACTGCAACAGATCTGCAGGTGACGCAGCGATTGGTTGTTTGTTGCTTCAGCTTATTGGCTATCATCAATGCTAATGCAATACGCCTGTGCTTGGATTTCACACTCCAGCGTATTGTGCAGGATTCCAATAAGTTGAAGGTGGCAAGCGAACTAGAACTGGGCAGCTCAACCAAACCACCGACAAGGCAAAGAGGAGGCGGAAACCCTACCAAACAACCGCAACACAAAAACACACCGCAAATTAAGTGGCCACAAAATCTGTTCATTACCACGTCGAACAGCACCGATATCTGGTCGAAGGAGGTGCAAGTTTTGGTCACCATATCATTTTATGCAGGTTATATGTTTACCCATATTCCCGGCGGCCGTTTGGCGGAACGTTACGGTGGCAAATGGATTCTGGGTGGCTCCATATTATTGTCAGCAATGCTGACACTGCTGACGCCAACAATTGTGCGCAATGGTGGCCCCAATGCCCTGATCTTTCTGCGCCTTCTAATTGGCGTCTGCGAGGGGCCAACATTTCCAGCGATTAGTGTTTTGCTGGCCAAATGGGTGCCGGAGAAGGAGCGCGCACTGCTGTGTAGCTGTGTCCTAAGTGGTGGCGAAATTGGCATCACATTCATACATCTGGTCAGTGGTATTGGGCTCAACGATCAGGATTGGGCTGTCGCCTTCTATGTGGTTGGCAGTGGTGCGATGCTGTGGTTTGTTGCTTTCGTAAGTATTTTTGGATATCAGGTAGTACCTTCTGTTACCCAATATTATCAGACGATCTCCTCCTGGCTACCTCCTACAGGTCTTGGTCTGCTACAGCAGTCCGGCTGCCTCACCTTATATCGAAAGCGGCGAGCTGGACTATATCAGAGGACAAGTCAGCGCAACGCAGGTGAATGAAGATGCAGTTGCCAATGGGGGTGTGCCCTGGAGCAGCATGCTCATGAATGCACCCATTTGGGCACTGGTCGTGGCCAATATGCAGCACAACTGGAGTCAACAGGAGTTGGCCAAAGAGCTAGTACAGCTGCTGGATGAACTGAAAAAAAATGGCAAAACCATGTGGATGGAACTGGTGGCCAGCTTGCAGCTAATAGCGCCACATCTGTGCAGCTGGTTGGCCTCAATCACAGCCGGATCGTTGAGTGACTTTCTAATTGATAAGGGCATATTGAGTCGGACGCAGACGCGACAACTCATGTCCTGGCTGGTCAGCATCTCCATGTGTTTGGTGCACAACCAGGAAGCCTTTTCACGTTCATGGATCAGTGTGGCATTTGGTGCATATTATGCGGGCATCAAGCTGCTCCCGCTGGACATGAGTCCCAATTTCGCCGGCACCCTGATGGGTATCTCCAATGGCCTGGGCGCCTTGCCTGGCCTGCTGATGCCACAGTTGCAGCGTCTGGAATCAGATTACCCGATTGTGAGCAGCATTCGTGCCGCATTATGGTTAGTCTGTGCCGTCTATATATCGGACGATGTGCAGTCCTATAATGAGATGCCGATTCACGTCTGAAATGCTCCCATATTGTTAATGTTAATGTTTATATTGATTAAAACCTAGACTAACAATTAACTATTGGTATAGTCTTGACTTAGGCAACATTATAATAGATTTATATATATATATATATATGTATATATATACACATAGGTATAGGTATATATGTTTCATAATACACAATATGCTTAACAGACGTCAAAGTTTCATTTCAATGCTAAAACAAGGAGCGCAATAACTAAAACAAGATTTTATCGTGTGAATAACATGGATGATGGGTATTTGTTGGATTTGGGGCTTGGGTTTCTTCTTTAACTTAGTTAGCACAACGTGTGCGAATCGTCTAAATGCTGGATGGTGTTGGCTGCTTTTGCCATCTACTGGCCGATTAGGCCGGTCTGGGCCATTGCTGAAACGGAATTCATGTCGATGCCCAGCTTGCGGGTGACATTGATTTGAGCCAGTGCCGCATTACGCAACGAGTAGACATGCACCAGCTCCGCCTTGCTCTTCGCATATAGCAGCGCCTTCTCAAACAGTTCGACGGCACGCTGCAGCTGGGCCCGTTGCACCTCGACAGTGCCCAGCGTCTCGTAGGCCAGCTCACATTTGGGATCCACTTCGATGGCACGATTGAGGAGCGCCATAGCTGCTTCGATATCGCCACGCCACTGCAGCATCATGATGGACTGATGGACGAGCAGCGCCGGATTCGTGGGCGCACGCTTCATGGCCATCTCATAGAATTGCTGGGCCTGTGGGAACTGCTGTTGATCGGCCAGCACCTGAGCCATCAGACTGTAGCACTCAACGCAATCGGGAAACTTTTCGATGGCTTCCTCAAAGTCCCTTATCACACGCTCCAGGCGCTTCTGGTTGCCGGTCATGAGGGCCAGACGATATTCAGCATAGCACTTCTGCACGGTGGCAATCGCATGATTAGGTGCTAGGCGCACCGCCTTCTCGAACTCCAGCAGTGCCATATCGATCTGTTCCAGCAGTAACAGTATCTGTGCCCGCTGGTGATACACATCAGGATTGTTGGGCGTCAATTTCTCGGCCTCGGCAAAGTCGGCCAATCCCCAGTCACGCTCCTCAGTCTGGATAAAGAGAGCAGCACGTTTTATGTACGCATAGGAGCGCAGCGTCACATCAGCATCCTCTGTCAAAGGATTACTCAATTATTACTCTATTTTATGAAAACAAATGGAAATCTTTTCAGCATCTGCTCACCGTTGGCCAGAATGGCATCAAAGTCGGGCTTGCTCTCGGCAAAGGAGCCGCACAGTAAATGGAATGTGCCACGCATTAGCAGCGCCTCCACCTTGAATTGTGATTCCGCCTCCGAAGATTCAATTTCCTCGGTGCATGCCGCTATGATTTCATCAAATTTCTGTTCGTCGAAGGCACGTTTGGCGCGCAGGAAGCCACGCGGCGGCGTGTCCGCCACTATTGAGGTCGGCACTTCCATTGTCTGCAGCGGATCGGCTATAAAGGATCGCAAATAGGTGTTGATGAAGCTCGCCGAGGGTACAACAGGCACACGATCGCGCAGACCGTTCTCGGCATCGATGCGACCAGTCTCCTTCAGCACACGGTCGGCAAACATGATGGTGTTGTTGTTCTGGAACATCTCCAGAATACACGTGGCCGTCACATCATCCAAACACTCGATCATGTCCTTGGTCGCCTCATGGGCTCGGGCACGTCTATAATAGGCCTTGGCATAGCGCGGATTGTACTCCAGCGACAAGGAGCAGTCCTCCTTGACCTTGGACCACTTCTTCAGCATCTCATAAGAGGCGGCACGATTCTGATAGAATATCGCCAAGTCCATACGATGCTCCGTGGGACACTTGTCGATTGCCTTATCATAGAAACTGATTGCCTCATCGTATTTGCCATTGCGATAGCAATTGTTGCCCTCCGTCTTGTAATTGTTGGCCTCCTTCAGCGGCGACAACTGTTCGCCCAGTTCGGCGTCCTTCTTCTTGCTCTCCAGCTCGGAATCGGGCGCGGTGCCATCAATGGACAACGATTGCGTCTCCATTTTACCCTTCTGGCGTGTATTGCCCGCATTCTTGTTCGACTTACTCGTCTGCTTGCCACTCGACGCCTCATCGCTGGCACCGGTGCTCCGCCGATTCAACACATACATGCCCAGGCCGATGGCAACGGGCGTGCCAAGAATTAAGGCCACCTGCCATTTGTTCAGCTTTACGGAATTTACGTTGAGGAACGTCGCCATTCTCTACTCCGTGTGTGTGTGCTGCAAATAGAGTTGAAACATTGTGTAATAGTAATTGTTCCTCTTATCGCACACAGAGTTCAGAGCGCAAATCGCCACTGCTAATTGCTAAAGGCCGGGCAAGTTGCAATATTTGTCACCCATTTGCTATACCTCTGCTCTGCTTATTGATTTTTTTTTTGTCACGCTATGTGAGCGGTGTATTGTGGCATTTGGATACTCACGTTTGTTTTATAATTTAATACTGCAATGAATTTTGCAAATATGAACAGTTAGCTGAAT
Organism: Drosophila setosimentum; assembly: GCA_035043505.1. Taxonomy (NCBI): domain Eukaryota; kingdom Metazoa; phylum Arthropoda; class Insecta; order Diptera; family Drosophilidae; genus Drosophila; species Drosophila setosimentum. The sequence continues at coordinate 4,925,955 of JAWNMY010000007.1, forward strand.
GTTTTTTAGTGAAAAGTAAACAGAAATTAATATTTTGGATTACAGCTAGCCTGCTTAGCAAATAGAACACACCGTACGGAGCAGTGGCACAACCGTTGAATTTCTGAACGATTCTTACGCACATGTGACAGATGGCCGTATCGTAACAGAAAGCTCGGTGCTATGATACATATTCGTTCAAATAACAGCGATCTGTACATTCACATAGCAGCCGTTAACAAAGAACATAATTAAAATACATTGTATATTGATTTATCCGTCAAAAAGTCTAGGATCTTTTTTATTTTAACCAATTAAGTCTCTAATTTGTGATGTAAATGGAGATGTGATCGTGTAGCTCAACTTTTCAAAAATTTCCGACTATTGCCGCTTAAATTGGCAATATACAAATGTAATTAATAGGTTCGAATGCTTACATTTGTAACACACACACATGCGTAGACATTTTACATCGAACTTTATAGATTAAAGAAAACAAAGGAAAACATGTGGTTGGCGGTCGTCTCGAGGCGTTGAGCTGAGTGCAAATGAGTTCAACTAAAAGGCTATAAATATGCACTCAGCTACACACACACAGGCGAAAACAGACACAAAGCGGAGGCGAGAGATGCATGCAGTCAGACATTGCATGAATATTAAAAGCTTTCGTCTCGCTGCGTGTGTGTTTGTGAGAGTTCCACTTTCAATGCAAGCGCCGCAAATACTCTCAATAATTACACGATTTCAAGTTGGTTTGTTTTTCTTTTTATTTTATAAGTTAGACCTAAAGTAAACTTCATAATTTGAAACGAACTAAGCATAAAATTAAAATTATAAGTCCGTAAAAGTACGTAAGTTTAGGAAATTGTTGAAATTATTAGCTATTCAATACGATATTCTAGTGTTGATTTTTTTTCTTTCTTTTGTATTTTGTTTTCCAGCCGACAACAGTGCCAGCTGCCGCCGCTAAAGCAACTTCTCTTTTCCTCCTTCTCTTCCTTTCTTCAGGCTGCTGCTTGCTTTGATTTTCAATTCTACCTTTGCTCTTTCTTTTCCGTTTTGCACTCTCCTCTTACTCAAATATTTTTTTTGTCTCTGATGCTGCCTTGGCTTGGCCTCGGACATCAGTTCTTCATAGTCTTCTTGTTGTTGTTGGTGTTCATCAGCTTGGTTAAAATCTTGCGCGAGTGGCCCGACGGGTCAAAGTGGTTGGTGTGCTCGCTGGCCTCCTTCTTGGAGCGCTGTTTGCCACTGTGGCCCGAGAAGATGTGTTTGCCATGGTCGAAGTTGTAGTGTTCGTATTCATCGAAGTGTGCCTCAGACATGTTGTATTTCAGATTATGTGCTTATATAAAATGAGTTGTAATTGAGGGCTTCTTTCTCTTTGTAAATTCTTTTGGCTTCGAGATTTTTTTCTTTATTTTATTTGGTGTATATGCGACACTTCCACTGGTTGTCCACGTCCTTCTCGCTTCGAAACACGAATGGAAATTGAACTTTTTATCGGTATTGGACACCTGGTTTTATACCCGGCGAGAGCTTTTTCTCTCGCCGTTTTCTTTAGTTGTGAGAGTGGTTGCCCAAGGTACTCTCGCTCTCACAGACCCTATGGGGAAAACGAGTTTATTTTCAAAATTAAATTTTCTACATATTAATTTTGGATTTCACCTGCTTTGCGTGCATAGAACTTAATACAATAGCGCCAAGAGAAACTTCCAGAATTTGTTTTTATTTTAATTTAAGGCAATCTTTTTTAGTGTTTGGTTTCTCTGACTAGCTCTGAAACGATTTCTGAGCAGAAACAGAAACTGCCTGAATAGATTAATAATATTGCCCTTCCGCCTACTGTTTGTTCATTTTCAAGTTTTGTTCAACAATCTTTAACTCTAGAAATTTCGATGACATTTTCCATTGGGACGTCAGCTGTTCTACTCACACTCTCACTCTCGCACACAATGAGAGTGCGAAAAGTTCTTCGGAGCGTGAACGTGTAAAGCTTTGCACAAATTTTGCTGCGCAATTTAATTTTTCTGTGTTGTGTTTACAAAATGCGCGGTAAACAAAAAATATAAAAAGGTAATGACAGCGTCAAACAAACATATTTTTTTCTCGAGTATTTAAATTATTTAAAATGTTTTTCATAATACATGCGTTTCTTGGATACAATGTATGCAAACGTTCTTATATAAGTCCACGTTGCCAACCCTTGCGATGTCAGTGGCCTGTTGGCGAGAGCACTTCCAGTTGCACTTCCAGTTGCATCATCATCAGGTGAACAGTGAGAACACATGTTGCGCCTCCAAGTCACTGGCCGGCTCATTGCCAACAAAATTTTCCGTTACAAATCAAATGCCAACGTAAACATAATAACTACTTGGCCTCAAGCAACAGGGCAGACGTGCGCACATATATAGATGGTCATATACATATGTATATAGACAGACCTTCATTCTTATTTATTATAAATATCTTTATATATATTGACTTGCGCTCCCCCCTGTCCGTCGACCCATTTTCCCCTTAATTTTCAGTAGTCTTATGTTAAGAAAACAAAAGCTTTTAAATTGATTGTCTATTTGCTTATATACATATACATATATATATATATAGTTGTGCAATTGTTTACGTATCAAACTTGCCGGTGATAAGCGTCCTTCAATGTTATCAGCTGCTGTGTTGTGTGAGGCAGTCAACGACAATAGACGTGTTAGTCACTCAAACAACTCGGGCTTTCTCGCAAATTGCTTTTATGCTTCATCACAAAATTCCAGAAACTACGCAAATGCAAGATTCGCGGAGCTTTTTCAAGATAAGTTAGTCGAATTTGATTTGGGAATGAACAGCGTACCATTTTCAAACACTTGCAATAAGCTCAGCAGTATCAGGTGGTTGTCGCACACGCTAAGCTTGACTGCTTGACGAGTGTCTTGACTAACCATGTAAAAAAACTAAATGCTATAGCAATTTAAGAGTCTCTGTTGCAAAAATTTGACAAATTGCGAAAAGTTTTCGTTTTAAAATTTATAATACGACGTCGTCATTGCTTACTTGGTCAGCGCACTGCTTGCTATCGTTGTAGCTCTGTCGACTCACAATTATCAACAAGCATCTCTTTGATTTTATTGGTCAAGTTGGCCATCAGTCGACTCTCGGATTGATTGAATCTTTGGCCCTACGTGCATCCACCCAGGATGTATTTGCGTTTTTCCTGCGCTTTGTAGCACAAAGCAAAATGATGGCTGTAGTGTGTCGACAGCTTCGCTTCTGGCGACTCAAATGTAATGAATATTTCATCAAAAGTCAAGGATGTGGGACACCACGGATTGTTCATCTGTATTTTGAAAAAAATAGCTGAGTAAAATATAAAAAATGTTATATTTCTTAAAGTTTACTGGTCGATTTGTACGGACTTTTAAAATGTGTAAAAAGTATAAATTTTTTTTTTTTTTTTGTTTGATATCAGCAAAGTATTATCGTTGTTTCTTAGTAGTTTAATTTTAAATTATTTTAGTTTTTTAAAACTTGATTCACCTTCACGTTGCCAATGCGGCCGCGTATGATGGCCGAGTTGCACAGCTCCTGTTCAACGCTCAGCAGGATGCGAGCGTATCGATTACCCTGGAACATCAGCTGAATGGAGGCCACCACATCGATGCCACTAGCGTTGAGCCTGCCCGCGGCCCTCACGCGCTGCGGCACCTCTCGACACAGCCAGAGTGCCAGCTGTATGGCATACGCAGCTAGATCCTTGAGTATGTCCGCATAACGCTTTGTACTGATGTCTGCTCCGTGCCGGGGCCAACCCAAGGTGCACTCCGATGTATGCTGCTCAGCCTATAGTGACTAATCTCGCGCCACAGAACCAGAAACCCTCCATGAGAAACAAGCCATGTGCTTGCGCCTTGTTCGCCAGCTGAGCCAACAGCGTAGGGTCTTCGCAAGCTGCTTAAGTTGACTTAAATGTCTGCTATGCAACTGGTGATTGCGGCAATTCCACTGTGCAGCTGCCACCAGAGCTGTGTGGGAATCGGGAGGGAGTTGAGTTGCTTTGGCCAAATACCGTGAAAACTACGACGTCGACAGCGAAGATGATGTTGAGGTGGGGGACGGAGTAAAGAAGAGAGGAGGAGCAGGGAGAGAGAGAGAGAGAGAGACGGAGAGATGAACAGCGATTGTCGCGTAAAACCAATTTCATTCATACAATTCGCAATTGCATGATTTTGTTTTATTTGTATTTTTTATTTCTTATTTTTATTTTTATTTTATTTCTTTTCCACGAATTGGCGAAATTGCGGGTGTTGCTTTGTATTTGTGTTTGTGTTTCGGTTTGGGTTTGTGTGTCTTTATACCCAACTGGTTACTGGTCACTTGGGAAAGAGAGGGGTTGGCGGCAGTGGCACTTGCAGTTGGAGTCGTACTCGTAGTCATAGTCGTAGTCGTAGTCGGACTGCCCATCTACGTCGAAACGAAGACGACGATCGCATTATGTGGCACTGTTTAGTGCACGCTAGTCTCAGTTCCTCCATAATTAGTCATATTTGTTTAGCATCAAAACTTGTGAATGACTGTGCCCGCTGCTGTGGATCAGTGCCGCTTGACTGCCAGAGATGGGCACGTGACCACGCACGATTTTCAACTTATTTTATATAATAATCAAATAGATTTGATTATACCTAGACCTGGTTATTATATTGTAGCAAGTCGAACGATATTTGTGGCTAAGGTATTTGTTGCCAGGTCTAAGCAATTACTTTCATAACATTAGAAACACCACGCAACCAGCAGAACTTTTAAGACTCATTGAGCCTTATTATAATAGATCTTACATAAATTACAATTTTAACTGCTCTTAAAGAGTTTTTCCAGACGAGCCTAGTCTGCTAGTCGAGCTGTTTCTAACTTGTTATATATTTGTTATGTTGTGTTCTTAATTCGTATAGTAGTAGAGGTTATCAATAGTTGTTTAAAAGTGATATCTTAGATCAGAATATTATATTTTTTTTTTTTGTAAAATGAATGCAGCTCTTAAGCTCAAAGTCATCTAATTGTTTTCCATACAAGAATTGTAAGAAATCTGGACTGCAGTTTTTTTGTTGTTTTTTTTTAGCTAATGCAAGTCGTGCGTGTTGCAAGCATGCAGGCATGGACAGGCAGAGACACGCGGCCAGCTCGATTGGGTGAGAGAGACTGAGTCTGGTCCTGGCGCTGCACGTTGACGGCCATTAGGCGGCGCACTTTACGCTTAACGCTTAACACTGCGTTCTGTCAGCGCTGGCTTTTCACTTTCTTTTAGAAACCGACGCATATACGAAGTTTGTCTATTTTATTTTATTTTTTGTTGTTTTTTTTTTTCACTTTTCAATAATTCGAATTTCGAATGCGTGCAACAATGTAGCCAGCCAGCCAGGCAGCTAGCCAAAGTTTGGCGTTGCTGCCGTAGGCAAGCAAACAGCACATGAAACCAAAAAAAAAAAAATTTGTTTATCTAATTAGCCATGCACCGGGCGACAACAACATTTCACCTGCTACATATTGTGGGGCGCTGGTTTCGCCAGCGCAATTAGCATGCATGGCAGGTGGCATTGGCAAAGCCAACAAATCGAAACTGTCCTAAACCCAATTGCAAGTTTAAACAAATGAAAGTGTTCTACGCATAATTGCTGGCCCCGGAAGTTGTGGGTGAAATTACAGCTAAGTATTTTTATTTCTATTTTTTTTTTTAGCCAGTGAAAGGTTGCTTCAAAAAACAAAAAAAAACAAAAGCAATCACAACAAAAATGTATATCTTCTGGTGCGTGCGTCGATGATGACTCTTTCCACGGCGACATGTTCATTAAAGCCGCACCAGGCCGGCACAGCTCGTAAAGGAAAAGACAAGAGACGAAACGAAACGCAACGCAAGAAAAAAAAAGAAAAAAACAAATTTGCATGTTGGCAACATAAATCGCTTGGCAAAATATTTAACAAGTCAGCAGCAACAGTTGAAATCAATAAATTTATTGATACAATTTATATGGGCAGCGAGGACGGCAGCATGCAACACATGCAACACACGCAACAACACACATGCACACACACACTGCGCTAATTAGAGCAGGGGCGAGAGAAGGGGCGTGGTGCGGAGTGTAGCACAAATTACCAATGGACCAACTTCACTGCACACATTTGTTTGACATACAAGGCAAAAGCCGACAAAGAAGTGTGTGTGGGTGGGTGTGTGGGTGTGTCAGTCAGTCAGTCAGTCAGTCAGTCAGTCAGTCAGTCAGTGTCATGCTTACAAGTCTTGCATTCTTTTGTGAAAGTCATGATTCGTCAAGTTCGTTGCCAATTTCTTGACATTTCGCTTTAATTAACACATCAAGCTAAAAAAAAGGGGGAACTAACAACAATATTGGATGATTGTTTCCACAAGTTGTGTTTGTTGTTGTTGCTGTTGTTGTTGCTGTAGTCACTGTAAGCGCTTTTAATGGCTTTACAAGTTTTATGCATGTCTACAAAACTCTTCGCAAATACGCACACGCCCGAAAAACAATAGCAACAAGAAATCGACAATAGTAATGGGCTGGGCGACGGCATCATGACTGGACTGTCACTGGCCACTGACTGTCAATTTTGGGTTTGCTTGTTTGTTGCCATTTGCCTTAAGCTGTGAACACATTTTTCCATTTCAGCGCCAACGAAATGTTTATTCAGTCAAATGACGAAGATTGCTTTTTATGCAACACACACAAAACATGCCAATTGTTACTGTACTCGGCCATGCAACAAAAGCGAAAGCTGATCAGACATTGACCGCCCAGGTAGCAGCCGCAGCAGCCGCAGCAGCCACAACAAAGCCAACAATTTTGTACATCAACAACAACAGAACTAACTTCTCGGTAGCTTCATAAGACAACAAGTTGCAACCAGTTCATAACTGCAGGCTAAAACAGTATTAACTTTATGTTGAAGCTTAAATCGTTGCCACACGTGATCTTAAAACACAATTTATATTTATGTTCTTCCAAGCTATTATTAATTAAGTATTAATCTGAGTTAAGATCTTTTCATATCAGAATCTGTATTTCTATTTTTCATAACATATTAGTCTAGTCCGTTTTGAAATCTGTTAGAAACAGATTCTCTAGGAATTTCAGGCGATTAATTCTCTCCACTGTTTTTTTTTATTCAGTTGTTTTAGTTGCATTCTTCTAAAGTAATTTCGTTATAATCAAATATGTGATAGACTCTGCCATTTTATATATCTGTTTACTGCACAAAAAACTACTATTGTGTATATATACATATGTAGTATAGAGATATCCACCTTAACATTTCATTGAATTGATATCAAGCGTAAAGTTGTCTTCGGCTTGTTGTATTTGATAATCCCCGAGCAGACAACTTCATGGTCAGTCTAGCCAGTCAGTCATACAGTCATTCAGTTGGTCAGTCATTCAGTCAGTCAGTTAGTCAGTTAGTCAGTCAGTTAGTCAGCAACATGTTGCAGTGAAAAGTGAGTCTGTTCGCAGGAGAAGAAGAGATGCGAAGAAGGAGCGACGACAACTAACCAAAAGCAATGCCAAAGCCACAGCCAAAGCCAAAGCCAAAACCAAAGCTAAAGCCAAAGACAGCAGCAGCAAAAAAAAGCGAAATGACGACAACTTTGGCTGCCGGCAAGCAGCGGCGTCAACGCCAACGCCAACGCCAACGCTGACTTCGACTGCGACGCACATATATCGATTCGCTTTGGTCAGTAAACAACAACAACAGCAGCAGCCGCAGCAGCAGTGACAGCGACGTCAATTGTGGCAGCGGCAGCGACAAGTGCAGCTAGCAAAGCTGCAAAGTAAACGCCGCTCAACTTTGTCGTCTGGCGAGGGGAAATCTTTTTTTTTGGGGAGGGGCTGGGTGTATGGTCTGTCTAGAGTCTCTGTCTGGCCAGTTGTCTGGTTCGTTGTACTGCCGCAGCGACGCTGGCAGCGGCAGTGGCAGTGGCGCACACATTGACGCTTCTTTGAGCCGTTTCGAATTTGTGTTTTGGCCAACACAACGCGAAATCAGTTAACAAACGGACGCGTTTTGAAACGGATGCGCAACAACAGCCACTCGCACTCGAGAAACGAAATAGCCGCAAATTTCCTGCTCCTACAATATAGCCAAAGTGCGAATGACTCTTCGGTGTTCGGGGTCCAAAGTGTGACTCGTCTCGGCACGTCGGGCGTCGTCGTTTAAAAGTGAAATTCACTGAATGAAATGAAATGAAATGTTTGCCAGCCTCATGCAATTGCCATCGGAATTGGGAATGGGATTGGGTTAGCGATAAAGCCCCTCTGTGATTACTATTCACATCTGACAATTGCAGCAGCAGCAGCAGCAGTAGCAGAAGCAGAAGCAGCAGCAGCCAATGGAAATGAGTGCAAGTTAAACGCAAAGTGATTAACATAATAATAAAAACAAAAAATCGAATTCGAAAGAAAAGGATTATACTATATAGATCCACAGCGAGTCAATTGAGTTCCGTCCTTAATTCTATCTATCAGTGCCCGCGTTGTATGGTACGTATCAAATGTTGCATGATGTAAGATCTCACCAGCAGAGTGATCTAAATTATTATTCATATTCCTCAAAATCGAACAATATTGTGATCATAATTCTGTTATTATTTATTACCATTAAAGTTATTTAAGATGTTATAGAATGGATGAGTAAGACAATTAGCATTGGTTTTTAACGTATATAAACTATATAAACTGTATAATAAATCTATCTATTACTTCTAATTGATTATTATAGATATATGCTTAAATATTATCAGCTTGGGTTTTTTTTTTATGAATTTGATACTTTGGCTTACTATTTTCTTTATTATTTCGATACATAAATTTTATAGTTTTCATTTACTATATAAAAAGATAAATACAAAAAAAAATGGCAATTGGGTTTGGTATTTTATGGCTTTGTTACGTTTGTTTAGTATTTTTTTTTTAATTCGAGAGTAATATTGAATATTTTTTATTTGCAATTTAAATAGTCAATGCAAAGGGCTAAAATGTTCCATCCTGGCTAGAATTTTGTTATATCATTTAAGTCCTTAGGGAAACTTTAAAGCAATTCTCATTGTAATTAGAATTATTTCGCTTTGCCAATTTTTGTCAATAAACATAATAGTTTTTTATTGTTAGCTGTTTGTTTTTGTTGTTGTGTTTGTCTTTTGAGTAAACTCTTAGTTTTCTCAGCGGATGTTGCACTCTCAGCGAAATCGAATGTGCAGCGCTATTTGCACAAAGAATTAAGACGCACTACTCATCAACAAACAGCAGCTGCGTCAAGTTGCAGCAGCAACAAACACAACAACAACAACAATAACAACAATAAAATACACACATCCCTCATACGCAGCGTTGACAGCGCTAAGCGCCAAGTGTTCGCGTTGAAGTTGAAGGAAAAGGAGACAATGCCAAACACTTGCAACTGTCGATTTTTCCACAGCTACATATGTGTGTGTGTGTGTGTGTGTATGTGTGTGTGTGTGTGTGTGCGTGAGTGTGTTTACTTGTACGTGTATTTATCTTTCACTTAAAGTGAAGATGACATTCTTTAAATGAAATTAACTGCCGGCAGCAAAAGCAACCACAAATAAAAAACTGAGTTGCAAGTTTCTGTTGCTGCTGCTGGTGTTGCTGATGCTGATGCTGCTGCTGCTGCTGCTGCTGCTGCAAATGTTGCTGCTGCTTTGGCTGCAATTAGTATTTGTCTTTGCTAATACGCTGCCATGTTGGTATGCATCCTCAGTTTGCTTGCTGTTGCTGTTGTTGTTGTTGTTGACCAGTTGTTGTGGTCGCTTTTTATGTCACGCATAAAAAGTGTCGCACACTTGAATGAATCTTTTGGCTTTGGCTTTGCTTGTCACTTAGTGTGCCAAGTTGTTGTTGTTGCTGTTGCTGTTGCGCTTGTTTGTATGTTTATTTGTCTGTCTTTTAGTTGTTGCTGATTTTTATTTTTTTCAATATAGTTTTTGTTTGTATTCATGCATTTACAGCCGCCTCATTGGCTTAAGCGATATCTTTACAGCAGCCGTCGCTTTGCATGCATCCAGCGAACTCAATTGCTTTTTGGGTTGGGCCGCAGCGCTTTTAAAAGATGAAGTTGCAGATAGTTTGAAAACATTGAAAGTTCCCCGAAAGCAACTCAATATATTGCCCACACATAACACAGACAATACATACCACACACAGCGTCACATTGTAGTTGATCTACTTACTATATCTGAGTAAATTTCAAGTAACTTTTATAGCTGCTGCCACTTGCAAAAAAAACAAACATTTTAATTTGTTCACATTTTTTTTTGCATTTTCCTATTTCCATTAAAAACTCAAACATAACATCGATGGCAAAACTTTCTTACAAATAATTTTATTTTAATAATTGTATAATACTTAATACAATATTAATTGTTAAATCTTAGTGAATGAATATGGTTCAGAATGTAGATACAACTAAATATTAACGATACATGATTTCTAAGCGCATATTAAATGGATCACTTCAGTAATTGATGTTTACCACAATATGTTAAATCATCAGCAACTACAACAAACAGCGGCCAAAGCAAGAGGAAACGATTTCCTTGCTTGTAAGACAAACTCGTTTAACGGCCAACTCACTCAGCTCATTCATGTAAACAAAATTAAATCCAATTAAATAACACAAAAGTTATGCATAGTTAATTTATTATGCAAAATATATTGTGAATGCAGGTAAGACGTCCATTAAATAACTAACAAGACGAACGTGTGAAAATTGCAACTTACTTTGATTTTAATAGTCACAAATCTTGGCTTAATTTAGATATTAAATGCCAGCTGCTTATTATGCAGCCAATGCGAGAGGGAAGAGCGAAAGCTGAAGCAACATCAGGGGAATTAAAATGGATGGTGGATTCTCTATAAGATGGTCTGATGATGGTATTCCATCTATCTTTCTGTCAACTAATAATTTTTGGAATTCCAGGAGCGCATGGGCGGAATTGGGTATCTTCTAATCGACAACTCGTGACTAGAGCACTTTGCCTGTTTACTCATTTTATGTTGGTTGTAAAAATGTAATTAACGCCAATTCTGTGAAGGCCACGAAAACCCCCCTCCCCACCCCCCTCCCAAAACAATTAGCCATTTTTTGGTGGCTCCTTTGCGAAGCCGTCGGTGAATTTTATTTGATTTTAATTGCCCGCCGTACTGAGATGTTCGCCATTTAATGGCTTTATTTATGCGTGTAGTAATCACGTTAATTTTTACGATTGCCGCCAAGTGATCGTCGTGCAACAGCCGCAACAGCAGCCGCAACAACAACCCGTGGCTCTGCAAAATAAATGCAAATTTTTTGTTGATGTTCCAAAATCGAAACATTGTGCACAAGTTTCACTTTCGTTGGGAACGCGTCCGATGACAAGGCACATTGGAACGAAAACCGTTGAGAGGCGCACGTAACCTTAAAGACATGTCCTAAAAATAAAGTGCCGCTGAGCCGCCTCAAAGGGGACCACCCAAAACAGGCACAGACCGATCTCAGTCTCGAATGCGATATGTTTTTAATAAAGTTGTCAGTTATAAGATGTGCGACCCTCTTTCTCTCTTTCTCTCTTTCTCTCCAAGGGCAGTTGATGGCACAATAATACATTGCTACAACGTTGCAGCCAAAAACTTGACATTAACTTGAAATACACTTTAAGCCAAGATTTTCATTAAAATTTAAATAAAATCATTACAAAGTAAATAATTAATTTCTTTGTTTCTTGTCTCAGTCTTCTGTTTTCAATCCTCTTCCTCAAATTCCACAAATCTCACAGATCATTTCGATAATGTTTGAACAATTTAATTATTATTATTATTATTATGAGACACACAAAGTTGGTTGCCCAAGTCGTTGGCTTCAGTAATACACTTTAGTGAGTAAAATATTTTCTTAGATTATTATAGATATTATTGAAATTAATTGATTAAGGAAATGGTTAAGGAAAAATGACTTGTTCAGCGATTTTTAGTCAAACTTGTTGTCTCAGACTTTTTATCTCAATTCAAAACCCAGAAATACAACAGATCAATTAGTAAATGCTCGAACAATTTCCTTAAAAAAAAATGTTGTTGTCCAAGTGTTTGGCTTGTAATACGAGATGTATTGAATAACCGGAACGGCTTAATAAGCATTGTTTTAATTTGCATTTCCAGATAACCCGCACCGTTTCACGATGATTAGCGAACGCCACAAAACCCTCAATTTGGTAACAATATTTTGTTGCTGGCTCTGCCTGCAAGCCACCAGCCCCGCCCCCTGTGCGGCTGATGAGGTGTTTGAGGTCTTGCCACAAACAGCAACGATGACGACGACAAAGATTGGCAGTCATCAGGATGAAGTGAATGGCTTGGTGTTTGTAACGCCCAATGCGACAACAGGTGAGAGAGGGATGGGGAAGAGGAGGGGGGGGGGGTGGTGGGGTGGGTTGCAACTGAGTAGCTGATGTGAGCTGCCAATGAACCGCATGAAATGCCGCAAATATGAAAGATTTGCACTTTGATTTTGTTTTAACCGCCAAATGCCGACATAATTGACACGACCACGAGATTGACGACGAGACGAGACGCCATCACCTGTTCGCCAGTCTACCAGTCTACCAGTCCACCAGTCCACCAGTTTGCTCCGCTTTAGACAACGAGAAGAGAGGGGAAAGAAGCAGTGGCAGGCTATTTTAATGGCCAGCATTAGGGGATCCAAACAATTTTAACGCAATCATGCGCGGTATTTTAATGTGGTGCAGCAAATGAAAGTGAAAACGTCTTGGGACTGGCCAGCAAACTGCCAGCAATTATGCAAGGATAAATGGGATACAACAACAACAACAACAACAACAACAAACCATATCGATGCATAGTCCAACTGCCAAATGGAGCGTAGGTAGTATGCTGCCCCAGAGGCATTTAATCTTTGGTAATTTATAAAAGCGTTCGCAAAAACCAATTGGCCTGCACAAATCGAAAATTGCCAGCTGGCAGATCAGAAATGCATGAGTCCCCACATTTCCGCCAAGCCAACTCCCTAAAAAGCAGTCAGACGAAGTCCAAGTCCCAGTCCAGTTGCAGGTCCTCACGTTGATCTACGTCGCATTCAAATGGAAAGCGATTTGTCTGCTTGTTGCTAATAACTTATACGGCTACCACCGAAACTCAGACTCGGAGACTCGGCCTCCAATCCCAGACTCCTCCAGCTTAGACACAGCTGCCAGTCAGCGTCAGCGTCAGCGTCGTCGTCGTCGCCGTTGCCCCGTTGATCAGTCAATCAAGTCGAATCGAACACTGACCAGCTGTTGTGTCTGTTGTTCGTTGGTTGTTGTTTGTTGTTCGTTGATAGCCTGACTGATGGCCCCCAGTGATCTGGCAGTGATCTACCTGATGATTTCCAAGTGGCATTGCGGTGGACACTGCCTCCTAGCGAACCAGGAGGCATTATGTACGTCCGCCTGCGGTCCATAACTTGAACTGTGACTTTAGCATTATTGGATTATTGCGACTCCCACTTTTGTCCGCACATCAGACATGGCCCACGCTTTGTTCGTGCTCTCATCATTGCTCTGGGATTAAGTTGGCTTTGGCCATAAGCAGTCACGCTAGCTTAAATTATAAGCACTGGCTTAAAACAATCTCAGTAAGGCGTTAGTTCAGGGAACTCGTAGAAGGATTGAATAAATAATATGAAACGCTGAGATTAAGAATATATATATATATATATATATAATGTAATAATAAATAATAAATAATAGTATGTTATAGATGAATTTATCTTCTTAATAAAATAAGATAAGCGTTCGATTAACTAATTATTAGTTTAGATGAAGTGATTTGTTTTTATAACCCTCGCAGGCTAATCTAAACGACTTATTTCCATTTAATGGTTTTTAAATTTTTTGTTTACGTATCGTGTTACCCACTCGTTTGTGTGGTGTCTCTGCCTGGTGGCGCTGCATAAACATTTGTTAACACTTTAACGAGTTATGATTTGGTGGCCGTCGTCATTTGCCCCGCGGGCCATTTGGATGGCGAGCAATTAAAGCCGCAGACACACATTCAAGTTAATTGATGCAACGATTTTCATTTCATTCATTGCAGCCCCACGCCTGGACCCGAACAACAACAACGAGTGGCGACCACTGGGCCATGGGGATCCACTGCAAAAGGATCCCACCTATGATTATAGTCCGCCTGCTCTCGATCGTGTGCGCTACTGGGCGGAGAATAATGTGAACAGTACGCAGGATGCCAGACAGAAACTGCCAGCGGAGATGTTGCGCAATAAGACAAAAAGCGAAATTCTACTGCTGGGAGTGGCTGGCGAGAGGGAACGTTCCCGAGCGAAGCAGCAGCAGCAGCCATTGTCCTATCAGGGATTGGGTTTGTCACAGCAGCATCAGAAGCATCAGCAGCATCAGCAGCAGGTGAAATATGCGCCCATACGTCGGAGTTATTATGCGCCACAACAACTACAGCAGCATCAACAAATGCTGCAACAACAACAGCAACTAATGCAACACATGCCGCACACACATCTAATGCCACCACCCATGATGATGAAGGGCATGGGTCATGTGGAGTATCGTCAGAGCTCACCTAGCAGCTCCTCCTACATGAGCATGAATATGGGCGGCAGCTACAGTGGCTCCTCCAGCAGTCACAGCAAGCCAGTCGTTAGCTCCCCGCATTATTATAGCAGTCCCGCCACAGCCAGCAGTGCATCCTGGTTGACCCATGCGCCCAGCATGACCAGCATGACCAGCATGCCTTCCCGCATGACTTACGCGGATGCCAATCATCTGGAGTCCATGCAGCACTACAGCTTCTCCAGGCCGCAGACCTCGGGGAGCTATGCACCCAACTCGATTCATACGCATTCCATGGGCGCCAAGCAGGTGCCGCGTAAGCCCTGGCTCCATGAGCTGCTGCAGAAGGAGCTGGTGAAGCCGACGATGAAGCAGCGCATGAAACCAACAATGCCAGCCACCAAGTATCTAATGGGCACCACCAAGCCACAGCACTTGATGAGTGCCTTCAGTAGCTCCACACATGCACCAACCTTTAGCTATAGGCCGGTGACCTTTGTGCCTGGTCCACCCACCATAGCCACGCCTACCACAACAAGCCCACGCCCAGAAATATATATTACGCCAACAACACTGACGCCCACCAGCTCGGCCACCTACGATTTCCAACCCATGTTCGTCTCCAGCTCCAGTTCGCCAACATTAAGAACAACGATGACAACGACAACGACACCGCTACCCATCTATCAGCGACCACAGACTCCGACAACGATGAGCAGCAGCACCCGCCTGCTGATTCCAGAGACAAGCAACTTGAGGCAGCGACCGACAGTTGCTCCGGCACCGGAACTAACCACAGATGCTCTATTCTCACATTATAAGCAGCCACCGAAGCCGCTGCTGGGACCCATGTACCTCATTATCGAGGGTCACTCCAAGGTGAAGACCTATGGTCAGAACGAATTGGATCCGCATAGTCCCAAGATAGTGCCCGTTATCTCGAAGCGGGAGCCGGTGGTGAGGATTGCGGATCCCAGCGAGAAACGCGGCACAGTCGAGACCTTTCAGGTCAAGCATTTGCATACAAAGACAATGCCTATAATGACAACAACAACGACAACAACCACTACAAAGACTCCAACTGTGATTCCCACTGCGATTCCAACTATGATTTCGACTCCAACTTCGCTTAGTCCCAGCACAAAACAACAGCCCAGCGGTGTTGATGATCTGCTCAGCTTGCTGGACAACATGTTTGCCGATGCGCATGAAATTGCCAGTACAACAACAATTCCTTCCACAGTAACAAAAGCAGCAACAACACTCATTTCAACAGCAAGCAGCGGGAGCACCCGACTCAAACCGGTGACAATGAAAATGAAACTGCCACCACAGCAACCAGAGCCGCGCATTGGCAGCCAGGCGGGTAGCATTGAGAGCAGCCTGCTGGATGGTGAGTATGAGGTCAGAAAGGGTTCAGAGATTGCGACCAGCACCGAACCTGAACAGCCACCACGTGCCACACGACAGATCTTTGACTATGATCAATTGCCCGAGTCTCGCATCAAGGTCGAGTCCAAAGACGAACCTGACTTCGAGTTAAATGATGATGATGATGAGGATGATGATGATACCGATAATAATGATGATGAGCTGTTGGAGGATGGCGAACTGGACAATCTGGGCGATGTGAGCGAAGATGAAGAAACGTCAGATAGCGAACATAATTTACTCAAACGCATCGATAAATTTGTCGATGAAGTGGATGATGGAGACGATGATTTGGATGATTTGATTGAGGGTCTCTCGCCTGGCAATGACGAAAACGATGAGGATGAGGATGATGATGATGTTGATGTTGATAATGACAATTCTCAGCCGCAGCATCGTCAACATTAGTTATACATTTTCTTAAAACTGTGCTCTATACCAAATCTATCAGAACAAATTTTTCTCACACTTAATATGTTTTACATGTAAATAACTAAGCTTTAAAGATTGGATCGTATGATCTAACGTTGTTAGTTTTTAAGTTTTATCATCCAAATACCAGATGAGAACAATCGGTTTTCTTGTATTTCGTCGTTCGTACTGTATTGTAATTTAAATTAAATTATTGAAAATTTCCGTTTTTAGTTGTTAAGTGTGCAATAATTGACAATAAACAAATAATATATGTAATAATTATTCGCAATATGTTTACAAAAGGTTTTTGACTTTGCTAGAGAGAAAGCAGTGCATTTGGCAAAGCAGTTTTAGCACAATCACAAACCACATGCGGATTACTTAAAACTGTTTTGTGTTTTGAATTGTTAAGTGAGCAATAATAATTAATGTAATAATTAATTTCAATATCATCAGCATCAAGCCGCAAATAAATTTAAATAGAATATTCTAAATATAATATACGGTTTCTTTCCTTTAAATGGATTTAATTCTCTTCGATCGAGCAGTTGACGGCAAGCTTAGTTAATACAGCAATCTGTTGCGCAGCTCACTATTAATAGCAGCTTTTAGCGTTGCCTCAAACCACACACACTGATCACGCACATTGCTTATAAATTACGCTCTTCTAAAGTTCTCTTTACTCTTTCAAAATTTAAATCGACTGGATAATGTTCACGGCGTCAGTTCTCTCCCACATTGCAATTTTGCTTTGTTTATTTCTGTTTCGGTTTTCCAACAGCAGCAGTTGAGCATTTAACGTCGAACCGGGCGGTATTGTGACACGCTCCATCGTTCTCTGGAATAAGCAACGTGCGCGTCGTGGGTGACAAATCACAGCCACTACTCAATTAAAACGTACGACAAGTGCTTAAACTAAGTTAAAAGTGTAAATTTAAGACACAATAACAGCAATTAATTTAATGGGTCGTCTGATTTTAGCGATGCATTTTAACATTTTTCTATTGTTATTATTCGCCAAGCGAAACTGACCGCATAAATTGTTATTACTGTTTTATTTTGCTCTCTGATTCGCTTTTGCTTTTGTTTGAAATGTAAGAGCAAGATAGCAAGATAGAGCGCGAACGGGAGTCTGTTAAGAAAGAAAAGTAGAAAGAACCACGCAACGAAGTGAGATAAATTGCAATTTTCTCCGTCTCTTTCCATTGAAGCACAAAACTGCAACAACAAATGCGCGAAACACGTGCAGCATTTGTCACTATTTTATGACTCACTTACTGTCTAACGATAGGTTAGTGATAAAAACAAATAGTTCACCCGCACATTTTGGACTTTGAAAGTGTGACTAAATCTGTTTACGCTGCCTTTACATATAATCAGACACAGACAGTATACGCATGTGTGTGTGTGTTTGTGCATGTTTAAATAACCTTGATTTGTCTGCTGGCGTAGGAAATAACATTAAAGCATATATTTGCTAACTCGTCAACCAACAACAACAAAAATCCAAACCAGCCAAACAAACTTCTAAGTTAAAACAGGTTCACCGATCGAGCGTAAAAAACACAAACAGAGAACAAACAGAAATGGAGAGTAGATCGTGAGTGGGACAAAGAGAGACAGAACAGCAAACATGATACAATGCCGAAAATCGGTATTTTTTTGGCCAATTGGAACACTCTCATTCAAATATATGTAAAAAGTTCAAATCGGTTTTTCGAGAGTTTATCAGCAAAAAGTCAGACGCCACTGATAACATTTTGTTGCGAGCAGACAAAGTTGCAGCTAGTTGATAAGCCGGCAAACTTTATTTATAAATTGGTTTGCGCCGGCTAGCATCCGTTTACAACGTAATCAGCAGATAAATGCCCTTACAAAGCATTTCCCAAATACAGTGCAACATTGAACTGATGAAATGATGCCAAATATGCGAATAATTTTGACTGACCTACTTTAGGAGTCAGGTTCAACATGTTAACCGGTTTCCGGCTGTAATTAGCTGAACACAATTAAATCAAATTAAATAAATACACGCCTCAAGCAATGCAATGAATTTCAATCAGTTGTTGAACTCATTTTAATCAACAACATTTACGTAATATGCACAACAAATTCCAAGTGGGACTACATGGTAAATGTCAATGCCCCTTCTTATACATAAGTCAATGTATAAGCGAAAAGTTTACTGAAATTATTGTTCAAACCGCAGCAAGCACCTCAAGTATTCTTTACTCTTTTTATTTGCTTTTTGTGTGTGTGTGTGTGTGTGATTAGTTGGAGTCCCACATGTGCACATGGGGTCTTCGTCTGCTTCACCCATTACAGCTGCTTAAAGAAGACGCCTCACGATGACTCGACTAAAAAACATGCAGTTGCATGCACAAGAACTATAGCTTAAATAACGCGTGAGCAAATGTGCTGGCTGTGTTGTAGTATATAAAGATCAGTTCAATGTACGCATTACCCCCCCCCCCCCCCCGGCCCCATCCCCACACACACACACACACACACACGCACAGCATGTGTGTATTTATTACAATAACACTTTACGTTTTATCGGAAGCAGTAAATGAAGTATTTACAATGCGTGATAAGGATGGATATTAATCGCTTTCATTTCGTTTTGCTGTCACTATTTACGAATCGTAAAAATTAATAAAATCACATGTGTTTAGTTTGGTTAATTTTATTCCGTTCTTTTTCTGTTGTCTTATATTTTTATTTTAATCTGCAAATGACGTAGAATATTGTTACTCAAGCATTTTTGAATACCATTTTTGATAACCCAAATGAACTGTGATTCAATGTTAAATATTTCTTTATAAATAAACCAGAATTCGAAAAAAAATATACGTATTTAGGTGCATACATTAAAATTTCATTAATTGCTTAAACAATTTTCTAATCAAATCTTGTTGTGAGAAGGCGTCATTAACAATCAACAAGTTACGTGAATGCGATCGCATTTAGTATTTGAACTTATATACAATATACATACATACCTGGTTGTTATACAAATTTCGTTCGATTGTCTGTGTGCTTATAGAGTATATACTCTAAAGAGTCTGATGCCAGCAGTGAGTTAATCAAAAAATGTACACACAATAAATGTGCCAAGTATTTTGTTTGTGTGTTGGAATTGGTTTAAATGGTTCAGATGTATTAGATTAATCCAAAAATTCCAAAGGGTCCCACAACACTTAATCCAAAGTTGTTTATCCCATGAAAACAGCTTTAAATGAATTTTAAAATAACTTTTAAGAGCTGCTGACAGTTAGGATAATTAGTTTGAATTAAATTAAGTGTGATTATAATCCAGCTTTAAATTATTACTACAACTTAAAAAACTTTTCATGAAAAGGTTTTAAAATGTGCCAGAAGCTAGAGAAACTATTTCTAAACTGTGTTACAATCAATAATGATCATTTCTGGAGTCCTTTGGTTAATTAGTACTTGCAATTGCAAGAGCTTGTACTCTAATCTACCCGATTGCGCATGTTTAGTAAGTTTATATCTAGTTCAGGTATGAAGCTTGTTAACAGCCTCAATTTGCATATATGTATATTTTATAATACATATATATGTATAGGAATCCATGCAAATATCGGTTTATTTAATCTGCTTTCACATACTCTGGCGAACTTTAACCGCAACGAGGTTTTATTTTTATTGCTACTAAGTTTTCGCAACTCGAGGCAAACAGAAGCGAGTTTAATTTCAGCTGCTTCGATTAGTTTGTTGAACATGTTGATAATAACTAAAAATAATTGGAGTGCGAATATTATTTTAATGAAATTTCAAAGCAAATCGCAAGTGTTCTCTTATCACTATGTGTATATTGCATTTTTTGGTAATACCAAAAACAAAACCATTTGCGTGATAAGATTTCCGAAATTCCATTCCGTATTTACAAATTAACCGGTCGAACTCGTATCTAAGTGACCGTTTCTACCGTTTATTAAAACAGTCCAGCAAGAACAGACCACTTGGGAACCATGACAACAACCAAAGATCCCAAGGAGAAGGGACCAACAATAAAGACAACAGCACAACCGGCCCAATCCAATGGAGTAGCTGGTGGTCTTATGAAGCGTATGCGACGATCCGCCTCCGTAACCGAGCAGAATCTGACCAGCCTGCGCAATCGCAAGTCCACGCAGTATCTCTTCGATCAGCATGGCAATCCAATAGATTTGCAACAGTACCGCAAGGTGCTCGACAAGGATGAGAATGGCAATGGAACCAGTGAAAAGAAGCTGCGCTATAGACGCACCCAAAGCGTCACACGTGCAGAGGAGATCTCTAACAAGGAGGCCAAACAGCGCAAAGCCCAACCCGATAGATCGTACGTGAACAATTAAATTGATTATATACATTGAATCATATCCAAATCTTAAATATACTTGCAGTATTCATCGTCCAAGGGACTCGCTGTTCTCGTGGAGCTCGGGCTTTACCAACTTTTCGGGTCTGGTTAACTGGGCTTTTCTGCTGCTCTGCATGGGCGGTCTGCGTCTGGGCCTCGAGAATCTGCTCAAGTGAGTTGAATAGTGTAGATTTATATGCTCTATTTAACATCATGAACCTTTTGCAGATATGGCATACGCATCAATCCCATTGACTGGTATTTCTTTCTAAGCGGTCGCAACGAGGGCGAAGGTCACAATGCACTTTTTCTAGGACTCTGTAAGTGCCTAACTCACTCACCTAACTTACTCAAATCTTACTATTCTCATTTAACATTAAATGTTTGTTTTACAGACTCTTTTGTACACATATCGATTTGTTTGGCTGTCGAAAAGGGTCTCGCCCTGGTAAGTAGTCCATAAATATTTCAAGTTTAAATTCAATGTAAGCTTTACTCACTCTGACAATTTCGACTGCCTATTTGGTACAATGGGCGTCCTAATGTGCTTATTTGTGACCACATTTTTACCCTAGTTTTTTTTTTCTTTTGGCTTGTTGCAAATCATTTGAATTTGAAATGGAAAAAAAAGAAACTGTTTCCACACAACTCAATCGGAGCACGACGGATAGAAAATATGTCCGATTCGTGATGTTGTAGTAGTAGATGAAGTACTCCAATTATGCGATAATATTTTGTACGCTTCAAACATAACTTTATATTGAATTACATAATTACAATCATTAGATTTATAAATAACTTTTGTATGATAATGTCGTACGTATAAATGGGGTGTGTGTGTGTATATATGCGAGGTGGGTGCAAATTAATCAATGATTTAGGCAATGCGTACTCCCGCAATATCGCAATATTTCTGAAGCATTTGTTTATACTCGGCCTCGAGCGGTGCAAGCAAAGTGGTTAATTCTCCTGGTCGCCTCTGCGACAAGTTGGCCAATGCACTGGCCAAATATTGGCGAGCATCAGCTACTTCGGCCAGATGATCCACCTGCTTGGGCTGAGCGAATGTCAGCTGGGAGAAGGCCGCCTGGTAGCCAGGCTCGGCATCAACCACAACATCGCCCTCAGCAGCAGTCGCATCTATATCCAAGTGGGGCAACTTCGCTGGCAGGCGCTCGAATAGATCGATAAGAGCTTGAAACAGACGTGGCCAATACGCTGCATATTGACCCGACAACAGTTCGGGGCATTCTGTAAGCATTTTGCTAACGCCCACTGCTACTATTTTACGCTCCAATTCCATGGTGACCTTGTTCATGTCTGTGATGAAGACACGCTCCAGCAGCATGCCAAACATGCCCGCCTGAATCTCTTCGATGAGCTGCACCAACGCACTGGCACCAACTTTGACCACATAGAAATTTAAGAACACAATAATTCCATTCAGATACTTCGCGGTCTTCGATAGCGACAGTCGCTGGAAGAGCAAGCCAAAGATTTGTCGCATGCTCGACTGTAGCTCATCGGCGTTATAATAGAAGAGCAAATTCTGCAACAGATAAAAGCCCTCATGATCGTTTGCCTTAGAGGCGATCATCTTCTGGAAGATGCCGAGAATGCCATTCTAAAACGATGGGGGATTATTAAAAGAGAGATTTTCTTTAAGTATTTCCACCGATTGCTTACCAATTTGCCGAGCGCTTGTATTTGCGCAGAGCCTTGTTTGATAAAAATCGAGAGCAGGCGTATTAATGGCGTCACATTGCCCCTGCGATCCCAAAGGGGTGGAGCCAGCAGACATGGAAAGAGTGCCCAGTAGGGTTCCGGTATTGGTCCACTGGACTCACGCACCTCCAGCAGCACCGATAGCATTTGAAATACATATGGCATAAACTCAGTTATGTCCTGTTGCAGGATGCCCTGGAAAACTGGGAACAATGCCTCCTCAAATGAGCTGACAGCTGTGGCATCTGCTTGGCAGACGATTCTAGAATTTTAAATGAAAAAGTTCAATGTTTTTGCACATCTTTTAAATATTTTTAAAGACTTACTTGACGGACAGCGACAGTGTCTCGAAAAGGTAATGATTAAAGAGTGGTCGCGAGGGATTCTTGGCGACAAACGTGAGAATTTCAGTGAGGCGTGGCAATGCTACAGCCATATATGGCATGGCGCCCGCCTGCAGCACATGGAAGCTGCGCATAATTGCTGGAGAATGAGGAAAGACAATTGAGTTGAAGTAAGATTCTAGTTTGTGACCTTGAACTCACCTTTCATTACATACTCGTTCTCCGCCGAACCACTCTGTGCCAATGTGGCAAATAGTCCGCTCACCAACTGATTTGAGTGTGGCCCAAGAACCTGTGGCCCGAACAACAATCCATTGCTTGCATCCCGCATGGTCATTATCCTCTCCAGCGCGCAAGCCGCATAGCTGTGCACCACAATGCTCTGCGCGGGCAAATGCCGTATGAGATGCGGCAAACAGCCCGCCAACGTCTGTGGACCCAAAAGACTGCGGAAGACCATCACATACTTGATTGCAGCTGCCTTTAGCACAGGTATCTCGTTAACTGCAGAAAACAAATTTAATTTTTAAAATTCTATTTGCAATTTTACGTTAAATTTGATCTGCTGATCATTTACCATTGGGTCGCTCCAGTTCGGGAATAATGTGCTCAGCGCAGAACTGCGGCAACGGCACTAGCTCCGAGCACTGTGTAACGCCGTGTTTTTGTGTACCACCACGGGATGCCCAGGAGGTGACCAAGTAAATGGCCGTGTCCTTGGCACGCCAGTTGGCCACCAAATCCTGCTTGTACTTGCCCAGCAAGATTTCCAGATATTGGCCAAAGATACCAAAGATCTTTTGCTCAAAGTTGACGGATAGAGTCTTAACCAGATCACAAGCGGCACGTCGACGTGTATCAATGTCGGATCCCTCAATATCACGGCGTATATATTCATCCGGACTGTCCTCGAACAGCTCCTCGTCCGACGGTCTAATGTCCAGATTGGGTATGACAACCTTTTCGCAGATGCGCGCCAATATCTCTGGATTCTCAAAGATGCCGTGATAATGCTTCCGCTCAGCGACAACCGAAAGGAATTGCAGAGCGTTCGAGACGAGCTTAAGAAAGCGGAAGTATTAGAAATAATGGAATTACTCAGCTGGATGACTCTCTTACCGAATCGTATTTTGTGTGCAAACTGGTCTTCACCAGCAACTCCCAGACGGCAGTGACAAACTGCTCCATGTACGGCTTGAACTCCTCATCGTATTTGCGTGCATAGAGGCAAATGTTCTCGCAGACCTGCGAACGCAGATGCTCCAAGACGCTGGCATCCTCATCGTCATCGGTGCGCAGAATGGCAACGTCAACGGCCAGCTGCTGTAGGAATGCGCCCATCCATATGCTCATGTTGTCCTCAAAGAACTCGGGCAGATCCTGCGAGTTGAGCGAGAAGAACACCTTGCTGACCAGCACCAAAGAGCTATAAATGACCTTCAAGGCCTCCGCATTGCCCTCGTGCAATGTGCTCAGCTGCATTGTCGCCTGCAGCAGTTCTGTCAATGGCTTGGCCATGCGATCAAGCACAAACTTAATCTCCTCCCACAATGCTTGCGATTTGAATTCGAAGCGATAGCGCTTGAAAAGTGAATGAGCCGTTTGCAATATACCATTGATAATATTGAAATCGCCAGATCCAAATTTCTCAACCATTTCATCGATGAGTTGCGGCCATTTCTTGGGGAAATCATGTTTACCAATTATGCTGACAGCATCGCTCAGTTGCTTCTGCAGCGCCGTCGGCGAATGCAGCATCAGCGTCACGATCAGCGTCTTGATCGTATTGCGATCGCTCTCATGTATGCGATCTGGTTCATCGCCATCCTCGTGTGCGGCCCAATTGCGTTTCACATAGTTCTTGAATGCGATTGCGCCCGCTACCCGAATGGTCATGTCCATCGTTGCCTTGTCGATCAGATTGAGCAATAGCACCGGATAGTTCTGCTGCAATTCCGTCGACTCCAACAACTTTTCCGCTATGAAAATAAGTTACATTTAAAAAGAGAGCGAGAAATGCATTTATTCCCATTGATTGCCGCCGTTTTCCCGCGCGCGCTTTCCCACAGACACTCTGTCTGTCTCTCTCTCTAAGCACATATAGAAGCATGCTCTCACATACTCACCGGGTCTGCGAACATTTGGATCTGCGCTGAGCGTCTGTTGCAAATAACCGGCTAGCAATTGCAAATTTGCATCAGTGACTTCCATTTTGTTGCTATGTCTACTCGTTTTTTATTTATGTATTTATATTTTCTTAGCTTTGCGTTTTTGATTTGAACTTGCTTAACTCTATTTTACAACATATAACGAAATTGCAATCACAAAGGAAATACGAACAAGCGTCGTGCAAAACGGTGGAATGACGAATGTGGCGATATGTCGGTGATGGACTCGCTTTCGATTAACAATAACTTGGGCATATCGATACATCATGAACTTTGCCAACGATAACACTAGCTCTTTTTATCCGATGATTTAATCGTATTTCATATTTTAATACGTTACTTTCTCTACTGCAGGAACTAATTTCCGAGGGCCTTGGCATGTTTATTCAGACAACAAACATAATTATATCGGTTTGTTTCCCTGTTGTGATTATTCATCTCAAGGGTTCCACGTTTAGCATAAGTAAGTTTGAGTTTAAGAATTGGTTAAGAGTTCTTTACTAACCGTATCATCGCCTTTAGTGGGTGCCACAAGTGTGTGTTTCTATTATGCCATACTGTTCTTGAAACTATGGAGCTACGTCCAGACAAATATGTGGTGTCGAAAAACCTACTATCAGCGACAGCCCCGTGAACGACGACCAAGTATCACTTTAGCCGAGCTCAGTAAGTTGTTCTCCATTGGACTAGTGGATATCTTATTTAATTTATTCGTTTATAATTTTACATTAGAAAGAAATCGCATTAACGGAGTCGAGGATGATGAGGATGTGGCGAAGCTGGTACAATATCCCGATAACTTGAGCTACAAAGATCTCATGTACTTCTTACTGGCACCCACTCTTTGCTATGAACTCAATTTTCCGCGCACTTCGCGGGTTCGAAAGCGTTTTTTGTTGAAACGTTTGCTGGAAACGTTTGTCGGTGTTAATGTTGTACTGGCAATAGTCCAACAGTGGATTTCACCCTCGGTGCGCAATTCCTTGACACCCTTCTCCAATATGGACATGGGACTGGCTACGGAACGTTTGCTGAAACTAGCTGTAAGTAAAAATTTCTGATATCTGTAAGGTTTTCTCATAGTTTCATATAAATCTCTTATTGTTTAGCTACCCAATCATTTGTGCTGGCTGTGCTTTTTCTACCTGATGTTCCATTCATTTCTGAATGCTATCGGCGAGGTGATGTATTTTGCGGATCGCAATTTCTACTGTGACTGGTGGAATGCCAATAATATTGATACCTTCTGGCGCACTTGGAATATGCCCGTACACAGATGGTGTGTTCGTCATTTGTATATTCCCGTTGTACAAATGGGTTATTCCGCACGTCAGGCATCCACAATGGTATTTCTGTTCAGCGCCTTTTTCCATGAGTATTTGGTAAGATTCGCCTACTTTTTATTTTTCTGCATTTTGAGTTTTATATTTGTTTATCTTCTAGGTTTCGGTACCGTTGCAAACGTACAAAATTTGGGCCTTCCTTGGCATGATGGGTCAGATACCGTTGTCGGTCATATCTCGGTATATAGAACGACGATTTGGACCACGCATGGGAAATATTGTTGTTTGGGCTTCCATTATTTTGGGTCAACCATTGTGCATAATGTGTTATTATCACGACTACGTTATTACACATTTCCAGACTGCGTTAAATGGTACCGAATTTTAGAATAGTTAGACTTTTGGTAACACCATAATCTGGTCTGTACTTGTAGAATAAATAAGCCAAAAATGCAAGTTGATAAAACTTGAATGCCACATACAAAAAAAATTTTGTACTTTTGAAAATGCATTGCACTGGGTAACACAATTCTATTGTTATTCCATGCATTTGTTAATGATTTTAAGCCGTCATGTAAATAAAGAAAATGGATTTTTATTTATTATTTTATTTATTAAATTGTATAGCTAGTTTCAAGAAGAACGCTCCGATAATAGCATTTGGCTTGTGACAATTCGTTCGTCACTTGCGTGTCGTTCTATCGATGTTTTTTTTATAGCACTATCGATAAGTGCCTGCTCGACTTAGAGGTAACAATTTTTCTCTCCTCCACCGGTACCAAGCCAAAACATATTTAAGTTTTTCTCAACACGTAAAGCGAGCAATTTAAATTTAAATGTACAATATTTAGTGCGCTAGTTAAACGTGTTGGGTGCATTTAAATTCACACAAAATTGAGCTACACAAATCCATCATATTGTTAAGGTGAGTGTAAAAGTACCACAATAGCAAAATTGGTCAATAGCTCGTCGGCGTTTTCGCGACGCCCGGCGCTCACACCTACATACACAATCAAATGTTTGCATGTACACGTATATGTACACGCACACATAAAATCAGATTTTCAATGTGTGTGTGGTTGGTGCTCGTGCTTTGAAAAGAAAATTATTTATCGGCTTGCAAGAGGCGCAGACCGTGTGAGTGAAGAGCGAAAACGCTTTATTCTAACAAAATGTTGTTAATAATTTGCAGAAACCTTTGGCGTTGCCAGCAGCAGCAGCATCAACTACTGCTTCGACTCGGCAAACAATCGGCGTTCTTTGCCACTGAAAAATCAGCCAATCTTAGCAGTGACCCGGCGGAAAAGACCCCATCAGCAGTTGTAGCAGCTGGCAGTCACGTAAGTTTTGTCACGTTTTGAGGCTCTCCTCGGTTAGCTAATAGCACCAAATCATTATTAATTTTCACAACAGATCATGAGCGGTCGGTATCGCGGCGGTGGCGGAGGAGGAGGTGGTGGGCGTTATGGTGGGGGTGGCGGCGGCGGTGGCGGCGGTGGTTACGGTGGTGGCTACAATGACTTTGATAACTACCGCGGTGGCGGTGGCGGCTGTGGAGGAGGCTACAACGACAATTACGGTCCAGGACCAAATCCCTTTAATAGTAAGTGATTCATTTCATTCGTAATACATCAATTTCAACGATTGTCAAGTTCTTTTACATTTTAATGTCAGTATCGATAACGTTTTCGAGGTTTATTATCGACATACAGATGGCGCCAAACCAAAATTATTTAAAATTGGTTCACTTTTTAGTATGTGTAGCTGATTTCCAATTATAGGAATTGACTTTAAAAGTTAATTCAAAAGAAATAATGCTCCGAGTATTCAGTTCTAGAAGAATAGAAGTAGATTATATGTTTCAATATATCTTTTTAATTAAATAATGAAATTCAATATTGTGTTCTTTGTACAGTGGGTCCTAATATCTCGGGCAATGATCTGATGCAGCTGATGAGCGCCATGGCCAGCAACTTTAGCATGAACTCGCAGCCACCACAGCCGATGCGTCAGAGCTGTGGCGAGCTGCGTAATCATCACTGTGGCATGTTTGTTGAGCTCTCGGGGCGACTAATTAAAAAGCGCGTAAATCGCTTTGCCGAGTTGCGTGATCGCAATGGCGGCGCTTGCCAGCTGGTCGTCCTGGAGGACAAGCATCCACGTGTGGCGAGACGCATGAACAACATGCCCGAGAACACAACACTGACAATCGTCGGCCAAGTGATGCGAAGACCGCTCAACTCTTGCAACCAGACAATGCCCACCGGCGAAATTGAGGTGGAGGTGCAGGACATACTCAGCATACATTTCCCAGCCAGTGGGACGAAACGCGCCGGCGATAAGCGCACATACAGCACCATGGTGCAGCAACAGTGCAGCCTGGGTATCACCAGCACCGAGTACAAGATTGCAAGTAAGTTGCGCCACAACATAAAGTGTACCGCTAAATTCTGATCACATTGTTCTTTACCTTGCAGAGAATGAGAATATTTTGAAATACTTTGAGAATCGCGATCTCACCTGCAATGACTTGCGACGTGATGATGTTGGCAAAACAGTTACCCTGGTGGGGTGGATACCATCGACCAAGAACAACAAATTCTTACAGCTGAAGGATGGATATGGTCAGACGCAGCTGATGATCGAAGATCAATCTGTGAGTAAATATTTAATATCTTAATCACTTATAAAACATTTAATATCGATCATAATATGGAAATATATTGTTTGGTTAATTACAGTTGATGGACACATTCCTGTCCACACCGGAGCAAACGGTGTTGCAAATCGTCGGAAAAGTGCTAGGCAGGCCAAAAGCAAACATAAATTTGGTAAGTAAATGGAACCGTTGTCTATTGAAAACGTACTGAGATGTGTTCTTTATTTCTGTGCAGAAATATGACACTGGTGAAGTGGAAGTCAGTGTGACCAATGTTAAGGTCTTAAATCCCGACGATCCCTACGAAGGGCCTATCAAGGTTAAAGAGAAACTGCAAAAGATGTCAATTGATGATCTCGAGGCCGAAGAGGCTGCTGCCGCCGCCGCTGCCTCTGCTAACAGCGCCATTAGCGCCAACAATGGTGATGGCAACATGGATGGCAGCGAGTCGGCGGCACCCAGCGCAGCCCAGTCGAATGCCGAACAGTTGCGCATCAAGGTGGCGGACACCAATAAATTTGCAGATCGCACACACAATTGCGGCGAGCTGACTTCCAATGAAATCAACGAGAAGGTCGTTATATGCGGCTGGCTGGAGTTCCAGCGCATGAACAAATTCTTCATATTGCGCGATGCGTACGGCCGGACACAAGTTCTTATCTTACCCAAGACAAAGGGCCTGGAAGAGTATGCCGAATCGGGTGTACCTATTGAATCAATTGTGCGCGTAGAGGGCACCGTCATACCACGCCCAGCAGCCACTGTAAATCCCAAAATGAATACGGGTCATGTCGAAATCGAGGCCGACAAAATCGACATACTTAATGCGGCCAAAAAGAATCTTCCCTTTGAAATACGCAAATTTAATCGCGCTGGCGAACGCCTGCGTCTCACGCATCGTTACTTGGACTTGCGTTTTAATGATATGCAGCACAATTTGCGATTACGCTCGGGGGTCATAATGCGCATGCGCGAGTATTTAATCAACTATCTGGGCTTTGTGGAGGTGGAAACGCCAACGCTGTTCCGTCGCACGCCCGGCGGTGCACAGGAGTTTGTGGTGCCCACACGTAAGGCTGGCCACTTTTATTCACTTGTGCAGAGTCCGCAGCAGTTCAAGCAGATGCTGATGTCCGGCGGCATTGATCGCTATTTTCAGGTGGCGCGCTGTTATCGTGACGAGGCCACGCGTCCGGATCGCCAACCGGAGTTCACGCAGCTGGACATTGAATTGTCGTTCACCAGTCGTGATGATATTATGCAATTGATTGAGGAGACTCTACGTTATTCGTGGCCGAAGCATTTGCCGAAGCTGCAGACACCATTCCGGCGTATCACCTACGAGGAGGCCATGGAGAAATATGGCAACGATAAGCCGGACACAAGATTTGGTTTTCTGCTCAACAATGTCTCGGAGATCATCGAGAAGAGCGAGAATTTCAAGGACAAATATGAGAACTTTAGTGCCTATGCGATTGTGGTGCGTGCCAGCGATGCCTTCTGGAATGGTGCCGCACGCAAGCACTACGAGAGCTTGGCCAAAGCCTTCCCGGGTACGCTATTTGTGCGTAAATTCAATTTCGCCAAGGATGTGCAGGAGCGGCTCACTAAACTCCTGGGCACTGAGGTGGCCACTGAGATAATTGAGAAATTCGATCTAGAGGAGAATGATCTGCTTTTCCTCTGCATTGGTCCCAAGGTGGAGGCGGTTAGTATCATTATATTTACTTTTATATTTGTTTGATTATCAATTTAATCATTTTGTTTGCCTATACAGCGGAATCTATTGGGTCGCATTCGCCTGGACTATCACGAGTTTCTCGTGGAGAATGTTAAGACAAAGAAACCCAACGACTATCGCTTCCTCTGGGTTGTCGATTTCCCGCTCTTTGAGCGCAACCCCACCACCAATAAGCTGGAGAGTGTGCATCATCCCTTCACGGCGCCGCTTGTCGAGGATTTGGATAAGTTTGCCACCAGTTGCGATAATCTGGAGACCATACGCTCCGAGGCATACGATTTGGTTCTGAATGGCCAGGAGGTGGGCGGAGGCTCGATGCGCATACACGATCGCGATATGCAGCAGTTCATATTGGAGCAAGTGCTGAAAATACCCCATGATCATCTGTCACATTTGCTGGCCGCCCTCGAGTCTGGCTGTCCCCCACATGGTGGCATTGCTCTGGGCCTGGATCGTCTAATTGCCATATTGTGCCGGGCGCGCTCCATACGCGATGTGATTGCATTCCCCAAATCGCTCAACGGACGCGATCCGCTCTCGAATGCACCGGTTCCCATTTCCGAAGAGGAAATGAAACTCTATCACCTCGCAATACAGGATGCTGAGCCCGAGGAGGACGGCAGTGCCTCAAATGATACAACGCATGAGCAGGAGGACGATGATCCAGATGCAGTGCGAGCGCCACCATCACCCATGTCCGGTACCAGCGATACGGAGCACACCGGCATGGAAGTCGATGTTAAGACCGAAACCGCCCAAGATGTGCCAGCGACAGAGACAGTGCCAGAGCCAGAGCCCGAACTGGTGAAGGTGGAAGAGGTAGAGGAGATTGAAACGCAAGCAGGCAAGCTGTCATCACCAGAACGAACACCTGAACCGGTTGCAGCTGCTGCAGCTGCTGCAACTCCCGCATCGCCATCAGCGCCAACGCCAGCGACTCCTGGCCGAGCAGCGCCAGCGACGCGTGCCAAACGAGTGGTCAAGAAGAAAGTGTAGAGCAAATTTGTGTTGTGGCAGCAACAGCAGCAGCAGCATCAGCGGCGGTAATGATACGACTTAGCATTTTATCCACAAGCTCAAAATAACACCAAACGAAATGACGATTCAGGAAACCGTCAGCCAACCAGTAGAAGAAAATATGAAAATATGAAAATATGTCACCAACTATTATGTCAGTCTCATGTTGTCAGTCTAATGTCAGTCAATCAAAAGCAGGGTGTTGCCGCGAGGCGACTCCTAGCGTTTATGTATATGCCATTGGCACAATTTTCGTGTTCTAGTGGCTTAATTGCCCCAACCCCTCCTCCTCACTCCCATGCGGACGCTATCTGCGCGCACGCCCACCTACATTCGTAAGCCAATTTTTAATTATATGGCAATTTATTACAATTTACAAAATATATACAAACTGCTATTGTATTGCGATTTGTTTGAAAATACAATGAATCAATTAATAAGTTATATGCATATTTACTCATATTATCTAGTTATTTTTTGGGGTAGTCACATTAAGCCTGAATCATAATATCATGTTAAACCAAATACGGTGTTAGCTCGCTAATTAGAGCGAGATGATTGAAATTCGAAAAAATAGTTCTAATTTCAACAAGTACTATTTTTTTCAATGACTAATATAACTAATATTATAATAAATTTTATGATTTCTATAAAATAAAAATTGTATAGGCTCTTTGCATAGATTTAAATGTGCTTGAAACAGAAGAAATAAAAAAAAAAATGTTCTCAAAATGAAGAAATTTAGATTCTAGATCCTCAAATATATAAGAATATGTTACAGAAATGTTATTTAAAATTCGCCAGATATTCAAAAAGCATACTTGAAATCGGGCCTTCAATTACTTACATATAATAATGTTTTCTGTGACTTAGGGGCAAGGAAGGGAGTTTAGCAAGGACTGCCGGAATTAATACGACTAATTTACCTTTGGCGTGCTGAATATGTAATTGTCTATATACCCAAGTGTGAGATTGCGTCGATAGTCCCACCAGTTCAGTGGCTTATTGAATTGACGATCATCCATATCGACAAAGTCCTCCGAATCCGGCGTCTGCTCCTCAACAGAGTCATCGCTCTCGCTGTCCGTATACTGTGGTGGACTGTAACTCGTCCATTGCTCATAGGGATCCTGGACTCCAGCAAACGGTGCTGATGGCAAATTGTTAAAGTTGGTCGCCAGTTTGCCAAACTGATCGATGTGCTGCAGCAGCGGATCAACGCTCTGTGTGGGCTTCATCAGAGGCCGTTGTGGAATGCGTGGATGCTTCACGCCCAGCGTTGGCAAATCCGTCCACTTGCCCAGCGCATAAGGTGAGGTGTCATTTGTGTCGATCAGGAACATGCCACGCGCACCTGGACGTATGTTTTCGCCAGCTTCGATCAGATAGTTTGTCGGCGGACACATGCCCAGCAGGTAGGCAATGTAGCCACTGCATGCCCAGCCCCAGAAACCTTTGGGTGAGCGTATGGACTCCAGATAGTAAGCCGTCGCTCGCTGATGACTGCACGCAAATGAATCTGCCAAAGGGAGTTGCGTGAACTGATTATGATCTTCAGCTTGACAGAACTGTTCACTTACTCATCCACATTGGTCCCCTGCAGCCAGGCTGTGAAATACCGCCATTCATATAGAAATCAGCATGGCCGCATTGCTCCAGCTTGCCCTGCACCAGCGCATTGGTGTGAATAATATCGACGAAGTCCGCATCACTGGGATCCAGTTTATCATTCAACCCGGCGGTAATAAACAGTGGCATCGCCGGATCCAGTCCAGTGATGCGGGGCACCTTATACGATTTCAAATTGCGCGCTATATAGTTGGGCACCTGAGCGCCCAGCGAGAAACCGATGATGTGTATATCCGTGTTGCCCGTCTCCACCAGACGCTCCACCAGCTGCGCCGTGCAGGCGCCCGCTTGCCGTGTGTTGTGCACAGCGCTTACGTAACAAGGACCCGGCGACAACACGCTCCAGTCCACATATAACACATTGTAGTCTGATTTGGCCAGGTACTCTGCAAAACAAGTGGGTGGCATGAATAAAATGATTTATCAAAAAGTTTTTGGGCTAAAAATAATTTGATATTTCATTTAATTTTAATTGCATGGCATTGAATTTTAGTCGTTAAATTTAATTGGATTTATTAAATGTGTTTTGTTGATTTCTTGCTAAACATAGTTTTATGTTCACAGATGGGAAAAAAAAGCATTTTACAATAAATTGGGTGCAGAATATTGTGCAATGTTGCAAATTGTTTAATTTGTATTTTGTTTTTTTTAGAATTGTTATTAAGTTTACTCACCATCTCGCATATTTTGCAGCGGATTTAGGAACATATCGGAGTTGTAACCATGTATGAGTATCTTGGTGGGATGTCTGGGATTGAAAAAGGAATTCGTGAGATTCGACTTCTCCGCTGACTCATCAATGTGAATAGCTTGACGATCCATGACATTGTGACGCGTGTAAATGTAATATTTGACATCTGGATCTGGACAGCGTCGTCCTATGGCCCATTTGCAGGGTCCAATGGTTATATCACGGTTCGTACCTGGCTGTGATGTCGCCGGAACTGCAGTTGTTGTTGGACTATCCGATTGTGGGGCGGATTGTGTGACGAAATCTAAGATCGAGGCGCTGCCACAGCTGCTGACTAAAGATGGACTTTTATGGAATTTGTATTTAAGTCTTAGCCCGGACACTTACCTAAGAATAGATATGGTAATATTAGAAGCCAAAATCTCATTTTGAACGCTAAAATTCTTCAATTAATTTGCGAATTGTTGGTCGAATTACAGCGGCTCCAGCTGCATTGTCTTAAAATGTCGGAGAAACTGAATGCCGGCATTCGAGTCGATAACCATTTTGGCCAAAATGTAATAAGTAGCCGAGCAGCGAGTGCGTGTGAGTGTGCGTGTGCGTGTGTGTGTAATTATAAAGTGAGAGTTGAGGCATAAAAGTGAAAACGCTGAGAATTTCAAGCGAATCAGAGGATTAACTAACGGTTGAGAGACCCGCTCGGAGAGTTTGCCCTGTGAGTACTTATACTCAATCACACACTCACACTCACATCCATACACACCTGTGGGCTGCGTACGTGTTTGTTGTTTCAATTTGATGCGCTATGAATGAAAACTTTATGTTCACGGGCACGTCGCAAAGGGCGAACGATCGTTTAATGTGGGCTTGTCGTCAGCTTTTATTTGGATCTTCATATATGGATCTGTAGCTCTATTGACATAGGCCTTACGAGCCATAAATATCCACATACCAGATAGCTTTAATTGTATTCTTTCCCGACCCATGCCAACAACAGACCGCATATTTAAATTTGGGTTTGTTTTTGTTTACATCGTTATCATTAAACAGCACGCGAAATGCTAATTGGAACAATTTTTGGGGGCTTTTGAAACTCGTGTTTATCGAGTGCTCTGAATAAATGTGCAGATTATTTTGTTTTTGCAAATTTCTACAATTTTTCGATTTAGTACCACAGCATGTGGCGAACAGAAGCCACAATCGTATTTTATATATAGCACTTTTATATATACATGTGTATTTATTTATTTATATGTAGATAGTTGCTGTCCATAATTTCAGGGGCAGTAACAATCTTGAAGACATGGAATGTCAAAGAAAATGTAATCTTATAGACAGACATTAGCCACAAAAATGAGAGACATTTGTGCGACCTCATTGACCGCTCTCACTCTCGTTCTTTTAGTCTACAAGTGAAGGGATAGGGGAGAAAACGGGCTGAATCTGTGGCTATCCACAGAATCCATTAATTTATTTATAGCTCCGTTGAACAAAGTTGTCAAAGTCATAACGAGATTTATAAATTGACACGCGCGGCAAATTCATCAAACACAAAATTTAGATGTACTTATATTCGCAATAGCTGGAAAAAATGTTGGCAACATTATTACCTTACTTTTGTGAAATGGTACTTAAGCACGTTAGCAAATTTCCATAATTAAATCTTACTTTTGATTTAAGATAAAAATATATGTAAATGTTAAGCATAGTATTTTATCATTTAATCCAAATATTTAATATAAAACTTTTAAAATGCCTTTTGACTATGATTGTTCTGTAAATGTTTTCCCCTGGATAGGTCGCTTAAGTGGTGTTTGATTAAAGTCTACATAATATAGTGTACATATTAAAATAACATTAATTAAGTTTAAAAAAATGTCATATAATTTATACTAATTGAGAAGTTTTTTATATAAGCATGGTATATCCATTAAATATATATCCAATGAATACTGTAGAATAAATTGAATATCAATCTTAAAATAAAGTGAGTTTAGTATCAGAAATATACATATGCTATAACTAATGCTATAACTACTTACTGATTATAAGAAAGAATCAAAACAAAATTAGGGCTCACAGTGCGGATGCGTAGTAATGATTAATCTGTGAGAAAAATTTGCGATGAGTTTGCCTGAAAGCTACAATTTTAAGGTCAAGGTGGCACAACCGACAGCAGTGAGCTGTGAGTGTCACAATCTCATCCAGAACATAGAGCTCCACATAGACTCAAGCTTATCAGCGACGAGCTGCCTCCAGTTTAAAGCTAGAAACGACTAAGCTCAGTTCTCGGGTAGCAAAACAAACGAACGGATGAGCAAATTGTGGTGGCAGTGGCAGCTGCTAATGCTGCTTATAGCCATTCACCTGGCACACGGAGAAACCAAAGCAACAACTACAGAAACAGCAAATGAGGAGTCTGAGCCGGACTCCGAGACTGGTCAGTTCTTTACTCGATTGTATAAGCGTAATCTGAAGCAAATGATGGAATTGACAAATGCCAGCGCGGAGCCCTGTGCTGATTTCTATGCACACGCCTGTGGCAATTTTAGCCAGTTGGCAAATGCAGAGGATCAAGATGAGGCACTGCCCCCATTTTTGTACAACATGCAGGATCGCATGCAATTCTTTGAGACGCAACACGGCAATTTTGAAACGTTGCCCGGTAAATTATTGGCACAGCTGTATAGTGAGTGTAAAATGAGAAGCAGGTCCCAGAATGTGGGGAGTCTCCACCAGACACCAGCGACGCACTGGGAGCGCATGTTGGAACAGTTGCCCTTTTTGGCTGCCCATCAGCATGTGCTCTCGTCGTGGCCCTTTCTCCGTCATCAATGGCAACGCAGGCAGTTGGATGAGCAACTTAATTGGATTCAACTGGCGGCACAGTTGGCGGCCCACGGACTGCCCACCTTGTTGCACATTTACTTTGCCGAGCAGACTATCTATCTGGCGCCCATGCAGGAGCAGCCATGTCCCAGGTTGCGCGACTTTAAGTTGAGCATGTCCGAAGAGCTAGCGGATCGTCATCCGCAGGTGGCTCACATTGTGGCGCACGAGATGCGCGTCCTGTGCCGTGGAATGCGCGGAGAGCTGCCATTGACCAATAGTTTGACCAGACGCAACCAGAGCACACCAGCGCTCGGGCAGGAACAGTTGCAACTGGATGATAATACAATGGAATACCTGCAGAACTTCTTTGGGCTGCTCAACTTTACGGAGCGGCAACTGGTTGAGGCACGTAAACTGCCACTGAATGTGGAGCGTATAACACAGTCATGGCAAGTGTTGCGTCAAACGGAGCCACGCATTGTATACAATTATGTGCTGTGGCAAGCCCGAAAGCACCTAGAATACGAGGATTGCTATAAGTTGGCCACGGAATTTGAGCGTCTGCTTCACGCCGAGTACTGGCAGTGGCATGTGCTTGCACCTCAACTGAGACGCGATGTTGCCTTGGCTATGTATCAGTTGCACACCACACGCTTCCAGCAGCGACGACGCACCACACTGAGCCGCCGAGACTGGTATGGACTGCTATTGCCCGGCTCTGTGGAGCATCCGGAGTTGCAGGTTGCACGACTGCTGCAGGCCCACGCCCAGCACTATCTGAATATAACTGAGCTAACCATGCAGTATAACCAGGTACAGTTCGTGCCGGGCAGCTTCTATGGCAACCTATTCCAGCTGCGTCGTGTGCAACTGCGTCACAGCTTCGAGTCGCCCTATGTGGATGAGGACGATGTGAAGCAGTCCGCATATTTTCTGCGGCACTTTCTGCACTTTGTGCTGCTGTCGCTGCATCGACCGATGTATCATTATTATGCAACAGAGGGACTGCAGCTGTGGCATCAGTCACGTCTGTTGCAGGACACCGATGGCTATTATACAGCATTGGATTGCTTGGAGCGGCAAACTCAGCAGCTTTATGATGCGGAAGTGGCGTCCATCTATCGGCCACTGAGCAGCCATGAGGTGGCCAATGTGTTTCACTTCTATCGCTCCTTCCAGGCCTCTCTGCGGGATTATAAATTTTGGTTGCACGGAGAGCGTTTCGCCTTTGCCGAGCAGTTTGTGCTACAATACTTTGGATTGGATAAGCATCGAGTGCTCTTCTATGCGGTGGCCCAACAGTTGTGCAATCGCCAGGACGAAATTCTTGCGGCACAGATCAATCGCGGCTATATGAACTTGCCCGAGTTCCAGGCTGCCTTTAAGTGTGATCCGGAGGCTTTCATGAATCCACCAGCAAAGTGCATGATGAACAGATGCGAGTAATATGGAGAAATATTTCCTATATTAGAGTGCTGACGTTTAAATACCCTTTAAAGAGTATTTTGAATGTTTCAAAATTAATATCTGACAAAACTTCAAGCATTATAACACTAGTTACCGTTAAGATTGGTAATGATATATGCTTAAGCAAAATGTTGTTCAAGAATTTTATGCACTAGTGCTATAACGTAAAATAGTAGTAATAATTTAACAACAGAATGATAATATATTAATATATCCGCTTTTCTATTATTTGGTTCCGCTATTTATTTTTCCAAATATTTATGTCAGTTCTTTTCTTTGCTTTCATCACCGAGAATGTAGCCTAAATTTGTTAAGCTAATTTTAAACACATTATTTTATGAATGTTCTTCACTTAAGCAAACACAAGCACTGCTGTGGAAATTTTGGATTTTCTGCTTATCTTTCTAGCCACTGAGTATTTGAAATTTATTGCATCTGCTCTCCATTCAATTGTCGGCATGTCAATGTAGAAATTATCAATAATTTTCAGCACAACATCGTGAGCGTTGAACCGAAATACTTTTAAACATTTTTTCTATAATGATTTTAGTCATTATAGACGGGTTTTCTAGGTTAAAATATATGTTTGTTGTTTCTAGAGCTCAGTTCCACTTTTTGCGCAGTGAGTTAATGACAACTGTCAGGTAGTGCTTTGGGACTAGAATCTTGGACCTAAAAATGCGACAAGTTGTTTATGAAATTGTGGGCAATATCCTATTCCAATTACTATAGGTTATATACTATATATTCTGATTTACGTATTTGTCAAATTTTGTTTTGATTTGGAAAATATTTTCAGCTTAAGTTTAAAATTTATGCGTTAGCTCAATCCGATGACATTTGACAGCGTCATCATCCAAAAACTCAAGATATGTTAAGTTGCCCTGCAATCAAATTGAATCCATTAAATATTTCGAATAACTTTATATATAATGAAGAATGAAGAATATGAATGTTTGCACCTGAATCTAAAAATTGCTAACTACTTGTAAATAAACTTTTGAATGATTGTTGCACGCAATGTTTTTTTTTTTCTTAAATGTTTACATAATATAGTATACAAATTAATTTTAATGGAAGGCATTGTTATTGTTCTTTTATTTAACTAGCGGCTGCGGCTGCTCGCAAACTGTCAAAATGCTGGCGTAAATTTATTTTATTTATTTTCGATGAGATTTTTTTTGTTCACTTTTAAGCATGTTCCAAGCCATTTTTACTATTCGCATCTCATTTCAACCCATGCGTTCTTTGGAGACCAGAATTATAGTCCCCAATACATATATGCACACATTTTGCTACATGTCAGTTGACAGCACAACGATTTTCTCTTGAGTGTCGCTGTCTACGGAAAATATATACAATCTGT
The DNA here is from genome assembly GCA_035043505.1 of Drosophila setosimentum. NCBI lineage: Eukaryota > Metazoa > Arthropoda > Insecta > Diptera > Drosophilidae > Drosophila > Drosophila setosimentum. Next base: position 4,965,693 of record JAWNMY010000007.1, read on the forward strand.
CTCTCTGGATGTGTGTGTGTATATATTTTGTCGATCCTATAGATACTTTCGCACTAATGTTTAGCGTTTCAAAGAATTTATTTTTGCTATATTTTGCTCAACCCAACAGCCAAGTGCGTGAATCGATTTTAGTTGGGCCAAAGCCTCGCTGCAGTTAATAGCACAGTCCGCAAAAAAATTCAAAAGAGAAAACAAAAACATATCCAGGTAAAAATTGACATTTTTTTGAGAATTTAAGCAATGTGAAGTGGTATTTTTGCAGAATCTCAATCGAACTTAAGTGTGCCGTGCTCACAAATATATCGAGAAATATTTGGATCAGTTCCAATCAATAAAACTGGAATTATTTTGCCACTAATTCTATCTATATGTAATTTTCAATGACTACGCATAGCCAGGCATAAAGATTGTTCTATCATTAGCAGAAAAACAAATAAAAAGTAAAAGAAAAAACAACCAATACAAAACATCAAACATCTATATGTATATAAAATACTCGTCTATATGGAGTCTGTCGCTCAGTTTTAGACTTTTGATACGAATGATATTTTCAAATAACTTTTCATAATTTTCTGGTGTGTTCGGTTTTTAAAAAACATGTTGTATAATTTGAAAACAAAATGATATGTGCTTTTGAAATTTATGGGCGCATTTTTAGTGTTAATATAATAAAAAAAAAATCACACGCGCTAGCTGAAAATTTTATTAGAAATATTTTTATTGTCTGACCTCTGCTTGAGTAGATAAAAAAATTTGAATCAAATATATATATAATACATTAATAATTTATTAATTGCTTTGTATTTATATTTTTAGAACTTAATCGAAAATGAGTGAGGCAACGAATTTGTTTACCACCTTCGGCATTTTGGCCATATTGCTGTTCTTCCTGTGGATCATATATGCAGTATTGTAAATCAACATCAAATGGGTAGAGGCATAGAGTTAAGGTAAGATTTATATTTAATTAATAGATTTAAACTATTAAGTTTAAATATAGAAGTTAATGTTAAAAAAAAAGATTGGTAATGGAAAGAAGTTTCCAAAGTCTTGAGTATATACATAAATATATACATATATATAAATATATATATATATATATATGTATATATATAAGTATTTATAGGAAATATATGTATATATATATGAAAATATATTTATATATATATATATATATATATGTAACGCAATTATTTTGTGAACTGGAAGATGTTCAGCTTTGATTATTATATTTGAAATATTCCAGCGAAGCCAAGTAAATTAAAAGCAAACTGTATAATGTATAAAATAAATTGGAATCAAATTTGTAAGATCGCCTAATTGAAATAATTTTTTTAACCATGTGCTTCTCACGCTTTCCGTTACAATTTAATTACGTGCATCCATGTGTGAGGTGCAGAGACTGTGCTACGTGACTCGATGTAAAATGATTGAAATATTTTGGAAATTCGGCCCACAAACATATGGCACAGGCAATTTGAATTGTATTTAGCGGCAAACAAAAATAAATAAGAATAACGATTTTGAATACAGCTGCCTGCAGAATAAATATAATCACCACACCTTCCCCACCCTTCTCTTCTATATGCCTTTAGTAAACCGACAAACCTCTAATAAAACAAACAAACAAACAAATAAATTCATTTTTGAAAAGATATTTCAATATCTGCACAAGTTTCATGGCAGTTTGCCACTGTCAAGAATAAATAATGGCCAAGTTAAAAAAGAAATAGAAAAACCAATTCGTGCCAGGTACGAAAATAAGAGAGAGAAACTGTTATGGAGAACTTACTAGGGAAAGCTATCAAAAGTTTTTACCTATGACGCGGTTGCGTCGCCCACACATATTCATGGAATCTAAACATTCTCAAAAAATATGGCGTATACGTATGTATCCATGTGTGTGCTGGCAATATAAGTATATATATATAGACACGATCTACGTAACAACTGGACACCCATGCCAGCAGAAAACTATATTTCTTTAGATGTACACATACATATACATGTATACATATTTACAAATAAAAATATGTGTATGGCATTTATACACATATAGAACCATAATTCCAATGAGCTGGCTGCTGTCTGATTTTGATTCGTGATAAAAATTGTAGTCCAGTTTGTGGAGAAGAATTTTTTGGTGCGTTTCTCAGTTATTCGGTGCTATTTGCTACGAACGGATTGGCGATTCCTCAAAACTCAGCTCCCAAATGTGTGTACCCAAGTAGATAATTGTATTTAGTGTATAACTGAGTTATTGACAGATCAATTAAAATTCATCATACTTAAGATTGATTACCAATTAAAATTGACCATAGTGCTAGTACATTTGAAACACTCACTTATTTGAAACTTACCAATATTTTTCTATATAATCACAGCGCGCGACAACAACAACATCAGCAACTCATACAAAATGAATGAAGCCAAAAGTTTAATTACCACCTTCTTAATTCTGGCATTTTTGCTGTTCTTGCTCTATGCCTTCTACGAAGCCGCTTTCTAAATTATGATTTGAATAGTTCAAGGATATACTTACATGTTGAATTTTAATTCCATCAACAATTTCTTAAAAATATGTTTGTTAAAACAACAATCAACAACATTTACTTATGACTAGGATTTGAAGAACGTTACTCGTTTAAGCCGCTAGCATTTAATGGAATTCTATTAGTACCCTAAGTCAGGTAAGTCAACATCTTTATATAAAAAAAAAATATAGCGATCAAAATTATATATAAATAATTTATAAATTATTGCCACTCGCGGCATATCTAAAGTTTGTTGATTTTTTTTTCAAATGCTTAAGCAGATATTCGGCACATGATGAGCATTTCGATGACATTAATTAATAAAATTAGCAAGCGAAAATCTTTCAATAATATCATAGTATAAAATAAATATATATATTCAAAAATGTCATGGTATAGAATAAATATATATATATAGCCCACAACCAGCTCATCGCCTATCTTTGCTCGCTTTTTTTTTTGTTGGGCGCCGCTGCCAACACTTTCGACATTTCAAAATCATTTTCCAAAAAAAAAGTTTTTCACTTTTTAACGACGACATTTCGACATGGCTCACTAAATATCCATCTCCCCATAAGATGTGAGCAACATGTATAAAATCGCTTTTGAAAAATGTTTGCAGCGTGTGAAATTTGTCAAATGAATTTCGTGTGATATTGTAAGCGTTTATAATTTGCATAGTTGTTATTTATTATTTTTTATTAGGTTCTTATTATCGCTGAATGTATTAAAAAGCGAAATAAGTTATTTGTTTTGATGTATTTTTCTCATATACTATGAATGTAGAAAAATAGTTCAAACAGAATTTAAATTAAATCATAATGTTAGTCTATAAATGCTTATATAGTTGGCGGAAAACCTTAATTTATATTTCAAGAAAGAAATACATTTGTGTTATAAATAACTAGAAACACTGTTGATGTGTTTTCCCACTTGAAAATTAAAGAATGGAAAATCAAACATCTGCGCAAATAATCGAAAATTAATTTTTATATCAGCTGCAAAACTGCTTCAAGTAGCGCAATACCATTTAGATCCAAATGTTTAATATTGCAACAAACATGTAGACCAATAATTTAATTTACTTTTACTCAACCAGCAGTATTTTGTATATTGAAATCATATGTTTAATGCAAATACCTTCTTGATTTCTATTTCCTGTAGATGACGCCAAAGCCGCAGCCAGTAAAGAGCTGCCCGGTTTCGGTGGATCGACATTCATGGCCTGCAATGGAGCGAGTGTGTGTAGCGGTAAGTGGAATTTCTATATTTCTATGTCTGATGTAATTATAAAATGTTTCTTTTTATTTCTGCAGTGACGCGATTGATTTAGCCAACGCTTCGGTCAATTGGGTTGCAACCACATCTCTCGTCTTTTCAAATGGCCTAAAGGCATTGGCGTCATTTGCTCTAATCATAAATATTAACTGGCAATTTTTGTTTCGCAATGGAATTTATTCAATTTATAATTTCTAGACCATAATGTACAGTATAAGTGTGTTTAGCAAACAACAACAACAACAACCGCATAACGCACACATAGGAAAATTGTTTATTTCATTGTTTAACACTTTGCACACAAATTATGTAAGATCTTTATTTAATTCTATATGCATTTTAAATAAATAACAACAAGACCAATAGCTAAACAAGCAACAAAAAACTCACAAAAAAATAATAAAAATGCATTAGCCATAACAACAAGCAAGCAGGAATAAAATAACAAAAAAAGCAAACCATAAAATGTGTTTTTACTTTTCTGGAATTTCTTATATACATTACTTGGGATATACACAGCGTCTTAAGTTGATTTTTATAATCATTCAAATGAATCGAAAATACAGTGACCAAAACTTTATTTGTCAAGCAAAAAATTGCTATAAAGTTTAAACAAGGAAACAAACTCAAGATGTTTAAGTGCCAATTTGTTTCATTTAGTTTTTATTAAAGTGTTAAATTATTAATTAAAATTAGTCAAAAACTGAAAACATATCCAAAATACATGTCAAAGCTAATTTTGAAGTCTTAAAAAAGTAACATATAAAAGCTTAAACAAGGATGTTAATACTTAGGATGATATCCTTTAGCCTTAGCAACTTTCCTTAACCTATTATTCAGGGAAGAAACCAGCTTCCGGGTAGTTTCTGGACTGATCTTGCTCCACTCATCCAGCAGAGCATTTTTGAGATCCTGTTTGCTGGATATGCTTTGATTCCGGATGTTATTTTCCAGCATAGCCCAACAAATTTCAATAACATTCTTTCTTGACACTGCTCGAAATAAGGTTTGAGGCACTATATATATATACATAGATTCAATTTAACACATTTAGTTGATACATTGGGAGTTAACATAACAGACTATAAAGAAGATAAAGAATTATCAAGCTGAAATTCGCTATAGTTTGATTTTATCTTTCCTTTTTCTAGAGCGGTCTTAATGTAGATGCAAATTATAAATTTAATCATTTGCTTTTAGCTTTACGGGCAGAACATGTTTTCCCTTCGATCTTTCTTGAAAATTATGATTAATATACTTTAAATAAATCACCTTGAACAGCTTTAAACATGCAGAATCGGTTTGTAGTAAGGTTGTCATTAGCGAAACAAGCCCTATCAATAAGCTGTACATATATACTCCAAGCCAGCTAAAAATGCAAGTAAGATTGGCCTATTAGTGCGCAGTCATAATGCCGTGGGTCCAAAACATGCATTGTATTGTAAACATTTGGGCAGTTCGCCTCTTGGCCAGTGGTTAAATTGCAAGACCCTCACAGATTGTGCTTGAGGCTCATTTGCATGCTTATGAATGCAATACGAATTTCAGTTTTTTATTCCAAAAAAGACTGAATGTCTAAAGTATGCCAGTGCAATGAAGCGGAGCTTGAGTTGCGTTTTCGTTTTTTTTTTTTTTGTTTTTTTATTGGGGGATTGGCAGCTCTTCCGCCTGCTGGTCAGCAGAATCGCAAGAGCTGGCCAACCGGTTTTACAGCTTTGTTAATAACGTCAGCAGACAGCGCGCGCCTGAATCCCTCTTCCTCTGACTACACAAATTGTAACTGCAAGAGAAGTTATGCAATCTGCTGGCATAAAGATTCGTAAATTGATTTTGTGCATTCAGTTTTTCTGTGTGCAAATGTTTACCGGTTTTTTTTTTTTAATCAGATTAAAACTATGCGCCAATATTTACAAAAATCTTAAGATAAGTGAGTAAATAAATGCGGTACAATTTATAATCACTAAGTCCCCTTCTTTTGGCTTAGAACTTCGAGATTCAAACGATGTGTCAACTGGTGTCCAATAAGCATACGCAAATGCAGCGGAACCAACTTCGCGAAAAAGTACTGCAAATGTTAAAGAATTACATTTTAATGAGATTTTCTGAAATTGTTGCATTTATAATTTGTAATTACTATAATAATGACTTATTTGCAGCTATCTGCTAGCTAAAAGGCAATTTAAATACTCAATTTTATATATATGTGCTTAATTAATGTTGGTAGTTAAATAATGTGTTTCCAAATAGCCATTTAAGTGCTTAACTACATCATTTTTTTTCCGTATATAGAAGTAATACTACTTTTGTAAAGGTCAATTCATGAACAAAAACTCATTTGACTTTAAAAATCGGTCTTCGTAATTCTTAGTGTTGTTCTTTCACATGAATCGTGTTTGGAGATTTTAAGTATTAATCTAAAGGCCATACAATGAACAAAAAAAAAAAATGCATTGGTTTTCAAAACAGAATCAATTTTAGAAATTTATGGCAGAGTAGTATTTGTAACCGATTTTAAGATACGATTTTTTGCAATCCTGTTCTCAGGGTATGTAGCAAGAATACATTTTGGACTCACCTGAACTGCGTGCGTCCAGAAGCCCGTCGTCATGCTCGTCTTGCCCAGCGTGAAGACCGCCGAGCGAGCAAAGCTACGTGCATTGGGTATGAGGAAACCGCCGCGCATGATCGAGTTAGAATACTCATTCATTTTGGTAATTACAAACATGGGCATGACCAGCTGCACGGTCACATTATACTCGGCCAGCTCCTGTTCCAGCGCCTGGGTGAAAAAAGTGACGTATTTCTTGGTGGCCGAGTAAACGGCCATTTTCGGCATAGGCTGCAGCTCTGATCCAGAGCCAATGTTAACAATCGCACCCCTCCGGGCCGATTTCATGTGAGGCACTATCTTGCGAGTCAACATTGTGACAGCGCCAATGTTGATGGTCAAAATATCCCAGATGATATCTTCTGGCACCATTTCCAGAGTCTCCGGATAATCATACATTCGACCCACATTGTTCACTGCAATGAAGAGCGAAAATTTCCCAGTTAAGGCCATAGATGCTAATCGGTTTAAGCCTTGCTCTGGCAAGGTTGCGTAAAGAACGACCACACACAAAAAAAAAAAAAATAAAATCCAAAACGCAACTGACAATAATGTAAATTGCTGAAGCGCGTCAAAGCGTTTATGAGTTTGGCAAATAAAACTCCAAAAGTTCGACACAGAAATTATTTATATGCATGTACTTGAAAATGTTTATAATATCTGCCCCACAATCCGTTGAATGGCCCTACAGCAAAGATTCATTATAATTGCACGCAATTACGAGTACCTCAACTCAGTTTTTCAATGGCATTGACAACAACAAATAGACAAAACCAACAGATTTAATTGTTGTTGTCAGTGACATATAGCGGCTACTGTGAGTTGACAATGAGCTGGCTAATATACAGCTGCTGATGGGAGGGAAGAGACTCTGACAAGTTGTTGATTTGCTAGTAACGCCCACCAGAAATTTAAAAAGTGTGTTATTTATTTATATATACATATGTATAACACTTATGTACATAATACTAAAATATATATTTGGTGTTTCGTATATAATAATAAGTGCTAGTGTCCTCGTCTCATGATTCACTAATTTTCTATATAATATTATATCTTATTTTCTTCTAGTAAAATTATGCTTTTAATATTTAGTGCTCAGAGAGCTAAGGAAATTGGAATGGATTTGATTGCTATGCCTATCAAACTGACAACAGGAATTCGAAGTCTATAACGGAATTTAATGGAAATGGAAAGTAAGTTATCGAATTCATGTTCTGAGAATTTAATTTTATTTTCTCTTGAATCTTAGTGCTGTCAGCACTTTATTTTTGCCCTTAAATATTGATATCGATAAATATTAATTGACTTACCAAGTATACCCACTTCAATGCCTGCCAGTTCCTTTTCGATTTGCTCATATGCCTCGCGTCCCTTGGCAAAATCTACGGCAATCCATTTTGTCTTCACCTTGTGCTCACTCTCTGTGAAAGTTGTTGGACAAGTTAGACCTGTAGATGCATCTGTAAATCTGTTTACATACCAATCTCATTGGTTACCGTAATGAGCTTCTCCTTGGTGCGTGAGATCAGCACCAAATTGAGACCTTGACGTGCCAATTCTCTGGCATATTCCTTTCCAATGCCATCAGTTGCGCCAGTTATCACTAAAAAAAAGTGGAAGAGCATTTTAAGTTAAGACAAACTAGTTTTCTGCATTTATTTATGCTGTACTTTTCAAGCCAACGACTTTAAATTTGTAATTTTGAGCTGTTTCAGTTAACATTAATAATTAGCACACCCTTGCTAATTGTTGGTTTAGTTAACTTATTCAATTGGCATTTGGTAGTTGCTACTGCCAGGCCCAAAACAAATACCAAATCCCAATACCAAAAAAAATGTTAAAAACGTAGAAAAACAAGAAACTTGGTTTATTTTTCTTGTATTTGTTGTGGCCGTTGGTGCTGTGCTGTGCTGTTGCAATGAGTCAATGCAACAGTTGCCACTGCGGCTGCGCAACTGGCCAACAGGCGGCAGTTTCTGGCACCGTTAAAAAACGTTACTTGCCGTTGTTGCTGTTGGCTATTGGCCACACTGGTTGCCAAATATTTGTGCAGCGTAACCATTGGTAGCAAATGCCAACTGCGTCAACTTATAAGTTGTTTCCTAACTACGGGAAATGTACACCGATTTTTTGTAAGCATGCATCAGTATTTTTAAATAATTCATTCGAAAATAAATTGTCAATTGACAAACATTGTTACTGTGCGCAAGGTCAAAAGTGCTTGAATATAATAAAGAAAACAAAACATAATAAAGCGACAGAAAAAATGTGAACACATTAACTGTAAAATTGTAAATCTATTGTTTATTTTGATATTGTTTTCTATTTTTTTTGTTGTTTTCTATTTAAAAGCATGCGAAAAATTTAACTTGGCAAGTCCGGTTTTGGTATTGGTTTCGGTTTCGTTAGACGAGTTGAATGACTTGGTTTGCTCCATTAATGGAGCGTAAACAAACTGAGAACTCGAGCACTGGGGCAGCTGATTGATAAGACGGTATCACAAACAAAAATTCACTACTTCGGTTAATTAATTATGAATTCATAATACAAGCGATTAGTACGTTTTAATAAGTATCTGTGGTTTCATGTTGACATGGCTTATGATAGTCTATTTACTACAGGAATATAGAAAATAATTTAGTTAATCACTCGCATAGATTGTCACGATATTTCTCTATTTAAATTTATGAAAATTGGTGATTGGCATGAAAAAACGCCTTCAGCATGCAATTTACATATGTTTAGAAGATAATATTTTCTCCATAAATGAATAGAGCGCACCTTCGTGTAAAATTCTAAATTACTAATAACATTTTTGCAATTATTTCTTAAATACTTATTTAATGCACAGTACTCATTATACACAGAGCTTATACATTTATATTCTTGGTATGTATTTTAATGAACTTATATATTTAATTAATGAACTTATATATTTAATGCTTTCAAACGTCCCTAATCAGCAAAACAATATAAATATCTTTGCTTTGCAAATTATAATCAGCTATTTTTATTTCAACGGCTTAAATGTTAATTATGCTAAAATACAAGGAAGAAAAATAAAATAAGGAAAACAGTGATGCATATGAAGCATATGAAGCAAGGTCTTAGGTTTTGTATGTATTGATAATTATGTAAATATTTTATTGCGAGTACGTACAAGCAGCGATTATTATTAGAGAATAAACTCACCTGCCCATTTGCCAAATTTCTCCAATAAAGTTTGCGGCAACTGCGGCTGAAAGTACGGCTCCAGCAAGGCCTTTATAATGCTTATCAAAGATCTGAAGTTGTCGTAAAGATAGGCAGCAATGGCCAAAGCGCCAATCAAGTAAATGGCCAACGAAACAAGCTGCCAAATGAACGCCATGCTTAGCAGTGTATAAATACTCAATCCCACAGATGGCTGCATAATAAAAATTATCTCTTTATGTTATATATTCCACAGACCTGCATGTACTGCAGAAAATGAAGTAGTATCGAGTGATAAGCAACAGTTGCCAAGTGCCGAGCTTTATAAAATGGAGCATGCTAAATTTATCAGCATGCTTAACAGAAGTATTGCGGATGGTACGCAATAAATGCGTCACCTATGCACTGTATTCTATTTGAATTTCAATGAATTTGAATGCATTTCCTATTGAACTTAGTAGCAACAATTTAGTTCGACCGATGTTTCACTTCTTAAGCTGTCGGCACAAGCGGCGGCTTTGAGCGTCAATCACGCACTAAAAACCAAAACTGAAACTGAAGCCGAGTTACAGGCTCACAGGCCAGAGCTTACGACCACATTAAATTGCTTCGCGCTTATACATTTTTTTTTCGAGTTTTACAAGCTGCAATTGTCTTCGAAGTCATGAACATGAACAACACTGCAGATACATAAAGAAAATGCCGCTCTTTTTTTTTTTTTAGCTTCATTACTTCATAAACATCACCTTTATGCTTGGTTATATTTTGTTTTTGGTGTGAAGATTACAAAATCTGCTACCTGGCATCACAAATTATTAGATATTTAATCACCGCTGGCCGCCAGATATTTTCGTCACTCTCTTCGGCCCTTTCGAAGCGAGTGAAATGTGTTGTTGTCAAATTAGTTGACATTTTGTTTAATGATAATGAATCTCAAGTGCATAATTAGTCTACTCTTACTGGGACTTAATAATTGACACTGCGACTGGGACTCAAAACAATAAGGTGAGAGATGCAAAAATATTTATCAACACGCAACAATCTCAACTCGTGCACTTTCTTAATGGTATCAAATTGACAATTTATTTTAAAGTGCTCTGACATGTTAAACATTTTCACTGAATTTAAATTATTTCAATTGCTAAGTGAACCCGTTCCTTGTAGCAGTGACATTACATTTTACAATTTTATTTTATTTCTCGGAGTATTTGCTCCAATTTAAAATTTAAAAGTATTTTTGTCTAGTCAGCATGTTACAAGCTGTTACGTATTGTAAACATATAATTTTTAATTTTAGTTATTAATTATTTAATATTTAAAGAACAAAAAATGTACTTATAAGATGTGTTAAACTGAAATTGGCGATAAACCCTTGAATATAGTGTGAACTTCTCTAGTGATTATAGACTTATCAAGAGTAATTTGCTCGTTAGAACCAAAAAGCAATATGTACATCAAACAGATATTGTTAAACAAATAAAACACTTTAAATGCATGTTCTTTGAACTTTGTGTGTGTATACGTGGAATACAAAATCTGATTGAATAACTGTTCTAATCAATGACTGACAAACTCGAGTGGGAAATAAATAATAATCTTTGGATGACATGATAAAATTTGACGATTGTTTTTTTTATTGTAAAGAACACTTCACTACTATATAGCATACCTGTGGATTACAGAAAAAGTGTCAGTTCACGTCAAGTGACTAAAAGGAACTAGCATAAAATGTTTATGCATTGTAAAAATAATATTGATTTTGATAAGTGTTCGAAAGCTGTGAAAAAGCACAATCCCTAATAGTCAAGGCACCAATTGAGTAACTAAAGTATTTAGCAAAGACACCAACCAAGCAAAAAGCACATGCCTGAAGCTATGTCATGTTTCTATTTTTCCTTGTTCCAAACTCGTGTAAAGAATGATTGCACTATGCTTAAACGCAATCTCCAAGGAAAAACGCTTATACCAGCATTCTGTAAGTGATGCCAGCTATATCCCGGAGTTTCATCCGCACCATCCCTCAGCTGGGCAACAGCGCTGCGTGCATAAGCCTTTGCTGTGGGTATAAAGAGTCCCCCCCGCATAATGATCTTGGAATAGTTGTTAATCTTGGTCACCACAAAATTGGGCGACAGCAGCTGCACATGGATGCCAAACGGAGCCGCCTCCGACTGCAGTGCCAGTGTGAAACTGCGTGTGTAAGCCTTCGATGCTGCATATAGCGCCGCATTTGGCACAGGTTGAAGTTCCGTTCCGGAACTAACGTTCACAATGGCACCCTTGACTTTGGACGCACGCAGCCGTTGGTAGAAGTAGCGCGAGAGCTGCGAGACGGCCATCACATTTGTGTCGACCAGCTGCTGCGTTTGCTCCTTGCTGATCTTCATCAGGCCACCCGGAAGGCCCATGCCCACATTGTTGACTAGAAGAAGCGTTAAGTTTTAATGGGTGTTTGTGTATGTTTGATTGTTAACTAAGAAAAAAAAATATGTCCCAGAATTTTTCAAATCGCATTACTTTTAATAGTTTTTCATGAGCGAATAATAAAATTCTACGGTACTTTTTTTCCGGAACGTGTCAAGCACTTACCTAGTATAGCAATTGGCAGATAAGCCAGTTCGCGCTCAATATTATCATAAGCTTGAGCACCTTGTGTGAAATCCGCAATGACAATTTTTGTCTGCACTTTGCACTCCGATGCTAAAAGAAACCGTGAAATGTTTTTAGACACGCAATTATTAACTGTATAATAAATGAACACACCGATTTCATCAGCAACCGCCTTCAGTTTCTCCTCATTCCTAGCAATCAGCACCACGTTGATGCCCTGTCGAGCCAGCTCCTTGGCGTACTCCTTTCCAATACCATCGCTGCTGCCAGTTATTGCTGCCCAGGACCCATATCGCTCTTTCAAACTCAACCTTTGCTTGGGATCGTTGGACAAGCGCAATTTGAGCAATCGGATCGGTGTTCTCAGGTTCTCATACAGATAACAAATGAGTGAGTATAAACCTACAAATGTCAAAAATGTTGATAACGCAGTCAACATTATTATTTTTAAAAAAATTCCGATTAGAATTGGGTGTTCTATTACGTTCGCCGATCGGTAACGGACTGCAAGGGAACTTTGCTCGTCGGGCAACAAGGTGCCGCTATAGGTAATCGATTTTTAAAGGTATATGCTAGGAATATTAATGAGTGCTTAAAAAGTGAAAACAAACTCAAAGTGTGCGACGAGGTGAGTCTCAAATGCCTATTCTCCGACCAATTTGGGAGCTACGAGTAGCTTTGTATGTATACGTGCGTATCCATTTTCACACCTAACGGGTGCCTCAATATAATAATATAATATTATTGGTATTTCTGATTGTCCGCTTGGTTTTTAAATTGTTAAATTACAAAATGTTTACAAAACAAATGACGAGTGCATTGTTCTATTTTATTAGAATTTATATTTGCCTTTCGTATAGCTATTTAGGGCACGTAATTTAAATGAACCTTGGGTTCACCATTACTTTTATTAAGTATAGAGGCAACACGAAAGTAGCAAATTGTAGCAACCAGATAAAATCTATTTATGACATGCAACTGATTATTATTATGTGCAGGATCTGAGATATTAACAAACTGTGACATTTCGAGTACAGAGCTGTTGCACAAAGACTACGTATAATACAATGGTTAGCTTGGTTCTTATAAATTTCTTTGTCAAATAACTAAAAAAAAATTAATATGTATGCTATCTCTCACTTATCTATGCCTAAATAATAAGCTTAAATTTTAAGCAGAGTCCATGTAATTTTTATGAAATGACATCATGGCTTTTGGCTGTGGCTTTAGGTTATGGCCTTAGCATTGTTCATTCGTCTTTGCCAGCCAAATGCACTTACACATATCACAATTACTGGCATGAGCGCATACTAAGCGCATACATTCATAAATTAGACAGCGCAAATGGCATTTTACAAAACGCTAAGTACATACACATACTGGCCTAAGAAAATCAGGAAACGGAAATGTGCGACGCGGCACTGGGAATTGAACATAAAGTATTGGGAGGACAAGGATAAGACATGGGTTATACATATATCAATATGAGCAACGGTTATCGCATGGGCAGCCCTGTCGACAAACCCTGTCGATGGGCGAAAATCGCAAACTGGGGAATTTGAAAAATATGGGCTGACATTTTTCGTTGTCGCCGCAAAAACCGCATTTATTCAAGTGTCAAATAAATTCATAGTTTTTCCACACCCGCCCCCAGTATGGGGGGCGTCGACAGTGGCGGCGTCAGCCAACTAATTAAGTCAAATGGTTTGCTGTGTGTGCCAAAAAGAAACTCGAAAAAAAACCGTTAATACTAAAAATCCATTCAATGCCACAGCCTGTGGGTATGCAATGGTTCTTTGAAGCGGCGCCTAAAAGCATGCAAAATATTTGGCAACTTATGCTAATCACATTTAATTGCTTTTTAAGCGCACTTCGCTGGCAGTTTCAGCTAATTAATGTGACTCATACGCAACGTTGTACAACGCCAGTTAATAACCTTATTAAAGGCAACCGCTTAGCTGCTACTCGACTGCAGCTTCAATAAACAGCGAAAGCAAAACTACTGCAGAGCTACGGCGCCAGCCTTCATCTCAAATTACACACACACACGCACACACACACACACACGCTTACATGCAAAGACATACATATGCCAAAATAAAAGCACTTGCCAAGGATCAGTTGTAAAGGCGGCATAGGGGGGATAAGTGGAACTGGCGCAGTCATTGTCAAAAAAGTCAAACAATTTGAATTATGTTTTGCAATTTGTACATCCGTTTCTGTCGTTTGAAATCGCCCACACATAAAAAACACACACACACACCCCTACACACACACACACCCATCCACACACACACTAACACACTTCATATCTCCCTCTGTCCTTATTCTGCTCTTATTTTTATATATGAAGGAAATTATTGTTTGCTTGGTTCGCGATGCCGCTGGCAGCCTTTATTATACGATATATATGCGCTATATGCATGAGCATTTCCATGCAATGTTCATTTTTATAACATTTTATTGTGGTTATTATTGCATTTGTTGACAAAAAGCGCAAAATGAACTCATTCGGATGTTTTGGCAAAACATTTTCTTCTCTTTTCTGCAAGATTTTTTTCAAATAGTAATTGTATCACTTGTTGTGATAAGGAGTCGTGATTTGTCTTTTTCTATCAATTTTATTTCAAAAACGCTTCTAAGGCCCAAATAATCTTCTTGCTTGCTTCCTTGGCTCTAAAATCACAGGATTTCTATTTTCACTTTATTCGCCAATAATATAAACCAAATGTTCTTCTTGCTTTCTTTTCTTTAAGACGTCTCATAGAACATGATCATTTTCTCCATTCATTCCCTTCCATTTATTTATTATTAAAATATGATCTGAAAGTGTACAATTTTGTTGAAATAACTGCGAATGAGTATTCTAGAACACATAACCTTATAAAAATACAGCCAAAAATAAGACACTTTCCTCTTTCTGACTTCCATCCGTCTTCCTTCTCTCCCTTTCCAAATGCTGTAAATTAATTGCTTTGGCATTTCTAGCGTTCTAATCTCTGACATATCGTTAAAGCGCATTTGGCATTGTTGACTAGGTTGCTTAAGGATGTTTATGTCAGGCATGAATTTTAAGTAGTTCAAAGGAGACTGACAACGTGCCGCATTACAACGAAAAAAACAAAAATATCCGAAAAGAAAAAAAAGAAAATAAAAGAGTTGTCAAGTGAATTCGTGATGCGACAGCAAAAAAGTTAAAATGCTTGTGTTATGAGTGCTCGACAAGCATATACTCTGTAAACTGTTTCTAAGTACTCGAAGGAATACAAATTTACAACAACTTTTATATATACAATCTGTACTAGTTCCTTATATCAATATTCTTTTTTTTAAGAAGTTCAAAATGCACTGCTGAACTGAATGCTGGGAATCTCTCCCTAAAGACGAATCCTGGCGTGATTCGAAATTTACCGGAGCATGAAAAACACCAAAGAAAAAAACTTGACCTGAAACCAGTGAAAGATAATTAAAATTTAAAAGAGGTCTTATTTGCTGCGGCTGGAAAGTTAAATAATTAAATAAATATTTTCTGCAGCATCGTCATACCAACTTCCTGGCAGTTCTATATTATGATACTCCCGCTGCCCAGGTTACAGGGTATAACCCTGCTTATCCTGACTAGATTTCGCCCCTTAAATGGCGCATGAAAATTAGCAAGTTGTCTGTCTGCGGTTGCCATTATGCGGCACACTTTGAATGGCAGCTGCGAGTTGATTTTGCATACTTGTTCTATTTTTTGTGACCGCCCTCTCTCTGATTGCTGACTTGGCGATAACATTGGATAAAGGCTTAAGCGTTTTATGGTAGAGTTAATTAGCAGTTTGTACGTTATCGTTGTCTATAAATGTCCAGCCCAAAAACTTTTTGACCATAAAACTGCAATCAGTGGTAAGTTATGTGGCCAGAAATCACCGAAACAGGCACACATGCCTGTATTTGTTTGGCCAGAGTGACACCTGTTAGACCTGCAGGGCAACAACACTGGAAAACTCATAAAAAATGACTAACAACGCGACAGGGCAGAAACAGCACAGCGATTAGGTCAGCAGTAGGCGGAGCAGGAGCAGGCAGATGTGGCAAAAGAGTAGCATCCGAAACTCTTGTCCTCTGCATCGCAAGTGTCGTTTTGAAAAATTCAAATCTCGTTGCCAATAAAAGCCAATAAAACTCGTAAAATAACTCAAACACAAAAAGTGCTGCTGGTCCCCTCGGCTTAAGTGGGTGGTGGGGAGCGGGGGTCTAGAAAAGTGCTGTTCGTTCAAGTGTTTTTGTGTCGCAATGTTGCGGCTTGGTCATAACCCCATCGAGCAATAGTAATGGAGCTGTTGAAGAACGTTGACTTCTGATACGAATGTTTATCCAAAGTGCTGCTGTGTGTGTGTGTGTGTGTGTGTAGCTCTTAAGTTGTCATCTATTTAACTGCTGGCTACAATTTAGAACAATCTGTGTGCTCTCAGCTGCATCAGTCGCAACTCCTTCGAGTTGTTGTATTTATAGCCAAGTCAGCGTTTGCATTCTGTAAATAGCATAGGTAATGCCTATATGTGTGTGTGTGTGGAAATCTGGCGTCTACACCTGTTCAAAATAAATCCCCAGAAAGTCTAGTACTGCCCGAACAGAAGACTTAGTGGGTAAGGGCACAGCTCTTGCTTTTGATGTGTGCATAAGAAGGAAAAAAGAAAACCGGGTACATGATATTATTTGGGAACAACCAGGAAGTATTTAATAAAAAATCATTTTACTTCAAAATAATGGAAAAATGTAAAAATATCCCAACATTTTTAATTGAAAACTCTACGTGTATATTTCTCGCTCTGCAACTTATATTAGATGTCTTTAGTTGAGGTCTAGTTATATGTATCCTGAGCGAAGATACTTGAAATGCTTACATTCTTAAAAATAAGAAATTTAGCTAAATAAGTCTTCTATATTATACTCAAAGGTTGCTATTAAAACTACTATACGAACTTACTACATATATTTATAATAAATAATAATAATAAAAATGTTCTATAAATTACAATGAATATAAGCAAATAAACAATCAGTAACTTTCGGTCGAAAAAATTGTGAACAGGATTTACATAAATCAAGTGGTTTATGTGAGACTATTTACCATTTAGTTAGTTTGGTTAGTTAGCTCACAAATCAGCGTATTGGCAACATTGTCAAAGTCGTTGAATCGAACAGTTAAACTTTCACAATTTGCATGTGCAACAAAAGTTTGCCCTGATTTCTCAGCAAGCTGATCAATCAACAAACAGCAACAACACCGACGACATGGACAACAATTGTTAGGGTGTTGCATTGCATACTCAATGCAAAGTGCATCAATAACAAAAACAAAAAATTGCTGGCTAGTTTTTTGCCATAAGCAACACTCTCTGCATGCAGATAAAGACCAACCGACAGACCCACCAGACCCAATCGACGATCCCAGGTCGGGTCCGAGTCCAAGACAAGCGAATCAAATCGAATTAATATGCATGCTGCGTGCTTCTTTGCTTGGCTTCTAGTATCAGCGGGCATTCCTTGACGCATTGGCCGATATTTGAACTGTCGACGCTGCCTCCTAAGTTTACAGGCGCTATCGCGATGCCAACTATGCAAAAAAAAAAAAAAAAATACAAAAAAAAATACCAACAATTTGCTGCCCTTTGACAGGGCCGGCCAAGATGGCGAAATGTGTAAGTAACAGTATTTGTGTATCCTTCCTTGCAGGATGCCAAAAACGCGACAAAAACAATTTCATGCATTCAAATGCCAGAGCGCACAGTATGACAGCATCTATATGAGTCGCAAGAACTATTACCGTAGGAGTAACGACTATCAAATACCCTCTTAATATTTCAAAATGTATGAAAATGATTGATTTTCTCGAGTTGCTCAGAGTTAAACCATTTGCGTTCCTACACAAAGACAGATAATTCCCAAACCAATATGCCCTTATCATAATTTATCATTATTATTATTTTTTGTATTTTTATTTTAATTCGAGCAAAGGAAATCCATCGATACAGTTATAATATATCTATAAAAAATGACGGGTCTGAAAAAAGATTAATCGTCATACTATTTATGTTTTATATATTAATATATACTTTCTGAATTAAAAGAGTCTTTTTCAATGCGTTACGCATTTCGTTAAACAAGTGTAATACTTTCAGGCAGGGTATAACAAGTGTGTAAGCATTTATTTATTGGTGGCTGGCAGACGCATCCACTCTTTCCAAATGCCGTTCTAGTTGAGACCCTCGAAAAAAATGTTGTACAAAATAAAATGTCTCTTTGTTTTGCACTTTGCCAAAGCGAATCCAGCAAAACACATAAATCTAAGCATATGTGCATTAAATTGCTTCACCATGTCAACCCGCTCTCTAAAAATCTGAGAAATATTTTCGAGCATACTATATGAGTACATGCAGAACGTGCTTTAATTGCCCCAACTACTGCAATGACTACTAGAAATTTCAATTGTTTTTCTATTGCCGTTTTCCTGACTTTGGGTTAATTTACACCTTCCTTTTGCTACTCTTCTGACTTCTCTGCCCTCTGTCTGTCTGTTTGCCTGGTTTCTGCCAAAGCTGTCGACAAACTTAATGACCTGAAAACTGTTCGATAATGTGTGGGTGTTCTGGTATGTGTCTGTGTGTGTGTGTGTGTGTGTATACACTACGTATAAGTGTGTGCACGCCTGGTGAAATTATCAACTCGCCGCACTTCACAAAAAAAAAACGCCAAAACGAATGAAAGCTAATTTCCAGGAAGGCGATTAGAAAACGTGCAATTTAAGTGTGGCAGCAAAAACAAAAGGTTTCTGCTCTAAAAACGGTTGACAAAAAGTGGCCAGCAATAAGAACAGACACCCACTATTTTTGGATAAGACTGGAGCTGTGAGCAATAGCTTGGATTGGTTAAGGAAAATGTATATGGGCATTAACTCTATAGGGGCATAATCAGTTTAATGTCTTCAGATAAAATCTCAAATTGGAAAGGAACTTAAGCCAGATGATTTGTTTCTCTCTTTACAGTTTGGTCAGAATTTACACAAATCTCGGATTAAACAAAAAAAAAAAAAACATATTTGATGCGCTTTAAATAGATTTCTAATTCTTCTGAATATTCTTGCACTTGTAGGATTTAAAAAACAGAATTAGAAAAATTTGGCATGTTTTTTTCAACAGATTTATTTGTTCATATTAAATTATGTATGTATATTATTATTATTTTTTTTATATTTCGACTCTCTCATTTTATAAAAATGCACTCAAAATGATTTCTACATCCAATCCACTGCCGCCCGCCGCTGTCCAGCAATTTGGCAAAACCAAGTAAAAGCCACGTGACTAACATAAGCAAATACAGTTATAGCCAAAACGATGGCCACAGCAAGTGCTCGAGAAATGTTTTGTTTGGCAAAAATCAAGATGTGTGTGCAGCGCAAAAAAAAAAACCCTAAAACTGGTTGATGGTCGTTGGTTTTTGCCGTTGCCCAGTTGAGGGATACAGAGTAGGAGAGAGCTTTGGCAACAACCATCGTTGTGGCTGTTACTCAAGCCCCAGTTTCGAATCGTATGTTTATCTTTGTCCTGGCCTTTGTCTAGCTGAAGTGGCGCTGGTATGCAACGGGTACAGATGTGACGGGGGTGCCGGGGTGCCGGGTGCGGGTGTTTTACATTTTCGATCCTTTGGCGCTGTTTGGGCAATAAATAAACGTTTAGTTGGTGCGGAAGCACAGCGACAGCGACAGCAACAGCAGTCTGTAATACAGGCTAAAAAGGATGCGTTGCGTATGCGATAGGGGGGGGGGGGGGAGGTGAGAGGAAGGAGGAGGCTGGTGTACGCTTGTTTGTCTAGTGGCATCACGTGCTGTTGCGGGCTGCGGTCAACGTGTGTGGCTCCTCATTGTTGTTACCCTTTTTGCACGCCTGTTAACTGTTAACTGAGTCGCCTCCCCCCCGCACTAATAGCCACGTAATCGGCGCTCAATTAACACAGTTAACCCAACGCTCCATTGCCAGTCCTTCGTTTCACTTACTACATTGTGGCTTTTTATTTAACATGCATTTATTAGAAATTTATTAGCGCATTGCAAATTTTTACAGCGCAAATTTTATGCAATTGCATAAAATTTTTACAGTGGCGCCACTCGATTTCATAAGTTAAATAAAGGACTGGTGACCTGGGCGAGTTGGGGCATGGATTCGAGGAGCAGGCCCTTTCAGACTAACACTGATTGGCATTGGAAGCATTGGGAACCTGTTGACCATTTGCATTTCATTAAGTTTTCGACGCTCCCTTGTGAGTTTTGTCTTAGCACTTTTTTTACTGCCTCATTTAAATTCTAATTTTATGACTGCGTTTATGTTTTTGTCGAAAGGCAAAGAAACACACACACAGACACATACTGCTGTATAAACTCTAGCCATCTATTTATATATCTGTGCGGACTTTCCGCTATGCATATTCGAGTACATTCATAATTGTCAAAGACACAAGACAACTTAAGATTGTCGTTGAGATAGAACTGTTCGTCTTTTCAATTCGATTGTTTGCCAAATGACGAAGTAATCATATCTTAAGTACCTGATCTTATATAGGTAAACATTTGGCTTAATATTATTTTTAATATGGTTTATATATTATACAAAGCAATAAAACGAATCTGGTTTGTAAATAACAAAAATTGCTATTTTCAAATAATTCTAAGTTAATTTTCAGATGGGTGTCTTTTCTGTTTCGAATGATTGCTATTAGATCATCAGGTAATTTTAAGTCTTTCTTAGTATCTGCAAATACAAGATCCCTTAAGGGAGTTGAGAAAGTTTACACTTTGAATTGGAAATCGGTACATTGACCATATATCTATATTGTTAACTCGAATCGTAAATTTTTTATTATCCAAATGCCGATTTACAGAAATCTGAATATCTAGAAAAACTCCGAATTATATTCTATAAGTTGTAACAATTTTAGAACAGTTTTGACTAACATATTAAAGCATTAACTCAATCGCAGATTATCAATAAATCTTATTCAGTGAGCTAGCATTATTTTTGAGTCCATAGGCAGATCTGACATTTGTTCGCATCAAAAATCAAGCCCATTTCCCCCTGCTCACCACATGCTGCCATAAATCTTCTATCCCCAGCTAAAACGATTTGCGCGGGTAAAAAGATTCGCCGCACATGTGAAAAACCATATTCTGAAAATTCTGTTTTATTTTATTTTGTTTTTCTTGAACAGAGGAAAATTTTGAAAACAGAGAACGAAGAGAGCGGCAGGCAGCATGAGAGCAGTGCCGAGCAAACAGCAGAGGTCGACGTGGCAGAGACCGAAGCCAGACGATGGCAACGATGGCCAAAACGAGCGATGCTTTGTTGCAATGGGGGTTGGCGGGGGAATCGCTTGAAGCGCAGCCAGTTGGAATTGCACGCGACAAAGGCGTTGCACGACTGACGAGGTGGAGAGGTGTGGGGCTGCTGGGGCAGCGGCGGTGGCAGCGATGACGACACAAAAAGCAGCAGAGACGACAACAACGACAACGGCAACGGCAACGACAATGACAACGACGACGACGCCGGCAGCAGCAGCTGTCTGCTGCTGCTTCTGTTGCTGACTGAGGGCTTCTGCTTCTGCTGTTGGCTGACTGCGAGCAGTCGTCAGTCAGTTGGCCAAGAAACTGGTAGCGTCGGTGTTGTGAGCCAACAAAAGGCTGGCAACTGGCAAACTGGCAGCTGGCAGCTGGGCAGCTGGCACAGTTACCGGCTACGGCTCTGGCAGCGCCGTGCTAGAAATGTGTGTGTGCGTGTGTGTGAGTGCAAACCACCACAGAGCACGGGGCAGCCGTTGGATTGGCTTTGGCTTTGACTTTTGAGCGACGCGTAGCCAGCCAAGAAAAGTGGCCAACTGTCAGCAAGCCAGCCAGCCAGCCAAGTCAGCCATGCCAGCCAGTTAGTGAGCCAACAACATCAATTGCTGGCCAAGTAAGGTGGTGATGGTAAAGGTCCAAGAAGATGATGATGATGATGACGACGCAGCAGCAAACCGTGCCAAACAGTGCAGGATGGTTGTCAAGGAATATATTTTTTTTGGCCGCAGACGCAGTTTGATTGGCCAAGTCAAACAGTGGTTTTGACCCTGGCCAAGATCGCCACAATGGACGCCAATTGACAGCTTGTATACACACACATACACATACAGATACATACTTGCATGGACACAGTGGTGCAGCAGCAACAACAACAGCGCCATGCAGGATACGTTCGTCTCGATTATACAGCTAAAAACAACAACAACAACAACAACAAAAAAAAAACACAAAAAACAATAAAAACGTGTCGCGCCGCAACAACAACAACATACAAAACGCGCTGTGTTCTATTTATGTATGTGTGTGTGTATGTGCGTGTGACAACCTTTTGAACTGACCAACGTGCGCCGCCAACTTTAGGCCAGTGCCAAAACACGACGTGCGCCAATGGAGCAACTGGCGCAAAGCCCAGAAAAACAGCAGCAGCAGCCGCAGCAGCAAACAACCATTGTTTCAACTGGCCGCTAATCATGTGTTGCACGCCAATGTCAGCGAACAAATTGGCTCAAAGCACACGCGTCCGAAACCTCAAAGGATGCGCATCAAGCATCAGGCATCAGCAACCGCAGCAGCAGCAACACCACCAGCAGCAGCAGCTCTGAAAATCACGCATACGCAGTGTGCAATAAGAAAATTAAAATTAATATACATAAACTCTAACCAAACTTCAAGTAGTGATTAGTGACTTAAAATACTACACAAAAAATATTAAAATACAAAATTATAAAATAACAAACAAAAAAAAAAGAAAAAAAACAAGTAGCAAACGTAGTGTTAAATACTTCTATGCCAATTATATAAACGATTTAAACAAACTATGATATAACCAACAACAACAATTACCCAATTACATAAACGCTAGTGCAATATATTAATAATTTTGCAATTTACGTACAATTAGAAACAGTTAATGAATTCAATTGGTAACTGAAGACACTCGTAGACAATTTACGTATAATAAAATCCAAAAATGACGAAATAATATAATCAGCGCTAATTTTGGGCATCGTTTCGAAAACATCCAATCGAAGTGGGAGCCCGGCAAAAATCTGTAAGAGGATGCGAAGCAGCAACAGTAGCAGGAGGACATCTGAGCAGTTATTAGAGTGGACGAATGGTAAATAGAACGATGTGAATATAAATAAGGTTTTATTTTATTGTTATTTTAGTTCTGATCTTATAAAACTCCTAAATATCTGTGCATGTTCTTCGTTCATATAAATTCAATAGCTAAATTTTTTACAAAACTTAATTCCTCTGATGACAATTTGATCTTATTTTTCTTATATGTCTTGCATATCATTGCAACATTATTTGCACAAGAGAACATCTTATTATTAAACCAAATGCAGCATTTTTCATATACATTCTTTACATATAAGGTAGGAAGTAGACATTTCTTGCAAATTTATATTTTCATTATTATTACAATTTTTTACCCTTGTTTTTAGTTCGTTTTACTTCGTGTTCTTTTTTATTTACAATTGCAAAGATAATATTCTATTATCTGTAAGACATATGCCCAACTCTTTGAGAACTTTATGAACTACTATTTTTTTCTGACATCTGTCTTCACAAGCTGATCACTTCCCTCTAAGACACGTTGGCTTAGACCAAAAAACCAACAGCCTGGCGCCACATAAATAAAGCAAAATGCAGCACAGAATGACAACATGTTAAATGCGTCATGTGGCAAGCGGGGCGTTACAATAACAGTTAAGACATACAATTTATAGGCACTGCAAAAATGTTAAAGCACCCTCAAGCGCCCAGCCTATGCCTCAAGGCAACAATGTCTACATATGAGAAGTTCAGAGGGTTCACAATCCAGAGATTTCACCCTTGCCCCATTTCACTTACTAATACATTAAATATTGTATTTGGCGTGGAACCACAGCAAGATTCACAACCGAATATGTAACCTGAAGAGACAATAATCGTAAACTTGAATATAATTGTTTTATGGTACATTTTAAACAAAGCAAACATCTAAGGAATATCAAATGCCGACCAATTAATTTTAAAATAAGAAAACGTGCGCATGTTTTTGAATTTTTAATGTCCTAATTTATGAGCGTGACGGCGAATTACGTTCAATTACAATCATACTTGTACAAGTTTTACTATTTACCCTGTAAACATAAAAATGTATAAAAACGCCCAGATGCTACGTATACTATTAGTATCATTGTTCTGAAATTTTAATGCACAAAATCATAATTTTTAATTGCATTTTAATGACTCAATTAAGGAGAGGTAAAATTTTCTATTATTGAACAAAATAAATGGACATATAAGTAGTATTCAATTGCAGGGTATATTATAGACTAATGCTCTCGTATTTTGCTCTTTGTTTTGTACATAACATTTTCGAGCCATTAAAGCAATTAACAACAGCGAACTACACAACGGACTGCACTCAGTTAATTGGCTCAAAGGAGATGTTGGACCCAAAAGTTACTCAAAACTAACACGGAATTTCATTGGGCGAGCGGTATGCAAAAGAGCAGCGACAGGACTATCTGTAGGGGGTTGGGCGATGGGGCTTTGGACAACTCGCTCCTTAATGTTTGCACATTAATTTTAGGGTTTTTTTTTTCGCTCTTTTTGGTAATAGTCGAACATTTTTTGCAGTTGGCATTTGCTGAAAAAGAATTTGTTGACACCAACAATGTTTCGGACATCCTGGCAAATAATTCTTGGCCCGTCCGCTGTTCTTAACCGGAAATTGGCAACTAAGCCAAGCAGTGAGCGCATTGTGTCCTTTCCTCTTGAGTGCCTGCATATGTTCGCCGTGCAGTCTACGGCACAAGACAAACAAAGGTCCTGGTCAGCCCCGACCAGAGTTCGCACTTCCTTTTTGCCAGTTCTTATCATTCACGCCAAACAAAAAAGAGATGCTGGCCAAAACGATAGCCCGTTTTGCATTTGGGCACGTTTCAATGAACGGCCCAAAGATTTATGGCCCGCATTGATTTTATTGATGGTCCCTGGGTGCATTTTTTTAAAATAAATCGAAGGCTACGGGCAACGACGAGCAATTAAAACTAATTGAATCGCTCCGAAAATTTCTCTGTGACGCAAAGAACATGCAATGTGACAAATAGTTGCGAATAAACGATTTAGCGACGATTGACAACACAAATACAACTAAAGTAAATGGCACAGGGTTAAGTTTTAAATAGTCGTCTATTTTATTTTTTTACTTATTTTGTAACTAGTTTGAATTAGTTCGGACAAAGCAGAAAAGTGTCTTCTGATACATTTTCGCAAATGCAAGTTTCAGTTTTTCGTGTTTATTTCAATAATTAACAATAATTAACACTGATAGCAACTTTGATATTTGAAATGCATTTTTGATAAATTAGTTAGCCAACGTGAAAAGCACTACTATTATTTTGAATACTTGGTCATTTTAATTCTTTTGCTATTAAAGTTTTCTAAATTTGTTGCAATTTAAATGCAAACTACTTCTATATGCATATACATGTATATATTATTTTGATCTAATAATAAAGTCAGCAATTCTTGATCTAATTACTACTTTTTAAAGTTTAGCATTACTATTGTTATTACCACTTTCTCCCCAGAGTCCACAACCCATCCTCATACAAATCACGCTTCGCCTTCGAATGTCATTCGCATTTGTCGCTTGAAATTATGTTTTGGGTGCAAAAGTCAGTCGCAATAATTTTCATGGCGTAGACATGGCAAATAAAACAAACAAACAAATAAATCGCCAAATTATTATTTGGTCCTGCGACTCCTGGCAACTGCCTCCATCCATCCATCCATCCATCCATCCATTTATCCAGCCAGGCAGCTTCTGCAACTAGAAATGCTGCCCACCAATTTTTATGCGGCGCTTCAACAAAACTTTGTCTGCGCCGTTGTCCAGTCATAATGATTTACTCGATTTGCATATTTTTGCACTTATAAAAATGCACAAACGATTTTTCATTTTCTTGAAAACTTATTAGTGCGCCGCAGCGAGCCTTTGATGACCAAAAGGGAAGCCGACAATACGTATTTTTTTTTTTAAATATTTTTTTTGTTTGCTGTTGTCCCATAATGAGGCCTGGTTATTTATTTGTTATGCATGAGGCTTGAAGTTTTTTTTTATTTGTTGCTGAACGGGCGTATACGTAATTTGTGTTGCCTGCGGCCACATTGCGTATTCG
Organism: Drosophila setosimentum; assembly: GCA_035043505.1. NCBI lineage: Eukaryota > Metazoa > Arthropoda > Insecta > Diptera > Drosophilidae > Drosophila > Drosophila setosimentum. Next base: position 4,992,192 of record JAWNMY010000007.1, read on the forward strand.
CCGTGGTGTCGCATTCGTCTAGCGTTTGTCTGCGCCGCAATTTGTAGCGCCTACAAGTCTGCTGCAGCCATTTTCTTGGTACAGCTCCAAGACATTTGACTTCCTGCTCGCATTTGGCACACATTACCAACATGATCTGGAAGATAACAAGAACAACAATCAACATCAACAATAACAACATAAGCAACAACGGAATATTAACATAGACGCAGCTGCGTCTATGACTGCGTCTGTCTGCCAACTTGGCACCAGCGACGCATCCTGTGTGTGTGTGCTGTTGTTGTGTGTGTGTGTGTGTGTGTGTGTGCTATTTGTGTGGAATGCGAGAGGCTCGTGGCAAGTTGGCTGCTGGCCACTGATGGGCGGTAGGAGCCACTTGGCACTCTCATTATGATTTTAATTGATGACGCAATTTTTTGACGAGTTGCCCAGTTTGACAACGTCATCAGTTGTTGCTGTTGTTGTTGGTGTTCTTGTTGTTGTTCTGCCTGATTGTTTATTGGCCAAAAGCACTTGGCTCTGGCAACAGGTTTCCCTTTTCCAATTATCATTATTATGATTATAATAACACACACACACAAATACATACATATGTAATGACGCCTTTGATTGGCTCGACCTTGACCAAGAAAATCGTTGGCCGCATCGTCAACGACTTGTAAATTTATTGGCCAATATTCAGGCACATTTTTTTTTCATCATCACAGTTTTTGTGTTATTTTTTTTGTTCTTCCTCTTGGCCTGCGAATGCTGCCAGTCGTTTTGGCAGCAGTTAATATTCAAGTTTTGTTGCCAATTTCCTCAGATCTATATTTGATTGTTGTTATTCGCAATTTGTTTATTTGTTTTGATTGACGTTCAGTTGCTCAGTTCTTGACGCGTCGTCGTCGGTGAAAGTTGCCGCTTCGCAATTCTCTTTATTGGCTAACTGGAGCTTCCGGCTTATGAATTAGAAGGCTGACACATCTGCAATCATTCAACCTGCCATAACAAACAACAGCATCGCATTTTAAACGCATTTGACACACATAAATAACAATTGCTTCTTCTGCTTCTTGCCCCTTAATTGAATGTGTGAAAAGTTTTTTTGCAAATTTTAAGTTATTATTTATGTGCTGTACGCCATGTTTTTTTTTCTCATGTGTCTCATGTGCCTATTAGAAACAATCTCGAAATAAATTGCAATTTGTTTGATTTATGAGCGGGTTGGTCAAGAAATACAAAATAAAAGAAATTGTATTATACCCTGATCTAATTAAAAATGTGTAAAAAGAGTACAATGGCTTTGTACAAATGTATGTAACAGGCAGAAGGGGTCGCCTCTGTCCGTCTGTATGACAATGAAGATGGAATATAGGTTCACGCATATCTCGCGCAGATAACGACAGCCTCCGTTTCACAAATATCGATTTGCGATAGAATAAAAAGGAATTGCCTTCCAATTTATATATAATATATCCTCAATTTGGTTTAATCCCTGCTATATGACAACATATGTGATAGAGTCGATGTTGTCAATGTTTTTTGTTTTAATGTTATAACCAGTTCGCATTTGCCACAATCCATTAGTATTGTATTTCACATATCTTCATTACTAAATCTGGGATAACTTAAAACAATGTCGTTGCTCGTACATATTTAGTGAACCACTCTCGTGTGTCAATGTGACAGCTTCTGTCTTACTACATCGCATTGGCATCTTCAAGGTATAAGTGCAAAATAAGAAAAATTCTAATTAAAACTAGAGAAACTAGCACTAATTACAATTTGTGCCGCCGCCCTAAAGACGGAGCACACAATTCCCCAAGATAAAATACCATTTCGATGAAAACCCAAAAAACAAAAAACAAAAAAATAAAAAGCGAACTAACGAATAACTAAGAAAATGATGAAGCACTGAAATAGATTAGGCGAAATATACAAAAACAGACGCCTGCATTTGCTCTAACTGTGCAAGCTGTATCTACATACATCTACACACACATATATATAGATATATATCTGTATCTCAGTGTGTCTATGCCTGCTTTTCTATGTGCTCCACAAAAATAGACGCGACGGCGACGAGAGTCGAGCGTTTTCAACGCGTCTTTGCCCGCGTCAATTGCGCGTCATCGCCTCGGTTCAGCTCGCAGATCGGCGGACAGTATATAGAATATCGCATCAGCAGAAGACGAAGCACTATTTATATGTATACGATATATTGGGTATATGCATGTACCACTTATGTGGTATATAAGGGCCTTCTGGCGACAGTTCTGCGCAATTTCTTGGTCTGTGCCTTTCGCTTGTCGATCTTCGGTCCCGTCAAGTGTGTCCGAAAATAGCAAGGTAAATAAAAAGCTACAAACAAACGAGAAAATCGAAAAATTACCCAAAACAAAAAAAGAATATTGGGGAAAAAAAAAATAAAACCAGCTTTTAGCTGCCTAGCAAAATAAATAAAAGCATCATTTTCCCAATTCAGAAACAGCGACGAAAACAACAAAAATATACAAAAGCGAAATTTGGTGAAGGCGTCAAAGGCTTTTTGCGTTGTCCGTGAATCGTTCTATATAGCACAGACCGCAAGAATGCGATATAAAAACTATATCCATATATACATAACTATAAACATAAACTTATAATATATATGTATAATATATACACATATATATATATATATATATACGATATATATATGCGAAATGTTAGCAAAATTACTCATTAATTAATAATGTCTAGTCTTTGTTATTCATATTAAATGTTAGACATAGAATATAATTTGGTCAAATAAATGTTCACGAATTTTATGTTGGTGGTTTGGTGGATTGGTTTGATTACATAATTTAGCAGTAAGTAAACAGTAGAAAGGTTAATGAAAATCTAAGTGAGTTTTAGGTGGAAAGTAATATTTTTTGAAATTAGTAATGGCGAAAAATAAATTTAAGAAAACATCTGATTAACAATATTTATTTATTGGGGAAGCAAAAAAAAAACACCAATCAGACCAAAAAATGTTAAGCGTTTTTAAGCTTTGGAAAAAAATCGTCAAGAATGACGAACTAAATTTTCAAAAATTAAAAGTTAAATGAAAAGCGAAGTCAATTTCTCGATCAATTATCTTATGCAGGAAAACCTCCGTAATTAAGTAGTGTTATACGCTTAATCAATGACGGAAGATTAATAAGAAGAAGATTTTATTTTAGAAATTAAGATATTAAAGTTGAATTTTATATTTTAGTTGAATCTACTTTTAAGTAATGCAAAAATCTGTTCATTCTCGCAGTCAAAGTACTTCTAGAATGAACGATTGCCACGACTTGCATAATGCAAAAAAAAAAAACATCTTGTCATATTTGACACTTTGCTATTTTTAGCCAAGCATTTTAAAGCATCTAATATATGGCAACCTTCTAGATTATACAATAATCTTCTAGTGCCTTCCGTCTAAAGTCATAAATTGAGTGGTCAACAGCTGTGCAATTGGCAATTAATAGCAATTGTTGCCCTTTTGGAGAGGAGTCCATAAATCACATCATAATTAACACGTGCAGCCTATATGAAGATGTAGTCGTTGCTGTTTGAGGAAGGGGGCACCACATTGAGGGGTTGAGGAATTGCCTGGAATGGATAGATATCTTGTGGCCACAATTGGCAGCTGTTCAATAGCACAATTTCAGTGTGGGCCAATGGCATCAGCAGCCCTGACCTCAGTTAACTAATTCAGCAGCAAGATAAAGTCATTAAGAGTGTATGTGTGTGTGAGGGGGCAAGATCGTCAGCCCAGTATTTGAGTATTTCCGTGCAGACAGTTTGTCTGCTCATCCAGAAACTTATTGGCAAAACTCCATGATCATAAATTATGCAGTCCAAATTTGTTTACGCGGCAGGTGGCGCTTTAATTACACTGTAGAAGCATTTTGTGTGTGCGAGCTTGTGTGTGTGAATGTGTGTGTGGGGAAATCCCAGGACGGCTGCCAAGATTCCTCAGCACGCAGCAGCATTACGCAACAACAGAACTTGAGAGCGGGAAAAGTTCATTGCCATTGAGATTCTTTGGAAGCGAGCGTGAGAAAATCTCTCGAAATTTTGGCAACCTACCATCTTGGCAAGCGCCCATTCCCATCCCCATTCCCATTCCCATCAATGTGTTGGCCCGAGTAAATGCAACCCACTCTCCTCACCAAAACCATCTTTAGGGCTGGGTAGTCCAGAAACCATGTCGTACTTGCTCCAGCAAAATCTCTCATGGGGCATGGAGGCATCTATCAAATGTATTGGATTTCCTGAAACAGAAACTAGAGTAGATAGAAAAATCACTTTGTTTTTCATGCATTCCAGTTATTTATTTTTAACTGTCTTACATATATCCTTCAAAATCAAAGTACATTTTTTTTAAAATAATAATGAAAATCACTGAAAAGTAACCCTTTTATTTTATAGAAAATTACATTCATTTCTTAAGCTTATATTTACGAATTTTAAGTCTAATTTATGTTACAATAGAAATTGCTTAGACTAATAAATTATTTACAAATAAAATTAGAGCTTGCCTAAATGTAGCCAAAGTTTGGCAACATTTTCCACTTTGATAAACCAACTTACTCACTCGCACACGTTCCTATTTTCTAAGTTACTCTCTCTATCTCTCTCTCTCTCTCTCTCTCTCTCTCTGTCTCCAACTCTCTTTGCAGCGATGCGTTAAAGGAGCCTCGTTGGCCAATTGGCAGCCACGGCCGTTGCAGCTAGTCCTGGGTCTGACCAACCAATGACAGCGTAGCAGCGGCTGAACTTCAACTCGGCAGCAGCGTGATGCACTTGGCAAACGTACAAAGCACACACACATAAAGGTTTACATGCACAAAGTAACATACATTTATATATATATATATATATATATTTATATATATATACAACACACACATACACAAACAATTTGATTGCTGCGCTCACACGCGCATGAGAAAAAACGTTGATAAACAAATCACGCATACGCCTGTTGGCACAGCAAAAACTATACGTTTGTCAGTGTATGTGTATATCACATATATATATATATAAATGTAAACAATATATATGTGTGTGTGTGTAAACGGGCTGTTTGCCAATTGCATTGCGCTGCGCTCGTTTTAGCCCGGCTCGAACGACAATTGCACGAATGAAGCCTCCTTTGCAGGCAGCGCATTGGTCTCCCCACCCTATGCAGGACAACCAATCAGAGCAACGCTTGTGCGCACCATCCTTGGCCAAACAGAAACGATGCCAGAGAAACCGATATGATTACATTTTGTATATACAACATTGATTATTTTATTTTATTTTTATGCTTTATTTTAATTCAGTTCTTAAGTCTTAAATATATTATTATAAGTCGCATGCCCAAAGCCCAAAGCGACCACAAAAACAACATCAGCAGAAGTGGACGCGAATTACTTATATATTATATATGATATATATACTTCTATATATATATATATATAGATTAACACATAATAGTTTGAATAAGGATGATTGCAAAATGCGTAAGAAAAAGAATAAAAACAACTGTAAAGCTTCCGAGCGGCACGCAAAAAAAAACAAGTGTTTTGTATTTGATTTTAAATTAATTATGAATGGATCCACATAATAAAACAAAGGCACTTTGATTCATCAGCAAATTTAAAAGTGAAGTAAATAATAAATATATGTATTAATATGTATCTATATATATATATTGTAAAAGTATATTTTAAATTTTATTAAAAGCCTGTCTACTAGTCGTCACCAAAGCTGAATCGGAATTGAGAATGTTGATAAACAGCATTTTTGGAATTCTCGCTACGCCATTTCAGATGTTTTGCAATTAGAAATCCCTGTGTTAGGAATACAACCAAATTCACAGCCAGCAGGCTGTAGTTTTTAGGAATAATAACAACGGAGTATCGCGACCAAATTAAACCGGTTGCAGCCAGGACACCCGACTGATTGAGGGACACATTTTGAGGAGGACGTTTCACGAGATCACCAATGCCAGCCAAAACCAAAAGCTGAATTTAAGATCATATCTGTTTATCAGAAAACATATATTAAAATACTGTGAAGCAGTACTCACCCATTTGCCCAGTGGTCCCCAAAAGAAAACAGTCTTTGGACCTAAAATACAAAGAAAATCCCAGATTTCATTTGTTGAACTTATTTAAATAATTAATAAATTTACATACCTGCCGGCGATTCCCACAATGGACGTACAGCTTGTGGTACTACTTTGTCAACGGAATTGATGACGGCATTATACAGTTTAGAGAGAGGTCGTGTTCCCTTCGACATGATCCCAGTATTTTGAATTTTGTTTATTTTTTTTCTGAATTTAGGAATTGTTCGAACTGTTGGACCCTAACCAAAATCAAATACAAAGTTAAGCATATGAAGCATATATTATGAATATTTCCATTTGAGAATATGCTTACTTCGATTGCTGCTTAACTAGAATTTTGGAATTGTCATATCCGTAAATTAAATATTTTTGCGGAAAATTAATTTGAATTCGAATTTGAAACGCAAATCTATGCAGAGCAGAACGCGCAATTGAGTGCGCGAGCGAACGAAATGAGTGAGCGGTGAACAACATGTTGCACCCATTGGTCACACTGATTGGGAAACAGATGATTTGCGAACGCAACCTGTGAATTGTTAGACGCTCTTGAAGATATTTAATGTAAGTGAATTGTAGTTGCTTTACAAATCTTTCCATTTTTAAAGTTTTCACCAACTAAATTTATTATTTTATCTAGACAGGACAATTGTCAAATACAAGTTACACTTTTGATTTATTTTGAACAAAATGCAACCAAACTATAAAAAATTTAAGCGTTTGCCAATCAATTTGCGTCGCAAAGCAATCAGAGAAGCGCGCAATTCGGCAGGAATGCTGCATGCCAATGGAGCTGTAATACAAAAACCAAGGTCACGACATAAACAGAACGACTTTGAGCGTGCCGAACACAGTGCTATGCTGTCGGCAACCTCGCATGAACTGCAACAGATTCTAGAGGATTGCGAGGAGTTTGCAGATTTACCCTACGATGCTACGCCGGCTGAGCTGTTGGGTGAGGTAAGCATGACAGCATGAAGCACTCTCTATTATGGTGGGAGTGTGACGTCACAGATCATTGAACTCAATTAGCATACTTTTGTTGCTTTCGTCACAACGCTTTTTTGGCTGACCCACTGCGGCAGAAGCTGCTAATTGACGACTGTTATGACAGCTTTTATGGCTGTTACAGCTAAATTTTCTGTATATCGGTCTTTCTCAATACATACACACACATTTGCATATTTTATAATTACAGATTGCGTTAGCAGAAGGACATTCCACCACGATCCACGTGCAGCGCGACGGGCTCAGCACGCTCAAAATTGTGGTGAGTAGAAGCAGTCAATTGACTGACCCAAACATTCCAGCTGCATGCGCAGCTGTTTGCACTTGATCGCCATTGAATCAACGTACTCCATGTGTGTGTGTGCGTAGCAATCTATCAATTTGATTAAGTTGCTGGTGAAATTTCCACTGTCGACGTAAACATACATATACTTATGGCTGTGCAAAAGGGTAGCGCCAATGACGTCACGCTCAATTAAAATTGAATATGTCCTTAGTCTTTTGATTGTTCAGTTTCAATTGCTTGATTTTGACTTAAATTTATTGATTTCGATATCGAGTCATTTCCCAATACAAAGGAAACATTTATCTTATTTTATTTGAATTACACTTTCAATTAATGTAGATTGATTATTTTTCTGATTCCCATTGCTTAAGATTTTAGAGTTGCCCAAAATAGGAATATGAAAATGAATGGGAATGAATAGGAAAGTATTTAATTTTCCAAAATAGTACATAATAATGTAATGTAATAATTTAATACATTTTAAATTAACACTAAAGAATGCTTCAACAGGCTATTTTAAATTGCTGAGTTGTGTTTTTTGTTTTTCATTTAAAGTTTTAATTCAAAAGAGTTGCAGTCTATTATTTAGAATGACCATTCTGAAGCAAAAGATATAAATTCTGATGCTTCAACAGAATTGCAATAATCAGATTTCATGGTCAAGTGGTCCTTTATTATGGGGAAAAATGCTGTACTCTTTTTAAATACATATCACTATGCAAAGCATGGAAAAAACTGTATTTTGCAAAAAAGTAAAGCACTTGTTCTCCATGCATTTCTCACACTCTGCACTCTCATCGAATTTCAGCTCCATCAGCGCTCTCCGACGATTGCCCAACTGAAAAAAGCGATCGCCTCAGTTTCGCTCGCTCAGCAGAAACGAAGACAGCGCGAGCAAAGTCGGGCGGCGCACGAAGACACCGCTGGCCGAGCCGACAAAAACGAACGACAACTGGTTGTGACGGGACTAGCTGGAGATGGAGCAGCGATGGCGTGCTCCAGTGGCGAGTTAGTTAACTCTGCGCTGCGGAACGGGCACAAACATCGCACGCTTGTCTCTTGGCGCTTTCTATGGCGCTGCTTTGTACTGTTCAACGTGGATACAAATCAGCCGATCGATGACCACGCTGTCAACGGACGCGCAACTCTAACGGCGCTGGGCATTGAGAACGGCACCATTCTTAAGTTTGTGCATCGCGTCAAATATTTTGGTCGCCGGCGACAAAGCTAAAAAGAGAAACAAAACAGCAAAAGTTTAAAATCATCAAATGAACAGTAGCCTGGATGGAAATGGATCATAATGTGCAACTATTTGGCATTTTGCTGCTCTACGCCTTGTTGCGTCTCTTGTCCGCTGCCGCCTTTGAGGATGGCAACAATAACAATGTGAAGATCACGCAACATAGCCTGCAACTCACGCAAACGATCAACTTGCAGCGCCAGGAATTTATGCAGCGGCAATGTGATCTTTTCGGCGCCGACATGGAAACTATCGAGGATCTAACTGAACTGCAAATGGATCACATGATTGTGGACAAGGAGCACAAGCTGCTCTATTGCTATGTGCCCAAGGTACCCCTTTAAACATTGTTTTATTGAAGATACGGAATTATTTTAATGCGTCAGCTTTTCAGTATTCAGTATTTTGTTTTGAAACTAATTGTACGCCATGTGTGGCTTTAGCTCCCTTCCGGCTGTTGAGCGTATGGCGTGTTTCAATCGACCCTTCGTCAACTGCCTCGCATCTGTACAGAAACAAGCAGAAGCATAAGCAGACTCAGTAAAAAAAACTAGTTTTATTTGGTTGCTCCACGTTTTCTCTTTTACTGGCCTGCTGACATTCGATTCTCTCCTCTTATTAACTTAGACCGGCCCCCTAACGCCGCTGTTTGCCTGTCTATTGTTTATTCTTGCCACATGTGGAATGATTATTGATCAATCGATTTGTTGTTTACTCGAAGCGCTTTCGCCAGACGAGTTTGACAAGACAACTGATCAATGTAGTGCAAGCTGATTGGTAATCTTGAGACTTGCAACACTGATTTGTTGGTTTAATCTATGGTTTTATTGCTTGCGATTCCGCTCCATGTTTGTTATAACGGTCAGTAATTATAAATCACTCGCATTGACATATATACTGCATAACCTTCAACAAACCCCTATATACTCCAAATAACTATCAATTATAATGCCTTGCTAGTGTAATATTCATATATATACCCTGTATAGTCCGAGCGACGAAGAGTTTGAATGTTTGTGTCCCAAATATGACGGTTACAAATTTCCTTATTGCATATTGCTCAATCTCTTGAATCGAATTGATTCTTAATAAAACTGGAAATATAATTTCAATCTAGTCTTTAACTATACAGGGTAAACACCCGATGTCTAGTTAAGTATACCCTCAGTTTTAATATGCAAACTTTAGTTGTATTAGTACAGCGTCTGACAATTAAGTGTCATTATTATCAGGCTGCTGTGGCTTGTTGTTGAGCTGTCAAATGAGTTATGAGCAACGCAATAAGCTAAGATTACCAAATATTCGAATACACTTATCAAAATTGATGCCAATTAATTGACATCCCTTTGGGAGGTTATCAAACTTTGTGTCTCTCAGCGGATCTATTAATTAATTTTGAATTCAAATTGCGCCTTCTTTCGATAAGAATCACGATTATAACTTTGTAGCTTATTTAAAGGAAATTAATAAAAGCGCAAAGCATTTCAAGTAAACACTTCCCCGATACGCCGCTACTATCAAAACTATCCAAACATATTTCGCACAGAATTTGACGAACCATTTGATTAGATTAATTAGCGCACACCTCTAAAGCTCACCTGTTAAAGTTGCGTTATATATAAATAGCTTCGTGTTTCATGTCTCTGCCGCACTTTGAACCATCGCACTACATAATGAGCTAACGACTCACTTGTGTTTTGTGGCTCGGATTGCGGTCGACTTAAGTTGAGTAATAATATTAATTGGCACTGGTTTAATGGTGAACGCCTCTTGCCAGTGACGGCACAAATTTATAGATTACTCTTTAGTTAAATCAATGTATTTTAGAATAGTTGTTTGATTTTGTTTCGAGTTTTTATTTAGAAATCTTTATTTGACTAGGCGAAATAAAAACGGAAAAGTAAAATATAAATTAAGATTATTTTAATTAAGTTTTCAATCCTTAGATATATCTTTAAAACCTCTTGCAATAAATGTTTAACAATGTTATTTGATTTATTTTTTTCATAATTATAGATACGTTATTTAATATTTTTGCTTTAGTGTAATATAATTTAATTCGTAAGTTTAATTTTAAATTTTTATTTGACAAGCGAGATTACTTACTCTTTTTTGTTATTTAAAAAAACTATCCAAGTTTACAAAAAAAACATTAGGAATCCTTTCGATATAATATTTGTTAGATCGCTTCGAAATCAGCTAATTGCTGAATGCTTCGATTCGTTATCAAGTGAGAATATTTAAGAGACTACCTCATGTTCCAATCTCATTGATAATTGCCGATCGGTTCGTTTGCCGAGCTGAATGTGCGTATCTAGTTGAATGACACGGTCGTGCACATTTCGCTTATCAGCTGTTATCAGCAAGTAACGAACGGAATCGTCGCCTGATGTAAAAGCTTAGCTTCGAGCGTAGTGAGCAAAGAGAGAACGTTTTTAACCAACATAAGTTTAACTTTGAGATACCTAGATGTACATGTATATTCGTTGACTAGCCTTTTTCCATGAAGTCGTAATTGTGTGTCTTACCTGTCCCGCCATCCATTTTTCACTTAATTTTTTATGCGACCACCGCGTGTTGTGCTTAATGTGACTTTTATAGCCGAAAGAAATTGTTAAACTTTGTATTTTATGATCTCGCTTACGTATTGCAAATAATGCTCAAATATATGTGTGTACGCTGTATGTGCGAATAACGTTGAACCTGAACCTTTGCCATGATTTACTTGCCGGCTTGCACAGTGGAACAATGCCAAATGATAAACACAATGTTCACAATAAGGCATACTGTTTATAGTGTGAAGCAAAGTGTAAAAAGTTATTTTGTTTAGACGTATTTAAAAAATTTCGCTTTTATCTGACAAGTTAACAACGCGCTCTCCTCGGTTGACTGATTTTGGCACCACTGTGCACAACTGCCACTTGGCACACACCGAGTTTTTCCTGTGTACGAGAAATTGTTTATTGTTGTGATTTGAAATGTTTTTGTAGCGTTTAATTGCACTCGACACTGTCGGGCTGACTACCTTAGCGAGTTGTCTATAGATGTATACTTGGTCGATTTTCTGCGCTTGATGTTGCCTATATTGTAATTATATGTCTTGGCGTAATTTAATGTTTGTGTAATTACGAATGGCAATTAAGTGAATTGCATCTTAAGTAAAGTATCTCATTTAACAAGGTCGCTCTGTAGCAATTTTAATGTATATAATTGTAAAACTATAGCACTTCATTATCTAATCATCATATAACATATATTTTAAATATTTACTTTCTATATTATAAACAAAGATCTTATTGTCAGGTCATCGGAAATATATGGTAACCATGTCTACATTCGTAGACATGTGACAAATTTTAGTGTACACATATGACAAAAGCGACACAAATGAAATAGAAGATGACTACGTTGAATAGTTTCCAACTCAATTTGTTCACTTGCAACTATTGTGCTTTAAGAATGCTTACTTTCAACTCTTATACCTCATATACAAACATATATTTTTTGATTGAATTGAAAAATTACACGCAAAAATAAATAAATGCCAAGACCCCTTTGTGGTAGAATTTGGAAACCCAGGAAGTGTGCTTATCACTAATTGGATTTCCATCGAATCGCAATCGGATAGATACAAAATTTGTGAATCACAGCCAGTCAGCATTTAGTGTGTTGTCTTCTTCTTTTTTAGGAGTAAACATATTTCACAAGAAAGCCACAAAACACATTTGATGGCCTCATTTCTATACAAATCAAAATCATTGTTTATTTAGTTTAAATAGAATTTCGTTCAGAATACAAATGGTTTTATATCCTCCCATGATGGTAGGTGGCGTGCACGAATTGGAAACGGGTGCTGATGCTGTTAACGGGCAAGTGGCAGAATGGCACGGATCCACTACAGATACCCGGATCGCTGGCGCACTCGTTGGGCATGTTCAGCAAATTGTACGATCTCAGCGAGGAGGACCGCGCCGAAGTGCTCGGCGACGATTACACACGCTTCATACTAGTGCGGCATCCGTTCGAACGACTGCTTTCCGCGTATCGCAACAAGCTGGAGGGTGGTTCACCGAGTGCGCGATACTTTCAGTCGCGTGTGGGCCGGCAGATTGTGCGGGAACTGCGCCCGGGTGCCAGCAACGAGTCCCTCGAACAGGGCAATGATGTGCAGTTTGGCGAGTTTGTGCAGTATCTGCTGACGCCGGAGCTGAGTCGCAGCAATCAGACGGACTACAACGAGCACTGGGAGGTCATCGCCAAACTGTGCAATCCCTGTGTCATGAAGTACAACGTTGTGGGTATGTGTGGGACTCGGGTTTCTTTCCTTTCCAATGAGACTCAAATTTGTAATCTGTGATCCCTTGCAGGCAAATATGACACTTTACTGGATGACTCCGCATTGGCGCTGTATCTGGCGGGTGCCAAGAACTTGACATTCCCCACGGGCCACAAGCCGTCAAGCACGCGTGCCAATCTACGTAGTTACTTTGATCCGCTGCCCATTGGCGCCATCCGGCGTCTTTATGAGATCTATGAGGAGGACTTTCGCCTGTTTGACTACGGCATGGATGATGTTTTAGGCTTTGAATTCGGCTAATTAAGCATTCAATGTTATAATATGTAAATGCTCAGATATTTTTAAATCATTTGCACTGTGCACATGACGCTTTCCACTGGAAAACTTTGTGATTTTAAACTAAGTTTAATTGTAATCGTCTTTAGTTATTATTTTGCATTAATTCAGCGGCATGCGAATATTAGTTTCTTTTTTATTTATTTTTTCATTATATATCTACATGCTTAACTTACATATTAAAAAGATGTTATTCTTAGGGCAGTCGATATCCAATATTTCAGCAATGTCAGTCAAGCCTAATACCAATGCCACCATAGCAACATTAATTGTTAAATTAGGGGTGCGAATGTGTGAAGCCATTGCTGCATTCATGGACCTTAGATATACACGTAATGATCCTATGTATGAAATTGTGCACGTTTGGATTGACAGGACTTTCTCCACTAGTAATAGGCTACTTTGATATGGCAAATTTCCGTTCACCTATGTAAGCAGAATATTTAAAGATTCGCTCTATTTCATATTTTCTGATCTAACGATCACAACGTCCATCAAAGCAGCAGTTGTCATTCCAAGATTCTACGAAACATTACGAACTGAAAGCAGTAGCCCGCATCTCCCACATGTTTTTAATGTGTTTCACTTGCAAAAAGCGTCTAATGGGTCTCCACTTGTAATCTTGACATGATAGGAGTTCCACTCCTTGTTCAACTTACTCGACACGATTTAAGCCTTTTTCCACAAGTAAAAGACGGCCACGATGATTTAATTGCCTTCTCCATATTCCTCTCCCCTTTACAGTAGCTGTTACTTCTACTACTTTTATAAGCATCTCGTCGAGGCTCCTCAATAAGCTTCCAATAACTTTAGCCCTTGATGGTTTTTTTTTTATCAACTTATCGTTTAGTATAGATGGTGTTCAAAAGAAATGAATTTTGCTTTTGAGTAACTGTCGATAGGTAGTTATCGCCTACCGCCACCAAAAAGGGAATTTCAAAGGGCCACATAGCAAAGCTAACAGGTTGGCAGGGTTAACGAGACCACTGTTCAGGTTACCGATGTTTCCACAAGGTGGCGCTAAAAAAATTAGAGAGAATTTTTTGCTTATGAAAATATTAAAGTGTGAAAGTTCACGCGGCGGCGGGGGTCTAATTTTTGTGTGTGGTACGAGCAACAATTTAAATATATATGATAATGACCAAGCCCAATTTTAGTTAAATCACAACTTTTGCACAGAATATCTTTTTTACAGCTCCGATAGGGATTAGGGGATCATAAAAAATATTTTCGTTCTGATTTGATTTGATTTTTTGTTTTATTTGGTAAGAATTTAAATTTTGTTAAGTTTTGTTATTCATTATCCATTAAGCAATGCATGTTAATTAAATTATAAATAATTAATTATGAATAACTCAAAAAATAACCATAATGCTTAAAAATTTGCATTTATTCCATTTTCTATATATATCTAATTGCTTAAATCTAAAATTATTTCAAAGTAAACATTGTTATTTAGAACTGGCAGAATTAATTGTTTGTTATTTGTTTAATTTGTCGTTTCTGAAACGTAATTAAAATATGTATATATGTATTTCCTTTACGGACTGTTATTTTAAACCAAAAGAACAGTATGCAAATATTTGTTTACGTTTTATGTCGCAGTCGATGACACCATGCGATGTGATATTTTTCCCTGCTTGGATGCAAATGCAATATTAAATAATATATATTTTTACTTGGCATTAATGAACCCACCTTCTTATCGGCTCCGGCCTCGGCTTCGGCTTACGTAAATAAAAGACAGTACAGAGAATGTTTTTGTACACATTACATGATCATTGACAGGAGATACGATTACAGAAACTGCAAATGACGAGCGGTCAGCTTTCGATTTTGAGCACAATTATATGTATATCATATATAACCATATAGTATATCATATATAACCAGTACATTATTTATTATAAACCTGCATCACTATATTTTAATAATTATTGACTATTGACTATTAGAATTTCTTCATGTTGCAAACACATTGACAATGTGCTCATAGTTGCGAAAAGTCTATAAAAAAAGAAGTGAGAACTTTGTAGTCGGGCGTAACCGACTGCGAAATACTTTGATACCAATAAGTAATACCATCTGATAACATATGTAAGATATACATGTTCCAAGTTTAAAGTCTCTATCTCTAAGGGTGTCTAAAGAAGTTGTGTTCATACAGACGGACAGACAGCATGACGGAAATTCACAAAGCCAATATTCTCTGAATACCTTCGGTATCAGAGTATAAAAGCTCAATTCGCTGGCAACGGCGTCTGAATTGTTTATCACCAATACAAGCAGACTGCAAGCACATGTATATGTATATATATATGTGTTTGTGTGGACAGATGATCAACGTTCAACTGAATTTAAATACGCAATTTTGTCAATAACACAGATAGAACAGGCGCCGTGGGCAAACGCATTCTGCTCGACCATCAACCCGTGGCAATAATTTGGCAAACGTATCCAACATTTATTATCGGCTGTGATATCTCTTCATAAGCAACAACAATCACGGCACCTGTCATGCCCCCGCAAAACATTCCAAGGTCAAAAGATAATTTCAAAATAAAAAAAAAAGTCGGTTAGTTTTGGCTTGGTTAATCAATGACTGTTGAGTCTTTTATTCAACAATAACTTAAAGTTAAGCATTGAAAATACATTCGAATTCAACAAAATTATTGTGTGTTTTTGCTGTGTGTGGGTTTTAGTATGTGTGTATACATTTGGCTTTTTTGTTTTGGTTTTTTTTTGTCGAACAGTATTAAAAAAAAACGAAAGCTTTGTATGTATCATATTCTCTTTCTGATTCAGTCCTTCATTTTTGTGTTTCCGCTTTAATCGTTGCAACTGTAACGCTGCTTCACGCTGCGATACTTTTTGAGCGAGTACAACGCCTCCACCTCCTTGGCTAAGTAACGTCCCTGCGCCAGAAGGGCCACGATCTTTTTGGGATCACGCTCATCCTTGTTCTTTATGAACGCATCGTGGATTTGTTTACGGAACTTTTGCGGCCCATTCAAGCCAGGATAGTCGCGTCCCAGAAATTGTAACTGCAATGGGGAAATTTTACGCAACTTTAGATTCACAATTTCCCTTTCTTCACTTGTCCCCCCCCTGTTCAACTTTCGGCTGCAACGCATTTGCACGTGCTCAATTGCAATTGAGTATGAACTTACGTGCTTATAGAGATTGATAACTTTGAAGCGCAGCTCTGACATCACCAGTAATCAAGGCTATTTTTTTGACTGTTAAATGCAAAATATAAACTAAATCTATATTTTGTTGTTTTATACCACTTGCAGCTCAGATAACCAATCCCGATGGTTAAGGTGTGACCATTTATAAAATCTAGAAAGCACTGAGCACCTTTGTTGGCTAACGATAGCTTGTACGATATTTATAGATGGTCACCCTACACACAGCCCAGCTAAAATTATATTGAAGTCGGATTTTCTTAGTTTGTGTGTCCATTAGATAATATTTGTAATTATTTTTATTTATAATAATTGTTTTTACCACTTAGTCTATGTACATACAAATTAAAGTAAATTCAATGTTATCGATATTTATACTGTAGCAAAGCGATACCTCCATGATTTTGCCAGGTCAATTGACGTCAGTTGGCAGCACTCGTATCAATGTTCGTGTGTGCCGGCCGGAGTTTATCAAGTGTTTTACGGTAAGTGTGCATGCAATTTTCCGATCAACTAATACATATTTTGAACTGCGCATTTCTTGCATTTTCAAGTTATCGCAGCTTAGCAACTACCTGCGCTCGAATGGCGAGCGAGGTAGATAAGGCGCAAAGCGCCGCGGCATCTGAAGACACTATTTTTGGAAAGATTTTACGCAAGGAGATTCCATGCAAATTCATCTACGAAGACGATAAGGTTGGTACAAAAGGCATATCTACTCGATAAATTTTATATATGTCTTTGCTTTATCTTTCCTTTTATAGTGTGTGGCATTTAATGATGTTGCGCCACAGGCACCAACTCATTTTCTGGTTATACCTCGCAAGCCAATTGCGCAGCTTTCGCTGGCCGAGGATGGAGACGCTGAGCTTTTGGGCCACTTGATGCTCGTGGGTCGCAAGGTGGCCAAGGAAGTGGGCCTGGAGAAAGGCTACCGGGTGGTAATCAATGATGGGCAGCATGGCGCCCAGTCCGTTTACCATTTGCATTTGCACTTTCTCGGCGGTCGTCAGATGCAATGGCCACCTGGCTAATATATTAATATAATATAAAAATAAATAACAATTTACGCAAATAAAAGTAAAATGTACAAAAAATATACAAATTAGAATATTAGCATGTTGCTGGAAAATATTGCTTGAAATCGATGGCATTGTTAAGAAAATTGCGCAGTTTGCCCCCGTTGCGTGTTTTTTCCGCCAAACTGTCGGCGTCCATGCAATCGAGCAAGATCTCATCGGCGCCCAACTGGTCGGCAATGCCGCCCGAGCGGCACATCCGACGCGTCTTCAACATATCCAATTTGGTGCCCACTACCAGGATGGGTACGTGACGCCGCTTTAAAATGGGTCGTATTCGATGGTGTCGATGTCGACTGATCTGGCACAATGGTCGATACAGTAAATCGTGCAGTTTGTCCTGTGTGCTCATATCTAGCAGATCGTACACTAATATAATGCCATCGATGTTGCCATATAGGCCATTCCTAACAGTATTGCATCGCCTTCGCACCGAACCCTTTGAATCGTAAAATTCCACAAAATATGGAATCATTTCGCACGAGACCCACTCCCCGCGTGGGAACAGTTCATAGGAGGCTAAGCGCTCCGAGCTGTTACGTGAGGAGCCAGGCGACGAGGACACTGTCCATTCTGGTGTCGGCGGCAGTCCCTTATTGCTGGGATACTCGTGCAGACGAACCTGCACATTCCACCAGTCATCACAGACGCTCCTCATCGAGGGTGTGGGCGTGTCCACGCTTTGGGCCAGCAGATCCGTAAGCCTTGACTTACCAACGCCTGCAAAAAATAATAGAAGGGGGACAAAACGGGGGATTCTTTTAATTTGATTTAATTACGCGGGAACCACACCTGCGTCGCCGAGCACCAAAATGCGAATTGTGGAAACGTTTTGAATTGTTTTTTGCTCCATTTTGGTTTGAAATGATATTGTACGCTGTAGCAATTATATCTCACGACCGTCTGCAATCGAATCCATGCAGGAAGAGCCTGCTTGCCTTAATCATATTCCAAACTGTGAAATTGCCTTGACAATTTTCGATTAATCGATAAGGAGCAGTTTCGAATCCATGATCAATCAATTGAAAAGCTCGTAAAAAATGTATTTTCCTGGTTAACAACTTTACTCTGTCAGTTAGCTGTTATGTTAAGTTTGCTCTGATAATTAACAATCGATAATTTACCGATAAGTAATATTCGTGAAATAAAACGAAATAAAGAGTAGTTGTAATAGTTTTAAACATCTGTTTATTCTTATAAACGTTTTCAATGTCATGTCGTTTTATTTGAGTGTTCACATCAGTGTGTTTTTCTTGTGGTTTAATTTATCAATAGACGCCGTTGTTGAAGGTTTGCAACTGGAAATTCGCATACATCTGTTTTCGTTTTTAAATTCTTTGCGCATTTTTTTGTTGTTATTTTTTTTATTTTTATTGTTTTTTGAAATAAAAGTATATACTTGTTGTTTGCAAATATAGCTGCCACATATATATATATATATATATATATATATATATATATATATATATATAATCAAATATGCAGTTTATTTATTAACATAATTTAATCATTTTCGTTTTCCACTTTATTCAGTTTTCAAGTAAGAACTTTTTAAAACATATACTCGTTTGTATTATGTATACTATTATATACGATTTGTTTGTTTTTTTTTTTTTGCTTGTTGATTTCTTTAGTTTTATATAGTAAATATAATTTATTTAAAATTCAAAAAACAGCTATAAACAGTTTATCATAAACAACAAAACTCCGGAAAGAGCTTAATAATGTGGTGAGTCTCGTTTGGAGAAGTGTGGTGAGAATGTGTGCCGCCATATGTTTTGCTACACACATCTATGAAATAACGGTTAATAGTTGGAGTGTATATACTAATGTTGAGTTGCCCAATAACGGACCACAATCGAAGGGGGGAGTGGGAGTGATGCATTGAACAGCGACCTATGCAGGCTTATTTATGTATTATATATATATATATCGTATGGCTAAACTTCATACTATGCGGTGCTGTTATGATTATGTACGTATGTCTGTAAATCTTTGTTTTAATGTTATTTTCTGTTATTTGGTATATAAAATGATTTTGAATTTGTTGCATTTGTATGCATATGTATTTATGTAAATATTTATGTATGTATTTTATGCATATTCCTTATGTATGTGTATGTACTTTTATATAATGTTCACGCTATGTGGCCTTTTTAACTCATATTTCAACATCAAACATTGCCCTATATTTTGGTTTACCTTTTGTTTATTTGATTACTTATATAATTCTTGCTGTTGTATTTGTCATTATTATATTTTCCTTTTGCCCGACGCACTCATACTCGCATATACATGTTTGAATATATATATATATATATATATATATATATATATATATATATATATATATATATATTTAAGTGTAAGTGCAAATACTTTCTGCCAGATACAACTGTCCAACTGTCCGATCCTCAGGTGCGCTCTATATAGTATCGTTTTTAGTTTTGTTTTATTTCGTTTTCGTATGGTGTTGCTAAATGCATTTATGCCTGATTTATCGAATATAAATTACATACACAAATATCTAAAAATAAAAATACATGGACATCTACCGTTTTGTTTTTGCTTTGGTAATTTCTATTTGTATTTTTTTTTTATATTATTATTACTCATTTTTAACTATTGTTATTAATACTTATTTTGTTTTGTTCGTTTTCAGTTGTTTTTTTCCTTTTTATTTTATTTTTACTACTGATTTGTGCTTTTGTGATGGCTTCTGCTTTGAGCTTTGACTGCTGCTTGCATTAAAAATGTTTAAAAATAATACAGATACCAAATGCCTAATGATAAACATATTGTACATCCATGTATAGATATAATACATTTCAAAGTGTTCGACTTTTTCTTTGGTCAGTTCATGGGTGGCTTTATGTGTGTGTGTGTGTGTGTTTATTATTTCTGTAAGTATGTACATGTAGTTGGGGTAATTATACTGTCCTCTAAAATGTTTTGGACATCGCAATTTGTGTCACAATTAATATAACAAACTGAAGAAAAACGCAACTGAATTAATTTGCTAATATTTATATATGTTAATGCATATATATTTATATATGTATATATATATATAAATGTATATACATACATATATATATATGTATATATATATATATATATATAATTTGCTTTTATTCATTCATCAGTTTAAATCATTAATCAACATCATTTTATATAATTCCATATAATTTGTTTAATATGCAAGTTTTTACATATATATTTATATATGTATGTATGTATATATTGTTTAATCTTGTGGTTGTTGCTGTTTTTGTTATGGTTTGTGTCATTGTTTAGTTTTGATAATTTACAGTAATTATTTGGAAAAGCAAAGTACTTAATTTTTTGTTTGGTTTTTTATTGAACAATACTCGTAATTTATTGAAAAATTTGGTTGCCTGTTTTTTTTTTTATAATTTAGTTGAATTATATTACATAAATATTCTGTTGTTAGTATATTCAGTTTGCAGATTGTGTGTGTGTGTTTCAATGTTTTTTTAGTTGTAGCCTTGGTGAACATAACTACAAACTGTGTGAGGGACTTTTTTACGCATTATCATTAATACATATAATTATTATAATTTTTGTTATCCATTTTAAATATATTTTTTACAGGACAAAAACATCTAATTTAATAGTTAATTTTACTTGCAATATGGAAATAATCAAGAATTATTTTGGCCAGCTCTCATTTTGGAATGCTTTCAATTAAGCATTTTAAAGATTGCTGTTGTTATTTGTTTTTTTTTTTTCTTTTTGCCAGTTCATTGAAAATACCAATTTAGTAGGTTTGTGCATAGTCCGCACCACGTCATAGAAGTATATATGTATATATATATATATTTATATATATATATGTATATATAAATGTATATTGTGTAGAGTTCATGTACATATATGTTTATATATACTTGAATATAATGTAAATAGTAATAACTATTATTGTTCTTAATATTTCTTGTTTTAACATTGTTTTTTTCTTTTTCTTTGTTTTTTTTTTTTGCCATAATCGTAATCATTTAGTTAGTATTTATGTATATTTTCATTATGACCTAATATGCTTTTCCAAATCATTAAGTATGACTAACGAATACAAAAAAGTTTAGAGTTTTTAGAAACCTTAGAAGTTCGACATAGAGCAGAAGCAACTCAAAGAAAATAAGTTAATTGAATAAAATTTCATAAATTAAAATGTAATCCTTGGTATTTGTATGATTGATAAATCAAAAACAATAAGGCAAGCCTATAATGTGGAATGTTCGATATAGGTTAATAGTATTTTAAGGTTTAAACTGATGATATATTCCATTGAAATCACGCTTTAAAGTTAAACTTTTGTTATTTGCTTTTATGTTTTTTGATGTTTTTCTTTGTATTTCTTCTACTTAAACGTCTGATTCTGTTAGCTTGTTTCGCCGATTGACCAAACCACAGCGTTGTGTATACATAACATTAGACTATGCAACGGTTATACATATTTTTTTTATTTTTATATATAAAGATGTATATATATTTACTCGTAATATAATATATTTATTTATGGATTTTGTTTTTGTTCTTTCATCATTAGTTTTTGTTTTGCTTGCTTTCTCTCATATGTCTGTCATGTACTCTCATATATGTTGATGTCTATGTACTTACACAGTTACAGTAATACATAATGCTCAATAATTAAATATAATAAATAATTTTCATAACAATTTATGTTCATCTTTGTTGTTATTAGTTTTCATTATCTCTAATAATTTTCATTGATGTAATAATAAACTTTCAACAGTTTCTTTTTTGTCTATTAATCAAAATGAAAACGGTTAATATATTTTTTTTATTTATACTCGACTTATTACAAATGAATACAACTTAAGTTTTTAAAGTGATGATTTACCTTCATTTTTACCGTTAAATAAATGTATGCATATATGTATTGAGTATATAGACTTTTTGAATAAAATTGTTTTTAACATACTCGTAGATTTTTATTTATGTTCAATAAACTTTTGTTTCGCTTTTTTTAAATTGGTGACAACAATATTTGTAGTCGAATATAAGTCTGCATTAATTTGAAACAAATTTGATTAATCCGAAAAGTTGTTAAGTATTAAAATGTGTGATGGATCAACCAATGTGAACATAACATAAGTTTCTAGATCTCTTTTGAAAGGTTTTTTTTTCTCATTGGATGTTCTTCCCCTTTTTGTCGTTGATTAACTTCACGGAATGAACAATTTGCAATAACTACGATATTTGATTTGATTGTTGTTGTTTGTTGTTGTAGGTTGTTGAGGTTGTTATAGATCAATATAATAGCTGATGATGCATACGATTAGAATGTTGACGGTTCGCTTGAGTTCTCTTTGATTTCCTTGTTTCATATATACGCTAAGGTTTGCTATAATTCTAAAGTGCAAACCATATAAATAGTCGAATGATAATGCGATAACAAGCTGGAACCCACCTGCATTATTCAGCCATCCAACGTTTACTTCATATTCTTAAGTATTTCGTCAGTTTCCTCGGGATCCTTCAGAGTGTGCCATTGTGCTATGGGTCGACGTGGCGAGGCCAACATATCGGACCAATGGCGCAGCTCAGTGCCAGTTCCCATGCAGCCGAGTATACAGCGTCCAATGGGCTCAGAGGTGCCAATACGATCGTAATCCACAACGGTAACAACGAGACAGATTTTCTATATATTTCCCAAATTGGTTGCAATTGCAAAAAAAATCAATATATTGCATTAATTAGTGCTTGGATATTTCAATAATTATCTTAACGACCGATTTGTGAGGGACTGCTATGCGTTGAGCATAGTACATTTGAGTAGAAGATCTTTTTTAATATTTTTATATTATTTGAGATACACGTGTTTTGATTGTGGATTATTAAGGGGATAAGAGTTACTGGTTACAGGCAGACACTACAAATTCTGTATTGGAAAGCATATTACATAGGCAAATTTGTTGTTTAATGTTTAACTACTATTTTTATTTGTTATGTTTTTTTTTTTTTGTTTTTGGGTGCTCTTTTAGAACAAGGTGCATTTGAGTTTAGAGGGGGTTTGCTTTGGAAAGCGGTAGGCCTATATAGCTTCAACAGATTTGATTGTTTCCTGAATTCTGTCGAAAGTAAAGAATTTTGTAGAGAATCCCATCAAAGTTATATACAAGCTGGTAGGAGTTTATCTAATGGTGGGCGACATATTTTCAAGCATTACAAAAAGCGCCATTAAACACAATTCTAAAGTGGATGGAATTAAGATGTGTCCATGTTTTGGATGGGGTTTTTTTTTATTATTTTGGATTATAACAAGCATTGCATGCAATTGTCTAAGCTTTAAATTAAACAAAATTGTGTAATGATAAGTAAATAAAAAGTTCTGTTAGATTGCTGAAGTGATAATAAGCGTATAATGTTCTCTTTGTGAGTGTTTTTTAGTTGGTCTTTGCTTGCTGGTGGTATGCGCAATGAGCTTATATAGAAATGTATATATTTATATATCTTTTCTCTTAACCTGGGGCTAATGAACAAATTACTTTCTTTAAATTTTATATATATATATATATAATGCTTTAGTTTTTGTCAACATTTAAGCTGAAGCAAAAAGAAAAATGTTCATTAAATACTTGTAAACGAAAATGTATAATATTCAATCCCATTTGTCGTTCTTATTTTTTCCTTTTTTTTTTGGTCAGAACTACATGTTTTCTATTTTTGGGGGGGCAGGTCTCCGACTAGCGCACGTAACCAGAGTTCTTTTTTTTATGTGCTATATGTATGTTGTCAAAAGTATTCATGTTGATACGCTATACTTCTCTGTGGTGACTTGGCTTGTGTTCTTTTCTATATTATTTTGAAACTTGTACTGTATTGCTTGTATTGTAGTACTGTAGTTTGGTGGTGGTGCGATTGGTTTATTCGATATTCAAATCAGAAGACAGTGTCAAAATAATGTACCCACATTGTGGTGCATTATTGACGCCGCTGACGATAGTTTGCGATAGTTTGTATTATGGAAAGAGTAGTAGGTAGTTTTAAAGTTTTGTAGTTTTGTAGTTAAGAGTGAGTGTGTATTTTTTCATCAATTATCGAATTTGAGCTTTCTATAATCTTGGACTCGTGCACTGCATTGCGAGTGTATTCAAGAGGGCCAGCGGCACTACTGCTGGCTCTCTCATATTAACTACGAGTAGACAGTGTGGGTGTTTTATTTAATTTAATTTTTTTTGTTGAGTGCCTCAATTTGTTTTCTTAGAGCGTCTGTAGTTGTTACTCCGAACCGGAACAGACCTAACCTACAATAGTTGTCATGTTGTCTGTGTCAAAATCAGCATCAAACATACAAATATTTTTAAAACCAAATCAGTTTTGCTAAGCATAAACTAAAAAAAATTGTATTGTATTTTTAAATTTAACCACAAAAGTTTCTTAATCAACTACACAAAGTAAAAGCAAATCAGAGTTAGATTCTCTTTGGCAACAACGCACTGCGCTCAGCATATCTCATTATTTACAGCCGGCATGTGGGCGTGGCAGTCGTTGAGCAAAGTAAAAGTAAAAGTAAGAAAAGTAAAGCAAAACGTTTTTTTTTGGTTTTTAAATTATTAAAATACAACATTGAACATTGAGTACGCTTCGGATAAATTTGTTTAAGGAGCACACATATAACAATTAAATTGATTGATTAATCGAGTAGTTTAGGAGGAGTTTTGGAGGTATGCAGGCAATACGAAAGTTTTTTGGCTATCCGTTTGCTTGTTTTGTTTTTGTAATAGTGTTTTTTTTTTATTTTATAGTTGTTGAGTAAGAATACGAGTATTCAACACATGTAATATACAATATGTATGTATATATTTGTATATATATATATATATATATTAATATATATAGATAGTTATATTAATAACAACAATTGCACGAAAAAGGCGAGAGTGTGTTTTATTTTATATATATATTTTTTTTTTTGGGAGTTGGGTTCGTTACTCAAACTTGTTTAGAACATGTATTTGGTTGATAGTTCAGAAGGGACAGCTTTAGTTACAGTTAACAGTAGGTAGTAGAGTAGTAGTAGTAGTAGTAGTAGTAGTAGTAGTAGTAGTAAGTAGTAGTAGTAGTTAGTAGTAGTAGTAGTAGTGGTTTTATAGGATAGTATAATACATTCTCGCATACTTGTATTTGTTCAAATGGTACTTCAAATGAGAACGACTCATTATAGTAAGGGTTGAGGGTGCATTTTTTGATACTTGTCTTCTTCTTTTTCAAACGTTTGCCATTTTGCATGATTGCAATTTTCACATATGGATCTATAAAATAGAAAAAATTGAAAGAAAGAAAAAGAAAATACTTTTTTTATAATACAAAAGTAAAAACTTTGAAGTTGATGAGCAGATTTTTTGGGTTTTCTTTCTTTTTTGTTTTTAAGTAGTTTTGGCTTGTGTTACACACATATATAAAGAAAAACGGTACATAAAACGTTGATTAAATATATATTTAATATTGGTTATAAGGTAGTTAACAAATAGTACTTCAATAAACAAAAACAACAATTAAAACATATCAACAAACGAAAGCTGAAACTTGGTTAAAAACGAAGCCAAACCCATATTTGTAGGAAATGGCAAAAAAAATAAAATGTTTTAAATAAAGTCTTATATGCTGATATGTTAGCATTTAAGGTTTCATCGTATAGAAACGGTATCAACATATGGAAAATCGCAAGAGTTACAAAGAGCTCGTTAACATTAGATCGATAGGATCCGCTCGGTTATCGATAATTACTGATAAAGTTTGTTTCTGCTTTCGTTTGCCTGCTGTTGAAAAGAATTGTTGAGAAAATGTTAAATCAAATATATATTTAGATATTTAGTTAACGAGTACTTTAGAACATAGTAACTCTTGAAACTCAAGGCACACAACATAAAAATCATAAGGTACGAAAAAATAGTTACAGTTGAAATAGTCTCATCATCAGAATTTTAGATCGAATATCATTAGAGCATGGAATAATGTCAATTGCTTTTTCAAAACATACTTGAAAATGTTCTTTTGTTTGTAAAAGCCTAGAAGAACTCGAATACCCTTTGGGGTATTTTTATATATTTTTTGGTTTTTGATATATTCGGCGGCAACGCTTTCAATTTGGCTCTTCACTTGGGTGAGCCGAAAAACTTGAATGCGAGTGTTTGAATTATGTATTTAGTAGAATTAGATTACATGCAAAAGTGAAGCTAGAAGCAAGCGAATTTAAATGTACCGCTAATTTGAGCAAGAGCCGTCATAATTTTCTTTTTGATTTTGCCAGGCATAAGTTAAAAAACTGTGCACAATTTAGTGATGTTAACGTTGCCAGACGAGAATATATCTATGTATTATTGGTATTAAATGATATCATTTGGATTTTTAGCGTACGCGATATTACTTAAGAGAGAATAGTAGTAGTATTAAATATGTATGTCGAAAATTTGCGCTAAGGTAGTTGAAAAATCGAAAGTTGCGAATTGACAAAAGTAATTGGGAATAAAAATTGAATACTTTGCTCTCTGCAAACGTTGCCTTGGCGTTTGCATTTCTCCATTGATCTTAACAGTAACACAAAAGTTACTCAACTCAATAATCAAATTATAATAGAAGCAATACGAAAATCAAATACACTTGATTAAACGAGTATGCACACATATAAAAATAGAGACTGAAGCGTTACCAAAACTGCAATAATACTCCGATTCATGTCGAGAGTCATTGTTTGCATTTTGGCAACGCTTTGGTAGCACGCCATATTACCAGACAATCCGCCCACGTCCATCTTCTTTAAGTTCTTGGCCTCGAGAATGACAACCGTTAGTTTTCCGGCGGTCGGCACATAGCGCAGCGAGAAGCAAATGTCACCAAGCTTTTCCTGTTGTCAGTTTACGAAAAAAAGTTAAGAAAACATTTCAATGAATTAGTATAAACATTTATAGTTAATAAAGTATTACAACATTGAACACTTTACATAAATTCTAAACAGATACATTTACGATTTAAATACGAGTAATATTAACTAATCGAAATGGGTTTCAATCGGTCGAGATCAAGACATTTGCTTTACAGCTCTTACAATCCATTAATGGATTGGATTGAATTAAAATTTTTTTGAGACATTGATTAAGAATCCCTTTAGTCAATGAGAAATCTCCTGAAATTGATTCAGAATCAAAATTCAGTCAGTGAGACTACTAAAATAAGTTTGATCTTAGTTTTAATGCCTATTTGATATTATTGTCTTAGTGCTAGCTGATCATAAAATTTCTCATAAACACAACCCGATAAATTGAGCGGATGGCAAATTAAAATTCAATACTACTAAGATAGTTGAAAAGTTTCTCTTGAAAAATTCTCAAATTCAGGCTTAAGAAAAATAGCCACCAGGCATGAAACTGATTGGTAAGACCTTGATTTGCTAATTAAACTCAATTGAGTTACCATACGATATTTATAATAATAAGCTATAAGACAACAAACAAATATAGTAAGATATTTTCACTTAATACACACGAAATAAATGGGAACTTAAATAGATTTATATCGTATATACGTAAAACTGGTTGGGCTTACAGGGGGATAAGTGAGTATACTTAAGTACGTTGTACAGGGAATACAGTTATTGTATTATTTAACAATGGTTACATTTACTTTATTTATGGTTTAATATTGACACAAAACAAAAACGCCACAAATAGATACATGGAAACACATTTACTGCACGTCTTAGAGCTTCGATTTGATTAAGTGTTTATACATAAATATTAATAGGTATAAATACATATATAAATAAATATACATTTATATATATATATATATATATAAAAATATTATGTATATATATGTGAGTAGAACTGAAAATTGATTAAGAACCAAACCTAAACAAACAAAACAAACTTATTGACTTTTGTTTGCGTGTTGTTTGTTTTGTTGTTGTTTCACGGGTATTTATTTGATTATTATATATATTTGTAGTAGATGTAAGTTGTTGTTGTTGCTGTTCATTGACTTACTGTTCATAATGGGTAAAGATTACAGTGTGTATGGACAAATTGCTTGCGAGTTCTTATGTTGTATAACCCAGCTCAAAACCAACGGCACAAAAAGCAAAACGGATATATTTCTTCCTTTTTTATTTTAATTATTTTTTATTTGTATTTTTTTGTAATCAAATAAATCTTTAATTGAGAAAAAGAGACACTTTTGAGATTAAAAGAAAGATTGGCCGATTTGTAATATATACAGTTGGGCTAAATTCCGTGGATAACTATGTGGGCCGTGGCCTCAAAAATTACTTAGTAGTTAGTAAATCAAAAAAATAGAAAGAGAGAGGAGAACGAGCGAAAGTATTGGATATTATTTATTTATATGTACATGAAATGCAAAATGGAGTAATTAGATATATATTACAATTGTAAAAAGTTGCACATGTATTTATAGAATTATCTAACAATTAAACTTTTATAATACGAGCATGTAAAAACCCTTGGTTTGTTGGAACCACTTGCATTTCCTTGGGTTCAAGTTTAAGTTTTCGATTTCGATTTCGATTTGATTTTTGTTTACGATTTCGCCATATTCTAATTTACACTAATCAAATGCCAATTGCTTAATAAGTCTGCTCCACAAAGCCAGCAATTTGTACAAACTAACCCGGGATTTTGTTGAGTTGTTTTAACTAAGTATTTACTACATAAAACGTGTGATTTTTGAGTTGTTATTAAATTAAAGTATTTTATATAGAGAGCGAGCGAGCGAGCGTTATATAGAAACAGAGTGATAGACAGAGAGAGAGAGAGGAACAGAGAGAGAGAGAGAGAGAGAGTTTTTGCGTAGTCACTTACCGCTACTTTGATTTGAGTTTGAATTTGAGTTATTTAATTGAAAGATTTGGCTTTGCATGGGCTTTCAAAATGTCTCAAGACTTATATGTCGAATGTTGGGTGAATCATGTTTATGCTGACCAGAATAGAAAATAAAATTCAAATAAATAATCAAAAAACACAAAATTGAATCAAATAAGATCATACGAAATTATAGCAAATTAACATTTGTTGATCATTTTGTTCTATTTTTGTTTCTGACTGTCATCGAAGCTCTGCTTAAACATTACAGCACACAAACAAGTTGCAAATCAAAAATATATATAGATATATAATTGCATTATACAAATATCGGGCGAGACAGCGATATAGTTAAAAACACAAGAATTAGCTGTTAATAAAAACACCAAAGAAGCATTATTACAGTTTCTTTTATTAAATCACAAAATTTATTGACGCTTGTGTTATAATTAAAATCTTTTTTTATTTTTTTTATTTGTAGGTTTTTTTTTTTAATATTTTTACTTGTAAACATAACGAAACACAAACACAACGAAAATAACTTGAACACATTTATGAGGACAACAACCAAAGCAAATAACGATAATTATGATTTTTCTCCCACGGAGAGTATTGATACTTACATGTTTCCAGTTAATTCAGTATTGTTCCAGATGTCGGTATCGATATGAGTCAAATTGGTTCGAGTAGAGTAGAGTATTGATATTGATTTTTTGTTTGGTTTCATTTTGGTGAATTTTGAGGCGATTGTATAGATTTTTTATTGATTGTTTTTGGTTTATTTTAGCGATACGTTCAAAAGTAATTAAAGAGAAAAATGAAGAGCATATTAAAGATTTTTCAATTGCAGTTCCATTAGAATTTCAATAAGATGGCAAATTTGAAAAAAGAAAAGGTTTTGCTTTAACGAATTTTATTGTGTACAAGTGGTTTTGCGTGTCTCTGTGTGTCTGAGGGTGTGTGTAGTTTTGGGTGTAGTCAGGTGTAAGTGTACAGTACTAATACTTAGTGGCAATAATGTCTTTATAGAGTATATAGTCGGAAGAGTATAGTTTGTAAGCAAAAACATGCAGTTAGTTTATTCTTGGAATGTCTGTATATATTTACGAGTATGTTTCAGTTGCTAAACTAATTGCTTATAATGATAATTATATGAAAAGCTTATTTTACATTTTTTTTTGTATACCATTGCAAATAAATTTATTTTCTTTAAACAAGTTACGTATCAAACAATCTGCTTTTAAAATGTTAATCTGGATTGCCTTTAAGCTTTAAATAAATTCTCTTTCACTTAAAATAACGTTTTTTTTTTGTATTTGTTTAAAAAACTGAACCTTTATATTTTTATTCTGCAAGTGTATAACATATTCGGCATACCGAAAGCAAAATTCTTTGTTTTTACTTCCTTTGATATTTTATTTGAATTTAACATTCGCTGACGAAATTAGCGTCTTCTTTATTTGTGTGCTTTTTGTGTAAGTATTTGTGAGTGTGTGTGTGTGTGTGTTGGGTTATTGCTTTCTTTAGAATTGCATTCATTAATTTATTTGGACCAATTTTCAATTTCTTATTTTTAGTGTGAGTTTTAATTGAGTGCACCGGTTTATGGCTACGTTAAGTATGATAAGCAAGTTAGTTGGTTGAGCTTAGCTTTTGGGCATTAAACAGTTCCAATCAAAGTGCAAAAGGAAAGGAAAATGTGTGTACGTAGCAAAGTGTGGAGGTGGGCGATCTTAAGTAGGAAATTTGTGTCTAAGGTTTTGGAATTTTTAGTTTCGCTTATCAGCATGTCTACAGACATTTTGGAAAATGGTTTTAAAGACTCTTAGAAAGTTTGTAGGCTAAGCATATTGTGTACATATACATATATAGTTGAGACCATGCCAATTGATTTATTCTTATGATATTATTATGCCACAAATTCTCTTCACAAAATAATATTGCAGTGTGATTATTTGCATTTCGGAATGCTAATTAAGTTCTTAAGTTTTGTACTAATATATGTATAAACAATTTGATAGAGTAATACAAAAATTCAACTACAATATTAATGATGCCAGAAAAGATGCAGACATAACAAGAGAAAGTTGAAAAACAATGCGCAAATCTCTTAAATTCTTATTGGATATTGAGTTAGATTGATTATCTTTTATATAGTACAATAGGTTGGGTTAGCAGGTAAACAGTGTTTTTTTTTTGTGTAGTTCGATGCATAGAAACTGTTATTTTGTTATAATTATGTAAGTAGTATATTGATATATTGAAATGTTGGAGTGTATACAAGAGCGACAGACCAAAGAGACAGAGCAAGTATATAGGAAAATGAAAAAAAACTAAACAAATCAAGTATGCAAAAGTGTTTTTGTATTGTCTTTTAAAACTTTAAGAATTTTTATTTTCATTGTATTTACCTTCTACAAAAGTTCAAGAAAAGAAGAGTTTTTATATATATATTTTTGTATGTATTGAAAACAATTTGTTGAGGGGGGAATTGGAGAAAGAGAAATTGAAGAGTATATATTTCAGTTGTAGTTTTGTTGTACTCTGTGTTTGGTTAAAGTTTTTAAGAAAATCATAATATAAAAAGAAGTAGATAGAAGAATGTGCAAAGAAATCAAATTCAGTTGTGCCAATCTTTCATCAACTTTGCCAAGAAAGTTGATCAAAGATTGCCTGAGCTTGTTTCCATGTTGTCTTTGTAATTGTTGTTGGTTTTGTTATTGGATTTAATGGAGCTTTAAAGCTGTTATATATGCTATATATACAGAATATATATATATTATTATTATTATTATTATTATTTTTATTATTATTCAAATTTGCATTTTGAACTGGGTGTGTAAAAGTTGAATATAAGTTTTGCACTTTGCTGTCTGTTATTTGTCTCTTTCTTGTTTATGATATATTCTTGTTGTTCTTTGTTATGGTTATTTGTTGTTGTCTTTTTTGTAAATTGTTTCTGTTGTACTTATGGACAGAGTGAGCTTTTTGTGGTAAATATTTTACTGGAGCCGACACACATTATTCAAATGACAATTGAATTACTTAAAAAACAAACATCAAGTTGGTCTGCGTTAGTAATAGATACGCGAATTACATACATACACACACAATACACACAATTTTGTATAAGATTTCAGGAGTTTGAATACTTTGTAAGCACGTCTAGATAAGTCAACAAATTCACTCGCTTTGAGTATGCTGTTTTCTGTAGTTTGTGGCTTGTTTTGTGGGACAACTCAAACAAACCCAAAAAATTATAAGCAACAGTTGTTATTGTCGTTGTTTGGTCATATACGTATAAGTATATTGAGTAAGTAAAAATTAAAATCTAAAATCAATCAGAATGAAATAAATGACACTTAGAGGCACATTTAGTTTAGTTAAATACATATACATAAAATGTGGAAAACACCATCGAGGAATAAACCGCCCATTACCCCCAGATAAAAAATAGTAGATATGTTTATCGTTTGTATATACTGTTCTTGCTGTCATGGGCCAATGTCTACATACCTGTCCGCCTTCACCCTCAACGCTGATTAGATCACGCCATTCCTCAATGGTCTGCGCCAAGTCAATGGTGCAGAGCGGCACCTTAACCTCACCGATTTGGTCATGTTTCGAGAATCGATCAAAATCAAATATGGCAAAGACGAGCGTTTTATTCATGGCATCAGCATAGGGTAAACTCTGTAGATTAATTTACAGGTCAAAGTGGTCATCCTCTATTAAATATGAAAATCAACAAATACATACCTTGAATGTGAATGTTTCATTGAAGACGGGACTCAACGTTTTGCGATGCACCTTTGTCTCGAACTTCTTTTTCTTGTCGGGCAACAGATAGACTTTCACGTAGGGATCCGAGGTGCCGCCCATGTCCAAGGCGGGCAGTTCCTCGGCCTGGATTACAGTAACGGCCAAACTATTCGAATTGAAATCGTATTCAAGCTGCAATATACACATTATAGAATAATAGCCACAAAATGAGGCATTCGTTCCCATAAAGAAAAAAGAGATATAACAAACAATATTAGAAGAAAGCTTACACAAAATATCAATTGTAAATGTGTGATGGAATTTGTGTACTGCAATTCTAATTAGGTGAGTCTTATCAATAGATTTTAAAGAAAATTCAAATGCATTTGTATTTCGAATACTTTCTTATTATGAAACGTTAGAGAACAATGATCTCTTAAGCTCAATGACACTTCAGCTGTAAACTGCATTTTAACAAGGAACAAATAAATTTCTTGTAACTTATTTTAACTTTTAACTTAAGGGTCTGAATTCACAAGGCTTTAGGTAGAGATGAAAAGTTGTAAAAGTAAGGTAAAGCTTCTCTAAAAAGTTAAGCTTAACCAAGCTTATTTTAAACATTAAACAGTTGTGTAACGATTTTTATCATAAAGTTAAAGTTCAACTTTCAGCTAATGTCATTGGTTCATAGGTGCATATTAAAAGTATTTGAAATATATATCTGAATGCAATTTCGTGTTTGAAATAGCCTCTAAATGAGTTTATTTTTTGTTTGTATTAGCCAATACCATAAATGTTGTGAGCAAGTAATAAAGTTAAGTTGTGCAAACAAATTTTAAATTGCGCATCTTTGAGTTTTTCGCACTCTCGACCCGACTTGCGTTTACTTAACAGGTGTTTCCTTTATTAAAAATTGTGCATTGACAAAATACATTTACTGTATCTGGTATTGGGTTAATTGGGTTAGTTAAGATCGTGTTGTAGGCCATTTGCATTGTTCTGGGTCTTTGGTTATTATGTAGATCGAAGCTTACCTTAAAGTTGAGTCGCCCCAGCTTTTGTTCGCTCTGCTTATCCTCTTCGTCGCCCTCTTCGGCATTTTCGGTTAGTTCCTCCATATCAGGCTGAACCTATGGCATACCAGAACCCAATAACTACTACGATTTGATGGCATTGCAGATACTTACTTTTTCTTTGTATGCCGATCCCAATAACTGTACCGATTTCATATCGACACCCTTCTTACCCTTACCATCTTTGGTTCTTCGCTTCTTTAGGAATCTGCGCACACAGAAAAATATGATACCAAAGACGACGAGGAATACGAGTATTATAATCGCCACAACGCCCCATGTGGGCAGACCGGTACGTTCAGCAATTGCCTCGGTGACCACTTCGCCGGCATGCTCAATTTTTTTGATCACCGGCAAGGAGGTGGTAGCAGCCTCTTCTTGTTAGTGGAATAATATGATAAAAATGAATCGTCTTTCCCATCGGGATTTATGGCTTACCCTCGGCCTCTGTTGTTGTTTTTGGTGCTAATGTTGTTTCCACTTGTGCAATTCTTTGACTCTCGGCTGCCTGTTGTTCCTGCTGATCCAGTTCCCGAAACTTGGAGTGATGTGTCGTTTCTTCCAGCTTCTGATTGGCCGTCTCCAAGTCTGCTGCAGGCTCAGCATCTGCCAAAGGCGCCGGCTCTGACTCCGTTTCCGATTTTGCATTTGGCGGCATTTTGCACTGTGTGTATTACTATAAAGAAAGCATTGTTCAGATAGATTAGAATTGATTTTTCAGAAACCTATCAGATGCAACTTACTAAAACTAGTTAATTTATTAGCTAACGTATAGTATATTTGCTATAATTATGTTTTCTTTATGATATATTTGTTTTTCCCAAATATCACATATTTCGCCATCAGATAAATTGTGCTTTTTATGCAGTAGTTTCAAGAAAGATGCTTTCATATTAAAATCTTTCTTTAATTTTAAGTGTTCTTTGTGTTATCACAAGTACCCCTGATGGGCTCAGCTTTTGTTTGTCAAAACTTTATTTCTTCTTTGAAGTTTTTTACGTTCAAAGCTGTTTCAGTTGTTAATTGTTTTGTATTCTTGCTTTTTATTTGTTAGCCATAAGCATTTAAAAACAGGAACAACATATTTCTGAAAAGGAATCCCACAAAAGTCGTTGGCAATATCGGTCTAGCTGGCATATCCTTGGAAACACTAGAAGTGCGCCGAGGGTGTTGGCAATTACTTGGCACCAAGTAAAAGTACTTTTGAGTAGCATGCCAAGGACACGCACACACACTTAAGCGACCTCACACACATACAATAGATTCTCCCACGTACACAGGAAATTTCACAGCTATCCCTCTGCTTATTTCCTAACTTTCTTTCTATAAAAATGGGTTAACATAACAAAATGTAGCTGTGCTAATTTTCAAAGCACACAGATGAGAGCATCTCTGATTTGGATTAAGAACACTAAAGATTATAAATCTTAAAATATTAGTTTTCGTGTAGCATATACATAAGTTATAGATTCATCCTACAAGGTATCTTCTGGTCGGTTACTTAATTCTAATTAAATTCCATCGATTTTGTTTCGCTTGCCATTCAATTTCAGAGCATTTTCATTGATGAAGTTTATTTTATTTTCAACAAAAATAAATTCGGTTTTCTTGATTTTTGTTGTGCTTAACCTTCAATTATTTACGTCAAAGGAAATATTTCTCTAAATTTTCAGTCATATTTCAGTGATTGATAGTGAACTGTGCCACAAACAAAATTTTTCAAAATTATCTGTCATATTTATTTGATTGATAGTAGGCTGCGTTACAAAAGACACCCTCTCTTGTGGCTCTTAATGAAACAGAAATCAAAAATCTAAATAATAACCCTATAACAAGCTTGATTTCCATACTGAAGAGTCCCCAAGAGATATGCATATATTTCTGGCAGGAATTATATTGTATATATATTATAAAAATGAAGAAGTTAGGGTTCCCAGATGAATGCTTAAATTAATGCATGAATTTGAGTAAGTTTATTAAACGAAAATCTTTAGTTGTATCTATCTACTTAACTTTGCGGTTTTAGATTCACATAGCTAGATATTGCCTTTGGAAACATGTCGTATGCGCATTTTGTAGGCAATGTGGTGACCAATTGCTTCTTACTACGCTGTGCGGAGCTGCTATTGCTATTGCTTGCACACCAAATGACGTCAAAGGTAACTAGACACCCATACATACACACACACACCCACACACACAAACACATACATAAGCACAGCCATCCACACACACACACACACACACAAGGAGACGCAGCCTCGAGCGATTTTGTTTATTAGTATGCGTGCAATTTAAATGCGACGGAATATGTGGGTACAATTTAAATACAAATGTCTCGCTTATGCTTTAGGAAACGGGATCAGGGTGTTGGCATTGGGCGTGGTTTTGATGTATTTATAATATCTATATGTAAATATAAATTGGTGTGGGTTGTGCTTGTTTGCGTCCCACCAAAAATTTTTTTACAAAAGCCATTTGCAGTGCTTCAAAGGACACTCAATTTGGGTCCCTTCAAGTGGCTACGGTATGTGTGGCGCCACTTGAGTGCCTCTGAGCACAAACATTGGCGACATTTTGTTTTGTCGCAAAATCAATACATTTAAATGCTAAGCACAAAAGTCAATTTGAACTTCAGTTGCAAGCAGTTGACCCAGCTGTCAAGTGCCCCAACAGCAAAAGAACAATTAAGTTGAATCCCATTGCGTTAAGTGCGTTTCACTGGAAAATTGAGTTTGAGACTTCTCAATTGGATTATGTACTGGATTCTTGTTGTATGCCATGACTTGTTGTGAAAATAAAAGAAGCATTTTCCATCATACAATTCATCAGCTGAGCGTCAATTTCACGCATATTGTCTGTGTGTGCTCCATCTGTTTAGTCTCTTCAATGTTTGCTAAGGTTATCAGCTTTGCATGTAGCTTTTTAATTATATAAGTGTTAGAATTTAAAAGGTAGCTTAACCATGGTACTGCGTGTTTGACTCCCAAATAACAAGGCTGTCGGGTTTACAGTTTTATTCATTTTACTCTGTCTCCTTATTTGAGCAGACATTAAATATAAATGCGACAGCAGAGCAACAGCAATAAAACGTCCTTAAAAAGTGGCAAGAAGTGAAGACCCAATTCGGAGATGGTACGTGATATTTTATTAATGCTGCAAATCACAAGCTGAATAAGATTTCCATAAAACAGGCCAAGGGGTGGGGCATCCTTGTATGGCCATTGTAAAAATAATTTAAGACATATGCGAAGCGAAGCGTAGGAAACTGACATAAAAGCACAGCAACAAAAGAGACGGAGTAGGGATTTATGGTAGAACAGTGGGCAGTGAAACTTCTTTACAGCAACAGAATTACACACACACACACACACACACATACATTGCATTTTATTGTAGCATATATTTAGAGCGCAGCCAAAAAATGTATTTGTCATTTTGCCAACGCTGCCTTTGTGTTTTTACTTGCTTTTTCTCTGTCTTACAACACGCAGGTCACGCTAGGTGTACTATGGTGTGTGTGTGTGTGTATTTTTATGATATGCCTGGTGCCCACTTGTCTGGCATATTCGTGTAAAAAACTACGCAGTTTCAGCTTTTGCCATTTCGACCAGCAGGTCGACAGGCAGTTTTCAAAGTGTTACTTATGCTATGCTATAAAGTGCTTAGTTGTGCTTGTTTTATTTAGCTTTTGAGTTATTTCCGTATGAGCAAATTAAAAAAAAAAGCAAAAACTAATTAAAAAAAAAAACGGCATAACCAAGTTGGTAAAAGTAAATCAGTGCTCGTGCTAAAACTGCTTTGTGCTTGTAGTCTAAACAGATTTGCATTTCTCATATTCATAGGGAATTTTCTCCGGCTTTTGTACGATGCGAAGAGCATTCCAAGTATATTTGGCATTCCATAAAGCTTCCAATTTGAGCTAATTCATAGGAACTCGTTTGCCTTATGTGTTTCTGATGACCTTTGCTGGCATTTTACCATAAATAGATTGGCTTGTGTGCGTGGGCTCCGTTGTAGCATTCAATTACAAGCTGGTGAGGCAATCAAAAGCTCAGCTGTATTGCACCTGTGAGAAAGAGCTCAACTATAAATAGCAACAATTGGTTGTCGTTCAGATTGGGGACGAGTTCATTTTGCGATAAGATAAATTGACTTCATAAAACATGCAGCAGCGATAAGGGAGCGAGACAGCAAACGTTATTGTTGTTGTTCCTTTTAGCCAGTGACAGGCACTCAAATTGCAGGCCACCGTCAAGAACTGACAATCAGGCTGTCAAAACAAATTAAGCTCTGGTCCACACACACACAGCGCACAGAGCACAGTCAAATATTTTTACCTACAGCAGCAGCAACAGCGAGAACACAGACATGACGTTCGCTTCTAATAGAAATGGAATTAAGTGTTATTTTGTGGTGGGAGGATGGTCGGGAAAAAAAAGGAAGGAAAACAGGAAAGCAGGAAAGCAGGAAGGCGACCCTCGTTGAAGCTCAGCCAATAATTGTTAAGCTTCTTCATTCGCTGATAGTCGCTGAGCAGGAAACGGTTAAACTTTTTGTAGAGCGCGCGCACACGAGAGATTGTGTGGGTTGTGTTTTGCCAGCATGCTCGCTCAGGCTCTTTGGCCTTCTCTCTCTCTCTCTCTGTCTCTCTCTCTCACTCTCGTTGTCTCTCTCTGTCTGTCTGTCTGCGTGTTCTGCGCACATAACCCAGAGAAAGCAACAAAATAAGTTAAAAACTGTGGATGGAGTAACGCGAAAAAGAATCGAATAAAGCCAGACGAACGTCTAACCAAGTTAAGATTGCTCAGGCGACACTTTCCCCAAGGCGACAATGATTAAAGGCCGATGATGATGATGATGATGTTGACAAGAAAACTAATTTTCCAAATCATTAAGCTTTTCGCTTTCAACGCTCAATATTTCATATTACGCTATCATTACACAGTTAAATTGCTGCAGTCTATTACAGTTGCAGTCACCTACACACACAAACACACTCACTCACACAAACTCACATAAACACACACAAACTCCATACAAGTTCCACGTTTATTGTATCAAAATTCGATTTAGCACAAGTCTAAAGGGGTCAAAAGTACGCACGTACTCTACAAAGCAGGCCTCTGTCAATATGTGTGTGTGTGTGTGTGTATAAGTCTTACTCTCTGTAAGTAAATATTCGTTCGTGCATGTGTATTAGTGTGTGTTAGAGGTTGCCTTTGACCGTTGCTAACTTGATTATTGGCAATTATGTGCGGTTTTTATGTGTGTTTCCATGGCCATCTCTACACATAATTTGTGCTAATAAAACAAACGCTTATCGCACACACTTTTGTGCTTGCTAAATATACCCTCCACTCTTCCCAACAATGCAGACATCTTCGATCCCCTGGGATGTATTTAAATTTTTTATTCATTCCAGAACAATTTCACTTTTTGTAGTCAATTTTATATTGCACCATCTTATAGCCATTTTTTTATAATCGAAAAATTAAGAATGCTTACAGGGTATCCTTAAGTGCCACACTATTCGCTGAAGTCCTCTTACTAATTCTATGTTCATTTTCGGGCTCACAGCTTTGTGAATTAACAAGAGACATGCCAACAAAGAGATGCATAATTAAGTTTGCTGACCCTTAATAAAACTTGTACTTTGTCTCTACGATAAGTAGATTAACTCAAGATGAGATTGAAGCATATGATATTCGTAATTCTATTTCCATATAATATACAAGGTGTATAAAGTGAGGGTAATTAATACTTAGATAAATATTTTGAAATTTCTTCTCGTAACACAAAGAGATGCTAATTTAAGATTTTAAATTTAAAAATCAAAATTTATGGAAAAGAACAGTCCGATACAAAAATTAAACTCAGATTGTGCTTGTACTTTTATTGGGTAGTCGAACAATATTATTAATATCTTAATGTTTCAGTAGCGTTGCCCTAAAAAATAGGCAACATATTTTTGTTCTAAATTTATTTAATATTTACCTATTTTTTTTAGACAATGTTGCTAATGTTTGTCGTAGCCGCACAGCCAAATTGTTTACTGTGTATTGTAGTTAAGGCTGTTTTCTGTTGTTGTTGTTGTTGCTGCTGTTGTTAGTAGCTGTTGGGCTTGGAGCAACGTCAAACGAAGTGTAAACGTTGATACGCTGATCCGGTTGGAGGGCGGATGGCTCAAGACGGTCTCAGGCTCTCAGGGCTGCTGGCAGACGAATCATGTGAATGATGTGAGGGGACTGAGTGTGTGTTGTGCTGCTTGGCTAGTGAGGCCTTTGCTTAGCGCTGCTAGTCTCACATGTATTTTGAACACTTCTTTTTTAGTTTTTGGTCAATTTTCGATTGGTAATAGTCGATTAACCATCGATTTGCACGGCAACATCGAATTTAGTCGAATGTTTTGTTGTTTAACGCGTTAAATGTATTTTGGTGTATATTTTGCCAGACGAGAGGCGCAATGCAAACAGCATGAGCGATATATGATACAAAGAGAGAGAGAGGGAGAGAGTGAGAGTGAGAGAGAGGAGAGCGTGAGCGGGCAAAGAATTAGAGAGAGAGAGAGAGATAGAGAGAGAGAGAGAGAGCAGAAAACAGAGCGTATACGTAATATTAAAAATACAATGGTATGCGTAAATATTGATAGAGCGAATCTCGCTGCTAGTTGTGTGTCCACGTGTATGTGTGTGTGTGTGTGTGTGAGTGAGAGTTTTGCTGTGTGTGTGTGAGTGTATGGGGGAAGGGCAAATTCGCTTTTGCTGCTCTGCTGCTGCTGCTGCTGTCCACGAAGACGTTGTTGAAAGCAAATTCAGGATAGAGATTTTCTTAGAGCCGTTTTCCTTTTTTTGAGCTTTTGGCTTGCCACTCACACACACACACACACACAAATTACTATTAGCACTATTAGGCATGTGCACTTTTTGTTAAATTGTTCAAAATATTTTACACAATCTTGGCCACAATTTGCAACTGCAGAAAATTTTATTAATCTTGATAACAGCAGCAGAATTTTCTCACTGGGTCACGACGCGTAAAATCATGTGGAAAAATCAATATTTAAGCCATGCACATCACACGCGTTTTCACTTTCCATTACATTTTGGCGTTAAGCCATCGCTTACAATTCATTTTGATGCCACCAATTCAGTTCACAATTAAATATTGCAACATTTTTAGCTTGCGCAAATAAATTTGCTTAAGCAACGCCAAAATTCTGATACACAAAAAATGTTCTGCTTTTTAGCACAGCGTGTGCCATCACACACACACACACACACGCACACACTCATTCACCCACACACTCACCACCACACACACACACTCACACACATTAAGACACGCACACGCACAACACTTTTCGGGCCATTCGTTTGGGTTTCGCTTTATGTAATAACTCAATTGGCAAACCATGTAAATACAAATAGTATTCCAATAGTTTTTTGACACTTTTGCAAATAATTTTCTGTGTATTTCGATGGTTTATTTGTCGTTTAACTCTGCAAAAACTTTATATTCTTGTTGAATTTTTCCTATTCACCTTAAGTGCAGCGTGTTGTACTTGCAGTCAACTTCCACGGTCGATGTTCATT
Source organism: Drosophila setosimentum (assembly GCA_035043505.1). Taxonomy (NCBI): domain Eukaryota; kingdom Metazoa; phylum Arthropoda; class Insecta; order Diptera; family Drosophilidae; genus Drosophila; species Drosophila setosimentum. The sequence goes on from JAWNMY010000007.1 coordinate 5,034,029, forward strand.
CGCGTTTTGGGCAATACAGCCAAGGAGCTGCGAGGAAAAAGCCCACAGACATCGTTCAGTTGTCACCAAGAGAGCGAAACGGGTCAGGCATCGATTTTGCGTTGGTGGCCAGCGGGTAGGCGGAGCGGCCTTGTAGACCAGAGCAGAGCTTTTGAAGAGAGTGTAGACTTTTGCATGCATTGGACGAAATGTGTGTTTGAAATCCTTTACTTTGATTTATTTGTTTTACATTTGGCCTAAGTCTAGCCTAAGCCCACCAACAAATTTTAGTATCTAAATTTTTAAGATATTCTAAGCACACTTGTATTATATTAGTATTTATACAGCTATTGAACAAAAATTTAATTTCTTTAAAATCAGGAAAGTTAATTTTGCCATGGTTTGTTATCATATTATCAAAAACAATTCGGATGTGATTTGTAGAGCAAATTCGGCAATAGAAAATAAAAGAGATGCAAATGTTCTCACATTCGCTCTCTCTCTCTTTCTCTCTCTCTGTCGCTCTTTCTCTGTCTACCTTTCTTTCTGTTTAATTGCCTCAACCGTTTTGCAAAACATCTGATATGCAGACACATGTTTCGGGTATAAAGAGCCCTTAACTGAAAAGATTTGGTGCATGCGTACTACAATGGAGCTTTCTGAATGACAATCGCAAAAGCTACTCGAAAACGTGTTTATATTGGTGTGAGGACTCTTGCCGTTAACCCGGCAAGGAAATTTGGCTATGTGGTGGTTGTAAGCTAACGCATTGAAAGCTAACATCGCAGAAAGCTCGCCAACGTTTAAAAGCTTCAAAGTGTGAGCTTCTGGTTAGATTTAGTGTTGATGGTTTTAAGTGATAGATGGCGCCAGTGTACGTTTTGTTGGCATACACTTTGAATCTGACATAACTAAATAATAAACAACTAAAAAGCTGCGAAATGAGGAAGTTAAAATGCGTAGGCATCATCATTAAGGGGGCAGCTGGCACTTCCGATGTGCAATTACGGATGGCAAACACAAATCAAAATGTAAATTCAAATGTGATATGAAAATCATGTCCTGACAACAGCCTGAGTCACACGCACGTGATCCACAGAATGAATGAGCCGCAATTCAATAAGCTCTACATAATCAAATAGATTTTGCCATATAATTCTAACTACTTATAAAGTCAAACAGTCATTTGCTATTAACATTTTTGAGATAACACTAACTAAGCGGCTACCATTGTAAGGTGGGGGATTGCTGGGAGGCACACTGGTTATGCAGGACACATGCATACTTACATTTCGTGCTTAGAACATTGGCGCTATGTCAACAAATGTTTAAAGCAAATAATCTATAAATGTGCCAGGGTCTTTGACCAGGAGGAGGCACTGAAAGGGATCAAGTACTGGGCCAGCCAGGGTCTGACTTGAGCTGCGCCAGGAATTGTCTTTCTGTTGATTGTTGTTGTAGGAGTTCGTGCTGAATTCATTATCCTGTTACTTGTCATTAATTCAGCATATCAATTGTTGCTACTGCTATTATTGTTGTTGTCATTATTGCCACTCAGTGCGCCCAACCGTTAAATTAGCAGCTTATAAATTATAAATTTGAATTTAATTGGCCAACTAAGAGCTCCGGGATGTTATTGTGATGCCTTCATTCATAGTTTTAAGTATACGTAGCTCTGCACATTTTGTGCTCAAAATATAACTTATTATTCTATTATATTTTATTTTCATTGGCAATCGATGTATATATCATACATGAACCAAAACATGGCGATGTCCTTCAAATATCGGCATATGCCGATGGCTATGTGTCTTCGGTTGGTTAGAATCATTTGGTAGGTATATTACTGGTCTTTAATAGCCGATAACAAATTTTTACACCCACACCCACCCCTGTGCCCATAATAGCCAAAGCCCATATTTCGGAAAGTGTAAATCGATAGATCCGCATATCTCCCATAATTTTCAAGATAGAGTGTGCAAATTTGGGAGATAACTTACAGTAACCTTCTGTAAGCTTCTCTTTCTTGGAGGCAAGTGTGGCAGGGTCCCCACCAACTACACCAGCGCCACTGGCTAGACCAAAAGATTTTTTAACCACCTTGGCCTGAGGATAGCTATGACCAGGCTTTGAAGCCACTGCCCCCGCTAAGAGTTTGGGATTTCTCCATTCCGGTTTTTGGCAAGTGCCACTCTTTGTGTACTCTTTTGTTGTTGTTTTAGTTTTAAGATCCATTAGAGTCTCACGCGTTGCGTTGAAAACATGTCTGATAAGGCTTATTAGTATCGGAGGTCGCCAGGTATCTAATTTGCTCCGTGAACGACTTGGCTATTTACGGGCCCCCATCCAGACTATTGGCATGGACCGCGATACACCTTAGTCCGGCCATACCTCGATCCATGATAAACAAAGAACATGTCTATATGAAGACCATGTCCGAAGTTCGGGGAACAGATCTTAGCTAGCGGACCACTGTGATGCTACTACCAGTCGGCACCCTCATGGAGGGTTCAGTTGACGAACATTTTTGCCGACCTCTCTTATCGTATAAGGGCAGTTAAAATGCAAATATTTAAATTGCTTTCTGTGGTTGTCACCAACAAATTCTGGATAGTTAGTAAATTATTATAGGCGGCAACAAAATGCCAACAGTAAATCTAGTTAGCAGCCCGCAAACCAGCAAAATGGCAAAATCGATCAACGTGACCAAAACTCTCATACATTAAGTGCTTTATTATGAACAGTAAAAATACATAAAAATCGCTAAACGGAAATACAAGTCGAATTGCACCATGACCATAACGGACAAGTGATTTACGCGGCCTTGGTTGCGGCTGGTTTTACGCTTTTATGGCCGACACTTTAAAGAAACCAATGCAGCCATTGAATAACCCCAAAAAAGCCATTTGACATCAACTACATTTCAGCATCAGAATCGGAATCATCACCGGAATGCGATGCAAATGACCACAGAAATGCATACACCGCTCCAATTGTAATTAAACGATTTCATATATTGCCCCCAACGAGAAATTACAAATGTATCCAATGACAACAACAAAAGCAACAACAATCGACCCAATTGTAATAATCATAAAAGCTGACAGAGCTCATCGGTCAGTCAGGATGCAATAATAACAATAACAACAACAACTATTAAATTAATGCTGAAAACAGAAAACAATTTATTTTGTAGAAAATTTAATTATACAATATAGGTATGTATCTATGTATGTAAATGGGCGTATCTGTGTCCAGCACAGCGTTTAATGAATAAATCGGACAGCTTCTAGCCAAATAATCAAATCAAACAATTTTTAATTTGTAGCCACTGCACAAAGCAAAAAATAATAGTTAAAATTAATTAATATAAATCTAACAACTAGTTTGTTTATGATTTATTGCAATAACCTGTTTGAGCATGCAAAAATAATAATAAAATAAATAAATGAGTAAATAACTTCCAGCTCTAAAATCTAGCGAAAGCTATTCTTGAGTGCACCAAAAAAATACATATATATTTCATAAGGAAAGCTTTAAAGTTAAGAGATTAGTTCGTACGGACATGACTATATTGATTTTGCTAATTATGCTGATCCAGAATATTTAGATTTAATATATTTGTTTAAATAAGTACTCATATAAAATATAAAATTAATACATGTTTTTTTTTTTGGAGAAAAAGAATTTTCAAAAATGATTGAATGTAAGAACTTATTTATTTTGTATTCACTTGCTGTCTGTCAACTTGCGGTATCTCGTCTTAGCAGATAATGTATTAATCTGAGTTGCACATTTCCTTAACATAGCGCCTTTGAACCGATCTTGGCAAATTCCTTCAGAAGTCAACAGTTTAATCAATCACTTGTTGTTAGCATCAATGAAATGACAAAAGACACAAAAAAGTTCTCCTACCTAAGTTGCGTTGCGTAAATTGATAAATCCTTTAATACTGTTACACATACACACACGCGAACACACACACACATGGACAAAAATTTTACGACAACAAAAGCTTAGTGGGAGCGTGCTACACGAAGAAGTCAACTTTCGATTTCGGCGAAATAAATCCACTTTACAGATTGAGGCACAAGGACAGGCAGCAGCGGAAAGTCCAACCCGTGCCATGGGGGAATTTCAATTCGTGCTAAGCACAACGACAATAAACTCATTGAACGACAGCAAAGACAAACACGTGCCCCACCACTACCCTCCCCTTGCACATATATGTAAGAGAATTGGCGATAGGCTGGCGGATAGAGATGGCAAACATATCGTACTCGAATAATTGAATTCATCAAAGTTAACTCGCACAATTCTCAAACGGTTGGCTGGCTTGGGCTCCTGCCTCCTTTGACTGCCTACAGCTGCCGCTGCTGCCCCTGTGTCTCCACCTTTGGCGAGTTAGTTTTGTAAAGTTGCTGCCTTTGATGATGGCGACGACGGCAACAGCACTCGCCCAAAAAAAGAATGGCGTATAAAAAGATTTACGAATTGACAAAGTGCAAGTAGGTTTTAGGGCACGGCACGAACCAACTGAGCAACGCAACTAGATGCGGGGAGTTGCGTCGTCCGAGGTAGCTAAGGATAAGCCTAAGCAGCAGCACAAGGCAGGCCGTGTCGCTACATTGAGGACATCCGCAGGCAATGACACACACGACAAACAACTTGAAAATCCATGTCAGTGTCACGTAGCAGAGTGCCTACAACAACAATAAGATGTAAACGAAGGCATCTCAAATAACAACAATGGAAAATTCGTACACTCAATATATCGAAGCTAAAATACACTTGCAAAGCAATTGAAACGTTGACGATGCAGAAAAAAGCAATCCCGAGATATTTAAAAAAACAACACAATAAAATCGATTTGAAACTGGTGCCATAATCTCATTAATAATCCCATTATTATGACACCAGTTTTTTCTTTCTTTTTTGTTGGTATTTTTGGTATTTTTGTATCTAATCTAATTTTTTTGGCACAATTTTGATTTAGTTGGAATGATATAAAATAATATATATATATATGAGAAATAATATTAAAAACTTAATAAAATAAGAAATCTAATCTATGTGAGCAATGGTATTTAAATTATAATACAGTAATGAGCTCTATATATATATATATTAAATATCATTGATCAAATAGGTTAGATTATTCTGAGTTTGTGAGTAATTAATATATAATCAGCATCGCATACTTTATCCAACTGGCTTATTATCAAATCGAAAGCGTCTCAAGCTGTCTGACATAGTATTGGGATCCCCTTGTATAGATTGAGACATGGCATATCTGCTACATCTATAAAGATTCTACTGTTTTCTCCACAATGTTTTCGGTTTTTTGTTTTTTGCCAGTGCTATTTTTGCTACTGATTGGTATCTTTGTTTTTCTTTCAGCTTCATTTGCTGTTGCTGTTTTTTTTTTTTGGTTTAGTGCAGTTGTTGTTTCTATGCTGTTGTTATTCTCCATCATTTTCATCATCATCTGGTTCATCTGGGTTGCTGTGTATTTCATTGGTATCTTCGCTGACGAGCGCTTCTCGGTGTATATGTTTGTTGCTCGCATTGAGTATACGCCACGTGGCACGCACTTGATTAAGTCATTCGATTTCAATGTTTAATCAATTATGCGACGTTTGCAAATTTGCAAGCCCGCCTGCATATTCCGCTATGGAAGCCGAGTTATTTACGCTAATCATTAAAGCTGGCTTTGAGATCCATCTGGACGGGATTCACTTAATTTTGGCTTACCCAAGCAGACTACAGCTCAGACCCCAAGCGGTTTTGTACCTCTCCATTTTGAACAACTGCTCCGACACACAGCATATCATTTTTCATTCGAATGAAAATATTGATTTTGCCGCAAGTGGCTGCTTGCTGTCCGTGTATGCTGTTGATGTTGATGTCTGTTTGTCAATTGGCGATTGCTTGCTGCGGTTGCTCATCCGCCCAGGTAGAGTCCACATCAAATAACTTTCGTCTGGCCAGTCAAGGAGATTTATGAGCTATGCGACTCAAATGAAATATCGCCCATGGTGATGCACGGAGGCCAAATAAATATTTGCTCAGCCTTCGATTTTGCTTGCTTGGTGGTCGCTTCTCAAGCAAATCAGTGGCAAAATCCGTGGCGGCGTTCAAGCGGCAGCTGGTTGCCGTTTAAATATTAAAACCACTGACACCACTGGTCGCTCACTCGATGGCTGTGGGTGGCAAGTTAAGCGTAATAAGGTCATCAACAGCCAAACGGACAGTATTCAATGTGGTTAGTTGGCTGATTTATGAAGCAATATGAGTGCTTTGCGTGTGCGACAGAGAGAGAGAGAGCGAGAGAGAGGGAGAGAGAGAGAGAGAGTGAGAGAGAGAGAAAGAGAGATGGAATGATAGGTAACTCAATTGGGGACAAAAAGCATACGCCATGTGGTACAATGTACGCTCCACCTTTGGGCCAGTCTCAGACTGCGCTTTGTGTCTTCTGTTCGGTTCTTTTGCTACCGCTCTTTTTCCACTCGCCCAAGCGATTTATAAACGTTACAAGCATAAATAAACAAGCAGCTGTTGAAAAATTCAGAAAAAGATAGATAGTGAGTGAAGGGACAGAGTGGGGAGAGAGGGAGCGGGGCGTTCGTGTTGCTGTCTGGCAACATATGCTGTGTCCGCCATTGTATATTTATTTACTTTTGCTCTCTTTTATAAAATATTTTTTTTAATATAGCCCACAGAGTGTTGCCAATTTGTGCAGATTTATAGAGGCAGCGCAGCGAGCCACGCGCAAAAACTGCGCTGTTGACAATCGCCACAGGAACTGCCTGGTCCAAAGGGGATACCTTGTTGCGGAGACCGTGCTATTGTTGTTGCTGCTACTGTTGTTGTGAGGTCATAACTGATTGCTGCAGACACTTACGCCTGTCCGAGAACAGTAGACAGTAGTAGCTCTATGCGTTGTGGTTGCCCTTGTTGCAGCTATAAGGGGTATTCATGATTATTCTTAACACAAAAATGTTTGTACGCAACAACAATAACAACGAACAATACGATTCAATAACAAGACATACTTAAGGTATTAAATTAGTTCTGAAAAACTTTTCACACAACAAGAAATGGCTTTTTTTTACTGTGAACATAGAGATAGACATGCGATAAGCATAAGCACTCATTATATCCTCGGTAAGTGAATTTCAAAAATCAAATTGAATTTTAGTTTATTTTGTTTTTAGTTTGTCAGAAGCGAGTACCCCCAATAAGTGTATTGGATGGGTAGCAAATGAAGAATCTAGTTTTGTCAATTTGACAGTATAATAGATTTAGTATGTTTACAAGTCTGTGGCAAATTCTGATTTCAGTTTTTGTTTTGTGGCACAGCAGTTGTTGTTGTGTGTATTGTTGTTGTTGTTGTCGTTATTGGGCCGTCGAGACTGCAATTGCTGAATTGAATTGCTTTCACTCGCAGACAGGATGTGGTGGAATTGGAACTGTTTGCAGCTCCTGTTTGCTGTTCCTATTGCTGTGTAAATGGTGCGGAACCGTCTGCCAAATATGAACACCGGAAATTAGCAGAAACCATCAGCATGCTTACCGCTTAAGAAGGGGTCAACATTTGAATGTACAGAGCGCTACAGCCATGCCGTGTAATTACTTTCGTCTCAGTACAGAAATTTGTGTGTATATGCTTTAGGGGTAGAGGTGAAAAGGTTTCCGGTCACTAGTCAACAGTCGCCGGTCCAAATTAACAAAAGGCCGCCAATTAAAGGCTAATCAGCCACTTGGCCATTTGGTCAGACCGCACCGCCTGTGAGATTAGGAGGCTGCAAAATGGATTTATGATGCAAACACTAACAGCATACGGAATACTTGAAACTTCTCATACGTAACTGGCCTCAATGCAATCTGCAAATGAAAATCAGGCAAATGCAACTTCAAACCCAGCACTGATTCAGTTTTTATACATCACTCTCGCCGAGTTGCTGCGGGCATTTTGACTATGTGAATTGCTTGACAAGCGCGAAATAAAGATCTGATTTTAGGTTTTATTTTATATATTTTTACAAAACTATAATTTGTTAAAAAAATAGTCGCAGTTCTATGAATAGTTAAAAAATAAATAGTTCATTCACTTCTTTATTTTCAGAAAAAACCCTCTCTGTATTGTTTAGCAATAAAATAATAAATAATGGATCAATACAAATGGTTTTGTTTATTTTATTTGTATTTATTTATCAATTTCTATATTTCATGTGTAGTAGAAATTCTAGTTTTTAGCTAACAACTTTTGTGGCATTCTTTTTATGGTAATAAAATTTGAGAAATATGTACAATATTTCTTCCATTTTATGCATCGAAATAAACCCAGTTTTAAACAATTATTGATTTCAAAAGTATTTTAAATTATATTTAAAAATAAAAATGTTGATCAGAATACAAAATTTATTTATATTTGTATATTGCCAAACACTTTAAACCATTATTTATATTTTAATGAATTAAAATGTAAGATTTCATTTTTTTTTTATTAATTTATTTCAAATTGGATAGAACAAATCCTTCTATCTAAAAGATTAAACTAACATTTTAATATGATTGTTTTAATTTTATAAAAATTGTTTTTAGATGAAGCGAATTTGATTCCGAAAATGTTCAAAGAGCTTACAAAATTTCGATATATGGCAAAAAGTTGTTGCTCGAACCTTTGTCCTGCCGAGGTGGGTGCAAAAAGAAGAAGAAAAAAATGTTGTGGTTGTACAAAGTTTCGCACAAGCTTTGCACAAATCGAGCGAGTGAAGCGCAAAACCAAAAGAGTGAAAAGTGGGCAAAATGTTGGCAAAGCTGGCAACTTTGCTTGCTTTTGTGTTGCAACTTCGTTTGCGCCCATTTGAAATTCATAACCGTGTGTGTGGTATATATTAGCATTACTTGTGGTGCATACATTTAGGCGTAGGCAGTCAGGCAGGCAGGAAAAAAGCAAATGCGCACAATTGCTTATGAAATTGAGCAAACGAAATGGAAATTCAAATGGCAGCTAATGAGTCGCCACTTCAAAGCCGACAAACCTTGTTAGGCCAACTTGTTTTTACTAATTTAAAGTTGGTCAGAACTAAACTATCACATTGGCCAACACAAACTCATTAGTCTGTCTTGCTCAGGACTAGTTAATCAGTCAACAAGTCGAGCCACAGAACAAGCTATTAAAACGCTGTTTAAAGTGGGCGGCGAGGCGAATGTGATAAACAACGATGCGGCAGTCAGAAAAAAAAAAACAGAAAAAAGACCAAACAAAAAAAAAAAACAAACTTTACAAAACTGCCAAACAAGTTTGTGTATAAGTGCTTAAGGGGGAGGAGTAACAGAAAGTATAAAAACCTGACAGCGAAATTGAAGGCAAATGTTTGGTGCCAGTTGGGCAGAGTTTAACAACAAAAAAAAAAAAAAAGGAAAAACTGTCCCCAGGGCACATTTGAGTGAAGGAGGGAGGAGAAGCAGGCGTGGCCTTGCGCCAATCTTTAATGCGACCCTCGCACCTGTAAGGCACCACGTGTAAAATGTTTCCAACGGCAGTTTGACCCTCTCTGTCGCTCCATTCCTCCCTCTCTCTCTCCTTCACTCTCTCCCTCTCTCTCTCTCTCTCTCTCTCTCTCTTTCCATCTCTCTCGCTCTCTCTTTCTGCCTCTCCATCTGTATTGCTTTATATCCTTTTGAGCGTGCATGTAAATTGAAATGGGGCCAAAATGCCATTAAGAGTGTCGAGCAAAGCAAGTGAACGGGCTCCCAGTTTATGTACATTAAATTAAAAATTAACTGTCACCGGGGATATATTGAGTCGAGCAACAGGCAATAATAGTGACTTGAATTAACTTTAACCAGATGCGTTATTCTTCTTTTAAAGTCAATTTATTAAAACGAACAGCTACAGTTGCACTAAAAATAATCCCCTTACATTATTATAGAGTTTAGTGAAATGGCAGTTGCTGTCAATTGTTGGCGATTTTTATATCTTCTTATGATGTTGACAGCAAACTTAAATGTGTAAACAGCATTTATTGAGCTCAAAGTCACTGCTCAGTCTGTTCTGTAATCGAATCCTTTGCAGGAGCTTGTCTCCATTTATTTGCAAGTTTCACTTACATTAGATTTGTTCTTAATTGATCAGTGCCACATATGCCAACACTTTTGTACAAGCAGAAAAGTAAATAAATAAAATTCTTATTCTGAGCTGAGCTCCTAGCACTAAAACTTTCAGTATGTGCTTTCAGTCTGCTTGAAAGGGCAGCCTGGAGTTCGGTTGCTCCTTGCCCCACACCTGATTTGAGCTGTTAGCTGTTGCCGTTGTTGTGCCCATCGCTATGTTGCCGTGTTGCAATAACAAACTCATGCTAATTGCTTTGCTAACAACTGGCAACGACAACTTGGGTTTGCTCTAAGACCAATGCCGAAGCGCAGCAGCAAACTATAAATATTGCTCGAATGTGGCAACAACAAGTTACAACTGTAGCAGGAGCACGCGCTCAAGTCCTGCCCTGGCCGGGTCCGGAGCAGCCTTTAATTACGACAGTAGAACACCGCAATGCCCAACTAGTTGCACACACACACTCTCTCTGTCTCTCTCTCTTTCTCACCCTCCCCCTCTCCTTCTCCGTCTCCGTCTCTCTCTCACACACATTTACAATTATATAACTTGTGAAGTTGACCAGAGGATGCTGGACGATTGACCTCTGTAGTTTAGGATATGGCTTGCTGCTGTTGCAGACTGCCAGTGCGACAGGTGCAAGGATACCGTTCAACTGTGGCATATAAATTTGCACACGAACTGGCGATAATTGCTGGGAAATTAAATAAAAATGCAATTAAAGACGACAACGTCGCGACGTTGGCAACTCTGGCAAAAGTCCTCGTTGAAATGAGCATTCAATTAAGAGCCAAGCATAGCAAGAGTGCTGAGTGCAGGATACTGGCCGGGGCCCAGGACTCGGTTATCAGGGGCATACACTTGATGGCAGCCTTGCCAATGCCTTCGTCGGCATTTATAAAATGATTTTTATCTTTATCAAATTAGAAAACGACAACAGCAATAGCAGATATCCAGCTCCCTCTTCTACTATCCGCCACCATGCGCAACTCTCCTAAATTATCCAGTGAGACCAATTTCCAGCTCCAGTCAGCCGTATCTGCAGTGTCACAGCAATTAAAACTGTGCTGTGGCATAGTGCAGATTACATCGCAAAGGGGCCTGAGATAGAGAGAGAGAGGGAAGACATGGGGCAGGCCTCGTGGGCCATTGATGGTCAGTGAACAACTGTTAAATGCTTTGATGTTTATTTCCAGATTCGCAAGACTGCTCAGTGAATATATGCCTGGCAAGTGGGTCTAAATTGTAAGTGCCGCCTTACACCGGAGGCGTGTTCAGGCAGCTCCTCAATGGACTTGAAGATGAGTGATATTGGCCTATAGTGTTAATTATCGCTAATTTCAATTTGTATTATAAATGTTATTAAAAATCATTTACACAGTTTTCAAAACTGCTGCACATTAAATTGCTTGCACCAAATAAATAGCTTTAAGACGAATTAAACCTGAAAATCATGTTCGAATTGTTACTTTGCTCTTATGCGAAGTTGTCTTTATCGAAATTTTTGTATAAGTTTAGCTATTTATAAATTTCTACAAAAAACCTTTAACTTAAAACATTTACTTTAAAATCTTTACCAACTGAAAAACGATGGTTATTCAAAATGCGCTCACTCCAAGTTATCAGTTCTCTTTCAATAAAACTACGCAGCCTTTTAAGCCCTTTTGCTTGCCCTTCAATTCGTAACACTCCTAACTACATCCCAAAGTGTCTTACCTATCCTGTCATTCTATCTGTTCTGAAAAGCTCATTTATTGCACTTGATTCACTCAGCAGGGGGTTTCGATCTGATATATATATTTTTTCTTTGTTCTTTTGCGCAACATTTTCTTGTGGGTATTTTGCCAGTGTCTACAACCGTGGCATTGGTTGGCTTTTCTGGTGTCTGGTGGTTACTGGTGCCTCCACTCGCAACGACGAGGATTATGCAAAAAGTTTTTCATTAATGTTGGATTTAGATATTTTTTCACGGTTTGCAGCACTGGCCCTTGCCGCCGTTGCCCGGTTTTTCGCCCGGTTGCCTTTACTTTCGCGTTGGCTTGTTGACAACGCAACTTTGGGTCCCAGAACACGTTAACTTTAGTGCAGTGCTGCTGCTCGGCACAGTGCAATGAAAGCTGCCACAAGCAACAAACAGCACCGACAAACAGCGATATACCGACAAACATTCAGCATCAACAACCGGCACAACACAGAGCTGCCACGTGAAGCGGGTTGCAAGAATAAGGATTTTATAGTTGCTATTTTGAGAGCAATCGAAATGAGTGTATACGCATTAATACGATTTGGGATTGAGTTTTGTTATAGCCAGCATTCGGCCAACTTTAGAATATATATAGGTTAATTCCAGTCTAGCTACTTTTTGTTTATGATATTTATTTAAATAATTTTCTGTGATAGACAGAACATATTTAACAATGTCAACAAAAATTGTTATGTTACGTCCTTGTCCATACACAATTTTAAGATACTATCTCAAAATTGTCTTTAAATAACGAATGAATTATATAATCATAGTGGCATTGGGAACAGATTAGTACCAAACTCTATTCCAAAAATATATTTTAACCAAATCTTTCTGTATTTGTTCCCCCTTTTCCAGAACTTTCTAAGTCTATTCTTTTATATAAATTATTTTTATTTTTTTATATATTTTTTTTTAAAGGGATTTTGGTTAGTTTTGGTGGTTGATTCTTTTGCGACACTTTTGGTGCTTTGTAGTGCAAATTGTTTGGTTTGGCTCCGCTTTTCGCTGTGGATTCTTTTTTTATTTTCTAGGTTTCGTTTCCTTTTGTGGCGTTTTCGATTTGTCTTCCTACATCCGCAAGACCGGCGACCTCTCCCACCAGATATTCAGTCTCCTTTTGCACATGCTTCACGCTTGCCTTTATTTGAGTGTGTAAAGTTTTCTTACTTGGTTTTTTATTATTTTTTTTCTTTATTTGGTTGAGGAGATTTGGCTGCTGCAATTTCACAGTTTTACTCTTCCTGTTCCCGTTTTATGCCAACTTTGATAGTTTTGTCAAAAGTTTTTATTGCGATTTGTTGCAGTCGTGTAAAAGTAATGCCACCAAAGAAAAAACTGAAATCCCCAATTGATATTTTGGTGTGTAATGAAAAAATTTTGGAGTTAACTATATGGACGTTGCCCTGAATCGTGCTTAAAGATTTATTGGCTGCTGCCTCTTTTCGTTATCTAAGGGAGCGTAGAAGGCTCACTATCTATTGTTATCACAATGCTCGATGACCACCACATCGCCGTAATTTGGCGGAGGCGTCTCCGGGCGTGCTGCTCCTGTCTCCACAACGTCCGTGTAGAATCTGGTTGTAGCCACTGGTGGAGTTTCTGGGCTACTTGGCTCCCGATCGCGATTGCTGAACAGATTACTGCGGCTCAGACGTCGAATGAGCGTTGCCGTATTCTGGTTAATGGTGCGATAGTACTGATGCCTTGCCGGTCGCCCAAAAAGACGCGAGACAAAGTTATCCTCCGGCCCATAAGGCTGCCGCACCAGAGCCCGCGACGGAACGTTTCGGGAACGCGGATTGGAGCGACGCGGATTGCGAGTTTGCGGAGGCGTCCAAGTGTGAATCGTCGGCAGTTGCTGTTGCGACGAGTCCAGTATGGCTGAGAAAGAACAAATGTGAAAGTTATATTTTGGAAAAAAAACTCCTAGACTGATCACTTTTCAAATATCTTATCAAGTTTCAGACATACAAAAATGTAAACTTCATATAAAAATTAATATTTAGCAAAGAACCTACTTCTTTTGTGAGAGATTTGTGTCACTTTACACCCAATTTGTAGCTGAATGCTTTTTAAATGCGAAGTACGCATTTGGCGTAACCAATTAATTGAAAATTAGTATGTCCTTTTCACTCTAATCAGCTGTTTTCGCTAATTAATTAACTGCTTAAGCTTTAGTTTAATGAAGTTTAATAACTTACAAGTGTTGCTCTGCGCTGTTTGTTGCCGTTTCTTTCGGAGCTCGCAGCCGCTCTTCACACAGAGTGCAAAGCTTATTATGAATATGACCATACAGATGCCAGTGGCGCCACCCACTGCAAATGCCAGCTTGACATCGTCCTCGTCAAAGATGTGCGTGCTCTGCACCTGGTCTGATGGCTGAACAGCTCCGCCAGCGAGCAGCTCGTGACTGACACGCTCCAGGCAATTGCGATAGCGCAGACAAAGCTGCTCGCGATTACCTTCACAAACGTCGATAAGTGTTGACAGCTCCTCCTCCTCCTCCTGGTCTAAATTCTGCTGTTGCTTGTCCTCCTCCAGCTGCTGCTCTTCTGAATCATCGCGTAGCTCTCGCCACACAGTCGAGACGGATTTGGGAGCATCATTGTTGCTGTTGCTACTCGCATCTAAGTTCTTCATACTCTCCAGCTTAAGTGGCTCGACAGCTGTGTCCCCAACCTCCACATCGAGTGGATGCGACTCCAGCTTCTCTTCCAAGCAATCGCTCATGCTGACAGCGACGCCTCGCAAGCTAAGCCAAGTGGCGACCTTAATCAATGCTCGATCGCAATTGAGTGGATTCTCTTCCAGGTTAAGTGAGGCCAAATGGCGTGGAGCATGAAACACATTGATATTGAGTGTAAGCAGTATATTCTGTGCCAGATCCAATTGTCTTAACTGTGGTAGATCACTGAGCGAACTTACGTCCAGATGATTGATCTGTGCATTGCGTAGATTAAGGGTACGCAGCGATCTACTGCGGAGCAGTGGACAATTTTTCAGAGTGGCCAGTTTATTGCCCTCCAGATTGAGATGCAAGAGCTGGGAGTTCGATTCGAGCAAATGCTCATCCACCTGCTCCAGCCGATTGTAGGAGAGATCCAAAGAGCGCAATCGTCGCAGCTCAGCAAACGCATTCACATGCAACGTTTGGATGGCATTGTGGGCCAGCGTGAGATTGATAAGATGCACTGTCGTCTTTTTAATGGGTGTATATTGATTTGGTTAGCATTTAGTAGTCACTTATTACTCACAACTATAAGTATGTAACCCACCTCAAAAGAATCCACGTCAATGCTGGTGATATCATTATAGCTCAAGTCCAAAAGCTCCACTGTTTTGGGCATTTCAATGCTGGCGCTTATCAAACGTTTAGCGCTAAGTAAATGGATATTAAAAGTAAAAGTGAAAGTAAAATATTAATTTCTTCTCTCACCTACAAATGGCTCGATTTCGCTGTGCATATAGATCACAGTGACAAACGCTGGGACAGTTGAGCTGCAGTTGGGTCTTGCTGCGACAGACCTGGAGAACAACGCAGAGCAGCAGACCCACATAAAGCAATATCTGCTTAAGGCCTAGCCACATTTTTGGCTGGATCACGCATTGTAGTGCCATAGATATTTGTATCCACTTCAATTGATGGACATTTTGTAATGCCCTATATAATTAATAACCTTTTTTTTTTTTTAAATATATTTTGTATGCTAGAAACGCCTTTCGATTGTCGACTAACAACTGAATGAAGAACTTGCTTCGCACTCTTTCAACCATGACTAACTGGGGCGCTGTTTCCAATGGTCGAGCCTATCAGTCCCCTACGATATTGTTCTGCTTATTAAGAAAATCGGTGCAACCTGCAGATATGCTCGTTGACTGACTGTAGAGCATTTTTTCCGGTGCGATAAGATAGGCGTAGTGAAGCTTTTTGGTGCGGTTGTTGGGAGAAACTCAAGCAGGGGTTTCGTTGTTTGCCCCAAACTGAGTGAGTGGAAACCCCAGCTGTTTGTTCGTTCTGTCAGACATTTCTTAGCGCACAAAATGATAAAGAAACTTATATAAAATTTTATGATACAATTGAACAATTGGGTAGTTGTTCATAGATTAAATTCTTTAATCGCAGTTGATTATTAATAAATATATTTATACGTGTCAAATCAAAATAGCTAGTTTTAGTACAATGTAATCACATTAGTTGGAATTGTTTATTCTAAGTAACACAGTAAAGATCAAACTATATACATCAAAATCTTATAAAATATTACATAATTTTGGAAATTGCTCTAAGACAGTTTGTATTTTGAAAGTATTCGAACTTACCCCACCATGTTTGGGGGCTTAACCGATACAAAAATTGCCAATGATAATTACAAAAAAATATATATATACATCGACGATAACAACTGCAAGACGATGATAATGAGAAATTAGAACTGTTGAACATACTGCTCATAAACAAATAATTACTCATTGAAGATTAACGGTACTTCTTTTCTTTTGTTCTTTTGTTCTTTTTTTTCCTCCTGAGTAGGGGAAATGCATTTTAGTTGCACTATTCAATTATTTTAATCTTTATTTACACCTGTATTGGACACTTGTACATGATATTGAGACGTTTCACATCAGCAGAGCTTAGAACGATCCTTTGACCCATTTGGGATTTACCATCTGGATGCAGTGCGATAATTGTTTCTTTTCCATTCTTTGAGAAGGCCTTCGAGTTATAGTGCAATATGCTACCGTAGTCATAGGCCACACCAAAGTCTCCCACCACATCATAATCGTACTTTAGAAAATTTCTTTCCTTTCCCTCTGAAATGTTTTCCTCGACAATTTTTACAAAATCATCCCGGTTCGGCGAGCATTGTTGGTGATGGAAGCCCAAAGTGTGGAGCAGCTCGTGTTGTATGGTCCCCAATCTGAAGCAACCAGTGTCCAATCGGTTTGCTTCCAATCTCAGGTTCTGTTCTCCGCCACGATATCCAACAGCGGAACTACAGCCAGATTGGGAAACGAAGATATATACATAGTTCAAGGTTTCATCACTAGCTGGCTCAAATCGTATGCAGGAAGCAAGTTCAATTAGTTGCATTCCAAGTTCAATATAAGCCACATGAGCTGTATCTAAAGAAACGATTGCGCATTAGAGGCAGCGATTATAATAGAATGTTCAGAGACTACCGAATTCCTTATCGATCTTGTAGTAGACTGTGGCATTGGGCCAGTGTCGAGTCGTTTCTAGTACTCCATTCCGTCCGATCTCCACATCCATGTCACCTTGAAAGTAACCAGCAGTTAGCTCCGGATCAGTTTCCGCCACATGTCTCATGATGACTCCTGCAAAGGCGCCCAAGCACAGACAACCCACTACCAAAAAGCTAGACCGAATCCACATTGCGATCATTTTACACTAGTTCATTTCAATATTTGCACTAAGTAAATTTAGCCTAATTATTTATTATCAGAAAGAACGTGTTTGATAACGGCCTCTTAATCAAGAGTCAATAATTTGTTTTATAATCATGTGTTGATTGGACAAAGATAATTTAGTTTAAAAAGCAATAAGAATTCTTTTGTCGAAAGATACGTTGCAACCATTGTTAAATACAAAGAAGGTTGTATCCATTGCCCGAATACTCTCAATTAGATCAATCTTGGCTCTTATATAAGCAATCAAACCACATCCTACTCTTACATTTTTCGGAATTGCGACGTCGCGCAAATAGAGAGAGGGAGACAGAGAGAGAGAGAGAGAGAAAGAGAGAGAGAG
This sequence comes from Drosophila setosimentum, assembly GCA_035043505.1. NCBI lineage: Eukaryota > Metazoa > Arthropoda > Insecta > Diptera > Drosophilidae > Drosophila > Drosophila setosimentum. Next base: position 5,051,645 of record JAWNMY010000007.1, read on the forward strand.
AGAGAGAAAGAGACGTGACGATGTATATGCTGTCTGAATGAAACACTTCTATCCGTTGCATCTGCATCCAGCGACAGCATCTGCAGGCCAAAAAATATCCACAAAAAAATGTTAGAAAAATAATAGATGAGGAAAACTTAAAGTCCGGCCTGAGGCCAGTTGGTACGAGTTGATCGTTAGCTAGGAGAAAGGCGACGCTGGCTGGGGGCTACTTAACAGCACAGCTTGCGCTTCCGCACTGCTTCAGTTTCCACAACGATGTGGCCCAAGATGTAATGGCCGCAAATCCAGTTGTCTGCGCTGAACCACCCCGCGCCATGGCTGCCCCTTTTTCGTCCGTTTGCGACTTGCTTCCGCACTCCGTTTGTTGCCTTTAATTTATGACCATGGCTTGGCGCGCCTCAGTTGCAGAGACGCTGCTGTTGCTGGTGCAGTCGGCGGCGGCGGAGGGGGCTATGTGGTGGGCCGGCCAGTGGATACAGCATCCGCTGTTTGTTCGAGCCATGTTATTTCCAACCCTACCAGCAGCAGTGATCGGCACAATGAATGCAACAAGAAGAAGAGAAAAAAAAAAAATAACAAACTTTTCACACACATTCAGTTTTCGCAGTTTTCGTTGCAGTAGCGTCGGAAATAGTTAACTTTTATATGCATTTCAAATCAGAAACTTTTGCATTCAAACTTTATTAAAATTACGTTTGATGTTCGTCCAATTGCGTGCCCAGGCCACCCCTGCCACAGTGCCCCCTTGGCTGCACCACTTTGCGGGTTGATTTTTGCAATTTCTATTTGGAGTATTGTTGGCCAAAATTTTGGTCGCCATCGTCCTAGTTCGTTTAGTAGCTCTTTGTTAGGTTGTATTTTTCATAAGAGTCTTATATGGGGCATACTAGCTTGGCCATCACTTGACACTATTCATTCAGCCTAAAGGATTACTTGTTCATTAAATTCAAATTAGCCCATTTTGCTTTTAGTGCTATTCCCCAGTTTTGAGTTCTGACCACACAACCCTCAATACAGGTTTTGTCACAGACAATTGAATAATTATTATTTTAATCTATTGGGTATTTATAGAGTCATTTGTAAAGCAAAGTGATAATATCACTCTGACAATTTTAGACAACATAAAAAATGGAATATTATTGCAAAGTTTTGATAACTTGGACTATTATTTAGCGTATTTTAAGTTCGGGGCAAGCAAAATAGTTTTTCATTTGGCTTGCTTGAATTGCACATTTCCATTATTGTTTTGACTGCTGGCGCTTTTTTGTGGCATCTTCTCTGACTGGCACTCGCAGCATTTGGGGACTCCCTCTTCGACTGACCTCGCCTCTGCTACCCACCACACCTCCCATCCACTAATGACTGACATTGCTTCCTAATTACAAAAGTTTTCCATGCACTCGTTGCACTCAACAGGGGGTCGGGCACTTGGAGACTGGCTCTGTTGTCCGAAAAACTTTGGAGTTTATTTGATTTCCTTTATTTAATATTCGAATACTTAAAGTTCAGCATTTCATTTGGTTTATGGAAGGACACCAACCACAATTAACTAGCGGCTCCATTGACCGTGCAGCATGAGGCTTTAACCGCGCTACACATGTTTGCGCAGTTGAAAAAGAGAAGACACAACGCACAGTGTCACATATGTCATGTGACACATGTGTCACCGAGTCAGGAGAGGCTTGAGGCCAAAACAGGGACACTCACACGGACGGACAAACGGAGGGATGGACGAAAGGACGAACCGACGGCCACACTTAATGATAAACAATGCTTGCGGTCAGTTTAACATGCCGAGCTATTACCCCAAACACTAACACCCCCATCAGCAGCAGCCTCGCACACCCACATAACGAGTGGACAATTTACACACATGCTGGAACTCGCCAACAGAGGGCGCTAATGCTGCTGCTGCTGCTGCTGCTGCTCTATGCACATTTTGTGAAAAAACGAAACAAGAAATCATAGCTTTTTTTCAATACCAACAAGATTGAATACCCTAGCAGACTTGGGCAAATGAAAAAAAAAAAATAATTAATAAATAAATAATAAAATCAACTGTATACATCGAGAAGGTATTATATATTAATATCTAAAACACAAATTATTCTTAATGGTAAATAATAAATAAATTAAAAAAATTACCCCGTTTTTAATTGCACTAACTATTTCTTTGTTGGCATTATAATTACGATATTATGGTAAAATAAACTAAAGTACTTCAAGCAAACCATGTTTATTGTTTATATTATTTAATGTGGACTTCGTTCAAAGTGTTGCCAAATTGATGATAAAATTGAAACACACTAACTGCTGTAAGGATATTAAACAAGTGCACAACCAAAGCCATGAGAGAGTGACAAAAACAACATGCTTAAAAGAGCAGTAAATGAGAATTTATCCACTTGCTGACCAACTCACATACACTTCACCTAACACACACACACACACACACACACACACACACGCACACATACATGATTGGATGAGTGGAATACACACGCACATCGTAAAGTTTTAATCGGATGTTGTCCAGCTTTACATGACGCCATATACTGGCTTAGAGTGCAATATCCTGTGGCACGCGATAACATCGCATACAATGAGAAGAGGCGCTGCCACACACACAGTCATACACACACATATGTATATGTGTGTGTGTGTGTGCATTGCTTATGCCACCGTTTTGGGATGCCTGGACAAACGGTTTTGGCCCTTTGTCGTTTGATGGCATTCGGCAACGGCACACAAACTCAAACTACGCACTGCCACAATGCTATCCCTGCACCACATGGCAACAAAAAAAAAACAAAGCGCACAAACAGACAGATATACAGACAGATGGACAGATGGACAGACAGACAGACAGCAAGACTAGACACAGTTACACTCAGCCCCGCTCTTCATGTACAGCTATCCATGCAGTATACAAAACGCAAAGGCTATGAAAGAGCCGCCACAAAGGCTTAAAAAGTGCTCGCAGAAAAAAAAAGTGTGGAAGGGGAGAATAGGGTGGATCGTTGTCGTTACACGCACACTTGTCCTGACCAGTGTCCAGAGTGGAGCATTCAAAGTGCCGGGGCTCTGAGCAACGACAACTTCGTTGTCATTGTCGTGACAGGAAATTAAGATGAATGTGGCGAGCAAACTGCAGATCCAAACCTGACTTTGGACATTGGACACAATGGGTATGGGCAGTCGGAACTAACTGTGCGGTGGGGGTGGGCTGGGAATTTTGACTTGGTTTGGTCTCTTGTTTCTACTGTTTGCGCTGTTTGTCTCTTTGGCTCTTAAAATATTCATAACACAAACTGTTGCCACTATCTGCTGCTGCCAAGCCACAAATGGCGGTAATGTTACCAGCTGCAGCAGGGGGAATCGTTAGTACAGGAGTACTGGTGCGAAAGGATGGATAACGAATGAGATTTTTGGGTGCAAGAGTTCAAGATAATTGATTTTAGTGAATTAACTGAATCACTTTCTTATGATACATCAAATCAAAGTGTAAGCTAAGTAAGCTAAGTATACTGTGTGGTAGGAGTTGTAAGAGGGATCATAAAAGTACAAATAAAAAATATTTTCAAATTTTATAATATAATATAATCTATGAAAAAACATTCATATTCTATTCAAAACAAAATCTGATTAGCAAATAAAATAATAAATAATATTTATAAACTTACCAAGATATGGCAATAGTTGCTTTTGGTGTACATTCGAATAGTTGATATTAAATTCTCATCTCAGCTATTAATTTAAATTATGTTTAAAACTTCTGTGTAGGATTCCCAGCAAAGTTTAAAATTGAAACAATTATATGAGGACAAAAGCGATTACACGTAAATGGGCCAAAATTGCTGTTCAACTTTCAACTGTTTCCGTTTGCTCTGTTTTGGGCTAATAACTTAATTGAGCCATTGCACGCATGGGAGAGCTCATTAAAAAGTTGCCAACTGTCTCTCGTAAAGTCTTTAGACTGGATGGCTATTGTTAGTGTAAAGTTAAATGATTTGCTTCGTATAAAAGCCAAAGTCTACTTAGAAGTCACTTATAGTCTTTATTATGGTTCGTTACGTGCCTCGCCTGGCTGATGGCCAACGGGTAAAGCTCTCCTGGCCTCTGGCGCTGTATCGTCACAATAACTTCTTCTGGCCACTGGACGCGAGTACTTCAGCCAATGGGCGTCGCTTTGATTATGTTGTAGCTTTCATCGGATTCCTAATCTATTTGCATCTCACTGATGCGGAACTTCGCTATTTACGCTTTCAGAGAAGCAACATAGATGCCTTTCTGACTGGGGTGCCCACCTGCCTGATTCTAGTGGAGTCACAAATTCGCTCGGGCCATGTCATGTGGTACAGAGCACAATTGCATCAGTTGCTGCAAAAATACTTCGGTTGCATCTATGTGGATCGTCAAACGGAACCAGAAGTCTTCCGACAAATTGAGCGCAAGCTACTGCCAAATCGACTGGTCACCTCACTTTACTTAGTAACCGTCTCTGGCTATGTGATCGCCCCCATTATTATGTTGATCAACAGAGCCCAAGATTATATTTTCCCCATGATCCCCGCATACGATAGCCGACCAATGTACATATTTGTGCCACTGACGCTAAGCTGTGTCTGGGTGGGACTCTCTATTGTTAGCATGGTTTTTGGGGAGACTGCCCTGCTCTGTGAGCTGCTTTCTCATCTCAAGGGTCGCTATGTGCTGTTGCAGCGCGATATGGACTCCTCAATAGATCAGATAATGGCAGCTCGACAGAGTCCGCATATTGCACGCCAATTGCGTCAACTGATTGTCCAGACACTTCGGAAGAACGTGGCCCTTAATCGATTTGGCGAGCAGCTGGAGGAGCATTTCACGGTTCGCATATTCGTCATGTTCGCCTGTTGCGCCGCCTTGTTGTGCGCCTTAAGCTTTAAGGCACTTGTGGTCTGTTTTATAATTCGTATGTGTAACAATATTAGAGAATGAAAGTTAATTGAAATTTTCATCTTTTCTTTTACAGAGTCCAACGGGCACATATATCTATCCCTTTTGGTTTGTTGCCAAAACTATAGAACTACTTTCGTTGGGTGAGATTGGCTCCGATCTGAGTCATATGGTAATTAATTTGTATTCAACATGTTTATGGAAGTCAAAAGATGGTTAAAATAATACATTAACTATTATTAATTAATGAATTAACCACTTTGACATAACTTACAATAATAATTTACATATTTTCGTTGAGAATTTCATTTATTATATATATTTCTTAATCGTATTTTTGGCTTATAGACAAACTCTCTAAGTACGGTGTACTATCTAACGAGATGGGAGCAGGCAATCTATTACTCCAGTAATCGTCGTGAGAATCTCCGACTGATGAAGGTCGTCGCAGTGGCAATTGAACTAAACCATAAACCTTACTATATGACGGGCTTAAAGTACTTTGCAGTCAGTCTCCAATCAGTTGTAAAGGTGCTGTGCGTTGCGAGGCTTAATCTAGCAGGCATGCACTAATCCTTGACAAACTCTCTTTTCTAGATACTACAGGGTGCTTTCTCCTACTTCACATTTCTTACCTCGATACGCTGAGAGAGCGACTTCAGTGGCAGCAACACATTGCGTGTGCATCTGCACGATTTAATAAATCATAATTTTTTAATTAATAAATAATTGAGAATATCAGAATTGAGCAGTGAGCTCTCAAACACATGATTGCATATTAAGAGTCAATTAATGGTGAATTCTTCTTAATTAAATGAAATTGATAAAATTTGGCGTTCGCACATCGTTGCCTGCAGTCGACGCCAGTAGAAATTTATGTATGCGTATCGGTGTGTGTGTGTATGTGTAATTTTAATGTTAATGTGGGTCTGCATCACCCCAAAAATAGACAATAAAATATTCATGACTCCTGCTGTGGGCAACGAGTGCAGAAACTTGCCAAAAAGTTAATAAAACTTTGGCCTTTGGCATTTTCCACTGAAATTAGAAACGCTCAAAAACAGCTGATCAGCAGCAATCCCATAAATCTTCAGTTTTTGTCTCATAGTTCGCCTTCTTCTGGCTTCGTTTATCACTTGTCCTGTGCTCCCATTTCAATTTCCTGCAGCACGAACATTTTGGTAAATTAATCCATTAAAGTTTTGCCCATGAAATGAACAAAAGTTTTCACATAAAAATCTGTGCATCCATCCCTCTTGCTCTATGTAGTTCTTGCTTTCTCTCTCTCTGTCTCTCTCTCTCTGTCTCTCTCGCTGTGTGTCTCACTCTGTTAACCATCTCGCTGTCGCACATAATTCTACAGTACGTGCGTCAGACTTATTGATAATTAGACGCAGAGTCGAATCGTCCCGCCCCATTACCCAATTTGCACTTCATTAGCGTCGCGTTGTTCAGCACTAGCTGAACACACTAGTTGCCGAGCAGCAGTCGACTGGATATCGCTAGCAGAAATTGAGTTATTCTGCTGACATTCGCACTGAAGTTGCCCCAATTGCAGTGGTACGCAACTTACCTAATGAGTTTTTGTTTGCCATGATGCGTGGGAAAGACACAGTGTGCTACCAAGTTGACATGGCTTTGTTTGAGATGTTATCTGTCACATAGAATAATCAGTCCTTGAACATTTTTAATAATGATAAACATATATATATATACATATATTTTGCTTTTAATATATATCCCTCAATCTTGTCAAATATAATAATAAACTCAATTCGTGGAACAGCTGAGACATTTTTTTTAACGACTTCCTCTTATGTAATCCATAAATACTCAGACTATGATGCACATATTATACATATCTGTATTGCGCAAATGTATATGAGTACTTTTTAAAATTTTTTTTGGAAATTGTCACAACTTTTGCGTAAGCTACTGAAAAATGTTATATTTATGGTTTGGTGTTGCCAACTGAAGTTGAAAAACAAACAAATACTAACACATAAACACTCATACAAAGTGTGTATGAATGTTGTGTGTGTGCTGTGGTGTGGAAGGCGCGGCAAGGGCGAAGGGCAGGCAAATGTTCTAAAAGTTTTAGCTTGTAATTATCATTAGCGATATTGTGTCTAAAGTTTTTGAAGCCGCGTATTAAGCGGCCTGCGCCCCCACCGAATGCCAAATGGCAACACACAGTCGGTGTGTGGATTGTATGTGAGTGTTTGTGTCTATGGGAGTGTGTGTGTGTGTGTGGGTGTTGGCGTGGCTGGTTGAATCATACAGTTATGCTTCTAAAAGGCGCATACACATTGAAACTTTTGGCTTCATTTAACTTGGTCTTTTGATTTGATTGCACAGCTACCAAGATATAAATGGGTTAAGGAAGAGATAGAGAGAGACAGAGAGCGCAGGGAGCGAAAGCGAGACAGAAAAGGACGTTAAATCAAATTAAGCGCGCCATATAAGCGACGAGTTGGGCAAATAAAACTTTTAATTGCCAACGCGTTTTCTTCTATATTTTTACAATTTTATTATTAATTTTAATTGTGTTTTTTTGTTGTTGATTTGCTGCAAGACTTGACCAGAAGGCCGGCCCTGCATAAAAATCATCAAGTCATATTTGTCTACCCCTGCTGAGTGAATTACCGTTTTATAATCAAGTTAGAAAATATACAAATATAAATATATACTATGTCAAATATATAATGCAAGAAGACAAAGTCTTTTTTTAAGCAAACTTTACAAAACCATAGTATTAGATACATTTTATTAAAATTTTTATAATTCATCACTAAATAGAAATAAGTGTTTAGTTTAGTTGACAGAGAGTAACTGCTTTTTATTTTGATCGATGTCACACTTATATATTGTCCGGCAGTGTACAAGGATCTCGAAGTTTCTTGCATGTTTTGTCAAATTACGCTTGCAACACGTCCTATGCTTCATTAATATTAATAACACTTTTAATAGTTGCGTTACGCAAATATGGCAAATGAATTCCATTTAATGATTAACTCAGACAAGGCAACTTTCGTTTAAGCTAAATACCAGAAAGAACAAAAAAATCGCAAAATGGTGGAAAACAAAAATGCAACCCGCCAGCAGGCAGCGTTATTCATGTGTGACTACATTTGTTAGGCTCTGTCTGTGATGTGTGTGTGCGTGTGTATATCTGAGTTGTGTGTAATTATGCCTGAGATTATGCCCACAGTCATACTGTGGGTGCACCTTTAATGCACACACCATTGTCCCGCCCCGCATCTTGTCCTTGTGGACGTCCCCATCGTCAAAAGTTTTTGCGGTTTTCTCGTAAGCAAATCTCTGAGAGCATCTCGCTCTAGCCATGGTAATGTGCTGTCTTGGAGTGACATTTGGCCTCAGACCCAATGACAATTGCCGAGCAAGATATGCAAATGCTAAAAAAAAAACTCTTGGACAGTTGAACTTAAAAGCTTAAGTGCAATTACTAAGGATTACAACTTTCTGCTGAGATCAGCTCTGTTAAAAAATAAGAGCAGTCCAAGTAGAATTGTCGAAGAAAATTAATATATTTACTTCCTATAGTTAAGTTAATTACTACTTCAAATTTGTAAAATGAATCAAAAGTTTTCGTTTTGAAGCATCGAAGCTAATACGAAATAGTTGAAGATCATAGAAGGCTTTAAAATGCAATTTTATATTGAAGTTCAAGCTTATTCCAATATTATTCCATTAGTAGAGTAGAAGTCTCAGCCTGTGTCATTGAGACGTTTTGTTGTCTGAGTGCTTTAAGTGTGGTCTTAAGATATTTTACTCATATGCGCTGCTCTCTAACTTAAGTATTCGCATTTCCCTGTAGCTGCTTCTGTTGCTGTTGCTGTTGTTGTTGTGATTGTTGTTGCTGCTTGTTGTGCTGCCAGTGTTGTTGGGTTTTGCCTTTGCTTGGCTCGTAAAGTCGCAGGAAGTTATTATCCTAAAAACTTTACCCCTGAGGGCAATACAAACAAAGGCGTAGCACAGCAACAAAGCGCAGCATTCATGTCTGACTATGAAATGGCTCTGCGTGCACTCTCCCACACATACACACACACACACACACACACACACACACACACACACACACGCACACACTCATACATAATATGTACACTTGGCTCGTTATATATGTATAAATATGTATATTTGTGGTTCGCCTATGCATGAAAACAGAATGTCATAAAATTAGAACGATCATAAGCAGAACAGCAGCCAACGCATCGTCTCGAGTCGAGGAAAACTTAACACACAAAAACTTGGCCAACGCTCTGACTTTTTTTATGCTCTCGGCAAATAGTTGATAGTGAGGCGTTCTGCTAGCCGCCTTAACCCATTAAATTCTTTCTATTTTATCTATTGTAGCAATAAATTTAAAAGGCAAGCATTCCAAAGGACCACAGCCCCTGTCGTTATTTTATGTTAGAAGATGCAGTGCTCAAGTAGCATTATTTAAATTTAAATTGCATTTGGTGGCTAAGAAAATTGTAAAGTTATTTTCAAGTAACTTTTTGCCTTTATTATTAATACTGAAGACAGCTCGAAGATGACCGTATCGATCCACTTATAGTAAATTATATAGCTGCTTTAATAACAATCGATCGAAGCACGTATCTTGATCTGGAAAGAACGGTTTTCTTAGGCAAACTGAAGATTAGCTTATCATTGTAGACTGGAGTTAATCAGCTGACATCAACATTTTCCAGCAAAATATTATAATTTTATTTCTCACTAATCTTAGAATGAGATGAAATTTGCCTTCTAAAGCTCTAAAATTGCTGAAGATATAGACACTTCCGATTTTTGGCCGTGTTCCGATCATTTTTATCAGCTTTATGAAAATTATTGCTAGTTATATGCATTTCAAATTTGATGGCTCTATTTTTGAATATTGTTTCTAGATACATTAATATATCGATTAACACCAGGTATATTGGTATATTACATTATTTATAGAATCTTAGAGCGGCGGTATATGTGGAAATTTATATGTCGATCTAAATCAACATAATCTTATAAAATTTGAGCATTTCACAATGGAAGCGTATTAAAATCATTAAAGGCTTAGCGAAATTCTCAGAGAAGTAATATACTACTCTTGCCTTGTTATCCGTTTTAGAGTGTGACTTTACAGTTCTCTCCTCTTGGCCATTCTCTTGGCCATCTTCAGTTGTAACTAAAAAAGCAAATGCATTTCCTGCATAAATTAAATGTTTACGGCTTCCGTTCCCTGTGTATGTGCTTATATCAGTGTGTATACTGCTGAAGGAGGTTACAGGTAGCTCAGGTAGTTGGAAGTCGGCATTATAAAGCCAAATATATTCGAGGTGCACACAGCACACAACACCCAACAGAACACGCACAGACACACACAGACACACACTTCCACAGATAACGGACTGGATGCTGGCATTATAGACATTACCCTGGCGCTTGGCTCTGAACAGAGACTTTGTTGTTGGTGCGCTAATTTTTAATTACGACCACTAAATATTCAATTTTTAGTGTCGTACTGAGGCGACTGCAGACACTTCCTCTTCCAGCCTGGGTAGTGCTTTTGTTTTGTGGATTAACAACAGCCAGCAAGTAAGAACAACAAAAAAAGAGCAAAACGATGTGCAAAAGAGACACTTGATTCCTGTCGCCTCGAAAATGCAAATGCTGTGTTTATTCTAGGACCACCACATTACAATGATACTTATTAAGTCCAGGTGAATCTGTTTTTACCAAGTAAGTTTAATTTTTGAATCTGACGCTTTATCTTTACGCTTATCTAAAAGATTTGCCTCTGACAAAAAATATATTTCTCACTGTTTAAGGTATATGCAAATATTTTGTTATAAGCCGCATCACTAGCCGAGTCGATATAGCCACATCGTTTTTATTGGATTATTAAAAAATCAAAAACGTCATAGTTTCAAAGGTCATCCGGATAAGCACTCCCAAAATTCAAAACTTAGCTGTTTGCATATACAAGTTTATGCAATATAAAGAAAATCCAATTTCTACAACTCAAGTGCTTGTGAAATTGCAATCCAAATGGCTCACGCAGTCGATTCCACAATTGATTCATCTCAGAAACTATAAAATTTTTAAATTTTAATCATCGCGTAGATTATCGTTATTTTATCGATAACTTCCTCCGTTCCGTAAATAAATGTTAATATAAATACACAAATATGCTTTGGGTTTTTTTATATCTTCACTCTGTAAGAAATTAGAGCAATTCCACGCAAATATTTTGAAGGAAAGTTTGGCAATAAAACTATAATATATTTAACAGCTTGGTTAAGGGTGTATCAAAGTAAGCTCACTAGATTACAGTGTTCTGTCCTGCTTATATATATGTCAGCTTAGCTCATGTCGAGAACGTCTTATGCCGAAAAAGTTATTTAAAATCCCACTAAAATATGAAAATTTTCGAGAAAAATTAAATTTCTGAGATTGGTTTGCAGGTAAACTATGCCACCGATTTCTTTTTGCAGTATGTATAAAAATGTAAGTCAATTTAAAATAAATCTGTGAGAATAGCTTTTCGCAAAGCTTTTAAACTGTTTCGTTAATTTGTTGCTTTCAATATAAAAAATAATGTATAGTAGGTATTATATAGTATATAAGGGCATCTGGCATTTCCACTGTTTAGATAGCTTCCCGCGCTTTAAAAGCCGAAAAATGCATCCGGTTTGATTTATAAAGAGAGCCCAGCAGCAAATCTTGATACAAGTACAGTTTCTTATTATATTGTTTGCAGTAATGCCAGCTAGTTTGCTGGCGATAATGTGCAAAAAAGAGTTAAAAATTATTAATAATTTTATTGTGAGTTATGAAACAAGTTAAGACATAAGTGAACTAACTTCGGTTCTTCTTGAAACGATAGTTACAATTGCTGCCCGGGCGAAAGATGTATCATCAAAGATAATAAACCATAATTGCCATCTGTGCTAAGGACTGCGGCAATGAAACCCGTAGCCACCCCAATACGTGAAAATGTGTCCAGGGCTTTCGAAATATACAGCATAGGTCAAATAATCGGTAAGTTGTTGAAGTGATTATTTATTTAATTAGATGTGTGCCCGTCTGTAAGAATCGATGGACTATTCTATTTTTATTATGTAAATATGATTAGCGCTCGCTCCACGTCATGTGCCAGGGTCACAACATAAATGCACATGCAACAGTTTAACTAACCTGCGATGAAGTAAACACCATCAACAATACATGCGCCTGAGCTTTAGCACATCTTTGATGCTAATTCCCTTCCGCTGACCAATTTGGGCACCACCATATAATTGGACAATGGTGGGCTTTCCGTTCTTTGAGAAGGCAGTGGGTCCATAATGCAACACACTTTCGTAATCATAGCCGATACCAAAGTCACTCACATCGCCTGCTTTGTAGATATAAAAATTTTGCTCCTTGCCAGATATAATATTATCATATTTGATCCTTATGTACTTGTCCCTCTTAGGATCGTTCTGCATGTGCAGCATGGCGAGAGCATGAAGTAGTTCATGCTGTATGGTACCGATTTTCATGCACCGTTGACCCAAATTAAGTTTTTGCCGTGTTCCTTGATAGCCAACAGACGTCCAACAACCACGCCCCTTATTCTGAATTGCGAGCTGGGGCTCCTTCAAGCTATACGTGCGGCGAAAGCGCACACAGGTCAGGTCTGAAATTATTTCCATGGCCTTCCTGACGATTCTTTCGTCATTGGAATCTGTGGAATATAAACAATTATAATACACGCTTGGCTGCTCGTCTGCCCACCTACTTAGTCCCACGATGCTGTAGACGAGTTCGCTTCTGGGCCAGTAATAGCGCGACCAGAGCATCACATTTCGGGCCATTCTGTTTCCCGCCAAATGCTCTAATTGCTCTGGCGTGAGACGCATATCATCTTCCAACAGCATCTCATCTTGTTCGACGGCCAAGACCTGGCTAAGGCCCCAGGCGTTAAGAAGGAAAGTCCAAAACAAGTAGTTGCAGGAGTTCATTTTCAAAATGAATTCACTAAGTGAGTAACAGCAGATTTTATATTTTTGTGTTTAGCTTTGTTTATGGCAAGCTATCTTAGCTTCTCAACTTGGACCGTGCTAAGTATATGTAAATTGATATATGCATATATGATAAGGGCTTATTGCCATACTGACTTTCATAACATGTACTTAATGTTTCAGTGAACTTGAGTGTACATATCTTTTAGCACTAAGCTGACAACATATAAGACTAACACATGCTCATTAAGGGCTGGATTTCTCTTTTACCCGCGATGTTGTCGCAGCGAAGTCAAGTGAAAGTTCGCTGCTCGACACACGACCCCTGCAACCCTTTCGACGCGTCGCAGCCATTGTGATATTTTTTTTTTCGTCGATTTGATGCCTCTATATATTGTCTGCTTAGTGGTGCTAATATCCATGAACAGCTATTAATGGTATTAATCTTTAAAATTTCTTACTTAATATGCCAAATTTAGTTGTCTTTCGTATCTGTGATGGATGACTTTTAAGAATTGAATTTTCTTAGCAGTTAATTCACTTTTGTCTAGTTTTATAAATCGATAAAATACAATGCTTCGACCTAATATACGTTGTACTGTTGCATTTAAGCACTTAACAAACAAGCATAAAAAGGAGGCATATCGACTAAAAATTGACTGCATGCAAAATCTGATCGATTCGCTACACATCTCGATCAGCTACACTTCGGGTACTGATAGCGGTTACCAGATTCGAATGGGCCAAAAAATTGTCATGGTTAGTGTAGATCATTGTTTGGCTTGCCTTCGCTGTGACATATTCTCGAGCTGAATATAGACCTAATTCGATTATGGGTATTCTTATTTTGGTTTTCAGTCTGTGATGTATAAACTATTTACATTTTTAATAACAAATACATAAAGAATTCATTAAACGAAATGTAATTTAAAGTTTGCTAAGATATCTATGGTTTTATTACTGAAATCTGCTTTATGAAGACATTGAATACAGCAAGTCTATGTTAGAAAAACAGTCGTCACATTGTAGCATGATCCAGTTGAGATCCATTAATGAATTTTCCATTTCGAGACAATAATACACATTTTAGGTTTATATATAGTAAGTTCTTAGTTGACTTGCACCTCTACATATTGTTTGCGCACTTATTAAAGTCAGTTCTGAGTAATTTAACTATAAGGCTCACTATCTGAAATCAGCGTGACACATTGCTACAGCTTCGCTTAAATCTCTTATGGTTTTCATAAACATAATATTCCCAAAAGCAAAAAAAGTTAATTTCACAGTTGCGCTTTTCTTTCGCAACTTAATGATGATAAATTCCAATTCCATATTGTCCTTTACTCAACTGCCTTTGCACTTTCTTTCTTGCCTTTCTCCCGCATCAGTTGCCCACATTAAATCAGTTTATTGTGTTGACAAATGTAATTAGGTAAACTCTGTGCCGCTGTCATTTGTGTTCAGATTCATTTTGACAACGTTCTCGCCCTCATAATCGCCTTGCTGCTTAAGCGATTGGGATTGAGATTCGGATTTGGACAGTGACAGTGACAAGGCAGCATACACAAAGATGTAGTAGAAGGTAACGAAGGAAAACATTAACAAAAACATTAGATGCTGTAATCCGGTGAGCTCGGTTCTGATGTACCCTGAACCCAGCTGTTAAATATATTCTAGTTTTATTGGCAAATTTATCTTTAAATAGTTTCGCACCCAAATGTGAGCAGGTTTGCAAGTGCACTCATTTCTTATAGCAAGCACAGGCACTGAAGATTAAACGAAAAATGCAGCACATGTTTTTTATCATAAGCCCGATCCTATATATACATAGGCACATACAGTCAATCGTAGCTAACGGAGCTCTGTAGAATACACACGAAAAATGATGGCATTTATTGCTATCGGAAATTGAAATGTATCAGTATTCGAGAAACGCAGCCAGTTATCGATCAAATTAAGCACGAGAACCTATATTCCAAATTTGAAATCTGTATGTATGTAGATACTTAATACTTCCTTCTGCCTATTACATACATTTTGCACAAAATGATTATACGCTTTTTATCCATTTTTAATGGGTTCATGGTATAAAAATATCATGTGAAACATACAAAATAAGACGATAGAACAAAAAATTTACGCTTTGAATCGTTTGTCAATCGTATGATTGAATATCAATTAGCAACTAAAAGTATGCCATGAAAAAAGTGATAATATGTTAAAAATATAAGTTAATTTAATAAATACAGGGTAACTATAGTATAGTATAGTACAGTATAGTATTGTATTGTATTGTATTGTATTGTTTATGGTAAATGATTTTCTAAACAATTTGATGTGCTTCATTACATACGTAAAAAAGTTTTTCATTAAGTCAATAAAGTGAATGGGCATAGGAAAAATAATATAATATAATAAATAATAAATAATATTTTTCATATCTTTTGTAAAAACAATGTACTATATAATTGACCATAATTTTTTGTTAATGATCTTTCTACAACTGAATGGAGAATTTATATAACTAGGTAAAAGCAAAAACACTTTATTGCCAAAGTTAATATATATATTTATTTCATTATTAGTACGGTACGATTAGATAAGATCGTATGCTTTGTTATCTTTTATTTCGCCAAGCCACAAAGAACCAGCCATAAATTTACAACACATAACAATGTAGTAGCGTTGCCTGGAACAGAGTTGTAAATAACACCATTGTTCCCATTTTACCCATTTTTATTGGAGTGTAAATAGTTCTCATAAACTGGCCTAAAATGCGCAACTTACTTTGAAGACTTACGATAATTGACTGGCAGTCGTGGCAAATCCATTCGGTGGTCAACATGAGAGCCTTCCCATAGTTCTACTTGTCCTTGTAAGCAGCAAGAGCTGCCTTGCATCCCGAACTGACACCCGGCTACAGACAAGCCAAATGATATTGGAAAATCAGGAGAGAAATGGGTTGAGCAACGAAATTTATCGTTGGCCAAATCGCATTAGTTATTACCTTATCAATAGGAAGATAGGTAAGCAACTATAAGAAGCTTATATAATAATAACAAATAACTGTGTACTTTAGATCAACAATATAGGGATCATATTCTTCGCGGTATACGCATCCTTGAGGCAAACTCGTGTCTCATCTTCAAGGAAGCAAGCAGCGATTAGCCCTATTATATGAATGTCACCTCCGAGCCTGGCGGCTGCTTCTCGTCTGTTGGCCACACAAATCGAGTCTAACAGCTCAATTGCAAAACTAGGATTTAGACACCGGCTGCTTCCGTCTGGGGAACATTTTGCACCAGTTTCTGCACGCCTTGGGCTTCTATCATCAACAGAGTACATGGAACCGTGACGACTATGTTCGCATTGTGATGGAGAATGCTCAAGAGGGTCAGGATTATGACTATGGCAGTATAATGCACTACCCGCCCAATGCATTCACCAATGCATTCGCCAAAAATGGACAAATGACTATTGTGGCATTAGTTGAGGGTGCGGACAAGATTATGGGATAGCGACTGCAGTTGAGTGCTCCAGATATTGATAAAATAGATGCCATGTACAAGTATCCAAGATATGATTGCATTGCATAAATACATAAGTTAAAATGACCAAGAAGATTTTTTTTTTTCGCATACAGCAAGTAAACGATAAGATAAGAACTGCACCCAATTCATGTTCTGTAGACTATATTGTTAATAATGTGTTGTAAATAAAGCTTTAATGATAAACGTAAAGAATAGTAAATTTCAAAGGGAACTTTGGTCGTCGTAAACGATTTCAATCAGCGACAAATACCATCATTCTGCATTTGTTCATTTAGTGGAGAACATGAAGTGGATTTTCATTGTTACCTTAAACTTTGTGCTCCTCAAGAATATTCTGGGAGCACCAGCAGATCGTACAGAGTTGGATCCCGAATTAATTTCAGGACATACAGAAGGTGACATGATTCTCAGCAGTGAGAAGAGAAATGGATTGCTAGATGGAACCTATCGCTGGCCCGATCGGATTGTCTATTACTATATCAATAAAAACATTGGTAGGTCAGTTTGTACTACTTGATTCGAATCTCTTCAATATTTATATAAACAGATCAAGCTCACCGCAATCACATACTTATCGGTATTCGAACTATCGAACTGAACTCTTGCCTCATCTTCAAAGAGGCTCAAATAGATCAGAAATACTATGTAAATATCACCTCCGATCCTGGCGGCTGTTTTACTGCTGTTGGATTCCAAAACCGAGTCCAACGAATGAATCTGCAAAACTACGATCTTGATACGGGTTGCTACCGCATAGGCACCATATTGCACGAGTTTCTACATGCCCTGGGCTTCTATCATCAGCAGAGCTCTTCGGACCGTGATGATTATGTGCGAATTGCCACAGAGAATATTATGGAAGGTAAAGAGCACAACTTCCAAAAGTATGATGAGGGCGTGGTTGATAACTTCGACCAGACATATGACTATGGAAGCGTCTTGCACTTCACTCCCTACGGCTTTTCCAAAAATGGTGAAATGACCATTGTCCCACTGATTAGTGGCGTTGATGAGATCATGGGACAGCGACTGCAAATGAGTCAAACGGATATCAACCGATTAAATGTTATGTACAAGTGTCCAAAGCATGTTTAAATCGATATTTATATAGTTTTTCAATGTATAGTATGGTATATAGTATTGTTTATTTGTAAGAAGATACATTATATCATAATATATCTTGAACAATTAAAAACAGTCAATTAACACTTGTCTCCTTTTAAATCTTTTAACAAGCAAATTAAAATGAAACAATTCTAATGTAAAAATAGAATTAGCGATTTGTCAAAATAAGCATCGAACTCCAAAGTCGTGTTTTTTTTTCGTGTTGTCATTATCAGTGAGATTTTCCAAATAATATCACACCAAAAAGGTTGCTACTTTTTAGTTGCTTCGGTCTTATCTCAAACACATGTGTACAGAAATTATCGCGTTGTTTTAATCGTTATCAAATTACGAGGCTATAAGCGGTTTTAATTGGTTATTTCAATATAATTGGTCATATTATCGAATGGTTTTGCACATAATTGTGATTGTAAGCAAAATCTATATCCTATATTATAATTGTTTGATAGCACATTAACTGATACATATCTATAGCTTGGATTCTAATTATCATCGACTGATAAGCTGTGAACCGAAATAGAACTGTGAAGTGCTTAATATATTTTGGACTATGCTATAGAAGATTCGGTCATTTCTTATAATGCCGCCTGCTTGAACACCACTCAAAACTACAAAATAAAGGAGAGAGAGAGAGAGAGAGGGAGAGGGAGAGAGAGAGAGAGAGAGAGCGCTGTCGGTCTCTCGAGTAGTATCGCGAGATAAGCGCCATTCAAACCAGAAGACAATTGTTTATCTGTAGAGTACATCGATTACTCGTGTTTTCGTATGCGACACGAATTCAGGTTACAATTAGTCATGCTATTTAAAATACGTATTGTATTTAAAATACGTATTGCTCGCTGAGCACTTGAAAATTCAATCACACCATTGATAATAAAGATAATATTTCAATTATGTGTTAAGCAATGACAAGACCATTGACCACATGACGTATGATATGCAGAGTGTTGCGATTTAATTGTGAGAGAAAAGGGGAAAATGAGAGAGCTCAAACGGAGTATCTGAGTATCTCATTTGTAATGACCACATGGCGAAAAACTCTCATTATTAGATTATGGAGTATATCATTAACCTAATCATCTGCGACTTACAAATAATCAAATTTATTCTATCTAAAAATATTGAAAAGTGAAAGTTTACTTTAGATGCGCTGTCTCTAAGTTACTTTAATAGGCAAACTCCATTTTAAATAAATACTTTCTTAATGGCAAACCAACGCAACGAATGTGTTGATATTTTGGATAATTCTTCTTCTGCTAATTCCACTTGTGTATCCTATCATTCAATATTAACTTTTATATAGACTTTTATGTGTAATATTTTAACATAAACTAATAAATGGTGAAATTTATGCTTCTGAGTTAGGTTAGGTGAGGTTTAACGGTTGCCGACCAAAGTCGTCACACTTAGGCCATTTTAGGCCCGTTGTGATACCGTGTGGATCACACTTCCTAGCTTATTCACATGGGCATGAATCACAGAGTATTATGAATTTCGCAATTCTGGCCGGTCACATATCCGGTAACTGTATTAGGCTTGACAAGAAGTAGCTTCCCATTATGGCGAATCTTATCCTTGGCATTGTAGGGTGCTTGATGCCTATTGGCAATCAATGATCGGTTATTGCACGTATTACTAAGGAGCAATTTGTGCGGCTTAGTTTACATAGTTCCAAACTGCGTTTTGTATTTAAATTAGGCCAGGTTTGGTGTGCTTTTCGGCCACAGTTGGCACTTAGCCATTTGTCGTTTCACCTGAGTTCTTATCTCTGTTTTTGAGTTTGCTGTAGCCAGTGGCATACACTTACCATCCTTATCAGGGAGGAGAGGTAGTAGAGTGCATCTCCTGGCTAGCTCATCAGCTTTGCAGTTGACTGTTATATTGTGGTGTGCAGGCACCCATATTAGGCTAATAACATGCTGATTTGCCATCTCGAGGTCTGTGTTAATCAGCCCATTAATTTTTGTAGAAGGTTAAAGTTCAAAGACTTTCTACCATTTTGGATGATCTGAATATAATGAGATTTTCCCCTTAATAGGATGTACTTCTTCTGCTTCATATTTTAAAACGTTGGTGTTATGTTATTTGCCTATCAATTTGACATACCTCACGTCGTGCTCCTATCGGTCGGTTGGGTGGTTCTAGCTTGGAATCGTTGGGCTGGTCGTTAGTTCTTCAACTTTCAAATCAAAAAAAGAAATTAAAAATTAATAGTAACAAACTATAGACTCTCCAGTTGCCCTTGCTAATTCTTCTAAAGAATTGTGGTATAGTAATACAAGAGCAGCAATCATTTTAAATAGTTTGTGGATTATTAAAGATGTACACTATAACTAGTAACAAAGAACTAAGACTGTTATTACTTCTTAAATATATATAAATATGTATATGATGTCGATATCGATTGATGATGCGATCACCGGCTTGTGAAGAGGTGGACATTAGCTGTATGCCATACTATTGTCTTTAGTTAATCAGTAACATGCATTCACACAAATTTGTTTTACGCTTGCCAAAAAGTTGTCCAATTGAATTTTTTTTTAGCACAATCAATTGCTTGTATCTAATCATCGGTATCAACTAACAAGTACTTCATATTTATGTCCAGTACCACCTACTCACTTGCGTCAGTAATAATCGAGCAACGTCGCGAGCAAGATGCAATCCTATCAAATAGTGGTCGTCTTAGTGTTGCCCATCCTACTACTGCAGGGTGCAGCAGCACCGCTGCGTGCAACCATAGCGGATCCTGAGGAGGCAGCTGGATTCGTGGAGGGTGACATGCAGCTCACAGCAGGACAGCAACTGGCATTGGAACAGGGACTAATGGGCCGCAATGGTTTACTGGATACAACCAAACGCTGGCCTCAAAATACGCTCGTTTACAAAATATCGCCAGACTTTGATGACACGCATCGTCAGGCGATTCTAAAGGGGATTCAGACGCTGGAGGAGAACACATGCGTGCGGTTCAGGGAGGCCAACGAGGAGGATGTTGGCTATGTGAGCATCACAGCCAAGCCAGGTGGCTGTTACACAGCCGTTGGTTATTTAGCCAAACAGCAAGATATGAACCTAGAGATATATCCGATTGGTGAAGGATGTTTCAGACCCGGCACCATATTGCACGAGTTCATGCATGCGCTCGGTTTCTACCACCAACAGAGTTCGGCGATACGGGACGATTTTGTAGTCGTGGTCGAGGAGAACATTGTGCCTGGCAAGGAGTTCAATTTCAAGAAATACGCAGCGAGTGTTGTCACCGATTTTGATTTGGGCTACGACTATAATAGTTGCCTGCACTATCGGCCTGGTGCCTTCTCCGTAAATGGCAAAGATACGATTGTGCCGCTAGATGAAACAGCTCAGATCGGACAGCGCATCGGTCTCAGCAAGATGGATATTGACAAGATTAACATTATGTATAAGTGCCCCTTATTAATTTGAGCATCTGCAAATGTCAATCAACTTTGTATTGCTGCCTAAGTATTAGATAATTGTGATTTAAAATACCTTCCTCTGCCTAGCCTTTGCCATATTATTTAGTCAGTTGGATGTATATATATAAATGTATAATATAAATCGCAAAGTGTATTGCGTAAATTAAAGTTCATGTTATGTGACTGACGATTTCGAGTTTGTTCTTTAGTTTTTGTTTTCATTCTTGCGAGTGTGCCGATAAGAAGTCCGGATCTTATCTCAAGTGGTGAACAATCGCAGCAAAATGAAGCTTGGTTAATGATTGTTTATAGCTGTGTCAGGGTAAAAAATGTGTGCCATCAAAGTATCTGGGATTGCCTCTTATATCACACACACGCACATACATGCATAATATTACCTTCAATTAAACAAAGAGTCTTTGTGTTGGCATCTATGCACAGCTGGCAAAGCCTGCGTCTTTCCGGAACCACACACAAGCTGCCATGTTCGGTGCTCTGTAATTGCGTGCTCTTAATGCGATTTATATGCGAGATGCAAATGTCGAGCAGCAGCTGCTAAAGCTATGCATTTTTGGCTGCCTACTGCTGTCGGTCTTCTTGTTGAAATGAAACCCTGATTTTGCTCTGGCTGTGGCACTCAATTCTCGCATTTTGACAGCGCTTGCTAAGACCATAAATTTGATTCTCGTTTCGACGAAATGTCGCCTCGGCGTTGCCAATGCCTCTGCTTTCACATTGATTCATTTGAAATTAAGAAGCAAGCCCACATCTCTGTGTTTTTGAGTGTGTGTCTGCGTGCATGTTCTCCCAAAATTAACATAGTCAAGCAACGGCGGGAACAGAATATTTATAATGTGTGGAGTCTGTAAATCGATTTTGTCGGCCTGCCGTTTGGGTTCCAAATCATAAAATAGGACAAGTACAGAATATTTAACTCGCTTGGTTAAAAGTTTAAACATGAAAAAAGAAACATCAACCAAAATTCACAACTAAAAAATCGGAAAAATTAAAAAACGTAAATGTCGCTGACCCATAGTATAAAATAATAAAACAAAAATTTGTATTTACTGCCTGAAAAATGAGGTTACTTAAGTAGCTTTGTGAAATAGTTCTATATTAGTCATTCTACTATCTAACCAACAGTTGAGAAATCCCCCATTATTATACCCTGAACTCATTAAAAATGGGTAAAAAGAGTATAATGGTTTTGTGCAATTGTATGTAACAGGCAGAACGAAGCATCGCCGACTCCATATAAACACGGCGCAAATCAAGTTTGCTTCATTTTGTCGATAACTGACACCGTTTCTCAAACATCGATACATTTCCGATTTCCGATAGCAATTAATGCTATTATTTTCTAATCAATACATAATATGCAAAGACATATTATTGATCAACTTCCAAAATTTCATCAAGATGGGAAGGGAAACACCCAAGTTAACGTCGAAAAAATATTATCAATTTGATCTAAATATTATGCATAAATATGCAATGCATCAATATGTTTTTGTGTGTACTGTTCAGAGCACCGTTACCTACGATAGCGTATAATATATTTAACAGCTGGGTGTAGGGTAAATCGTATTCGAGCTTACTCAACTACAGCACTCTTATTCGTTGATTATTTGATTTAAACTGTAAATGTTTATTGCCAAAAAGTCAAAGTTCCATTAGCATTGTGAAATAAATTATGTTTTATTTTGAATTTTATAATATGTAGTTATTTATAACGATATTAAAAGCTGTGCAAAATAAGTGAAAAGTTATTTTTTCGCGCTTTTATATTTGTTTGTCGTAATCTAATACGATCAGATGCCGATAGGAAGAAAATTTATATGCATTTACAATTAATTAGAGATTTGTGGAAAGTATTTAAAGTGTTTAAATTTTATTGACGCGCCTTATTTTATAAAATGGTTTTCTTGGAAATCTTATTGGTTAATAAAAGTTGTACAATATCTGTGAAAATATTTATGACTATAAATATTTTTTTTTTAGATTTGTTATCTACGGACTTTGAACAGCTTTTATTCTGCCAACATTTTTCTACAAAGTAATCAATAGCTAGTAAATACATTATTTGGTGTTATGATTTTTAAATTGTTTAAATCCTAATTCCGTTGACTAACTAGAACAGTAATATTTCTTTGAATAATATTAACGGCGCATATCTCTAAAAATAACGGTTGATGTAACAACGGATAGCTCTTAAAAGTATACAGAAAGTTAACGATCGTCTAAGCTAATTTGTTAAAGCTCAAAAGTATGCATCACGAAATAAAATGGATTGAAGTGGTACTCAAACTATAAATAAAACTATGTCTGATTCCATTTTATATGCAAATACGGGATTGCTTTGTGATTTTGGTTGGCCTTACAAATTGTGCAGGTTGCCAATAATAATTCAAATATAAGTTTCGTCGACCAAGAACAACTGGCACAAGGTGTTGAGAAAGAACGCATACTGGTACTGAGTTTTCTCACAAAGCGTGTGGCAGCAACTTAAACGGCGGCAGCAGCCAAATAAAATATGAAACAAATTGTAGCAATTTCCCAAAGGCCGCACTCTCGCAAATGTGACCAGCCAGGGTCCTTGGTTCCCTGGCTGCTGCTGTTGCTGTTGCTGCTGCGATTTATTGCTGACGAATGCGTATTCAATTTTAAAGTATGGCATATATGATTTATACATTTGATTTTATTTTTCACGCCAGCCAGCATTTTTTCCTCTCAGCTTAGTGCAAATGGGAAATCACTTGCTGGAGCACCCGGGCTCTGACTTTAGATTGGTTTCCTTGCGATTTATATTTCAGCACAATTTCGCATCGTTCAATTTATTACTATGACATCGTAAAAAATTATGCTTTAATTTGATTATGATGCTGAGCAGTTGATCTTGCTGAGCACACACACACACTAGCACACACTCACAAACGCGCTCACACATTGCTCATGCATTGCGTATACGCATCGTGCCTCCTTAAAAATTCGTTAAAAAGTTATTGACAAGCGCATCGCGAGGCGAATGATGCGTGGAAAGAACTGCGCTGACTTTCTGTCTGGCACTCCAGCGATAAGCCAACAAATCCTGACTTGCACTTAAAGTTGCAGGATACGCAAGATGGGCAGATATAATTTATCATACATATCCGCTATCTCCCACAGCTGACTGCTTTAATAATAACGAAAAAAGTGCAACAAAATGCTTGTTTCGAAAAGAGCATTTAATTCCCTGATTTTGCTCTGAGGCATTTCAATCAGATGATTATATAGTTAAAGCATTCAAGCACTCATTGCTGAACCTATATCGAACTGCAGAAAGCTTACAACATATTTATTTAATGCTAAAAAAAAGTTAAGCTTCTTAGCGTCAATCACAAAGCCACCTAATTAAATTGCAATTTCATTATTATTTTGCAACTTCACAGCCCCCTCTCATTGTTTCCCCTCCACCGGCGTCCCTGTCATCCCTTCCCTTTTGTATGCGCATTAAAATCTTCATTTAAATATGTAACTGCTTGTCTATGCCACTATAATCATTATAATTTCCATTTGGCGCGATGTGTGTGGCTTCTCTGTGTGTGTGTGTGTGTGTTTGTGGGTGTTGCACGTCTAAAACACGCGTGTTAGAAAGCATCATGTTAATTTAAAAAGGTAATTTCGTCGCTGAGCTTATTATGCTCATTAAGTCATCAGCAGCAGCATCGCTGGCAAAAAAAATAAAATGGGCCAGCACCTATGGCCAGGACCCCTTACCAGGATCAGCTCATATATCCGCCACAACATTATAATGAGTACAGCAGCCAACCGCAAATGAGTGCATTTGTTAGCTGTTGTTACTTAGCCTCAGTTGCTGATTTTGTTGTTGCTGGTATTGTTGTTACTGCGGTTGTCGCTACTGCTGGTACTACTTCACTTCATTTTGTACCCTGTCCCGGTTAAATAAACAATATGGTTTCATAAAGGTGCTCAAATATGCATAAGGTAGACGCATAAGAAATCATCTGCAATTAAATTCCGTCAGATTATCTTAACTTGAATATCCATTGACTTGACATACTTATAGTCACTACAAAAAATCAGTCCCTTAATATCTTATGGCATATTTTTAGGAATAGCATATTAACTGCCAAAAATCGGGACTAAAACTCTATTTATTTTCTTCTCCACTTAAGGCTAATTGAGAGCTGCATAGAGAGTATCTTCTAGTCGGATATAATAAAAAAATTTGTGTTTTTCATATTTGCAGTCAGGAGCAACATCAACGTCTGGTCCAGTACATCGAGCGTGAATTAATTTTTAATGATGTTACGAACTCTCCTGTGCAGCGAAACCAACTCCCATTTTGTCTATCTCTTACCAACTGTTTAATGTGTATGTGAGTGTGTGTGTGTTTGTATCCGGTGGACAGTGCCGTATGTAGGTCATTTCAAAAATGGTTTGCCTTAAATTTCCACCGAGCCACATGTGCCACAAGTGTTTTACGGTGCGCCACGCACTACGCAACCAAGCACAAACCATGTCATCAAACGAGATGAGCGGCTGCAAAAAAGAAGGCGGTGGTTGGCACATGGGCTGTGCCTGTTTAGCCATTAGTTAAGGATCGTTGCAAATATGCGACGAGTAGGTCAACTGCCTAATTAAAAATTATATTCAGTCAAAATGATATGAACAAACATTTCATATTTTCATAAATACTCTAGCCCCCATTTCATTTTCCCTATGCTTAACGAACTCTTTTAAAGATACATAAATCATGGCATTAAAGAACTCTGGACAACCTTATTTCATGTGAGTCTCACGCCCTTTCCATTTCTACCTGTTCTTGGTTATTCAATTATCCGATTAATTTGCATCCTCACTCACCTGCTCTTACAGCTCTTGTACTCTCTCGTGCAAACTCTACCTCCCTCCCTCCCTCTCTCTCTCTCTCTTTCTCTCTCTCTCTCTCTCTCTCTCTGACCCGGTCTGACAAGCCCATATGTATGACAAGCGAATATAAATCAAAAGGAATTTTTATTGAGGACGCCGCTGGCGATTGCAAACAGTTCGTCGGTAATTTTATTGCCAGAGCCTTCGATATTAATTTTTTTTCGTATTTTTCCTTAACTACTTTGCAACTTGGTGTTGATTCAATTGCACTATCGCATATATACACACTTACACACTCAACGTCGTGTAAAAAGGTTTATGCAAATGCAATAAATTATATTTTATTATGAAAAATTTAAGCGCTTCCCGCCCCAAAGTGTAACGTGGGCAGCTGAAAAAAATAAACGCGGGGGCCATAAAAATCCAATTAATTGTTATTTTATTTGTTTATTGTTTTCTGATTACGAAATAACAATGACAACAATAACAACAACAAGGGCGCGATTTCGTTTTGGAACATTTTGATTTATTGCAGCATTTTTATTTATAATTTAATTAATAATATATTTAAAGCAAACAATGGAAACGATTAAAGTTTAATAATAAAGGTAGCTGAAAATATAACTAGATAAGCGTTTACAAATTAAACATCTTTAAATATGTTTGATTATAAAAAATGAAAACTTGAATGATTGCTCAGAATCGTAAATTATCGAATAATAATATTTATCGATTTCAGCATTTGAGAAACAATACATTTTATACATATTCTGTTGAATAGCGATTCAAGGATCTGTTAAAGCATTTCTCATTTGGTGTTTTAACAGAGGTTACCAAACTTAGCCAGTTAATTGCCAGTTCTTTACAAATGATGTAACTGCGGCTACGCTAACTTTCTCTCTCTCTCTTTCTCTCTGTGTATCATTCTATCTGTTGCTGTCACTGTCTCGTTGTGTTTTACCTATTACCAACTCTTGAGTACCTTCATTTGGGTTGTCAGCCAAAGCAGAGTTCATTTATCACCGCCAATGGAGCGCTGTGCGCTTGGTTATTCCCTCTGAGCGGCGACAGCTTAGAGCGTATGTGAAGCACAAAGCTCCCCTCGCCAATCGCTGCAGCTGCCCCTGTTGAGCAGTTTGCAGTTGCTGGAAAAGGCACAGGTGACAAGCGAGCGAGTAAGATAAATTATTATTTTAATTGCATTTAAATTACATGTTGAACGCGGCATATACGCAACAATTTAAAAGCCTAGCCTGCTTCCAAACCTCATGAGTGGAGGCGCTGGTCGGTAGGCGTGGCGCTGTCAAAGCTCACCCGCTGTTAGATTAAGGGCCACCCGTGACGGCAGCTGACCAGTATTTGGGCCAGAAGTCAAGTCTATGAAATCATTCGGGAAAGTTCTATTATTCTTATTGTTATTATTATACATATATTTTATTTATTTTTTTTGTGTAGCAGCAACCGTTGGGAGTCCTACGCCAGGTCGGGATATGACTCTATCCTGTGTGGATTTACCTGGCAACGGCCTGTTTTTAGACACAGCCTTATAATTGCCAACCACCCGCAGCGTTTGCCCCACCAACAGTTGCTATTGGGCCAAGTCAGCAGCAATTTATATTCATGAGTTGTTGTTATGTATTGTAAGCTGTTGTTGTTATTATTGTTGTTGCTGTTGCCGACTCCCTTAAGCATGCTTATTGTTATCCGTGAATGAAGTTCTCTTATCGCGGCTTGCCACCCCAACCTCAGAAAAGTGCCTCTGAGGCGTCTATGCAGATGTTTTGTGCTTTGATTTCAAGTCTTGACTTGTTGTTATTGTCGTTGCTGTTGTTGTAGTTGTCTACATTGTTGTTGGTGCACAACGCATATCAAAGTTGTTATGGACGCTCGCAAAATTACTTTAATTGTCATGCTGATAATTCAACGTTGATGACAAAGCTGAATACAACAAAAGCGAGAATGAGAAACGAACGGGAAACGACGACGATCTGAGCCGCAAATCTTTTGTGGCTTTAAACTTGGTAGCTTTCGGGAGGCGCCGGAAATAATTGCCAAAATATAAACTAGTTATAAATTATTAGCATGCACATGGATGAAATGGCAACCAAACGGAGCTGAAAGTCTAAATGAAGGCACACACAGCCAAACATCCTTACAAGCTCAGATATAATGGATAAACACACACATGAACACTTACACACACACACACACACACATACACACTTACTTCAAGACTGGCATATTTTATAAGTCTGCGCTGTGCGGTTGAAAATTTAAACAAAGCCAAGCCACAAAATCACACAAGGAGCGTTCTTTGCCTTACTTTGAATATCCTTGAGCAACAGCCAGAGGCGTAGACAAGAGAACAGACAGGCAATCAGTTGAAGCTTTTGGGCAGTACTCAAATTCATATACTCTAACTTTTATTTAAATTATACAATTCATGATATAAGAATTCAGTTTAATGATTGAATTACAGTTTATTTTGCATAATCTATTGAGTATATCCAAAACAATATGTGGTATCTTTTTCTATAGTATACAGGTTTTATTGGTGATTTGCTTTGGCAAGCATTTAATAAAAGCACAATGCCTCCTGCAACTTGCAGAAAATGGGTGAATTCAACTATACCCTTTCTAAGGGTATGGCAATCAACAGAGCCAGATGGAGAGGGCAACATGTTGGCAACATTTTCCCCCGCAGAAACGGCGTCAGCAACACATTAAAGCAGCTTCATTGTCCTTGGCTGCCGTTGTAGTGTGAGTGTGTGTGAGCGAGTGTGTGTTTATGTGTATGTATAAAGTGTATGAGTAAAGTTTGTAAGTAGATAAAGTCATTTGCTTTGATATCTTTTACTAATTATTGCCAAAGCGGCGTCTAAGCCAGTTTTCTACACAGCAACAACAACAGCGGCTACAACAACTTGCACCGCAGCAACATTGTCAGCGACAGCGGCAGCAGCAACAACAAGCATAATAAATGACAGCAATTCAAGCTAAATGCGGCTGCTTCAATCCTTTTATTTATATTTTTTTTTTAAGGCAAAGACACACACGCGCACACCGGCTACCACACCACATCCTTGCTACACATCGACATTGAAAGAGAGTCGGAGCGGAAGAGGGAGAGAGAGACAGAGAGAGAATGAGAGAAACCATTAACAGCATATTATCCCTGGCATCGCATACAAACAAAATTCAACGAAGCGTTGCGCCGAAAACGCTTCAGCAAAGCCAAAAAGTAGGTGGGGCCAAGTTTCTAGCTATTGAGCTTCCAGTTTGCCATATATATACATATATATATATGTGTCATTCTTGTTGTTGTTCTTGGTGTTGTTGTTGTTGTTGTTTTAAGCAGCCAACAACAAAGTGAAAAATATGATGAAATTAATTTTTGTGTTTACATTTAAGCGCATTTCTTGCTGTAACCACTGTTGCCTGTTTTTTGTTGTTTCTTGTTGTTGTAGCGTGTGGGGGAAAAGGTTGAAAACTGAAATGTTTGAGATTAAATTAAAGCTGCTGAAATGTTGTCATTTATAATTTGCACAATTGCCGCTAATCAAATTTTCGACGCACTGTCAAAGAGATGGGCGGCTAAAGCGCTCACGTCCTTGCCCCAGTGGCAAGCATAAATATTTAGATACTTATTTGGTTGGCGGCTTGCAAGCTTTCGCTTTTTAATATGCCATAAAATGGAGCTTCATAGTGGCAGTGGGGCTCGGGCTGTTGGATTTGGAAGAGCTGTCTGGCGTTCGGCATAAGGCGATAAAATAGACAAACCCAAGGAGCGTTTGGTGTGTGGCTGACTGCAACTGACAAAGGGCGGTGTGGGATAGGCCGATGCAGGACACCAAAAAACAGGCAGCCATTGTAACGAATCTATTAAGTGGAAATTTATTAAAGCAACAACAACAGGAAAGTCAAGTTAAGCTATAAAATGTTGCTTGTTTGTGTTTTGCTCCCTCAGTAGTACATAAAAATATTAAAAGATATAAAAAGAGACAGACAGACAGCCAATAATAGTGGGAAGGAGACGCTGCCTGCCTGTGTATCCCTTTGCTCTGGCGTTGATATTTTTATTGCTGTGGCGGCTCAGGACGACAGCATTTGGTATTGCAGATTCTTTTCAATTCCCATAGGAACACACAGAAAAATTTGCACAGCATTTGCTGAAGCTTGTGGATTCTAGGATTGTTGATACAGAGTGTTTTTTTTTTCTTTTTTTTTTGTATTTGTCGGGGAAAAGCATTTCGACGCGCATATATTGACGATTTAGCAACTGAGCTTGGCAACTCTGGCGTATGCGTAATTTGGCCGTTTATTGTTAATAGATTTGTGCATATTTTGTGTATATCGTTTGCCTGGGACCCACCATGTGGATAAAAGTAACTTCCTTTGCCTGTGATTTGTACTGTGGATAGGCTTTCAAAACGGATTGATACATAAATATGCTTAACAATTGAGATTTTTATTGCAACAATATGTAAATTTGTAGGAAATCAAGGAGACGATGAAAATAAAGAGAAATGTTGATTTAATTATTTTTTATATAAATATATATATATAAACAACATTTTTTTGGGTAATGCCTTGAATGAAAATTTTTGATTTTTGGTTATTCGTTTTAATCAATTTGACATTTCAAGTTTAAGTTTCAAAACTTTTCGAGCATTCATTCACTACATATATTTCCATAATTATTATGCATACTTTTGGTATCTTCGGCCCTTAAGTCAAGAGCTGTCTTTCTCTTGCAAAATAAGCTAAGCGCTTAACCAAAAATATTCATTATTATTATTTTGTGTATGTAATAAATCACTCAATTTGTTTACCAGAAAATTAAAATTATTTTGACAACTAATTCTCTATTATTACGGGTTTAGCTTATTATCAAAATAATGTAGGAATATCTATAATTATTAATTATTGATCAATACATTGAGCTCAATTAGTCCATGTATCACGTCAACTGCCAATGATAGTTATAATCTCATTTGACACATTCTTTCAATTCTCAATTCAGCTCTCATATCTTTAAATGATTAAGCTCCAAAAGAAACGTTGCTAGCCGCATTATGATTTTTGTTTTTATACTCTGATACCAAAAGTATAAGAGTATATTAGTTCCATACATTAATATGCATATATTATAATAATAGTAATAAGAATAATAATATAAATTCAAAACATCGCCTTGCTTGCTTAGAGTGTTATAATTTCGATGCAAATCGATAAAAATCACATATCTTCTGGCGACGTCCTCCCCTATCGACATCGCCCATAATAAATCTGATGGTATAAATCGACCAATCAACTGTACATCTCCCACAATTTCAAAGTTAATAAGAAGATTTTAAAAGTATTTTACCACTAACACCCTTCAAAAAGCAGGAATAGTCTTCGGACTACGCTTACGCGATCCCATAAATTAGAAAATACTATATATCCCTTACAGCTAGACTCACCAGATTCAGAAGACACATTCAATTTTATTCAATAGTCGAAGCACATTGCTGGACCTCACCATCACCCATTTCAACAAGAAGGTTCTTTGACATCTTGATCTGCTATTATCAGAGTATTTCGCAGTCGGTTACGACTGACTCACTCACTGGTTTCCTTTGCTTTATACATTTTACTTTTCATAAGCTTTAAGTTGACTCTCCATACCCATTGGGGCAAAGCTATGGAGGTAATTTGCCAGAGCAAAACAAAAGAGGAAGACAGTGGATGCGGGTGCCAGCGTGGGACGGGGATGGGCGTGAGATTGTGTGCCTGGGTATAACCGAGTTGTCTGCGGTATAAGTGAGAAAGAGACAATTAAAAATCCATTAATTTGAGTAGCGGCAACCCATGTAAGGCTACTTATACTTATATCACCCAACCACGCCTTCATGCACACCACACATTCTGTATGCCTGTGAGTCGCTGTGAATGGAAATTTACATTACATTATACTGGCATTTAAATAATTTTTGCAAAATTAAAACGTAATGCATAAGAGAGAAGAAACTCTCAACTGCATGCATACATACATACATGTATGTACATATAGCCATATGTATCTGGGGATGGGTGAGTGTGAATATGAGTGTATGAGTGCTGATGCATTGGTCCGAGCCCTGTGTACAGCGCAGTACAAAATTATTTATGTGTCGCACATTTAACTTGCACATGGCAAAATATATTTTGCATTTACAGAATGCACTTCCATCATTATCCAGCAGACAGGGGGAAGAGAATCAAGTTCGGGCCAGGCAGCTGGCCGGATGCAGGGATACAGGACAAAAGGATTGGCATTGTTTTTGCCCCAAAGTGTGGCCAGGCTGGACGCTGCGTCCGTGCGGATTAAAATGCATGGGTTCATGAAGTGGTCATCTGTCATCTTTGCGGTAGGAAGAACTTCGCATGTTGACATTGTCGCAACAGTTTATACTTACATACAATGGACGCAACAGCAGCAACAATAACAACAAACCATGCACCCACTCAGTGGCAGCTTGTTATGATGTTTTTTTTTATATTTATTTCTGCACCCACTACTGCAACTTCGTTGAGTTTTCTGGTGCGCACTTCCCCTTGCAGCCAGATTAAATATGGCTTAAAAGTCAGTTGACACGAGTTGGCCATTTCTGCATGCCTCCAGCCAAAATTGTGCACTGGTGTGAGATAATAAAACATTTATGCAGATAGCCAGGCCAACAACATCATTGAAATTAAGTAAAACACGTATATGCAATGCATGCCAAAGAATTACCAAGATAAAGAGTGGGAGAGAGAGAGAGAGAGAGGGAGAGTGAGAGTGAGAGCAAAGCGACACCTCATTCTCTGGTTGGGTGTTATGTGTGCGGAGCGGGTGCAAATTGCCTTTAGATGTCATTTAAATTAATTGCAATTGCCCTGACTGACAGACAGTTAAGGATTTAAATAAGTGCCTGATATTGGTTTCGGTGTGTTAAACAGAACATCTAAATTTGGAAACAATTTTTTCTCTTCAATTGTGTATATTTTTAGCTTTATATATATTATAAATATATTTTTATTCATATTTGACAAACACAAAATAATAGGTTGAGAAATAAATAAATAAAACGAAAATCCTTTATGAAATATTAACCAATAGTCGGCGCAACACAAGCAAAAGATTTGCTGTTAAGTTAACAATGAAACTAAACAGAAGCATGTGAAAGGTATTTTTAGCTATAAGTTACGACAACTAATTCAGTTTGATAATTATAACTATGTAGTTAAAGGGCATTCTACCCACTTGGTTGCTGTTGATTGTGACTTAAAGGCCAGGCCAGTTCTTTAAATTCTAAGCATGATTTTGTAATGTTTTCCTATTCAATTTCCATATAAAATTGATCTGTGATGCCAATTATTTAAGCGAAATATTGTACTTATTAACAAAGTCTCCAGCAGGATTGATGCATTAAAGATATGCTGTCCACTTCTCACTCGTCCGACCAGTTGCCCTGTGGTAACAGGGCCTGCTCCGCTGCCGCCGTTCTCCACCCAAGCATATTGCACAAATGTTGTATTACGTCCTGACATGCAACATGAATATTCACTTTGCACTTTGGGGGCATTTCCAGTCCGGATTTAGGATACAGGTGTTTTGCTAGTGCAGTTGCCCTCCGTCTGTTCCTGTTGCAGTTGTTGTTGTTGGTTAAGTTGTTGTGCCTTACCTGAAATTTGCATCTTAATCTCTGCCGTCAGCGCCACTGTTGACATGCAGTAGCAGCAACAGAAGCAGACGCTGCATCAGAGGCAGTAACAAATCATCTGCTTACGCATAAGCTTGCAGGATATGCAGAGTCAGAACAAGACACAGACACAACTGCAGGCAGGACTCTGACCAGCTACAGTTGTGGCTGATTGTTGTTTAGTTTTGCAATTTAAATCAAATTTTCAGGTGCAATGCTCGAAGAGGCGGCAACGTTGACATATGTACCAGGACTCCGAGCGGGTCTTGGGCGGATTCCCTGTGCTATTAGCAGGATAACACATAATTGCAGCCTTACAGTCGACTCGTCGACATTGTCAAACTTGTGCATTTTGGCCGGTATATATTTATCGGCTATCCCAAGGCCCAAGGGACATCACTCGAATGATAGAAAATACGAGATGAGCCGCCCAAAAAATGCCCACGACGGGCACTCTTTCAGGCCAAGTAGCTGTTGCCTTGTTGGTTTTCCTTTTTTATTTTGTACGCATATGTATTTTTGTTGTCCAAAAACAAATGAAATGAAATGTAGACACGCATATCTTTTGCCTAACCTCATGTGTGTGCGTGTGTGTAAATGTAAATTGTATAAATGTGCGCATAAATTTTCGTTGGCAAAATTTGAAATTCCGATTTTCGACCAGATTGGTAAACAATTTATGTAAACAACAACAACAGGAGCAACTTTGAAATCTGTTTTAGATATCTCGCAGCTGCCGCTCCGAGAGTCCTTTGGCTGCTGCTTTTGTGTGCTCTTTCTTTCTCTCTTTATATCCCTATCTCTCTATCTCTCTCTCTCTCTCTCACTCTCTCTCTCACTCTCTCTCGCTGTTTCACACACTGTGCAAGTGTGCCTGATGGCAGCATGTAATTGCGTAACCCTTTAGTTAATAGCACCCTTGAGTACTCGAACATTGTGGTGTATTGTTCGTCCTCGTTGTCCCTTTGCTGCTTATGGTTATGATCAAACCAAATACCAAAACTGCCCGAGACCACTTGCCCATCACTTTTGCTTATCTTAAGTATTTTACTTATGTCCTGATGCTGTCTGTCTATCGCCAATGGATTCTCTGGAGACTTTTGCCCATTTTCAATGTTTGCATTTACACATTTCAAATTTTCCATGCTATTTACAAGCCGAGTACAAAGTGTGTATGTGTGTTCTATAAATGATAACGATGCCATTTTACCATGTGTTTCTTTTATATCAACTGATACTCTGTTTCTGGCTATACATGAAACCATTATAGAGGCCTTTGCGATATGCCCTCCAAGCTAAGCTATTATTAAACCCTTTTAAACCGATTTCTCATGCACTTCACTTCAAATTCTCAACGATTTGCATCACTGCAAATCTGATTTCTATTTATTTTTGTGCGTGCGACTAAAAGTGTTAGCAGCTCGGAAGTGAAATTGTGTAGAAAATACTTTTGATCACACACACATTGGGCATGTTGTACTAAGCGCGTTAGTTAGTTTGTGTTTCTATACTTTGTCCCCAAACCCAAAATTAATATAATGTTCTGTGCATTTGTAGAGTCGCTAAGTGTATGCTGCATTTATCAATTTTTCTCTTCATGTTATGGGAACAGAGTATATGGTAACCAGTCCCATTGGACTGCAAAATTATAGTTAGTTGATTTTTGAGCCATCCTCCGGGTTCGGCTAGTAGGTTGCTCAGCTTGTTGATGGTTGTTTGAACGGCTTTAGGTGCTCGAAAATTTGACATTAATTGAAAATAGATTTGTTGCCGAGATTGCATTGTCGACGGCAAATTGATTTCCGTTCAAATTAATGATATATATCAGGTGCAGCTGCAGCTCTAACTGCAGAGACAAATGATAACCTGGGAAGCTAGTAATAAAATCTGATTCAATTTTATGCAGAACCAGAAATTCAATTTCCAGTTTTCTTCCCAAAATGTGTTAAATGTTGCTATAAATTCGGGTCACACAAATAAACAGAAAAATTAAAAAACCAAAAAGGTAAACAGATAATAGTTGTGACAGCGGAAACGGATATGCCAGCTACGGAAATGCAAAGCTGTGAGTAAGTAAGCGTAGTAGGAAAGGGTAGGTTGACGTCAGTTGCGTGACGTGTTAATTGAGCAGAAATTTGTTTACACGTGTTGAATTGCGTATCCTGTGCAGAGAATGTGTTTGCTCTGACAATCTGACCATATGTTTGACACTATGCAATTGCGAGTTTATTGTTATCGTGTACTAATATTTACACACAATTAAGTTCAATAATTAATTATTTTTATCACCAACAGTCGCTTGGAGTAATTTGTTTAATGACAATACCATAAACAATAAATTAATATATATATTTATTTTTATTCTTTTTACTGTGACCTGAAGTTATTTAAAAATTACAAACTTTCAAAGGGATGGGCTCAGGGAGAATATCACTCTTTATTGGCTTATCCGCAATAAACATATTAAATCTGGAAACGATTTGAAGTTATTAAAAATCAAAAAAGAACGTTTCAGTCGTGCGTAGCCGACTTTCCAACTACATTGATACCATAAGTAATACCAGCTGATAACACGTAGCAAATACCAGGTACCAAGAAACACCATCCAAGCTTGTCTTTCAAATTGCGGTTGATATCGGCTTTTGAGAAGTTTGGGCGCTGGAGTTGGTGTGGCCTGAAAAAAAATTAAATAATGGGAGGGTTTTGTGAACATTGAGGTCGCTAATAGGTGTGGCACAATCAAAATTTTTTAGAGAAGGTTCTTAGTAATCTTCCTTAAAAGTTACAGGGAATGTGGGCTCTGGAAGTGATGGTAGCGGTAGTTTGCTGGGCTGAAAAAAGTTATAGAGAAGGTTCCTAGTAATCTTCCTTTCAAGTTTCGTACCTGTAGCTGTTAAATTGCGCGAGATATTGGCTTAGGGAGGCGGAGTGGGCGTGGAAGTACAATTTGTTATTGATCTCTTAGGGGAGTTACCGGTAACATACTTTCAAAATTTTGTGACGCTAACTTACAACTTTGCGGCTGAAGTTCCTGGGAATGGCGGGTGTAGTCGTGGGCTAAACATTTATTTGCCGATCTTTAGAGGAGGTTACCAGCAAGTTTGTGTAAGATATGCGGATTTATCGATTTACAATTTCCGAAATAATGGCTTTGGCGATGATGTGCGCAGGTCTGGGCGTGGCTATGCAATTTTTTTATCGGTTCTTAAAAACGGCTATCAGTAATGAACTTACCAAACCTCACGGCTCTTAGGCTAATACGTTCGGTCTTAAAGTTTAAATATTATAGCCTATAATGATCTCTGTTCCCTTTACTAATATTAACGATCTATTTGAACTAAAATGTTTTGCGTATAAAGACAAAGAATGCGTAATGCAATTTAATGCTGTGAAGAAGTAAATATTAAAGAAGCAATGCAACAAATTAGCTTGCATTTTTAGTGTTATGCAAATAGAATTATCATTGCCAGAGCTCTCACATTTGATTGCGTGGAATGGATAATCAGACAGACTGATATATATTCAGATGGATGGATGGACACATTGATGATTTGTTAGCAAACGCCAACTTGACCACACCAGCCCCTAGGCCAAAATGCTTAAACCGAAAATTAAATTATTTGTTTGACTGCTGTTGCTGTTTGTACATGTGTCGCTGTGTGTGCACATGTTGTTTGTGCATTTGTGTGTGATTTTAATTAAAAATTGATTTAGCTAAATTTGCATAAATTATAGATAACTCTACGGTAAGCCAGCGGACTGTGCATGAGGCCATTCCGCATTTTTGCCAGTGTCAATAAATTATAAAGATTTATTGAAAAACATTTAATAATGCACCATTAAATAGTTTAAGTGACACGCAAAATACCCAGCAACAATGTCTCATTGTCTTTAGAGCCATCGATATCCGAACAAAAAGTAGTTCTCGTTGCGACGAGGTTTCTTATATCCCTATTTGGAAACATATTTAAGTTGACTATACAAATTGTTACAGTTAAAGGATATACATTTTTGAAAGGGTGCTGTTGGGTTATAAAATCAGGAAACCCTTTGCAAATAGCATAGCAAACTTAATTTGAAATTGCTTAATTCAATATTTATCTTTATTCTGAATTGCATTACCAAATGCATTAAAACTGCCGCCCAATTAATTGCTATCTGGAGTTTAGTTTTATTTTATTAAATATGCTTTATGCCATTGCATAATTAAATATCATTTAAGTTAGCCATTGAAGTTTCATCTGCTTCCGCAGTGCTGATTGTGACCAAAAATATTCGAAAAATATGCAAAAGTTGCTAAAAAAAAATAGATGAGGGATAATGGTGGGCAGGCTCATCAGTGAACGGGAGAATAGGGGTATGGAAGTCCAGCTAAGGGTGGAAATACGGAGAGGCAGCAATTTATTGTGGTATCGTGAAATATGGCAAAAGTTTTCAAATGAAGTCAGTCTGGGGCCACAAACCCAACAGTATAAACAAATGAATGAGCAAGTGAATGAATGAATGACTGAGTGAGCGAGCGAGTGCATAAGTTAACAATTGAATTCTGTTGTCAGTATGACGAAGTTTTTATACACTTGTTAATCTCGCAGCAATTAAAGGAACGCTCTGTGAAGTATTAAACTGTTTGTTAAATAATATTGAAAAGTTTTGGAATAGCTTGAAATTGAGCAGCGTGAATACAAATGAATAACTGCTTATTAAATGAATCTCACTATTGAGTTGGGAAAACATCTAAATAAATAACCAAATTTTGTATAAACTGATTGAACACAATCAATAGATCTAAATTGTAGCTGTAAGGTGCGATTTATTTTGCATCAGCTTTAATATATAGTATTATAATTTAATATTAATATACAAATAAAATATAATAATATATTATATTAATGTCGACATATTATATTGAATACAAATTGGCAATAGTTTGAATATCATAAATATTTTCCATGAAAATTGGGATGTGGTTTTTATTTTATATCTGTCGTAATTATCTTTATCTGGTCGGATGCTGCTCTTGTGACAAGTTCCCTGATAAAGTTATATAACTTATGCTAATGTTGTAATGAGCAACCCGCACTTTGGGCGGCATTTGTATGTATTCGTTTTGGGTTCTTCGAGTTTTGGCTGTGTGTTGATTCAATTTGCTGCCTTTTGACGCCTCGCAATTAAGCCATTTGGCTGGACAAAGAATCTGTACAGCTGCTCCTGTGCTCGACAGTTGCTTTCCATCGTTGCCCTTTTGGCATTTGCATTTCATTAAAAAAGAATTTTCTCTTTTTTTTAACATTTCGTTTCATATGATTTTCCTTTACCTTTTTTCTCAATTTCATTTGCCCCGCACAAATATTTATCGACACTTTTGCATATTGCTTATACGAGTGCATGTTGCTTTTTTTTTGTAACTCTTGCATTTTTAAGCGTATGAATACAAAAAATGTACGATTTTGCAAGCAAAGAGTTTTCGCACTTAGAGATACTCTTCACGAAGCTCCTACTGCAAACTATAGAAACTAATAAATATAATCTCTGTGTAAAATATATTTTCTGAATTTCTTATACTTATACTACAGGGTATAAAAAAAACAACACCTTTGGCTATTTGCGTGTCAAACATTTCGAAACTCATATCTCGTTTCTTGGCCTTGAGTCGTTCTGCTGTTATATGAAAATGGACTTTGTTAGTTTCATCCAAACAAACTTTGTGCTCATCGATCCCAAAACCAATTTAAAATCAAATTTTCCTATATGCAGCAGCCATCAGCAGTAGCTGGAGGACTGTACAGGGCGGAGGGAAGGTGGCATCTCTTGACTTGGATATGTGTGCAAATTAAATAAAATCACAGAAAATGGCGAGAAGAAAAATGTTGCCCATGGACGGTCGTTCGTCCGTTTGTCCGCCCTTTGTTGGCCCCATAGTTGATTGTGATGTTGTTATTATTGTTATAGTTGGTGTTGTTGTTGGCTGGAGCTGATTGTCTGTGATTGATTTAAATCGCCTCAAGTGATTTCACTAAACGATTCGACTTTCAAATTGGTTTCTTAACATAGTGTGTGTGTGTGTGTGTGTGAGAGATGAATGGCGAGATAGAGATAGTGCTTGCATAGGTGTGCGTATGCAAATGTTGTTTTACACTTGGTATTAACTGTTGCGCTTCCGGTGCACTTGCCAATAAATATTATATTTGTTGAAAACAATTTTTCGCAAAACAATTGATTGCAAGCACATCACACAATTTTGATTTATAGGACATATTCGGAATTGATATAATAATTTATTGGCCAGATAAATTATATTCACATTCTGCATAGATAAATTCAAAGTAGTAGTTTCGTTAAATTAAATTGATAAAACTATAAAAGGTTTTAAGTAGAGTTAGCGTGCTGCAAGTTGATTAGTTTGTCATCACTAAGCCAATGGCACATTTTGGCAGTAACTCAACTTGTGATGCACACAAAGCAAGTAGATGAAGCTAATGCTGCAGCTGCAGAGTGATGCCAATTTTTCAGCGCCTGGTAATTACAAAGGCCAAAAAGTTAAGCGCCAACTGTCAAGTCAGGTGAGAGGTAAGAGCTAAGTGAGAGAAAGCTGCAACAGCATGATGAAGTAAGGTCGGGTTGCAGGACTGCAAGTTGCCACTTTAATGAAAAGTTTTTGCTGGGGGCCGCTTAGCGGTTTGGCAACTTCAACGGCTTGTGCCACTTGCATCACAGTAGCGGCAACATCAACAACAACAACAACAACAGCAACGGGTAATCAGCCGTGTTATGGCAGTTTTGGCAGATCCGCTGCCTCTCTCTGTGTGTGACTCAATCTGCGGACTGTGCCGCCTGTCGTGGCCCTGTATAGCGGTTACGGTTACGGCTCTGGGGATTACGGCCTTGTGGCGCACTTGAAATTGTAGCTGCTACTGCAGCCCTTGTTGTTGCTGTTGTTGTTGTTACTGTTTGACAGCAACCGGATAATCTGCTCGGTGTGCATCCGTATTCTCATCATCCTCATCGTCCTGTTTGCCCATCTGTGTATGTGTGTGTGTGCGCGCGTTTGCTTGTGTGCATGCATTGGTTTCATAGCCTTCGTTCTGTTTGAGTTTTAGTTTTCATTTTCATTTATTTTCTTACCTTTTCTAGGCTTACCTTCCCAAAACAAAAAAAGAGTCAAACTTTGTGCAAGGTTTCTCCCGGTTGCATTTTTCTGGCGTGCAAATGCAGTTCTTGTTGTATTTGTTCTACTAGTTTAGAATAAAGTTCTTATTTTTGTTGTTGCCTTGTGTGTTGCATTGTATTTTGTGTTTTGGCGGCCGTTTTGAGCGGCACCTTTTAGTGGCTTCATTTGTTTTGCATTTGGTCAATGTGTTGGCATATTAAATCGGGTTTTATAGGCCGGATAAAACGAGTCAAAGCTAACTAAACATTTTTGCTAACGAGTTTGAGTGAATTTAGCTGGAGTCTTTATGAAAGCTGTTGAATATGAATAGTTGGAGCTGTTGATAGCATACAAGAATTTAAAGCTAAATTATGAATGAGCTTATGATAATTAGATCTCAAAGTTTAAGCACTGAATATATTTTCTTGATCCTTGGCGAATATAAAAAAAGATCTGTTTTAAATTCGAAATAAAATTCCAATTAAATACAAATAAATAGACATAGATAAAAGCTCAAGCATAAATATTTAACCATTTATATTCTATAAAATTACTAAAAATGATGACGCGGGTACTTGACACAGTCACAGTCCAAAAATGTAGACTTCATTTTATTTCCGGCTGAGCAGATTATCCTTGACACTTTCAGTCGCCATTTGCATTTTGTTTTTCATTTCGCTCTCATCTTTTTTCTCTTTTAGCGCGGGTCAACTGCTCTTGTTTACTGAATAATCAGTGAGCTCGTTAACCACGTTAACCCCGACCACGCAGGTGGAGCTTGACCCCAACCCAACCGCCCAACCGCCTATTACGGTTGGACTGGAGATGCATCTGCCTAAAAATGTTTAGACATTGATGCTTTGGCTCGGCTGCGGCCGAGCTATGACCTTTAGTTGAACGTTCGGATTGAATGATTATCCTCACTGACTAAAATCGAGATACATATTTAAGAACGCGCAACAAATTGCGTACTTTGAAAATCAATAAAGGCGTTTGCCACCACAGCCATTTGTAACTAGCCATTTTGCTGAAAAAACTACTTTTCAATTTTCGCGTTAGCAAAAGTTTTGTGTTTTCCAGCTGGCGCCGCGTGAAGCACGCTTGGGCTTGCCTTTTTCTCGTGTAGAGCAACTTCCATTAAAACATTCAACTTTGAGGGAACACAACATTA
The DNA here is from genome assembly GCA_035043505.1 of Drosophila setosimentum. NCBI lineage: Eukaryota > Metazoa > Arthropoda > Insecta > Diptera > Drosophilidae > Drosophila > Drosophila setosimentum. The sequence goes on from JAWNMY010000007.1 coordinate 5,093,607, forward strand.
AGCGGAATGCTCGCTCACACACAGGCTCGCGAACACTAACTCAAACTGGCAGGCAGACGGCGATAGCTTTGCACGCAGCTATTAGCCACATATTGATTGCCAATATTGGCAATTGGGTGAGCGGACAACGATGGTGGGATCGAGGTGTTTTGGTTGTGCACAAGGACAACAAAATGGCAGCACGTTGGCTAAAAATAAATTCAAGCAGAAGCCAGAGCTGAAACTGTAACTGTAACTATAGTTGTAATAGAAACAGGTAGCAGCTGCCTCCTGACGCTAAAGTGCCAACTTATGCCACACAAAAATTCTTGAGTATAATGGACATACCCCGTACAGTGGCAGTGTGGTGTGGTGCGGATGGGTTATGGGAGTGCCGTGCTCTGGCATGCAATTGTACGACCACAAAAGACCGTAGCAAAAAGCGAAGACGAAATGCAAAAGTGGAACGTAGAACGTTCGGCGTTGGCATTAAGTGGCATGTGGCAGCAGCAGCAGCAGCAGCAGCAGCAGCGGGTACAAGGACACTGATAATGATGAAAAAATTCCCAAGCACACACACACATAAGCACACAGCCACACACACACAAGCTTACGCTTATAGTATACCCATATTCACACAATTTATCTGCTGCCTCTCTTGGCACACACTGACGAGAATAAAAATTGCACTGGCAGCCCGAAGACAGTGACAAAAAGCCACTTGCAGGCCAAATTTACGTATTTGTGTGTGTACACTCTTACTGCTGCAACCCTTTGGCCATGTGTTGGCATGTTGCACAAGGTTCATAGCTGCCACCTGGGTGGAGAAAGCGGCTGTGGCAAGCAGCAAACGAAATCGACCTTGACTGACAGGTTGACATGAACTCGACTGCTCTCAACGTTGCAGCTGCCCCTTACTTACAGCAACTAACACACACACACACACTCTCTCTCTCTCTCTCTCTTTTTCTATATATATATATATATCTATCTCTCTCTCTACCGACAAACACACACACACACGCTTCCACGCATCCACTTTAGCCCTCAACATAGGACTCATTATTTTCGCTATAGCCGGTCAGAAGGAGCAGCAACGTGAAGCCCAGAGAGAAATGGGACAGGTTATGGTAAGGTAAGTATGCATTAATATAGGTATATGTGTTTGTGTGTGTGTATGTGCACCCTAATTCCGCCAAACCGCAAAGAGCTAGGCGCACTTGTGGTAAACATTTGAAACAGCTCTTCGGCATATATATTTTTTTTCTGCTCAAATTATAGTTGGTGGATTTAAATGTTTTGTTGCGTGTTTAAGATTCATGAAGAGAGCAGTTTTATCAGCCCTATGTATAGATTTACTAAATATAAAAATATAATTACTAAAGAATTTCTAGCGAAACAATTAAAAAGAGGCGTGTAGTCGAGTGAGCTCGTCTACGATTTCCTCTGAACCCAGTTGTTGAATATATGCTAGTTTTATTGATTGACCCTAATCGAGAATATATATACTTTATGGGTTCGGTGATGCTTCCTTCTGCATGATACATACATTAACTCAAAATCATTTTACCCTTTTTACCCATTTTAATGGGTTGAGTATATAAAAGGGATGACTCATTCAATCGCATTCGTTAGACAAGTCTGATCTTAGACGATTCAGATGGAACATATTTGCCTGGAATGTTTTAACGACAAATTAGTGTATCATGTATCATTAAATATGATCCCAAAGAATCAACTGAATGTCTTTTGTACATGAGGCCGAAATCTATAGCCTGTAAAATTACCATAAGCCGTTTATGAGCTAGTTTTATATCTAATTTGTTCGATTCATCCATTTAAGTATGAATTAGCGAATATTTGATTTAATCTAAATCAATAGATCAATAGAATTGTGTTTTTTTCGAGCTCACAGGAAAGTTTTCATATATCTACTTTTGAGATTACAAACATTATTTTCGTTTATGCAGGCTTAATTCATAACCGGCCCCATTAAGTATGCAACATTTCTAATTCAAGTGCCTGCTGGTCACTGTGTGTCATTGTGTGTGTGAGCGTAATGTGAGAATAGTAGTGAGGGTCGAGGTCTGTATAGGGTATCCGGGTGTTAGTTGTAGATGTAGATGGAGAGCATTTAGCCCGCATGTGAGTGCTGTCATGTCATCACCGTTGTCGTTGTGTGCGCTGCGTCGGTTTGAGTCCGTGTCAAAGGTTCATAAATTCCTTTTAATCCTGCTTTATGGCGACATCACATCGAACATGAACCCAAGCGCGACGACGACGACGCTTAAGACGCGACTTCATTTGCATTTTACAACTTCATTTGTGCGGGGAAATAAAAGAAATGTTTGCAATTTTTACACAAAACCAATTGGCGCAATTTGTGTGAAGTTGCGAGTGTGTCTTTGTGTGTGTGTGACTGTGATATAAAATTATTGCTTAATCTGATCGAGCGACCAGGGCGTGTCAGACAAACACGCCCAACACCCCACAATCAAGCGGGAGGAAGGCAGAGCGGGTACAGTAAATGTCGCACGACAAGCGACAATTATTTTGAATGGCCATGCCCCTCCCATGAACGGCCAGCCGCCCCTTACTGATTGCTGGTGCAAACCGGAAACGAACATTTACACCGCTCTCGATTGAGCCAGTCATTGACCCAACGCCTACAGAAAAAAAAATAAACAAAACAAATCGAAAATAACAGAAATCATTAAAATTCGATTTGGTTTCCATTTTGTGTATTTTGTTTCAATTCTCAACTAATTTATTTGTATTCATTTTTTTGTTTTGTCTTTTGAGTTTTAGTTTAGTGACACCTTAAAATATATTGTTCTTGTTGTTTTTATTATTGTTAATTACAAGTTGTTCGTTTGAATTGAGTTGGCGTTTTTTAATTTTATTCCATATTTCCAACTTTGATTCAATTTGATTTCTCGCACTCTTGCATAACTTAAACTTCTAATAAAATGTCTAACAATCAAACAATTCATCAATCAAACTATCAACCAATGCCAGCAGTCTGTGCCAACTCAATTCGACTTAGAATATACATATAATATTTAATTTTAGTATAATTACTATAAATTGAGATCGCTTAAAGTACAAAAACACTTTTAGTTAGACTAACACGAGAGCTTTGGGAGATGTATTTCTCATTCTGGGTAGGAATTGAAAGTTTTTTTTTTTTTTGGGGGGGGGGGGGGAAAGGATCTGTCTATACACTTACAATGTGACTGTTTAATATGCGTAGCGAGTAGAAAGAGTGGAAAATTGTGTTTCTATAATACAACAGAGGGGCTGGCATTGGAACCATTTGAAAATCCCCAGCTACCTAATACTTACTATATAAAATTTCAATCGGATGATCATTATCTTGCTGGCAGCCAATTGGCAGATGATTTAAGATGAATTAAGAAGATGGGCAAAATATTATTATATTTCTCGTCATGCACTGGGGTTAGATTTTTAGTTAAGATCACAGAGAACAATCATCTAAAACGAAAAAGTTGATTTCTTGAGATACAACAGAAATCACTAATTTGGATTTACAAAATGGAAATAAAAAATCAGTTTACTTCAAGTTGATAATTAAGACAGATACGTATAAGGTTCGTATTCAAATCTTAAGCATTCAAATTGGTGTTTTTATTGGGAACCCTCGGACCAAAAATCATTAGAAGGTGTGGAGCTACTACTTCTGCAAGATAATGTAAGCTTCGGTGTACCGAAGTCCTTTTCTGGTTACTGGCTTATTCGTCGGCTGTACACAAGGTCGATTAGCTCTTGAAGATATCATGGCCGGGCTGTGGAGAGGCGGCTCCACTAGCTCCATTGCCAGGTCCATTGGTATCGGCATTCAGACGTTTCAGCATTGCATTACGATGCAGCCAATAGGGCGGCGGATCGGGGGGTTGGCCCGGCAGTAAAGTTTTCGCCTTTAGTGTCGATGCTGGCGGCTTTGGACTGTGCGAAGCCGTCGCTGCACTATACATTACAGGATCGGCCAGCTGGGCAGCGGACTGGCCGCTGATGGCGACCCGAAGAGGCGTCTCCTTTTTGCGTATTGTGTCGCAAGTTTCCTTCATCTTGCACAGCTGATCCTGCAGATTGCGATACTCCTCCAGGAATCGTTCCAACTGCGCCGCATGATAATCATAGGCAGCCACCGAGGAGTTGGCCGCTCCGGCGGCCCGTGTCGCCAGCGCCGAGAAGTCAAGCAGCGGCGTCGCAGCGCTGCTGAGCGAGCGCTGATGCTGCACCGGCGACGAGGGCAGGCTGGGCTTTTGGCCCAAGTGGTGGGCATGGATGCCACTCTTGTGGGCGCCACTCTGCACCAGATTCAAAAAGCTGTTGGCTCGCTGGCCTCCGCCCGTGTAGGTTGTGGTGCTGGCATAGTTCGCATAGCTCGACTCGGCCGAGTAGCGCCTGCCCAATCCTATGGCCTCATTCAGAAAACTTCCGTCCCCTAAAGTGCTGCTTCCGTACTTGCTCGAGTTGTCCGCCAGCAGTGGGGATTGGCTATCCGATGAGTTGCGGAAATACTTGCCGCTATGCTTCAGCTTTCGTGGCAAGGTGCACAGTCCTCCGTTGGCGGCAGCCGAACCAGTGGGCGGATAGGCGTGGCCAGTTTGCGCGGCCTGTGCCACAGCATATTTGGCAATGTCCAGCAGATCCGGATAGTTGCTGTCGAACAGATCGTGCTCCTGGCCATCGCCATTGCTGCTGCAGAACACTGAGGTGGCCATCTCATCAGCCGCATGATTCCCATAGTGGCTATATGGCGTGCTTGTTGCTTGGGTTGCCTGATTGACCGGCAGGCTGTGCGGCGATGTGATCTTTGTGGTCGCAATGGGTGTCGTCTTCCAACTAGCTGTGTGTCCCGCGTAGCCAGCGAGACGAGCAGCTGCGTCCACCTGACTGGATATCGAGCTTGAAGCCGAGTCAGTACTGTAAAGCGATTACGAAAAAAAAAATCAAAAGAACATCATTATAAGTTAGCGAAGATAATGTTATAAAAAGTATTATGATTATGTGATGGTTTAAGATTGGAACATCGAATAACTAAGTATGAACATGCTACGCTCTATAACAAGGACCTGCCCCTCACACATAATTATAGGAAGAGCAGAAATATCGTGGGAAATTCCACATCTATTTAACAAAATGATATTATGGTAAGAAATATAGATAGATAAATATAGATTATAGTTTGATTCCATAAGACTTTTTATAAAACTTAAATAATAATCTAATTTTCTTAAATATGTTTTATGACTATAATTCTGCCTTAATTTGTATTTTGTTGAAAACTAAATTGCTATAAATAATCGAAAATTATTTATTCTTTTTCTACTCGCTCTTTTCCACACTTTCTTCTTTGCCAACGAGCTTTATATGCGTTTCCATCGATTGAGAAAAGGGGTTGTGTTACCCTTTTCTTTTAAATCATATGTCTATTTTTGGAATTGGCCTTTGAGGCATCCCTTTATCTGTATTGTGGTATTCATACTATGCATATATTCATTATTTTGCACATGAGTAGCACTTGGAGCACCCAGCTCATAGTCGTTTCCTCTGACACGAGAGGCGCCCGTCGGTGAGGGACGCCCAAAAATAAAACACTCGTCTCATGTGTGAGTGTGTGTGTGTGTGTGAGTGTGTCTATGGTGGGCAATGCATACTTCGCGCGTCATTAGCAAGCGCCTTCAAATGAAGTGATGTGTGTGAGGGGAAACCGGATTGGCGTAGCACTCGAGCGGAAAGTGTCAAGTGTTGCCCATAATATGAATGGATCCTTCGGCGCACTTGGGCATGACAGCTCTTTGACGGGGCAACTGCAGCACAGGACACAATTGCCACTCGAAGTAACGAACCGCAGAGAACAAAAGCAACTACCACTCAGTGTGCATATGGGGATATGGATGTGAATGTGGGATTGAGGAAGGAAGGAACGCTGCTGGGTCAACTTACCCGCCGATGTCAATCAGGCGTGGTATGTGCAGATCCGTATCCTCAACGGTTGTCACAGCATTATTCACAACGGATGCGGAAATGGCATTTGAGCCCTTTCTTGGCGCCAACTGTGGCTGCTGTTGCTGCTGAAGCTGCTGCTGTGGTAGATGCGATTCCACATCATCGTCGTCGCAGTGCGTGGACACATGCAGGTAGTCGCCGTTCGTGCGACGCGTGCCATTACCAGCGCTGGGATTCACAGTGGCTGCCTGGCCCACTGCATCGTGGTCGTTGTTGAGTGGGGTGTGGGCTGCCCGCAGATAGTTCTGCTCCTCGGTATCTTGAAAGAGTGCTGCTCCGGTGGCGCTGCCACCGCCACAACTGGCGCCGCCACCCAAATCCGGTCGCACTCGAGCCGTCATCTCAATCTTTTCGTAGCTCTCGCTGCGTCGAACCGGCGGCACTGAGTTCCACAGTCGCAGCTTGCGTCGTCGTCGCAGCGAGCAGAAGCAGATGGCCGCAAAGGATGATCCAACTACAAAGAACAGCGCCGCCAGGACGCCCAGCAGAACAATTCGCACACCCAGCGAAGCCTCAGGGGGGCGACGGGAGACGGCAAGCGTTACGCTGGCCTCCACCTTGCCGGCCTTGTTCTCGGCGGCGCAGGTATAGATGCCCGCATCCTGCATGTCCGCCGTGAGTATTGTCAGATTGGAGGCATTCCGCAGCATATTGACCACATAGGTTTTGCGACCCTGTGTCGCAGCAGCTGTTCGCGGCTCCTCGGCATCCTCGCCCGCACGTGCCGCACTCAGATTGGCAATCAGGCGATTCTTGAGCAGCCATCGCACTGCCGGCTGAGGCACACCCTCCACATAGCAGCTCATTGTGACATTACGTCCCTCCACGCCATGGGCGGTGGTATCAGTGGCAACAATTTGTGGCACACATGCAAAATCATCCACATCCAGTTTGTCCCAGGCTCGGCCAGCCAAACGAGACGGCGACTCACATGTGGGCGGTATACCACTGGGTATATTCTGCTGGAGCATCCACGCCCGCAATGGTCGAAGCGAGCAACTGCAGTTCCATGCATTGCTAGCCAGCTCCAATCCGTGCAGCGAGGCCAGCGATGTAATTGTGCCCGATCTGACCTCGCTGAGCCGATTGCCATCCAACTTGAGCCACTCCAGGCTGCTCTCCAAGCCAGCAAAGGCGCGCACCGCCACGCTGGACAAGCGGCAGTCGCTCAGCTCGAGACGCACCAGCTGGGGCACATGGCCGAAGGCGTCATCCGGCACACGGGTTATGGGATTCCCAGTGAGACGCAGCTCCCGCAGCTCGGAGACATGGTAAAGTGCTAGCGAGGGTATCGCTGCCAGCTGATTGTGACTCAGATCCAGCTCCACCAGATTGATGAGCTTGCGAAACGCATGACGCTCTATGAAGCGCAGACGGCATCTGGCCAGGTAGACCTTCTGCAGGTTGAGCAGCTGGGCGGCGGCAAAGATGTCGTCGGGTATGGTTTGAATATCGTTGCCGCTTAGGTCCAGTAGCTGGGTGCCCGCATCTAGCGGCTCTGGGATATGTGTGAGGTTGGCGTTAAGGCACAAGACGGACTCCTTGCCGCTCTTCCACTTGCACTCGCATACCGACGGGCACTCGGCGTGAAGCTGGCTGAGGCAGCACAGCAGCCACAGCAGCTGGCCAAGCGGAATGGGCGGATGCAGTCGCCGCAGTGGTCGCCTTTCCCGTCCTTTTCGCCTCACCTTAGTTGCCAGCGTGAGCTGCTGGGCGCTGTGATCGCTGGCTATATCGCGGGGTCGCGGCTCACAATCCTCCTCCAGCGTCGCTGTCGCTGCTGCCATCGCATACTAGGATTGTGAACGTGGCACGAGCAAAATCGCTCAGCTGATGTTGCCTGCAAAATAAAAAAAATAGAGAGTGAGAGCTGGCTGGAGTATATGGCATTGGAGTATATTCCAAATAAAATTATATATTTTATCATACAAGTAAAATGTTATACTTATTGATCATTTTAATTAAAAGTGTGTGTGAGAGAGACCGAAATTAATTATATTTTCAGGGGCGTTATGAGTAATTATTTCTCAAGTTCCATATTTATGGTGTTTAACAAAGTCTCAGTAACATAATCAGACTTTAACATGTAGCAGTCAAAACTAAATTATATTTATTTTACAACCTTCGCTTACTTTACTTTATTCACAACGATTGCGCTCTTCTGCTCCAAGCTGGTGATCGATCGCACCAATGATATCGATCGATATCGATATTATATGTTAAGTAAACGTTGCATGTTAAGTTACAGATGTTACGTTACAGTCTTCGTAGCACACTAGTGGCCTGCTTCAAATATTAAATCCTTCAGTAACATAATTAATTCAATTTGAGTCAAACATCTTTATACTCCAATACTCAAGGAGCTTTCAGCACTCATGGCACTCAAAACTCTTTGGTAGCAATTACCCAACCAAGGTACATCTAAACAAGCTCCTGCTGTCAACTTAACTTTTCCAATTAGTTTCCTTTGAATAACATTAATGTCACCTCCAAAGAACACGAAACTCAAGCGATTTATGTTTACCCAGTCAGTGGTCGCTATGCAAAAAACTTAAAAAAAAAGCTATTTATAATTGTGAACGATTAACATAAATTAAATTCATTGAAAAATGTTCGAGATATCGCGATCTTAAATACTAAGTAATACTAAATGTTCTACATGCTGATCAAAACGTTATTATCCAATAATTTCCTAATATAAGCTACAAATGATTTAAAATCAGGCTAAAATGTACTGCTTACATAAGAGTTGAAATTCAAATTTGTATATATTTGCCCCTTTTGTTGACGGCCATGGTTATAGCTATGTAATGCAGCTGCCATAAACATTGCATTTGTGACATTTTAATAAGCCCTTCGTTCTCGGTGTACTTCCATCATAAATGTCACTTGGTGCAGTGACATTAAGTCATAACAACACCAGCCCAACGAGCTCAGCCGAGACGTAGTATTCGCTTCAATTTGTACCTCTGCAGTCCGCGGTCGCCTCGCCCCCCTCTCAAGCAGTTAGTTGACTTGAGTTTTTATCGTGTGGCCGGCGGCTTTTATTTGACTTGTCTGGCAACTCAAACCCCCATCCCTTACCCTTTTAATCTCGCTCTCCCCCTCTCACAGTCTGGCACTCTTGTGAGTCGCGGTTTGTGTTTGCGGCTTGTTGCAATTATGGACGAGCAGCATGCCAGCGAAGTATGCAAAGTAAAGCAAAGCAAAGCACATCCAGGCACTGAGCCCCACTGCTGGTTAATATATAAATTTTACATGGGCCAACGAGTCGTATGCACAACATTTTAGTAATTCCCCTTTAATATGTACAGCCAAGCGCTTGTCAAATAACTTTGAAACCCTCTGAGAACATGCTGTCATTCCTACATTATAATGATATATTTTGTGAATAGAACTATACATTATTTTATTTTTTTTCAGAGATTAACAATTACACATGATTAACCATTACAGGGTCATAAGCAAGCCGTATATGAGCTAGAGAACGAACCAGTTATCATTCAATTAGTTAGATAGATGCCATGAGAAGTAAAACACTTAGAGAAGAGTCTATAAATATATGTCAGAGCTTGTTATTGATATAGAAATACTCATTGAGACACTGAGAATATGAAGACATTTTAAGTGAGGCAGACATTTTCATTTACATAAGCCGTTTTAGTTCGACTCTATTGATTAATTGAAAAAGAATGCGTATCATGCACCAACTTAATTATGATGATGTAAGAGACTTAATGCCGTCCATGATTGTATTTAAATACTGGCCGTTTTCAACACACAGATCATTTAATGTGAATGCGAAACGCTTTTAACATTTTGACAGCAACGCAAGCCGCACAAATGCTGGCAACCCCGTTTTGCATAAATGGTAACAGTTGTAGCGCTCTCTCAACTGGCAAAAGGGTGGCGAAAAAACAAAAAAATATTTTAAAGCGGTTATGCAGTTATCCGTAAAACGGATTCGAAACAAAACCGGAAGCCGCAAAGCAAACAGACGCTTTGCAAAAACCGCGACAAGTCAACGGACGGAAAGTTAGACAGAGACACAAAGCCAGAGTGAGAGAGAGAGAGAGAGAGAGAGAGAGGAGGAGAGCGTTCAGCAAGGAGAAGTAATGGAAGGGGTTGCGGGTGTGTTGGGTTGGGGCACGTGAGTAAGGCATGTGTGTGAGGCGTTTGAGGGTCAATACACTGGACGGCGACGTCACCGGCGCATGAAATAAAGTTTTTGCATGTTTTTACTAAAATACTCAGCCGCATTTTTGTGCACCACAGACATAGAAGGCAAAGTGACGGATAAACAGTCAGACAGACAGCGACACAGGAAGAATGGAAGTGTGTAGTTTTGGGAGACAGTGGTGCATAGTACAATGGGGCACATGTGTGCGGCATTGTTGCTTCTGCCAGTCCGTTTATCATATGAGCATGACGACAACGTGAAGTATGCAACATGCAAAAGTTGCCCCCTATTCTTGGTGATTTTCTTGCGGACTTTGTTTTTTGCTATTGTTGTCATTGTTGTTGTTGTGCATTTACTGCAGACACTAATCCTATTTATGTTGCATTGCAGCGAGGTTAATAATTTTATTTGCCAACTGGCAGTGGCACGTCCCGTGCAGTTGCAGTCACAGTTGCAGTTGCCAACTTTCAGTTGCCGTTGCTCCTTAAGCTGCTTCAGCTTATGACACACGATACGTGCCGTGGGTTCGAGAAACTTTTTGTGCGGCAAGCAAAGATTTCTTGCAGGCAATGGCCTCCAGTGGTTGAGTGCCCGAAGTTCTGGTTCGAGTTGACGGTTGTCAGAGCTTAATTAATTAAATATTATTACTTGTTTATATAGAACACACTCTTTGTTGTAATTGCAACCGCGTTGTGGAGATTTTTTACAAACCATGAATTACACATTTATTTGTCATATATTGCAAGAAGCCTAACAAAAAGAGAAAAATTATTACCTTTTAATATCACTGAATATTATCCTATTGTCATGATGACAAATACAATCATTATATATCACAATTGGCAGCTCAAATGCAAATAATTTCACTTAACAGTAATTCAAAGGAATAGAAGCAATCATCAATCCAATTTCTCATTTACTAAAGCCTCTCGAAATGAATATGCCTTGCATATCACACAGTAATATAGGGCATTAAAAGTATTAGGTGACAGCTGCCAAATCTTTTCTGACGTTGCTTTGGCAGCACGAGCACTCATGGCACATTTACTCACACACACACACATACACACATACACACATGCAGAAACAAATGTACACTCTTCGGTCTCGCTCCGGTTCGCTTACTCTAAAGCATTTTTTCTCGCCATGCTATAATGTAAAAATAATGTCGCTTCAGGCCGCATTGATTGCAAATAAATTACACACACTTGCCAGTAGATGCCGGGACTGGAGTTCGCAGGAGGATGTTAAAGTGACTCAGACTGAAACTGAGACGGTGACTGAGATGTGAGAAGCGAGTCAGATTAAGTGCCCAAAGAGCCGTCGTTGACTTAATAAAGCAGAAGAAACAAAAAAAAAAGAATAATAAAATAAATAAACAGAAAAAAATATAATCGAAAGAAGGCCAGGAAGCAACAACAGCTTGCAAAATAAGACCAAAATGAACAACAACGAAATGAAGGCAAAAATACCAACGCCATTAATTTCACTTTGGCGCCGACGCCGCTGAAACTTTAATTAGAAAACCTTGGCCGAGATTTTGTGTAATTTTCTCTTGATGCCGATGCTGCTGGTTGCCTACTGATAATGAAGTTCCTTTTCTTGTACTTTTCTTGTTATTGCGTTCACACTTCCGCCTTCATTATGCGCAAATTATTTTAACTGCACTTTTGGTTTACCCAATTCCTTCTCCCATTGCCCCCCCCCCACCCCGTTAAGGCAGTGAAAATATTTTCACTAGATGCAGCCGCAGCTGAGACTTTGATAGCGAATTCGCTTTCCCAGGTCCTTAGCGAAAATTAATCTACCCATTGCTCCAACCCACAATCCACAACCCACTACCCACAGCAGCCTCACCCTTTTCTGCACTGGCCACCGTTTCACCGTTCACTGTCATTATTCATTTTTCTGTGTATTTCTTTTATGCTCTGTAACCTTTGCCGCATTGTTTCTAGCCGCTGCCGCAGCTGTAAAGCAATTTTCGTAAGCATAATAGACTTTCCCAGGGTCCTGGCCAGCAAAAAAGGCAAAAAAAAAAAAAAAAAAACAGAGATGAAAATAAAAGAAAGCAAACAAAATGCCATAAAAATGACAGGGTGGTGAGAGGCGAGTGGCGACAAGTCAAAAATTAAAAAAAAAGAAAAAAACGAAGAACAGCAGCTAAGCATTATTTCTCAAGAGGCGCAAAGGCCTGAGTATTATGTCGAGAGTTTAGCTCTCTGCCCTTCCAAGCCTCCAGCTTGTGGTCAGTGGCCGCTGCAGTTGCAATTTGGCCTATGGGCTATTCAGTGTGGGCTCCATTCCACGGCTGCTGCTATTTGACTTTGCATATTGTTTATCCTGCATCCTGCAGCGTTTACTTATATAGTCAACCCTCGCTCTCATTTTTGAAGTGAGCACTACAGTTCTTGTTTCGTGGTTATTGTTTGCTTTGTCAACAATTCTATTACAATTTGTTGTTGTTGATTTAAACTGATTGAGCAAAGGTAGGGCCCATAAGCACAATTCACTTAAAGCATTTAATTCAATGTGCTAAGTGGCGTAGACGTAATCAGCTTGCAGCCTTAAAGTATGCCACAAATATGCTTTGTCAAGCCAGCGTTCCTGCAAACGTTTGAGGTATTTGCTTATGCAATATATTAATTAGGCATGTTTAAATGCACAGAAATACACAGTCAAAATATAATATAATAATATATTGTCAAAAATAGATAAATTGTTTTATCATAGATTATACTTAACTTATGCATTATAATTAAATGAAAATGTTAATTGGTTATTTATATACATAAACTGATCTCGAGCTTGAGTTAATTAAAAGTAAGAATTGGGTCAATTTCATTGATAAATAAATATGTATTTTAAAATCAACGTCCCATTACAAGTCAACTGAGTCTGCTTAGTCTGGTAGAAATGTTGGCATGAATATGACCCAAACAAATACATTAAATTTTGGAAATTTAAATTGTAAGTAGTTTCGATAAGTAGCTTATGCGGTGGCTATTAAGGGAACGTTTATCTTCAACTCTCTTTCCAAAGACGAACATAATCAATTCCGAAGTGCTATTCAATATGCAGCTCGATTGGCAGATAAATTAAACAGCCCTCGGCTCCGAAGATGTACGTTTTATTGAGCCATAAATGTAGAAATAAAAGCTAAATTATATAATCGGCCATAGACTACCTTTTGGCTAAATGCTTAGCTCTGCTTGACTCTGATCTGCTCCTCTCCCTGCTCTCATCTCTACCACTTGTATTTGGATATGTTTTGTCCATTGATGCTGTTGGAGTGAATGTATCCCCGCAATAACCAATAATACCAAAGCTAATAAAAGTAAACAACCCAACAAAACAAAGGCGAGTAGACCACATCCACAAAATGCTTTGGGGCCCGCAGAAAACGGTACACACACTCACACACACACAAACACACACACCCACTCTCAATGTAATTCTTACACACATGTATTCGCATACGTTTACAATTTCTAAGCACAAATATCAAAATACTGTGGGTGCTTCAATTTTACGACAGAGAACGACAAGGACGTTCAGAACCTGCTCGCCTTGTTGACTCCTACAGAGCGACTGACAAACGTGTTCAATTGCGGCAATAAAACTTCTTGATAATATGTGAAAATCATACAAAGCACAATATTAAATTAGTCCCAAAGATGTGAATGGCAGCTGTATGTATTGTCAGGGTGTGTATGTGTGTGGCTATACATATATCTGATGGCTATGGCAATAAAATGTCAGCTCACAAACAAAATAAAAATAAAAAACATGTTCATATGCAAGAAAAAATAACGGAAGCAGCATAAGAGGCGTAGCCTCAACCGCCTACAATCGAATAGATAAGCGTACGCCTCAAGGAAAAATATCCATATCATGTAAGGTTTTAGCTCTTTTAAAATAGAATGTCTTTAAAGTGTGAAATGGATTTTTCTGGCATATTTTGATATAATTTACAAAAGATTGATAGAATATGCACTAATGCATACCCATACCCAGCTAAGGAACCAGTTAAGGATGATCAGCTACCAATGTTGACAGCAGAATAATTGATGGACATATTCTGTGATTGTCAAAGTAAATATATTTCATTATTTTATATGTAAAGAATTTGATCAACATCAATAAATATATATATTTTTTTTTATTTATTATTGTATATGCAAGATATTGTTTTTAAGAAGAGACGTCTTATAAAATATTCATATTATTCACCTAGAGCATTCGATCTATCACTTGTGCTCGTACAACTGCCCTCTGTTGTATACAACATCTCATGAACGATTCTAAATCAATGTTCACCAACACATTTGGCATTCAGTGTGAGTCGAAGTGGCTTTGAGTTTAATTGAATATTCATTCAAATATTGAGTTACATTCGATTGATGAATACACAATACCATTTCACTTTCATTCATACACTGGAAACGAATTGCAAACGCCAATCAAAACAAATGCAAACAACGCATCAGTTTATTTGCCGAATGTTTTGGACACAAAAGTTTCAGGGGCAAACTTTTGTTTGGCAAACGAGAGAGAGAGAGAGAGAGAGATATAGACGGACGCAGAGATGTAGAGAGAGTATGACGGAGAGAGAGAGAGAGAGAGGGAGAGGGGGTGGGAAAGAGCAGCACATTGATTGTGTGACAGATATTGATTATTTACCTAAAGTTTGCAAGATGTCGCTGTTAAGCTGCTGGGGAAATCAGCGAAATTGGAGCGTCAGCTCCTAATTGTCCAGGTGAAACTGGGCAACTTGACAGCTAACTCTACTGCGGCAACTTTAATGGCCATGCCTGGCACTTATAAGAGTCTGAGATGAGCTGACAAAGTGGCTAAACTGCGCTTTAAGGCAGGCGGAAATTTGATTTGCTTGAGCTACGTTGCAGCGATGCAATTTGCAGCAATGTTAGCCATAAAAATCAATTTGAAGTTCACATTGTACTGCTTCAACCAACGGGATAGGAGAGTAGATGGGCATAAGGTCGGTGAAGGAGGGTGGGGAGGGGAGAGGGAGTGGGAGTGGGTGGTGGTGGTGTGATTTCATGCACTCGCTAAATGCATTTCGCTGTACGCTAAGGATTTCAAAGTTACGATGCTTTCAGCGCGCATGAAAGCTCAATAATAATATAATAGATTTTCGACTCGAGATTCCTTGGCGCATTTCAAGCGACGTTGACTCGATTTGCACTTGAATCGCTGAAGGGTTCGTTGGGTTTGCTGAAGCATATGGAAATACTGTATAGTAAGTATGAGAGTTCGTTCTTTTTACGGCTTATTGGCGAGTCGGCTTGAAATTCCAATGACACTTTCTTTTTTTATTTGCAATGCAAATATTTGTAAAGTTTCACAAACTATTTGCAAGAGCTGAACTTTTTCAATGTTAGTATACCGAATTTACAGTATGCCTGCCAATGTATACAAAACATATTTGCGTATTTTATTTATGAGCAATATGTTCTTTAAAAAAAATTTCAACTGCCATAGAGAGCTTTAATTTAATGCTTTAATAACTCCACAAAAAATTAAGTTTTTGGTTTTAAAAATTTTGAATTTAATAATAATTTTCATTAAGAATATTTTTTCTTATTAAAATATGAAAATAAATTATGTTTTATTTGGCCCTGGATTTTATGTTGCCGTTTAAACTAACATCAAAAATTATCTAATTGCAAATCAGATTTCTGCAATCCCCTATCAAAACTATTAAACATCTGAAGAAAAAAATCATTTCAAATGAACAAGGGGATGGAATGAGATAATAGCAGTGGCAGAAATAGCTGTCTGATTGCATTTCCGTTCTTCACCTGGCTGCTGTTTCCAATTTCCCTCTCGTCTTTGCATCTTCAAGGAGACAATATTGCCGCTGGCATTGAAAGCAGCCGCTGACTTTTCAAATTGCAACATAGCTCCAAAGCTGACGATGCTCAGGACCCTCTGCCTTGGTTGATTGCTTCGCGAAACTTTGAAACAAAGTCTTCAAGAAGCAGCAGCTAAACTAACACATGGATGGATGGAAACGTTAGCGGGTGGTAGGTGTTAGTTGCCTGACAAAACTTGTCATGACTTGTTTCCAATTTACACTTTTCGCTCGGTGAAGCATTTTCAGTTCAATGACAATAATCAGCCAAGTGAATGCATTTGTTTATTAGCACTGCGCTGACATTTTCTAAACTATAATATGAAGATATCAGAATTGATTTGAAAGCTCGTCATCGGATGAACATACAAGAAAAATAATATTTTGTGTATTTTGAGAAATGCATATTAAATAACTGCTTTGATTGACATTGATTAACATTTATCAGATAATATTTATTATGGGAATTTTACAACTTTAATTTTACAACAATTTGATTTTATTTTTTAATAAGAAATGAAATTAAAAAAATAAATAACAAATACTATAACCCCATTCTGCATTTGCTGCAATTAAATAGAAACCACCATGATTATTATTGGAGTAATCATAAAATTAAATGTAAATACTCATTTGTGACTATCATAATTCCAATTTTGTATGGATCAAAAAATGCAAATGGATACAATTGCTCTCCCTAGATACATTTGAATTGATTGCTATAGCCCAAAGGGACTGCACACGAATTGTTATTATACACATGTATATAAATATGTGCATATAACTCATTTTACATGTTCTTCTATTTTTTTTTATTGTTATGGTGGAAACTGCGATGACCTATATCATATTTTATAGTTGTTAGTTGCAGTCAATTAAATGCAGCGGATTATAACAAAATGGTTTCTATTTTTAATAAATACGCAAACATTTGCATAGAACACATACATTTGCATAAAAAAGAGTAGGGAAAATGTATTTTTACTGTTTCCATCGGCCGCAAGCAATTTATAATAACTGGCTATTTTATGGACTTTACGGCGACAATCGACAAAATAAAGCCAAAATATTTCACGACAAGAACTAAGCCCACATAAGCATCAGAGCAAAGGGGCCAACATTGAAGAAAGGGCCAGGGGCATGGCAATACATTATGTGGCATTAGCTCGGCATAAATTTCAAGGCATGCTTAGCACTTACCCCTCTGACCACTTGCCAACTGATTTATGCAGGATAACAAAGTGTGCGGATCATTTAAAAATCTATGCGATATACCACAGGCATTTAAGCAACAATACAGTAAAGCTTAAATATATTTAATTTGGACAGTGATTTAGCCAAATCAACAGAAAAATATATTATTCACTTGCAATTGTGGGCTGTCTTTGCTTGTAACTTATTAACCAATAAAAGAAAAATAAATAAGACCTTACTGGCTTACATTTGATTTAATAGTTTAACAGTTTTAATTAAGCAATCTGCACACAAGTTTATTCTAAATGAAGAAGTCATCATATGGTTACATTTTTAATACTTTTGCTGCTCAGGCACAAAGTTGGCACACACTTAGACATACACAGCTACATCAGTCTGCCACACATTAAGGATGCCCCTTACAGTAACGAAATCTTGGTTGTTGCTAACGTCTGTTGGTTGTTGTTTTTTGGCTCTTGTGCATCGGGCTGTTGCCTTGTTGTTTTTGAAAAGCAATTGGTCATCAAATATTTACATATATAGATATAATGACTACATATACATATATAAATATTTTGTTGTGGTTGCACATTGGGGTCAGTGGATCAAAAATGGCAAAGACAGCTCCTAAAAGTTGCAAAATATTCGACCTTTAGACCAGAAATCAGATTGCAGTGCCTGATGCCAGGACAAGGCCAGTGATTGTGGCCACAGATGCCGTCAGTGTGCCCCACTTTCGCTTTTTGTGTTTGCTTGCAGCTGTCAAAGGTCAGGCGAACGACTCTATCAGCTGTGACTGCTCTTAACTTTGGTCGAACGCAGCCGATGCCCTCACCACACCTAAGATGTTGGTTAAGCCACACAAAACGGCTTCCAAATTTCTGCAAACGATAAAAGCCAGCAGCAATGCTTAAAAGCCAAACCAATCTTTTAGCTTGCATTCCCATTGCCACAATTCAATTGCTAATTCTCAAACCCATACACAGTTCCAATACCATTTCCATCACCATCAGCATCTGCTCAGCATCAACATCTAGTCTGCCGCATTAGGACCACAAATAAAATGCATTTGTATGCATTTTGTGCCTCACTAACCGAACAGCGGCTCACCACCCACATTAAGGCGAATATATTTTATATATGTGTGTGTTTGTGTGTGTGTGTGTGCTTGTGTGTAGGAGGAAAGATATGGGAGTGGTGGTATATATGCCATTAAGCAGCCTGAGCGGGCGTTAAGTGCTTTTTCTTTTGCATTGTTTGTACATTATGTGGAAAGTGTATAACAGTGTTTCGCGGATGTGTGCTGCCACTGCGTTGACTACTCAGCAAATAACTGAGTCTACTTTTGCCTCTACGGCCATCTTTTTACAGCGGCTTATTGAATCAGCTGCGTCTAATAGAATTTTGTAAGCCTAAAGAGAATTGCTCTGCAGCTCAATGCAAATACAATTTGAATTTTCGTACTCCTAACTTTTTTAATTGGGAATTGCAAACGAACAAAAAAAAAACAAAAAAAAAAGAATATATGCAGGGATAGTACATTTCTTGAAAATATACAACGCAAAATTTAAAATTTAGTTTAATGTTGTTCAACGTTCAAAGCATTCTGAAAGGCTGGAAATAATATTGTAAGCATACAGTATCTGAGAATGTACATTTTGTTCAAATTGATTTTAAATAACATTTCAAAAATAAAATATGTAAATTATTTTTCAAGAAAATTTAAAGATACCTGGTCTAAAAATGTGAATTTATTATAAAACGTATTTATTTAAGCTTGTGGCCATGTAGTTTGAATAGCGATTTAAGGAACGATGTGATAAAAATTGATTCAATACCAGTGCAACCACAAACAAAAGTGCATTTGCAGCACATATGTATGCAAAAAGGGAATTGAAAGATTTGTTGTGTGGCATAATAAAAGCCACTAAAAAGCGTAAACAATTTGCGCGCATTAAAGCCGAAGAGTAAACAAAGCTGAGCCCGAAGAACCAGAGGAACAAACGAACCCGTGGAACCAGAAACCGAAACTGAACCAGAACAATGCAAATTAAACAAAAGCAAAGCTCGCCTCTCGCAACAAATGCAAACACAGTCAAAGCCACATATACCCTCAAACCCACATACAAACACACACGCACAGACACCAATGCAAACACACCTACACACTTCAGCCAGGTACAGTGTGTGTTGTTGGTGAGGGTGGCGGGGTTAGTTGCTTTAATTCTTAAATGGCTTCCACGCGACGTAGGCAAATCTAACAACTTTTAATTATGATTATGGCCAAACAAACACAAGGTAACACACACACACACACTCACGCATGTTTTTATTTATTGTACATATTTACAAAAGGAGGCAACAAAAAAAAACAAAAAAACAACTGCATAAGCGAAACCTGACAAATTTGTTCAATTTATTTTTCATAGGCAACAACTGAAATAATCAAATAAATAAATAATAGTACAATAGTAAAGGTAACAGGTAAACCTTTCAACCATCCCCCACATCGTTACCAAGCCCCTATTCCCCTCAAAGTTCATGCCAGCACCCCACATTGCTGACAGTTATGTTCCCGTGTGTTATTTTTAATTGTCTGAATCAATCCGCGCTCGAAATTTTAATTAAATATTTAAATTAAATGTGCGAACAAACAAAACACAGAAAAGCAAACGCACACACACACACACACAGCGTAGCGCAACTCACACACACACATGTAATTGCACCGATATACCCTTGGTGCTCATATGTGTGTGTGTAATAAAATTTAATGTAATTTTTTTTGCACATAATAAATATTTTTAGTAGTTACCGCTTGTTGTTTTTGGCTTTAGCTGTGTAGCTGCTATTCATTTGCATTCATAAGGACTTTTCTCCTTTTACGCGTATGTAGATGTGTGCGCGTTTGTGTGTGTTTGTGTGCTAGTCAGCAATTACGCAAACTCGTAAGGGATGAAGCTGAGGGGCACGTACACAAAGTCAAGGACAATTTTCGTATTACACGGGCCTCGCACACACAAACCGCTCGACAGCAACAGGAGCAAAACCAAAATCAGGACAATCAAATGGTGCCATTCACTGTGTGTATGTGTGTACGTGAGTTTCTGTCTTTCTATTTGTCGGTGTGTATGTGTGTGTGCCAGTCGTTTTAAATATGAATTACACTGCATATAACAGTGAAATGCAATTTAAACGAGCTGATTAAACAAACGAGTTGCAAAACATATCAATACTCTAAAATAGTCGCAATCGAATAAATTCCACAAAATATATATGAAATCTTTGAATCAATTATCAGAATCAGTTAACAGTCAACTAAATGTTTAATTAAGACATATTATTTTCGAACAGTATCAACAATAAGCCAATATTACAAACGAAGGCGAATCTGTTAATTCACTTAAACTACATCACTATTATAAACGAATAATGACAAAGTCAACTGAAAATGTAGGGTATCCAATTTTCATTGTGTGTTGTGTCTGATGCTTATTAAAATTTTAAATTAAATTCTGTTGCCTTTTCATTTTTGCCATACTGGACGCATGCATCAAAAATGTATGAGAATATTCTCACGTTCTTTTATAATTTCATTGAGTCAGCTTTGACTTTTAGCCAATTAGGCAGATGATGCTAACCAAGCAGATTTACCATTATTATGCAATGCTGTTGGTTATGCAGCCTACTTCGCAACCGTGCATACTTTCTAAACTTAGAGCTAGTTGAGCTGGGCCAAAGGTCAAATCAAATTCCTGGTTGTCACGCTCAAACAACTCAGCTTACATTCGCAATTTCGATGGCATATGCTGGCCTAATTTCACTCAGGCAGCCAAGGCAGCTAAGGCAGCTGGCAGCTGCCGTGTTCCACCTTTGACCTTAACTATTATATCTGAATGCTCCAAATCAGCCCGGCTATGATGCAGCACTTTAATAAACGCCACCAGCTGACCACCTAACCAACCATCTACGCAACCTTCCCTCCTGCTGCTCCCTCATTCGGTTACGTGCACAGCTAATGTCGCAGGCGTCGTTAAAGAAGAACCTGCAGACCGGACGGCAACTTTTGATTAATGTTTGTTAGTTCGCCTCGCCGGCAAATTCATTTGTTTTAAACAAAATGCAGCACACAAGGCAGATAGAGCGACGCAGACAAAGAACGAAGGAGCAGGGATATGGGGATATGGGGAATGGGGAATGGGCAGGGCTGGGTGTGAAAGTGTAGAGATTCCTATATATGAAAATTCATGGTACTTCAGTTTTACTAGGCTATCTGACCACCACATATATTTTATATTAAATATTCCTCACATAAGTTTCTTTTTTTTATATATTAATTATTCTTGCTTTTAAGTAACATATCAGTTAAATTTTGAGTGTAGATGCTTAAGTATATGAATAAATCAGGCAGATATGTTCCTAGATTTTAATACTGTCACATTAAAGCCGTTAAAATTTGTTTTATTGCAGGGTATTTTTAAGTTAAGCATTTGTCACTTGTCAAAACTGGTGCGAGTTGTGTTTTAACTGTCCTTTTGTGCTGGTTTGTTAGGTGCTTTTGTTTGTGTTATACCCATTGAGACTGTTCTGCTCTATGTTTTCCTGCCAACTCTTCTACTATCATGTTGCCCTTAGTCTCTCTTTCATTCATATACACGAAAAATTTCAGTGCTCATTCATCCTTGCATTCAGCAAACGTTCCAAATATTTTTTTGATATATTGACTAGCAAAATATTTTGGCTTTACACGTGCCTAAACACACACACACACACACACACACACACACACACACACACACACTTGGAAACAGTGATGTATGTATAAGTTTTCATATACTGTGTCGGATTCGGATTTTTTGTATTTGCCTTCTTTGCACTGTTCATATTTTATATGTCTATGGTGGTCTATGAAAAATCAAACGACCCTCACACACACACACACACACACAGACGCACACTATGACAGTGTATGTGTGTGTGGTGGGGTAGTGCGTGATGTATTCAAGCGTAAAGCAAAAGATTAGATTTTCAAGCAATTTTGTTGCCATTTTTTTTTGGATTTTGGATACTCGTTGATATTGTTATTGCTCGCTAGTCCAATTTGTACAACTAAGCAGCTGCCAAGTTGAGCAGCAAGAGAAGCAAGACGAAGAGAATGGCAAATCCTAAAGAAACAGCAGGAAATTAAATTATTTTTCGGTTACTTTTTGCAAGTATTTAAAACACCATTATCAATGTGCTATAGAGTCGGAGGAGTATAGCAGAAAGGAGATGCTATCCGGTAGTTAGCATCTTAAATATACAATGCAGAGCACAAAAGCTTTAAAACTGTTCAAGTCGTCGCTGCTGCTGGGAAATGTGCCAGGATAATGGCAGGCAAGATCCGAACGACCTTTAGCCCCCAGGAGTGGGATAATGAATGCGCGTTGAGCCTGTGGGCACTTAACCCATTGTTGACCACCCTTGGTGGGTTATGTGCCATTATGTGATTATGTCAGAGTGTATGGACTGTATATGCAAGAGTAAGATGCAGCACTAGAAACAAGGCACAGCATTTTAAATTACAAAATATGCGAAAAAAGTACATTTTACGCAGAACAAAACTTGTGCGGGCTGTGTTTTGTTTTCTATTCATTTGTGTGGTTTTTGTGTTGCTTCTCGCTCTGTGTGTAAGTGAATGAATGGTTCCGGGTCCGACAAACCGCTGACAAAAACTAACTAACGGAGCGTTTAGTGTTCCATGGGGTGTCAATCGAAAATTGAATTGCATACCGAATGCGAAATTCAAACGAAACACGCGAAAATGTCAAGTTCACCCAGCGTGTCAAGCAGAATGATGCCACTGATCTGACAGAGAAGTTGAGATGATTGGGTTAGATGCAGGGATGGATTGCCGAATTGAATGTAGCAATTCAATTCAGCAACTAATCAGGCGCAACGTCGTCGCTCGTTGGCATGTAAAACGATATTTCAGCTGTCAATTTATGCTTCAACTATTTCAAATCAAATCAATGCCAAAGGATCTAACTTTGTGTGTTTTTGTTAGTATGTGTGAGGGGATGAGTACGTGTGCTACGCACTGGCAATGATTTATGCTAAAGGGCTTACACACACGCACACACACACATCTACACCTTATGGCGAGGCCAGGAAAATGAATGCGTAGAGTTACGCCAACAATACAAACGACAATAACAACAACAACTGCATCCAAAAAGAGTTATTTGTTGTAGAAATCGGTTGCCTCGACATGGCAATGCCCCAGGAGCAACTCATTTCCAAATGTTAAACTCATGAAAAAATACTGGCATCTGTATTTGACATATATATTCCATGTTTTTTTCAATATTCACACTTTTATATAAATAAAGGCCACAAACTAAACACTTTCTTCAAATTCAATTTCATTGACGTCAATAACAAATGCATTTCGAAGAGTATAGAAATGGTGAATTTTCCGTCATTTTCTTCCCCTACCTCCGTCGCTTTTATCGAAGACCTTGTCCTCGTACGTCGTGTGAGTTTTTCCACCATAAATTCACATAAATGAATCTACATTGCAAATGCAAGCAAGTTGAGTGTGTGTGTGTGTGTGTGTGTGTGTGTGTGCAAGTGTGTAAATGAAAAATGAAAAAAGAAAATCATAAATGTAGCTGAACGCATTTTGCTGCACACGAACGGCACAAAAGAGAAACAACACGAGAAGGGAGACAGAAGGAAACTGGCAACTGGCAACTGGTAACTGGCAACTGGAACTGGGAACACAGCGAAACAAGAGCTAACGAAGCGTAAAGTTTGCCAAGCGGCTGCCATTTGGAATGGTGAGCGGCCAAGCGGGCAAAGCTTTACACAATCCGGAGTCTTTCTTCACTCCACCCGCTCTCCTGCTCTCCTGCTGCAGACAATTCATCCACAATTCCCTTTTCAGCCTCTCAGTGTTTGCCTTGTGGTATTTTTTATTAAATATTCCTAATAAATTATGCAAAAATTCTTGTATTGCATGCAGAGACAACGAATGCGAGACAGACGATGAGAGAGATAGATGTAGATGGAGGGCGAGAAAAAGAGATAGATAAAGACAGTAAACGAGAATTTCGGTCAAATCAAAATGTTTGCCCAAGGGTATCGCCACTGGAAGGGGTGTGGAGGGGAAGGTTTTGCGTTTGGGCGTGCTATAACTATCAATAACTTTTTTCGGCTTAAAAGTTAGCAGCAGTAGCATTGGTATCCCATGGCAGCAGCCATGAATGCTGTCCCGGCGATTGTCGGGATTTTTGGGTAGTCTTTAATACAATGCAAAAAGGCAAAGGATGCGCCCATATATGTATCCTTTAGATACAACATCTTTCGATGTCGGTGTGCGAGCATCGTTTATTGCGATAATAAAATAAAATTGAAATATGGTTGGCAATTGACTGAGCGCAATGAGTGGAAATTGTTGAATCGCTTGCATTATGACATCGTGACGCCAGCGGACGGATTGCGACGATTGAGGATGATGGGGCAGGGATGCGGAGCGAGGGGTGGCATGTTATGTTTGTTATGGTGTGGGAAGCGTATGGCTGTTGTACAACATCTTGCATTCTGGCACGTGAATTCCACAATAAATAGGCAATAGTTTTTTTTATGACGCGACACGAGATGCTGAGCAGGAAGCAATTTTGATTTGAGAGAAAGACCGAAAGTACACTGAAAATTATCCAAAAATTTAGTTGGTGTTGTTAAGTCAACTGAATTACTAAAGCTATTTCTGTTTACTCGCAATAAATAGTATATGATGTCAAACTTCATCCTATTTGGAATACACAGAGAGATCCCCGTATAAGCATTTAATTTAAGTAGATTGATAATTCTAATTATTGAAGAGGAGACATAAAAAGGTATGCAAATTAATGTTTAACAAGCAATTTTCATAAGTTGGCCGTTCTTTAAGGTCAAAGTTAAGCTTACAAATCCGATTTTGGAAGAAACATTTTCCCCTAATAAATCAGTTGGCTCCATATATAACAAATATAAGTAAAAATACTCGAATCAATGAATTGAACCGCATACCTTTTGGGAATTGAGCAGTGAATCGATTGGGTGCATTTAAAGACAAGATTTTTGTTTGATTTTGTGCACATCAACGCGTTTGAAAATTTGCAAAGGAGAGTGCGGGCGAGAGGAAGATGGTCTGAGCAAGAGGAGCGGCAATTGTGGCCACAATCAAATTGCGATATTAAAGCGGATTTTGGTATTGTTTTCATCTTATTTATTTGTTTGGCGCATTAGGACAATGCTGATGATCAAAAATTTGTTCAACAACGAAATGCGCTTACGAATAAATAAACAAACGCTTCACATACACACTGGTACTGTGGCACAGTGGCACGCAAACCCGCACACATACACAGATTTATTATGTGAAACAAATCACTCATACGCCACGTTGGACCCTGGCGTATTATCGTATGCTCGCTAGCTGAACGTGAAACATGAAACGTGAAGTGACTGCCAGGGATTTTCACAAAAATTCCGTTTATTTTTAGACGGGCAGAAGCAGCAGCACAATACAACAACAACAACAACAACAACAGCAACAACAACATGCTAACAACATCACAAGAACAACAACAGTAAATGTCTTGTTTATTTGAGCTTCAGTATTCTGACTGTCGAGAAAAAAAGAAACAGCAAAGCAAAAAATAACAAAAAAGAAATTAAGTTGCTGCCTGCAGCTTAATAACACCAGCAAATGCCACGCAACCACCCCCAAAAGAAGAAAAAAAATCAGCAAAAAACACGCTCACTTCATCAACAACAACAAAAATATTTATCTGATTTAAACGTTGGCAACAGTCGCCCATCTCCCTATTCCAACCAACCCTCGAGGCAACATTTCTCCTTACTATGCTCCTCTCCTTTCATGGCATGCGTGCTTGGTAAACTTATGCTGCCTTTCGCCGTGCCCCGCTTAATTTTCACTCTGTGGCAACTTTAATATTAATCATACGACCCGCATACGAGACACAAATGAAACACAAACACACACTTGCAGCTCGACCTTGTTGCGGTAGGTTCGCTGTTGAAGAACCTGTGCCCTTTTCCATTTTCTATTGACTGACTATGAGATGGTCCGCTCTCTGTGTGAAAGTATTGCCTGATGCGGGCACAAGCAGGGAGTAAACACAGTCGCAACCGCAGCGCCAAACGTCAAAAGTTCTTAGTTAAACTCAACGTTCGCCAAAAGTTTCCTCAAGTGGCTCATTGTGGTTGGCAGTAAAATGTTGACCCACAGACAGACAGTGCCGTACAGTAAGTGAGATGGACAGAGACGGGTATATAGTTAACTAAGGCGACACTTGCTTACTTGTGAGAAGGACACGCACAGGCAACAACAACAACAACGACAACAACAACAACACTAACTCATGCTCTTTGCACTTTCTTAGCACTGCAGCAGCCTCCAGAACTTGGCAATGCCCAAAAACCACCAAAAATGTTGTTGCTGCTGCAACCAGCAACAACAACAAATAAAACAACAACCACAACAGAAACAACAAATGGTGAAAATCGTTGGCATGCAAAAACTTTTGGGATGCGGTAAAGAAAAAGCAAATGATTAAGTGCGTCGTGGCATAATTCACCAAGACAACATTCAAGATGACACAGCGGGCAGAGTGCTTAGGGTGCTGTCAGAGACAGCGACTTTTGAAGGGAGTTAAGCTGAGTTGCACTTGAAATGTCTTTCGCAATATTTCGAACAATTCTCAACTGACAGCCACACGAGTAGACATGCTCGTGATAAGTTTGAAAGTGACCGAATGTCAACAAAGGTGCTTATTTGTGAGTTTGAATTCGATGGCTTCCTGCTTGAGAGCTACAAGTCATAGCTTTATGCCAAGCACCACAAGTGAAGAAGGAGTTAAGATGCATTTAAAACAATGAAAGCGTATTAAGAACTTAAATGTGTGTAACTAAGAGATTCATTTATAAGTATGTGCACATGATTAAACAAATTTCACTAAAATGTATGTTATCTATACTTAGCTGCGCTGGGACTTCTTAATCTTCTCAATCTTTAATATATGTGCATATATGCATTGAGCTTAGGCAATCATCAGAATCGTAAGTTTGTATATTTTAAGGCAGGTAACATGAAAATTTCCAAAAGAGCAAAAGTAATTCCAAAATTACGAAGGAATTTATGTGAATTTATTGTTAACGTATCTCAGAGAATTATTTCACAAAATATATGGTTACTTTTCCAGTGTAATTTCTACTATATGCCCCTTTAACGACGCCACTGAGCCTGATTCTCTTGGAAACTGATTCTGAGACAGCTCTCGCTGCTCTGTCCCATTGCGCTTGTTAGTTTAGTTCTTTGGTTTTGGTTGAGGTCTGGTTGTGTTTGGTTTGGTTTACTTTGGTTGTGTGCTGTTTGGCCCTGTTGCCATGTTCCTTGGGGACTTAAGAGCTCTGCCATTTGTTAGTAAGTACAACAAAAACAACGAAACGACGACTAAGCGACAACCAAGAGTAGTAACAACTAGAACTTTTGCTGTTTAGCATTTCAACACGCAAAAACGCTGCTGCTGCTGCTGTTGTTGTTGTTGTTGTCGTTGTTGTTGTTGTAGTTGGTGTTTTGTTCTTATCGTAGCTTTCGGAGCCTTGGCATAACAGCAATTAATATGTATCTTTTACTCGGCACACTTTATCGTTGCATTACCCCCACTTCCCTTTCGCCCGCATCCACCACACCCGCAACAGCAAGTAAAAATGAAGAAAAGAAGAACATTTTAAATATTTTTTGCTTTCGTAATTTTCTCTAGCATTTTGCACGTTTGCTTACACACTGTTATACATTATGTCCACGCCCACCGCCTTAGTTTCTTTGGCCAGAGACGCACACTTTGAGCCAGCTCGAGTGATCTCTGAGAAACGCTAGTTGCGGCGGGCGGCAGGAAAGTAAGGGGACAGTAGTTGCAATGCGTATATTCTTGATATTCTGTGGCAGGTACAACGAATGCGCCTTTTAAATCAAAAGAGACTGGATAAACTGCTAAACAAGCAGACGTCAGAAATTAGAGCAAATACTGTCACAGCGACAGAGTGAGTGTGAGAGAGAGAGACAGAGAGAGAGCGAGAATGCTGCTTGTACTAAAAATTTAATTAAAATGCACATTTGTCCTTGACAGCGTTTTATACTTTTGCTTAATTGGAAGGATGCAGCTACAGGGAGAGAAGCAGAGGCAGCAGGAAATGCGAATGCGACCAGAACAACACACTCACACACACACACACACACACACACAGGCATGCTTTAGTTAAGATGCGGTTAGATATTCAAAATGAAAAACGCAACACAACTGTTCCAAATATAGAGTGAGACCCGTAAGCAAACCCAACCCACTTCAGCTCTGCCCCAGTTAAGCAAGCGACACGCATTTGCCTGCATACGTGAGCATGTGTGTGTGCGTGTGTGTTTGTAAATTGAAATAAATTAAGGAATGGAGAAACCAACTGACAGAATTTAAAGTTGATTACATGCCAAGCTGAAGCAAGTCGAAACTTTACCACTAAGGCGGTAAATCTGTGCGAAGCGCTAATTGACTATTTAATTTACAGAGTGTTGGGTAAATGTTTAAACAGTTTACCTCATGACATTTGTAGAGTTGGCTAGTCATTTTCCTTAGACATCGACAATGTCACTTCAGTGCTAATTGAGCCACCGCTTGCAACTAATTAGATTAGATTCGATTTACAGCTCATCTAATCTGAAAGTCCTAAATAAACTTTAGAATAGAATTGTCTATGTGCATTTAATTATTTTAGCAGCAAGTTTAAAATACATTTTTGAAATTAGCCTGCGCAATGACAAAAAGCATATTATCGGATTAATCTTATGCCAATTAGTTGGGCACTGAACACAATAATTCAGGCATGATGGCGAAATGTGCTCCTGAAATATGATAAGATATATGCTATAAATAAAAATAAATGTTAAATTTATATACGTATAGAATTATTAAATTTGGACTATGTGGCACTTAGAGCTTTTTTAAATGAGCGGACACTGCTTAGCTGTCATTTAAACAAAGTTGAAGTTATGAATGAGCTTACGCACACATTGAGTAAACTCCACTTATGCATAACTAACTAGAAAGATGAAGAGCCTCTCTGCCGAACTGTATGACAACTAATATACGTTTGGATGTCGTCTGCTGGCCAAAACAAAACACATTAATGCGGAAACGCATTTCGTCTAGTTGTATTTGCATATGAGCTTGTTTCAGAAGCTCGCACGTTTGGAACTTTCCTTAAAGTGAGACAGAGACGAACTGAGAGTAGGCGAGAGGGCAGACGTGGAGTATGTTGTCCTTTTTATGATTGCACATACAGAAATTTGTGCCAAAGAACTTTTACTTACAAACGAGCGAGCATGCAAAAAGTGCAGAAGAATTGCATTGTTTCTCGCACTAAGATACACAGAGCAGCATTCAGGCAGCAGACAGCAGGCAGCGGACATAAGCCAGGCAGGACACAGACAAACACGCATACGTGCAGGGATATGCATGTGTATTGGCAAGGATTTGTGTAGCTCCTGCATACCACCCTCCCTCCCATCACTCCATTCTTAGTTCACAATCACCTCTCTGGCAGCAAGCAGTTGCAGATGATGAGCCTCAGATTATATGCACTCACTGGCGTTGCTTTGTCTTCTGCTTCGTCTTTGCAACGACAGGTTTTTGTCAGTCTTGTGCCTGCTCTCTGACATGCTGACTGTCAGGCTGGCTGAACCCAGCCATTTGTAGCGACCCGTCCTGTCCCCTTTGTGTGGTGCCAACACGACATGCATAAGTGGCCTGTCTCTTCGTCCTGGCTCAACAACGTTGCTGGATTTTTATTTATATTTACTCTTGATTGTTGCAGTCGTTCTTCATCTTGTTTTTATTCTTGTTGTTGTTATAATTTTTTATTGTTGTTTTCACTGTTGTTTCTTCCACTGCTGCTGTTCCAGACACAAAATGACTATGTGTAAAAAAAAAATTAAAAAAAATTACTCTGACTGGCACCACCGCTTCATCTGGTTTTCCCAATTATATATCACAATTATATATATGTTTTTTATTATTTTAATTTTGAAGTGCCAACTTCCAAATTTACTTTAATTTAATTTTTTTTTTTGTTTGCTTATCCAATTTTTAATGCAGTTGTAGTTTTTCTTTTTTTGAAGCGATGAAGTCAGTCACTGAAAAATTAACTATCACATTGTGAAATGGTAGTGTTCGAGTCTGTCACAGTCTGAATGACATTTTAATGGGCTTTCCATATCCGTGTGAAGGCGAGATTCGAACATGCAGATGGCGGTAAACTATACACACAACTATATACACATTTTAATTAATGTTTTAATACTGTTAGACTGTGACAACACAAATTTGATGTGGAGTTGAACGCATGCAAGCTTAATAATTTGCTTGGCTGCCAGATTCTGGTATTTGCCTATTATTTAATGTTAGCACACAAATAGCATTTTGTGTCTATTCTAGTTTAATTTTCCGCATAAACGGTTCCCAGAACAGAACCCAAGTCGACTCCCAAACACGCTCCACACATAAAAGTTGAGGCTCCAACATTGGAGCGCAGGCATCTGTCGATTCCTTTGGAGTGACTCCTTCTGCTGCTCCGGCTGCTGCTGCTGCTGCCACTGCGCGTGGCAGGCAACAGCAAAAATGGCAACCAAAAAGAAAAATTATTGGTTCGCTCTGCGCCCGAGTTATAAAAATAGCAAATGCTAGCCAAAAAAAAAAAAAAAAGTGAAAAGGGCCGCAAATTGAGTTGAACGATTTTTCAAATGTTATTTTCTTTTTTATTGTGGTTTGTTCTTAGGTTTGGTCTGTTGACGGGGCATGAATATTGTCTGGGGTGACTCCGAAAACGCCCCGTAGTTTTTGGCATACTCATACAATATTTTTTGTTTGCTATCGATTTCAATTGTGTTATAGCACTCTTTTCATCTCTGTCTCTCTCTCTCTCTCTCATTGAGAATGTGTCTTTGCTATATTTCATTTGCTCCGCAACAACTTCAAAGCGCGCAATAAAATTGACACCCGCAGCGCCACCAACGCTCCAAATTGAAACTATGGGCGAGAAAATAAATGTGTAACATAATGGAAGCTGCAGTCAACACAGCACAATCCACAATCCCAACTACCGTTGCCACCACAGAAACCCAACAAGCACCCCTGCGTTGAGGGCAGCTCCCCAATGTGGCAATGAAACAGTTTTAATGAGATTTAATCTTTAAATTTCGCGCTTTATTTACGTGAGTGGCAGCACCAGAATGATGCAGCTAAAAGACTATTCATGCCACATCGTGATAGTCGCCCATTAAAAAAATTATTTTATATAAAAGGAGTTAACTTCATTATGTTACTCAAGGGAAAATTTAATTAAAAGCGTGCGAGAGACTTAATTGATTATACCCGGTGCCACTGCGCTGCAAGGGGTTGCCATTATAAGGGTGGCGGCTAAACGAGTAAATAAGTAAAAACTATTTGTATTATGAACACCATTTCTTTCAAGCATGCTTTCTTTATGAAACAGTTAGTCAAGCAGTTGCAACTTATAGGGTAAGTCATACTCTATCAGCAATTAAGCTCTTCAATTTTATTGTGCATACGCCGCGCTGCATACCCTGCTAGATAACTCAAACTGACCGCTGCTCATTGAAGGAGGCTGCCTCCAGCAACTTGCCAAATATTTTAACATGTTTGTTAAAGATTTTATGAAAATTGCAGCCAAAAGATTCGAAAGGGGAGCAAGCTGGCTCTAAAATAAAAGTTTGCACAGTTAATAATAAAACCATTTACTTTGCAAATATTTTGTCAGTCTAAAAGAGGAAAAGATAGAGAGGTCGCAAGTTTGGTGGCAGCTATAGGGCGGAAGGGTGGCTTTTGACCTAATCTCAAGTCAATTTTCACGCTTAGCATATGAGGCTTTGAATTTTGGGAATGCAAAATGGCATCAGAACGCAAGAGAAGCCTGGTGACGAGACGACAGTCAAGAGAGGCCAAAAGTCGGCATCCCTCACCCACAAAAAAAAAAAGAAGAAGAAAACCAAAACCCACAGCTGGGTGCGAGTCGGGTGAGTTGTGTTGAGTTGAGTGCATGCAAATGTGTTTGCAATGGGTTAAATATGCTTTGCAGTACCCCATAGCTATATGCATATGCATTGTGTGTATGTGTGTGTCTGTCCTGCATGTTGTCTGCTCCTGCCACCTCCGCGTCCAGCATCGCCATTGGATATTTGCTTCCGCTGGCTTTGAGTGAATGAAAAGCAGTTGTGGTAGCGGGGGACAGATGCAGCAGCAGAAAGGCAGCCATGAAAAATTAAAAAGGGATTTTGGAGCAGCAGCTGCTGAAAAGCGTTTGAATAGTAACTTCAACAAATTTTTTCTTTCTAGTATTTTTTTTTTTGTTTTTTTCGTTTTTTTAGGGAAAGTGCGGAGAGCTGACAGCGTTTTTTGCAAGTGCCTCACAGCAACACACGTTGAAAGATGATATATGCCAGCATATTGGGCATGTGCTTGCAGCTTTAGAGCATCACAAAAGTGGCCAAAGTTGGTTGCCGTTTGCCGAATCAAGTGGGTTAACAGTTACTTTCGAGCGCAGAGTTCGCTTAATTATGTGGCCAAACGATTGTCGGACGGGATGTGTAAAGGGAGGACTCATTAAATTGAGTATGTTGCATAATACAAAATGAATATATCCTCAGGATATGGTAGGAAGTGCTTTACTGTTCAATAAGAAGCCCCATTGTGAATGGACAACTATGTGGTGGGAGAATACTAATAGCAATTGGCAATTGGTTGTGTATACTGCATAGTAAGGCAATTACATAATTTGAAGGCAGTGCACTCAATTATCACTTATAATTTCCAGAGGAGCTTGGAAGTTTTTTAAAGGAGGAACACAAATCTTATATCAGGTTTAAGTGTAAAACCTATATTTATATTTAATTATATCTAAGCAATGTTTTTCAAAATAGCATGTAGATAAGCAAAAGTATAATTTATATTGTTTCTTTTTAACTATAGAATGCTAATTATGAAAATAACCAGAAAACGATTCAATTAGATTATATTTTAGATATGTATATATTGGGGCTATTTACATACATATTGGAAACAACATATTACGTTATCAGCTTAACAAACTGGTAACCAATTCCTTAAATAAAACATTACCACCTTGGATACAAAATAAAAGTGAATTACTGAAAGTAAAGTACTACAATCTAAGAACACACTCCAGATATTATATGTATATCTGTTATATCCTTCTGTTTCAAAATGGAATACTTAAAATGTAAGCTGTACTTTACACAGAACATGATTTGAAAGTTTATCTATACACTTGTACCTATCAAACATCTAATTGGATTTGTGCAGTAGAGGTGGTCAAAAATTTAAGACCCAAAAAACTGGCATCTGCTGAAAATGACAAAAGCTGCTGATAAATTCTCAAAGTGAGCAACAAGAAAAAAGGAACGAATAAAAATAAAAAATGGAAAGAAAGCTTACCTCTTGCAATAATGAAAATTCGTTGTAAAAAGTAGTTGGCAACTCGTAAAATTGTTGCCAATAGCTTCAAATGCTTTTGTTGCTCTGTACTTGGCCCTCTATCTATCTTTCTCTCTTTCTCTCTTTTTATTCAACTTTTATTATTACAGCTTCTGTAGATTCGATGTTGTTGTTTTGGTATTAGCAGTTAAACAGTGTTGTTGTTGATGTTGTGTTCGCGTTTACCGTGGTTGCCGTGGATGGGGGTGAAGATGGCGCGGCAGCTGCTGTTGTCACTGCCGATTGTCGGTATTGTTATTGTTGTAATTTTTTGGCCGAAAATTTGGTCAGCGTTTTATTGTGTTTATTGTTTTAGTCACTTTGCAGCGCGTGAATTGGAATTCACTTTAACCCTTTGCATGGCGCAACAATTCAACAATTCGGAAATTGCACAATACTGCGGGATAAATTGTCTATAGGCTTTGTCAAGTTTATTGTTTATTATTTGTTTAACTCAAAATGTCATGCGCATAAAAAGAAACAAACAATAAAAAATGTAATACATATTTTTCAGCTCGTTGAATGAGTTTTTCTGCAGCTTAAACCACCCCAACCCATTGCTTACTTACATCGCTAACGCAACGGCAACGCATGTGTCAAAAGATTTATGGCCACACAAAATGGCAGCCTGTTTTTTCCATCCTACCCTTCCAAGTAATGAATGAAATTTGTTTCATTTTCCCCAGCACAAATATTCACAAACACACACACTTGCTGGGCAATTGAAATTTTGAGAGATTAAAGCGTCAACGTTCTTCTTGTTAACGTAATAAATTCGAGACAAATTATTGTTTAATTTATAAAATGAATTTGTTCGTGCTGTATTAAGCGTGGAAATGCTCGCCTCATTGCACTGTCAGGCTGAAATTTGCACTTAAGCACACGCTTTAAAAATAAAATAAATGAACCACATGAAAAAGTGGTCCGTTAAGAATGGGGAAATGGGTGCAACTCATTTCGGCATTGCCACGCTTCTTCTGCATTTTTATCTTGCGCTCGCTCTGCACTCATTTGTGCCTCGAGGTCGCCAAGCCTGGTTGGCTGACTCAACCGCACCCGCACTCTGCACCCATAACCTGGGGCAGGGCACACTGGCATCCTGGCAGCCTTCTGGGGCGCGGGCTGCTTCCTGGGCTCCGAATATCGTTGGGCTAAGCTCAGACGCTTGAAGGACTTCCCTTTAGTTGGTGGTGCTGCTCTCTGACTGTGGATGTGGCTTCTGGCTTTGTCTCGTAATCTCGTAGTCCCATAACCTCGTTCCCCTTTCCCTCGCCTATTTTCACTTATTAGTCTGCGTTTTGCAAATATGTTTTTGCATACGAGGCACGTCTCTGTCATTTTTCTTCAACTTGTTCTTTATTTATGTCTCTCTACGTTTCCTTCGTTTTATTATTATTATTGCCATTGTTGTTCTTGCCACTGTTGTAAGTTTTTGGGGCCAGCCTTCAGAAGTGCAAATGCGAGATTTGTTTACACCACATTAAACAGATGACAGAAAATGGCAAAAGAAAAAAGGGTCACGGTTTTAAATTATAAAATATCATTAAGCTTATGTCATTCTGAATTTGCTTCATACTTCAGCAGTTTTTTTTTTAACTGTACTTAATTATAAGTGGATTCAGATGTCATGTTAAATTGCCTTTAGCACCTTGGAGATTAAGATTACCGATTACTTTAAATATATTTTCAATTCAAATGATTTTGTAAGAATTGATTTTGACCCAAAATTATATGTAATGGGTAATTTTTTTTTAAATATTTTGTGTTTTCATCAATATTGAAAGAGATTTCAAAAATAATTTATCATAAATAGTCTTACTGATTTTGAAGTGGTAATTTATGATATGCTTCCTATTTATTTTTAAGCATAAATCACAAGAGTCCTAATTAAGCTATTTTTTAACGCTTTCTTTGTTTGATAAGGTTTCTTTATGGGTTCTATATCTATTTATGGGTGCGTAGTGAAATACGTAGACTGCCTTAAACGAGTGTGAAGATATTTGTTAATTAATTAATGCAATGTCTCAAAATAGATTTTGATATGTTAATGATAACTGAAGAAAATTAAGTTTAAGCCACTTTATGGCTAATATTTTTCCACGAAATCATTTCGAAACACTTCCAATAATACATTCAATTGCTGATTTACTTGACGACCCAATTTATTTTGCAGGCTTTGCCCTTTTCAAGCTGGCTTTGAAGGCGGCCCCATCAAGTTGTAATTTGTAAATGAAATTGCTTTTTCAGGCATCGCTTTTTGCGGTTCCCCCGTTTCTGTTTTTTCTTTTTGCCCCAAAAAATGCAAATTTATCAAATTGATTCAAGAGATGGATGTTGATGGCTGCCAATTTAAATGCCAAAAATTAATTACATGCCACACGTGCACACACACACACACACACACACAACAGTGCACAAAAGTACGCACACACACACAGCATCAGCATCACATGTTTTTGTGATTTCTTTTGTAGGTAGTTGTTGCAGCTTACACCTTTTAATGGATTACACTCTCTCACACACACAGACACACATGTATAATTATGTATGCACACCTCTTCAAATTGTGTTGTTTCGATTTTGGCTTATTTGGTATTTCGTTGAAACTTGGCCACTTTTAGCACTCGGTTCAAATAAGACGTCAACACGGCACTCGAAACACAAACTGTGTTGTCATTTGGCGTTTAACATTTGCTTTTGGCTATTGCCAATTGTTGGTGGCTAGGCTAAGCGAGCCGCAACGAAATCGCCGCAAAACGAACATAGCCACGTTTCCGAGTTGACTGATTTGAGTTTAGCTGCTGGCCAACACACGAGCCGCAGCACAGCACGAGCCACGGTCAAAACCGAACCATTGACTCTTATCACAGACGATGCCGTTAGTCGTGCGACTGTGTTGAGTTTCTGCTTCGGCCCAAAGAGAGCAACGCAGACGCTCAGAACAGGCACACACGGAGGAAGTCAAAGAGTGAGAGAGAGAGAGAGAGCGAGAGAACGAAAGCTGTTGCCGGCATTTGTTGGTGTGTGGTGAGTTTTGTGTGTAGTACGCATTGGTGTAAGCTTGTTGAATGTTGCATGTGACCAAACTACGAGGCAGCACGCTCTTATCAGTAGTGCGTAACACATAACGTTGTAGGCGACATTTTATCGGTCAACTGTGCAACTGTCCATTTGTCCAACAATCAAATTGACGAAAGTATAAGCGGCAGCAGCAATCATCCCAAAATATGTCCACATATCCCACCCAATATCCTACTGCTGCCCAAACATTTCACTTAGCTCAGTGTTCTGACAAATGGCTTAAAGTTTATGCCAACATAAGGGAAATATTGCTCCCATTGGCGTTAACATGTTGAAAGTGGAATTTTAGTATTGAATTAATCAAAATAAGGTGTAAACCTAAATTGTGGGCATCTCTTTACGATTTATCGAATTTTCAGTGAGATTTTTAACAGTTTCGCTCGATTATTCACAGCTGTAGAAAAATCAAGTTTCACATTGCGATTTAAAAAAAAATCATTTTATATTCCAGATAAATTAAAACTAATTGTAAGACGAGTATTATTTCAAATAGTTGCATTCTTCAAAATTATTTAGACAAGTGTATATTTTGAAAGTATTGACGAGCTATCAAAAATTAAATACAATTATTTTTATTTAAGGAGCAAAAATTAGAGTCGCTTGATTAGCTTAATACAATTAGTTTTGACTTCTTTGTCATAGTTACAATAAGCTGTTCTTGCATTTAATTACAGGTATCTTACAGTTTTCAGTTTTCCTCGCTTTGATTCCTAACGCTAGGTGTCACTTTGATGTTGCTTGGAACCCTCCGGTGTCAGGTTCCAGTGTGAGATTGAAAACTTAGCAAGTTGCTGCTTCCTAATTGATATATTGCCGCCTGCCATCGTACAACATGTCCATGTCCCGTTTGTCAACCACAATGGCGACTTCCGCTTCGGCATCGTTGTCCTGCTGCTTCTGCTCCCGCTCCTGCTTCTCGTTCTCGGCTGTCCTTCTCAGACTCCGTCGACGTCTCTGTCCCTGTCACTTTGGAACATTCATTTTGACTTTCATGCGATTGTCAACTGAGGACTAGGAGTGTTTTGTTTGCGGCCACTTCATCGTCATCGTCCTCGCTCGTCCTCGTCATCGTCATCATCTGGTTAAGGGACTAAGTAGCGTCTGTGCATGGCTGTTGTTGTTGCTGCTTTAATGGTCTTGTCATTGTAACCAAAGAAATTCAATGCAGTTACTTGGCATATCAATGCGCCTGGTTGCTTGCATTGGCCGCTAAACAGGCCAAACTAATTACCGTGCATAATAAATCAGCGCTGTCATAGTTTGCCATTAGTTTGACACCACCCTCGCAGTGCAGATCCTTAGATCCTTGCTGCTTATTGGTACTATTTATGCAAATTGTCCTCAACAGTACAGGGCAAATGGGAGCCAAGAGCTGAGAAAGGAAGTATCGAAGTATTGCTTTCGGACTTGCACGA
Organism: Drosophila setosimentum; assembly: GCA_035043505.1. Classification (NCBI taxonomy): domain Eukaryota; kingdom Metazoa; phylum Arthropoda; class Insecta; order Diptera; family Drosophilidae; genus Drosophila; species Drosophila setosimentum. The sequence continues at coordinate 5,131,974 of JAWNMY010000007.1, forward strand.
TGCATGCCTGGGCTGCCTGACTGCCTTTTGAATTATTAATTGCAATTTGTTAACGTTTTCCAAGAACTTGCTACAGCTATAACCTAATAAGCGACGCTCGTTACATACATATATTTTCTATATACACATGTATGTGATTATAGGTTGTTAGTCAACTTGCTCATGCTGACAATTAAGTTTTTTAATGCAAAATTAATTGATTTCCATTGAAAACGAAGAACTGACTTGTTCTACTTAAAGTGATTGCAAGTGGGAGGCGGAGGGAAAGCTATTACTGACAGAATGTGGGAAAAGAATTAATAATAAACTTTTGGCGTGTTTCTAATGATGATTGAGCTAAATTGCAACAAATTGTGGGGAAATTGGTTAATTAAGAGGCAGGCATCATGATCACGTATACTTAAAAGAGTACTTAAAACTTTCTGACGGCAACAACAATTATTATATTTTACACCATTTTTGATTATGGTGCATTTCGCTTAAACAATTTCGATGTATTCAGTAAAGCAAAAATGACTGATTTCTGTGAATTAAAATAATAACATAAATAAAAGTTGCAATGCCAGGAAAAAGTGGCAGCTCACCTCAACTGCCTGAAAAAGTTAACCTTTTTGCGCACATCGGGTACATCGTGCATGTGATCATCGAGAAACTTGTACAAGGTGCCCGTTTGCGGGTCAAAATCGTTTTTGGGCAAGCGATTGAACATAAGGTCAGGCGTTCCTCCTTTCGGTTCCAGTACCTTGCAGCGGGACAGAGAAGGCTGAGTATACTCACGCATATAGCTAGATCTTAGCGGCGGTTCCGATTGCTGCTCGTAATCCGCATGGCCATAGCGAGGACTACAATAAGGATAAGAAATGAGCTAAACTGAAACACGCTGATGTCCTGGCCACACTTACTCATCCATGTTGAAGGACTGAAAGTTGACGAGCTTGTGATCGGTGGTGCAAAGGGTGCGCTGTGGCTGTGAGCCCTGCTCAAGCATTATTTGTGTGGTTGTCTTCATGAGTGAACCATCAATATTCTGCTCCCATAGTTTAGTCTTCCTCTGGCAAGACATACCCACAACAAATTGGAAAGTGTGATATATATGCAAATAGTTATTTTTAAAAAGTGATTTTTGATCAGTGGAATTCAGAGTTTTATGTATATGGATAAACTATAAATTTACCTTTTAACAGTCTTATTTGACAGCGAAGCAAAGGTGTACTAAATTAATGGTTTAATGGCAATCCAAATCTGTCTGAATTAACTAACAAATGTAATAGAAATCGAATAGTCCTTGAGTGTGTCAGTGGGCAAAGTATATACAGGGACTGGCCGTAAGGGGAATGAATTAATTGCAGTTGGAACAATTGGCCAGAGCAATGGTGCTGGATTTTGCAGTTTTCATTATGAGATTGCCACCTTGTTTGCTTGAATCAACATTCAAACGGGCTAATTAAACAAATACTGGATGATTGTGTGGTGTATGTGTGTGCGTATGTTTGTGGGTGTCGCATGTTTATGCATATCATACAGCTTGCATCAACAATCGGCATCGATGACACCAGAAAACAATGTTAAACAACATAATACGATGGAATTGCCACACCACCAACACTTGCAACATAGGGAGCGAACGGTATGCAACATAAATGCGTGCGAGTGAGATATTGCCTAATGGCTGGGATATGGCAGGGTGCAATATTTGCCATGTGCGGCATAAATTATGGGCCACAATTTTGCATACGTTGCATTTTGTAGCGGATAATTTGCATTTTTAAGCATTTTCACAGTGCATTGGGCATAATTAAAAGAGACCGCGACTGCAGCAGGCAAAATGTGTTTTCCTTTTTATTTTTTGCATTTAAATGCGTTTAACTGAAAGCATTTGAAAAATAGCTGGCCCAGCTGGCTGTGCTGGAGGGAAAGTAATACTGTTAAACTACTCAAGTTGTTCACCTTAAAGATTGCACACTTGACTAAGTGTGTGGTGGGTGGTGTGGCAGCTGTTGGTGGCAGGCGGCAGGCGGCATGCGGCAGCCGTGGCGCACTTAACAAATTAATGTCAAGCCACAATAAAAGTCAACAGCTGGTTTGGCTTGCGGGGCAGCCAGAGGCGAGGTTGCTTCTGCTCCAAAGGTGAAAGCAAAGTTGACTGCAATGTCATGCAGAGACTTAGTGAGTGAGTAAGGGCTAAGAGGGGCAGATAAGTGAAAAGGGCAGGGATAGCGCGTGCAGCCAAGAATCGAGAACGGAAGCTGCCACTCACATAGCAACATTTACAAATGCACAGAGAACGACAGAGGGACAGGGAGAGAGAGATATAATCGCATGCTTAAGCGCTGTATTCCCGAGATTTTGCGCTTGACATATAATTTTTATGTCGCAACTCGCCATGCTTAGTGTATATATATATATATATATATATATATATATATGTGTGTGTGTGTGTGCATGTGTGCGTCTGTGCATACTTGTGCATCCTGCGCAAATGGCAAAAGTTTTGCCAGCACGCAGCACTTGCTCAACTCTTGATGACTGGGGTGTGAAATTTACGAGTTGCGAATCGCGAGTCCAAAAAGGCATATAATTATTTAGCGCAGACACGCACACGCACACGCACACACATACACACACACACACACATATATGACACAGCATTTATGCCTAAGCATATAGACGTGAAACTTTAAATTGCTTAGCTTTAGAAATGTCTTTAAATGTACACCTCAAATTATTTACCGACAGCGCAGCAGCCAATTAAGCTAGCAGCAAATGAGACTTTAAGAAGATTTCCGTACCTAATAGTCAATAATTTTTAGTTTTAACTGGACGCGACCAGGACATACCAAGTATTAATAGACTCATTACAAGAAGATGAGGTCAAGGGATGCTCAAGTAGATGAGTCTATGACCTCACTGAAAAGTTGCTTACTGTCTAGAATATTAAACGTAAAATCGCTCAAGGCAAATAACTAAAAGTCGTCGAACTTCAGGACAATTTTACAACATTCTCAATATATTATTTATTTTATTTATTTTCTGGTGAACAGGTTATTTGTTTTAATTTTTAACTAAAAGTAAGCCTCTCTAGCATAGAAAAGTACGCTCCTATTTAGAATTACACATACAATGATCAACCTAACCAACCAATTTTATGAGGACTGCAATCATAGAACCTATTATCAAGTGACTCTCTCTCTCTCTCTACCCATGCTGTTTGCTAACATATTACATACATATATATAAATACGTATACGAGTACAATTGGCAGTTAAAAAAAAATTGAAGAAAAGTTAAAGTATGTTGAGTGGAATTTCATGAGCTTGGACGCTTTTGCCAACATCCATTCATATGCTGCTGCGGCTCCTGCTGCTCTAAATGAACTTCCTGGCAAAAACAACTTCACGGCACTTGGAGCTAACCACAATGGCAATGCCATCGAGAGAGGGGGGGAGAGGAAAAATGCAGTTAAATGAGCGGAAATGCAAAATTAACTCGCCGCGAAAACATAGAACAAACAAAGAAATGGTTGTACAACTAAAAAAAAAAGACAAAGTAAGAGCAAAATGAAGAGGAATTGGAGAATGAGAAAAAATGGTATGCGGGGAGTGGCCGAGGAAAATGGAATAAACGTTGCCACTTGGCCAAATTTAATGTAAATATTTGGCCAACCAAGAAAGAAAAGGCCTTGTACAAAAAAATGTCTACAATTGCAAGAATGCTGTCTACAATTGCGTTAAATACGTTAAAGTAACGATACGAAAACTTTAAAGCAATAATAAGTTAAAGGCAGTATATTTTAAAGTAATTTAAACAATTTATTGCCACATTTTCCGATTACATTCTGGCAAATGAATCGTAATCCTTATTGTGATTCACACATAAACAGCAGTCAAGTGTGCACGTCTAGCACCCTCAAGCAAATGCCAATCGCCTTCTGTAAGCTGCGTTCTCACAAAACTGCTGCTTTCTCTATATATGTACATATTTGCCAAGGTAACGACCAGTATTGGCCAGACAGCACACACACACAGCGACAAACAGCACCCCTCCGCAGCAATCGCTTAAATCGCTTTGGGCCACACTCCACTCCGCCCAGATGGGGTTTTTGCTCATGCTAAAAGGGTCTTTGAGAAGATCCTCAAATGTTGAGCTTGATAAATAGAAAATGAAAATTGCAAATGATTTATCTACAGCGCGTATCTGTATTTGTTGTTGTTCCCAACGCTGTTCTTGTTGCTGTTGCTGTTGACGCACTTTTGAGTATTTGAACTGGACGAAAATTGTATTTAATTGTTGTGCTGGCAGTTGGTCCTTGGTAATTGCAATACAGATATCATCAAGACAGAAAAATAGAGAGAGAGAGAGAGCAAGCTAGCGAGCTGGAGCTGGAAACTCACTCGTAAATTAAACAAACATTTTCACTGCGCGCAATGAAAATGACAATAAAAATAGCTTACAATTTATGGCATACCAAACGAAACGAAATGGAACGAAACGAGAGCAGCAGCAACAGCAGCTTCTTGGCCCTTTTATTACTTTGCACTTGGTCCACACACACATACACACCCAACACATTTGTAGTTGGCACAGAATACGGCATCTGCCACTTGGCACTGACTTTTGCCTGAGGCAGACAGCGATTCACAAGAGAGAGAGAGAGAGAGAGAGAGAGAGACAGAGAGAGAAAGAGGGACACATCCAGCTGCCAGGGGCGACACATTCAGTCGCACTGACTTTTGCACAATTAATGGCGGCCAGCCTGACCCAACACCCCAACCCACTCACTATACGCCCCGACATCCTACCCAACCCGACCAGTCTTGCGCAATTATTGCGCCATTGTGTGAGAACCTTTGCCAAGTGTCTATGTCACCGCTAAATTTAACATAATCCTGGAACGCCGACGAGCCTCGAAGTCGTCGTTGCCGCCACTCCTTTTGGCAGCTACCTCAACCGCACCCCCTCGCCTCACCCAACCATTGACGCATCCCATTTTGGCTCTCCTTGCATGTGATGTCTTTGTCCTGCGGTAAGCTTTTCTTTTGCCGCGCATAATTAATTTCACGTTCCTGCCAAAAATATGCGCCAGAATCGCGTCCGCTCTGCTCCACTTTGATTTGCTCTTTACGTTGTTGCTGTTGGTGTTGTTGTTGTTGTTGTTGTTGTTATTATTACAGACCCTTGTGAAGCTATGCTATTTATTTTGTTTTTGGCAAGCGGCTTCGAGTCGCAAGTAGCCAACATGCCAATTGGCATTATTCAGTTGCCCTAAGCAGGCTCAAAGCCGAGACAATTCGACTGGCAAAATTACGATAATGCCATCATTTCGATAAATAGCACAATTTAAAATTCTCAACATAAAGCTTAAGCAATAAAGCCATAATATCTAATAAGTGAAAACCATATATTGCAGATATTTATTATGTATATACTGTTCCATGCAACATTCAATCACGCACGATTCATTTCGCTGGCTTCGTTCATAATTGTTTCACAGCTGCAACCGATAACAATTTAAATCCATTGTTGTCAATAAACAATTATTGCAATGCCAGAAAAACAAAGTGGAGAGCACACTTCATGTTCCCCCCACCCCACCCTCTACCCATCCCATACCCGCCTTTCGGACTGTCAGCCCCATTAGCTACAGGCGGCAGTCGACCATAAGCGGACCAGAGCCAATGCCATTGCTGTTTTGCCGAATCGCTGATATTTTTATCTTCAAAAGAGAAAAAAAAAAACGCCGCCAGAGAAGGCGACAGACAGACGGAGACTGTCCCAAACGAAATTCATTGCAAAATGCTAAAAAATGGCACACGATAAAAAAATTAACAAAACAAAAATAAACGACAATAAAGAACGACCATCTCAGCCACGTCGAAGATTGCATACACTTGCAGACTGGAAATCAGTAAAATTTATTACGTTTACTATAATTTAGAAATATGATCGAGAGAGCTGAATGATATAGTAGTCTTGCCTATCAAGAATATACATATATATACTTTTAGGGGTCGGGAACGAATCGTTCAATGCGTTACAAACTTCACGACAAATTCGAAGAGGATCTGCAAGGGTATAAGGAATAATTGAATGGAAATATACGGGTGGTGTGGGAAACAGTGAAATTGCGCCCAACGGGCCATGGGGAAAGGGTGGTACTAAATAAAGTTGCAGTAAAAACTATTAGAGACGACGGCGCACCAAACCAAAAAGCATCACTAGAAATGCCCAAAGCATAAAAATAGAGAAAATATGTGTGCTTCCGTGGAGTTGGCACGACCAGGAGATATCCTGTATCTGTCTCATTTTTCTCATTTCTCATTTTCAGCTGTGCTGCCTCTTAATAGTTTTTGCTCAAATTGTATAGTTCCAGCTGTTATATTCACCTAAACATGCTTACTAAATGTGCGTAGCTCGATAATTATCGATACTTTATCGAAAGGTTGCTTAAGCTGATCAAGAATACATTTAATGATACTTTATCTCTCATTCTGTCATATTCATACCCACTATTAATTTGCAATTTGGGTAAAGCTACATATAGGGACAGGCAGTTGGAGTTGGGGTTGGTATGTGCCGGCGGAGACCGATAAAAGAGCAGACAGCAGCCGAAAGCATTCGGAGAAGCTGCAACCGAAATAGGAAATTACAAATGAATCGTTCGTGTGTGTGTGTGTGTGTGACTGTGTGTATGTGTGTATTCTGTACGTGTTTGTGTGCGTGCGTGTGGAGGTGTGTATTTTGCAGATGTCTGGCATCAGAAGACACTTCGGAGGCGGCAAAATCACAAAGTGTTTAATTCAATATGAGGCCAGGGACACTGGGCAACATGCAATGAACAGTGGCATGCAGCAAATGGTGGCTTCCTAACAGTCAAAAGTTTGCCCTCTTACATTGACTCTTAAATTTATGTGCAAACTTTTAGTGTGCCTATGTACGAATGCGCAGCTGTGTGTGTTTCTGGGTTTGTGTTTGTGTGTTTGGAAATTATGCAATTTAATCGCATAAATTTCACGACTCGTCCCGAGGCTAAGGAACAGCCGCGTCGTCTGCTAGCCCATAACTTAGCAGACTTAACGATTGTCTAATTAAAGCCAGTTCAGCGGACATAGCTCCTTTCCTGCCTCCCGGCAAAACAAATGTCTTCCGTATACCATATCGAGGGTGCGTAGGAGGTGGTAGGTTGGATTCATAAGCAATTCGATTAACTCTTGCTAGGACGACGCTGCGAGTTCATCGCTTATAGTAAGTACTCATGATTCTACAAATTAAGAATATAATTAAGAACTGCATTTGTTAACTTAATAATAAGTATTATATAAAATATTGTTGTTAAAAAAATACAAGTATAGATTTTAAAAATTCAAAGATTGAAAATAAACAGTTAAACAAATCGCCTCGACTGAAATATTTTGTTAAAAATACGTATGTTAAAATGCACATATCATATTCAAAGTATATTCACAGTTCGTTGAGCTGGCACATTGTAAATTTTGAAGCTACTATGGACCGCTCATAAAAATAAAAGTTGGCAACACTCCCCGGAGACAAATCAGTTTGATTTTGATTGCGCCTTTTATGGCCTTTGGCACCTTATAACTTTTTTTCACCTTAAGCGACCTTGCCTATCGCGTTCCGCCAACTGCTCAGCTTTGGATGCTTTTGGCCATGTTGATATCTTTCATCTGTCTGCCGTCTGTTTTAATTCTCCTAACGTAGTTGTTTTACGTAGCTGTTATGGTTGCTGGCTGACGGTTGTTGTTTGTTGGTTGTTGAATGTTTGTTATTTGTTGTTGCCGGCCCCAACTGCAGTCAACGATATTGGCACGTGTTTTTGTATGTTTTTCATCATGTTCGCTGTCTTTTATTTCTTGGGATAAGCCGTAAAACTTTTGGCAACAAAAAAAAGGTAAACAAAACGTTCGAAAAACTTGACTTGTACTTGTGTATTTTATGCGTGCTTCGTGTCGCAACCACCAACCAAAAAAAAAGTGGGCAAAAGCCCAAGCTGAACCACTTGGCCAGGCCAAAGTCTTCAACATTTTGTCTTAACAATTTAATGACTCACTAGGGGGAGGTGTGGCTGTACCAGCAGGCGTAGTCTGTTAAAACAAACGGCGTGACAACACAGACATGAAATATTTTCAACCGTATGCGGAAACACCAACAACATCATCTGGACTTGACGATACTCTAAGTTAATTCAGTATACATTTGCATAGCATTTTTATGATACACTTTCACGTAAAAGTTTAGAGTCTACGACGGATAGAAAGAACTTTTGCAGTTAAGCGTATTTTATTAAGATAGGGTGTTCAAAATGACAGAGGAAATCTGACGGACCTTTTTCACTGGAAACTCATTCATGTGTTTGGACTGTTGCTCCTTGTGTTCTAGGTGTGTTAAAAAAACGCTTTGCAATTGAAATGTCAATAATGTTTTATGGCATTGTAGCGTAAGGCTTCAAAAACACGAACTTTTGCCAATACTTCATAAAGTCACACTGAACGAAACTCTGAAAACTTGTTTTAAATATTGCATATTGACAATTTAGAAGAATACATTTCGAAGGGCTTAAAATTGCAATATTCTTCTAATTTATTTGAATCGTTTGTCATAAAGAATTACACCATTACGAAGCGGAAAAAAGTGTATTGTCTAGTCGGCTTTTTATTATTATTTAAAAAATTAGAGCTTATTGAAGAAAGGGGGTTTTGTGTTAGCAGTGTAGCAAAACAGAATATTTTCATTTGGTTCGCAAAATCTTTGACATGCAACAGCAACCAAAGCAATGGGCGGTAAAAAAAAAGGAACTGCGGACATGGGCCTGTGTTTGCTGAGGGTGCTGGCGAACGGTGCGGTGGGGGGAGGCGCCATTTTGTGGCCTGTCTTGCGGTGTCGCCTGAAATTGGCCGGCAAACAAGGCAACAAGCACTGATATGCCAAAAGTGGTATACAAAGAGCGTAGGAGACAGAAGAGCACTAAAAAAAGAAATGTCGAAATCCAATTCAAAATGCCATCAGACATTCTAATTTCATTCATTTCTTGTTACAATCAAGCGAGCTGCTGGCTAGTGAGGGTGAAGCGGAACCAAGTCCGAAACTCAGTTCCTTATGTCATACACAATCTGATTGTGATAACCAACAAATACAGCGCTATTGCTGCAAGCGAATCTTTTTCTCCATCTTCGGCATAAATTGTGGCACAAAATTGAATTTTAATCTCTGATTTGTAAACATGACCAACCAACTGCCATTTGCAAAAATAAATATTTTATTACCACGATTGTCCGCTGACGAGGATTGCAAAATTTTGATTGGAAGTCTTGATTTTTCTTAAGGTGCTCCACTGAAGTTTCTCACTTTGCATTTTGCACATTTTCAATCTGTTTTCTTTATTTAGTTCTTAGCGTTAAATTGTTGTATTCTTTTTCTTTTGTGTATTTTTTGTTCTTGAATTCTTCCTCTTTTGCGAACATTTTATACTTTAGAAACTGGGCCAACCGAATGGAAAGCGAGCAAAGCGAAAGCAAAGAGCCAGAAAAAGAGTCATTTGGGACATTTTCTAATGCAACTGGACTCATTTTAAGTGTTTTCGGTGTGTCGCCTGCTGGTGGCCTGGCTCACTTTTGTGCAAACTGTGTAAATTGAATAGAGTAAATATGAATTGGCTGATACGGTTGCAACCTCAAGATCTTTATAGGGACACGGTAATGCACATGGGATCAATTTATAGTTTGTCTAACGCTTAAAGAGATTTGCATTTAAGCTTTGATAGTGAAATTGAGTAGTCACACAAAATTATAATTGGCAACATAAAGCAACAGAGCTGCACATAAATTAATTTAAGATTGAATGCCAACAGCAACCACAACAACAATACATATTAATTTCAACAACAACATGCATTCGTAAGGGACGAAGTGTGTCTAGAATGCAATCAGAAATTAATTGTGGCAATAATTGACTTATAAATAAATCCGACTACCGAAATTGACGTATGTGTATGTGAATGTGTATGTTTTTGCACTACAATGTAAGATGAAAACCAATGAAACGGCAGTTAAGTTAATTAGCTAGACAGCTGGCAAGTTGATTTAAGGGCGTAGCCAATGGCGCGTATAATTTATCAATATCAGTGTGAAAGTGTAGCGGGAGTGACAGAGAAATACAGAGAGATGGGTAAAAAATGTTTGCAATTGCCTCAAGGAGTTATCATCTATTTGCATAATGCAATAATTGATTTGCATGGTTGATATACCTGTTAGACGAGTAGCTCCACTTCAAGCCATTCCCAGCCAACGTAAACTGCTAAAGGTTAAAAGGCCAAACAAATATGAGGTGCACATGATACGTAACATGACTCACCTACAATCATCAACAGCAGCGGCAAAAAACCGCGTCTGATCCAGCTTCGTTGTCTTACCGATTGATACAGACGTTTCTGGCTGCAACTGTAGCACAAGGGCTGATACGGTCTCTTTATGGCTTTGACAAGGCTTTTAGCATTGCGATCCAAGCCAAAAGTGGACAGCAATTCCTTTTCATTCTCAGCGCAGTTCTGCCACGATATGGTCACAGTTACTTTTTGCGCATGTGTCCAATCCTCATCCTCCGTTTGATAAGCCGTGTCAGACTTGACCTTGTAGTTGACTGTAAGTCCGCAGTTTGGCTGATCTGCTAGCGCCGGCTGCATCCAGATTATCAGTTCGGTTGTGTCGAAATCAGCCAACTGGCCACATCTGGGAAACACTTGAACGAGTGCTTCATTGCTGATGTCAATACTAAAGATTATGGGATGGCCGCCGAGATTAAGCAAGCTCAGTTGACGCTTTTGCATGTGCGCAAATGGAGCTTGAAACTTCATATTTGTTTGCGATACAATCAGTACTTCTTTACCAGACATTTTCTGAAAGCCAACATTGAGTTTTTTTTTTTTTTTTTACAGATTTGTCGAATTTTTGAACTTGACGTTACATGTCAGAGTTTTGAAGAAAGGCAACACGTCATTTATTTCGTGATTATTTTAAACGAAATATAAAGAGTTAATTTATAGATTACTGCCAAATTACAGTCAGCTAACTGAAGTTGGGCAATGTTTTATAGAACCCATGAATGGCAAATATGTCCCATCCATAATACCAATACGAACGCTTGAGTCATTATGTAGATTACTCCTTGTGTGCTATGTACTCTTATTTGTCACATCGACAACATTATTAGCAACAAAAGTCCCATAAACGCTTTGGGGGCCCTTCAAACTACCGCAATTCCGCCAGCTTGGCCAATTTGGTGCTACCCTCGTCATATTTTTTGCTCCTTTTTTTGTATTAAATGGCTGGCTTGGAGTGTGTCCTACGGGTCCGTCCTCTAGCCGTTTGTCCGCTGTCAACAACATTTGTACAACGTATTTTTTTCATCTTTCGCTTGGCAGATTTATGAAAACGAAGAAAACGCAAAAGGACGAAGGGAAGCAAAAAGGAAGCATTGTTATGCCAGTAGCCAGTCAGAACACTCGTTGACAGCAGGAAAAGCGGCAACTTTGGACAAAACCCTGCGTAGTTGAGCGCAGCTGCTTCAAAAATATAATAAATAAATAAACATAATTTATAAGTAGCAGATTTCTTCCGTCTGTGTTGGCATAAATGAATCAGCACACACACACAAGTAATCACACACGCACACACACACTTATTTCTTATTTTTTCCGTCTCTTCATTTTTGTCTGTCTGAATGGTTATGCCATCTCTGAGGGTATTTACCACAGCAAAGCTCTGAGACAAAGGAACAATAACAATGAATTCTTTTGGATAGCTGAATAACACGTGAATGTGATGAATGATGTGAAGAAAACTCAGCAACTCTTAAGTGAACTTTAAATAATAGATGCAACAAGTTTCATTTTGCAGTTATTCTTTAATAATATGCAAAGGACTAACTAAACTAAGTCAAGATAAAGCCCATCTACAACATGCATAATTTCGCGATTATTTTTAACACTTTGATCCATATTTGCAAATAGTGCACTTTTATTTGTCACAGCCATGTATACTTTATGCACGCACACCCCCGAAAAACGCCCACTTCTTTGTAGTCCACATAAAAGAAGTCGAAAGCGAAATCAAAGACATTTCCATCCGACTCGCTAACCGGAAGTCAAGAACACAAACGAACTAAAAGCCGCACTCTCAGCAACAGCGTCGCATATACACTCTAACTTATGTGTATATATATATATATATATATATATAAATCTACATACATGTATATATCCACATATTTCGGGTGCCACACCCACATGCTCACGCTGAAGAAGTCTGGGGCAGCTAAAGAGGGCCGCCGCAATCAAATGGTTCCATATTTCTTGACAATTTAGGACACCATTAGCGAGAAATTATTACTGTGCGACGTAAGCGTCGCAGAGCAGTTAGGTGAGCCAGGGGGGAGTGGCGAGTGGAGTAATGCTGCTGGGACGGGTGGGCGTTTAGGGTTGGCTTGGGTAGCGGCCGTTCTCCGATTTTGGCGGGCAAAACGACAACAATGTGACACCCACCAACCCAGCAACGCCTCTAAAATGTGATGGAGAAAAAAAGAAAATATAAAAAAGTTAAAGTCGGGTTGTTGAGTTTTCTATTTTTTGCATACACTTGACGAAGGTATTGCAATTTTGTGACTGCATATGTAAGACGAGCCTGGTTCATGCAGTGCCAAAAATAGTTACTCAACTTAAAAAAAAATCCGAAAAAAAGACCAGTTGGTTCATTATACATTACTAAACATTTTTTGGAAATTTTATAAAGGGAAAGAAACAAAAGAAATTGCTCGTTCTTACAATCGTTAGGTTTATAATTCAATTGAAGACTTATTAAAAATGTTGAGTTAACTATTCTAACATTATTTTACATAACAAAAGTGATAAATTGCTGAAGAACATAATAATTTTTCACCTCCTGTCTGCCCAGAAGAAGTGAAAAATAGGGTATTCCATTTTCGGCGGTCCAAGGAGAGTAGTTATTATGTGTGGTGGGTTTTTTTTTTTGTGTCGCTCTGCTTTTGGGAGCGCGCGGGTAACTTATGTGGGTGCTTAAGTGAACCATTAGCGCCGCGCGTCATTAAGTTGTTTCCGCTTCGCTCATTTCTTCTACTGTTTTCAGCTGGCTGGGATGTGGCACGAGGGTGGCAAGGGTAGGCCTATCACTCCGACTGCTTCCCGACTGAGACTGTTTTGAGGGGGGAAACCGCGGATGTAGCATTGAAGCACGTACTCGTGCGCATATCGTGGGCTTGTGGCCCAAGTCATTAATGGTTATAGACTGGGTCCCGAGCAGATACAGACAGGCCAGACTTTGCCCATGGCCACATCCCATCCCGTCTCCTTGACGCTTTCGGTTCTTATCCTCTTTTTTTCATCTTGTTGCCTACCCATTGCGGTTCATTGACCAGACCCACAGAGCAGGCGTCTTGATTTATATGCAGCAAAGTTGTCTGCCCGTTTTGTGGCAACTCGGAATCATTTAAGTTAGCTCAACATGTTTGAGCGGGTGCTCTATATATTTTCGACACAATTAAATGAGTTCAGCAAATTGATGGGTGAAGTGTGAGTTGGACACAGCTTCAGTTTCAGCAAACAGGTCAAATGGCAGCTGTGTCAAACGCAAAATTCAATTAAACGCAAATCAGTGCAGTAAGCACACGAAATATCCTCCTACATGAACTGCCCAAAATCCCAACTCGCACTCCCATTCCAATGGCACACAGAAAGCAGCTGGCAGCAAACAACAACAGGAGCTGACTATTATCGTCCTGGCTCAATCTGGCTCCTGTTCATTTCACCTTTGGCTGGGCCAAAAGGCACTTAAACGCCACAGCAGACAAGCGAGTCACACACGCACGCAGAGGGTGCCACAATCAGCTATGCAACGGTGCAACGCGCCGTATGCGTGTTTTGATGCCAGCTGATGGCAAATAAAACCAATTGGGTGGTGGTCCCATCCATAGCAGCTACAGTCATTACCCGTTTAAGTGGATTTGATGAGCGCTTATGTGTGCACACTATGGTGCGGTGTTATGCAGTCACTCCGAGCATGAGCACGTGATATGTCCGGCTGGCCGAGGTCAAATTTCTCGTTAATAGAAATGCTTAACATCTGTTAGACACCCATGTTCATTTAGTTGAATGTAATTTACAAGCAAACATTATAAATATTGAATTATAAATATTATTTTGAATAAATAAAAACAAATCTCAAACACACAATATGAACACAATATGTAATATATAATTGGTAGTGCTGTTGCCTTCATGCATGAACGTTGATTGTGGTAATGTCAGGTGTTGTATTGTAATATGTTAAGGATCGCTGCTGATGCTGGGGCTATCGACACAAATTGGCTTATCGCACATTCTAATAGTGTATGCCACGCCCATTGCATTTGCATGTTTATTGTGAGGTGACTTTATGGCTGCCAAAGCAATAATTAACGCTTATTTACAAGCTCACAATCCACACAACACACAATCTGGCAATACGGGCAATACGAACATCAGCAACAACAATGCCGACAACAATTAGAGCGCTTAGAACAACGGCAACAAGCGAGGACGACAACAGCAGATACAGCAGCAGCAGCAGCAGCAGTAGCAGCAGTAGCAGCAGTAGCGGCATCTCACCTGTCCGGCAACATATTGGTAAACATTGCATACGACACAGGTAACGAAGGCACCCTCCTTGTATGCATGACAGCTCATATTGGTAATTATTTGCATATACATAGGTAGAGGGGCACAATAAACAATTGAGTGGGCAAACAAACAACACTAGCCGGAGGGGAAAAGAGATGGTGCTGCTATTAAAGTGTTAGCCAATCTATCAAATGTTTTGATTAGCTACACTCTCCACTCTGCCAATAGGGGTTAATGAGGGGTAGCAGGAGTACTAGCTGACTGAGCTGCATTCCAATGCAATAGAGCTGAATGAAAAGAACTAAAATGCGTTCGCTCTTAGCTGCAAATGAAATAGAATGCTCGTCATGCACTGTGAATTGTTGTGTGTGTGGATTGCGTGTGTGTGTGTGTGTGTGTGTGTGTGTTTGTGTGTGGATTGTGGATTGGACTAGAGCAATTTAGCTTATACCTTTTATGGAGCAACACAAACAATTTGCACGTAAAAGCAATAAAGTGTGCACATGATTTGGTCCTTTTGTGAAGGTAAATGCAGAGCAGCGGCAAAATAAAATAGAGCCACTTGACGGCAACAGCTACGGCTGGGGCATGCCACGTGTCTGCAGCCAAGCCAGGAAAAGCCAATCCAAAGGCCAGACGATAACGAGATGTAGACAGAGACGTGTATAAGTCGGATGGGGAAGCGGATGGGGATGCGCCTGGGTGTGGGCATGAGTGCGATATTATTTCAAATTGTTTTCCATCAAATGTGACTTGCATCTGTAATTTGTATGCAAACGAGTAGCGACGCCGGCGTAGTTATTGGTGTATTGACTGATTTGTGATTGAGAGCACACATGGCTAGCACTGAAACCGTATACGAAACAAAAAGCCGTGGGAAAACGCTGATGCAAGTACAAAAAATAGAAACGGTGTCTTGCCGAAAATCTCAATGTCTTTGGTTACGGCATTGGTTGATTCGATTTTGATTACCTCTTCAGCTTGTAATGACATAAAAAGTTTATCATTTTGCTTTGCTTGCACTTCAGATATCACACACTCAAAGACCTTAATTTATAATTTTTCGAAAGTCTCTAAAACTGAAATCTTTGAAACTGAATTTATTATAACATTTTTGGAACTATTGCGAGAAGCATAGGGTTTTCAAAAACATTTAAGTACACAGCCAGTCGCTGACTTGTGCATTCAGCATCATAATTAATTAAATTATAATTAACGTGTGAATTATTTAATGAAGCGAGTCGTTGAATCTCTTACAGCAATGCATGCGTCAGTTGCACTGTGGCATCAGTCAATTGTTCCATTGACATTGACAGATTCAAAGGAATCCGCCCAGCTAATTATTTAATTTGCGCCCAACCACGCATTTAAAGTTGATGGGCGCTCAACGAACTTCTGTTTGCAACAATTTGAATGATTCTGTGATTTTTCAGCGCACATTACAATTCAAACAATTAAGAATGTCGAGAGAGCTGGACTGGAAGCGAAAACCGTGTTTCCACAAATAAAAGTAATATTTACATAGAGATAATACTGTTTGGCCTATATGACAGGTTGAGCTACAAACAGATATGCCAACTAGGCAAAATAAAAAATATAATACAGATACACTGAATGAAGTTGTCATGAAAGCAAACTATAACAAGCCAAAAGAGAGTAGGATACAAAATGAAAGCCAGAACAACATATTTTCAAGAATAAACAGCAGTCCGCGAACCGTTTGGTTTTTCCTTATGGCAATTAAGGGTCCGACTACAACAGCAGACCAGAAATCAACAGAGTTTTCCATTCACCACAAAATTCATACTCTACTCTACTCGGTCCTAGTATTTATAAGTAATACCAGAGGTATGTTTTTTTTGTTGTTAATATTAAATATTTTGACTTAAGCAGACAACTTTGTAAATAAATGTTTACATACTATATGCATGAGCATTGTGTATTAGGTATGGAATAATTCAGGAAATGTAATAAAAAAAAATATTAAAAAAAATGCTTCTATCGCCTGCTGTGTTACAATTTCATAATATCTCTATGGGATTATAAAAATCCAAAGCGTGCGTAAAATTGCATTAATGTTATTACCAACAAAGGAAAATAAAAGGGAAAACAGGGACACTTTGAGGTCTTAGTATTAGCTACCACTTGAGGTCCTGCGACTTCTTTTTATTTTTGTTCTTCTTGCGGTTGTCCGGGCAAAGTGAAATGTACTTAAAAGCAAACACAAAAACGGCCCTTTCACTTTTGCCCTTGTATTCCAAAGAGACCCAATATCAAATTGCTCATCTTACCAATGGGGAGTTTTTTTATGGAAAAAAAGTGCGGCTGATGGTTAGAAAATTAAGTGAGTAACTCTGCGAAAAACAGGGCAGATGGCTGTCCTTACCCAATTTTAACTCTTTGGAATGTTCGGTTGGTGTCCTACCAAAAAATATGGCATTCATAACTCAAGGACTTGCAACCAGACGTTCGTATGCTAACGTAAATACAGATAACTGTTTATCTGTGCCAGCTCCACCTGCTGTTGCTGCTTGACACACTCTACTTGCAGCCGTGCCTCAGGCTTCAGCACTCCTGTGCCGTTCTCCATTAACATTACCAGCTTCGGATTACATGTGTAGTCACACATGAAGAGAACGACAACAAAAAAGCAGGAAAAGCAGGGTGGCAAGAGTCGAAATTCGGTCTTGGTGGAAATCTACTCGCACTTTTGTTGATTTAGTTTACCACTTGTTGCCGGCTAACAAATTGTTATCCTTTATTTATGGAGGATTTTTGCCGTCTTGTTCCTGGCTGCCCACCGTGCGCTTTTCCCCTCTCGCTCCCTTTCTCACTTCTAAAGCTTTGGCCAAAATGTCGCAACAAAGGCGCTAAGCGCATTAGTCGACTCCGCTCGAGTATAGACCGTGTGTGTTCCGGGATAATTTATTGAAAGTGTACCGTGTGCGGTGACAATGCGCTAATGTGCTGCATAAAGCACATAAATTTAACTCGTTACTGCATTGACCAACTCCTGCTAGTGTATTCTTTAAGGACATGCTCGCCGGCATGTGCCTGAATCCACACCAGTCTCACTTATGTTAATAACACAGACTGAAATATTGAATTCAAGTTGATGTAAAATCCGAACTCTCAGTAGTTGAATCCTTAAAGAAAACATCAACGAAAAGTATATAAAAAAAATCTAATCTAGAATTTAATACTTTATTCAATTTAATTCTGTTTGAATAACCCCCTTTCGGCAGAAGAATACTATCAATACTGTCCTCAGACAGCTGAATTGCGTTCAGGCAATGAACTTAAACCAGCTGAAAGCTTCCACGAGTTCTTAAAACTATTTCAATGAAGCCAAAAATTAATTTATTAATACGTTGTTCAAAGAGTTTATTTCAACGAACAAACCGTTGAGTCGCAACATTATCGTGAACTTTTTAAACGACAATTACAAATTGTTTGGTGTTCATTCCACTTCGCATTTGTAGACCTGCCCCCTCATTTTTGCATCTGTTCGTTTAACATATTGCAAATGCCGCACGCACATCTAACATTTGTTCGTATATGTATGTTCAAACATGCAACTATAACTCAGTATAATTTTATGCCAATTGCATTGCAACGTGGAGCACGGAACCAAAATACAAATGAACAACGTGGCGTATACGCATTTAGATTAAATGAAGCGATGTCGACGTTTGGCTTCTGCGAATGCCACGAATTCCGTTTACTTGCCGACGTGATGAGGACGAGGGCAGAGATAGCGACAGAAACAGACAAGACGCGAGAAAAATAGAGAGAGAGACAGACCGCGAGAGCGATAGTGAGGGAGAGCGAGAGAGAAAGAAAGGGAGAGTAAGCAGAGCTGTTCGTGCTGACACTGACACAAAGGTGCAACAGACAAATGCAGATGAAGATACAAAGGAAGCAGACAACTGCGTATTAATTTCAACAGCAATAAAAGCAACCTGTGAAAATCTGTTTCAAATCAATTCAAAACCCACAAATGTAGCGGATATTAAGATTTCTATTTTGAATACAGTTGATAAATATTTGTCTCTGGATGCTGTTAAAAGTTAAACATAGTTCATTGAGTATGAAATTCAACAAACTTAAATTGTAATTCGAATAACTACTTTTCGCATGCTGATACAATACAATATTTATAAACTATATTTGTTAATAAGGAGTGAACGATATAGTATAATTACTGCATTAAAATTCGACTTGCAAAATCCAATATTAATATACAATATTTTGCTCTTTGGAATTCTTTATAACTGAGTATTTAATTGTTTGATAACCTGTTTTTGGGAAGTGACTATAGCAACGATCAGCATGTAAACACATGTAAAAAGCTGATCAATAATGATGCGTTGGCAGGACCATTCACAACCATTCGCACGGTGACCTAATTAGCAACTCTGACTCACAGCAAGCCTACGTAGCGACGCCCACACTAGTTGGTTCCGGCCCATGCATTTTCCGTATGCAATTGACGACGTACGCAACATAATTCTTATTGAAAATACCTTGGTGGCATCGTCTTTTTAAAGCTCGTTTTCGCTTCGTTATTGAAAGAAACTTCTTCTTTTTTTTTATATGGCATTTATATTTTAAACATTAATCAACCTACTGAATGGCTATAAAACATTGATTTCTAAAAGTTACAAATAATAGCAGTGAATTAAAATCTATAACGTAATCATAGAACTGGTTTTAACAGATAACACCTAACATTAAATATTAAATTTATAGCACATTAATTTAACACCCAACAGTCCAGAGGTCGCTGGTGTGGAGGCGCTTCAACCTCCTGCGTGTTGTATTTGACCCAAGTGTGCAAGCCAAAGGGTTGACGTGGTTATGCAACTGGCCGTTGTAACGCTGATATAAGGTGAAGCCCCAGAGATGTCTCTGAGCATCTTGTTCTGTGAAACTTGAATTTGGTTAACCCAAGATTTTGCAGCTGTGCCCCAAACGCCATGTAAGTTTTCTGTTCAGGTACAAACGTGAAATAAACAAAAATAGTGAAAACTGTGTTCCCAGCAATTGTGTAAATTTATTACGTGACCCGGCATAGCATATTAGTTAAAATATTTTTTGGTGTATAGGCGTCTTCCCAAAACGTGGCGGCTGCCACACTAAATTTTGCCAGGGCGGCTACACCAATCATTCAAACTGTAATCGCTTACAGTGTGCCAGTGCCCTTCCCTGAGATTGAAGCTGCACAGTTTGCCAGTTGGAGCGCGACAAATGGATTGCAGCCGTTAATGCTTATTCACGTTTCCTTATATTTTATATATATTTATATATATTAATATGCCTTTGTAGCATAAGCTCATTATTGAAAATTATTTGAGCTACATTGAAGATAAAGAAATTGATTGAAATTTAAAGAATTGGTAGTAATTAAGGAACACTCCACAACATGAAATTTGAAAATAGTAATTGAGTACAGTTCTTAAAATTAATGAGCAATTGTGGAGTATATAAGGAATTAATGATGGAGTAAAATAGCTTAATGGACTCCTGATATAAATATGGGCCTGCATCTTTAATAAGGTAAAGGCCGACTATTAGTCTTTATTTGCTAATAATAATAGAATATATTTAATAACTGGGTTCAGGGTATATCGTAGTCCAGTTCACTCGACTACAGCACTCTTACTTGTTTAGTTATGTGACACGGCAGCTGGGGAGAATGCTAAGTGCAGACAGTTACTTCAGCATGTTGAAATTAAAATACCCTCGTGGCTAGCTATAATTAAATGATCATACAATGAAAACATTGTAGCAAAGCGCATTTGGTAAATACTACAAATGATTCATATGAAAGTCACATAATTAATTAACTGCTGTGCCAACATTATTATAATTCCCATTAAATTGTTATGCAGAGCAATCAGAAAGGATTGTGTTATGGGCCATTTTTATGGCATTGTATGCTCGTATGAAATATGTTTACCGTAAAGCTTTGTAGTAGTTATATTTCACTCAATTCATATATGTTGCACCCATCACATCCATCAACTGTCAAACGACAAATCCATTTCGCGTCTGTTAGTTTCGGATTATTCAAAAAAAAAAAAAAACAATAACAGCAATAGCAATTGAAAATCCTACAGTTAGTTTGATGCAGTTGCCTGTTTGCCAAATTGCTGTGCAAATAAATGAATTGAATTGTTATTTGCCATTCGTGTTATATTAAAATTGCATTGTATGTCATTTTGGAGACACTATCCATCCACATGACACAATTTCTATTTATATATATATGCAACGGCATATATGTGTCTTAGGTTAGGCACGAAATGAGCTTCTTATATAATTAATAGACATACAGAGAACAAACAGAATTTAAGTAAGTTCCTGAGCGTCAGAAGAAATTTAAGCATTGGAAATGCAAATGTAAGGCAATTAAGTCACTGTACTGCATCGAGACAATAATCAATGGTATAAAATGAAATTTAGCTTATTTTGTATACTCTCTTTTATCTAAGTTAAATATTTAATTGTCAATGGGGAAATTTGAATTTTATCGCGTGTCACACACACATGCAAATGGCTCGAATGACAAATGGATCACAATTAAATATTTAAAACTCCTTTCATATTTGTGTGCCAATTTCAACTTTTCTACATTCTAGTCTCGATGTATTTATATTTTATTTTGCCTATTTATTTCTGCGGCTGTGAATCAAATTGAGGCTACCAACTGTCAGTAATTTGCATAGTTAAGCTGCAAATTAGCTACCCACACAGACTACATACATATACATACATATATAGACGGAAAGATGGCGAGCAACTCTATCAAATGCTGACCGAATGATTGAAGGCGACTTGTTAAAAGGGCGTATATATATAGTATAGAGATGTGGACTGGGGTCCTGTTTTGCCAATTTATAGAACTCAAAATTGATTTATTATGCGGTAATTGTTTTGGCCCAGTTTAAGTCCTGCATACACAATGAAGTCGAGCAGCCGCATAAATGATACGCCTAATAACTGCACCGTTTAGGGCGGCATACTTTCCCAAGCGACTGGGTGGGGGCGTGGTCACCCGAACAAATTTAGGTTAATAATAAGATATTCAAATGGCGAACATTAAATAAAGTGGCAGCAGAAGTTAAAAATTTACAAATCGATATGCGTGGAGTGACGCGACCTGGAAGTTGTATCAAAGTATTAGATTAATTGTGGACACTGTTAAAGGCCTGGTACAGGGTATCTACCAGTCAGTTACTTTCACTTGTTGCTAAATGGCCAACAATTATGAGCAGATAACGAAAAATTTCAATGACTTCATTGTGTTAGAATTTATGACACAGTGCGCAAAATGGGGGAGCACAAAGGTCAAAGGTTCACTGGTAAGTTGGGGAACGTATGAGAAAAGCTGCAGCAGTCGGGATAAAAATAAACATGGAAATAAAGTTTTATATTTATAATCTTGATTGCTGCAAATGAAATTCGCTTCGAAGCTTCTTTTGAGTTGGCGCGCTGGCATTAAAGTCCACATTAAAGTTACAATTCGTGAGTTTCAACTGAAATTTTCAATGGCTTTGGGCGGCGAAAAGCTTTCGCTCATTCAATTTGCATTTTTCATTTTGCTTTTATGAACAGTTTAACCAGAAAGTGCAATCAGAACAGAACAGGAAACAAGAACCAAAGCACATTTTTAGCCAGACACCCACAACCCAACGCGATGTCATTTAATCCGAGATCAATTGCTGTAAAAATGACAAAATTATGCTGGGCAAGAAAAAAAAAACATTTGGAGTGGAGTGGAGTGGAGTGGAGTGGAGTGGAGTGGAGTGGAGTGAAGTGAAGTGGTCAAAAACAGAGTGGAGGGTCGAATGAAATTTGCAACAGTTTACAGCTTTGCTCGGTTTCAATTTGGCTTAATCTGTTTAAATGACCGTTGGACAGCCAAACAAAAAAAGAAAGAACAGTAAAAGGAAACAAATATAAAAACAAAATCTACCCAAAGCTACAATTTGACAAATTCAATTTGCAACGCGTGCGAGCTGAGTAGCAAATGGAATTTGCGTAACATCCAATAAAAACAATCAAAATGAGTGTTGAACTTGCCATGGCTTAATGTGTAGCAACTTGACGCCAACCTGTAATTTCAATATAATCAAAATTTGTGTAAACTAATCTAATCCAACAGGAGATACAATGAAATGTTTTTCAATTTGAAGAAAGTGTCTAATGAAAGTAATTTGTATTTGCGAGTGTTTTAGCTCCGCTTTAGAGCTGCTCGTACTAACAGTGCTACTTAGCCATATATTCAGAGTGCAGTAAAAACCAAATGTAAATTAGGTAAATACTTGAAATATTCTACTGCTTGTTGTATTCAACAGCTGTTCAACGCATTTCGGTGGCTTCCTTAAAAGACCGGATCCATAATTTGCTGCTGCACATCAGAGTCAAGACATTAGCTTAGTTTCTATTATGGCTGGCACCAACAACTAAGTGCCAAAAGATGCTGCAACTCAAGTTTGCTCACTCTCTCTTTCTATCTTGCTCACACTTATGTTAGAGCCGCTCTTAAAGCAAAAACTTTGTTGGCCTTAATGGCTTCATAACATGCAACATTACTAAGCTATAAGCACTGTATTTGTAGGCGTGGCTGCTGCTGCTGCTGCTGTTGCCTGCTAATATGCAACTATTTATTATGCGAATGTCTCTTTCTCGTTCGCTCTCTCTCTCTCTCTCTCTCGCGCGGTCTGTACGCCTTTGTTGACTTTGGCGGCACCTGGCAACATGACGACAATAGCAGCAGCAACAGCAGCAACAGCAGCAACAACAGCAACAACAGCTGCTCCCCACTATCAGCCGTTAATAAATGTTATAGTTGTAATTATAATAAAACTTGACTTTAAGCGCTCACACACACCTACACACACACACACACACACATTGAGAGCATAACTTTCACACAGCTGTCAGCTAACGATCTTATAGCTCGTTGCTAGCGGCCATCAACAAGGATTCAGCTGGCATGTTTCACGTCCACAGAGTGGAGGATATGTTATCTGGCAGACGTCTTTGAGTTGCTTCCCATACCCTATTGCACTCTTAATACACTAACCAACAGAGAGCATAATTTGGAACGTAATGGGATTTATATATCAATATATTCATATACCATACGATTATTCGGGCACTCACAGAAGAATGATACCCTTCACATAACCAGTATAAATACCAAGTAATAATTATAACAGCAACAAGAAAATAATGAGAGTCAAAGCAAAAGCATGGAAATATAAATCAGGGCTGTATACATATTAGAATAGACCGCGCTCAAATTGGGTTTAGTTTACAGAGCACATATGTACTTTCATATTTGTATAATTAATGCGTAGAAGTTGTAAGGTTATTTATTTAGGTATATTCCCAAGTTGGTTCTAAATGCAAGACCCAGTGTATCGTATATGGCTTTTAGCCAACTGTTTGCAACGTGTGCTGCTGGTCTCCATGTATATTGCACTCGCTTCCGCTTTTCCTCTCTGGCTCTTGGCCATCTTAGATTGAATGTGTCTTTGTGTGTGCTTCAGCTTGAGTTAGCGTGTGTGTGTGTGTGTGTCGTTTCTATTTGTGGTATGCGGAAAACGTTTGGCGCTGCTTGAGCACAGGACAGACGCACTTGAGTTGCAATTGCCGTGCTTCAAACATCTGCACAACCAGTCTAGCTCAATCTTTCTCTCTCTCTTTCTCACTCACGCACTTGACTATGTATGTGTGTCGCTCATTCCCGCATCTTTCCTTCTGTGTGTAATTGTCTAGCGTTTTAATTAAAATTGTTCTAAATAGTCACAGTACACTCACACACACACACACACACACACACAGACACACACACACACACAGACACATACCAACAGAAGAATAAAAGTTATGCGCGAGTGCAGCGCGTGCTGAAAACTTGGCCAAAAAAGGACCCGAAATGCCAACCGGCAATTTATAACCGTACAAAAATCTGTGTAAAAACTCTCTAAGCTACCATGAACGAAACTTTCCGCATTGCTACTATGCTATGTATTTACATCAATGGGTGCCATGTGACTCCGCCTCCATTTCATTCTCCGCCGCCGCCTTCAACTTGTCTACAAACTGGGCTAATGAATATTTTCGACGTACTCGTAGATTGTAACGCAGTGGAGCTGCGGTTTTTGCTTTGTCTCATCTCTCAATCTCTCCCTTTCTGACACTCACACAGACTAATACTCCCCTGCCCGTCCCTTGTAACCCTTCCAGTGAATGTCCTCTGCTCGATTGGTTACGCCTTACGCCCGCGCCATTAATGCCAAATGCCGAACGCGATTGCAAAGGCGTCGAAGCATCGGCTGAAATGCGCCTGGGACATTTTGGTCCAAGCCACACCGCAACAGCAGTAGTAGCAGTAATCCCAAGGGAAGGACAGGGGCGGGAGAGAATGGACGAGTTGGAGCTATGCAATTGATGGCAGCGTCCACGACCATCGACCATTGACGTTCGCGTCCGCAACCATGTCCTTGTCTATGTCGATGTCAACTGCTGGCTGCTGCTGAGATTTGAATTGCAATGGCGCAACGAGCGCAAAACCAAATTGGAGTTTGTGCATTGCTACTACAGATTCTTCTACGTCAAATCCGCCAGCTGCTCCTGCATACCCTGCTCCTTTGGGGCTTTTTTCATTTTCTTTTTGTTATTTTTTGCAACTGTGTCTTTCCGCGCGTTTTTTAACGCTCATTGGCTTTGGCTGCCCTTGGCTCATCCTTTTGTTGCTTGCTCCTTGTTGTGGCAATGCTGCCTTTTGCCTTTTCACCAGCTACCACCTCGTACCCCTGCAGTCATGACCGCTTATGCCCTTTGCCAATGCATAATTTTTTTTTAGCTACTTTCTCTCCTGTTTTGCGAATACGCCAAATCACTACACGCTGCGCTCCTTGGTCGAGCCTGGTCCACTGCTTCGGTTTGACATTGGACCGCCAGCCTCAAAGTTTAATTTGGGGGTTTCACGTACACGGCCGCGGAGAACTGACGTCTACGCTTAACTGTTGCGGTTTTCTGCCCCTTTCAAGGGTTTGAAAGTGCTGCAAACTAATTTCGCATTAAGCAGCCAAACTCAGCAACAACTTAAAGTAATTACAGTATCACAATACGAATTCTAAACATCATCTTAGGACCAAGTTCCATGGAAGAGAGTGAACGATTAAAGTGAATCTCGCTTTGTATACAATGAAAGCGGTAAAGATATAAAGAGTTGACAGTTGGTACTACAAAAAACATGATGGTGTATTCAAAGTATATTGTAGCAAAAAAAAACTTAGTTGCTGCATATATGCAGGGTTATTACAGCCCTGATTTTTGCAGGGTCTTATTTGCTGCTATTTGGGGCTGCAGGTCTGCTGACCGCTTGCAAAGTTTTTGGTTCGCGACTCTGCCATTAAAATGGGCGTAAAAAGGCTACTGAAAAGTGCTCATAAAGTTTGATTTTTCTCTAAACTTTTTCAATTCGCCGCAGCAGCACCTACAAAAACCTACAACAACATTCTCGGTCGTAAGAAAGTTTTGGTACCAGTCAGTCGTCAGTCAATGGTTGCTGCTGTTATTTTGTTGTTTTTTGTGACTTGGGCGCAAAGTCGCTTTTATGGCCACAGAGGAATCTCAGACAGCAAGGTAAGGCTGAGATCGGAGTGCGACGTGAGGCGCAGTGAGTCTCGTAAATAATTTTTAAGTGCAGCATATTTTTTCATCTACTTTCTTTATTTATTTTTTTTTTTTGAAGTTTGAAGTTTTTTATTTTTGTATTTTCGCCGTTGCTCTTAGATGCTTTGTTTTGTTAAATGAAATTGTTTCGCCGCCGTTGCTGGCGCCGGCGAAAACTTGTTCAAGCTACGAAAATTTAATTCGTTTTTATATAAATATTGTGAAAGCGAATTTTAATCGCACTGCTTGACTTTTTCCTCCTTACTAAAAATTCTTTGAAATTGAAAACAATTTCCTTGGCACTTTTACCGAGCTTGCAACGACTACTACTGCGACTGCTGTTGCTGTTGTTGTCGATCCCAAATTCCAGCAATGGGTTATTAGTTTTCCATGTTTTGCGTCTTGAAGAACGGAAATTGGTTTTTAAAAATCCATTACGGGCAACGGATATGCCATCGCCTAAGGCACATCCTGTCTACTGATTTCTACACTCTGCTTATGTATATCTACAGATATTTTCAGAGATTGCATTTGGAATTGTCTCAAGCTAACGGCAATTAAACCAATACTCAAGCTTTTGACTTTGCCAAATTGTCGCCCAATTAGTAGCCGGTTTCAACTGCAACGCAAATCATGAAAATCAAAATAATCGATTCGAGGTTTTCACCAAAAACATTTTCTCGCAATTCACTTGCAAATTCAGCCAAAACCCAGGAATTTCATTTGGTGGAATTTCGAATACATTCATTTCAAAGAGAAGTAAACTTTTAAATATTATAAGTATCTGATATCAAATCGCTTATTCACAAATTCAACATATTCAAGGTAGACGAGAGGCGTATTTCAAAGATGGGACGCCATTTTCATACACTGGCAACAGATAATCACACAGTCGGTGGATTCCGGCAGCAGAACTTTTACTTTACTTTTTATTTTTGCTGCTGCAGTTATTATTCTTGTTGCTGTCGTTGCTTGGCAATTGCATTTTTGCCTCATTGCGTTTGGCTGCGGATTTCCGACTCGTCTCTCACATCTGGAACAGCCTCCCCGAAGTTCTGCCTTGGTTGCTTGCTTGGCTGAGGATTGCATTGGTTGTTGGTTGTCGGTTGTCGCTGCCTGCCGCTTACCACGCTGCAGACTGCAATCGATATCAAGATACACTTACAAAATTAACTATCGTCAACATACGTGCTTGGTAAATGCAATTACTTGGCTATTGATGAGGGCAACGCGTTGGCTGAGTGCGATAGTCGAAGCAGATGGCAAAAGCCAAAACACAACCCACACACTGAACATGTGGGGAATGAGACGGTAAACGGCGAAAGATGCACTCACGTCTTCTGTGGCAGGACAAGGTCGTGGGTCTTGAGCTCTAGTATCCGTAGAGTGCATAGCAATTGCATTAAGTCTTGAATTGATGTCTAATGAATGGAACAACATGCTTCATGGCAAGGACAACTGTTGCACTTAGACGGAATAATGCACTAAAGAATTCAATTTGCATATTCTATTAACAACATAAATGCGATACAATTTTGATCTAAAATGCAGATCACTGTAGCGGCATGCTTTAATGGAGACCATATTTAGGCAAGTTAGGTACTCTAGTCGATAGAGAGCTCCTTTGTGAGATACCTAGTAAAAAGATATTTCAAATTGAAGTAAATACTTCAAAGATTATTAATCAACATCTGTCAAACTCTGGCTGCATAATCGAGTATGAAGTTTATTACATCGTTATACTCTCGTTTTAGTTACGAAATAGCACTAATCCCCCATATTCATATGTAGATTGTTGTGCGGATGTTAATGGATTGGTTTGGTACTCCTACCTCATCCCACACTCCCCACAATTGTTCAACTTAAGCCCCAAAAAATAAATGAGAAACAAACACAAAATATGTTCGACTACAACGCTTTGACATAAGTTCGCATCTGGTTGACGAAGGTCGCACAAGGTAAACGAACCCAACCAAAAGTGAGAAATCATTTTAAAGCTTGCCTCCACCCCCCACTAACACCCAAGCACACACAAAATGTGGCATAATATGCTTTGCTTGGTCATGCCTGATGTATCGCCAAATAATAAATCACCTAGATTTTGTGCCCATTGCGGGCAACCCCAGAGATTACAGCTTCGCTCTCTTTCTTTCATACTCATCCCACTCAGTTTGTCATGCCACAAATGCGAAGCACTTGAAAATTACTTTTAAATAAAGGAAATCGCCTTTAGCTGATGTTTCAAGCATGTGCAATGTATAGCTAAGTGGGCGTGCCTGCACTTAGGACACACTTCAAGAGGTAACTGGGCGCCGTGCTTGTGCATAAGAAAATTAAGCTTTGAATACAAACATGGCGCACGAGCTCGTGCTACATGTGGCAGCTGCAAGCACAATCTAAATCGTTGGCTAAAATTTTAAGTGTGGGGTTGCTGCTATGTATATAGGATGAAGTTGCTTCAGCTCCTAATTAATTATGAAAGTGAGAAAGCCAGCTTACTAACATCCGGCATACACACACATACTTCTGCTTAACGGAGCGTATAATAAAGTTACGAAAAATACTGAAGTACCTTTAAAAAAAAAATAAAAAAAAAAAAATGAATAAAATACCCAGCTAAAACTCACAACACTTTCTGGGCAAATGCTCTTAGCCGGGATTCCCAGGCGCAGCATACAAAGCAAATTGCTGTAGTCAATTTAATTAAATTTGTTTGTTTGGAGCTGAACGAAACACGCCTCGATAACAGCCTGGCTGCTGCAGGCAACACTCAGACAGCTGCCACAGCTCCCAATAAAATTCCCAAGCTCAAACCCAATACACGAACCCCAATCGCAAATCCAATGTAAGCCCAAAGCATCTAAAATGCCCGCGCTTCGATGCAAACGGATGCGTTTATCACAATTCTATTAACGCACCAAGTCAGTCAGATATACCCAGAGCCACAGTTCTGTCTGTGTGTGGGTGTAGGGAGTCGAAGGGCGAGGTGCCGACATCAGATGGATTCTATTGCTGCTCTGTGTACGAGTCTGTGCGGCAGCTCGAGGGCGTTTTTGCAACCGCTTTTCATGTTTACAGTGGAAATTTGCCAGCAGCATAAGCAACAACAACTACAAATAACAACTTGTACTGTCAGCATGTGTGTAAATACAGAATAGGAGCTAGAGATTATATATTATTGTTGCACAAGTCGCAGATGAAATACCTTCTATGATGGATATGTTACAAAGTTAGCTGAACAAAAAACTGTCAAGTGTTCTTGTAGTTGTAGTTAACTTAAGAAACAGAATGTATATCTGAATTGTTAACGATTTAGAAGGATTTTTGTAAGAATTACTCAAACTGTTGGCAGTTGGAGATAGATAGCATGGAAATATTAAATCATGATAAGCTAATCGACCCCAACTTTTCTGTCAAGAAATTATAATGCTTGTTGGCAGAGCTGGCAGAGTAGCACTAAAGATATATAAATATACATATGTACTCATGCAGATAGAGAAATGGAGTGGGAGAGAGAAAATGAAAGCAGCTTTTCCGCCAGTCGAGTGTAATTAAATTTCTTGTCAGCAATGAAACGACTCAAGTCGAAGGATCCTTGAGTTTCTCGTCATGCATTTGAATGGAATTACAATTAGAAGTAGACGCATTCAAAATCAAATAAAATTCTTTTTAAGTGTGTCAAACAATAGCATAGAGACGTACAGGAAAGAGGGGCAAAGTGATGCTTTTGATGCTTCACATGTATTTATTTAAATAATTCAGCTGCTGATATTTGTACATTTTTTAATAGCCCTTTTAGAAGCATGCCGTTAGTTGGCATTCGATTCAGCAACATTTATGAAAATTCCCTAGATTATTTAATATGTCGTCAGCAAGAACAGAAACAATAAATGTGATGGCACAATCCAAAAATCGAGCCACAATTAAAACGAGCTCAACAGCTTGGCGGCGGATGAATAACGTAATTTACAGCTAATCCTGGGAGCAGCCTAATTGCATCCTGATCCTTTTTGTTAGTGGCATGTCGTGACTCTGATTAAATCGTTCATATCAATATGAACGGATGTGATGGTATGGTAGGAGGCGGGTTCGGAAGTGGTTGCATAAATAATTGCAAGTGCCATTGGAGTTATTTGTTTAAATGACAAATAAAATGCAGCAATCATTTTTATAAACATTTTGTTGCTTCTGTTACGTTTTTGTTGCTATTGTTGTTTTATTTTTGCCCTGTTGGCCTTGTCTGGTTGCCTTTGGCAAATACGCGTCGTATGCGCAATTTATTTACAAGCATTTCTGTTTGTCTGGTTTTTATGGCTGGTTAGGATTGGCAGTAGTTGCTTAAACATTTATGCAACGTGCGGATTTTGTTTGCATAGCCCGCTACTCGCCCATCCAATTGATGAGTGTAGAAAAGGGTTGAATCGGTCCAACGACTCCCCCTAGTGCTGGTAGTCAATTCGGGGATACATTTTTAATGATATTTACATTGCCGATGGTGATTTCATATTTCACAACCAAACAAAGGTTGCAATTGAAACAAGGGCGTTTAAAAATCTATGAAAGGTCGTTGAAAATAAAAAAAAAATAGCTCTTCCGACAAGAGCAGCTTGCACTGTGAAGCAGGCTGACTACCGCACGGTGTTTTTCCGTATTAACTTTAAATAGCTTACACTCTATCATTATCCCTATCCTTTTGCATTTGGCTTCTAATCAAAGCATTTAAAAATCGTCCACAATATTTACTGAAAACATAACTTGAATCAAGTGCTTTCCAAGTGTTGATGCTGAGACGACGACCCACTTCTGTGGTAATTTCTTCTGGGTAACCGCAAATGGCAATGTTTATTAGCCATAATGATGCTGCGGCTCCGTCAACAAAAGGCCACAAACATTACCAAGGAAAATATGTTGATGTTTTGCCACCGCAACTAAGCGAGGTTGGAATCCTTGAATAAACTATAAGTTTTGTGTGGCACACGAAGCAAATAGAATGCAAAAAAAATATATATTCTTAGGGGGGAATAACATAAAAGGCGAGCAGAACACAAGAAGCAAACAGACAGGCCAAGGTATCCGTTCCGTACCCAGCTTTCACTCTGTTCCCGTGCAATCTCTCTCTTTCTCTTTCTCTCTCTCTCTCTCTGATATGGAGGCGACAATTTTACTTGGCTATTTATAACTGTCGAGCCTTTGTTGCTTCCTACTACCTCCTCGTTCTCCAGCTGCCTCCCCGATCTCTCTTTGAGTGTTGCAAGTTGCGGCTCGAAAACATCTTCATTCAGTTGTGTGTGTGTATGTGTGTGTGTGTTTGCGATAGGTGCACAACGTTAACAGCTGTTCGTTCTACTGCACGTCCTTGTCAGGCGACCAGGCGACCACCAATCACTCGACGCTCTCGCAAATTGCGGTAATTTCTTGTTGTCGCATTCAGGCAGCGGCAAGCATTCGCTGAATTATAACCAAAGTGGCTAATTTGTCACACTGAGCGCCAAGAGAAAAACGGAGAAACGAGACAGGCATAAATACACAGTGAAGGGGGAAAAGAGAAAGAAATGAAAAGTGGGCTGACCGATTATAAGTCAGACAAAGCCTTAAGGGTCTGTCTGCATAATTCGATCATCCGTTCAATTGCTTATGATGATATTTCTCTGCTCGACTCCTGTACAACGTTTCGCCCAAGATGATTTCCTTGATATCCTGTGCATATATTGTTGCCTTAAAGCAACACACACACACAAAGAGCAGCAGCGTTGAGCAACGTTTACCATCGTTCAACATCGATTTGGCTCTTTATTGCTATTTTATGGAGCAAATACAACTTTCGAGCATGCAAAATTTGTACTCACTGCACAATGGACAATTGTGTCCTTTGGAGCTGAGCAGACCATCGCCTGCAGATGGGCTGCTTAAAGAATTTTCGAGCATAGCTAAGCAAAAAAAATACGAGTTCGTCTGCCATTCAATGGTCCTATGGGGCAACCAAAAGTTGTTGCTCATCTCGTATCTGGCTTTGATCCAGCTATTGCTGCTGCTGCTGCTTCTGCTGCTCCTTGTATCTGTTTTTTTTTTTTTTGTAAATGCAAATGCCACTCTGGCTATTGGATTTGAGTATTCGGATAAACATTTCAATTGGCCATACGCTTCATTACGTCCAACCCGCTATCGAGTGCCGTCCCATCCACTGTTCACTGTTCACCCAACTTTTTCAATCTGGCTACGAGAAAATTGCAATTGGCAAGGGAAAATCAAAACGAAACAAAACGAAACGCATCGCAAACTATTGAAAATTAATTTTGAAAGAAATTTGCAAAATGCAACCAGCAATTGTTGCACATTTCTCTTGTCGTTTGGAATGTTTTTCCCTCATCCTTTTGCCTTTGTTGTTATTGCAGTTCTGTAAATTATGCAAATTAAAATATGTACACATAATTACAAATGTAAATCGCATTAATTGTACAGCTCGAATAACTCTCACACAATGTCGATGATGTAAATTTGTGGTTAAAATATCACAAAACAACTTTTTACCGCTTGTTTTTTTAACAACTCTATTATATTTTATTCACTTGTAATTAGGTTTTAGGAAGCTCTATTTAAACAAAGACTTAGAATCTAATTATGAATAAAATTAAAAAATTAAAATTAATTACTTTAGTCAATAATGTCTTAATTCATGGCTCAAAGTTGAATAGAGTATCTGCTGGTCTTCTATCTAATAGTTAATGCGATTAAAATACGAAATTACCACAAATGACTTTTATAGCAGAGTTAATTGAGGTTTATACCGCGGTTTTCATTTGATTAAACTCAATAATTACAGTTGCGAGTAATTCACAGATATTTTCACAACTTTCCCTTACTAAACTCAGTCGGCTTAAAAATAATTAAAAGACAAATAATCATAAAAATATATGTAAAAGGGCTGACTACGCTACCATGCTCTTTATAATAGATAATCAGCCATAATTGCCAAACTCAGCAAAGGCAGTTGATCAGACAGCAAAGTAATATCAGTACATCGGAGATACTACATTATCGGTCTCTACAGGTATAAATAGAAAACAATACAAATAAGACAATACAATTTAAATTTAAAATAAATAGTTTTGCTATGGTACAGAGTAATCAGAGCAGGCTTATTAGTAAGATACTTCCTTCTATTAATAAAAAAATAAATATTTGTCTATCATATATTATAGGTAAAATGCAAATCAGACAGAATAAGTTTATTTTAATTAGCAAAAAAGTAGGCTAAACATATTCAAATTGAATCAAAAAACATATTATATTATTGTTTTGCAAACAAATGAACAGATGGAGTCTCCCATAGGGCAGCATTTTTAAGGGTATACAACCAGAGCAGGTTTACTAGTACGATTCTCCTGTCGATTTACAAAATGTATACATATTGAAAAGCCTAATAAATACAGAAAAGGGATTGTCGGGTATCGGGACTTTTATCGATTGGTAGTTGATCTATTTGTTGGTCATCATCAGGACAAACTCCTCGTAACTCAATTTTCCGTCACCATCCTCATCGTGGGGGCGTATCATTTCCACGCACTCCTCAGTGGTTATTTGCTGATTAAGATCCATCATGATGATGCGAATCTGGGCGACTCCTATAAAGCCGATGTTCTCCTTATCAAAAATGCGAAATGTTTCACGCAGATCATCCTCGTCCGGAGGATAGCTCATTCTGTACATCAGTAATCGCACAAACTCGTCAAACTCAACGAACCCGTTGCCATCATAATCTACATCGCTGATAATCAATTGTAGCTCCTTTTCCGTCGGCTGCCTGCCCAAGGCGCGTAGTACATGCTCAAGGTCCTTAATTGTGACACTATCATCATTGTCAACAGCTAATATTTGGAAGGCGGTCTTAAAATGTTCAAGATCATGGACAGAGGGTTCCATAATCGCGTACTAAAATTTTCTCACGTTTAAAATTTTAAATAAAAAAATTAAGAACTTTAAAAAAAAGCACTCAGCTTTCGGTTTGAGTGTTAAAAATACAATTTCAGAAATTTCCCAAACAAATATTCAGTATTTAAAATCACAACTTCGCCTGCTGTGATTGGGTTTAAGAGTATATTATAGGATATGCGAATACTTAAGACACCCCACATAGAAAGCTACATTTGATGTCAGTGTGCCCGCTGGGTCATGATTAATTGCATGTGCAGCTTTCCACATACATACAGACCATATGTATATATATATTTCATTGCGCCAGTCTCCGTCTCATTCTCATCTTTCGCTCTGATATATTAGTTACAGTTGCTGCCCTCTGATTTTTTATTTTTTATTTTTTTGGTTTTTTGATATTTATCCGCGAAACGCAATGCATCTGAAAGCATCCAACAGAGCAACGACAACAACAAGAATAACAGCAACGACAACACCAACAACATTAAGTTTTGGACGCGTGCTGCGGTCAGCCGCACACATCAACAGCAAGGCCCATGAGCCGCACCAACAGCCAGTTGCCAGCTACGGCAACTGCAACAACAACAACTCCCAAAAAGCAACAACAATAACGATGGCTGACCAGGCGAAAGTTATTTACTGCAAATCGGTCGAGTGAAGTCCAGATCGCAGCTGACGACGCACAGTGGTCTCTCCTGATCAATTTCCTCGCACAAATCGGAGGAAATCATTAATAAATATCACAACATATATAGAATTTTCTTATCTTTTAAATATGTGTTTAGTCTCCTAAAACCCGGTTAAAACGCATCTAAACAATGATTTCTCAAAGTCTCAAATGTTATCGGAATTAGCTAACAAGAAAAAAACGGGTTTTCATATCGAAATACATTACTGTTATAGAGCTTAAAATCGATTTAGATTTGATAAAGTTTGAACCATTGGCCAGATGTGATCTTATAATCTTATAGGTATTTGTAACGCATTGATCCAAGAAATAGATGTCACACAGCGCCAATATGTAAATTTAAATGACTTTCGAATTGTGGAATCGAAATAGGCATCGGAATACATGTCACACCGACTGATATAACCACACAGAAAAATATATTGGATTCCAAGCACGACACAAGCGCAAACCATGTCTTCCAACTTCGATTGCCTTATGTAACTTCCTAGCTGTTCCAGCTGGCAATATATAACGGCCATATTGAAACGATTCCAAATTCTGCCAGAAATTTCCGAAAGGCAAATAGCAACTGGTAATATTTGAACAGAGCGTTGGCATTAAACATGCTCCAAGCAGCTGAATGTTAAATCTCGAAATTAATTTAAGAGCTTAAGGCAATTGGAGCTAGGTAAACTTTGCGGTGGCCACTTGAACCGAATTGGGGGCACGTTGCAAGCAACAAGGCATCTTTCTGGCGCCATATTTGGAAATTTGATTTTGATTTCGATTTCAAGCTATACGTTTGCGCGGAATGGCAGGCAAACTTTTTAGCAAAGCTTTAAATTATAATTGAAACAATAGAAAGAACAAAGAACTTACTGAAACTAAATGTGATGTTGAAAAGTTAATTAGCAATGCGAGAAGTAGTGATTGTTTTCGTTCACCAATTTAATACAATTATTTTGAAAACCATCTTAAATTGCAACATAAATTCTAACAAATTAGATTAGATAAAATTAGATTTCACCTCAGACACAGAGTATAAACTTTTCGTACAATTATAAATGCAAAATCATACACTTAAAGCAATTTCATCATGTTACACTTAATACTGAGCAGATTTATGTTTTTTATGTTTTCCATCGATTTATAGCATCTGCTAGCCGGACAATTGGGTCGAATCTTGCAATTTGCTTGGCTGTGCTTATCTGACGCGCATTAACCGCTTCAATTGCCGGTATGACTCAATGGGGCACCTCTTAACCTCTTTACAAGTGAATTACTCGCCAGTTATGTTGACGACAGTTGGTCACTTGCAGTTCGTTAGATACTCGTGTGCGAGTAAATCGAATGTCTTCCATATTGAATGGCTGCCAAGCGCAATTGGAACCCTGCAATCCCTTTCAGCTCCACCTTCATTCATTGTGTTAAATGTTCCGGGTCTTATACTCATATATTTGTAGGCAATTATAAAGCATACCTGGCGCCATATCTTGCACCTTATCTTTGCCACTCACCTCGGGGCAAAGTGCTACGTGCTGGGGCAGCTGCCAGCTGCAGTCGAGCGACGACGCTGCAAAGCAGGCAACAATAAATTATTTCATTGCTGACCACAAACAGTTGAATCTTGTTGTCGTTGTTGTTGAGATGGTTGTTGTGGTTGTTGCTGCTCACGTCTGCTATTAAACTCGGCGTAAAAAGAGCTTGAAATATGTAATTTTCCGGTTCAATTACAACGCCACAGCAGCGTGGACTAGAGTGGACTGAGCAGCGGGGCACGGAAATCGGCTGTGTCAGGCATCCGCATCCACATCCGCATTCGCATCCGCAACATCGCGGCCAGCAGGCCAAGATCCATGTACGCTGATAGCGACTGGCGACCACCAACGCGCTTGTGCGATATGCCGCTCGGATAGCACTCAGTAATTTGTAGTAAATCTCTGGGGCACGTGAAGTAAGACTGCCCGAGCAGGCTGAGTTAGGGGCAGTACAGGGGCAGGAGCAGACGATGTGGCTGGAGAACTTTGAATGACCCGCTGCGGTTAGATATATTCGGCGGATGCGTGCCGCATTTTAAAAAGTCGAAATTTGAGTTAAAACGTGGCCCTAAAAAGCATTTCGTATCCAAATATTTTGTATTTAATGAAACTTATCTAAATTACCTTCATTAGAGATTAATCTACAAAGTAAAGCAAAATGCTTCGATCGACGAAAAGGTCATAATAAAATAATTTGTTCATTTTAAAATAATTTAATGTATTTGTTATTTTGGTGTGTAAACAATTTGTTCGATGTGCAAAGTCGGTACAGCAAAATCAAAATCACGCATTAACTAAATTGCATTGCTAAATTAAGAATTAACTTAAGAATATTGTGTACGATTACAGCAGTATTGCCAAAAAGTGTATTTAAGAATCACGATTAATCACGAATTAAAGTTAAAGCTTTCTCAGCTAAATTTGATAAAAAGAATCACATCGCTGATATGTCATCTTTGTACGATTACAAAGGAATGCACACGTCAAACCCAGTTTACTATTGTTTATACAGAGCTGGTTAAGCAACGATTCTTTATCTTCTTAGGAGAATTTACACTTGATTTACATAAAAAAAATAAACAACAGCCTACCAGTGCGACTCGTTAAAAAGATTACAAATGCTGAGAAGCAAAGGAGGAAAAAAATCGATGCAGTTGATGCGAAAATAAATGGTTGGTGTGGATAGAGAAGGGGTGTATAGGTATAGTATGTTGCTAAGCAACTTGACTGCAAAAATGCCAGCAAGTAAATTTTAAACATCGCACGTGGCCATAAAAACCATGCCAGGCGAACGAATGTACCAGAAGCAGTCAGGACTATTCAGCAGCCAGGCAAGCTGGTGGAGAAGGATGAAAGAGCGTTAGACGAAGAAGGAAGGAGGAAGGAGGAAAGAGGAAGGGATTGCTAAAAGGAAGCTACGTGTGGGCAACTGCATTTTAGCGCCATATTTTATACACACTTAAAGTCACACACAGAGAAAACAGCTAGGAAATGGAAATCGGAGTGAGAGGGGGGATGAGAGGGGCAAGAGGGTACTGCAGTCGCCGCAGTGTCAAAGCAAGAAAGGCAAACGGCAATGCGGGCAAAGATAAATGCGGTAAGTGCAGAGGGAATAGCATCAACAACAAATGGTCAAAAAGTTTTCCATTCCATGCAAAAATAAAAAAAAATGTGTGAAAAAGCAAGTGAAAATGGGTTAAGCAAATGCCAAGAGCACAACAAAAGAGGCCGCAAATAAAATGCAGGCCAACGCCACACCCACTTACAGCTCCTAACACACACACACACACACACACACATTTCAGTCAACTCTGTTCGAGGCACGGCCAAATGTTGCGTACAACAGTGCGTATAATGAATATTAATAAATGTGCCACCGAATTAATTAATGAAACGCCGCATTTTCAATTAGCAACAAGACGCAAGCAACAAGCATACTTCGACAGCGAACAAGACATTTCACAAGGCCACCAACTGATTTGGCCGTGGGCTTGGCTAATTAAAATTTAATTAATTAACAATGCGACGGCAAATGGCCAAAAGCAGGCAATAGAAAAGTGTCGAAATTACGCCAAAAATTACGCCAGCTGGGCAAAGATTTTTGAAGAAGTCGGAAATGAAGATGGATTTTCATTTCAATGGACCATGTGGCACATGGCGCGTGCCACATTGGCCACGCAACACATGGCCGCAAACTGTATTGATTCCATCGTTGTCCTTGTTGGTGTTGTTCTTCAAGTAATTGTTGCTCCAATGTGCCACATCATTTTCGGTTCATTAATCATTGAAGTATTTTCATTAGCCTGGACCAAGTTTCTTCGCTTTAATTACCAGCCGGCAAGTGCACCCACGATAAGCGATAAACGGCAAATACAAAACCATCTATTGAATTTAGACCACAACAAAAGGCCATAAATTCGGATACTGTTCATTTTTAAAATGCCTCAACATGAAACAAACCAAATAAATGCGTTCCGGCCTCTGCGCAAAAACTTCCTGAGATGAAAATAATGTAAAATCAATGTAATTATAGGAAAATAGATTTCAATGCATGAATAAGTTTTAAATGTATATTGCTAAGCATATAATATCCATCCATGCATATTCATATCTCAAAACTTTCTGATAAAAGCCATTCTCTTCTTGATTTTCTTTTGTTCCCACAGCAAGTATTCATTTAAAAGGACAATCATTTTGACCATTTGTTTCAGTAGAATTGCTAAATAATTTGTAAATGTTTCTTAAATGTTGAATTTGTTAATCTAAGGCTACAAGTGCTGGACCATTGACTTCACCAGAGGATACAAAAATTTCAAAGAATTGTTGTATATTCCACAATTATTGGTGAATTGGACAGTTGCATTACTGGCATCAGGCTTACAAAGTGATGGTTACAAAATAAGCTGGCATTGGAATAGACTTTGTATGGCCAACTAAATTGCAGTCAAAGCC
Source organism: Drosophila setosimentum (assembly GCA_035043505.1). NCBI lineage: Eukaryota > Metazoa > Arthropoda > Insecta > Diptera > Drosophilidae > Drosophila > Drosophila setosimentum. The sequence goes on from JAWNMY010000007.1 coordinate 5,171,443, forward strand.
ATCTCAATATTTGGCAACAATTTGTCGCAGAGGCGACAGCGTTGCAGCAAATGCTGCAGATTGCTCGTCAAACTGATGGAGAAGATGTGTGTATGTGTGATTGGAAGGGGATGGGAGGGGAGAGCATACATCCATGACCAGCACGTTCTGCACGTTGCTGGCCATTTTGCACATTTTACAACAGTGACAATTATCGATCAGAGGCACGCACAACGTGACGCTTAAATGGGACAATGACGCATCCTTGGCCTCATTTGCATAAATGGCGTGCAACAATCTCCCGCACCACCAGTGCCTCATACATATGTGGATACATACATATAATGTTTCGTGAATGTGCGCACTTTTTTCACAGGCTGCTGAAGTTGAAGGCGCATCCTCTTCAGTTTGGCGAGGCATGCAGTTGTTGCAACTATTATTGCAATAATGACCGTTAAACATTTACGGCCAGTTAAATGCAATCAAAAGAATTTTGTTGCATGTTCATCCCTCCGCTTTAAGCTGTGCTGCAACGATAGAGTTGCTATTGCCTAACGCCTAAATCAAAGCTGCTAAATGAAATGTCTTCATTAAATTAAACTGGCGACGAAAATTAAAATGACGAAAGACGAACGAAATTCTTAGCGGCATATTTTATAGGCCAAGGGAAAAGAAATATGCGGCGATAAAGTCTGCCACATCAGCAAGGGGGAAGCCAAATATAGGCAGCTCCAGCATCAACAGCACAGTCAGGCTTTGCTCCGTCCCGGCCTGCCCCGCCTTTGGGCCAGTAATTGCCGAGTGTTTTATTGCCAAATTTTAGAGCTCGAAGTCTACGTCTAACGTCGAACATTTGTCAGGCCACAGGCGCCAACAGAGATGTTTCCCTCCCTCTCTCTCTCTCTCTCTCTCTCTCACTCTCCCACCATCTGTGTCCCTCTCCCTTTCTACGTCTGTCTCCTACTGTAGCACTTCGTCCTGTGTCGCTTTTGGTCATAAATTTTAGCACTTGACTTTTCGCGTGGAATTCATTAGTTTTGCCTCAACTGAAGTCAGTGCTGACGCTAAATTAAATTACATTTAATTGCTTGGCTCATAACTTGGGCACACATCTCCAAAGACTGCAGTTCACAGTGGGAGTAAACGCAATGTCTGCCACTGATAATGCAGACCCATATGCTTCTCTAGTACACTAAAAATAAACAAGAAAAATTAAAAAATAAATATAATCTTAAAAATTCCGCTATAATTGTGAATTTTTAAATCTCTTCCGTTTCAATTTATTTTCCATAGTAGAATTATTGTTTTGAACGAATTTTCTTATAAACTTTCCTATATATTTTCAATTCAAATTTATTCGTGGCTAAAACGATACCATTTATTTTCAAGTGTAGTGGTGACCATTCAACTTATTTGTCATCATTAGACAAATGTCTAGCCACAATTTGGAAGTATCTTTAAACGAATTTAGTTGCAGCTGCTGGCCAGCAGTCGCCAGCGTGACTCAAGTTGCAGGCTCTTGCTTCTGACAACTCAAATATATATATATAATTCTGTTGGTTTTCAAGTGAGCTCAAGAGCGGCTGCTGACATCGGTTCAGCCAAACTGTAGATAGGAGCGCGAGAGCTGCAAGCGATAGCTAATATAAATGCATGTAATACATTTCAGACAGGACCCAACACTCAGTTGCCTGAGTCGCACAAACAGTCGGTGCTCAAGTGGCAGAATTTGTGATTGTTGTTGGATTTCTGCAAACTGCAGTTCAAACTTGACACAACTTAGTTTTGTCCCTCAGTAAACTACATTTACCCGACAGCCGTCCAATTTGGGCTTATCCACTTGGGAGCGCATGCTCTTGTGTGTTGATGAATGTGCTTGTATTAGTTGGTGTTTATCCTAAAAGCTTAACACGTTCTCTCTTACCACACTGAAAACTCCAAGCTCAAATTTAAAAGTGTTAGTTCAGCGTGATCAACTTCAAATAATATGGCTTTAGTTGATTATATCTGTGATAATATCGGTTATCGTTATCGATATGTGCTTTGATAAAAACATTTAGAAAAGACTAAGTTTCTTGGTTGGTTATACTCCTAAATAAAGATTAAAACTCAGTTCTCAATAGGGGATAACAATAGTTGTTTTTTTTTTTGTTATATCAATATAAGTTTCTCACAAATATCTTTGCAATAATTACGATACATTAAATGCACACTGCACAATTCTCTCATTCTCTTGTTACGCTCATATTACATGCTTACCATGCACAAATATTGTAAACATAATAAAACAATGTAAAACCAATTGGAATTCTGCTTGCGCAACTAAACAATGCTTTTGGCTGTATGCAATTCTCAGTTGCGACGCAGCCAATTTGTTTCCTTCACTCAGCACGAATATTGAATCTCTCTCTCTCTCTCTCTCTCTCTCGCTATTTGAATGCAACTCCCTGAAGCAGCCGTAAACTTTATCATCATCAGGGCAATTGCTACTCAAGTCGAGTGCTGACTATTGTTTAGCTTCGCTCGATCTTCACAAATACTTGCCGAAAAATGAGCTTGCTGTGTTGAATTTCATGCAATTCATAAAAATTAATTAAGAACTAGATGTTGAAGAAGTTTCTGCTGCTGTTGCTGCTGCTCCTTCTGCTGCGGCTGCTGTCAAACACTTGACCACGCGCCAAGTGAGACAACACAGCTTGAGACAAGTTGGAAGCCAGCAAGCCACCATCATCCACCCACCCACTCGACTGCTACAAGTTATTGCCAGTGTTATTGTCTTCTTGTTATTTCAGGCTATTGACCAGTTCACACTCAAGTTGTTTGCCTTGTTGCTTCCCCTCTTGCAAATGCTGCGCGCTCAAGTGTTGTGTCTCCAACTGCAGCTTCGACTGCTGCCTTCAACGACTTGTACATTATTTCATCTACATTTTTGTAGCCCGGGCCTTTAGTTTGTTTAAGCTGTTATTTCATTTTTCACTTGCACATTGCCACGTTCGTTCTGAGTCCAGATAAGGCAGCTGATGTTTAACCGCACTCTGGTCCCCAGTCCCTAGACTCCGGGTAAGTTGCGGTTTCCTTAGGTTCCGGACTGGCAATGTTGCGGTGATAAACTCTCTACATTTGCAACAGTGAATGCTTCTGCTACTGCTGATGCTCTGGCAAGTTTGCTGCATAAATCGCCGTCAAATGTATTTAGATTCGAATTTGAACAATTTTTAATTGAGTTCCGGGACCTCAAAAGCATACAACACTAATTATAAGTTGAGAACCGCCCACTACCACGCCAAAGAGAACAATTTCAGCATGTTTGATTAAATAGCACTTAGAGTTCAGAGAAAACTAGCCGATTACTCATGAGTAAGCCGATGTATGGCTCTCCAGTTAAAATTACACAATACGACTAAAAGTCAAAGAGGACTCGACCCATCCACACAAGTTTCTATGTCAATACATAGATTAAGTGTACAGTGGAAGATGCGTCTGCTTTGGGGCAAGAACGGCAAAAGTCGCGATTCGAGCTAAGAGTTTTTGCTGCTAATGAAATAAAGATGCCCGTTGTATCAATGTGTTGGTGAGAGGGAAAGATAAACGGAGAAAGGGTGAAAGGAAGAAAGGGAGAAAGGGAGTGAAGCACTCGCAGTGGATTCATTTCAAAAGTTTGCTAATGGTTTTAAGCGTAATGAAGCCGGAAATTAGTAAACATTTTGCACATTGGCACAAGTGACACTCTAAATGGATTAGTCAAGTCAAAAGAGAATTCCCACACAACTTTGATCTCTGCAGATGTGTTTGAGCAATGACAGCTGTAGACTATAACAAAATTGCGCAAGTAAAAAACTGGGAGCCAACAAATAAGAAGTGCAAATTCAATTTAACAAATTGCAATTAGTTAAGAAAACCACTTTAAAAAACCTATTATGTTTATCATCATCGAATAAAAATAATAAAATAATAAATAAAATATAATAGTATTATACATTTTAGCTTTAAGTAACCATTTCTACCAATTTTCGCCACTGTATTTTAACTCGTTTTTCATTCAGCTCTGGTTTTGTTTTCCTTCTCTACTGCCACATCCTCTGATTGCTTGCTATAAGAGCTGTTGAAGCTAATACTTTTGTTGTTGTTGTTGTTGTTTTTCTTGTTGCTGCTGCTGCTGTGCTATTAAGAGGCCAAGCTATCATCAAGCATCGTGTAGGAGCTTGTTTCAGTTACCATCTAGCGTTTAGGATAGTTTGGTTTTTGGTGTCGTCTGTATTCTGGTGCTTATTGTCTACGCGAAGCTTTTGTTAGTAAATTTATTTTAAGTTTGCAACTAAAAGTTTTAATGTTGCCGCTTTGAATTTGGCTTAAATGGATAATTATTTTAACAAATTGTGCAAAATGCTTAACAAAAAGTTTCCCAACCCAGGCCCAAATTGTTGCAACCTCCATTTGCTGTGGCTGCGGTTATCTAAGCAAATGCCTCAAGTCTGCGTTGAGCCAGTTTCGCCAGGTGCCGAGTAGGCTTTTAGCCAGATGGCAGCGGGCTGGCGAGGTCAGGCTACAAGTTCAACAGTTAAACGCTAGGCAACATGCAGTGGCAACAGCCACGATTCATAACTCAAAACTTAACACACCGCAAAAACTTTGAAGATGGAGCTACTGCTGTTGCTGCCGTCGCTTTGTCACGCCTTGCCACGCCTCAACGTGGCCAAATTTTAATTAGTAGCAGTTGTTGTACAGCATCCAATTTAATGCACTTGAAATCATTTCGCCAAAGTTTCCAACAACAATCGTGAGTGCAAGTGGGGGTAATAATTTAAGGGCTGGTGGAATTTCAGATCCAACTCGCAAATGAAATAATTGCTAAACGTTTTAAGCATGCAGAAGCGACAACATTTAAAAGAGATACATGTTTATGTTCCAGCAAACCAAATCACCTCCATTTCGCCACGAAGCAAAACTCAATGAATAACAAAGCAGAAAACCGAAATTCAGACTTAAATTACAGCAGTATTTTTAACTTAAGACGGAAAATAATCAGGACTATTACAAAAGCAACTTGGCTCGCAAAAATAAACATGGCGAAATAAGGCAGAAAGTAAATTCAATTATACAGACACACACAAAGTTGCTAATACCTATGAATGGAATGGGCTGGGGGTGGGGGTGGGGAAGGGTGTCTTGGGTGGCACGCCACTTTGTGAAATCAACGACAACGACTGGCGTCAGTTGTTACTTTTGCTACGTGCATCGCATGGCGATTGTCGAAACTTGCCGGCAACGGGCACAACTTTTAACACAATTTATAAACGCAACGATATTTATAGAATTTTTGAATTAAATGCAAAATATTTTACCACACGCGGCTCCATAAAAGTTGACGCCACAAGTACCCTCCCCTCCCTGCCACAGACCAGACACACGCACAAACACACACACAAACACTTTTCCCGTTTCCAACCCCACAGAAAACAAGCGAAACACGAAAACAAACAGCAGCCGCTTGTGGAAATTACAGCAGCAAAAGGCCACTACAAAAGTTGCCCCAAGCTCGGACTACGTTGCGAATTTATGAGTCGAGCCTAAGCTCGACACATTTTAAGCATTTAAAATATTTATCTACATTGATGTATGAAACATTTTTTAGTGGGCTTAAAGTCTCGACTACCTCGAATAGAGCTGCAAATATGTGAAATTGTATTTACATAATTGAAATTTTGCTATTAAATAAAAACCGAAATCAATTTAAATCAGAATTACATTCAGGCTCATACTAAAAGGGTACCATGATTTTTTTAAAAAAAATGACTCTGGTTCCAATATAATTTTAAAAACTTTTTGACAGATTTTAGTTTTAGTTTGTAAGTTATTATGTTGATAAAAAATGCTAAGACAAAATAATCACTCTATCTATTACCATTATTTTTATTAAATCAACTAAATTCAATCAATATAGATTTTTTTTTAATTCGTTCTCTTAATTTGTATGATTGCTATAAGCTACGTATATGAAAATATAATATAATGGATTTGAAGAGTATTGAAGCTTTGACGAATCAATCGAGAATTTGCCATCTAATTATTAATGGCAATTTATTGCACTTGCAGTCTAATTAGTATTTTTTGCACAATTGTGTATTATGAGCACAATATAAATTTCACTCAAATGATGTAAATAATTGTAAATTATTTTGTCCAAAATTAAATCAGAAAATGTAATTCATTTTTCGACTTTAATGCACTTTTACAATAATTTGATTTAATTTCCTAAAATATAAATAAAACTCTGCACGCATTGAGCTTTACTCAACTACAATACAAGTTCCTTATTTTTAAATATGTTTAAGCTCGTGTGATTCATGTGATTGCACTTGGCAAGAACAACAAACTTTCCATTTGTTGATTTTCATTTTACCGGCTCGAGATTAATTTTTTCCTTGCTGCCTGTTAAACAAAATTTTACTTGTCATTTTGGGCCACTCGGCACCTTTGTGCACTTTTTATGGCTGTTGCATATTTATGCAATTAAATTTGCAAATATGCTGTGATGCCACATCAGCCCTAACAGCCCCTTGCCACACGGCATTCTCTTTTTTCTGTCAAATATTGCACACAAAGAAAATATGTTAAAAAACGAACAATTTTTTAACGATTGCCATACTCATTGTTAATCCTGTAAGCATCTGGGTCGCTGACGCAAAATGTGGATACAATTTAAAGACTGTTAATTGCCAATAACGCATTTAATATTATGTAGAAACTAGAGGGAAATCTAAACCGATTTAAAAAAAAAATTGTATTCGGTTTTATTCAGCAGAGCTTACATTTTTTCAATGCTTATTTCGAGCCAAAAACCTACCATTATTAAATAATTGTATAGATGAACTTTATCGATTTATATTTGCGACCATCTACATTCAAAAACTAAAAAAATACATTAATATTATATTTTCGTTCTGCGTAACATTAATATTTCAAAGTTCTTGCTGTACAGATATAATTTTATTTGTATAATATTTCCACCCATATCTCTATATCAATCCTGATACATAAATACATATAGGACTACCGAAAAATTAATCCAAAGACTATCTATCAGTATTTCGAAGTAGTTACTATTTAAAAATATCTCAATCTTAGCACAGAGGTAAAAATACATATACGAATACGAATACGAATAATAATTCATGTACATCTTTAATATATCTCAAACTGAGCTATCAATGGAAAGAAGCTTAATAGAACGACAGCGACAATTTCGAATGACTTTCCGGCTATTTTTCAAATTGATCTATTTTGTTGTTGCAACAGATTGAATGCCATTCCAAGTGTCAATAAGTGAGACGCTGTAATGTCAATTGCATATGCATTGAAACAAAGTACAATAGGAAGAGAGTGAGGGGGAATTTGGGGGGGGGGGGGTGGCTTATGGGAAAGTGACAGGTGAAAGGATTTTGAAATTGTTGTGCAGCTTCTGGTTTGTTTTGATTGGTAGCGGCATAAATTTACAATAAATTGTATACACAATGAAGACATTACGTATACGCCACGCTGTGTCTGCTGCCGCACGAAACGTGCCACAGGCACGCAAAATGTATTCGAATCGGAAACAGCTGAAGGCAAACACCTGAACAGCGAAATACGATTACGATAAAGGGGCAGCAGACCCAAATCGCGCAGGGGCGCAAGGGGCCACGCTCACAGAATAGGGGAGGAGCGAGGGTGCCACAACAATTTGTTGAGCGCGGACCGTGCAACAAGTGACAGAAAGCCAAGCGCAAAAGGGGCAACTACCAAAACTAGGCAAGATCTGCAACATAGCCAACACAGTGAAGGGCAAAAGAAAAACACAAAGAATGAAGACCGTCTAGGAACATTGCTTGCAGACGGCGAGCCGCATAAAAATTTATGATTATGTTAAAATGTAAAAGTGCCAACGGGGCAGAACGCGCCAGAACGCAGCAGAACGTGGCAGAATGTGGCAGACAGCGGTAGCGCAGCAGGTGAGCGAATTTGTGTTAATGTTCCCACCACAAACAGCAGGCAGCGAGCTGCGAGCTGCCAGCAGAAAGTAGCAAGCGCCCAAGGCGTTGCAGAGCCAAGCAGCCAGCCAAGTGGGGCGCCTCATGGCAAATAAAATATATGATTTCTGCGCTCAACGTAAATGCGACAAAACTGATGACGACAACGTCGCTAGTATTATGGCAAATAATGGCACAACAACAGCACCAGCAACAACCAACAAAAATCAAAAGCAAAAGAAAAATGGAGATAAAACAGCTAAATAACAGTTTGCTGCAATTTGTTATTTAGTTGTTGCGGTTTTCTGTCCTGCTAAATACCCAACACTCAACACCCAACACATTATTAGTTCCAAAAGGGATACCATTTTATAAAGTTGAGCAGATTGTAAGATTGTATTGATAGGAATAGCAATAGTCTGTTCGATTGTCAGCCTCGTTAGGATTTGTGTTTTAGAGAAACATGTAAGGTATTTGTTAGTCAGGCACTATTTCACTATTTGTTGTCTGATTCTGTTTCACGTGACTGTCATCTTAGGGAGATAGACACGCAGCGAGAAGGGAGCCAGCGAAAGGGCCATGCAAGACATTGCAGTTTTGTTTAACTTTTAACTTGGTTGGATTTGTGACAGTTTATGTTGTCGGTCTGTTTGGATGAAAGGGGCGCTGGATGTTTGACTGCGGGTTACACAAAGTTTGGCAAATGACGCTGCGAAACAGATGTGGCCCGGCAAGTCTAGACAACTTTGAGTCTGATTTGTCTAGGTTGTAAATTACATATTTGCTTGCATTATCCATGACAAATTGTTGCCTAGAGTGATAACCCAAAAAAGGGAATATTGTGAAAAATAGAAAATAGAAAATAGAAGAAATGAGAGTTGAGAGTTGAGAGGTGTGTTGGGCAGTGAAATGGTAGACAGTGCTTGCAGAGTATGGTTATAAAAAGAAACTTGATGCGGCCAAAGCTAACAAACATAATTACTTAATTACAACTATACAACAAGTTCTAAACTATTTACAGAAACACACCTTTGGCGGAAAGTAATTCAAAGAAATAAGTGACAAAAATTCAGTGACATGGCTTCGGTAAATATCTAAGTCAGATTTCATATGTTTTTAGTTTTCGTCCTTTGAGCGATGCAAACTATAAATTCCGTTTGTATTAAGACATCGACATGAACACGTTTGCCAAGAGGTCTCTGTTATCGTATATATTGCAATGCGACTGTACGAAATGACTTCCTGCTGAGAGTTGCATCTGCATCCGTATCCGTATCCTCATGTGCAATTCCTGCTCCCCCCCTTAAGGGGTATGTGCTGCAGTGGCAGCATCAAATCGATTATGTTGCTATTACTTCCGGCAGTTGTCGCTACCAGATGCACACACATATCTCTTCGCTCTATACACCACCCCTCCTCGCCCCCACCCCCTCCACCACAACCTAACCATATTTTATACTAACAGTATCTTCACAATTCGCATTCCTTCGCCCAACAAAAAAACCACTTGCAAGCGAAGGCAGTCTTCTTAAAATAAATTTCGATGCTTATTCTTTGATTTAGATTTTTTTTGTAGTTGTGTGCCCTTCTGGGATTTGCTGGGCTAACGACAACAGCTGTCGGGGCACGCAGCGTGCTGCATGTGTCGCCATTTGAGGGCAAATTGCGCCCAGTTGTCGGTTTAGCACACTTGCCCCCCCAACAATGCTATTAACAGCCATCAGCATTATCATCAGCGATGCTGTTCGGCCTGTTGTTGGCCATTTTATGTGTGGAGGCCTGGCAGGTGGCAGTTGCAAAAGTGAGCCTCTGCAACGCATGTTGCCCCATTGGTGTCAGTTGCATGGAAATTTCCAAAACAGGTCAGAGGATGGAGAGTATTGAGCATAGCCCGCTGGGCTTAATTTACCAACTCAATCGACGCTGGCCGCAAAACTGCACTCAATGTTAGTGCTGCTGTTGCTGTTCTTGTTGCATGCCACGTTACCCACGTTGGCCGGCAGCTAATTAGCAGGCAATGCGCTAAGCACTTGCACATAATTGGCTCAATAAGCTGTCCAACACAGCGGGACCGCCAGCCATCGCCAGCTATTGATTGATAACAAATTTTTGCCTAACTATGCCAAACGATGTATTCAACGCCTTGAGGCGTGGCCAGCGAGCGGAGCGTGTGTGCCTAATGAGGCAACTTAATTAGGCAGTATTTGAGTCGTCGAGTCTTCGTTTCGAGTTTCGAGCTCCAAATCTCGAGTCTCGTGCGTGCCATCTTACACTCAATTGATTTAATAGACTTGGGTCACGGCTCATTGTCCTGGCTGGGTGGAGGCAGAGCTGCCAGAGCAGTCAGCCTGTCCCCAAATTGTGATTGTCCCTATTTTATGCGTGTCACATAATAAATCTTATTTGATTTGTTTACCTCCGTTGACCATCCGACCCAATCCCCACTTTACCTATTGTCCTTCTCATTAGACAAGCATCATTGTTTTGCTCTGTCTCTCTCGCTCTCTGTATATATATATATATATATGTATGTGTGTGTGTGTGTGTGTGTGTGTGTGTATGTGTGTGTATTTTGTTATCCCTCTTGTGTTCTTGCCAGTTAATTCGATTAAATATTGGCCCCATTTAAGTGACGAGGTTCAACGCACGCCGGTTGCTCATTAAATTAATAATCAAATTACGTATACGCCACGTGACATGCGCCAGTGTCATCAATAGACAACAGACTATTAAATTCAATGGTATATATACATTAGATATACATATATAGATATACATATATATCTATTTAATTAAATTTGGGTTGCATATGTGCGATATTTGCATTAGAAATTCAATTAGCTCAGATTATTCCTAAGTTCATTTTGCAATTTGATGCGACAGAATTTTCCATCGATTTTTTATGCAATTTATGTGAATGCAGTTTGCCTTTTTGGCTTTAGTTGAAGCTGTGAATAGCTATGTGTGTGTACTTTTATTTGGTTTGCCTTGGAATTATGTTCTTAGACAGACTACTGCCTTCGATCAGCTTTAAGATTGATTTTAATAAGTGTGCCTATATATTTGTATTCAATATATCAAAATCAAGTAAGCAAGAATCTGACGGAGTTACTCACATTTGGATAAAGTTTCAGTTACATAATATCCAAGATGGAGAATTCATTAATGGTCAACGCGTGAAAATCAATCAGAAAGTAATTCAGTTCATCGTTGATCTCTGGTTGATTTCGTTTTCTGATTAATGCATAGCGAATAGAAATCAATCAGATGGATTCATAGTTATTCTTAGACTTCTTGTGAGGTAAGTGTGATGGTTTCCCATGTATGGGTTATTGCATCACTCTGGCATCAAATTAATCTTCACCCTTTCATGGCATATTGGCAATCTGTTACATGACACGACGCGTCAAGTCAAACACTTCACTTGGATGCTATTACTTAAGCACATGTTTTATAATAAGATTCGAGGGCAACGGAAACAATTTTTCATGTGCCTGCTCGAACGTGTCGCTTGGGGAAAATCTTTCACTCTCTCTCTCTCTCGCTCTCTTTCTCCCTCTCTGTTACTCGCTGATTTGCCCACTCTCTGTCTGAGTGCTAGCTTGCATTTATGGATGGTTATCCAGCTCAAAGTTGGGCTATAGCATCCAGCTCCACAGGACAATCAGTCATTCGTCGAGTTGGCGCCGGTTACTTGGCTTGCTGGCAAAATGTGTCCAAAGGTTGTCCATGTGTTTGACTTTTGTTGTGTATGATGAGTGTGTGTGATATGCGTTGTGCATATAAGGTGTGTAAGGTGTATGTGTGTGTGTGTGTGTGTACACAGACTACACTTTCGTCAATCCATCAAAGTCGATGCGACGTCGTCTCTGAGCCAAGGCGAATTTAATCAAGGCGTGTCGTGATTTCATTTTCAGTATATACATTTAAAAGTGAGGTTTCGATGAGACTTCTCAAGCCTGACAATATAACCGCAAATTAAATTTGCTTGCAAATATTTCATTGGGAAAAGGCAACCACAGTTTTCTAATTAATGCTACAGACACAAGAGCAGAGTGAATTGCCTCCGCAAAAGGGTCATGCGACAGGCGACGACTTAACACCTGTCACACCTAAGGACACACACACACACACACACACACACACACACAGAGAGAGAGACTAATACGCACTAATGTTCTGTCTATTCTACTGGGTCTTTTGTTTGGCATCATTAAGTTTTGTGGGTGTCTTGTTAACATTTATGATTATTGTTTCCAGGGCGTAGTCAAAGCTAATTTCTCTCTCAAATATATCTAAAATATGCATGCAATTATTTTAGCTCCCAAAAGCCGACACTGATGTATTTAATTAGTTTCTGTCTGTTCTGTGTTTTCGTTATGTGTTGCTGTTATTGCTGCTGGCTATTACATTATCCAAACTAGCTGGCCACACTGACTGCCAAAAGCATGCACATAATCCACAAGCTGACGCGCTTTTGCATGCATCAAATGTTTACAAATCGGATTTACTCTCGCCCACAATCTCTCTTTCGCTGTGCCTTGCTGGTATTTAATATTGTTAAGGTAACGGAAGAGAAGAAAAAAAAACTTTGCAACATTTTATCAGATTATGAAACAGAAAATGCAACTTCCTCTGGAAACCATTTTTTTTTTTCGTTATTTTTTTTTTTTCTTCGCCAACTGCCATAAACGAAATCCGTGGCAGGTTCTTCTGTACCCAATACTTCGAATGTGTGCGGCAAGAAGCAAAAGTTGCAAAACTAGCAGAAAACTCATGCATACATATTTTCTCACAAGTAAACGGAAACATTAAATTTGTATTTGCTGAGCTTTTCGCGCAACGTTGCACCCAAAATACCAACAACAACCACATCAGAATCAGCAGCAAATGCCAAAAGCTGCCGCAGCAATCGAGTATCAAAAGAAGTCAAAAAACTTGAAGGCAAGTTTCCAATAGGAGCGTAAAGCGGGCCAGGCTTATACTTCTATTTTCAACTTATTTATTATTTGAAAGCATTGGCTTTTTAATCCTGCTTATATTCCCTATTTTAAGTAAATGCTAATACTACAAATATTTTTAAAACAGCGTTCATTATGTAATCGAATCTTTACTTAGTTTTAACAGTTTGTGACATCTGAAATTTTCTATAAGTAATCAAGCAAAATGTACAAGAATGATGAGAATATGAACAATAAATTAAATCAAAATAAATAAATATCGAATTGAACATATCTAAAATTAAGTAAAACGTGTCAAACGATTGAATTTAATTTTAAATTCTTATCGTCAGTGTTTCATATATAATATTAATATCATTTTCTTTGCTTTTATATAAAGCATTTTTTATTGGTGTGTTAACTAATAAGCTTAAGCTTATAGCAATAATTAATATGATGATGATGTATTATAATTGCATTGTTGTCAATCAAACTAGAAGATAATTTTTTATTCTGCTAGATAATGTATCTTTAGCTCTAGCGACTTTTCGTGTAACGTATACAGCCACGTATCTTGTAACTCGTAATCCTGTTTCCTAGCTCTTGGCTCCTAATCAATCTCATTTAAACAGCACTTCTGCGTGATCGTGAATAGCAGCAGTTTTGTTATGGCTGGGCCCAAACTACTTCCGGCTCAACAAAAAGCCATGACAAATGACCAACATAGTGCATATTTATGATAACACAGACACAAACACGCACTAATACTCACGCATGCACTCAAGGCCAGTTGCACTCGCTGGGCACTCAGTGCTCGGTAAAATGCCAACACAAAGTTTATACACACGTAGTCAATTACTCACACCAGAAAAGGATGCAGCTGTATGGCCGCGCCCATCTAACCATATTGCAAGCACACTCACTTACACACACCAACATACACACACGTATATGCAGACGGTATAGTTTCCATTTTGAAAATAGCCCATCCGCACACACATGCAAAAGAGAATGCCTTATAATCGATATTTTTAAGCACAACATTTTAACGAACATTTCCCGATTGTATCTTTGTCATATCCCCTCACACCCCTGGCCCATACCCTTACCCTGCTGTACCCTTGCCCTGCCCTGTCGAACAGTAAATGTCATTGATATTTCGGCAAGTGTTTTGCCCGTATCTGAATTGCAGATTCTGCACACATGCAACAACTCCATAAATATTGAATGTGCAATAAAATTGAAAGTAATTCCATTGCAACAGCACACTAGCAAACATTTTCGCCTTATTTGAAATCTTAAAATCTATGACAATTACAATTGAAATTTATCTGATATTATGGTCAAGTGCCAAACGCTTTAAGTTACTGTTAATTACAAAATGGTTAAGACTTCCTCCTAGCTCCCCCAAATTCAATCGATTGCAATAAAATGTCAAAAATATCCAAATGCAAAATTCAGTTTGTGGCTATGCAATAAAAATGCATGTCTAATCAAAAAAAAACTAAAAATAGCAAATTATTAAATTAAATAAACATATCATGGGGAATAATAATTATTAAAGAAAATCTATTACAAAAAATAATAATAATAGCAAAATATTTAATATTTTATATTTTGCATATTGTTCGCGTACATGTTTTAAATATCTACATCTTTTTTATTTTTTATGTATTGTAATTCACAGTGTATTTATTTAGATAATTTCCATCAGCTTTACACTTATTCAAAATAAACGGGATTTTGCAGTTGCACTGCTTGTCCATGTTGCAGTCGTTCTCAACTGCTTGAAAGATGTGCTTTTTGGCACATTAATCTTCAAACAATTTCTCCAATTTCCATTCGTAATTGTTATGCAATAACATATAGAAGAATTTCAGTTTGTTCTCAAGTCGAGTCTTCACTGTCAGAGGTAACGACCTAATGCAATAATGACAACACCACCATTATGGAAAAGCACTTGACAACTTTTGCAATAAGCGTCTTGGTAAAATATTAATTTCTTCGCTACTCCCTTGTTGAGCACACAAGTAGACCAAAGAATAATGGTTAAGATACAATTACCGCCCGTAGCCAAGATAACAGGAGAAGACACACAAAAAAGGTTGTGAATATGCTCCACATTAGATAACCCAAAATAATGGCCGGTGATTCCTAGAATTGAAAATTTGTCACATTTGTCATATCCATAACAGGCAACCTCAGCGCATGCAGTCAACCGGCAGCAAAAACGCAAAGTAAAAATAAATAAAAAATTGTGCAGATAAAACATATTTAGGCCGTAAAATTATATGCTAAGTCAACTTTGTTTGCTTAATTTTTAAAACAAATAAAGACATTTACAATGTGAAATGTTTATTGAGTAGAAATGCTCTATGCACCTGTATATCCTCAAAGTAGTTTTATAGTTACATGGCATGGTAATATGACGCCACTAAGAACTGCTTGACACATCTGCTTAATTTCAACAGGGAACAGTTTGCTCACCCTGCTTGTTTTCCACTGCTTTGTCTACTGCTTTGTTCACTTCTGTTCATTTCTGAATAATTTCCAACGGGGATTTTCATTGAAAGCTAGCTTAAAAAATAATTCATTGAAATCTCTATAAATACTTAGTTAAAATATCCACATACTTATTTAAAAAAATGTACAGTGCTATCAATTCGAATCGTCGCTATCGACATTGAGAATCCAATGCAGCAGTGAATATACCACGAGCAGTGCATAACACTTGTAAGTAGTCAATGCCACCATAACGAAAAAAAATAGGAGTATTTTTAATGGTGTCAGCACGGGCCAAGTACTAACATCCAACACATAGAATATGACAAAGAATGTTGTGCTGAAAATGCCCCATATCAGATAGGAGCTCACAATGCCCGATGATTCCTATATATAAATATATACACATATATTTAATAAGTCACAAATAAGTGTATAGGCACGTAAGCAACTTACGCGTCCTTGCAGCGTGCCCAGCAGCATGAAAACTGATATAACCAAGGAAGCGCCCACAATTATTATCAAGATGGATTTTAGCAGATCTCTCAAGCCTAAAACGAATCGCGTTAAGAGATACCTTAGATAATTCTGTGTACGCAACTTTACCATGTTCCGCTATCAATAAATAAAAGCCAGAGCCGTAAAGAATAATCTCACTGAAACCGATCACACGGCAACCAAATCGTAAATTAAATACACAGAGAAATTTAGTCAGATGGAACATCTCGATATAAAGAACTATAATGCTGAGCCAACTGTATTCTGTAAGAAGCGATTTTTTAACAACGCTTATTAATGTGTACAAACAAAATTGATTGTTTGGCATTTAGCAGTTTATTTTGTTTGACATTTCACATAAGCAAGTTTCGTTTATTTATAATTTGTTTATTTGGAAAGCAAAGTGCAACTTATTTTGGATTATTCAATTTGCTTGCTTCTAGACAAGGAAGAAAAATGTTGAAGTTGTTCGATCTGCCTAGCTTAGAGTTTACGTGATTTTATAATCGAAAAACCTGACGAACATAATACATTTTCAATTTCATTATACTTTAAACCATTTAGTATGTATAAGTCAGCTGAACACTTTGGAAAGATTACAATTTACAATATAGCAACTACGAAGAAGAGTTAAATGCTAAATACAAAATAGCTATCAATAGAATTATTATTATTTTTAATTTTATGATAAAGCCATGCAGCATGTTGCAGTCGCGCTGTCTCCATTTTCAGTTGAATTTCAGGCCGAGTCCCTTGGGGATTAGTCAAAAAATGAGCACAACAACAACATGGCCAACTAATCATGATTAACCATTCTATTTCAGGAATTGGCAACTCAAAGCTCAGTTATGTGCTGGGCTGCTCTTAACAGCTGCGGACAACTTTATACTTAAAGGTTTAAATGTGTGTGTGTGGTTGTGTGCGATTTTGTGTGTGTTTAGAGTCTAGTACTCAACGGGATTGGGATCGCGTGGCTTGCGCGAATACTTAAGGCCCAAGTTCTCGCTCACATCGTCGATGACGTCCAGCGCATAGTCCAGTTGATCCTTAGTGTGTGCAGCCGACAAACAGAAACGGATGCGACCCTCCATGATGGGCGTGGCCGGGAAACCGGCGCCCACAACGGCAATATGACGCGTGGTCAAAGTTCGAATGACGGCACTGAGACATTGAGAAATCGACAAATGAATTAACTAAGAAATTTACTGCTACGGCTGCCAGCTAACTTACCCAATTTTGGAGAAGAGATAAACGAGCATGGGCACCACAGGCGAATCCTCATGGCCATAGGTAATAACGCCCATCTGGGCCAAACGCCTGCGGAAATAGCGGGTATTCCTGGCCAGCTGCTGTACCTTGTTGCGACCCGTGTCGGTGCCATCCTCGCCCATTATGATGCTCATCGATGTGTATATCTGTTGCACGATGGGCGGCGATATGGAGCTGGCATAGCAATGGGCGTGGCTATTCGTGCGCAAAAAGTCAATCAGTTTCTGTGAAGAGCCAAAATGGGGAAATTAATGTGAGGGAATATTAATATTTTGAATGGTTTTTTATCGTCTATAGAATAATTACCTTAGTGCCCGCTATATAGCCACCGGCGCTGCCGAAGCTTTTGGTAAAGGTGCCCATTAGAATATCAACATCCTTGGGATCGATGCCAAAGTACTCGACAACGCCACGTCCTGTGGGACCCATGGATCCAATGCTGTGAGCCTCGTCCAGATAGACGTATGCCTTGTATTTCTTCTTCAAAGCAATTATCTCGGGCAGGCGAACAATGGAGCCCTCCATGCTGAAGATGCCCTCGACGAGGATCATGATCTTACTCCAAGGCTTGCCGCCGTTCTTCGGATTGCCGTAGCAGACGCCAGTGCGCAGCACACGGTCCAAATCCCGCATGTTGTTGTGCTTGAAAACTCGGGTTGTGGCGCCCGACAGACGCAGGCCGAGAATGATGGAGGCGTGATTCTTCTCATCGCTGACAACCAGACAATTGGGGCCCAGCAGCGAGGGTAGATTGAGAGCGTTCGTCGCGAAGCCCATGCCAAAGACAATGGCATCCTCGACGCCACAGTAGCGGGCCGTCAGCCGCTCCAGATCGATGAGCATCTGGGTGTTGCCCAGTTCACAGCGTGAGCTGCAATAGGCCAGACCATTCTCCCGAGCACTCTGCTCCGCGTTGTCGGCACAGGCGCCAGTGGCGGCGGCAAAGCCCAGGTAATTGTACGAGCCCAAATTGAGGCAGCGCGTCTCGGTGCCAGTGAACCTGAAGCTCCAGCCATAGTCGTCTGTGACGCGATCCTTGAGGACCAGTTCGTCGCCGGGCACGCTGCATATGGGACGATTCCAGCAGTCGCGCACCCGCCGATAAACGTAGCGTGAGTAGAAGCTCTCGAAGGCATCGTAGAGGGTCACGTATCCATCGCGGGCCTTCTCCGTGGCCACCTTGGGCACGAAGAGCAGCTGGTTGATGTAGCCGAGTATCATGAGCAGATAGAAGCCCAGATAGGTGAGGCAGGCCGTGTGCAGGGGCACATCCTCGAAGGATGTCTTCTGGTAGTGCTCCCGTTCCGCTGACAGGATGCGATCCGCCTGACTTGGCTTGAACTTGTCGTCGTCACACGTCTGCTTGTCCGCACTTGTGGCATGCCCCTCGTTGGTCGCCGGATGGTAGCTGCCCTCGCTGGCTCTCTGCAAAGGGAGGGAGATACAGAGAGATTAGGTAGGAGTTATGCTTGATTGATTGCCAAACTAATTTGTGTGTGTAAAACTAACTCGCTGGAATGACGCTTATCAAATTCAACAACAGCTCGTTATCATAATGCTCAAAAGTAATCCAGTAGCCCTCAATGAGCAACAGGTGCCGGGGAGAGCTTACATCAAATATAAGCCAGCCAAATTTCAATTATATAATGCGACGCACAGGTAGCATTCCGGGTGACTTCATGGGCTAATGTCTTTTTATACCCTGAACCTATTAAAAATGGGTAAAAAGGGTATAATGGTTTTGTGCAAATGTATGTAACAGACAGAAGGAAGCATCTCCGACCCCATAAAGTATATATATATTCTTGATGAGGATCAAAACTCGATTTTGGAATATAGGTTCTCGTATACCAGGCGCAGATCAAGTTTGCGTTATTTTATGTATAACTGCCTCCGTTTATCGAATATCGATATATTCAATTTCCGATAGCAATAAATGCCAAAATTTTAATGGAATCTTCTAATTATTACATAATATGCATATGCATACTATTGATCAACTGTCCAAGATCAGATTAGAAACACCCAAGTTATAGTCAAAAATATATTCTCATACTAATATCATTTTTATCAGCAGCCGCAAACATTTTCTGTATGCATATATATGGGAGCGCATGTGTGAGAAAGAGATGGCATGATAATCGACGCGAGCGTCAAAATGTTGTTGTGTGTATTCTGCGGAACCCCGCTACCTATGGTTGCGTGTTTGTCGGCAGATGGCGCTTCCAGAGCTGCTCGTATTTAAGAGCAAATCTTTTTTAAGGGGAATTTGTAAATAACAATAGAATATGTTTAATAACTGTGTTCAGGGTATATCGTAGTCGAGTTCACTCGACTACAGCACTCTTCCTAGTTTCCATTAGGAATTGGATTTTTTTTTTGTAATAAAATATACATATTTTAAATAAATATACATATCTTGATGCATTAGCATCTGAACTTTAACTTTAGCTTTTAACTTAATAAATAAAAATGGCATAAATTGTACAATTTAATTATATTTTATAAAAATATATCTATGGGACCCTCCCCAGAGCATCTTAAAGGTGTCTGGTTGTTGTGTAAGTCGAAAGAATTTTAAGTAATCAGCACATGACCTGCACTTAACAAATATGATTTCACAGTATCAGTTGCTCATTTGAGGTCTTACACCTCTGCCACAAACATTTGCCAGTCTGTCTGTCTATGTAGCTGACTGTGATTGTTGTTGCTGTTGTAGTGTAGTCAATCAGCCAATTAACATTTAACTACCAGAATACACAAACTGCGTTCAATTTTCTGTCTCTCATTTACTCGCAGCATTGTGCACTGAAGTCATTCAATGTTGTGTCGCCACTAGTTGGATATTTCAATCATTCGCTTTTGGCATGGAAGCCATATAAATACTCCTACACATCTATACATATATATATATATATATATATATATATATATATATATATACATATAAATATTTATATATTTATACAGACTTTATATATAGGTAAGGCATTAAACCATAACGCACATACATTGATATCGCAAAATGGAAACGTCATTTAACAAGTCGCTGATCTAAGTGCGTTATGTTTGCTATTATTATTATTATTATTCTTATTATTAATGTTTGTATTACTGTGCACATTTAGATGGCAAAATCATATAACAATAAGCCAATGGCGACGATAATATGTCATGTTTATTATCATTTGGCTTGCTTACGAAACTCATTTTACACGCAACCTGCAGTTTTACATTGCTCCTAACGTGGTGCCGGCCGGTTACATATGGAAAATACTTATAATAGAGTGAATATGAGCTTCAAGTTTATATATATATAATTATACATATATACATATATACATATATATATATATATATATATATATGTATAATTATGACTTTCGGCGATATTTAAAAATTGAATTCCATAGTGACTACATACAATCTAAATAGTTTATATTTATACTATATTATTATCAAATAAGATACTGCATTAAGTGCGGCAAAATACCATGTATTGGAGAACCTCCATTTCGATTCTCTATCTATATTTGTAGGAATTGTAGGTGACACATTATACAGGTATTATCATTACCCTTATATATTTTATACATTGCTTGACTAATTGTAGAGAACTTGGATAGTTATAAGCTCCAGTTTCTGATTGTTTTAGCATAGAAATATTTTATCTAAACTCTTTTATCAGTTCTCTTTTGCTTACTTATCCTTATACGTACTGCTGTATAAAATACTGTATAAATTTGCTATTGCAGACATTTATTAATATGTATATTTAATTGAATTAAGCACTATTGTTCACGTAATAGACTATCAGAATACTCCAGATCTTAACATTTATCAAGTGCTTAATGTTAACGGATTATTTATCAATATTGATTCGATTTAGTTTGGATAGATTGTATTGATTTATTGAAGTAATTCCCTTTTACAGTAAGAAAATGCCCATATTTGACTTTCTTTTAGACTGAAATAAACTAAAAATGCTTATCTATGACCGCCTTTTGCCCACAGCAGAAATAAAAACACAAAATCGTCTGACATAAAAATGAATCATACATCGACCAATTCCAATTACCGGCCTCGTTCTCCGAGCGCTTTACGTTAAATTCATGCTAACTGCTGATAAGAAAGTGGCATGACGCGTGCAGCGTGAGCAAAGAACAAACCAATCGGTTGTAGTTGACATCAACAAAAAATGTGTCAGAGAAGTTTGCAAATTGAAGCACCCAGAGGACAAAATATCCCGTTCGTTGCCTGGGCAACCCCAACCAAACCAAAGAGCTGCCCAAAACAAACAAAAGCCAGTGAGAGAAAGAGAGAGAGAGAGAAATGGCAAATATTGCACTTAAAACTGTTTACTGGGGGTGTGGGGGAATGCAGTACAAACAGCTGGCAGGCTGACCTAGAAAATGCGGCAATGCAAGTGGCGCCAAATACATTACAATTCACCCCCGCCCCCATGCGAACAGCAGCAGCTGACTTGATACACACACACTCTCTCTTTTCTGTCCTTGCTCGCTCTCTCTTCATGTACGCGCCCGCTTATTCGTTTACTTTTCGCACGCACACACACACACGCACACAAAATCAATGAAGCGCCGGCACGAGGGAATCAGAATAAGAAGCAGAAACAGAAGCAAAAGCAAACGCAAAAATATTTTTGATTTTGCCTAGCCTGCTGTTTATGTAGTTGCGGTATTCGTTGCTTAATTTCTTAATTTCTCCACTCACCTTGAGATGGAGGCCTCCAGAACGTGTTCGAATTTCGGTGTAGGCTGGCGCCGAAAACTTGAGCTGTTTGTTCAGCTGCAACTGCTGCTCCTCCACCGCCACACTGTCTTGCTGCACCTCTTGCTCCTCCTCATTCAGCTCCTTCTCGCGTTTGTGCTTTGCCATTTCTCGAGGCACAAAGTTTTGATTGGGAATGTTTACATTGCTAATTGGATTGGATGCGTTTTTGCTTTCAACGCTGCTCAAGTAGGTCTGCGCGATGGTGGCCCCGTCATCGTCCATGTTGCCCATTGCAATAGCGATTAATCGGCGAATTCCCCTGGTAATTGTATTTACATACAGCGATACAGCGAATTGCAACTGCTTTCAAGTAAACCGTTCGCCAGCCCGTTCGAGCAGAAAGTGCGATTTTTGTCATAAGAGCCAGACCAGCGCACGATACACCCTGTATATGATAAGTCGGGGCGTGTGTTGAGTTTTGTCACAGCTGATATTGAATTTTGGAAACACCCTATGCGCTCGCAGCAGCATGTTCACATACATTTTGAAAGAAACGCATATTAATGCGGCATATTAACCAATGCAAAATAGATATTTGAAATACATATGCAAGGACTGCATTACAAATTACAACAATACATTACAAAGTCGGGGCGTGTGTTGAGTTTGGTCACAGCTGATATTGAATTGTGGAAACACCCTATGCGCTCGCAGCAGCATGTTCACATACATTTTGAAAGAAACGCATATTAAAGCGGCATATTAACCAATGCAAAAAATATATTTAAAATACATATGCAAGGGCTGTATTACAAATTTATCATAAATTTATTAATTTTAACTGATCGAACTGCTAATGCTCGAACTTCGAATGTTAATTCACTGTTAAGCTACAAGAGTTTGCTTGCTCTGGAACCGAACTAGAACTATGCACGAGGAGTGGTTGGCAACACTTGACACAAATCCAACAAGCAGTATACCAAGCAGTGCAGCAACCAGCCGTATAACAGTGTGCCTGCCAAGCAGTTGCCAATGGTTCATTTTCTGATTAGAATTCATTATAAAATAAATATATAAAATATTTACTTTTATCAAAACGAAATTTAAAGCGCCTTTGCTTAAAGGTGAAAGACGACATTCTTCGTATTGGGCTGATAAATCTTTATTTGAATAAATTAGCATAAGATTTTGCCAACTTTTTATGTGAATTGGTTCGATTTCGTGTCTTTCACTCGAAGAAAAAAGATCCGCAAAAAAAGAAAAAGAAAAAAAACAAAAATTAAAAATAAAAATAAAAAAGTGCGTAAAGCGGCAATTGTAGTAAAATTCATGAGAATTGAAATTGTCGCAAAGTGCGTTGACTTTTTTGAATAGGCCTATTATTCCAATTGGAATAATCAGACAGACGCGTCTGACAAATTCAGA
Organism: Drosophila setosimentum; assembly: GCA_035043505.1. NCBI lineage: Eukaryota > Metazoa > Arthropoda > Insecta > Diptera > Drosophilidae > Drosophila > Drosophila setosimentum. The sequence goes on from JAWNMY010000007.1 coordinate 5,194,796, forward strand.
AAACGAAAACTTTTTACTATTTTTTTTTTTGTGTTTTTATTTTGTCTATTTTTGCGGAAGAATTTGAGCAATTTGTAAATGAGGCGTGAGGATGGAAGATATATGAGAAATAAGAGTCTCTGGCAGAGACTATTGACTCACTTCAAGGATTTTACTACACAAAATACATTTGGAAAACAACAAAAAAACATTGAACTCAACATTTTGCGCTTGCCACGAATTATGCGTCGAATTTGTTAAAGTAAACAACACAAGCAACAACAACAATAAAGACGTCATCGATTGTTGGGGCAAAAACAATCAACAAGCGATTCCACATTGTAATTAAATTGAAATTGTTTCTTTGCCTTCGCCAATAAATCAAAATCAAAATTAAGACTCAAATCGCAGCTTATTATTTAGGCAGCAGCAGCAGCAGCAGCAGCAGCAACAGCAACAGTAGCATATGCAAAATGCCAACAAGCTGCCTGCAACTGACCCTCCCCCTTTTTAGATGGCCCCTTCGATGAGCAATCAGCAATTGTTGCATCGATATGCAAATATTGCCAAATTGTTGTCGTTGTCGCCATCGCTGTTGCTGTTGTTGTTGTTGTTGTTGCTGCTGCTGCTGTGGTTGCTGTTGATGCTACTGTCAGCCCTAACCCTTTGCTAAGATTTTTTTTTATTTTTATTTATTTGTATTTTTTTTTTTGAGGCCAGAAAGCGGGTCACGTTGAGAAGCTTGCAGAGTGTGCAACAAAAGGCGACGCGACTGCGGCACCCTAAAAAAGACAATAACAGAGGTTTTTTTTACACCAGCAAGTTAATACTCTAACCTAATAGAAATTATTCGATGGTGGGGAGTAGCCGACTGGGTCGTACACTGTAAACAAGAGCAAGTACACACGTTAGAGTCCGCAACAAAAAAATAAATAATAATCTTAAATAGCAAAAGTATAATTAAGTTAAATTGGTTTAGATTTCAGAAAATCCAATTTTTTTTAATATAAGAATATTTATAAAATGTGTTCGTTCAAAAACTACGGATTTTTCAATTCTTAATTTCACTGTAGATTTTTGTCAAACTAAGAACATTTTTCAGATACACCTTTTAAATAGTTTATAAATTCATATAATTTAATTTAAACATAGCAGATGAGAGGAGTTTTTTTTTATGAATTTAAGAAAGATTTTCTTTTCGAAAAATAAGTGCAATCATTTATACTTTTAGTAACATTTTCTATAATTGAGAAATATATAGAAGTCTTTTTTTTTTGAAGCAAACTTTTTCGAATATTTTGAAAAAAATAGAAAGGAAAATATGAATTAACATAAAAGAAAAAAGCTTCGAGTTTTGACGTATATTTAAAAAAAAAAACACAGATCTTCTTTTCTCTTTCTGACTAATAAGGCAGCAAAACTTTTGCGATTCTCTAAAATCCATTGCAACATTTTGGGTGTATTTTATTTACTAAAGTAATTTTATTTGAATTTTGAGCCACTGTTTACAGTAGTCAAGGTGTACAACAAAACTGAAATACTCAGCTTGGGAAGGGTATGCTGAGCTGAGCTGAGCTTGCAGTTTGCAGCTTGTCGATAGTTGGCCAATAGCTGGCATAGATTGAGAATCTGGCTTATCGCAGACACCAAACGACAAAATCGGCGACTTATTGCGACTTATTGTCATCGAATTGAATGCCAAAATTTGTGTTGTTGTCGCTGCTTGATTTTTGCACTCTCAGCGATATCAATTACAGCGACTTGGCCACGGTTCAAGTACGTTTGTCGATTTGTCATTTGTGAACTGTTCTCTTCTGTTTTGGTCCTTACTTTTGTGGCAATTAAATAGGCAACAACTCATCAGTTAGCAGCAGCAGCAGCAGCAGCAGCAGCAGCAACAACAACTCTTGTTAACCCATAAACTCTTGTCGCTTTGCATAATTACGAGTTTGTGCGCTTAATAAATAAGAAAAGCGCAGACTTGCAGACTTGCAGACTTACAACCCCCCTCCCCCTCCCCTTCCACAATCAGCATACTCCACCCCATTCCCCAGTCCGTGTCGAGATCTGTCCCATTGGCATCCTCACCCAATCTCAAACCGACGCGGGCGTTGCTCTAACAAGTATAAAAACGCGTTGAAATCAGCATCGTCTAACGGCAACAACAGCTACAACAACAGCAACAATAACAACAACAATAATAACAACTGCTGCAGCAGCAACATTATTTGCATATGTGTGTTTGCGAGTGGGTGTTTTCTACAGCCATTGTTGTTGTTGTTCCTGTTGCCGTTGCTGCTATTGTTGTTGCTGTTGTCGGCGATGAATCACGCGTGATATTTGCAGTACAGTTGCAGCAGCGACGCACTGAACTTTTGTCTCTTTTATCTATCTACACACTCACTCTGGCCACATTGCACTTTGCCAACCAGCTGGTAACACTTGAAGGCTCACTCAAGTTATGCGATAGAAAGTTTTCAAATGCAGTTTACTTATTAATATGTTTAAAGACTATTATTCAACTGACTGAGAAAAATACAAAATATAAATATAATAATAATATTTAACTTTTATTTAAAATGAAATAAGAAAATCTGTATAATCATTTCTGAGTGCATTTTATTGCAAAATTTGTTCAACAATTGTTGCCTGGACTGATAAGAAAAAATCATTATAAAAAATACAAATAGTTAGTTATAATATATATAAATATAATATTCTTATAGAATACTTGCACCAAAAACAAAAAAAATCATCGGAAACTTTATTTGACTCTTTAACTAAGAGGGATCAAATTAACAGATTACAAAAAAATGAATCGGATTTGTCAATATTCCTTTACCTATATCTAAGCCTGGCTTATAAGTTATCGAAAAGTGGCTCAACATTGCTTAGAGTAGAGTTTATGGTATAAAGAAGACTCTTAGGTCAGACACAGACCAATGAAGCCTCTTTTAATAATATTTTATTTTTACTTACAAAAATCACTCTTAAAAGCGATTTAAATCTCTCAATCAAATCCTCCTTGAATTAATATTGACCGTCCAATATTATAATTACCAGCTGAGTAATTTCTATTAAATGAGACACTATTGCTTCAAGGGTATGCATTAGTCGGTGTCAGGGTTGCAGGTACTTCTAATTTATTTGCCTGCCCGATTCGCCTGACTCGCCTGTTTGTGTGTCTCTCTCCAAGTGGACTTTGCGCCAGGCAGGCAGCAGAGTAGTTGACATTTTCATTATGCGACTTGTGGCTGGGGGCCAAGTGTCGGTCGCCATTGCCACCGGCGGCGACAACAACAACAACAACAAGCAACAACAACAATAATCAACTATTTGCGGGGCGTGGCCTGGCACTCAGTCAACTGAGTTTCAAATGCGTTGACAGTTTTGCTTGTCAATCGTTTTGTGTATCTAAAGCCAGCTTCACTGTAGGTGTTGCAACTGCTCCACAACATGTGATTAAGCTGTGAACTGGAATGAGATGCAGCGAATGAGTGCATAAACCATTGTCAATCACTCCGATCAGCGCTGCGGCCTATCCTAATAAATCGCCAGCTAACTCTGTGTGCTGTGCCAATCTGCCAAATCTGTGGGATTTACCAACTTTGCGGAATGGTTTCGTGGTCTTTGTGAGAAACAAACATTTCCGTTTCTCTTAAGTACTTTTTGTATATGGGTCATAAATAACTGCTTCATAAACTATGTTTATTCTATTGAGTAGAATGTGTTCATTTTCAATTTCGAGCTGTATTTTTTTTTTAATTGTTTTCTTTATTACATAATTGTGGCTGGCCATTTGTTTCCTAACTTGCTCGAAAGTCGTTAAAAAATCACAAATTACAAGCAACACACACACACACAGACACAGACACTGCGAAATAACATCAAATTTCAATTATCGAAGTGGCAAAAGGAAGCAAACTGAGCAATAGGTGACGACCCAAACCAAAGCAACAGCAACAACAGCAACAACAGCAACAACAGCAACAACAATGACAAAAAAACTTAAACAAGTGTCTCAGCAAACACGAGAGGGAGAAAATGCAAATGGGGACACAGCAAGCAACAGCAACAGCAACAACAACAACAGCAACAACAACCAGCTGCCGCCTGAAAAGTTGTTGAACTATTCGAAAGTGATTTTCACAAGGGCAATTAATGTTTCAATAAACGATATTCTAGTTGAAAGCACAACAACTGCGGCAACAACAGCAATCGGAAGGCATCAACAAATTTGCGAGCAACATATTGCTGCTGTTGCCGCCTCATGTTGCAAGTTGGGCAAATGTTATTGAAATTGGCTTTTTATGTTTATGAAAACGGACGCTGAACTGCGAATCACACATTAGGAGGGTGCCGATGGGGGAAGGGGGTGGCCAGTTGCCAGTTGCTAGTTGCTAGTTGCTAGTTGCAAGGAGCTAGTCAAAGAGTATTTCTGTCTATAGATCGGTTTCGGTTTCGGGATCGGGTTCGCGCTCGGACGCCGCGTTAATTGCCACCATTTGCAATCGTATTTATGGCTCACGCCTCGCTCACGTTTTGGCCATCAACATCAACAACAAGAACAAACACAGAAATAACAACAACAGCAGCAGCAGCAACAGCAGCAGCAACAGCAGCAGCAACAGCAGCAGCAGTCTCAACAACAACGCATTTGCAGTGCGTACAAATGTTTAGCTAAGTAATTGCCAATTTTATTGGCCAGCTAATTTGTGGGCGGCAGCCATCTGAAAGTCAAGAGTCGAGTCGACTGCACTCGACGAGTCGTCGTTGCGTCTGTGAAAATATGCTGTGCCATCAAATGTGTTCTTTTTCTATGCCCATGCATGCCCCACAAAATGGGGCAGCTGATCATTGATTCTGTGGAATTGTAAAACGAGCTATTTCCATGAATGGATTCCATTCAAACACTTCAAACCCAATCAAAATGCAACTAAGCACATTCATCTAAAATATACTTTGCCAATTAGTATTGCAAAGAAAATTAAATGTTTATATTTATAAATGTATTAAATTAATCAACAGAATGAAATGATGATTTTAATGTGAGCATCTGTTTAAATATTCATACAATTTCATTTCGAGATGTTTGTAAAATATTATTGAAAACAAAGATAGCTAAATGGACTTAGCCTATTCTAATGTATAATCTAATCTAACTTAAAATACCTAAATACTTTCTAAATTTCAATTGACTTCGCGAAGAAAGATTTAAAGTGACATTCTCTCTAGATGCAAACAATTTAAGATCAGTGTAATAAATCACATTCCACATACCACATACCACATCGCACATCCCACAATACCCACTTATTGCGGTGCCGCAGAAGGTCAATTAAGTTGTCTGTGCGGCTCTGATTGGGGGCGAGTTGGTGCTGCAGCCTAGAGACTAGATTGACCTGTGTGGAAGCTGCTTTCAAGGCTGCACGGCAGCAATAGGTGTAAAGTGAGGCACCAACGTGATATCTATGACTATTTATATGGCATCGGCCAGCCCTCTAGTTAGTTGTTGGTTCTCTCTATAATTTGGCAAGAAGAAAAACCAGCCACATGCAAATCTTGGGCCCTTTTATACAGTTTTGGACAGCCAACACTTTGTTTTGGGGATGTGAAGGGGGGGGAGGCAGCCTGAGCAACTTGGTGTTTGGTAATCGCAAATAAAAAAAAAACTAAAAAGACTGCCTCAACTAGCACTTAACTTGGCTTTGATTTGAAGTTCGTGTCCCTATGCGAAGTTTGCGGCGGTCGCATACCTCCAACACCTTGCCAAGATGGCACAGCAAGAGCGAGATAGCAAGACAGATCGAGAGAGAGGGAGGCAGCGTTGGATGTTTGAGTGAGTGATTAGCGTTGTTGCTGCTGCGGCTGTGGGGCTCAAGTGGAAGTCGGTCGCAACAGGTTACCCATGGGAAAAACCTGCCCAGGCCGACCAATTACCCAGGTTTGCCAGGCTTGCCAGCTTTTGGTTTTTGAAATTTGAACTTGAGGCTAAAGGTAAAAATTGTTTGCCAAGTAATTGCGCGCAAAACGAGGCTGCGAATTGTGTTCGCTTAAGTGTGGTCCTACTGCTATTAAAAAAAAAAACGAAGGAAAATTGAAGTGGCAACATGGAATTGTGTTTTGGCCGAGTGCGTTAGATAGAACGTCGAACGCCAACGCCCCAGCAACGGCAGCAGCAACATTAGCTGCAATTGCAGCTCACAAAAAGTCGTGCAAATGCCAGCAAGAACAACAGGAACAGCAACAGCAACAGCAACAGCAACAGTAACAACAACAACGAAAACAGCAACTGCAACAAATCAAGCGTCAGGTGCATTTCCATCAGCGATAATTTCTCGTTGCTGTTGGTGTTGTTGTTGTTGTTGTTGCATCGATTGCGGAAAGCTTGCAACAACAGCCGCGCGGTGCTTGTGTAGCTATCACAGCTCACTGATCAGACAGCATTCAAGTTGCTGTTGTGGCCAACAATTGTCTATGGCTGAAACTGCAACTGCAACTGCAAACTGAGGCATATTATTTGCACTTTATTATCACGTTAGTAAAATGAGCAAAACGTGCAGCGATCGTCTGGAGCGAGTCGAGTGTACCAATGCGCCCACCCACCCAACAACAGTAACAACTACAACAGCAACAGCAACAGCAACAGCAACAGCTACAGCAATAACAACGTTTTGTTGGCCACATGTTGCAGCGAAAAAGTGGCCGGCTGCTTGGCCAGTGGCTGGCTGGCTGCACCTTTGACCTTTGCCTTTGGATTTGCCATTGCATTTGCCAAAACTTAACGTCTAATTTCATATTTCTAATGGAATGTTATCAATGAGTCAATGAATGGTAGACACAGCCAGCGCTGCAAAGGGGCATAAACATTTTTATATTTATTCAAGCATTATGCAGTTTTGGTTTCTTTTTTCTTATTGCGTCTACATAGTGTCTGGCAACTCTGGTTGGATTTTGGGCTTGTGTTCAACTGTTCTGCAAATGTTAATGCAATTTAAGTTGATATTCGGCTTCGCAATTTGACGCATAAATTGCAATTACTGTTGCTGTTTTGTGGTTCTGGGAGAGTGTTGTGTGTGAGTGATGCACTAATTTGTTGGTCAAGAAATGATAAATCGAACAACTTTAAATAAAACTCGTCAGTTCTTATGGCCATTTTTAGCGATTTTGAAAAGTTAAAATTGATTAATCGAACACCTTTGAATAAAACTTGTACTTGTATGTGTGCTGTTAAAAATTGATATTAAATCGGAAAGACAAATTTGGAGGTTTAATTTACTTAATTAGGCGCATTCATAAGAATAATACGACAAATAAAACTGATGTTTTAATAACTATTTAACTCTGTTTAATGCAATAATACATATTTGTATCCTGCCAGGGGTTATACAGTTTGAAGGCAACATCAGAGCATAGTGTAACTATATTATAATATTGTTATATTATAATATTGTATGCAGGCAGCCAAATATTAATTAATATTAATAAATAAAAATTAAAAAAAAAACATTGCTATGAAAAACCTTAGCAAAAAGAACAGAACATTTATTTTTTATTTTTTATTTTAACTACACTAACGTGATAGTTGCCTGCTATTAGATTTTATAATTGAATGTTAGAACTTGCTGATATATAATACATTATATAATTATAATGTTGATTAAAACGTTGCCTATAAAAAAATATGCTAACTTCTACATATTTATGATATAAAATTGAGAAATTCCTTTGACAGTGTCTCGAAAATAACATACACAAACGAATCCACCTAAAGCGATGACGTAGTTCTCACAATCTCTCCCTCTCCTTTTCTTTCTCTCTGTCTTCTGCTCCAAGTCAGCTGTTGCATTCCACAAACGTCCTCATTTCATATGCTTCCTTCTCTCACTCTGACTCTCTCTCTCTCTCTCTCTCTGTCTCTGTTGATTTAAGTGTGCCACTCAGATTTTTGCCATAGCAACCGCTTCTATCAATCATTATATTTGTCCCTGAAATCAAACGCAAAAAGCATCCTGTTGCACAGGCGAGCAGCAAAGTGTGGCAAGTGCCACTTCCGGTGCCACATTCCACAGCGTGCCAACAAAAAGTAAATTTGCAACTGAGCAAAAACAACCGCACAGGATACACACAAGAAACGAAAGAGATAGAAAGAGTATGGGAGAGAGAAAGGGAAACTGGGAAACAAGGTCAGGATACAAATATAAACACATCTATATATATATATAAATATATATATATATATATATATATATAAATATATATATACATATGGAAGGCATTTGCGCCAGTTACAGAATTGGCACGACCAACAGCTGCTGAGTCCTTGAGCCACAAACGAAACAAGGACACGAGCCAGTCAACAATGAGAGAGACTGAGAGAGAGAGACCGAGAGACAGAGAGAGAGAGAGAGAGAGAGAGAGAGTGCGCTTTAGAGAGTGAGAGTGAGAGTAAATGCTGTTGATGCTGCTGTCATGGCAACGACGCACCAGCAACATTTCTGTTGCATGCCGCTGGCTGCTTTTGCTGTTCGCCTGGTCGACGAAGGCGCCAAAATTCAACATTTTTCGTTGTGTGCGTGCAACGCGGCGTCGCCGTTAGCGCGAGAGAAAAGGCAACAATATCCAAAATGCCTGACGGTCGGTCAGCCGCGGGCTCACCCTCACACACACCCCTGCTTCCATCGAGTGGTGGATTTTTAGGAGTTGGGCTCACTTGAGCAAAGCCACATTCTGCTCCTGCTCCTGCTCCTGCTCCTGCTGCTGCTGCTGCTGCTGGTGCTGCTGGTGCTTGACGGAGCTACTTTTCGAGCAGTTGTGCGGATAATCCAATTGGCCCATTGCATGTTGTTGTTGGTGCTGCCTCAAAGCAAGCTGTAGGGATTTAAATTATATATATAGATATACATATATTTAACATATACATGCACACATTGTATATACAAATTGAGAGAGATTGGCTCAAGTGCGCGACACGGCGTAGATTTTACTTCTCAAATGTATTGGGCGCACAGCGACAACCAACAGCCTGCCTCCTCTCCATGAGTGTGCGTACGCCTCACTGTGTGTGTGTGTGTGTGTGTGTGTGTGTGTGTGTGCGATGGATGTTGGGGATGTTAGTCATAGTTAGAGCAGAGCACAGACACACACAGTTGCCGCGACACAGCTCTGGCCACACATTATCACAGCGACACGCATTTTAGTTGAACAGGCAACCAAAAACAATACGCAGCGTCACCCGTACTAAGCTGAATACGGACTGACAGACAGACAGAGAGAGAGAGAGAGCGAAGAGAGAGCGAAGAGAGAGCCTGTGAGAGTGGGTGGTTGTGTGTGGTGCAGCAGCATCCACATTTGGCACAGCAACACGCCTACAACATTACACGCACACAGCGGAGCGACAAACCTGCGGTTAGTGTTGAAAGGCAAACAGAGGCGCAGAGATTGGCACAGGCAGGCAGCTCCCGGAATTTCGGCATATAGACAGACTATTGTCCTTGCTCGCATCCTCTCTCCGTCTCTCCCACTCTCTCTCGCTCTCATAAACTATTATTTTGGTGCGGCTGCCATCCCCGACACAACTCGCCCACAACAAATTTGAAACACATCTGTTGCGTCTGCTGCAGAATGTTCCAGCTTTTGCATCCATGAGCTGTGACGTCACAGCATCAGAACAGCATGTTGATTTTTCCACTGGCATCGATTTTCACACGCCTCTCTTGGGAAATGATAAGAATGCCAAAAGTTTCAGGCAAACATAAAGCGGGTGTAGCTGGATGCCTGCGTATCCCAAATGCCTCGCGTACGCACACGCACACACAGCCACAGACATACACACACACACACACACACACACACACTTATTTACTCCCGCATCCTAGTTAGGGGGTAGGTGTGGGGGACGGGCTAACAGAGAGGTGCCACCCGTTCAGACGAGTACACGCCAAATTCGATCGATAGAAATTTCTTTATACATTTTTGATAAGAACGCGTCCAACTGACGAAAGCCAAGTGTATTTCGTCAGTGTTAGTGAAGAGCTGAGTGTGTGTGTGGTGCGGTGTGGTGTGTGTGTATGGATCTGTGTACATAGCAGTTTAAATATTTACAGTTGAGTCAACTGCTGGACTTTCATTTAGAGTAGTTGGCCACGAGTGGCCACTTAAGATTAGTCAAGTGTCTTTCAATTGCTTCGGTTTGTCAAATATTTATTAATATTATATTTACTTTGTAACAGTTGATAAAGGAATATTCTGACCTTGCCCCAACATTATAACTGAGTGTCATACACCAAATAGCTTTATCTAGATCCAGATTATATATCATATATATTTATTACATGTAATTGTATTACTTTAATAGGTAATTTGTAAAAATTATTTTCACTTATTAATAATTTGGCCGAATGTTGTTGTTATAAAGATGTCTACGAATTATAGGCGAATATATCAGATTGATATGCAATAACTTTTAAATGGATTCTTCAACCTCAATTTGCCGCCCATTACTTTTGTTAAGCACTTGAAACATTGGTGCAACTGCAGCTGCTTCTTGGTTTTAGTCGATTTTCGTTCGAAATTTTCATGTGGCAAGGGCTGGAAGCGTTTTGATTTGCGCTTTTCAAAGTCATTAAGGCGAATTAAACGGCAAATGGACGTTGAGCTAACGCAAAACGAACTCAAATGGCAAATTATTCACTGTCGGAGCAGTAAAACGCAAATGCAAATGCAATTTCCAAGCGCACAGGCCAAACAATTGCAGCAACAAAATATTATTGCCAAATGCGACGCCCCCAAACCTCTCCTCCCCCCATCACTAACCACTGCTAAATCGATGGGGTCGCTGATAAGATGGCGGGCTGCTGGCAGCCAGGCCAAAGTCGACCCATTGCATGGCAATACAAATAATATCCGAGGCCTCCAAAGAGAGGCCCAATTGAACAGACGACCACAGAGTGTAGTTGAGTCTAGTTTTTGGTTGGTTTTTAGTCTGCTCAGTTGGCGGTATTCAAGGCGAGTAGCTTCAGGTCCTAACTGCCGTCAATTGTTGACTTTAATTTGTTTTATTGGCGCAGACTCTGAGCGATGCAGATAACGCTAACTAAGCGGGTCAGGGCCCGACGCCTGGCTGCCTAACTGCCAGTCAGAATGCCTGTCTGCCTGTTTGTATGCCTGCCACTGGCCACAGATCAGCAGCAGCAGCAGCAGCAGCAGCAGCAGTAAACTCTATTGTCTAGCAGAGAGATATAGGGGGGAGCTGTCAAGAGCTCACACGTGTTATGCGCACACACGTCGTATACGCAACCTGAGCTAAACTGAATTACCATAACAATTGAAACAGCAAACAAGTAGCTAAATATTCAAGTTGTATATATGCCCTAGCTACTATTTTAATATTTTTAATACCTTTAGGAAGTCTGAGCAGCAGTTTCACAAAACGAGATGAAAAAAAAAAAAACAAAAAACTATCACAGACAGGCACAAAAGCCCCCAAAAGTCACAAAGTGTATTTACAATAACAAAAGGCGCATTTCGTGGCGAGGTTTTTCCACAATAGAGATAGGCAGGTCTCACTGGCTAATCAGAATTGTAAGTAGTGAGTGGTCCGACTCTTCGTACCTCTTCGCATTCCACTTATCTTTTATGTAAATTACCTGCCATAACAATTTCAACTGACTCTCCCTCGACTCTGCCCCGCTCTGTCTCTGCCACTGCTTCTGCTTCTGTTTCTGTCTCTGGCCCCTACTTCTGCCACTGTCTACGGTTACAATTCGGGAAGTCAGCGCATAAAATGCGAATAAAAAATACAACGTTTAAGTGTGCATATAAATACGAGCACAAAGCAAATTATTGTCGAAATGTTTAATGACAAACTGTTGATGCCATGTCACGAACTTTTCTCCATCTCGCCCGCTGCAGGATCTGCGTCTTGTGGCAGCCGAGAGTTCACGAGTTTGTAACGGATTTGCGCTCACTGTCTTACAGTCAATAGTATCCAATATCTCAGTATCAGGTTCATGGCGAGACTGACTGTAGATTGTGGACTCTATTGTGACTATAGACAAAGTTTGCTTGATGAGCAATGGCAAGACATCAAAGTATTGTCTTCAAGAAATGCATTCACGAAAGTTCAACTTGCATGATGAATGCCGACTTTCAAATTTGATTAAGCCCGGCCATTCAACTGTGTCTTTCAAAACGAATCAAACAGAACTCAAAGTCACTGATTACGATTAAGATTAATTGACCTTGTCGAAACTTGTCAGCGCCCTAAAATAAAGTACTGCTTAACGATTTGTTTGTTAGCGATTTGGTTATTATATAGATATTGCCAAAAGCAATTGAATTTATAATAATATTATAGATGTATTTAGATTGTCTGGGTTTATTTGTCGTCTATTTTATTAAGCTTTTCTTGGAATTACATGTATATATTTTATTAAAACCTACTACATCTTGTGCTTGACACTCTTCGCAGTTTATTTCAAATCAGGTATGCATTCGTTCGTGTTTATTTACATTTTATTGATATCGGTGGAAAATAATGTTATATTGATGATTTCAAAAGAACTGCCCACTCAAATGTTGTCTGTTAATATTGGGCTAAAGTCATGCTACTGTAAAATCTTTGATAGCAATACAGATGATTTCATCAGCTTTTAAAAAAAAAATAAGGGGAAACAAAAATTCGAAATACTATTTAGATCGCATATTGCATGCATATAAAGCACGTCTAAAATTGAGATACGATTATCGATGCGATATGCGGTATGCAAATGCAAAATTGGCATGCGGACGAGTATTTTGTCACAAAAAGTCATTGCGCCGCAAAACTATTGCAATATCATCACTAAAAGAAATCTCTCGGACAGGGTGCATTGCACCAGGCGCTATTTCAGGGCCATGTTCATGTTGTACACTGTACAGTAGTCACCCCACTAGCAAAATAGCCAGCTCGAATCAGCCGTAGATCAGAACACCTTGAACTTCGGCTGACCGACTGTTTTGGGGAGTAGTCAGTTAATTTATGCGCTAAGCACCTAAAATATTCTAAGATCCCCAAATACAAATAATCAATGCATTTCGCTTGCAGATCTCCCGCAGATCGTAGAGCTCAGATCTCACTAAAGCAATTCGAAATGTGTGTCATATATGCATGAGATATTTGGCGCCGATACTCGCAGCATACGAAATGCGATGCGAAATGCAAACACAATTCTAATGCAAGTCACATCGAAAGGTGCCATCAAGTCGGCAAAATTCCTTTAATGCGCATCGGTTCAATGTTTGACATTGACATGTGCCAAGGCTTGCTGCCAGCTCTCTCATTCACAAGTTCTCACTTCTATGTGCAACACAGACTTAAACAGTTTCCAGTCTGTGGCTCACATTTAGCGCCATGCGGGCACAGCATGCAAAAATCAGTTACCATCAGTACTATTCCCAGTACTATTCCCATTCTCAGTCCCTGTTCAATGTGTTATTTTCTTCGATTTGCTTTGTTAACTGGCCCAAACATATGCCCAGCATGTGTGTCCTGTCTGTCAGTTTGAGCCTGCTTAAACAGGCGTTGGCGTAGGTGTGAGATGCCCAAATGTTGCCGAGCAATCTCCAACACTGATAAGCCTAGTAAAGTTTTGCGAGCCTGTGTATATAAGAAATGGCTTATAAAGGTTAAGATCTAAGAGCCAATAATGTACATTCTAGAATATCGATCAGGTCAAGTCGATATTTTGAATAAATATGTATGTATAAGTATTATTGCAGATTCTCTTTTCATTGCTTATTGTTTGATGACATATTTTGTATAATTAAAATATGTCTTTACCAGCAAATGAAGATTTTAATTTCTCTTCTGGCTAATTTTCTATATTTTTTTTTATTGAAAATATATTTTATAGATCTTGATAACTAATACTATTTTATGCTAATTATTTTGATTAATATAAATATAATTTTTTAGCCTATCTGTAAAATATGTTTTCAAACATAAAACATCAAATATTATAATTTAATTATTTAAAGTGCTAAATAATTTCACAATTGAGTAAACGAAAACAAGAAGTAAATGCAAAATATTTACATAGAGTTTACTTTAGCAATTTGTCTTAAATGGACTCACTGTGTATATGTGAAGTACATTTGTGTACCCTTGCTCCGGCCTTGCTCACCTTCGACTTCTCAGGCTGGTTGGTTCCCATGACTGAAGCATGCCAAAAACCAAGTTTCCAACAAATAGAAACTCCAGCAGAGCCTCGCTAAACAAATTTCAGCGCCTCTACCTTTTTGGCAACCGTATGCTGAGATAATTGGGAATTGGGAAAACAAATGGGACGCGACAGGGCGTAGGGCATGTGCTGGGAATGCAACATGGACATATGTGAGAATCCAAGATGAG